>OU342738.1:344375319-345652230 GCA_910589765.1 Avena atlantica | reverse complement strand
AAAGCCCGAACCTTTAGTCCCGGTTGTCCCACCAACCGGGACAAAAGGCCACCACGTGACATCTGTTCCGTGCGAGGGGGGGGGGGGAGGGGGGCTTTAGTCCCGTTCGTAACACGAACCGGGACTAATAACCTGCTGCCGCGGCAGAGATTTGGCCCATTCTCTGCCGCGGCAGAGAATTCATTTTGGCACATTTTGTTGTCGGGCAGGCATTTTCGCCACTTTTTGTGCCGGGCAGAGAATTCATTTAGGTTGTTTTATTGTTTATTTAGTGTTTTGCACTTATCAATGAAGGAACCTTATATTACACAAGATCATCATGACAACATTTTACATTCAATACACGGATCGAGTTCATGCACTACATACAAAAGTTGCTATTCGATGCTACCGGCCAATTTCTTGAAAGTTACTATTTTTACAATTATTATTGTCTATACACACAGCCGAGTAGTATTCCCCCTTTGGGTCTAAGACTTCTGCATCCAAGAATCTCGCCAATTCCTCCTGTATTGCTCGTATGCGATCCTTTGGCAGAAAACCGTCCCGTAGACGTTCGATCTGATTTAAAAAAGGAGTCAGCATATATGAATATGAAACTAAACACACAATTGATTGTAATTAAAAACTATAGAAATTGTTTACGTACGTGGAGTTGCTCTAAATTTCTGCCCTTCTCATCGCACGTCTGCCGGATGAACTCGCATACATAGTATCCACATAGATTGTTACCTGGTCCCGTCGTCGAGGCACTTTACGACAACAGAGTTCAATCAAAATAATAATCAAGCATGATAATAACTGTATCAAAACTAGAATCAAAGAGATGCGCGGATATAGCTAGTGGTGCTTACATCTAGTGGTTGAAATGTAAGCTCCTCTTTCCAAACACCCCTAGCCTTCTTGTGAACCGTTTCCAAGCGCTGCCCGGCGTAGAAACGAATAAATAAATTATTAAGTACTTGATATCATAAAATTTACGAACGTTGCCGATATAGTGTCGTAATGATTAGAATTACCGCTGGAGAAGTATCTGCATGTCCTTCCACGTCTCAAAGGGTTATGTTTCGAGTCCATGACTAGTACACGCCCTTTGTCAAGTTGAATGATTAACAGAATATAGTGGTACCTGCGAATGCAGAACTTATCAATTATATACTTAACATCGAGTAAGCGAAATAGAAAGTGTATACAAGAACAATAACACTCACTGGAAGTTGTAAGGAAATAGTATTTCCCTTTTGGTTTCTTAAAACCTTAACGCGTGTACTATATTATCCTCCGTATCCTGGGGGCTTATTTTGAGATTAGCTTCATGAACCCAATATGGGTCAATGAAGCCAATGTCATAGATTTGTCCTCTGCTGCATTCGAGAATCTTCATTCTGCATATTAAATTATGATTATATACATGCAATAAACAAAATAATATAGATGGAGACTAAATTAATTACAGAATTAGTACTTACAGACAATAGGCACTCATGATCGATTTGTCCAAGGCGTCTTGATTGAATAATTGAAATAGTTCATCAAATTCAATGGATATCATGTCCATCCTTATCTTTCCCATGATGCTTTTTTGTAACCCTCAGCACTATCCAGTTAGCCCCGGCCCTTGTGGCATGCATGTACCAGTTATGCAATCTTCGCATTTTTGTTGAAAGATTGTTTACCTCCTCAGGTTGACGAGAGGTTTTCCGTACTGGTATTGGTATGCTACTTCACTCACGGGGAAGAACTCTAACTGGGATAAGTACTGGGCAATACTCATACCTTGAGCAGCGGCAGCTTCTCCGTATTGTGCAACTACCTCTGGATCATACTGCTCTTCGGCCCCATATTTGCTCGACCCCACATTGGTTTGAGAAATCACCTTGAGAGGGGCGCAAGTCTGTTTTGCTTGTTCTCCGAGCTGGGCAACAGATTTCCCGCTTGCATCAGTACTGCTCTTCGAGGCTTTTTGTGCTGCATGTGACTTGAGAATAGAACGCTCATAGTCTGATGACAGCTTTGGCTCGGGTTGATGAAGAGTCTTTAGCATTTTCAACACTTTGGCTTTTTCTCTCTTTGGTGCTGGGGAACTCTGGCTCTTTCGGCCGCCTCAGCTTAGCGAAAAACGCTGTCGTTTCCGCATCAACGATCGCCGCAGTCTCCTCTTCAGTACAGTCATAAGCTCTCTTGGGAGGAACCGTTGGTACTTTTGGAAGAGGCTCTTGTTTACGTTTCGGCGATCGCTTACGACGCACAGTAGCGGTACGCTTACGCTTTTTATCCTGAGGCGCCGACGATGGCTCCCGCGGGGATGGCTGCACCGGAGATTGGTGAGGCGACGGAGCCGGGTGAGGCGACGGAGCCGGGTGAGGCGACGAAGACGGCTGCCGCGGCGGTGACGACCTCGCTGGAGACGGGTGAGGCGGCGGCGAAGATGGCCTTGGCGTGTGATTTCGAAGCACGATACAATCCTTTGGCCATAGAATGGTGACGTTTTTTGCGTCACCCAGCACAGTCACATCCCCTTCACCAGCAGGGTAGTGAAGATCCAAAACCTCAAAGGTGGGCATGATTTCATCCACGCCGACAACACAGCGTAGCCCTCTGGAACCGGACGACTGTGGTAAGTTGGTGTGGGTCCAATTGGTAAGGCATAGCCGACCGCCACCTTCATTGATATGTTCACAACTTTGACATGTAGCTCGCAATGTGTCATCTCTGTGATATCATCCACTGGGTAGCCAACAGGAGCCATCGTCGGTGCATCATCGGCATCGCCATTGTCATCATCACCCGGGACCTCGGTGGAAGCCACACTGCTTTTCGATTATTCGATAGGATAGGCGGTAGCATCGAATGCAGTGTGCTGCTGAGATGGGCCGGTAGTACTTTGCTCTTTAAGTGAGTTAATTTTCATCTTGTTGTTGCTTTAATCGTTCTTCAATTAAACGCATTCGCTCTTCTTCTGACTTTCTGCTTCAACTGCCGCCCTGTCCTTACTCCTCTGACGGCTTCTATCAGGATATTTCTTCCTCTCTTCGGAAACCCAATCCTCCATGATTGGGAGCCTATTGTGCCTCGTGTCGTCCATCATGTTCCTTATTTCCAAGGGCGAGTTTGAGCTCGTCATTCTCTCTATCGGGAATGAAGTCCCCATCTTTAACAGCCTTTACTGCTTTTCTCATCCTCTCGATTGGCAGGGGTCTTCTTTATGTCGTATGTTATATATGCACCTCCCTTCCGAGTCCAACGTGCCCCCATGCCCGTAAAACAATTCCTTGCACGTTCTAGCCAATCGTCTGTCTCTGGGGTGATATTTTTATCACGCAGTTCCTGCTCAAGTTTCTCCCACTTAGGAATGCCAACCTTGTAGCCACCTTGCCCCATAGTATGGTGATACTTCTTCTTAGCAGCATTCAACTTATTCGTTTCAGACATTTTATTAGCTTTTTCTGATTTCTTGTATTCCACAAACTCATCCCAGAATGGTTTTATCTTCTCAAACTGAATATTCTTGAAATCGGGAGTCTTCTCTTTCACGACATAGTCAAGGTGCAATCTTTTCTTCCAGTTGGTGAAACACTGGGCCATCTTCTTCAAAGCCCACTCCCTGACCTTAGCCTCCATGGCTCTCCCATGTTGTAAGGCGTCCTCAACTGGATCCTTCGCATTTGGATCCAGCTCTATCTTGGTAGTTTGAAATTAACCATGAGCCTCTTCCACAGTAAATCTTTGGCGTGGTTAGGGACAAATAAACATGTTCCCTCTTCATCCGCTTTAGCAGGCCTATTCCAATTTCTAATGGTGATCGGATTAAGTCCCTAACGATTACTCCGCATTGTGCCACAAATTTGGTTGCGACAACTTCGGGAGCTGTCGGTCTGCCGTCTTCAGCGACATCTTCGATCCTAAACCTCTCATGGTCTTGCAAACTTTTTGGTTGGGCCTCGTCTGGTCTTTTCAGTAGATTCCTTCGATCCGGAGGGCTAAAAGAAGAAAGATCGTCGTTACTATTCTATATAGATAGCAGATGATTAATTAATGAATTGATTTATATTAAAAGCACCTCGCCGGAGCGGTCTCTTCTTCTCGATTACACAAGGCATCGCCTTCTCCTCGCGGAAGGCAACACCTTCAACCTCAAACAAGTTGTCTACTCCGGTAAAAAGAGGATCACCCTCACCGGAGTTGTTCAGAAACGTTGATACGTCTAATTATCTTCCCCACGGATCACACCTTGCATCAACTCTTCCTTTTCTTCGTCTCTGACGTGTGGGTCCATATTTTTCTGCATAGGTGGAAAAACGAATAAGTCAAAGCGGCTAAAGGAGAAAGTTAAGGAGAAACCTAATATATACATACACAATAATAAAAATGAAGAAAACCCTAAACCTAGCTACAAAAAGGAAACCCGTGTAGTAGATAGGTAACTCTAGCTAAAATCAACTAAAATCAATATTCCGGAGTTTCCGAGGGGTGTAACCTAGTTCGGAGAAACCTCCGATGCATATGAGAGGGGAACATGAGTATAAGGCTACAAAAGGGAAACTATCCAGCAGATAGGTAACACTAGATACTAACAAAATACCATATTGGAATCGATTTAAGAGGGTTCAGAATGCCCTGGCGAAGGCACATCGTCGAACCCACATGCGCCTAAGGGTATTAATGATTCCTTATCTAACCACAGTGACTGACAATGTGAATCGGGTCTGGGGCTACCCACATTGACTGACCAGTGGGGTCGAAGACCAATAATACCAAACTAATTAATAAACCTAATAATACCTAACTAATAATAAACCTAATAATCGAAACACCGAAAAGAAAGGGAAACAATCACACATGGCATCGATGCAATGCTCAAGCAAGTATGATGATATGACAAGTTAATTTGCATTGGAATGTAACCCTAAGACATGCTCGACGATTTAATCGGGGTTCCGACGGGTGAAAACCCTAACTCGGGAAACTCCGGAACATATGAGAGGGGTGCATTTGTTCTTCTAATTATACTTGTCATTTAAATTGTGAACTTGCATTTTGGTTTAATAAAGAAAGAACAAATCAACCCTAAACCCTAACTTCCCCCTCCATTTGAAAACCATTCAAATGAGTTTTGTATTTAAACAACTAACTACATGAGTTGAGCCCAAGTGTATAAAAGGGTCTCACACTATTTCATATACTTTATAAATTGTCTGTAAGTTGAAAAGATTCAAAACAGATTTGAAATTCAAATTACAAAAGGGAAATCAGAAATAGAAATAGAAAAAAATTTCTGGAAATAAAAAATGTATCCACCTAGCTACTGGGCCGAGCCCATCTCTCCTTCTCTCTCTCTGGCGCTAGCAGGAAGCCCACCCGGCGCCCAGAGCAGCCAGCCAGGCCCGTACCCCTTCGGCCTTTCTGTTTCTGTCTTCTTCCTCCCCGACGCAAGCAGCTCGGTGGCTCGCCGCGGCCACCCGATGCGTCGCCGCATGCCAAGATCATCGTCGCCGCCCCGCGAGCCTATAAGAGCTCCAGCGCCGCCATCAACAACCCTAGCTTCTCTTCTTCCCCGTTTTCCCCCTTTGCCCGAACCCTAGCTGCGTAGGTGTTGCGTCGCCCCGCCGTCTCTGGCCACCTCACCGCCAGTCGAGGCCGCCGTTGGAACCGCCTCATCGCGAAGATCATCTCCACCGGAGGAATCAGCCCCGCGTTCTTCGAATCGTCGCCATCGACCTCTCTCTCTCCCGACGCCATCCGTCGTCCCCCCCGACGAAATTCCGACGCTTCCGACCGCGCCTGCCTCGCCTCGTCGATCCCTCCGTGCCGCCCGCGCCTACTCAAAATTGGCGGCGCCGCCCTCTGTTGGTTGCCGGAGAAGGTGGTACAACGACGGCCGACGGCGGCGAACGCGGAATCTAACGGTGCAGGCATGAACTATAGTGAGAGGGGAAGGAAGGAAGCATCCAGAAGGTTCGCTTGCTCACCCTGAGCGCGTGAGGTTGGTCGGAGAGAGCGCGGGAGGTCGAGGTTGAGCGAATCGACGCCGGCGAGCACGGTCGGGGTCGAGGAAGATGGAGTCGTGGGCGACGACTGGTGCGCGCACGAACGGAGGCGGCGGTGCTGGAGGATGGAGCCTGACGGCGACGCGTGGGCTCGGGCAGCCTGACGGCGTCGGGGGCAGCGAGCTCGGCAGCCTGCCGGCGTCGGGGGCGGTTGTGCGCGCGTCGGTGAAGCAGAGTGATGGGGAAGGGAAGAAGAAGAGAAAGGGCTAAAGGGTTATAACCAAGGACCTTTAGTCCCGGTTGGTGGCTCCAACCGGGACTAAAGGGTTATACGTCCCGGTTGGAGCCACCAACCGGGACCTATACTCCAATATTTTCAGCAGACCAAGGGTTGGCGCGCAGGGGGTCTTTAGTCCCGGTTGGTGGCTCCAACCGGACATATTCCCCTGTTTTCAAAAATTTCATGTATTTTCTCTCTGTTCCCCGCCTTATTTTTTATTTTGGGGTTTAAATTTGTATTGTTTTTTAAAATGATAATTAATTTGGAATTTAGAAAAACTTTAAAACATAAAAAGTGTTTGGATTTGAATAAATAATTCAAAACCATTTTCTGTTTTAAAAAATAATTAATGTAACCATTTAAAATATGAACCATTTACAATTAAAAATGAATTAACTTATATTTTTTTAATATCAATTTGGAATTAAGAAAAAATTTAAACATAAGAAGTGGATTTGAATAAATAATTCAAAACATATTCTATTTTAAAAAAAATTAATGTAACCTTTTAAAATGAATTAACTTATATTTTTGAATATTAATTTGAAATTTAGAAAAACTTTAAACATAAAAAGTGTTTGGATTTGAATAAATAATTCAAAAACATTTTCTGTTTTAAAAAATAATTAATGTAACCATTTAAAATATGAACCATTTACAATTAAAAATGAATTAACTTATATTTTTTTAATATCAATTTGGAATTTAGAAAACTTTAAACATAAGAAGTGTATGGATTTGAATAAATAATTCAAAAACATATTCTATTTTTAAAAAATAATTAATGTAACCGTTTAAAATGAATTAACTTATATTTTTGAATATTAATTTAGAATTTAGAAAAAATTTAAACATAAAAAGTGTTTGGATTTAAATAAATAATTCAAAAACATTTTCTGTTTTAAAAAAATATAATGTAACCATTTAAAATATGAACCATTTACAATTAAAAATGAATTAACTTATATTTTTTTAATATCAATTTGGAATTTAGAAAAACTTTAAACATAAGAAGTGTATGGATTTGAATAAATAATTCAAAAACATATTCTATTTAAAAATAATTAATGTAATCTTTAAAATGAATTAACTTATATTTTTGAATATTAATTTGGAATTTAGAAAAACTTTAAACATAAAAAGTGTTTGGATTTTTAACTTATATGCCCGTTTTTTTGAATTTATTATGCCCGTTTTGAATTATCTGAATTTCTAACTATGGTCGAACCGGTGTGCATGAAGATAGGGGACGGGCATCATTAGAACTTGCATTGGATCTCTGAAGAAACCACATATTGCGAGTCTAAAAATGATTTTTTCAAAAAATCACGGGCGATAGATCATGTACCTGTAGTACAAACCGGACCCACTTCCTGCCGATTCGGCAGATCATGCTCCGAGCGTATTGATCTAGTTAGTGAAGTTACAAGCTGCAAGATGGTTTTCGAGAGCAGGGACACCACTGCGGCCAGTTTCAGGGAGATGCCGACGGAGCCCAGTCCTCCGGCATCTCCGAGAAACTGGTCATAGAGGCACTCCCTAATATGTGAAATTAGTTAGCTCCGAGGCGTATTGATCTAGTTGGTGAAGTTACAAGCTGCAAGATGGTTTTCGAAAGCAGGGCCACCACTACGACCAGTTTCAGGGAGATGCCGACGGAGCCCAGTCCTCCGGCATCTCCAAGAAACTGGTCATAGAGGCACTCCCGGTCCAGCCACAAAATGGGACTAACACTCAAGACATTTATTAATATTAAAAACTGAGACTACAAAACCGGGACTAAAGGCCACAAACCGCGAAAGATATTCTTCGGTCAAGCCACAAACCGCGAAAGACATGAACTAGAGTTACATAATATGAGCATGAACTTCTTGGCATATGTCATTCCTTATGACCGCTTCAGACGTAACCATGGAGCATCTTCTTTACTTAACGGAATGCTTGGGTCAGTTTTCACTGTGAAGGGCGGAATTTCATCAAACTTATTATAATCTTCTGACATGTCTGTCTTGTCCTCGATTCCCACGATGTTTCTTTTCCCTGAAAGAACTATGTGACGCTTTGTCTCATCATATGATGTATTCGTTTGCATATTTTTTCTTTTTTTCGGTCTGGAGGACATGTCCTTCACATAGAAAACCTGAGACACATCATTGGCTAGGACGAATGGTTCATCTCTATAACCAAGATTGTTGAGATTCACTGTTGTCATTCCGTACAACTGGTCTATCTTTACCCCTTCCCCATTCAGGTTGACCCATTTGCAGCGAAACAAAGGGACCTTAAAGAGACTCCATAGTCTAGTTCCCATATCTCCTCTATGTAACCATAATATGTGTCCTTTTGTCCATTCTCGTCTATTGCATCAAAGCGGACACCACTATTTTGGTTGGTGCTCTTTTTATCTTGGGCGATCGTGTAGAATGTATTCCCATTTATTTCGTACCCTTGGAAATTCAATACAGTAGAAGATGGTGACGCGGCCAACAAGTATAGCTGATCTCCAACAGTGGTGTCATTCAAGAGATGTGTCCGCATCCAACCACCGAAAGACTTCATGTGTTCATCTGTAATCCATGATTCAGGCTTCCCCGGGTTTTGGAGCATACAATATTCTTGTGTTCCTCGATATACGGAGCTGCCAAGGTGGAATTATGTAGAACTGTGTAGTGTGCTTTAGTGAAAGAATCCCCGTCCCTACATATCATTGCTTTCTTTCCCAGCGTGCCTTTTCCACTTATTCTTCCCTCATGCCGCGAGTCAGAAACACCAATCGGCTTAAGGTCAGGAATAAAGTCAACACAAAACTCAATGACCTCCTCTGTTCCATATCCCTTGGAGATGCTTCCTTCTGGTCTAGCACGGTTATGAACATATTTATTTAAGACTCCCATGAACCTCTCAAAGGGTAACATATTGTGCAGAAATACCGGACCGAGAATGGCAATCTCTTCCACTAGATGAACCAGGAGATGCGTCATAATATTGAAGAAGGATGGTGGGAACACCAATTCAAAACTAACAAGACATTGTACCACATCCTTCTGTAACCTTGGCAGAATATCTGGATTGATTACCTTCTGAGATATTGCATAGAGGAATGCACACAGCTTCACAATGGGTACTCGAACATTTTCCGGTAGAAGCCCCCTCAATGCAATCGGAAGCAACTGCGTCATAATCACGTGACAGTCATGAGACTTCAGGTTTTGGAACTTTTTCTCTGCCATATTTATTATCCCCTTTATATTAGATGAGAAGCCCGACGACACCTTGATACTGTAAAGGACTTCAAAAAAGATTTCCTTCTCTGCTTTGGTAAGAGCATAGCTGGCACGACTTAAGTGACGCCCTTTATCCGTCTTGTTATCTGTATGCATGTTCTTTGGGTCTTTCATAATTTGTTGGTCCTCCCGTGCTTCAGGTGTATCTTTTGTCTTACCATACACGCCTAGGAATCCTAGCAGGTTCACGCAGAGATTCTTCGTCACGTGCATCACGTCGATTGAAGAGCGGACACGCAGGACTTTCCAATATGGCAGCTCCCAAAATATAGATTTCTTCTTCCACATGGGTGCGTGTCCTGTAGCGACGTCGTTCGGAACTGATTGACCGCCGGGACCCTTTCCAAAGATTACTTCTATGTCCTTGACCATACCAAATACATCATCACCAGCAGGGAGTTCAGGCTTCTTCCCGTGATCTGCCTCACCTTTAAAATGCTTGTCTTTCTTTCTTACGGGATGATTGGTCGGAAGAAATCGTCGATTCGCTAGGTACACAACCTTCTTGCATTTATGCAAATATGTACCTTCGGTCTTATCTAAACAGTGGGTGCATGCCTTATATCCTTTGTTTGTCTGTCCTGAAAGGTTACTAAGAGCAGGCCAATCGTTGATGGTTACGAATAACAACCCTCGTAGATTAAATGGCTCCTGTTTGTTCTCATCCCACGCACGTACACCTGGTTTGCCCCACAACTGTAAGAGTTCTTCAACTAATGGCCTAAGGTACACATCAATGTCGTTGCCCCGGTTGCTTCGGGCCTTGGATGAGCACTGGCATCATAATGAACTTACGCTTCATGCACAACCAAGGAGGCAAGTTGTAGATACATAGAGTCACGGGCCAGGTGCTGTGACTGCAGCTCTGCTCCCCAAAAGGATTCATGCCATCCGTACTTAGACCAAACCATAAGTTCCTTGCGTCACCTGCAAAGTCTGGGAAGTCTCTCTCGATTTTTCTCCACTGTGACCCATCAGCAGGGTGTCTCAACTCCCCGTCTTTCTTACGGTCTTCTTTGTGCCATCGCAACAACCTGGCATGCTCTTTGTTTCTGAACATGCGTTTTAACCTTAGTATTATAGGAGCATACCACATAACCTTAGCAGGAACCCTCTTCCGGAGGGGCTCTCCCTCAACATCACCAGGGTCATATCGTCTGATCTTATACCGCAACGCGTTGCATACCGGGCATTTATCTAAATTCTCATACTCCTTACCGCGGTAGAGGATGCAGTCATTAATGCATGCATGTATCTTTTGCACATCTAATCCCAGAGGACAGAGAGTCTTCTTTGCTTCGTAGGTACTCTCGGGAAGTTCGTTATGTTTTGGAAACTTCGGCTTCATTATTTTCAGCATCTTTTCAAATGAGGAGTCAGTTAGACCACACTCTGCCTTCCATCGCAACAATTCCAGTGTGGTACCGAGCTTTGTGCTTCCATCTTCACAATTTGGGTACAACAATTTCTTGTGATCTTCTAACATGCCCTCTAACTTCAACTTCTCATTTTCTGTTTCACAGTCTCGCTTTGCATCAGAAATGACCGTACCAAGTTCATCAGCCGGCTCATCTGATGCCCGTTCTTCACATTTTTCCTCTCCATTGTCTTCCATTGCAGTATCACTGTATTCAGGAAACATATGATGATAGTTGTTATCATCATCTTCTTCTTCACCATCTTCCATCATAACCCCTTTTCCCCGTGCTTGGTCCAGCAATTATAGTTGGGCATGAAACCTTTCATAATCAGGTGGCCGCGAATGATTTTCGAGGAAGAGTACTCCTTGTTGTTCCGACATTGAACACATGGACAACGTATAAATCCATTCTCTTTGTTTGCCGTAGCCACATCGATAAATTTATCCACGCCTTTGATATACCCGGCTATCCACCGGTCACCGTACATCCATTCCCGACCGTTCATCTGCATCATATAAGTAAGTTTATCAAAAAACAGGACATCATAAATAGTGAAATAACCAATTCACACCGACACATGAATTGTATCAATGACCTAGAAAAGATAAGATTGCTAACCTCGATCGAGGGAAATAAAGAGGAGAAAGCTCAAGTGCGTCTCGAATACCTTCTATATTTTTGTTCTATGAGAAATTCAACTGGATTTTTCACTCAACATTTCAACAAACACCTTCAATGCATGTATGAGAAAAACTAGCACACACCCTCACACCTTACACCATTCGAAAAAACAGAGTGAAGGCAGAGGGGGCTGGGGCGTTGCATTTATAGAGGGCAAGGGGTCTTTAGTCCCGGTTGGAGCCAGCAACCGGGACTAAAGGTGCGTGCCACGCCACGTGGCTGTGGCCAAACCTTTAGTCCCGGTTGGTGGCTCCAACCGGGACGCATGCCCCCTTACCAACCGGGACCCATGCCCCCTGGCCCCGTGCCCGCTCCAACCGGGACGCGTGCCAGCATTAGTCCCGGTTGGTGGCGCAACCGGGACTAATGCTCCCAGTGGTCGCGAATGGATGGCCCTTTTTCCTCTAGTACGTTGACGAGGTTGGTTTCCGCAGCAGCAGAGCCGTCTTGCCCAGCACGAGCACTGGTGTTTTTTAGAAATTCAGATTAAATTAAACCGGATGATGAGCCGTGTGGACCGACGAGGCCGTACGTTACATTAATCTAGCCGGTGCATCGTGGACTTAATTAAACGTGGCGATACGGGAAGGCACCACGATACGCGTTCTTTCTTTTTATGGAGAGCATGAGCATACGCGTCGTCTGGAGTCTGGTGGTATCACAGATGACAAACCAAATAATCAGGTCGTGATGCACGAGAGCATGGTAGTGCGAGATTGCTCTATCGGGGGGAAAGAAAGAGCATGGATGGTGCACGACGGAGTTAAGGAACGGCACGGCTCTGTTCGTGCAGCTAGCTACCACCCGCTACCGTACGTGTTAGTGGCTACGGAGGCACACGGCTTTTCCAAAGTGGCTGGGTGTCTCATCCCACTTTTGTTGAGACGAAGGGTCGCAGTCTCGCAAACTGTTACTACTATTAAAGCTAATAAGCTAGGTTAATTAGTTGGGGTCACCTGCCAGTGGGCAAGTGCAGGCATCCCACCCACCATGCATGATCATGGGATCACCGGGATACGATCGATACCGCTCGTGGCGGTCGTTTCTTAGCTGCACTTGTTCTTCCTAATTTGTCTGGCTTTTACAGTTGGGATCCTCCTCCTCGTGGAGAGATTGGGCAAGCCGACGGACGTCAAAGGTCGCGACCGGTGTTCGGACTTGTTGTGCGCCGTCGAAAGTTTGTCGCATCCTTTATTACACCACCCCACTCGCCGTCTCGGCGCGCGACATCTGAGCACGAAAACGTTGGAAATAATGGGAACGAGCCAGCTTATCGAGTCTAAATCGAAAGATTCAGCTAACCGGCGGCAAAGTTCACGTACGAGTGCGCATTTTGGACGAACCACCGTGGAAAATCACGGCCAGATGAACGATGAACGTACAAAGATGCGGAGACGCCTTTGTGATGAACTAACTGTGATGATGATACGACCTGGTGGTGCGTAGGTGTTTTCTTTTCTTTTTCTCCACCAAATCATGGTTGTTAGCCCTGCTAATTGAAAACTCAGAACATGGGTGATTGCTTCGCATGTAAAGGAGAGGGCGCCAACGAACTCGGGTGGTCCTAAGATTAGCCAGTCGGTCATGTGATTAGCACCTACGAGCAAAAGGTTCAGCCGAGCTCGAAATAGTACACTATTTTTGCAACTTGCTCAAGGCCCACGTTAGCAGCGAATTTCCCTTGCACAAACTTCTTCTCGAATTCAATTTCTCAAGACTATATAAACTACTCTCTAATCTGCTTCAGTCGGAATGACAAAAGCCACCTTCAGTTTTACTGTTTTCTGGGCCATGAGCAGCTGGAGTCGCGCCGTCCGGAGCCCGACGAGCTCGACCTTCGAAAGGCCCTGAAGTCCCGTATCCTTGGGCTTGCGGTCATTGAGCGCATTCGCTCGCGTGAACTGGCTCAAGGCTGGTGACGCCAACACACGCTTTTTCCACCTCAAAGCCAATGCTCGTCGGCGGAAGAACTTCATCCCTTCGCTATCCGGCCCCCATGGTGTGGCTACCGAGCATGGCCACAAAGCCAAGGTGGCCAAGGACTTCTTTGATGCCCTTCTTGGCACCCCGGCCGCTGCCACGGACACGTTCGATTGGGATGCCCTCGGCCTACCATCCCTCGACCTCTCCGAGCTGGATGCGGCATTCTCTCCGGTGGAAATTCTGGAGGCTATTGCTGACCTCCCGGCTGATCGGGCGCCGGACCGGATGGGTTCTGCGGTGCCTTCTACAAGGCGGTGGCTCCGGTGATCATCTAGGACCTGGTGCTCGCGTTTAGGCAGATCTTCCTGCTGAACAAGACTAGCCTGCACCGCCTCAACGAGGCGCACATCGTGCTCATCCCCAAGTGCGATGGCGCGAACTCTATGGGTGACTTTCGCCCCATCAGTTTGCTGCACAGCGTGGCTAAGATCTTCATGAAGGTGCTTGCTACCCGTCTAGCACGACGGATCAGCAGCCTCGTCTCCCCTATCCAGAGTGCGTTCATCCGTGGTAGGTCCATCCAGGACAACTTCCTGTTTGTCCAAGGGCTTGTGCGGCGTTTCCACCGCTTAAAAACCCCGGTGTTGATGGTCAAGCTGGACATCGCCAAGGCGTTCGACTCAGTCTCTTGGCCTTACCTCCTGTCCATGCTGCGTGCGCGTGGTTTCAGTCAGAAGTGGTGCGATTGGATCGCCCTACTACTCTCGACGGCTTCATCACGGGTCATCCTCAATGGTGCCGTGGGTGAGCGTATCCGCCATCGGCGTGGACTGCGGCAAGGCGACCCATTGTCACCATTCCTCTTCATTCTGGCTATGGAGCCGTTGCACCGGTTGCTCTCCTTGGCGGTCGAGGAGGGCGTCCTGTCCCGCATCCGTGGCCAGTCCAATGGGCTGCGCACATCCTTGTATGCCGATGACGCCATTTTCTTCATCAACCCGGTCAAAGCCGAGCTGGAAGCTGCGCACGCCATCCTGGACCGCTTTGGCGCGGTCACAGGTCTTCGGGTCAACTTCGCCAAGACCTCGGTGATTCCCATCCGTTGCGAGGACCTCGACGTGGTGGACGTCGTCTCCCCGCTGGGCGCTTGTATAGCTTCGCTGCCGTGCAAGTTCCTGGGGCTGCCTCTTAGCCTGCGGAAGCTTCGCAAGATTGACTTCCAGCCTCTGCTCGACCGGATCGCCAGCCGGCTGGCCTGCTGGAAGTTCAAGTGGCTCTCGGAGGCCGGGCGTCTTGTGCTCCTCAATGCTGTGCTCTCGGCCCTGTCTGTCTACTGGATCTCCGTGCACTCGTTCCCAGTTTGGGTGCGCAAGGAGATAGACCGCCTTCGGCGTGCCTGGCTCTGGCGCGGCGAGGTATCCTGCCATGGCGGGCACTGCAAAATCGCCTGGGGTCGTATCTGCAGGCCCAGGGAGCTGGGCGGCCTCGGAATCGTTGACCTTGATCGCTTCGGAACGGCCCTCCGCCTCAAGTGGATGTGGCTCGAATGCACAGCGCCTGACAAGCCCTGGGTGGGCATGCTTCTTCCTTGCTCACCCGCGGAGCAGGACCTTTTCGCCGCGGCCACACAGGTTACCGTGGGCGACGGCCGCTGAGCCAATTTCTGGTTCGACAGCTGGTTGGATGGCCAGGCCCCCTTCCGTTCAATGCCGGAGCTATTTGCGGCCTCCCGTCGCAAGAAGCGCTCGGTGGCGGACGCAGTGAGCTCCCAGCGCTGGGTTGCCGAGCTCCGCGGGCGGGTCTCGGCAGCGACCTTGCCCGACTTTGTCCGCCTCTGGTCGGCAGTTGCGGCCCTCAACTTGCAGGAGGGTTCCGATGACATGTTCGTCTGGCGCGTGTGCGCCTCTGGGTGTTTCTCCGTGGCTTCTGCCTACCGCCTGCAGTTCCAGGGCTCGACAGCGTCGCCCTTGGTCCCCTCGATTTGGCAGGTCTGGGCACCTGCCAAGTGTCGGTTGTTCGCATGGCTCCTGGTACAGAATCAGATCCTTACTGCGGACAGACTGATGGCGAGGCAATGGCCAAACTCTTACTTCTGTCCTCTGTGCCAGCGCAACCTTGAGTCGGCTGTTCACCTTGTCGCTGAGTGCCCGTGGTCCCGGAGCTTATGGAGCCTGGCTGCCGCTGGTTTCGATGTACCGAGTTTCCTCCCTACCTCTTGGCGGACCGGCGCCACGCTGCCGGATTGGCTGGAGGGTCTTTCATCTGATGCAAGCCCTCCTGCGGCGAAAAGGAGCAAGACCCTGGCTCTCCTCCTGGTTTGGTTCATTTGGCGCGAGCGCAACAACCGTATTTTTCGGGGCTTCGACAAGCCTCCTTCGGTAGTCTTTTCGAGGCTCAGGATGAGCGCTCGAGTTGGGCGCTGGCTGGTTGCCGGCACCTGTGGGCGCGAGAGTAGTGCGGTGGGTTTTTTCCGGCCTCCTGGCCGTTTTGTTTTTCTCCTTTCTTGATTTCTGGAGGTGGTTCATGTCCTTTCTCTTGACTTTGTACAGCTTGAGTACCTTGTACTCCTTCCTCTATCAATGAAAAACGCAGCTCTCCTGCGCTTTTTCAAAAAAGTTTTACTGTTTTCAACTCCCAGCTCCTCCCTGCATTCTCTCCTTTTCTGAACTTTATTGAGAAGCAGGAAGTACAGGAGTATCAAGAGCGGATTTGATTTGATCTCGATGGAGATCAACATTCAGCTCTCCGCAAACAGGCAGTAGCTCACATGTTCTCCACCAGAAAGCTGATCTGGGAAGTTTCTTCAGATTCGTCCTTTAATTAGTGTCTGAAAAGGGGGCGGAAGAGAAGGGGGGATGAAGAGAGCATCATTTCCGCCATGGCACCTGGGCCGCAATATCATGAGTCCCATCACACCTCCTGTACCCTCATATCCTCCTTGCCTTATCATAGTGATATAATCAATATGGCCGTGTGATGAGTTATCATTGAACAGCATGTCAGCATCTGAAGTCTGATCACCGCAAAGGGAGCAAAGGCCAAAGGATCATCTTGTCATGAGTTACTTTAGTGTGTGGACTGTGGAACAGTGAGGGTTTCAGAGATTCAGTTCTTCAGCAATATCATGGGTACATTAGTATGTGTTTGAGATCGATATGATTAATACTAGGATGTAACCGAGGCTACAACCTGATAGGTGAGCCGTCTGAAGAATCGTTGCCATTCGCGCATGTTCAGACCACGCACAGGGTGCAGGAGTGAGCTGAAACTAAGGCAGTCACTTGGCGCCCAGCTGAAACTGAAAGCGACACTTGATTAAAAGCTCTTAAGCACTTAGCAGCATCAAACTAATCCAGCGCCGCAAATCAAAGCAAACGCCGATTACATTACACATGCATGCATGTAGCGGTGGTTGAAGCGTAGTAGCGACTTGGCACGCGCCGTGCGCCACAACCACCTGAGGCCTGAGCGGGATGGCGCACGGGGGTGGTCCATGGCCATGCGTAGGTGCGACGCCGGCCCTGTGCGCATCAGTGCGTGCGTGCGTGCATCGCCGGCCGGTCTGCATGTGCGCAGAAAGGCGCGCCGAGCGGGGGAGATCAAGTTAATCAAGGATTGAAGTGGCAGCTGATCTCCACTGAGATGATGATACTGCGTGCGTGTCGAATAAAAACTGCGTCATGTTCGCGGATTTTGGCGGCGAGCGAGCGATTGTGGTCAGAGAACTTTTGTTGGTTAAAACCTCTCCTCTTCCTGAGGCAAATCAGTTGACTGAGGGCATCCCATGTACAAATCTGCAGAATTTGAATTTTTTCCTTGCATTATGAATAGATACTACTGAAATTTTAGTGGGGGCCTAACCCCCCACTCGGCTGTAAACCTAGGGACGTGTTTGGTCCCGGTGTGAATTTTTCCTGGCGCGTGCAATTTGCACGTGACTAAATTCTCCTCCTTATTTGGTTTCCCGCATTGACATAAGTTCGAGCACTACAACAAGAATCAGCGCATGTGATCAAACACGATGAATGAACGTAACACATGTGAACGTAACACATGTGATCGTCGTAACACATGGCCTCATATGCAATGGCATAGCAAGCAAAGAGATTCTCTCCATGAACAATAAAAATGAACAACGAATTTGGTTAGCACACCAGTTTGTTCATGGAGAGGATCCCTTGCATGTCATTGTGCTACTTAAGTAATCATCGGCCAAAGAAAACAAAAACGATACCCAGTTTCAGAATAACTAACACAAACAAGGTAGAGCTGGTGCTACAAGGAACCAGATGACGTGCACAACCAATATTTTGTGTATACCATCCGGTTCCTATAGTACCAGCTCTATGAACGCACTGTATTAGGTGTCATCACAAGTTGCGTTCAAAGAATAAAGTATAATTGCCTCATAGCACAAAGCATTGACAACATGAAGCGGCGATACTACCGAACCAAGTTCCATCACCTAGAATAGATGATAGAACCAGGTTCGAAAGCATCAACGCTTCCAGTAGCTTGCAGTGCGTATATAATCATCGACAGTCACATAAATTGTGCCTCATATTAGGCATTGTGTGTCCAAGATCAATCATAACAGGCATGCTAGAAATGCAACCTATTGGGATCTTGGCCAAAGAATGCAAATTAATCATTAGCCGAAGAAGGAGATCATGAAGAGTGTTGTGCAAAGTAATGAAGGCCTCATATATGAGTTGCACACAAACACCGGGGAGAGGACTCTATACTACCTACTACAATGCACAACATGGTTTGTTATGAATGATTCAAGGTAGTACATAATCACCCCCAATGTCATTCCGTGACGGTTTTAATCATTGGCCTAGACACAAGAAGATGAGCAGTGCAAAATCCCCAATTTCCCAATCGAAGGAACCCTAATAACCAAATCTGCCGGAATCTAGTCACTAACAAGCACAAATGGAACCAATGCATCGGTAGATCTAGTGCTCACGAAGGCACAACAAGTAAAGAAAATACCCTAACACATCGAATCGACCATAACTAGCACATATCGGTCGACATCTATCGTGCATGTCACTCATACTTGGGGAATGAGTCCGTATGAGAAAAAACTGAGCAGCTAAAACCTTAGAGAGTCTATGGTTCGACGCCTTACCGCCATTGTTGCAGGATTCGAGTTTCAGGTTGAAGAAGAAGAAGAACAAGAAGAAGCCGCAGTCGTAGTAGTAGATCCGCTCTGGCCACGAAAAGCGAAGTATCTGCCTTGATCTATCGTCGTCTGCTTGCCGTGTCGGTGGTCTTCGTTCTTCCGGCGGGATAGGAACTGCCGACGGTGAGACGGGAGGAAGGGGCGGTTGCTAACGGAGAGAGAGAGAGAGAGAGAGAGAGAGAGAGAGAGAGAGAGAGAGAGAGGTGAGCGGGCAGTGAGGGGATTTATGGCGCACGTTCCCGATGCGTCGCGGCGTCTCCCGCCTTTCCCCCCGCGTGCAGCCGCGTGCCCGCTTTTGGCTCCCCAGGGCAAGTCCCCACGGGAACGGCCGATTTCGGCGTTCCTAGCCGGCCATGATTTGGGGGCTTTAAGACCCGTGCTATGTGAGCTCGGCCCGATATGTGAGTCTCCAAACGGGCTTATTTCTGCCGGCCCGGTGCGGGAAACGGGCATGCGACCTACCCAACACGCCTTAGGTGAGCGAGCCGAAAGAGATAACGTAAGCGGTTTTAGGGATTAGGATGAGGAATGATACAACTAGGGTGAAGTGGAGACGATGCTAATGTTGCAATTTGATGCGGGGATGCCTGTTGATGCGCAGGATAATGGAATCATAGTTAAGTAGAGATACCTCGTCGAAGTTGCTAGAGACAAAGAAGATTGGAACGAAGAGAAGACAGATCAATCCAGTGGTTCGGAATTCAGAACAACTTATCTGGGTCCCTAGTTTCAACCTTTTTTCGTAGTTGCAAGACACATCAATAATTAATTTATATTTATATTTATTAATTCTTGGGATAAAATAATACTTTTATTTGTTTACATTAGTCGTTGTTTCTATTCTTGGTGAACTGTTATTTTTCCGTGTGAGTTCTCTTATGCTCACTAGTTATATTATTGGCACATTAATGTTTTTAAAATATTTAACACCTTTTATTCCTCCTCCTTCTATTTATTTTTCTATTCTACGTGGTTATCTTTTATGCTCCGCTACTAATATGATGTCTTAAGATCTTTCTTGTAAAATATTTACTACTCCCTGGATTAGGAAAACCAAAACAAATATATGGTCAAAACATTTTATGATTTGTAGGAACAATTTATAAATGGATAAACAACAAGAGAGGACAAGTTCGTACATGCAAATAAAAAAAAGATAGAACGGACATTTTCTTGTGGGCGGGCCAAATTCCTTACAAGTAAGAGAACTGAGCTAAGCCCCCGTGTGGGTACTGGGTAGGTATCCAAGGTTTGTGCTACTTGGGCTCTATCTACTTGGGCCAAATTTCTTAAAAGTGGATTTCCGTTTCATTGTGTTGAACAAAACGCTATTTAAGGTCCAAATTTGGATAGGTGTACTCCAAAGTACTCCCTCCGTTTTAAAATATAAGATGTTTTAGGTTCGTGAAGAAAATGAATCTAGACTTGTTTTAGTACATAGGTTCACTCAACTTTCGGATGAATCTACACACTAAAAAAGTCTATATTCATTTTTTCCATAAACCTAAAACATCTTATATTTTGAAACGGAGGGAGTATGTCTTGAAGGAATTTGTATATGTAATAGTGCCCTAAGATTTAACCATCTGTATTTGCGGACGACTCACTAATACTTATTAAAACTTCTCAAACAAGTGCTAGGACCGCGCGTGGAACAACAACGGTAGTACTTCCTCTGTCACGATTACATAGTATCCTTGTTTTGTGTGATTTAATTTTGACCAATAATATATATTTGTTGATTAAATTGATCATAAAAGTTGAATCTCGATCTTACATGTGCGCCATCTGAATACAGACGGAAGGAACACAATCGAGGGAGGAGGTTCCACCGGAGGGCCGCAAGGTGAAACAAATGGCAACACGAGAGTGACGACGTGTGTGGGCCGAAAGAGATATCGTCGGGAGTTTTAGGAATAGAGACGAGGAAGGATACATGTAGGGCGTGGCAGAGATGATGCTAACGGTGGAATTTGAGACAGAGTGCCCATTGATGCGTAGGGCAATGGGATCACATTTTGCCAGAGTTGCTAGAGACGGTGACCGGAGAAAGAAAATTGGGATAGATAAGACATACACGAGAAGATATAGAAATCTAGTGGTTCGGAACAACCTATCTGTGATCCCTAGTTTTAATATAATTTTTGTAGATGCAAGCTATATCGGTAACTAATTTATAATTATATTTTTTCATAAAAATATATACGATTATTTCGACATTTTGGTCATTGTTTTTTTTTGGTAAACTATTTTTTCGTGAGACTGCTCTTATGTTCACTTGTAATATTATCACCAACATTAATGTTTTCAAAATCTTTAACACCTTTTATTCTTGCTCCTTGTATTCATTTTTCTGTTATGTGTTGTTATCTCTTTTGTTTTGTCACTAATATGATGTTTAACTTTTTCTTTGTATATATTAAATATTTTTAAATCTAATGAAAATGTATGTGTCGGAGCATGTTTTATGATTTGTAGGAACAATTTGAAAATGGATAAATAATGAAATAATAATGTTCAAGAGGACAATTTTCTTAATTTATTTTTTGCAATTTTTTGAGAATAGTTAAATAAATAGAATGAACACTATCTTAGTGGGTCTGCCGAATTTCTCAACAGACCGGCCCCTAAAAAAAAAAGAGCAGAGCTAACCCCCTATGGGCCGAAATGCTAAATGCTCCTTATTGCGGTGCCAGGGCGTCGCGTCCGTCACGCAGGGGCTTCCCTGAAGAATTTTTCACGTTTGCCATATTTTTTATCTGAAATTTGCATATTTGCCACATGACCACCACATGTCAGTGATACAGAAAATGGCAAATATGCAAAGTGCAAAGAAAAGTGTGGCAAATGTGCAAATTCCCCGCTTACCTGATGGGTAGGTTGTGTTTCGTAAGGTGACTGTTTTTCTTCTTCTTTTTCTTTTTTTCTTTTTTTATTTTCTGGTCCCTTTTTCTGTTATATTTTTCATGATTTATTTTTCTATTTTAAAATTTAAATTTTGATAATTGTTCATGATTTTCTAAAATGGTCATTGTTTTAAAAAAATCATGATATTTCGAAAGATGCTCATATTTTTTGAAAAGTATTCATGTCTTTTTAATTTGCTTCATGATTTTTAAAATTGTTTCATGAATTTTGAATATTTGTTCATGATTTTTGAAATTGGTTCATGAATTTTGAATTTTGGTTTATGGTTTTCTAATTTGGTTCATGAATTTTTGAATTTTGGTTCATGATTTTTAAAAATTGTACATAATTTTTAAAATTTGTCTATGATATTTAAAAAATATTCATGAATATTCAGAATGTTTACGATTCTTATATTATAACTATAGATATATTTAGCAACTAAAATTAAATGGAAAAAATTAAAAAATAAAATGAAATAATTGCATCAATTGGGACTACCCAATAGCCGGACCCTTCAGGAGGCGCGTGCAGGCTGTGCCGCTTAAAGCGACAAATAGCATCGCCAAAATACGGAAATGCTAATTGCCACCCGCCGTGGTGCGGGTGACTTGGGCCGCACATGAGCTCTCTCCTATTGGGCCGACCCATTTTAAGGGCTGATGAGTTTTTGGTATTTTCTTTTTCCGTTTTTATTTTTTTACTTTACTGTTTTTGTTTTTCGCAAACAATGAAAATTATATTTTTTGAAAAATAGTTCATGTTTTCTAATTGGTTTATGGTTATTAAATTTGGTTCATGATTTTTTGAAATTTGGTTCACAATTTTTCAAATTTTGGTTTACTTTTGCTAATTTGGTTCATGAATTTTGAAACTTTTTTCACAGTTTCTGAAATCTGGTTCATTGTTTTTGAAAATTAGTTCGTGACTTTTGAAATTTGGTTCATGAGTTCTTAAATCGTTCTTGAATTTTAAAAAATTGTGATTTTTGAAAATTTCTTCATGACTTTTACATTTTTGTTCATAATTTTTGAACAACCTTTTAGTAATATTTAAAATATGTTCACTGCTTTTAAATCATAATTACAAAAATATTCAAAGTTTGAAATAGGATATAAAAAAGAAACACACACAAAAAAGTCACGCTTAATTGGGCCGGTCCATTTGCCGCCCGCTTCAGGCGGTGCACGCATGCAGGACACGGCCATTAGCTGCTCCCTGCAAAGTACTCCATTCATCAATGGGCTGCAGCCTGCGGTCAATTCAAGAAAATATCAATGGCTACAGTCTTGGGCTGCTCAAATTAGGGCCACTCTTATAGCAATGAGATTTTACATGTTCTTTGGACTTTGGAGATCTTATAATTCAGCACTCCAGACTAAACTTAGCTTGTGATAAGAGAAAAAACACTGAGTACAAGAAGAAAAAGTAAGGTGAGAACCTTCTCAGCTCATTCTTCAGGGGGGAAAGAAACTCAATTCATCCTATCTGACCGCTACCAAGAATGTAATAACTAGACAGAGAAACTCATACTCACAAATGACACCTGTTCTTTCTAATTTTCCGTTCCATCCTTGCAACTAGCTACTAGTACACTTGCAGAATATTCAGACTTGACTCCTGAAACATTTTTTCGTCGCAATTTGCTAGTATGTCCTGCCTAAACGAGAAGCCCACATGCCCCATCATACACACGTCATTGCTTAGTAAATCCCCAAACAGCTTAGCACGCAATTAAGCTTTGTCAATTCGGGGACATGTACGCTAGCGTACACATGCAATGCAGGGGGGTTGGCCTTCTCAAAGAGTACCTGTACCACATGACAGGCATGTGATGCCTTGAGCTGCCAAGTATAAATAAATACTGGTAGGTAGGTACTCTAGCTGGTCAATACAATCAGTGGCAGTGGGGATCTGTTAGTTAGTTCGTTAGCTGATGAGTAGTTTATATTGTCGATTCAACCTCAATCTAGTGAGATCTACTCATCCATAGTGTAGCCGACGCTTTCAACGGTTTTCGTGGACCGTTCTCATTGTATATTTTACAGATTGGAAAAATGTACAAGTGTTTGATCCAGGGTCAATTTAGAAGTGTTTGGTGTAAACTGATTTGGAAATCAACGCGTCTACAATAATTACAAGATGAGATGTTTGATATGGTGTATATATATATTAGCTCTGAATATGTGAAATAACCGTGCAAATCACAGGGTCAACTTGTGATTGGTCATTGCAGGACGGAGAGGGTGATGGGCCGGTTAGTAAGACTGCTGACATTGTTGTATAGTTCGCATGTGAGTGGCACGTTAAGAATTTAACAAGTTGTAGGCCGCGCATGTTCGTTTCTGTATTTAAGACCTTGTTGGAACCTTTCTGTTGTACGTACTCGTAGATCTGAAGAATCATGTGGATCTTGACTTTGAAGTCGGTTGCTTATCCCAAACGCGTCGTATGCATATCTCCAGATCCCCAACCGAAGCAGGCCGCCCAATTGACACTTCTGCATCATACTACGTGGAAGGAAAAAAGATAGACACGTGTAGTAACATGGAAAAGTGGTAGCTAGTGTAGTAACATTGCTTGACTTTGACAATTGCCCATACTTCTAGTGTGATCTAAATGGCTATAATTTGGTAATTGATGCATTATTGGGTAACCCTGGTCATCTAATCTGATAATGATCACACTGCAAATCAGAAGCATGAGATGTAGGAGTACTGTCGAACGGGTGTGCAATTACCAACGGAGAACATCATCATGAACCCATGATTACTGCCCTCGTCTACTCCAACTATCGTTGGGCACGAGAAAGCAGCACAGTGGCTTTCCAGCTGTGCTAGGTAAGCTGGTCGATCTTGCTGGTTTAGGCCACTAAATTGCCAGGTACTGGGACACCCTGCCTACTCATTGTGCGTGGGGCTGGGCCGCACCCTTCATCGTCCCTTCTCTCACATATTGGACAGGCCCCACCTGTCTGTGCCCCACGGTACTAAGGAGAACCCCCTGCCTGTAGAAAAAAAAAGCTATAGCTAGCTAGATGTTGTAGCATGGCAGGCGCGTGCATGTTTTTGGCCTCAGCTTTCATGTCTCGTCTTGACATGATACGGGTTCCAATCAGATGTTTTTCCCCTTTCCCGACCAAACATGCTATGTTTGCTTCCTTCGAGATCCAGTACGTGCTACCAATAGCACCAACGAGAGTAGTACCTCTCATTTTATGTTTAGCCCGGCCCTCGCTAAGGTGAAAACTAAAAATACTCTTGAAATTAGTATAAGTTACTTGTCTTATTGGTCAGCCGAAAGCAGTCTTGTCTAACTCATCCACCAATCGGCGATCTTGCCCACATCGGTGCGTACATGCGCCGAGGAGGTGGCCCTGATGTAATAAGTAGGGTTGCAAAGCGGCGTCCGATACGTCCCGCTTTGTATGCAGAATTTGTTAGTCTAGTTTAATTTTTTTTAACAAAATTAGTCTAGTTTGAATTAGATTTTGCTTGTGCAGGCTTGTACGGGTTGTCGCTTGCAACCCTAGATGCAAGTGGCGTTCCGTTTACCGTCGTTTATTTTTTGTTAGTTGTAAACTTACGATAATTGGTATAAACCCTCCAAAAAAAGAGGCCGATAACAAACCAAGTGGCGATATGCGGGCCAAACAGCGCCTCGTTTTGACATGTGTAGGAGGGGCACACCAAGCCCTGGGTGCATATGCATGATCTCCATCGCAGCGCCTCGCAACCACCGGTAGTGCCATGACAGTTGACACAACACGAACCTCTGCCATGCATATGCATATGCACAGCAAAGCGAGAACGTACGAAAGCTCCCACGCACTACTACACGTACAACTGACGGAGGACCAGCCATCTCGCCCATGGATCGACGACACATGCATGCATGCTCCATCTCCATCGATCCATATCCCAAACCCAACATCTCCACGCATGCATGGGTCCATAGATAGATAGGGGCACCACACATCTCACATGGCCGGCCGGAGCACGGAGCACGGCTCGTTTGTTTTGTTTGGGCTCGTTTAGCCGCATTAATGCGCACTACTACATGTACATCATCATCGAGCCGTCGTGATCAGAACGGCAAGTTTACGATCGAGCATGCTGCATGCACGGTGGCTAGCAGCTAGGTAGCTAGCTAACCGATGATGGTTAGCGTTGGGGCCGAGCCAAAGTGCACATGCTTTCCCATGCTGCCGATACATCGACAGACCGATCGATGCTGGCCGGTGATGCACATCAGGATTCGGGACATGCCATGTGCGCAACAATTGCCGTCCCGGCCGGTCTTGTCCGGCCGGTCTTATCGTCCACGATCGAGTCGCATGTGTATACGTACTAGGTTCTCAGCGAGTTGGCTGGCTGGCTGCCGCACTTGCACCGGTGGTGGAGCAGCAAAATCGATAGGCGGGCGCGCGGGCGATGGTACTAGATGGAAACGAAACAGAGGCGCGCGGCATTCCTGCTCTGCTACCGTCCTGGCCAGGTTCGGGGGAGATTCTGCGTGGCTGCAGCCGCCACCAGCCATCCGATCGATCCATGGTGGAGCAGGCAGTAGGAACCACGTGGGATGTGGCGCACGTGAAACTGCTCCCTCGCAGTTCCCAATCTTATCCCTCGGGGCTCTAGTACGCCTCCGGTGCACCCACCGGGGCAACAACCTATGGCCAGCTAGAAAATAACCAGGTAGAAAGCCGTGCACAGCTCAATGAACACACCACTGGTGGTAAGTTATCCACTCCCGATAGCCTTCTTATTTATTTTGTTTGATTTTTTTTAAAAGAGCATATATATTAATATCATGATATACTAATTAAACAGAATCTCTGTAACAACGCATTATCCTATTGATATTATGAATGTACACATTTAAGAAAGAAAAAAATACTGAAAAATATCCCGTTACATCAATCTATGCCTTACAGCACCAGGCCAAATACCATCGAGACAACACCAGAATTCCATCCTCTCTAAAAGCGTCACCTCCAAGAAGGGAACAATGCTTTGTGCACTGTCATCGCCTTGATCGACGATCATGGGTTTTCACCCTCGAGAATGTCTATGCTCACAAAACAATGTCTTCAACAAAATCATTGCCAGACAAAACCAATTAAGGCAAGACCGTGGATTTTCACCCTGCAAGTTTGAACTCTAGAATCCTCCTCTACTGTCGTCCCCACTTATATTATTTGGGTAAAATAGGAATTCTATTGACGGGAAAGGGTTACAAGACGATCATGTCCAAAGGCCTGAAGAATGCCATCGGGCCCTCTAATAATAGGGCTATTGGGAGCTGAACACGGAATGAGTTTTCGGTCGCCATCCTAGTAGTATGTAGGATAATGGTGAAGTCATATAAACTGTCCGACACTTCCACGCTTGTCCAGATGTGAGGGTGTCGTCAAAGTCGCCACGTAGGAAACCGACTAGCGGGTACCACATGGTAGTGACCCATACATTCTTTCCGCCCTACCTCGTTTCTCCTATGCTTGCATCTTTCCCACTCCCGTCGAATCTTCATGGTGTGTCAACCCAGCAACCACAAGCATCCCCTCCCCGCTATTGGCGCCGTTTGAAGCCACGCTGCTGCATGACGGCCATAGGCAGATCGTACCACACCACCACCGCCTTCATGCATGGCTCACGCCATCGTCGTCATGTCGAGAAAGAATGATTGAGAGAAGTCAAGCAAGACCTAGCTAGGCGATGTGACTTCTTCCCCATTTCAGTGTAGGGTTAGAGAAAGGACATTTATTGTCTTAATTAGTTTTAGTGTTTGTTAACAACTTGTAGATCATTTTACTATGTGTTGATGTCTCCAGGTTGATAAACCGAAAAGAGAAAAGTCATGAGCCCTATGGAAAAGTTCCTGAAAGAAACTACATTTACAAGGGTTTTTCAGACCGCGGTCTTCGGTGTGCACACACGGGAGTCTCCGGTGTGAGCCAGAGATTCCCCCAAAGTCCCTGGAGGAACTTTTTGAAGCATGCCTAGGACATTCTATATAGGGGTCCGGAGTTGGACCGGAAACGGACCGGATTCTCTGGTTCCCATGATCAGACCGGAGTCTCCGTTGTACCTCATGCCAGAAACCCTGTAAAGTCCATGGAGTGGGCATCTTCACCAAGGCTGGGACATTGTGTATGGTGGTCCGAAGATTGTCTGGAGACTGGCCGGAGTCTCCGGTGTGGAACAACGTCAGACAGGAGTCTCCGGTTTGTGGACCCGAATCTTCGGTGTGGAAATGTCTCCAACGGTCAGAAAACGGTTGGATTTCAACAGGCTTATAAATAGGGGACCTCATCCCCTTCCTCCAGTTGCTCGTTTCCAAAAAGAAGAACCCTAACCCTAGAGCCACCAAATCAACAAGATCTCCCCATCCAACCGTCCAAAGGCCTTGATCTTTGGAGAATCGAAGGAGGAGGCCTTGATCTAAAGCTTCACCAAGAGAGATCTTCACTTTCCCCTCATTCACTTGAGTTCCCCTTGCTCTAGTGTTTCATTGGAAACCCTAGTTCTTGATTTGGTTCTTACAAGCTTGTCTTTGATTGTGTGGCAGCTTGCTTGCATTTGGGAGCCTCCAATTCAGTTGTGGATGTGTGCCTTGAACTTGTTGTAAAGGTGCCGGCTTCCACCTTGAAGGTTGCCGATATAGTGGAAAAAGTGAATCGAACCCTTTGGGGTGAGGTTCACGAGAGAACAAGGGAGGCCTCTAGTGGCGTTGGTGGTTTGCAACCACCCACTCTCCAAAACACAGACGTACTTCCCCTAAAAAAGAAGGAATCGCGGGAAACAAATCCTTGTGTCTCCGCGTGCTCCACTTTGGTTACTAATGTCCTTTACCACACTTTACTTATCTTGTTCTTATTTAGTTGTTTGTGCTAGGTTTACATATAGGTAAATTCATCATAGTTGCATAATCTAGAGAATTTACCTTTCGTGTCAAACTCTAAACTTTAAAAAGAGTAAATTTTGAAGTAGCACCAATTCCCCCCCCCCCCTCTAGGTGCCCAGGCGATCCTTTCAATTGGTAATAGAGCCTCGACTCTTTATTCAGGCTTTACCGCCTAAGAGTATATGGGTAGCCAAGATGGAGAAGGAGGGAATGAGGCTAGTAACACGATGTCCATGGAGGATCTCAAGAAATTGGAATCAAGCTTGAGCTCCTCCCTGGGCAACAAAATCAAACAGTTGTGTGACTTAGTTGAGCAACTTGTTAAGGAGAAAGTGGCCTCACCTACTCCTCCTCTAGAGGAACCCTCCACACTTCCAAAGGTGAATGTTCCGGCATCACCCATGGTGGTTGTGGTGGGGGATGATCCTAATAACACTAACCCATCCACCAAAAGGGATGATGGGAAGGAAGAGCACCATACGGTTCCTGGTTGGTACTCTCCTGACCCACCAATCCCTCACCCACATATAAAACAATAGGGGTGATCCACCTAAGCTAGTTGCATATACCTTTGCTCAATGGCATTCGTTAATGAAATCTCATGTGCGCAGCTCTTGCATTGAATTATGGAATATTATTGAAGAAGGACTCAGAATTGTGGACCCAACCAACTTGACAAGAAGATAAGTTGTCAATAGTCAACTCAATGCCACTGTGTTGCACATGATTCAGTAAGGGTTGGGGACAAAATATTTCCCTCACATTGAACACCTCAACATCGCCAAAGAAGCTTGGGATGCTCTCATAGAGCTATTTGTTGGAAATGAGAGCATGAGAAGAAAACCGTTATGATGCATTGAGAAATGAAGTCGAAGGCTTCTATATGAAGGATGGCGAGGATCATGAAGACATGTATCGAAGGATCAAATCCACTGCCACCGACTTTAGAAATGTTGGTGCCTCACATGTGGATGATGCTTGGATAAAAAGGAAATATGTGAGTGCACTCATGCCCTTCGATCCCACCGACTTGAAGAGCCTCCAAGGAAGACACAACTATCATCTCATGAGCTCCAATGAAGTTATGCAAGAGATAGCTGCTTTCAAGGTTGCTGCCAAGAATGCCAAAGATGCCCGTACTCGATCCCTCGGAATGAGCAATGGTGTTAACCTTGCCTTGAAGGCTAAAGTGGTTAAGTATGAGGAAGAAGAAGGAATGAAGCTCCTATCATGAGCGACCTCGAAGATGTCAAGGCTGCTCATGGATAATACATGGCCTTCTATGCAAGGAACTTTTGGAAAGATACTGTCAAGGCCAAGATGGAGATGCAACAAACAATCAACCCAAGTGGTCGAAAAGAAAATAGTTCAAAAATGAGAATTTGCTTTAACTGTGGTGACCGATACCATTTTGTTGTCGGATGTCCCTATGATAAGAGAGAAGATAATGGTGGTCAACTTATTTTGAATAAAAAGTCACAATCCCCCTTCAACATGCCCTTCATCAAGAAGTATGCCAACAATAAGAAGTCCGATGATATTGTCTTGATGGCACATGAAGAATTCTCCTCCGATGATGAAGATGAGGAAGAAGATGAAACCTCAAATGGTGTGGCGGCAATCACCACCACCTCTACATCCACACTCTCACTCTTCGACTCTCCAAATGAGAATGTCTCCAACAAGAACGTCACTTGTATTATGTCAAGAGGATCAGAGGTATCATCTTATTCTCTCCCCACCTCATTGGTTGATAATGAACTTGATGATGATATGACCCCTGAGGTGAAAAAGGAATTAGTTACATTTGATGAGTTTATGACTAACTTACAAGGGGAGCATCAAAAGCATTTTGTGAATCTCTTGAATCAACTCTCACACATACAAGAGCTTCTTGACGAGAGATGCAAACTAGGGAGATAGAGCATCTTTTTGAGATGGATGCCCTAAACAATGCCTTAGAAGAAGAGCAAGAGACTAGGACGTCTCTTGAAGAAAAGCTCGAAGGCCTCAATGAGGAAAATGGTCAAATTATTAACAAACTCATTAAGGAACATGATCATGCTGTGGCTAAGTATAAAAAGGCTAAAAAGGACAAGATTGAGTTTGATGTTGTTCATAAAAAACTTGCCGAGGACTTGAGGAAGCTTAACGAGGCTCATAAGGCCTTGGAAAGTGAACTCTTGTCTCTCACAAAGTCTCGTAAAAAACTTCAAACTCAATTGACTAATATTTCTTCACCTAGTATTTTCACCCCCTCTAGTAGTACAAACACCTTTGAAGAAAATGCTAGGTTGAAGGGGGAGCTTGCAAAGGCTACCTTCCTAGAAGGGAATAAGTCAATTGATGATCTTTTTTGCAAGCAAAGGTGAAACATTGAGAAATGAGGCATTGGCTTTGTGTCCAAGGCCAAGAAGAAGAAGAAGAAGAAGAAGAAGAAGGCCAAGCCCGCATAAGAAAAGTACAAGGTCACCGTGGGTAGTAAGACCACAAGTGGCAAAACTATGTCACAAGATAACTTTGCGGGGAATGCTAACCCTCACTATGTTTTAATGTGTGATTATTATGGTGATGTTTATGCACGATATGTTGGCCCATTTGACGGTTATATTGCTTGGTATATTTGGGTTCCCAAGACCCTTATCACTAACAAAAGAGGACCCATTGGAAAATGGGTACCTAAAAACTAGTTTGATCTCTTGTAGAACTATGCTTCCGGCGGGTCAAAGTGGGTGCTTGATAGTGGATGCACAAGTCATATGACTGGAAGCAAGGCGATTATGGCGGAGATAAGACCAAATCATGATCAAATAACCGTCACATATGCCAATAAGTCAAGGTATAAGGTAATGGGTCTTGGCAAGGTTGTGGTTGCACATGATTACTACTCTCGTGGACATCATGCTTGTTGAGACCCTTGGTTATAATTTACTTTTAGTCTGTGCTCTAGGAAAGATGGGCTTTGCCGTATTCATTGATAATGATATTGTGGTCCGCTTGTGGAGCAAGACTCTAAAGGTTTCTTTCGTTGGGTATGTCGAAAATGACTTGTTTGTGGTGGAATTTTCGGGGAAAACCACTACAAGTGCGATGTGCTTATTTGGAAAGGCCGACGTGGGTTGGCTATGGCATCGTCGTCTAGCCCATGTCAACATGAGGACTTTGCAAAGCCTTCATAAAGGTGTCCATATTGTTGTACTAAAATAAAATGTTTGTTTTTCCAAAGATCATGTTTGCAGGGCATGTGTTGAAGGAAAGATGCATGATCCTCCCCACAAGCCTAATAACATCATCAAGTCCAAGAGGATCTTGGAGATCCTTCATGTGGATCTCTTTGGTACTCCATCTCATGCTAGTCTTGGTCGAAAGAAATATTGCTTGGTGATTGTTGATGATTTCTCAAGATACACATGGGTATACTTCTTCAAGTTGAAAGCTGAGACCCAAGAAAACTTCATCGACTTCATCAACATGGTACAACGTCAATACAATGTTCCCGCGTTGGTAATAAGGAGTGACAACGACACAAAGTTCAAGAACTACACCTCGAATGGATTTCTTAGTGATGAGGGGATAAAACACCAATATTCCGCTTCATATACCCATCAATAAAATGGTGTAGCCAAGAGGAAGAACCATACTCTAATGGATATGGCAAGGTCCATGTTAGCGGAGTTTAAGTCTCCATACAACTTTTGGGCTGAAGCAATCTCCATTGTGTGCCATGCATCAAACCGGCTCTACCTCCGCAAAGAATTGATCAAGACTCCATATGAAATTCTTACCGGTAACAAGCCCAATGTTTCATACTTTCAGGTGTTCGGTTGTAAGTGTTTCTATCACATAAAAGGTGTTTCTTTGTCCAAATTTGATTCCAAAGTTTTAGAGGGTATTTTTGTTGGCTATGGTCTCAAGTCCCACACCTATAGAATCTATGATAAACTCTCTGGAGTTGTCATAGAATCTTGTAGTGTGGTTTTCAAAGAATATGATGGTCCCTCATGGGGGCATGTTGATGTTTGTGATGTAGATGATGAAATGCCTCAAGATGCCATAAGAAGAATGTGTGCGGGATTCATCCACCCTGCTGAGGAACCCCTTGTGGTGGACCAAGAAGAACTATGCTCTACTCAAGTGGAGCCCTCATCTTTAGAACATCAACAAGCACCTGCTTTTGAGGAAAATGATGACGCAAGCCAAATACAAGAAGAGTACCCTCAACAAGTTGATCAGACCGAAACGTCCAGCCAGGATGAAGTGGATTCTCCACTTACCGGATTGTCTAGCGCTGCTCAGGCTATTGCACAAGGCAGATTTATACAATCAGCCACAAGATCATCTCAATGCCTGTCTAGGATTTTGCCTGATCAAGACCAATGTCAATATATGCCTCAAGAGGAGGAGAATGATCCCAGTGAAGATCTTGGTCAAGATGATGGTCAAGACGATGACCAAAATGATGAATAGATCCCCACAAGAAACAACAAGGAGATCGAAACTCATCACAAAACTAGAGTGGACAGACTGTTGGAAATAAGAGACCACAGTCTTGAGAATGTGCTAGGTGATCTAAGGAGTGGAATGTCCACTCGATCTTAATTGAAGCATTTTGGTGAGCATCAAGCACATATATCCATGGTTGATCCAAAGAAAGTGTGGGAAGCTCTTGAAGATTCAGATTGGTTGGAAGCCATGCATAAAGAACTCAACAACTTTGAGAGAAACAAAGTGTGGAAGTTAGTTGAAAATTCTAAAGATTGTCGCAATGTCATTGGTACCAAGTGAATATTCAAGAACAAGCAAGATGAACATGGAATTGTTGTAAGTAACAAGGCAAGATTGGTAGCTCAAGGGTTCTTTCAAATTGAAGGCATTGATTATGGAGAGACATATGCTCCCGTGGCTCGCCTTGAGTCCATATGTATCATTCTTGCTTATACGGCACATCATAACTTTAAATTGCAACAAATGGATGTGAAAAGTGTTTTTCTAAATGGTCCATTGCATGAATTGGTTTATGTAAACCAACCCTCGGGGTTCGATGATCCCAACTTCCCAAACCATGTCTACAAACTTGATAAGGCACTCTATGGGCTTAAACAAGCTCCACACACGTGGTATGAGCACCTTAGAGAGTTGTTGTTAGACCGTGGGTTTGAGGTTGAGAAAATCGATCCCACTCTTTTTACTAAGAAGGTCAATGGAAAGCTTTTCGTTTGCCAAATATATGTTGATGATATTATCTTTGGCTCATCTAACAAGGCTTTTAATGATGAATTCTCAAAGCTTATGACTAACAGGCTCAGGATGTCTATGATGGGAGAGTTAAGGGTATTCCTTGGTTTTGAGATCAAGCAAGTAAGAGGAGGAACCTTATTCAATCAAGCCATGTATACTCAAGACATGCTCAAGAGGTTCAACATGAAAGATCTAAATGGATCTCCTACTCCCATGGCAACAAAGACTCATCTTTAACTAAATTCAAATGGTAAATATGTGGATCAAAAGGTATACCGATCTATGATTGGCTCTTTACTTTACCTTTGTGCATCTAGACCCAATATTGTGTTAAGTGTAGGATTGTGTGCAATATATCAAGCGTCTCCTAAATAAATCCACTTGATTGCGGTCAAAAGAATCTTTTGATATTTGGTTTATACCCCAAACTATGGTATCTGGTATCCTAGGGGCTCAAGATTATGTATTTATGGTTACATGGATTCGGATTGGGCTGGTGATAAGGATGGTAGAAAATCAACCTCTAGGGCTTACCAATTTCTTGGTAGGTCCTTGATGTGTTGGTCTTGTAAGAAGCAAAATTGTATATATCTCTCCACCGTTGAAGCCTAATATGTGGCTGCTACTAGTGCTTGCACTCAATTGCTATGGATGAGGCAAACTTTAAAGGAAAACAATGTCCATTGTGACAAAGTGCCTCTCCTATGTGACAATGGAAGTGCTATCAATATTTCCTACAACCCGGTGGATCATACAATGATAAAACATATTGAGATCCGTCATCACTTTATTAGAGATCATGTTGCTCAAAGAGATATTGAGCTAGCCTATGTTTCAACCAAATACCAACTTGCTGATATATTCACGAAGCCACTTGATGAACCAAGATTTTGTTATTGAGGAATGAACTTAATATCATTGATTCAAGGAGCTTTACTTGATCACCTTACATACTCACCTATGTCTTGACCCTTATTGTGTTTAGATGTAGGCATGGAGATAGGGGGAGTGCGGTCCTAATACATTGGGCTACCCCCCATGATGCCAACATTAAGAAAATCAATTCTATTAATATCATATTGTGATAGGTGAGCTTCATTAATGAGTAGTGGCTATGAACCCAAGGATAATTCTTCGCGATGTCATGCCTAAAACTCTTACATGGTGGCCTCGGCCACCACCCTCTTTTTTAAGAAGAATTGGTTCTTGATTCGATCTATTTGGAGCTTTATTTGACTACTTTTTGGTCTTTATGGTTTCTTGGTTTTTCATAGTACATCATCTAAATCCCAAGCCTTATACCCTTCCTAAAACCATGCTCTCTATCATATATGTCCCCACAACACTTGTATCTGGATTTTTGGTGGAAGAGGATCGGAGTCTCCGGTGTATCCACACCGGAGTCTCCGGTTAGTCCGGAGTTTTCGATCTAGTGGACCGGAGTCTCCGGTCTGGACGGTTATCCGACCCCGACTTAAGGGAGGCAAGGGTGAAGTGCAACAAACAGTTTCCTTCTTCCACCCCTAACCTCTCCTCTACTCACCCGCCGCCTCCTCCTCCAATCGCTGCCTCGTAGGTCTTGAAGCCCCCAGGATCCGCCGGCCACCGGCTAACTCCAACCTCTCCACCCTTGGTCCTTCACATCGGTGGAGTCACCCCAATAGACATATCTGGTACCTCTTCTCTCCTCATGAACTTAGGGTTCATTCCCTTTGTGTATTTTGGAGTTTTGTACTGATTTTACCCACTAGAAACACTTGTATGCATGCAAACTATCACATTAGTCTCGAATCCTTGCCCGATCTGCTAGATGCAATGCAACCCGCAGCCTCCTTGTGCAAACTTGAATCTCTAGACCGGAGATTCTGGTACTTCGGGCCAGAGACTTCGGTCCAGACCGGAGTTTCTAGACCTTCATGACGGATATTCTGGTCTAGACCGGAGATTCCGGTGTGCACAACAGAGACTCCAGTGTGGATTGTCTCTTTCATATCCAAAAAACGTTTGAGGGTCTTGTATTCATCTCCGGGACATATATGCTTACCTCCATGCTACCCACACCTTCTATTTTCACAGTTGGCTCTGGTTCTTGTCGTCCACCCCGCACCAAGTCCAAGTCAAGAAGAGCTGATCCGCAATATGATGAGGTTGCTAAATGGTATGTTGTTCCCCCGTCTAACCGGAAGCAACATGCCAGAGATGCTGCTTTTATGAGGAGGGAGCATGAGAGCATTGAGGAAGGAAGTCAGGCAAAAAGGGCAAACTATGACAATCTGCAGTCCTTGGCTCGTATGCCCAAGAAGGAGTACTGTAAGCTACACAAAATGCAGTTTTATGACATGTCTTGGACCAGCAAGAACCCATGTTGTTGGAGGAAGGAACAACAAGTATTCATGCAAGACATTTACCGCAGGCTCACCAAGTCCCTAGTTTGTCCTCAGAAGTACTTGGATCTCAAGCAGATGCGTGCCAACTCTTACTTTACTGATGCTATATGGATTTCTGAGAATCTTGGGATGCATGGGATGATGGAGCTTCATGAGAACTACACCGTCACTCTTGTGCAGCAGTTCTATACCACTTTGGTGTTTGGATCTGATCAAGCAAGAACCATGACTTGGATGATAGGAAACTTCCGGTGCACTTCAACCTTCTATGACTTTACCAATGTCATTCATGAGACTTATCAGGGTTTGTCTACTCATGTTGGGCACCATATGCATTCAGCATATCTTGGTGAGAACAAGAACAAGTTGGCACCACTTTATGGCAGCACGGGTATTGTTGGTGAGTCCAAGGGTCTCAAGCCTCTCTACAACCTGATGTTGAGGATTTTTCGCCAAACCATTTCCCCCGGTGCTAGAAATGATGATGCCATTAGGTGTGGTTTGTTCAACTTACTTCATCATACTCACAAGTTATAATGTGTTAGCCTTGAAGCTGAAGGTTATGGAATTGACATCATGGATTTCATCTTTGAAGAGATGTATCATGCCATTTTATACAAGAAGTCTCCGCCATAAGCACCACTTGTGATGAGATTCATCAACACCCAGGCACATGGTTCACCTCTTTCCATGCCTACTCACCTTGTGGAGCATGCCCTTGTGTATCTCCAGAAGAAAGGGCGGATGGGGCCTACTCCTAGACGCTCATATGGTAATGATGAGGATGAGATTTCTGAGTCCGAGCGGGCCCCCACTCCTCCTAGAGGCTCTAGGCGAAAGAATGCTTCCAATGCACCCATGCCACCCGTCTCCCGTGAGTATGATCAGGACAAGGTCAAGAAGGCATATTTTGGGAGAAGACTCTCTGCTACATGAACATGGACATCCACAAGGAACAACATGCCTCTTACAAGAGCAGCCGCCGGATTGAGAAACTTCATAAGGAAATCAAGGCTCAGGGTGAGGAGGACGAAGAGGATGAGGGAGGATAATACACAGATAATCATGGCGCTCAACCCTCCACTAAGTCTGACTACATGCTCTCGTTTGGGGCATGGAATGCCCAGCAGGACAGCCTTGTGGATTGGAAGACATTCTCTGAGGTCACTTCTAGGTTTTCTTCTCAGGGAACTTCATCTTATCGCCCTCATGGCAAAGGGCCTGTAGCTTTAGGTGGAGATTCTGATTATGAGGATGATGAGGACGAGGATAAGGACTTGGATGAGGACGAAGACGACGATGACTATGAGTGATCCCTCGGGGCGCTAGCTTAGGTATTTTCCCTTTTTCGGTGTTTTGATGACAAGAGGGGGAATATATCTATCATCGGGATATGCATGGGATGGGAATTTGTATTTTCCATTTGTCCTTAAAATTTCAAACATTTGCTTTGCTTCAATTTGGTTTGTGTGAAACTATCCGTGTGAGTGGACATGCTATGCTCCTATGTTATTCTAATCGTCAGAACTATCTATGCTTAGTTTCTATTACCTGACTTGCATACCATACTTGATTATCTTGCTGCACATTGTCAGGGGGAGCATTGTTATATCTCATTTTAAAGATTTCCATGCAAAATCTCTAATTGTCATCGAACACCAAAAGGGGGAGATTAAAAGGACATTTATTGTCTTAATCAATTTTGGTGTTCGTTAACAACTTGTAGATCATTTTACTGTGTGATGATGTCTCCAGGTTGATAAACTGAAAAGAGAAAAGTCATGAGCCCTATGGAAGAGTTCCTAAAAGAAACTACATTTACAAGGTTTTCAGACCGGAGTCTCAGGTGTGCACACACCAGAATCTTCGGTGTGAGCCAGAGTTTCCCCCAAAGTCTCCGGAGGAACTTTCTGAAGCATGCCTGGGACATTCTGTATAGGGGTCCAGAGATGGACCGAAAACGAACCGGATTCTCTGGTGCCCATGACCATACCGGAATCTCCGGTGTGAAAACTCCGGAGTCTCCGGTGTACCCCAGGCCAGAAACCCTGGAAAGTTCCCGGAGTGGGCATCTTCACCAAGGCTAGGACATTCTGTATGGTGGTCCAGAGATTGTCCAGAGACTGGCTGGAGTTTCCGGTGTGGAACAAGGTTAGACCGGAGTCCACGATCTGTGGATCGAAATCTCTAGTGTGGAAATGTCTCCAACGGTCATAAAATGGTTGGATTTCAGCAGGCCTATAAATAGGGGACTTCATCCCCTTCCTCCAACAGCTCGTTTCGAAAAAGAAGAACCCTGACCCTAGAGTCACCAAATCAACAAGATCTCACCATCCAATCGTCCAAAGGCCTTGATCTTTAGAGAATCGAAGGAGGAATCCTTGATCTAAAGCTTCAGCAAGAGAGGTCTTCACTTCCCCCTCATTCACTTGAGGTCCCCTTGCTCTAGTGTTTCATTGGAAACCCTAGTTCTTGATTTGGTTCTTACAAGCTTGTCTTTGATTTTGTGACAACTTGCTTTCATTCGGGAGCCTCTAATTCAGTTTGTGGATGTGTTCCTCGAACTTCTTATAAAGATTTTGGCTTCCACCTTGAAGGTTGACGATATAGTGGAAGAAGTGAATCGAACCCTTTGGGGTGAGGTGTAGGGGTTCATAGCATGGAACACAAAAAATTTCTATCGCATGAACACACACAAGTCAAGATCTATCTACTAGATTGCAGCAACGAGTCGATAGAGTACTAACCCTCAAAGATTCCAAAGCGGTTAACAAGATCAGATTCTCATGGGTGATGTAGTTGTTCACTTCCCGATCTCAAGATCGCATAGACGATCCTTCCGACGCCGCGTTCCGGCAGCGCTCCCGTAGTCGATCACACGTTCAGTACTCGATGAAGACCTTCCTCTGCCTTGTTCCTGTAGGGGTTTGTAGCATGGAAAACAAAAAATTTCTACCGCATGCAAACAAACAAGCCAAGATCTATCTACTAGATTGTAGCAATGAGTCGATAGAGGAACTCACCCTCAAAGATTCCAAAGCGGTTAACGAGAGCAGATTCTCGTGGGTGATATAGTCATACTCTTGCCGATCTCAAGATCGCGTAGACGATCCTTCCGGCGCTGCGTTCCGGTAGCGCTTCCGCAGTCAGTCACATGTTCGGTACTCGATGAAGACCTTCCTCTCCCTTGTTCTAGCAGGCAGCGGAGGTTGTAGCACTCTCCTCGCGATTCTGACAACACGGCGGCGTGGTACCGGAAGTAGAGGGGAGATCTCGCAGGGCTTCGCCTTAAGCCGGAGCGAGTATGGTGGTCTATGAGAGAGGCCTTGGCGATCTAGGGTTTGGAGGGCACCAAGGGGCGGAGCTTGGACGGAGGATAGGGCTTGGGGAAGCCCCAAGTCGGTGGCTAGGAGAAACCCTAGGGGCGGCGGCGACTTGCAAGAGGCCGGCGGCTAGGGTTAGGGTTTGGGTGGTGTTGGGTGTAGGAGGTGTAGGCTAGAGGGGCACCCCTTCCCCTCCTTATATAGGTGGGAGGGCGCCGGTTGGGAGGAGGGAGTCCTCCCGCAACTCGGCCTCCTTGGCCGACGGGTGGAGGGAGAGGAACTCCTCCCCAAGTAGGTTTCCTACTCTCCCTCCACCAAGCAAACTTGTCGTTTGACTTTTCAAATTGGCGTTTGACTTTTCAAACTAGGATTTGATTTCTCCCTTTATTTTTCCCAGCCATGATACCTAGTACATGATGCAACCATTCCACATTGTCATGACACATTCATGTACCCTTCCCCTCCGGAGTGTCGGACCTTCTGGAACCTTCTAGAACATTCCCGATGAAAACACCGGAATCATTCCCCAACTCCGAAACAGGACTTTCCTTATATGAATCTTATTCTCAGACCATTACGGATCTCCTTGTGATATCCCGGATCCCATCCGAGACTCTGAACAACATTCAGTCTCTTACTCATCTTTCCATAACTACTCAACAACATCGAATCCTTAAGTGTGTCTCCCTACGGTTCGTGAATTATGCGGACATGATCAAGACACTTCTCCGATAAATAACCAATAGAGGAATCTAGAAATTCATATGGCTCCCACATATTTCTACGATTACTTTGCGATCGAATGAACCACTTACATACGATACCAATTTCCCTTTGTTACTTATCCGAGGTTTTGATCATCGGTATCTCTGCATACCTAGTTCAACCTCGTTACTGATAAGTACTCTTTTCTCGTTCCCGTGATATGTGATCCCTTGTGAGCTAGTCACATGCTTGCAAGCTAATTGGATGACATTCCACCAAGAGGGCCCAGAGTATATCTATCCGTCATATGGATGGACAAATCCCACTCTTGATCCATGTGTCTCAACACATACTTTCCAAACACTCAATGCCATCTTTATAGCCACCCAGTTACGGTGCGGTGTTTGATGTCATCAAAGCATTCTTCCGGTGATGGTGATAAGCATGATCTCATGGTCGAAGGAATTAGGTTACTATGTATCAGAAAGCTTATAGCAATTGAACTATTAAAATGACTTGATCTTTATGCTACACTTATCTATAGGAGTATGTCCATCATATCATTCTCCTAATGATATGACCTTGTTATTAACAGCATCTCAAATGTTCATGATCAAGAAACCATGATCATCTATTAATCAACAAGCTAGTATTAGAAAGAGGCTTTACTAGGGACTCTAATTTAGTTTACAAATCACACAAGTATTAATGTTTTTGGTCAATACTATTATAGCATGAATGTAAAAATTTATCATAAACACAAAAATATAATAATAACTACATTTATTATTGCCTCTAGGGCATATCTCCAACAGTCTCACACTTGCACTAGAGTCAACTAATCTAGATTACATGGTAATATACCGAACACCCATGGCAGTTTGGTGTTGGTCATGTTTTGCCCTCGGGAGAGGTTTAGTCAACGGATCCGCCACATTCAGATCTGTGTGTACTTTGCAAATCTTTATGTCACCATCTTGGACATGTTCTCTAATAGCGTAAAAATGCAGCTTGATGTGCTTCAGCTTCTTGTGTGACCTTGGTTCTTGCGCATTGGCTATGGCGCCCATGTTATCACAGTAGATAGACATTGGGTCCAGCGCACTTGGAACCACACCGAGCTCTGTAATGAACTCCTTCATCCATATCGCTTCTTGTGAAGCCTCCGAAGCAGCTATGTATTCTGATTCAGTTGAAGATCTCGCCACAACGCTTTGCTTTGCACTCCTCCAACTAACTGTTGCACCATTCAAAGTAAATACGTATCTAGATTGAGATTTAGAATCATCCGGATCGGTGTTCCAACTAGCATCGGTGTAACCATTAACAACGAGCTGTTCATCACCTCCATAAGAAAGAACCATATCCTTAGTTCTTCTCAAGTACTTAAGGATGTTTTTGACTGCTGTCCAATGATCCACTCCTGGATCACTTTGATATCTGCTAGTCAAACTAACATCATATGCAATGTCGGGTCTGGTACATAGCATGGCATACATTAGAGATCATATGGCTGAGGCATAGGGAGTCTTACTCATCCTTTCTCTATCTTCTGTCGTTGCTGGCCTTTGAGTTTTACTCAACGTCGTATTGGGCAACATGCGCAAGAACCCTTTCTTGCTATCTTCCATTCCAAACCTCTTTAGAACTTTGTCCAAATATGTACTTTGTGACAATGATATTAGGCGTCTCGATCTATCTCTATAAATCTTTATGCCTAATATGTAAGCTTCTTCGCCAAGATCTTTCATTGAAAAACTATTATTCAAATATTCTTTGACACTATTAAGAAGGTCTACATAATTCCATTCAACAATATGTCATCTACATATAGTATTAAGAATGATACAGAGCTCCCACTCACTTTCTTGTAAATACAAGCTTCTCCATAAGTTTGTATAAAACCAAAACTTTTGATTACCTTATCAAAACGTTGATTCCAACTTCGGGATGCTTGCTTCAACCCATATATGGACCGTTGAAGTTTGCATACCTTGTTAGCATCTTTAGGATCGACAAAACCTTTGGGTTGCATCATATACAACTCTTCATCAATGTCTCCATTGAGGAACGCTGTTTTGACATCCATCTGCCATATCTCATAATCGTAATATGCAGCGATTGCTAACATAATCCTCACAGACTTTAGCATCGCTACAAGTGAGAAAGTCTTATCGTAGTCAACTCCTTGAATTTGTCAAAACCCTTTTGTGACAAGTCGAGCTTTATAGACAGTTACATTACCATCAGCATCTATTTTCTTCTTGAAAATCCATTTGTTCTCGACAGCCTTCCGGCCATCCGGTAAGTCCACCAAAGTCCATACTTGGTTTTCGTACATGGATCCAATTTCGGATTTCATGGCATCTTGCCATTTATTGGAATCTGGGCTCATCATCGCTTCCTCATATGTCGCAGGGTCATCGGTGTTGTCCACCAACATGACACTCATAACGGGATCATACCAATCAGGAGTGGTACGAGTTCTCATTGACATGCGAGGTTCTGTAGCAACTTCAACCGAAGTTTCATGATCATCATCATTAGCTTCCTCTCATATTGGTGTAGGCACCACAAGAACTTCTTCCGGTGCTGCGCTACTTGCAAGTTCGAGAGAAGGTTCAACAACCTCGTCGAGTTCTACTTTCCTTCCAGTCACTTCTTTCGAGAGAAATTCCTTCTCTAGAAAGGATCCATTCTTGGCAACGAAGATTTTGCCCTCGGATCTATGATAGAAGGTATACCCAATAGTTTCCTTCAGGTATCCTATGAAGACGCATTTTTACGCTTTGGGTTCAAGCTTGTCCGGCTGTAACTGCTTTACATAGGCTTCGCAACCCCAAACTTTAAGGAACGACAATCTAGGTTTCTTCCCAAACCATAATTCATACGGTGTCGTTTCAACGGATTTAGATGGTGCCCTATTTAAAGTGAATGCGGCTGTTTCTAATGCATAACCCCAAAATGATAGCGGTAAATCTGTAAGTGACATCATAGAACGAACCATATCTAAGAGAGTTTGATTACGATGTTAGGACACTCCATTACGCCGTGGTGTTCCCAGCGGTGTCAATTGTGAAAGTATTCCACACTTCTTTAAATGCTCGCCAAACTCGTAACTTAGATATTCACCTCCATGATCAGAACGTAGAAATTTAATCTTCTTGTTACGTTGATTCTCCACCTCACTTTGAAATTCCTTAAACTTCTCGAAAGTTTCGGACTTATGTTTCATGAAATAGATATACCCATATCTACTCAAATCATCCGTGAAGGTAAGAACATAACGATAACCACCGCGCGATGCTACACTCATTGGACCACATACATCGGTATGTATGATTTCCAACAAGTCTGTAGCTCGCTCCATCATACCAGAAAATGGAGTCTTAGTCATTTTACCCATCAGACATGCTTCGCATCTTTCAAGTGATTCGAAATCAAGTGATTCAAGAAGTCCATCAGAATGGAGTTTCTTCATACGCTTCACTCCAATGTGACCAAGACGACAGTGCCACATATAGGTCGAGTTATCGCTCAATTTCAAACGTTTAGCCTCAATGTTATTTATGTGTGTATTACTACAATCGAGATTCAATAAGAATAGACCATCTATCAAAGGTGCATGTGCATAAAACATATTACTCATATAAATCGAACAACCATTATTCTCGGACTTAAACAAGTAACCGTGTCGCAATAAACATGATCCCGATATAATGTTCATGCTCAACGCATGCACTAAATAACAATTATTTAAGTATAAAACTAATCCCGATGGTAGATGAAGAGGTAGCGTGCCGACCGCGATCACATCAACCTTTGATCCATTTCCAACGCCAGCGTCACCTCGTTCTTCGCTAGCTTCCGTTTATTCTGCAGTACCTGTTTCGAGTTACAAATATGAGCAACCGAACCAGTATCAAATACCCAGGCACTACTACGAGTACTAGTGAGATACACATCAATAACATGTATATCGGATATACCTTTCTTCTTGATGTTGCCGTTCTTCAAATCCGCCAAGTACTTTGGGCAATTCCGCTTCGAGTGACCCTCTCCCTTGCAGTAAAAGAACTCAGTATCAGGCTTAGGTCCAGCCTAGGTCTTCTTCGCCGGTGCGGCAACTTTCTTACCACCCTTCTTGAAGTTTCCCTTTTGCTTAGACTTGCCTTTCTTGAATTTGGTGGTCTTATTGACCAACAACACTTGATGCTCTTTCTTGATCACCACTTTTGCAGATTTCAACATGGAGAAGAGTTCTGGCAACGTCTTGTTCATGTTTTGCATATTGTAGTTCATCACAAAGTTCTTGTAACTTGGTGGCAGTGATTGGAGGACACGGTAAATCCCCAAAGCATTAGGAATCACTATACCCAAACTTTGGAGTTTGTTTGCGTGCCCAGACATCTTAAGCACATGCTCACTGACGGAGCTGCCCTCTTCCATCTTGCAGTTAAAGAACTTTTCAGAAGCCTCATAACTCTCAACTGCCGCATGAGCCTCAAATATCATTTTGAGTTCACGGACAATATCATGTGGGTCATGGTTCTCAAACCTTTTCTGAAGCTCCGATTCCAAACCATACAAGATAGCACACTGAACGGTGGAGTACTGATTCTTCCGAGTGAGGTAAACATTCTTTACTTCATCGGTAGCATCAGCTGCAGGCGGGTGACCCAGCGGTGCATCCAGCACATAGGTCAAATTACCAGCATTGAGGACAATCCTCAAATTGCAGAACCAATCCGCGAAGTTGCTTCCATTGTTTTTCAACTTTTCTTTCTCTAGGAACGCATTAAAATTGATGGTAGGGGCCGCCATTGATCTACAACATATTTGCAATAGTTTAGACTAAGTTTATGACAAATTGAGTTCTAATTAATAGTTAAATTAATCTAGGTGAACTCCCACTCAAAACAATATCCCTCACATTGTTTTAGTGATCACACGAACCAAATCCACCACATCAAAACCGATCATCACGAGAGTTGATGTAGCTTCAATGGCGAACAATCAACATGTTCAACATATCTACTATATGACTCATGCTTTACCTTTTGGTGATCCGTGTTTCGAGACCATGTCTGTACATGCTAGGCTCATCAAGATCAAACCTTAGCTTCCGCATGAGCAAATCTGGCTTGCTCACATTGTATACACTCGCAGAATCTAACACACCCTATCATCACGTGGTGCTTTGAAACAACGAGCTTTAGCAACGGTGCTTACTAAGGATGAACACTTTAAAACTTGAAATTTATGTGCTTGAGGGATCATCTTATAAAGCTACCATCGTTAACTAAGCAATACAAGATGCATAAAGGATTAACATCACATGCAATTCATAATATGTGATATGATATGGCCTTTCTTCTTATGCTTCCGATCTCCATCTTCAAGCACGAACATGATCTCCATCATCACCGGCATAGCGTCAAGGTCAATGGCGTCGTTTCATGGTTGTCGTCCACCAGCTCCAACTATTACAACTACTTTGAATAGACACGCGGGTCTTAAGAGAATTTAAAGAAAACCATATGGCTCCTGCCGGTTGCCAACTTACAATAAGGAACATTGTATACATCAAATATAATCACAATCATGGCCATATCACATCACAGCACACCCCTGCAAAACAAAGTTAGACGCCTCTAATTTCTTTGCATATTTTACGTGGTTTGGGGCTTTTAATAAGTGTCGCTCTAACTTACGAACAAGAACCACAATGTTGATGCTTGAACTATCAAGTGCCCGTTGTAAATTGGATCTATACTATGATGGGAGAGACAGGCACCCGCAACGCCACTTATGCAATACAAGTTGCATGTTGAGCGTGGAGCAAGTCTCATGAGCGGCGGCCTAACTCAGAAACCCTCCCTAACTCGGAAACCATGTTGGGATTTGACTTTTTTAAACTGCCTTGTTGACTTTCAAATTAGAGTTTGATTTCTCTCTTCCAAGTGTCCAGCCAAGTGACCTAGGACATGATGCAACCATTACACTTTGTCATGACACATCCATGTACCCTTTCCCTTCCGGATCGGTGAACCTTCTAGACCCTTCTAGAACATTCCGGTGAAAACACCAGAATCATTCCCGAACTCCGAAATTGGACTTTACTTATATGAATCTTATTATCCGGACCATTCCGGATCTCCTTGTGATATCCCGGATCCCATCCGAGACCTCGAACAACATTCGGTCTCTTTACTCACATTCCATATCTACTAAACAACATGAATCCTTAAGTGTGTCTCCCTACGTTTCGTGAATTATGCAGACATGATCAAGACTCTTCTCCGATCAATAACCAATAGAGGAATCTGGAAATTCATATGGCTCCCACATATTTATACGATTACTTTGCGATCGAAAGAACCATTTACATACGATACCAATTTCCCTTTGTCTTGTGATACTTTACTTATCCGAGGTTTGATCGTCGGTATCTCTGCATACCTAGTTCAACCTCGTTACTGATAAGTACTCTTTACTCGTTCCTGTGATATGTGATCCCTTGTGAGCCAGTCACATTCTTGCAAGACAATTGGATGACATTCCATCGAGAGGGCCCGGAGTATATCTATCTGTCATATGGATGGACAAATCCCACTCTTGATCCATGTGCCTCAACACATACTTACTGAATACTCAATGCCACCTTTATAACCACCCAGTTACGAAGTGGTGTTTGATGTCATCAAAGTATCTATCCGGTGATGGTGATTAACATGATCTCATGGTCGAATGATTTATGTTACTATATATTGAAAGCTTATAGCAAGTGAACTATTTAAATGACTTGATCTTATGCTACGCATAACTATAGGAGTATGCCCATCACATCATTATCCTAATGATATGACCTTGTTGTTAATAACATCTCAATGTTCATGATCAGGAAACCATGATCATGTATTAACCAACAAGCTAGTTTAACAAGAGGCTTTACTAGGGACACTTATATGTTTACAAATCACACAAGTGTTAATGTTTCTGATTAATACAATTATAGCATGGTATGTAAACATTTATCATAAACATGAAGATATGATAATAACCACTTTATTATTGCCTCTTGGGCATATCTCCAAAATGAGGTTCACCGGAGAACAAGGGAGGCCTATCGTGGCGTTGGTGGTTTGAAACCACCCCCTATCAAAAGGCAGACGTACTTCCCCTCAAAAGAAAGGAACCGCGGGAAACAAATCCTTATGTCTCTGTGTGCTCCACTTTGGTTACTTCTATCGTTTACGATACTTTACTTACTGATATGTCCAAAATGTATCTACTTCCTGAACACTTTTGCTATTGTTTCTCCTCTAAACCTGTGTGATTTGGATACAACTAACACAGACTGACGCTGTTTTTAGTATAATTACCTTGGTGTCTAGCTATTTTCAGTAGAATTACCTTGGTGTCTAGTTTTTGTGCAGAAAATCAACTATCAGGAAAAATCCCGGAAAATATGCCAAATAATATATTGCACCAGAAGATCCACGGAGCCAGAAGACGAGACGGAGAAGGCTCCTGGGGGGCCCACACCCCTGCCAGGCGCGGGCCCACCTCTAGCCGCGCCTAGGGGGTGCAGCCACCCCAGGCACCCCCTCGGCCTTCCTCTGCGCCTATAAGTTGCCTCTCGACCTAAAAACAGGGGGTTTCGTTCGATAGTTTTCTAGAAAGAGTTCTGCTACGTTTCCGCCATCAGAAAACAAGATTCGGATCCAGAAACTCCATTCTGGCACCCTACCGGGACGAGGAATTTGGAGAGGATCATCACCCTCGTCATCACCAACGCATCTACATCAACCATCAATGTTTCCCTCATCCATGAGTAAGTAATCCCCCGCTGTAGGCTTGGGGATGGTAGGGATTGGATGAGTTCTATCATGTAATCAAATAAGATTGTTAGGGCATAGTGCCTAGTATCTCTATTAGTGATATTTGACTTTGCTGCAACTTGTTGTGCTTAATGCTTGTCACTAGGGCCCGAGTGCCATGATCTCAGATCTGAACTTATTATTGAATCATTATGATAGTATTGTTTGTGATCTTATCTGCAAGTTGTGTACACATATCATTGTCCGGATCCAAAGGCCCCGAAGTGACAATAATTGGGACAACCGGAGGGGATGGCTGTGGTGTGAGGATCACATGTGTTCACGGAGTGTTAATGCTTTGCTCCAGTGCTCTATTAAAAGGAGCACCTTAATTGCCAGTAGTTACCTAGAGGCCCCGCTGCCACAGGCTGGCTGGACAGAAGATATTGTGCAAGTTCTCATTGCGAGCATGTATGACTATATATGGAGCACATGCCTAGGATTGTTTAGTACTTGGTTGCTTGTTATTATTTATCTGCAATGCCCTAGATCTTGAAGTTACATGTTTAGACTCGCCCATGCAACGCCCGTCCATCCATCCCTATGCCTACCGTGCTCATATCCTACTGTTACCGTTACTGTTACTATTGCTCTTGTTTTACTGTTGCCGTTGCTACTACAAACTGTTGCTACTGATAAACTTCTGTGAGCAAGAACTATTTCCAGGTGCAGCTGAATTGACAACTCAGTTTTTAAGGCTTGCAAGTATTCTTTGGCTCCCCTTGTGTCGAATCAATAAATTGGGTAATACTACCTGCGAAGACTATTGTGATCCCCTATACTGTGGGTCATCAAGACTATTTTCTGGCGCCGTTGCCGGGGAGCATAGCTTTATTTGTAAGTTCACTTGGATCTATTATTGTTCACTGCTACTCCTTTCATCATGGGGAAGTCTCGTGATGGAAAGTTACCTATTTTACCATCCACTACAAGAAGAGTTATAGTCCTAAACACCTCTGCTGCTCTTTATTAACCGTCTGTTATAAGTAAGTTTGTTACTCCACCACCACATACTCATGCTACACACACTGCTACTACTGCTGAATCCGAAACTGCTTTTGATGTTCATGATGTTACTTCTACTGTTCTTGATGTGAGTGGTTCATTGGGTCCTTTCCTAGATGCTACTATGGCTAGTCTAGGAAATACCAAAACTCCTAGTGAAGACACTACTACACCTGTTAGCTCACCTGAGTCTAGTGAGAGTTATGATATTAATGATGGTTACATTGAGTTCACTGATGAATTTGTTGAAGAGTGCCGAAACACACATGGTACTAGTGCTACTAAGAGTCTCCTTGCTAGACGCACCATTATTCCTAAGTTGTCTTCTGATCCTAAGTTTGCCACTTCTCCCATAGATATTAAAGATAAAGATTATGATTTCTCTCTTGATTTATCTTATTTAGATATTGTTGAGAAAGAACCTTTTTGTGGGACTTAAAATGAGAGTGCTGTGACTCATATGAATGAGCTTTCTATGAGTGCTTTATTCTCTGATGATTTTAAGGTGCGCAAGTACTTTGTTACTAAGATCTTCCCTTTTTCACTAAAAGGCAAAGCTAGGGCTTGGTTTGTAGAGAAATATGGATTTTTTTGTATATATCATTGCGGTTACTCCTCAATAAAAAGAAGCCTACCATTATATATATCATTGCATTTACTAAAACATATGCAGGCTTGGTAGCTAGTGACATGGTTATACCCCACGGGTCCATCTCAGCATGGGAACCGGTGGGCTGTCCCTAGAGCCTTTCATCTTGGCAGTCAGACCGGTGCGCCGGTCCTAGCAGCCGCTGGAACGTGTCCGTCCTGCATATTTTTCCTCCAACGGTCATCCCCCTTGAAGGGGTATAAAAGGGGGGCTTCTTCCTCAAAGTTCTAAGGCTCTTGAGCATGTTTTTGACCTCCATTATTGACCTCTTTGAGCTTTCTTCCTCTCCCTTCCCTCATATGATAGATTACCTCCTGGTTCCATTGATAGCCCTGATTGTTTGATTGCTTCTTTCTTCCAGAAATATTTTCCTCCTAGTGTTAGACATGCTGCTTTGCAGAGACTTTTTGATTTTAAACAGGGATAAGAAGAGAAATTGCCTGCGTCATGGACAAGGTTATGTGCCTTGATTCATGCACATCTTGTATGTCCATTACCTAAGAATGAGCTTCTTGATATTTATTATAATGGACTAACTGATGATTCTAGGACATACCTAGATAGCTTTGCTGATTGTGTTTTCAGGAAAAAGAACTCCTACAAATGCTAAAGAATTAATGGCTAAAATAAGCAAGAATTATGATGATTGGACTTCAACTGAGCTGAGTACACCCGAGCCTATTACTCCTGAACCAGTTGTGCCTGAAACAGTTCCAACACCAACACCAAAGAAGAGGGGAGTTATTGCATTAAATGATGAAGTGATGAAGGAAGATAAGAAGTGTCTAAAGGAGAAAGGTATGAGAGCTGAAGATGTGAAGAATCTACCTCATATAGAATAATTATGTAAGCCAATTCCCCACTCATCCACTATTAAGGTACACTCTCTCCAACACTCTGATGAAGGTGATATTCCTTATGGTAAGCCTCCTGATCAATGCTTAGAGGAACTTGACATTTTTATTGTTAAAAAAGGCAATTTTAATAAACAAGTTCAGAATCATTTATTGGAAAACTCTAGAGTTATCAATGAGTTGAAAGATATTGTGGAAAGAACTTCTAATGATATTAAAATTCTTTGTAAACACTTTCAAATGATTCAAACCCAACTTGATCAACTTGCTAAGGTACAAAAAGATATGCTAGTTAATGCCTCAGGAGATAAACATGCTTATGGAATTAGAACTAGGAGTGGTATAGCTACTCAAGATCCTTTATATCCTGAAGGACACCCTAAAATAATTGAGAAGGATTCTCAACAAGGTGAAAGTAGTGGTAGTCCTCATAAGAGAAAGAAAAAGAAACATAAGATAGTTGAGGAACCGCTTGAACCTGTTGTGGATCCTAATAGTATATCTGTCTCTGATGCTAAAACTGAGAGTGATAATGATAAAAATGAGTCTCCTGATAAGGAGGAAGGTGAGTAAGAACCTGAGAAGCACACTACGAACACTAGGTACACAAAGTAAGATTTTATTGCTAATAAACATGGTAAATAAAGAGAACCTTGGGTGTAGAAACCCATGCCTTTTCCAGGTAAGAAACACAAGTTAAAGGAGGAAGAACACTACAACAAGTTTTGTGAGTGGATGAAACCTTTATTTTTGCAAATTCCTTTGAGTGATGCTATTAAGTTGCCTCCTTATTCAAAGTATATGAAGGATATTGTCTCTAATAAAAGGAAGATTCCTAATGAGGATATTTCTACTTTGCTTGCTAATTATTCCTTGAATGGTAAGGTTCCAAAGAAACTTGGTGATCCAGGTATACCAACTATTCCTTGCTCTATTAAGAATAATTATGTTAGAACTGCTTTATGTGATTTGGGAGATCGAGTTAGTGTTATGCCTTTTTCTCTCTATATAAGAGACTCCAGCTAGAAAAGTTGATACCAACTGATATATCTTTGCAAATGGCTGATAAGTCAACTACTATTCATGTTGGTATACGTGATCATGTTCCTATTCAAGTGGTTCATAATTGCTTGGTTTTAACTGATTTTGTTGTGCTTGAAATGCCTGAAGATGATAATATGTCTATTATTCTTGGGAGACCTTTTCTTAATACTTCAGGTGCTATCATCAATTGTAATCAAGGAAAAGTAACATTCAATATTAATGACAAAGAGCATACTGTCTATTTCCCCAAGAAGGTTGTTAAAAGCTATACCTGAATTCCATAGAAAATATTGAGAGCATCAAGGTTGGAGAAATATACTATCCCATTCCACAAGAAAATTTTGAAACTATTATGATTGGGACCATTGCTATCAATTATGAGGTAACATAATCACCTTGTGGATTGCAAAGTTTTGTTTCATATAAGATTGTTTTGGTAACAAGACTTGATCAACCTTGTTAACAAAAGGATTTTAATGAACAAAATAATGTTTTCACTATGGTTATACTTGCTTTCATTTACTTTTCTCCTTTCTAGTCTTTGCTTTTGCTCTTGTTAGCTAGTTGTTTGCTTGTTAGAGTGTCTTAGAACTTCTATAGTTTGGCTTTTGGTTTGTTTTTGCTTCTTCTAAAAAAATGTTTCTGCGAGAAAATCAATTTTCATACCCTAAAAATTGGCCAAAAATAAAGTTTCCCAAAAAATCCCAAAAAATTCAAAATAAATTTTTCCTCAAAAAAGGGGCAGAGGGACACCTGGAGTGACCCAGGGGGCCACCCCAGGCCACCACACCCATGGTATGCGCGACCTACTTGTGGGTGGCGCCTAGGGAGGGTCTGGCCCACCTGGGCCCTTCCAGGCTGCCTCCTCAAAGTCATCTTCTTTCTCTCTCTCTCGAAAAACACCAGAAAACTTGCTCAAGATCGATTTCTTGCTCGCGCTTTTCGATCTCCTTGCTCAGTCCATCTTTGCTGCTAATTTTTGGAGGGATTGCTTCTTGGTATGTGCCTCCTCCACTTGTCCAATTAGATTTGTGATTGGTAGATTATATCTTGAGTATTTTGCTGCTATAGGTGTCGGGTTGTTTGAGCTTGCATGCTTGTTCTATGCTTAGAAACTTTACTTTGATGCATGTGTAGTCCTCTAGCAAGTTCCTATAGTAGTTTCTCATCATTTATCAACTTGGAAATCACTTGGTTTGATGTTTGTCTAAAAATTTCAGAAATAAAGAGGTCATGGACAACCACACATTTGGTGAATTATTTGAGAGTGATGCACTGTTAGACCCCTCCTTTATAGAGGAAAGGATCCCTGTGATTGCAATGCTAGTCCCTGGATCAATGCTAGCATCCACAGTTTTAGATGAAGTACACAGATACAAAGGTCGTTTATTACATTCATTCCAGAGATAAAACATAGTCTTTTACAACTCAAGGCCAAAGGCCTAATACAAGAGTTTATGGAATAAGTAAATAAACACAAGTCTTCATCTTCATGTGCCACAGGCAAGCCTGTTGAGTGTAGACTCATGACTCCTAATCATCATCGGAGTAACCTGCAACATCACAAGTTACAGCCAAAGAGGGTCAATACTTTGGAATAGTATTGGCAAGTGATACCTTAGTATATTTTAAGCGGACTATATTACTATATGCATTTTGGCTATGTGTAGCTTGGCTGGCTTTGCTTAAAATAGATTTTTCCTATTAGTTGAAACTCTAAGTTTTTCTTTGTCAAAAACTTTCCCAAGGAAACCACCAATAGACATTGGGGTCCTTCACCCTTGTTCACCCACCAATTTTTAGTGTAGAAGTTGGAGTGATGAGATTCTTGTAGCTTCCATGTCTTGATGCTCAAAAGTGTCCATTTCCTTGGACTAGGCTAAGTACTTAGGTTTTCCATCTGCAGAGGTTGTGCACTTTCCCCACCAGACTTGGTTTCCCAAGACAGGACCTTTCAGAAGCTTTTCCTTAGTCAAATGGACGCGTTCCAACCTATCATCCCATCTACCACCAACTGTCCAAAAGACTAAGTTCTAGCAACCTATATGATCAAGGCAGAGCCCATATTGCCAAGTGGTTGCACTGTAAGCTTTCTCAACACTTGGCCTCCAAATCCCTTTGTGCCTGGGTGGCATACCACAAGTGAGATACACAACCCAAGTCCATGGCCTTGTGTAACCACTCAACATAACCCAACATTCCATTCCACCCAAGAGGTTCATTTGACTTAGTTGTTTTATTAAGAAAACATAAGTCTCTTGACTTAGAATATTTTCATCATAAACCATATAGATGTTTACCACCCTTGTTTGCTAAGTAGCTAGACTAAGCAGAATATGGCAACCTACCATAGGATAATTTCCTTAGCATTTCTACTATTCCATTCTACTTAGGATTTCCCATCTTAGCACTTGGCAAAATATCATGCAATAAATTCTAGCAAAATAACTAATGCTAGTACAAAACATAGGACAGAAATGTTGATGAAAATATCACTTGCCTTGGTAGTGGGGAGAGTAGCACTCTTCACAATCACAATCACTAGCAAAATCTACACAAGAAATCATAGCATACAATTACACACAATTTATATACATACAAAAATAATATGAATGCATGCATGCAAGAATATACTAAGTGTGATTTCTTTGAAAATTCCACCAAGTATGCTCATGAGTTCAGAAACTTAACCTAACACAAAATTTTGCCAACTAAACTCATTTGGCATCCACATAATTTACCAACATAATTTCCATTTAAAATGGTCCCAAAACATGTTCTACAATTAAAATCATTTTTAACTGTTACTATATGCTAAATAAAGTGGATATTCTGAAAGGCCTTGTTTCACTGAATCCAACGATATAAAGTTTGCAAAAATCTAACGTGGCATTCAAAAGTTATAAGCATTTGAAGTTTGAATCTAAATCAGGTTTTAAATTCTGTTTTTAGTTTAAACATTGCCACGCGTCGCATCCTTACTGGTGCGTACCGCTTCGCGCGGATTGCGTTCTGTGGACCGTACGATCTAAGTGGGATCTGGCGGCTCAGATGCGCGCTTACCCTTTCGTTTAATGTTCTATCCTAACCCTACGATGCAGATCCAATGGTTGCTATCGATCTGACCCAGAACTGGCGGCGGAGCGGTGGCTACCGGCGGCGGACCAGTCAGTCGACAACGGAGGCGGCGCTACAGGGGGTAGAAGAGATCGAGGAGTAGCTCACCGGGCTCAGGGGGTCACGGCGAAGCTCGTCGTACTTACGGTTGGTCAAAGGGCGCTCGGACACGGCTGCGATTGCTCACCGGAGTTCGTGGCGGCGTCGGGTGCGTCAGGTGGTCGTCGTGGACGTCGCTGTGAATCTCCCCAAGGCAAGATAACGACACGGTTAGGTGCACAGGGTCAAGGCGGAGTCGTGTGTTTGAACTAGAAGACGCGGGGCGGTCGGGGCTTACCACTAGAACTCGCCGGAGTTTGTGCAGAAGACGGTGGCGGTCCAGTCGTCGACGTTGCCAAAGCTATGGGTCATGCGAAGGCAAACAGAGAGTGTCAGAAGATGCACAGAGGTTCACTGAACAAGATAGCGTGAACGCGAGACCGAGGGGAACTCGAGACTCACCGGAATTCGCCGGCGCAGTCGTCGGAGACGGCGGGGTTGCAGAGAGAAATGCGTGCAGCCTGGGGGCGTTCTGTGCTTGGGGTTTGGGGGAAAAGAGAGAGGGGACAGAGGGGGTTTATATAGCCTGGTCGAGTGCGAGAATCACTCTGCCATTGATTCGAATTGACGCCGCGATTAACACACAGGAAACGGCTGCGTTGATTGGGGACAAACAGGTCGTGCGGGTGGAGACGACGCTGGCGTGGAGATGGCCCGCTTGTCAGCGAGGTGCGCGGAGTTTGGGTGGGGTCTGCCTGTCAGCGTCTGTTTGCGTGTGCTCGCGCGTGTGAGAAGGAAAGGAGATCCCCGGGTGGGCTTGCTGGGCTCGTTTTTCTGCTGGGCCAGATTCTGGCCGCGTGGCCTTTTTCTATTGAAGTGCTCTTTTCTTTTTCTTAATTCATTTTCTGGTATGAATTTTGATATGAATTCAAATCCTTTTGAAACCAAACTGCCTTGGGAATTTTTGCAGGGTTTTGTGGATTCAAAAACAGTCATAATGACTAAGTGGTTACTTTGCAAGGCTTGGTCAAGCTTGGTTTTCAAAGTAATCACAGATTAGTTCTAGTTTGCAAATATTCAAAGGGATTTTGAAATTATTTCTAAATTTGAAATCTTGGGTTAAACATTTCACCTAAACTTTCCATCAATGGAGGCAAGCAAGCAAGTACTTAAACATTCAAATTTCAAAGGGTGATGGCTTATTTGGGATAATTTGACCACATGAAATCATAGCTCAAATTCTTATCTCTAAGTGATTTTTGAGAAAACCCTAAATGGATTAATGATGCACAAGATAATATGGATGAGTTTTTGAAACTATGATTTTTGGGATGTTACATGCACCTAGAAGGGCAAGGCCTTCGAGATCATCCTCCCGAGCTAGGTCCTCATACAATGAGGATCCCGTCACTTCGCGATTTGGCGACGAGGGAGATGAAGGGGATGAGCACCCCTCCACCTTTCCTTGACAAACCTTCTTGCGGGCTGCTGGGATTCTTGATGATTTTATGACCTTGGTTCGGAGGGCTGGACTAACAAGCCTTATGCAGGATGAGAGCATGCAATATGCTACGCTCACTAAAACATTTGTTGGAGAGCTTCTCCTTTACTAACAACATGTTCAACCCAGATGTTTCTTTGAAAGTTTATGGCATGTCTTACCATATGTCATTGAAGAAATTTTGTGAAGATCTAGGACTTGGTACAACTGGGTCAGCAAAGAAGATTCTAGCTCAACCCGCTGATTTGTTGGAGATCTATCGCGGAATAACCAATGATGATAACCGTAGAGCTCAACGGGGAAAGATAAGAAACATTCAGCTTCCAGCCATCAGGTACTTCGCTTACTATCATGCCACTAATGTTCTTGGTAGGGAGAACACTAGTAGTATTTCCAGCTATCATTTGGCTTTCTTAGCTGCTGCTCTCATGTAAGATCCCTCCTTTGTAAAGGAAAGGATCCCTATGATTGCAATGCTAGTCCCTGGATCAATAGCTAGCATCCACAGTTAAGGTGTAATATCAAGAAAGAAAGGTCATAATACAACTTTATAACCAGGAATAAAATAATTTATTACATCTTACATAGCTCATTTGGCTATCTCATTACAATGCATCAGAATATAACAATAGCATGGTGTCCTTCATCTTCAAAGTGCCACATGCAAACATGTTGGTTGTAGATTTGTAATCCTATTTCAACACACTTCACTAATTTCAAACAACCTGCAACATAATAAGTTACATCCACAAGGGTCAATACATTTGAATTGTATTGGCAAGTGATACTATGGTAATATAGTGGAGTCTATCATCTATATGCATTTGGCTAAGTGGAGCTTAGGATTGCTTTGCTCAAAATAGATTTTCCGTATCATTTGAAAAACACTAAGTTTTTGCTTGACAAAATCACCCAAGGCATCTCCCAATAGAAATGGTGATCCTTCAACCCTTGTTCAACCACAAGTTTTTAACTTAGAAATTTGGAGGAGGAGATTCTTGATAGCTTCCATGTCTTGATGCTCAAATTGTCCTTTACCAGGGACATGGCTAAGTACTTAGATTTTACACTCTGCAGAGGTGGTGCACTTTCCTGTAGAGGTCCCTACCCAATATGGTAGATCCCTCCTGTGTTTTACAATGCTAGTCCCTAGATCAATAGCTAGCATCCACAGTAAGATGTAATATCAAGAAACAAGGTCAAAATATAACTTTTTAACCAGGAATAATATAATTTTATTACATCATACATAGCTCATATGGCTATTACAATACATTGCAGCGGAATAAATCTAGTCATGGGTCCTTCATCTTCAAAGTGCCACAGGCAGATGTTGGTTGTAGACTTTGTAGTCCTAGTCAATCAAACAATCTTCATCCAACAAAACAATCAACCTGCAACATTACAAGTTACAGCCACAAGGGTCAATACATTTGAATTGTATTGGTAAGTTTCACTTTATGTATAATATGAGTGGATCCTATCCATACATGCATATTTTGCTAAGTAGAGTTTAGGGCTTATTTGCATAAAGCAACATTTATCCTATCTTTTACAAATTGGTTTGTCAAATCTCTTTTCAAATCTCTTTTCCAAGTTCCTTGAACTCCTTGGTAGAAACTCAAGTATTCAAGTCCTTGTCAAAATCCCTTGAGCTACCTGGTAACTCCAAGTGCTTCAAGTTTTTATCAAAATCTCATGAGTTCCTTGGTAACCCCAAGTACATCATGCTCTTGAGCACCTTGGTAACCCCAAGAGCAACAAGCTTTATCAAATCTCTTTGAATTCCTTGGTACCCCCAAGTGCATCAAGTTTTTATATTAGAAGTTGGAATGTCGAGATCTCCCATGGTTCAAACTTTAGTTGCTCAGTATTGTCCATAACCGGGGACACGGCTAAGTACTTAGATTTATTAACTTCTGCAGAAGGAGTACACTTTACCCACATGACACAATCCCATCTTGTTGCCACCAGTGGCCTACTGGATTAGTGCTCACCAAGATGGAGTACTGGCAGACTGAGAGTGTGACGAAGTCTTTCCAAAAGGTCCTTCCATACATCATTGCTAGCTTGTCTTCAGCCCCCATGAAGCATTCCAGATCCCCATGTCCGGTAACTAAAGACAATGTATGGTTCTTCCTAATGTAGTTGACTAAGCCAGAGCCATAATAGCATGTGGTTGTACACGAAAGCCACAATTGGAGAAACATGTTCAATCTCTAAGTTTCCTAGGTGGTTTCCATTTGGAGCACAACACAAAGTGACTGCCATAGTCATGGTTCCTTTTGTTGCCACCTTCTCCAAAACGTAAAGTGTTCACCACCTAGGTGGTTCATTGAGTCCTTGTTTTATTATGTAAAATACAAGTCCTTTTTTCAACCTTTGTAAAATCTCAACATGTATCTCTTTTCAAAACATAGCATGGCTAAGCATGTACAACTTCAATATTTTTACTAAGGAATGTATAGGGAATCCTATTAGGATTAGCATAGCATAAGTATAAATCATTTTCATGCATGTTTACAAAATCCACTAGGTATAATGAAAATAGTAGGTCTTTTGTATGATAGTGTAACTTGCCTTTTTGGTAGGGAATGAGGATTTTACTCCTCGATCTTGCTAGTCTCACACTTGCTAAATCCACTACAATCATTCAAACAAGCATAGTATCAAGTAACATTCCAAACCAATATTCAAACAATATTTCACACACACAAAGCAATGGATTCTAAGCCTTGCATAAGTATGCTAAGGTTGGTTCTATTGCAAGGATGGTCTGTACTAGGTTTATAAACTTTGTAAGGTCCACATTGGTCATCTACCAAAATGGCAAAGTCATTAGTTAGAGGGTTTAGCTCAAAATCCATTTTAAAATCCATTTATCATTTCATGTGGTGAAAATTATTCTTTTCAAAGTAGAACTTTATATCTTTCAACAAGTGAGTTGCCCTTGGCAAGGCTTGGTGTTTTGGGTCAGTAAGTTTGGTTCATAACATTTTCCCAAAGTTTTTCTTGCAAAAACATTTCCATAATAAAATCAATGAGTTTATTTGGCTAGAAAATGGCTAAGTTAAATAATTCAACTTAAATTTCACTAAAATCATTTTTTAACACTAGGGGTTGGTTCCTAGGGTCAGTAAGGTCACACAAATCCATTTTGCAAAAGTTTTAATCCTAGAATCAATTTTAAACAATTTTTATACTCTAAACAAGTACACAAATGTTTCTGTAAATTCAAACAAGCTAACAGATACTATTTTCAAAACTAAGGCCATGGTTGGTTAGGGCTTGTTCTCCTGAATTCATTGATATAAAATTTGCCAAATTTGAACGTGTGGTTTGAAAGTTACAAGGGTTTGAAGTTTGCAATTTAAATCAGATTCAAATCTGTTCTTAGTTTAAAACCTGGCCACGCGTCATGATTTAACTGGCCGGTACCGGTTCGGCCGGATCGACATCGTGGAACGTTAGATCTAGTTAGATCGAGTGGCTCAGATCGAGTACCTCTTCGCGATTAAGTGATCTATCGGGAGCGTCGGATCGTGATCCTACGGTGCTAACGTGCTCGACCATTTGCGAGCGGCGGCGACGGTCAGATAGTGGCGGCGCTGGCGAAACAGGAAACGAGGGAGAGGCTGGCAGGGCTTACCAGGCTCGCAGAGAGCTGCTGATGCTCGTGGTGGGGTTGGCTACGCGAGGGGCGCAAGGGGTTGCTGCTAATTGCTCGTCGGAGAAGCTGCGAGCGGCGGTGCTCTCTGGTTGCTGTCGAGGATGATGCTGCAGATCACCAGGAGGTAAAAAAAACCCATAGTCAGGAGCGCAAGGACACGGCGAAGGTGTGTGCGTGAACGAGAAGGCGCGGGGCGGTCTGGTTCACCTGGGAGACGTCGCCGGAGAAGTAGCAGACACGGCGGCGCTCTGTGCTTGACGATGGCGAGGATTGGGGGTGCCCTAAGACAAACGGGAAGTGCTGTTATGTTCGTACGAGCTTGGAGATCATCATCGTGTTCTTGGGGAGAAGAGGGGCGACCAGAATTTACCTGTGGGGCTTGTCGGAGAAAGAGGCAGACGCGGCTGCGTCGGGGGTTTGTCGTAGTCGGGGTTCTGGCGCACCCGCGGGCGAACTGGGAGTACTAGGAGATGCGTGAGGTCGAGAGGAGTCCACTCACGTGAAGTAGAGGCAGAGGGGTGGTCGGAGTTGGCCGGAATTGCTGCGACAGCTCGTCGGAGCAGAGGACGTTCTGGGAGGAAATGGAGCGGCCTGGGGGCGAGCTTTGGGGAGGAGTCTGGGGCAAAACGGAGGAGAGAGCGACGCGATTATAAGGGCGTGGTCACGACGAGGATTTAACGCGGCGTTAAGGCGAATTAAACGCGCGGAATCAAGGCCTGCAACGGCAGCGAGGGGGAAGAGGCGTGGTTCGCGCGAGGAAGAAGAAGAAGGAGGCAGTGTGGGGTCCGCTGGCAGTGAAAGAAAAGAATAAGGGAAGAGGTCCACTTGTCATACACTGTATGGGCCAGAAACGAGGTGTGAATCGTTTTCTGCGGGGTAAGGAGCTGGGCTGGTTGGTGGGCTTAGTGGGCTGCCTGGGTTGGGTTGGCCCTTTTCCATTTTTTTATTCCGTGTTCTTTTTCCATTTCTATTTTATTTCCTGATTTGAATTTTAGCCAACTATTCAATCATTCAAAATAATTCAAACAATTTCAAACATTTGTAATGTGTTTTTGGTTCTGTTTAACAACATAAACCAATTATTAATTAAAATAATATTTCATAACCTTTTATTAATTAAATAAGAGGATCCTTTATTTATTTAATATGTTTTGATTTATTTAATAAAACTCCTTATTTGCATTCTAAACATTTTCCTAATCAATTCAGTAGGTTTTATTTGGAAATAAAGAATGCTTGGAACTTGTTTTAAAAATAAAAATAATATTTTGTTATATAGGGTCCATCAATAATTAAATGAATATACCCTATTCATTTCAATTCCCATAGGATATGTTTTATTAGATTATTTATTTAGAAATCTAAAATAAACCAAAACATTTCAGTAAGTTTTATTTGAGTATATACTTTACTTAGAAAACTTATTTAAAATAATTTAATAAGTTTTGATATTTTAATTAGAATGGTAAAACCTTTTTTTAAAATAAATAGGGTATTAAAATCTCTATTAATTTATTTAAACAATCATTTATTATTTTTAAACAAACCTTTGCTACTTTATTTTAAAATAAAATGTTTTTAATTCCCAAAGTTTGGCCAAGGATTAATTTGGCTTTATATTATAATCTTTATTCATAAACTTCTATTTCATGTGAAAGCAAATCTTTTCATTTGATTGTTTTTTTTAAATAATATTTTCTAATTGTTTCCTTTTATGAAATGTTTATCCTTTTTAAATCTTTTTAGGATTTTATTTAATTCAAATGGGTTTGGGGTTCCATTTTAATTCAAAAAGTTTCTTCTGGCTCTGAAAATCAAACAAAGTTTTATTTTATTCATTTATTTTCACATTACAAGATTTGGAAAATCTTGGGATGTGACATTTCCCCACAAGACTTGGTTTCACCAAGACAAGATATTTCAGAAGCCTTCCCTTAGACCAAAATGGACGCGCTCCAACCTATCAATCCCCTACCACCAACTGTCCATTTGGCTAAGTTATTGCAACCTATATGATCCAGGCAGAGCCCATAATGCCAAGTGGCTGCACTTGAAGCTTCTCAACATTTGACATCTCAAATCTCTTTGTTCCTGGGTGGCCATCCACAAGTGAGATACACAAGGTAAACCATAGAAATGGGCCTTATGTAACCACTCAACACAAACCATTCCTTCCATTCCACCCAGGTGATTCATTCACTTAGTTGTTTTATTAAACAAAACACAAGTCCTTGACTTTGAAGTATTCCATGGTATGAATATAATCCACCCTTGTTTTCTACTAGCTAAGCTAAGCTAAGCATGGTAGTAGTAGTAATCTTAACTTAGGAAATTTCTACTAAGGTTTCATCTACTAGGATTTCCCATGGCATAGTTATACTTAGCAAAAATTCCATGCAAGTCCTACTTTAGAAATATCACTAATGCATAGTGAAAATAATGGGACAAAAGTATGAAGCATCACTTGCCTTTTTGGTAGAGAATATAAGTTCACTCCTTGATCTTGCAATGTTCACACTCTTCAAATTTCACTACAATTCAATCAAGCAAACAATATTTCAAACTACCATTCAAGCAAACATCACATAAAATAATAGAAACAAAGTAATGCATGCAAGCATGATAAACTTTGTTTTATTTACAAAAGTGGTTTATAATAGGTTATAAACATTATAAAACACTTATTGGTCATTTTATAAAGTGGCAAAACTATTTGCAAAATATTTTACCTATAAACCATTTTTAAACCAAATCATTATTTTATGTGGTTAAAAATGCCTTTATCAAAGTAGCAATCTTTATAGGGTTTTACCAAATACATTTTTAAATCATAAAACTTGGTGCTTGGGGTCAGAGAGTTTATTCCAAAAAAATTCCCAAAGATTTTCTCCCAAAAGTATTTTTAATAAATAAACATTATTTTATTAGACTAGAAATGCTTTAAACCAAATATTTATCCTTTTGCTTCACCAAATATTTTTTTGAAACTACCAATTGATTTCTATGGTCAGTAGGTTCAAAACAAACCATTTTCCAAAGGTTTTATCTCAAAAATAATTTTAGAACAAATTTTATATTCCAAATATGCCTACATAAGTTTCTGCAAAAACAATCAATTTAACAGAAATATTTTACTAAACAAAGTGCATGGTCAGAAAGTAATTGTTTTGCTGAATCCATTGATATAAAATTTGCAAAATTTGGACGTGTGGTTTGGAAGTTAAGAATTTTTCAAATTGGAACATCAAATAGATCAAATCCTGGTTTTTATAAACAGGCAGGGCCACGTGGCTTGTTCCTATTCGCCGGTACCGTTTCGCTCGGATCGATTGCTGTGGAGCGTTGGATTTTAAACAGACCGTGCGGCTCAGATGCCCACTTACCCCTTCGGTTAAATTATATCCTAGCCACTAGATCGAAATCGAACGGTGCACGGCACGCTTGCCATGAGTGGCGGCGCTGGCGGCGGCAGGTGGCGGCGCATGCTCAGACGGTGACGGTGTCGACGTTACAGGAAGCGAGAGAGTGAAGGGAGATGCTCACCGAGTTTGCCGTGGCGTGGGGATGCTCAAGGTGGTGGTAGCTCGTCGAGGGGCGCACGGTGCTGCTGGTGATTGCTCGCCGGAGAGATGCCTGGCGACGGGATCGTACTGTCGTTGTCGGGGACATCGCTACAGAGCATGGGAGAGGGAACAGAGGGTGCTGTTAGACACGTAGAAGAGTAGGGAGTACGGGAGCATCAAAGAGAGGGGGCGGCGCGGTCAGAGACTACATGTAAAGCTCGTCGGAGTTGGAGCAGACGGTGGCGCGGTTAGTCGAGGTGGTTGCCGACGATAGGGGGCATGCGCGAGCGAGCTGAGGCCACTGGGAGATGCGTATGGAAGAGGGGAGCAGGCTCGCATGGTCGAGGAAGCAAGGGGCGGCGAGGTGTGGCCGGAATCATCGCCGGAAGACGTCGGAGACAGCGGCGGTCCTGGTGGAATTGGAGACAGCCTGGGGGCAGAGAGGGTCGGGCGAGAGAAGGGAAAGAGAGGGGGCGCAGGCGATTTAGTATGCGTGATCGCGGGTCTGTTTAATCGCGGCGTTACTGCGTATTACGCCGGCATTCATTTAGCAGCAACGGCCGGCGAGGTCAGCGGGAGGGTGAGGAAGACGGTGACGTGGCGTGGGCTGCGTTGTCAGCGTGAGGGAGAGAGGAAGGGTGGGGTCCAGTAGTCATTCGTTGTGCAGGTAAAAACTCTGGTGCGAAGCGTTTTCTGCGGGAGAGAAGGAGTGGGCTGGTGTTGGGCTTAGTGGGCTAGCTGGGCTGGGTCGACCTTGTTCATTTTTTTTGTTCTGTTTCTTTTTCTTTTTCCATTCTTTTATTCTATTTTGATTTTGATTAAACAATTCAAACACTTATTTGAATCCAAACCTTTGCTAAATTTTGTGAATAATCAAACACTGTTTATTACCACATTCTGAAGTCAAATTTAGAATAAATCTTTTATTCTTTTAGTGTCTTTTTAATATTTAAAGTAGGTTCCTGTATTAATTCATTCAAGATTTAATAATGCTTTTAAAATCCATTTGAATTCTAAATCCTTCTAAAACCTTTCAGGAAGTTTTATTTACTTAATAGGGTGTCAAAATATTCACCTAGAATTATTTGGAATATATTTAATATGATTCATAAATCATTTGAATTGGGTATTTGTTTTATTTCCAATGATATAGTTTTAATTCCATAAATTTTATTTAGAAGATTCCTTTGATCTTATTTAAGTTAATTAAATAACTTTTAACACACTTGGGTAAATTCCAAATATCATTTTCCCAAAATTTAATTAATTATTTCTAATAGGGATTTTATCTTTATTCAAATAGAATAGGATTTGGTCAAAGTCATTTTATTTTATTTGGAATATTCTTTATCCATTTATTTTATTTGGATTGGGATTATATTCATTCCATTTGCTTATGGACTAGGTCAAGATTTAATTTGGCCTTTAAATATTCCTCGTTTAATAATTTCTTTCTTTATCTTATAAAGTCCATATCTTTTTATTTATAGATCCAAACTTGGTGGTTCCAATTTGTAAAAACTTGTTTAATATTTATTTATCCTTTTAATTATATTTAGGATTATTTGCTCACTATTTGGTATGGATTTTAGATAGGTGCTTCATTGGCTTTGGGAATTCAATTTCCTTATCTTATTAAATTTATAAGATTTTATCTATGGCTCCAATTTAAGTGAAACCAATTTCTATGGTTTTATAATATTTCCATTTGTAATACTTGATCATTTTGAAATGTTTGTTTGACAAATTTTATATGGATCAAATCCATAGGTTTTAGAGATAGCTTGGAAATGTTTTCTTCCATTAGGGTTTTATGGTTTTGGTTTATTCTCCAAGTGTTTTAAATTTCCAGATGCATTTATGAAGATTGCAACCCACTTGATTTGAATTTAATTAAATTCAAACATTAACCAAAGTTTGTTCAAGATGGGATTTTTAGTTTCCAATTAGAAACAAAAGTTTCTTTTCACCCTAATTTTTCAACAATTATTTATTTTGTTTATTTATTTTTTACATTACAAGTTTTGGAAAATCTTGGGATGTGACAGCTCAACAATGAAACTAAGTACAATCTTGGTTATCTCATTGCTCGTCGCTTAACTGCTAAGGGACCCATTTATGGGGGAATTATTGTTACGCGTGTTGCTACTGCCTTGGACATTGCTGTTGATCCAAATGATATAGTTTTGGCTCCTCAGAGGCTTGATCTTGCTGCCATGAAGGCGCACCACTTTGTCACTAATGGCTCTACCCTTGAGAACTTGGTCTATAAAATGCTGTTTATTGACGGGGACGAGAGAGAGATACCTCTACCCCAAACCACTTTGTTTAGTATTTCACGGGGACCTTTATCATGCTCCAAGGAGGAGATGGATGACAAGTTGCGCTCTCTTACCTTCCATGGACACTATCAGGAGGAAGCACCCTCATATGACCCCGTTGTACACTACACAGGGGAGTCCTCGAGCTCGTACCAGGACGAGGGAGCCTCCTCGTCATACTACGGAGGTGCACCTACTTGGGCACCATGGGATTGAGCCCCACTTAGGCCAAAAGCCTAAGCTTGGAGGAGGTATACCGACATCACACTCACCTTTATATCTTGTTCAGTCGGTTCTTTGTATATCGATTGTTTCACTTTATTTTTATTTCTTGTTGCTGCTTCCTCAAAAACGCAAAAATATCAAAAAATAATTTCGTTGTTTCTCTTGGTTTGTTTCCTTGTTTCTTTGCTTTGGTTTGCCTTAAAATAAAAATCCAAAAAGATTTTGCTTTGTTTGTTTTTGCTTTGTTTGGTTTGCTTTTGCTTTGTTGTTTTTTGCTTTGTTTGCTTTCTTTAAAAATTTGAAAACACCAAAAATATTTGTTCTTCTTCTTTGGTTTTGTGAGTTATTTGCAGGGTTCAGGCGTCCTTAGTGGATTTTGGTTTCATGTTATTATTCAAGTCACACAAGTGAAGGGAAATAATGAAGATTAAGACAACTTGAGGAGTGGTAAGAGGTTGGTAATAAACTCTATTTGTTTCATTTTTGTACATATACTCATCATTGTGAGCATGCTTAGCCTGTTTGTGTAAGGTGTATGTCATTATGGATGCTTAGTAGTTCTTGCTTGCCTATGATTAGCTCCAGCTTGCTAATAGTTTGTAGCATGTCATATGAATGTTTGCTTGCATTGTTTTATTCATATTTTGGTATGATATTGTGGTATCCTCCTCTGAATGTTCATGCGAATCGACTTGGCACATGCTCACACATGCATATGACTGAACCATAGTCAGTAAGCCTCGATGATTTATTTTGCCTTGGAGTTCTTGTATCACTTTCATGCCATAATTAGTCCTGTTTTGTTGCAAGCATGATAATGACAGTTATTGCTCTCTCGTTTGTCGCTCCCTCTCTATTGCTAGCCTTCACTTGCACTGAGTATGAGCTCTATCTGTGCTTCCAACTCCCCAAAACCAATATTGCCACTGTGTCCACCATACCTACCTATTAGCATCATTTGCTACTTCAGTGCATATTCTTTATGCCATGTTTTCTTCCAAAATAAAATGTTTGTCTGTTTTGAGAAAGTTAGTTAGTAAATCTCTCACGAACTTGATGACATACTTTATTCCTTGCGCTTAATAATCCCGAACCATTGTGACCTGTCCATGAAAGTTATATGCTTGCAGATTATATGCTGGGAGTCAGCAGAACCGTGATGTCACGTGGAACACTTTCAACACTTTTTGTATATTTCTATCCAGTTGATACTTTACTCTTTTGTTTGCGGATGTCGTCGGTGTCAAATAAAAGGGAAGATTGTGAGTTCATGGAGTCTATACATTGTGTTAGAGAAACGCCTGGGCCTCTAGCCTAAGCCATGCCTAATCATGGTGGAAACTTGCAGCATCACCATAATGAGCATTTATGAAGCATCCTCAATAAAAAGCTATGCACATAGTAAATAAAAAGATCGTTGAGATGCTCATTGTCTGCTTGCCTTGTCATTTTGATCACGGGATTGCTCCTGTATATGTGCAAGGGGTACCCCGTTGGCGGTTCTCTATGATATGCATGTATTTACAATGACAAGAACTTACAGGTAACCAAAGTTGAGTAGCATGCAGTGCGACCCTCGTACTCAAGGGACTTGGGATTTCCAGTTTATGGCCGTCAAGCATATGATTCAGAGTGGACCTCACTTTCACCTTAACCACATAAATATGCCTATGATAGGGGCAATGAGAGCTCAAAGCTAATGAGTACCTTTCTTTCAGCATTTGGAAGCCTTTCAAACTTTTCAAAACCTTTTCACTCCCATGTTGAGTCACCACTTATTCTATAAGCACCTTCTTGAGAGCATAGTTGTCATTCTTGTGTTTGTCTCAAAACTTGATTAATTATGTCATGACTTTGATGCTTGTATCTCTGATATCTTTACCTATAGTCTTCACTTAAACTTCAGAGGTGCCTTGGCATTTATATTGTGCTCTACAAACAAAGGCAAGCGAGATACCACTCTATCATACCTTACTATGAGCATTGCAATGTTGCTTATGTTTATGTTCCATGCTTCTTATTATTATTTAGTTGCCTTCTCTTCATAGCTTGCAATGACTATTGAGTAGACTTAGTTGCATATTATTTATTATGAATTGTCTAAGCCATCTACTCCTGTGCTGAGAATATATACATTATATGAAGCAAATGTGTTTGCGGAAGTTCTTTTATCGCACTCAGTTTTCAACTGAATTGCTTGACGACAAGCAATAAGCTAAGCTTGGGGGAGTTGATACGTACAAAACGTATATACTTTCCCGAACACTTTTTCTATTGTTTCTCCTCTAAACTTGTGTGATTTGGATACAACTAACACGGACCGACAATCAGCAGAATTACCTTGGTGTCTAGTTTTTGTGCAGAAAATCAACTATCAGGAAAAATCCCGGAAAATATGCCAAAAATTATATTTCACCAGAGGATCCACAGAGCCATAAGACGAGACGGAGAAGGGGCCTGGGGGGCCCACACCCCTGCCATGCGCAGGCCCACCTCTGGCCGCGCCTAGGTGGGGTGCAGCCACCCCAGGCACTCCCTCGGCCTCCCTATGCGCCTATAAGTTGCCTCTCGATCTAAAAACACTGGGGTTCGTTCGATAGTTTTCCAGAAAGAGTTCCGCTATGCCACCGCCATCAGAAACCAAGATTCGGATCCAGAAACTCCATTCTGGCACCCTGCCGGGACGGGGAATTTGGAGAGGATCATCGCCATCGTCATCACCAACGCATCTCCATCAACCATCAATGTTTCGCTCATCCATGAGTGAGTAATCCCCCGCTGTAGGCTTGGGGATGGTAGGGATTGGATGAGTTCTATCATGTAATCGAATAAGATTGTTAGGGTATAGTGCCTAGTATCTCTATTAGTGCTATTTGACTTTGTTGCAACTTTTTGTGCTTAATTCTTGTCACTAGGGCCCGAGTGCCATGATCTCAGATCTGAACTTATTATTGAATCATTATGATAGTATTGTTTGTGATCTTATCTGCAAGTTGTGTACACATATCATTGTCTGGATCCAAAGGCCCCGAAGTGATAATAATTGGGACAACCGGAGGGGATGGCTGTGATGTGAGGATCACATGTGTTCACAGAGTGTTAATGTTTTTCTCTGAGGCTCTATTAAAAGGAGCACCTTAATTGCCAGTAGTTCCCTAAAGGCCCCGCTGCCACGGGCTGGCTGGACAGAAGATGTTGTGCAAGTTCTCATTGCGAGCACGTATGACTATATATGGAGCACATGCCTAGGATTATTTAGTACTTGGATGCTTGTTATTATTTATCTGCAATGCCCTAGATCTTGAAGTTACATGTTTCGACCCGCCCATGCAACGCCCGTCCATCCATCCCTATGCCTACCGCGCTCATATCCTACTGTTACTGTTACTGTTACTGTTACTGTTACTATTTCTCTTGTTTTACTGTTGTTGTTGCTTTGTTGTTGCTACTACAAACTGTTGCTACTGATAAACTTCTATGAGTAAGAACTATTTCTAGGTGTAGCTGAATTGACAACTCAGTTGTTAAGGCTTGCAAGTATTCTTTGGCTCCCCTTGTGTCAAATCAATAAATTGGGTAATACTTCCGTGAAAACTGTTGCGATCCCCTATACTTGTGGGTCATAACTTACCTTGTTCTTGGCTTAGTTGTTTATGCTAGGTTGATATATAGGTAAATTCACCATAGTTGCATAATCTAGAGAATTTATCTTTCGTGTGAGACTGTAAACTTGAAAAGAGTAAAATTTAAAGTAGCACCTATTCACCCCCTCTAGGTGCCCATATGTAACACCCCAAAAATATTAAACAAGATTATCAAGTTCTAATCACCCAAGTTTAGGGTTAACAAAAACTTTTAGTATTAAAATCAATATGAATGCATGTGTGTGTGTGATTAATGCATGAATACCTGCAATGCCATGTTTGATTGCTATGAATGATAATGATTGGTTTACAGATGAAAATAATATCATCTAGATAATTTCCAAGCAGAATCAAATGAAGAGAAATTAAAAAATAAGAACTATGAGCAAATGGTCATTTTGGCCAAACTTGTTCATTAGACCATTTTGAGTGTTCCTAGTCCAAGATTTCTAACAGAAACAAATCCAATTTTTTCACCCCTTGCTAGACCAAGTCAAAGTGAACCCAAGCCCACTTTACAAACCAACAGAAACAAATTCCAAATCTATTTAAAGGACAATTCAAAATTGAATCCTTAATAGATACTAAGATCACCATTTCTAAAAACCAACCAAACCACTTCACCTTGCCAAACCCAGGAAACCTCAGACTACCAAGCATGTGACCAGAGCACTCACCAAAATTTAGCCAAAAATTCAAATTCAAATTTCATGCGTTCATTTCATCAAACACTTGGTGAGCCCAGATCAAACTTGCCTAACTTCTACTATTTTGAGCAGTGTTTGATCAAACCATTGTCCCCAACTTACTCCCCTTGTCACCCCAGCACCCAACCGGCATTGAACCAGCCCCCTCTTAACTGCCTGCACTAGTGGCATGCCACCCGAAGCTCACTCTCCGGCAGACCGTGGACATCATGCAGGAGGAAGCACCGCGCCCGTCCCTGATGTCTAGGCGGCAGGCCACCGTCCACCTCCAACCCCTGTCCAACCCTCGAGCGCATCCAAGCCCTGGACCACCGAGAAAATGTCGTGCCCATTTTCTTTCTGCCATGCCGAGAGCGCGACAGAGCGCCACAACCAACACGCGCGCACACGCCGCGCCTCGCCTTCGCCGCGCATCACTGCACGTGCCATGACCCTAGATACCCCCCCCACACACATGCCCGTTCGCCGCTGCGTGACCAGTAGCCCTTGTATGTCATCTAAAACGTCGTCGGTGCCATGCAGAGCGTCGACCCGTTCCGACCATTCTCGACCGCCCCGTGCCCTGCCAATAAGCGCGTGATGATCGCCAGGAGACACAACATCGTCCTACGCCCTTCTCCATGCCCGTAGCTCGTTTTTCTGACGTCGCTAGAGGAGCCTGACCATGCCGCACTTCCCCTCTCGCTATTGTATAAATAGAGGTCACCCCGCCTCAATTCTTCACACCACCTCACTCCCCCTCTCTCAGAACCACCCCTAACCCTTCCTTGGAGTAAGGCGAGCACCAGCCTGCCGGAATTTCACCGGAGTCCGCCGCTCCAGAGGAGGAGCGGTGCCGTTGATTGGAGCCACCCCAGGAGCCGCCGCGACCATCGTTCGAACCGCGGTCATCGACAACGTCGTTCGCCCCCATCGCCGACCCTGGCTAGAGCCCTGGTAAGCCACCACGTACCCCCACCATCGCCGTTAGGGTTCGGTCTTGTCAGAGCTATTCGGCGGAGACGACAAACCACAGCCGTAGATCCTAGTCTAATCGCATGGAACAAATTGAAACTTACCGCTTCGTTTATACTGATCCGCTGGCGCCTGGACCCCCTGTCAGCAGCCCGCTGCACGCGCGTTGTGCAGCTGGGTCGGCCCAGTAACATTCCCGCGCATATCCCAGCAATTCAAATAGATATTTTCCAATTTAGTTAAAACCTAGTTCAGTCAGTGACTTTGAAAATCAGTTCAAAGAGTTTTACTAAACCAAATTGCATGAAACCAATTTTGTTATAAAGGTATTCAAATTATCAATCCAAAGCCCGTTGGATTCAAACCATTTGAAATTATAGATCACCTATAGTAAAAATAACAAGACAGAGACTTTTACACATTCAAAGATGTTTCAAAAATCAACCATAAATGCTTTTGAGTTGATTCCAACTCTCAAAAATCATATTTGACAAGATCTTTCTAAATATGTAAAAATATTTAGGTTTACATGCAGTGATCTTGGACAAGTATTAAAAGAATGCCCCATAGGCATTTCTAGTCACTTTAACTATATACAATAATCGTGTTAAACTTTATAAAATATGACCACACTTTAAATCACATTCCCAAGTATTAGAATATGTGGTGATGACATGTGTCAACATGATCCCATATTTTAATTGGAGATTATTAAACCTTAAGTAGTTTTCAATGAATAGAAATTACTTTTCTAAAATAAAATAAATAAGACTAGGTCTTTATTTCATGTGATGATTGTGATGATGCTAGATTATATAGTGTGAACCTTTGTGTGCCAAATATAAGTAGTTAAATATTGTTTGATGATTGTGTACCTCGTATTTATCTATAGACGCTAGTATCGACCAAGGCTACGAGGAGGAGGAGTACTACAAAGAAGAAGAAAACTTTAACCACTGCACTACTCAAGGCAAGCTATCTAATGCAATCCTAACACTACAAGTTAACTATGCAAGCCATCCTAGCAAGCTAACACTTGCAAGCTAGAACTTGGCATGCTACTTATGCAAGATAACCTATGCAATATGCATTAGGCATGCTTGGATATGCAACCTTGATTAAACCAAATCACAGTTTGACTTGCAAGCTTTATTCTTTTATTTATTTATTAAAATTCTTTATTACTTTTAGTTAGTGTTTTCTGAGTTTTGTAAAAATAGTATAGATAGTATAAAGAGCATAAAACTTGTCCTAAGTAGTTAGAACTAGATTTCATACTGAGGCATGAGACTAGATTTGGCTAGTCACACTTGATTAGCACCTCTCATTAGTGATTACCCTCAATTTTAGTGGCTAGTGCTAAGCATAAAAATTGATCACTTTAGATGGGAACACTTGGTGAACATGATTATGAAAACCTTGGAATTATGAGTCATTCTAATGAAATGTTTTGATATGTGTTATGAACACCAGATGATTTGATGATGAAAATGTTGAGGCATGAGCCTTAGCCCTTTATAAAAACTGATGGTTGGGTTTGGATGCGATACCATTCCAATTTTACCGTACAACCACAATACCTGATTTGGGTAAGGCTTAACTGGAAGTTTATATATCTTAGTATGGGTTCCCTTGAGGAAGAGGTTTGAGATGAGGCTACCTCGTGATGATTGTCCATCTATGCAGTTCCCAAGATGATAGATGGTCATGGTTGGGAGGCCAAACTCATAGGGGAGGTGCCTATACTAGGGTGTGTAATTGAAATGTTAGGATTGATTATCCGCATACTAAGTATGATGATTCAGGGTTTGCCCCTAACAGATGTATAAAATATTGTGGTGAAAGTATTTAATCTCTGCAGAGTGTCAAACTATTTATTCACAATTTATATCTCTAGGATGTAATAAACTATGGCTTTCTATCTTGGGTTGATCCTTGGCTGGCCCATAACACTGCAAAATTCACTATCTGCGTTGTGGGGGTATGTATGAGATCAAAAATAGTACTAGAGATGAATATAAAATTTAGAATGTCAAGTTGATCAAGAATTTACTTGAAGATACAATTAAGCTAGACAACAAACCAATTTATTAATTGATGTGAAGATGCGGATGAATTCCACTGAGAAAAAGGTATTGGAGAAAAACATGGCAAAGTTGAAGGAGGGTAGGGAGGAGCAAGATGCGACTGAGGTTGTGGGTGGAGAACGAGATGAACACAATGAAGGAGGGGGAGAAGAAGTTGGGGTACATGTTGTATTATTTGTTGGAAGCTATTGATGTGAACAATGAAATGTTGAAGAGGATCAAACTAATTTGTGAAGAAATAGATGTAATATTATATCATTTAAGTTGGAATTAATGATCTAATTGAGTATTTGTGGGTGCTCAAAGGAAACCAATCATGTTGCTTGATCTAGTTGTACTTCTCAAACTTAAAGTTAAGTGAACTGCTCCATGAATTATTTTATTTATATGTTTAGGTAAATGTTGTTGTATTTAGGTACAAATATGATTATGTTTTCCAAGAAAAATAGATAAGAACCTATTGGGCGGGGTCACTGCTGGGGGTAGCCCCTCCCAATATGCTGGTACATTGTTCGGGCGCTCTAATAGCGCTTGTCCGGTGCTACTACCGAACGCCCAACAATTGGGGGCGCCACTAGAGATGCTGCAATAGTTCCGATTATAGCGCTTTGATTAGATTTCTATGCATATTACTCCCTCCTTCCGAGATGTAAGACATATTTTCTAAATCAAACTTTGCGAAGTTTAATCAACACTATAGAAAGGATATCTAGCTCAAAATAGCATATTATTAACGGTGTCATAGTTTCATAGTGTATTTTCTATTTACAAACATAATATAATGTTTGTTGATTAAATTTCCACATAATAGAAAACCGAGAGATGCTTCGATCATATATAATTTGTTACTCACATCCTTCCCCATTCAAAAATAGTTGGAGAAATTAATTTATTATAAACTTAGTTGTGTCATTGTACAAAGTTTGCATAATTCAATAATTGTCTTTCAAAATTAAGTGGAAATTTCTTTGAATGTAGTCAACAAACTTTAATAGTCCAAAGTCCATTCAAAAGTAGAGCAAAGTTTTTTGACTATAGTTGGAAGTTCTTCAAATTTAGTTGAAAGTTTATGAATTTTAGGTGAATCGTGTTTGGTATAGAGTTGAGAAGTTAAACTTTTCTTCCCTAGTGAAAATATGGAACCAAGAGCTACTCCACACAGGTGCACAATTCAGACCTTTGGGGCTATGTGAAGTTCCTCTAGCACATGCGCCTCAAAAATTAATGAGTATATAAACAAATAAAGAGTTACTAGTTGTGCCTCTAATTTAACTAGCTTTTTGACTAACCGATGATTAAGGTTTCCTGATCATGAACATTGGATGTTGTTAATAACGGGATCACAATATTAGAAGAATGATGTGTGAACATGCACACAAAGTATAGCAATACTATCAAAGTCATTATGTTTACATTGCTATAACATCTCATACGAAGTAACCCTAATCCTTAGACCATGAGATCATGTCAATCACTAACACCGGAAGAGTACTTTGATAACATGAACCGTCACACCATAACAGGGTGACTATAAAGGTGGGTTCAGGTACTCCAAAAGTATTATGTTGAGGCTCATGGATCAAGAGTGGAATTTGTCCATCCATATGACAAATTCTCCTTTGAGATTTTCCAAAGTATCAATTTTTTCTGTAGGGCATATTCTATACCAAGCTAAAGCGGTGTTGGTTAGAGATTGGCTAAACAATTTAAGTTTTAATTCATCATCAGAATAGACTCTCAATTTAAGAGGTCAACATAACTTGGTAAATGCATTAAATGAGTGTAAGGATCTTCATACGGATCATCTCCTACAAAAAATTCTCTTTAAGAATAGCGATAAAGTGAGGGTTGACCTCGTATTCTATTTCTCTCCTACTCGGGAATTTCTTAACAAGTCCTATATTGAACTTCCCGAGGTATTTAGTTGCATTGAGCTGATTCATTAGCCCGAGTGCAGTCATGGTGCTTACCTAAAGTTAGTAAACAACTTTAGTAAAACAATTAGTAGAATAAGCAACTAAGAACAAAGACCAAAGACCAAAGACCAAAAGAGCTTAGCTCCCTAGCAGCGGTGCCAGAAAATAGCTTGTTGACTGCAAGTGCACAAATAAATTGTAGCTAATTTTGAAATAAGAGTATAGAACCCGTGAAGAGCTATTTGGTTAAAGTCTTTATGCCCCTCGTCACTGTCTATGGAAGGATAATTGTAAGCTGCCTTTGATTTCAAGTAAAGAGTGTTTGAAAAGTTTTTGGTTAAATGCGGAAAAATAAATAAAACAAGTAAAATAAAGCACGTAACGAAAGTGTTGAAAACGGTGTTGGAACTCAGTAAGGCTAAAGGGGGATGTAGGATACACCACTAGCATGTTGTAGTTAATCGTAATTAGGATAACCTATTTCTTGTATCATAACATGTGTGGAGAGAGTTCCATAATTAGATGTTCACTACAAGACTCGTGGGCAGTCACTTTCTTGAGTCAGGTAATGAGGTCATCTCTAAATAACCACTGTGATGTCTCAGAGCAATAACTCATACAGACCACCACAATTGAGGGTTTCTCTATGGATATTGTAATTAGCTTAGTGAATCTCTCTTTATTCCTCCTTTAACCGTGTAGGTTATAAGCTAATTCTTGTAGTCACAAAAGTAACACTGGACATACTCCCATACATGTCCTAAGGATATCACTCTCTCTTTAGTTCCGGGGGCAAATGATATATGGTCGACTACACATACCATCTAAAGAGAGAGATCAAACACAATATCATAAATTAATAGATCATAGACACAAGTAATAGATCATATTTATTTCATTTCATAATAGTGCAGGGTTTCTCCATCTCCCTAATAACAAAGGGAACTACTTACTAATGGAAGAAATCAACAACATCATTATAATAAAATGGATAAAACGTGGATGAATATAGTGCAAATCACAATTGAATTTGGAATTACAACAAGCTCTAATGTATGGAAGATGTGAGTAGTGATGGTGATGGAGATGCAGCGGTTGATGATAATGGGGATGATGCGATGTCCTCCAATGATCCGTGAAGCAGCAAGGATTTGCCCATCTCCTAGTTCCTCCTTCAAATCCCTCTCTGGCGTGGTATTTCGAGGATGGAAGTTTTCGTGAATGTCAGATCTCAGATCCTTCTTCGCAAGGTGAGAGTATTTGACGATGCGGACACACTGACACATGGTATGGGCTAACGGTACGCGCCAGCTTCGCCCGTACCGGTGGTCGTTAAGCTCTCTGGAGCCTTCCTCTGTGTTTGCCAATCTCCTAGGTGCGAGGAAAAATTAATTAAATGACATTTATCACTTAAAAATATCATATTACAGCATAATATGATGGTCTTAATTGATATGTTCACAAGAGACTTAGTAATTTGGGATCCTATTAAAACAAGGACAAAAGGTGCGCGCGAGCGCAGTAAAATACCAAAAATCCTACTCTACTTGTTTAAAAAGAAAAGATTAACTATGCTTCAATTTTAGACTTATCAGCATGCATCAGTCTCTGAGCCCTACACAGCAACTGTTTAGGATTCTTTGGGTGTTGATGGTTTGTACTTACCTAAACTTAATTAGAGATTAAGTTGGTGCTGCTTCTCTAGATCTCCACGCTATGGATTGCACTGTACTACCTCCAAACCTTGTCTGCAACATGGTCATTTATTTTATTGGCATTTCGTACTTAATATTTATTCATGGATTGATGTCTTCTTGCATTCCATCCCAACTTACTGCTTTTTTTGGTAGCATATAGGTTCAGAACCATCCATCTGAGCCATCACCCTTTGTGCTAAAGGAAGTCGAGAGCCATCATCCTTTGTGCTAAAGGAAGTCGATTATGATGATGATGATGTGAGAACATGAAGCTAGCAAGGTCTAGAGGATAATTATAATGTAGCGACGAGTGAAAAATAGAGCACCAATAGATAGATGCCAGTATGCCACATAACATTTTAGTTACCATTCTCTTAGTTTATTTTGAGCGAAATTATAAAAGTCGATCCTCCTTAGATGCTTAACAGACATAAAAAGATTGTGCTCCTTTTTGATGCTTCCTGTATGTATCCTTTGTTTTTACTATGATTCTAATTTTAACCTGCTTATCAATGTGGAGCTAGATATGTGACAATTATATCTCTGGCATCACCTTATGTTTCTTGGGTTAAAGTAAATTGCATCTGAAAATATAGCTCCAGATTCCTATATGTTGTCCTAAAAAAACAGAATTATCCCACGCCACTATGATCTACCGTGTGTTCATATAAAATAAACAGTGAGCTAAATCTGGCTGCAACACAGATCAAAGCAGCTAAGAGTGTACCTCCACACAGCCAACATCGTGTAGACGGCGCGGCGAAGCGCGCTTATCCATCTAGTAATGTATTAACCTCCATGCACTCAAACGAGCTCAGTTCGATGACTAAACCGATGGAAAAAAGATGAACAATATAGTTCAGCACAGTGCCGTATAAAATTCTATTCACAAAATTCTTGACTTAATCATGGGTGTACGTGTCCGTAAGGACCTGCTCAATCTATCATAGATCGCATGCCTTGTCTATTTCTTCAATTATGATCTATTTTCTTGCGAGGAATTCAATTATCCTCCTTGTATGCACATCCCTGAGGTGTACGGTGTACATGTTGTCCCATTAATCATATCAATGTGCAGAGATAATCTTTCATATATATAGCACATTCCTGAGGTGCAGGGTGTACTTTTTGTCCCATCCGATAATATCAAAATGTACAACGATAAAGCGGCGTGTATAGTCGTGGCTTGCACATTCCTGAGTTGTACGGTGTACTTCGTTTGCCTTGTTTAATCATATCAGAGAATGACAATATTAAAAGCTGCGATAACTGAATGAATCATTGAAAAAAACATACACGGCTGGAGAATTGATAATTACTCTCTAAGAAACAGTACACGGCTGGAGTATCTTAGGCTGTTTTCTGCCTTGGCAATAATACATCCAAGAAATAATGTTGCAACTATATAAAAAAGGGAATGAAACCATAGACTAAGTAATTAAATATGCTTTTTTGGGCGAATATTTTCTTGATGGTACGTGCAAAGTACAGATGCTCCTCAATTATTCCAGGAATATTTCTGCAGCCTAGCTAGCTAAGCTAGCCTCACCAAAAATTATGGATCTAAGCTCCACATGGCCGATCATGTGACCGTGATGCAACTTGCAAGAATAACGCATAATCTCCTGCTAATTGAGCACTGGAATGCGCACGAAGGAGGAACATGATGGATTATCATTGATCATCCAGAATGTACAGGCGCATACAGGATAATACAGCCCATGCAATGAGCGACGGACAGGACAGATACTTCCCCGGGAGAATTTTCAGAAGGGAGTTCAGATAATCCAATACTCCCATATATTCTTACAAAGTACATTGACCATTTTGCTTCTTTTCGAATACAGTTTTTTGCAGGTGTCACCGTGACAGTCGGAAGCTATATATGCCTATCCGTGTAGTACCCGTCACCTGCTAGGATTCTCTGGAAAATGCTCACCTGCAAGATCTTGCAACTTGTACCTCAGAAGAGTATTTATGTCAGGTTAGTTTGTCTGCAATGGCAGGGGGCAGGTTGCTTACTTCAGCAGCTTGCGTTCTTCCTGTCGGCACACCAACTACTGGCAAAGTTGCAAGGCGAGGCGAGATGATTAGTAAGCCCTAATCGCTGTCAGAAATCAAAATCACGGCTGCGAATCTCGTTTTAAACAACAAGGGGTTCCTGTTTTTCTAGAGACGGTTGGTGTTCTTCTTGGAGTATGCAGAAAATGGTTTGTTTCGTCCTTCGTGGTTAGGAGTAGGAGATGCGTCAGTGCGTCATGGCAGTGTCTTTTCATTGCCTTTTTTTTTTCTTTTCAAGGAACATATATATAAAATCACAGGTGATACAGTATATGGTTAGATTCCAGTAACTGTTGCATGTGTTGACTAGCTTTGTGTACGAAAATCCGAGCGTCATCGTTATTCGACTCTCGTACATCGGGGCAACTGCGGCGATTTTTTTCGTAAAAGCTTTGTTGTGTTGCTTGGTAATTTATGTACGGTTCGTTGTAGGTTTGTGAAGATAGTGTCGCGAGGCCAATTCGTTTTGGACGACCTCTGTTTTTTTGTATGTTAGTCGGTTCGACATCAGTGTTTAGTTTTGCATGATATTGGTGAAATAATCAGTAATATATGGTTATATACATCAATTAATAGCCATATATTGTGATATAGTATTGTTATTCTTATTTTGTGATAACTCGATCAATATTTTAACCACATAATGTTCATCAAAACTACTTTTACGATGAAATATACACTATTGAAAATACTTAGTTACCTATTTCACGATTACTTTTATTGACTCTCGTGTGACACGTCACACGATTGTTGGAAATATAAGCAATAATCCATATGATTTAATCCGAATAATAAACTGATAAAGCATGATCATACAAACATTACTAAAACCAATCATGCAGACGACGCTTATATAATGTAGGTCAGGAAGATCGTGGGGCTCACCCCACGTTCGAGTCGGTAACAGCCACGTCCATAAAAACTGGAAACGACTGTAATTAACGCGTCCGTTAATGACTCATAATCCGCGGCCCACAGCTGTGGCGCGCGCGCGCGCGGCGAGACATGGCGAGGCGGACGGCGTTAGAGGAGGAGTGCGCGAGGGCTTCTCTCCTTGTCACACCTTAGTGAGTGGTGCAACACTCTACTATATAAGGTGGTCTAACTCCTCTTCAACTAGCAATGTGGGACTAAACTTTAGCACCACTAGCATAGCTATATGCTGCCATGCACAAGTGGACCAAAGAAAATTTTAAAATTTATCTAATGGACTAACAACCCAAACTCACCAAATTCCAACAAGCATTACTCTCTAGAGATTTGAAACATGCTCGGTTGGCAAAATCCGCTCTACCTAGCTAGCTAGCTAGTGTGCTCATTGGAGAACCAGTCGATCATGGTAGCAATTGAAAGCTCATGCTCGTTTACTGTCAAAATGTACTACAGCCCGCGCACACACTTTTCTACATCGATCCATGCTTCTACTCCCTCCATCCCATATTAGATTGCGCATAATTTTGCGTGCTAGTTAAACTATATAAAGTTTGACCAAGATTATACAAAATAATATAAATTGGTATGATATAAAATTTATATAATATAAAAGTATACACTAAGCCAATTCTAATAATATTATTTTTGTATTTTATAAATTTATATTTGTATCAAACTATTTGATCAAACATTGCAAAGTTTGATTTTGATAAAACCTTATATACAATGTAAATTGGGACGGAGGGAGTATTTCACTTTGCCGCACCCTCTAAAACGAAAACCCTGCCTCTACCTGGTTTTCTTCTCCCCCAAGCGTATTAATTCCTAGGCCACCGATATAGAACCTACATCCTACATGCACACAAAAGCAGGGCATTAGCTAGGTCCTATCAAGAGAACATGCATTTGTGTAGAGAAAAGAAAAAGGAAACATCTACCACGCTCTGCTTCAGAGTAATTTAGCCAGCCATTATCTTAAAAACTCTGCTTCAGCAAGCATGCAGGGCATGTTTCTCTATAACCCACAGTGCCGCGGAAAGTGACCACGACTTTCTAGATATCATTTGCAGTGATCGACGATGCATGTACAAAGACAAAGTATACTATACCTACGTTGGCAGTACAGTAAACTTGAATATTCCTTCCATGAATGGATGGACGGACGGACGGATGCCATGCCACAGGCTCATGAAAGTGCCCCCAGAAAGTGACCACGACTCTCTAGAGAGCATTTGCAGTGACTGATACATGCACGTACAAAGTATATCTACATTCTGGCTGTACAGTAACCTTGAATATTCCTTCCTTTCACGAATGGATGGTCGGATGGGTGCCATGCCACAGGTCCATGCAAAGAACCCAGCTACGGCGGCAGCGACCCTGCCTAGGGCAGAAAGCAACCGCGAGCCAGCGACCGACGCAGACAAGTACTACGACCACTGCCCGCGTCGCTCTCGGTGTTGGGCGCCTGCCTGCAGGCCACCTTACACGGTTGCATGCGCTCCGCACCAAAGATGAGAAAGATCACAAGAGACTTTTGCGCAGGATGCGGTGTCTCCGGCCGGTCGCTGCTGATGATACTCGAAACGTGGACGCATGGCTCGCCCAGTACGTCGCCGCCGTGTCTCGCCGCAGAGTGCACACGCACGCTGTTTTCCGTGCGCCCTGACCGGTTCGTCGCCTTGGACAGTTGGGATCCAGTTGGTGGGACGAGGAAGTGCTCGATGCATGCACGTTTGATCGGTGTTCGCCGCTGACTCACCGGCGAACTTATCCTTCATGTTTCTTTCTAGGATTAGGTGTCTCTTCATGTTCATAATAAATGTACTACGTACTAGTACGTAGATTCGTTCCAATCCGGTCAGCGAGACCATGAAAATTCAAACCCCTTTATGGAGGACGTCTACAAAATTGGCGGGAAGGAGGCGACGTCGTGACTCACTAATTTGCTTCACACGTAAGTAGGACCGGCAAGCGTGTATAGCTGGCGGGAAATCTAACGAACTCAATCAATACGCGCGGAGATTCCTCTGCTAGCTGCCTCATTAAACAAGACCACTGCACACAGCATTGAACTCCAAAATTTCGATTCGATCCCAGCGCTGGGAATCACTTCAAATTTCGGTGACCGGGGCTTTCTCTTCTCCTTCGTCTTTGTAGTACAGTTTAAAATCCATGCATGCATGCATAAGATGGTACCCCAAATTTTCATTTCAACTTCTCGTTCGACACGCACGCGCGGGAGAAGTTACTGCCTGGATCATGTCATATTGCAAAATCTTTGATTGACTTGTTTACTAGGCCCATGAGTTTCAAGGCTCTCATAATAATGTCTTAATCTACCCCCCACAGAACTATTTATTTACCTTGTTGACATTTACCATGTACCGCAGCCGCAGGTAGTACTATTTTCTTTAGCAGAAAATCGAAACAAGAAGATGACGATGGAGGGAAGCAAGCAATCCACTATAGATGGTCCAACGTAGCCCGGAAGCGAGCGAGCGAGCGAGCAGTAAGCGGCAGCAGGCACGGTGCCCCCAGATCCACCTACACTGGTCCCGGGGCCCCACCGACAGGCGCCTCAATGCGCATGTTCTCTAGCTTGCGTTTTTGTTTGGTACCCCTCCTCCTCTTCCTCTGAGCTGGGCGCACTGCATGCAGCAGAGACAACAACTGCTACTGGGCGGTACTACTACTACGAGCTTTGCTTGCGAGACAGTTTTCCAGAAGTTAGTTGTAGAAAGTTACGGCACGGTGACCGGCCGGTCTTGGGTTCGTATTTTTGTGATACATCTCCCGCGCGCGAAACCGAATTCGTCGATCGTGTCTCGGTGGATCACCCCGGCAGCGGCACCGGCTCCGGATCCCCCGCGCGCGGCTAGCTCTGCGTCTGGATCGGTGGATCGTGGCGTTGGGACTCGGTGCGGCCACACATGGAGGACCACCGCCGCGCCATGCATATCAGAGTGCTCGCGGTTCCCGCCATGCTCCTTGATTGCCCACCACGTACCTATATAGCGCGCCCCATCGATCGGAAAGAAAAGAAAAAATCGAGTTGAACTAAGCCGCGAGTCACTAATCTGAAAAATAGCTGGAACGAATGTTATCAGGAATCACAAATTAAGTGAAGTACTCCTTGGAGTAGTAGTACGGATGGGAGGTTAACTGACCGACCTCGTGCAGCCGTGTTAAGCTCAAAACCGTCCCCCACAGTCCATCCAACCCATCGTGCGTGCACTGGCGGCGACACTGCATCACTGTTAGCACCGTGTTAGCAGCACTTTTTTTTTTATAGAAATGAGCATATATTAATATAAGATGATACCAATTATATCTAGCCTCTGCAACAACGCATTGCTCTAGCGGCCACACGGATGCACACAGTCAAAAAAAAAGTCCCCCTACAGTGACTCATTCATTAAAACAGCAGTACTACCACCACCAATACAACACCAGAAGTCCAGCTTCTCAAAAAACGACGCCTCCAAGAAGGGAACAGTGCACAAACACCGTCATCGCCCGATCAAAGATCTAGGTTTTTATCCTGAAAAAAGTCCGCGCTCTCAAAACAATACCTTCAACAGGCCATTGCCATGCACAACCAATTAAGACCAGACCCTGAGTTTTTACCCTGAGAGGTAGGACCATGAACCTCTCATGTGCAGTCGCCCCGTCACTGCTCCAATTCACAAGTCACCTAGCAAATTCCTCATCACCACCCAGACTCAAACCACCATTGTCTGTCCTCAGATCTCGATCTCCATGACTTTCTCCGTCAGTACCATGGAACAAGAACATGCCTCATGGTAATAACAACCAACAAATCTTCGAAGCACTCCCTCTGAAACCAAACGGTCAGGGTAAAACATGAGTGCGCACGACCGAATTCAATCCTTCCAGCAAACTCACGGCATAATAGCACTTATGGAGTTCGTCGGCGGCAGGGGCGGAGGCAGGAATACAACTTAAGGGGGGCAATCATGGTAATCAGCCATTAGGGGGGGCCAACCATGATAATTATCACTTAAATTTTTTTTTAACCAAGCTTAGGTATAAAAATTGGCTTGTTGTAGCATGCATAGGGGGGCCAAGGCCCCTGCTCGTCCCCCTAGCTCCGCCACTGGTCGACGGAGCCTTCCGAAACACGACACAAAAATCAGATCAATGAAGACCAACATTCGGCCGAACATCGTCTTGGCTTGAGAGGGATTCAGGACCACCTCCTTTATTAAAACCGAGCCAGCAGCCCCCACGCCACCCGCCGGAAACTAGCAGGATCCGCCGCAAGACGGCAAGACCATCCGACCGACCATTTCGACGGAGAAGGAGGCCACCACCACCATGCCGGGGGCAGATGCCCCAAGCGCCCTATTGTCACGGACAAGGCCCGGGTCGCCTGGGCGCCGACGTCAAGGCCAACATATGGAACAGATCACGGCTAAGCCCAAATCCCCGCCGCCATCTGGACCGAAGATCACCGGCCGCCGCTCGCCGCAACACCACCGCCAAACCAGCCGGGACGGACGCCGCCGCCTTCCTGCCAGATCGCGATCAGGGACGCCGCTGCCGCCGCCACGTCCCCAAGTCTTTGCCTGGCGACTATCCGAACGGCGGCGGCGGAGAGAAAAGACCACGGGAGAAAGAGCTTGGCGGGAAGGGGAGGCCGCCCGGCGTGGCGCCGCCGCCGCAGGGGTGCGGGATGAGTATGGGTCGGGAGGAGGATCTTAACACGAGTTTTTCCCTTAAAAGCGCACTAGTAAACACCATTAGCTGGCCGTCCGTACACGCTATAACTGCCCCGTCTGTCCAAACACGCTTTCATTTCGAATCCATCCGTCTCCAGATCTCTTGCGTTCGTTTGGGGAATCAAGAGTTGCTTACTAACTACTGATAATTTCTCCAAACGCTAGCAGGCAGAGTTTTTAACCCAACCATGCCAAAAATCCGGGCCCAGGGGTCCCAGAAGATGCAGGCAGTAAAAGAGATCACAGATTCACCGTGAGTAGTAGTACTAGATAAGATGGCGCTGCCGGCCGGCCAATGAATTACTATGCAGCACAGTAACAGCGGCGACAAGGGAATCAGCGGTTCAGAGTGCGTGCACGGCGGAGTAAGTACGCCGGTACGCCGCACAGGTTCCTCCTGCCTCCCCGTCACGACAAAACCCACCCAGAATTTACCATTTACTCGCTCTCCGAGTGTCACACAGTCACAGTCACGTGCACACGCACGCGCAGTTACGGATCGCACGCGCGCCCCGCAGCAGGTCTGGCCAAAGGAGCGGTATATTGTGGTCGTAGCGGCATGCACCTCGTACGTATATACGTATAACGTATCGCAGTCGCACGCGCGGCCGTGCTCGCGTAATCATACGTACGTACGTAGCCGGTCGGGCGGGGCCGGGCCGTCGTTCTCTCGTCATCCCTCGCCGTGTTTGGCAGCGCAGCACGGCCGACCAAGCCCGTCCCACCGATGAGCTGTCGATCCATCCATCCAGCCATCGGGCCAGCCAGCGAGAACCACGGCCAGCGGCAACAGCGACCACATCAGCCAACGAAAGATCACGCAAGCACTCTGGTAACGTACGCAGCGCCGGAGCTGGACACGGTACGCGGTCGGCGCGCCGTGCCGGTGGCTGGCGGCCTGGCACGGCGATTAACCGCCGGCGGTGGCAGGCTGTGGCTGGCCGTCCGGCGTCGAGCCCGAAAGCTCCTGTGCGGGTCTGACAGGAATCACATGCCGGTTCGCGCGCACCCACGCACACAACCGGTGCAATGATCAGGCCGCACATGGCCTGGGTGATGGAGGGACGACGCACTAGGAAGGCAGGACCAGCGACACGGCTTGACCCACCCCAACACCCCGTTGCCCCCCAGCCCCCACCCAGCAGCCAGCCTCGCCTGCCTCTTAAATCCCCTCTCGTTCCCTCCTCCCTCCCTCCCTCACTCCATCCACACCAGGTCACGAGAACCGAGCCTGCATGATAGCATGACATTCCTCCTCTGAACTCACACACCCCATCCCACTCCCAGTACCAAGACTTCTATATCTGGCCCTGTATCTGCCTCTGCATACGCGAGTGTGGATAGACATCTTCTCCCGGAAGTTGCAGTTGCAGGCTTCCTTGCCCCTGCCTTCCCCTCTCGTCTCGGAACCTTCACCTGCTCTGCCCTGCTCTGCTCTGCCCCCGGCGCCGCACCGCGTGCGCGTGTGCGGCCACGACCGGTCTGCCTGCGACGGTGGATGTCAGCCGCCGTCTGATCGGTCCGGCGAGAGATGCCACGGGCGAGCAGGGTGCTCAACGCCTTGTCCGACGACATGCCGGAGTTCGACCGCCACATGGGCTGCATGGCCGGCATATTCCAGATCTTCGACCGCCAGCGGATGCTCACCGCGCCCCGCGCACGCCACCCGCGACACAAGAGCCTGCCTCCAGCGCCAGGTAACACTCCCACACCACACCAGCTACCCCCACCATCCAGCTCCATTGCCTTCGTCGTCTCCATGCCCTGTTACTTTTCACATTGGTACCGAGCTGCCGTGCCTGTCGAGTTCCACCGTAATCTTTTTTTTCTTCCTCCTCGATTACGGTCTCCAAGTTTCCGAGTTTTTTTTAATCGCCCTCTGAATCGCGCGCTTGCTGCCTGCCTGCAACTGGTTCTGCCACCGTTGACTAGATATCGCAAAGTTCGGTGGGCTTTTATCCTTTCTGGTCAGAGAGATTGCTTCTTGTGTTCGCTCAACGCAAGTCCTTTCAGACTGCCATACAGAGTTGGGTAACATGGACAGTTGGGTTGGGAGGTTCAGTAAAAAACAAATACCTATCACTTGGTTAGTAAAAACAGTAAAACAGGATAAAAAACTTTCTCTGTTGCGGTATGGTAGATTGCTAAAGTTTTTTTCTCCAAAGTTGGAAAAAAACGAGTTTGGGAATGGCACAATCCTGATTTTCTTGACTTCTGATGAGGAGAGACGAATTGTTACGTAGTACACGTTTTCTTCAGTTATTATTATAGGTCGCGTTCACTGATGCAACCACCGCAGCTCGCACATAATAACTATAAACAGCCAAAGCGGATTCCGATCATCAAAACCATTTCCGTAAGAATGTGCAATGACAGCGCACCACTACTTTTAGCACTGTACGAACCGGGCATTGATATAATGACAGCCAACTATGTGTATCGCTGTATCCAGAATTAGCATTACTATTTTTCACTGAAGAGGACAGCTGAACAGTAGGTTACCAAAAATTCATTTTTGTAAATGGAACTGAACAAGACAGCTGAACATTTTGATTAAAATAAACTTTCTTGTGATGACCGGTTAACTGAAGATGACAGGTTAACAATTGGATTTAAAATGGTCATGCATGTAAACAATAATGGTGAACTAAAAGACAAAAAATCCTCACCTTTTCTCCCATCAAATCCATCCATTTTGGTATGTACTACCAGGATTAGACAAAAAATAATTATGTACCTTCTCTGTTTTAAATTTAGGCTACTATTTCTAATGTACTCTTGCTTTCTCCAGGCCGTACTCCGCCAAAAAGCAGCAGCGATGTTCCAGTGCAGAGCTCAAGTACCCCAAAGATCATTCTGGTAATTCCCCTGTCTGGACTAAATCAACTTACTGTTGTCAGGAAAACCAATCTACACATGTGAATAGTAAGTAAAATGCTGGACACATCATGGAGATGGCTCTAACCTATGGATTTGTTTTGCAGGAGAAAACATTCAGCAAAAGCATGACCGAGAACAGTAGCCTCTCAATAGAGTCATCAAGAGCTTCTTGTTCTTCCTCTTCGTGCTCATCCTTCTCATCAATGGATGGAAGCAAATCTGTCCAACAGGAGCCTCCATACATCAACGAGGAGCTCTTTGTGCAGAGACCACTGAAGAGCTCACCAAGTGTTAAGGGTGCTAGTGCTGACACCAAGACCGGGCAACCGAACGTCGGTTTCAGAGACATCGTGAAGGACTCCATCAACCGGGACTCGGGGGGCCTAACAGTGAAGACCTCGGCACTGGAGACAAGGAGAAACATGCAGTACAAAGACTCACCGAGGCCATTACTTCTCTCCAAATCAATGGACGGGACATATGTCATCGGCATTGATAGGAGCAGCAAGGTCGTCCCTGTGAACATCGTTGAATCCAGCAGGCGTTTTCAGGAGCAGTCACGCTTCTCATGCGATGATCGGCGGCTCCTTCGGTCGGCCGAAACCCAGGAAGCCAAGAAGCCTGCCTCCACAAGGGCCAAAGAGCTTCCTAGACTGTCCTTGGACAGCAGGAAAGAATCTCTGAGCCCAAGTTCGCGCCTGAAGAATTACAGTTACAGGAGGACTGATGACTCTCTCCTGGATGCTCTGAGACCTCAAGATTCCCCGAGTCACAGGCGGTCCAACAGTGTCATCGCCAAGCTCATGGGGTTGGAAGAAGCACCAGATGCGACGGGGATGCTAGTCACTGATAGCTATGAGCCTGCAAGATCACCAAGACTAGCAGCACAAGCAACTCGGAGCGAGCGTCCATCACGTTCGCCCAGGAGCACTTACCAGGATCAGTGTGTGTCGCTGCCGAAGAACGAGCCTTCAGCACCAAAAACCAAGCCTTCTCCAAGAATTCTCACTGAAGCCGCTCCCTGGAGGCAGCAGGAGAGAGGTGTCAGCGCCACCAACAGCAAGGCTTCACAATGCCGGGACACTGAGGTGAGGCCAAGAACCCCATCTCTGTATGCCGATATAGAGAGAAGGCTCGGCGGTCTCGAGTTCTCAGAGTGCAACAAGGACTTCAGAGCACTCAGAATTCTGGGTTCATTGCATTCAAAGGATGCTAAGCGTCAGAACGACGACGGCGATACTGAATCAGTGGGTGTTCAGGGGCAAGAAGAGGATCTAGCCACCACTAGTTCCAGAAGCTTTGAGTCTCCCATTGTAGTCATGAAGCCGGCGAGAACCACCGAGAAGCCTGGGGTCTCAGCTGCTCCTTTTGCAGGGCTCAGAAGCCTCAGGAAGCTGCAGGCCAGAGATTCATCCTTCACTGACAAAAACGAAGGCAGCACAAAGGAAAAGATCCATTCTCGCACTGCAAGGGCTCAATCCAAATCTGATGAACCTGCAAGCAGAGCGAGCTCGCCAAGGCCTGTAGGCTCATCAAGCCCCAGAATGGTGCAGAGGAAGGCAGAGTCAGAGATGCGGTCCCGCCCCCCAGTCTCACCGAAGTCTCCAAGCAAAAAATCGAATGAAGCAGCATCACCAAGAGGAAGAACAAGATCAAAGCCTTCTCAAGTGAAGAGCAACCGTGACAATGAGGTCTCGCAGAGTCCGAGAAGAAGGATCAGCTTGGCGAAGCAGATTGACGTCAGTATAATGGACTGTCAAAAGCCTATGGTTGTCAACTCATCATCCTTTCAGCCAAACTACACTGCTGCAACTCCAGGCAAAAAGGTAAAGATAACATATACGAAAGAAACCACTCAGCTCTAACATTTTTTCCCATATGCTCCTTTATCACCAACTAACGAAAAAATCTCATTTTCTTCAGAGCCCTTCTTTAATCCTGGGGTCAGATCACAAGATTCATTCACTGGAGAATGTACCGAGCCCCGTCTCGGTCCTGGACACATCCTTCTACCATAAAAGTATTTCGGATTCATTCAAAGGTGAGAAGTTGATCCAGCAGTTACTATTCCTGCATATCACATAACCACCAATTTTTTGATAATCGGTAGCCACCAACTGCAAGATCAATGGCTTGATAGATCCTACTATTTGGTCCCATTCAATTCAGAAGCCCATAGTGCTATGCAAAGGACAAACATAGTTAGCTGTAAGCATACCGATGATGCTAGTGACAGATAATCTGCAATAAAAGCTACCACCAGGTAGCTCGTGGTCCTGCGATTGGGAGGAACCACAGCATACTGATAGTTGCATCTGATGTGCTGGTGCTGAACAGTGCTATGTTAGCAAGCCCCCACATGTTGCACTTACTTATGCAGCAGCATGATGCATGTCTTCGGCTGCCTATACAACGCTAGTATAGATGTGCCCACCGGTGCTCCTTCACAAATACACCTAGTGTGTGTGATTCAATATCATGCAGACAGAATAGTAATTTCACTTTTATCTGATCCATCTATGTTTTTTTTTAGTTGTACTGTCTGTTGTAATTCTGTACTTCTGTCTGCTACAATATTTTTCTTCACTTGTGTTAAGCACTGGTTCCTGAATATATGTACATTTTTCTGTCTGTTCAGATGGTGAGACACATACTTCAGACGAATGCTGGAATCCAAACAGCCTGCCAGACACACCACAGTCAAAGACGAGCAGTGAAGTCAACCAGATCAAACCGGAAAATCTAGAAGCCCTCATTCAGAAACTTGAACAACTGCAATCGATGAATGATGAAGCTGCAAACTCTAAAGACAACCAGTATATCTACGAGATACTCTTAGCATCTGGTCTTCTGCACAAGGAACTTAGCTTCACAGCGATGCCTGGTCAACTTTGGCCATCCAGTTGCCCAATCAATCCGGAGCTCTTCTTCATTCTAGAGCAAACAAAGCCACACTTCATTTCAGCAACCCAAGCTGTTACTGGAGCTAAGAAGAGTTCTGAAGCTAACATGGAAAAGCTCCACCGTAGAATTGTATTCGATCTGGTAAATGAAATTATAGCTCAGAAGATGAACATCTACAGCTCTGCAAGTGGAACGGCGAAACTTCTTCAATCAAGGAAGTTAAGCGGGTGGAGACTTTTCAAGGAATTGTGCACAGAGGTTGACAGGCTTTTATCTGAGAGCTCGGCAGCAAAATGCTCCGAAGAGGATGAGGATGAGAACACACCGTTAACTGAGGATGCGTTGTATGATATGAAAGACTGGGGGAGCCCTGGCAATGAGCTACAAGGCATGATTTTGGATATTGAAAGATCCATCTTCAGGGACCTTATTGATGAGGTCATAGGTGGCGAGGCTATAGAGAGGATGCAAGCTGGACAACCGAAATTGCGTAGGCAGCTGTCTTTCAGCAGTATATAAACTGAATATGATTGGCGATAGTTGTTTCCGTTAGGAAGCTTAGCCACTAGTAAATGTAACCCTCTGTATTTTGCTGAAGACTGAATTATATAGAAGAAATATAATTATTCCTGGCCTCGGTGTCATTGACAGTAGAAGAAGCAAGCAACTGGTTATCAACTCATACCCTTTTATAAGGTCGTCTCTGTAGATGTTACTTCGATCAGATCTTGTTCCTTTTCTTGATTACACAACTACTGTTTGTTTTGTAAGATAGGATCACATGAAGTAATAGTTTTACCCAATATGCATCTATTCTGGATAAGAAGGGACCATCTGGTTCCTGCATGCCAGGAACATCACACACTGTCATAGATAACAAGATGTTTCCCTGCCAGCTAGGTGTGATAACGCCCACTTGAAGTTTTAGACCTGTAGTTAGTTCCCAAACTGTTTGTACTCCCTCAGTTCCCTAATATAAGACGTTTTAAAATGTCTTATATCAATAAGCAGAGGAAGTACATCATGAAAGAAATTCTACAGCAATCCTACCCCCGACATTCACACGAGGATGGTGTCGCTTGAATCAATCATGGACTCATGGTCTCGCGGTAAACTGAATCACCATATTGTATGAGTATAACATCCATCGGCTGCAATGGAGGCCCATAACAGGCAAAATCACTCCTCTGCTCTGGCGCAACGACACGAGTCGAACTCTCCAATAAGAGGACTGTACTACAGTCAGTGCCAGATCATCCAGGACACCAGACACATAATGCAGAGTGAGAATTAATTGCCAACAGCTAAAGAGGAATGAACAGGAGAGGACACCGGAGCATGACACAGGACGCAGTTTCATTGGCAACAGCTAGAGGAATGCACAGGAGAGGAGGGTGGGGGGACAAGCATTTCTGCGAGAGCGACAGATCGAAGGGCGTACCTGGGCCACAGCAAGCATGCCGCGAGCGCGATGATCCACCGCCGGACCGTTTCCGGGCAGGCAAGGGGAACTTTGCACTGTAAGGGCTTCAACCCCACTGTTAAACAAGTCAGAGGTTGATCGTCTCAACACATGTGGAAGTGCATGGTGTACCGGGGCCTGGAGAAGTGGAAAGGAAGACGCCTTCCGTCACATGGAATGCCACCATCCAATGATCCAAGCATGCGATTCGCTCGGCCGGAGTACCATGGGACGGTCGTCTGGAACAGGAACCGGCACTGGTCAGTGGCAATGGAGCTTGGCGCTGCCGCGACTGCAAGAGATCCCAACAGCTCGTGCAGGCATTGAGTGGAGCACGTGGTGGATGTGGCGCCGGCGAACCGTCGTCAACACCGCAGCAAAAAAATCTCTGGAGCAGCACTGGTGTCAAGGCACGCGAGCTGGGCAACCTATGCAAAAGAAAAGGAAAGGAAAAAACAGTAAGCATCCACAGCTGAAGCTAACACGAGTTACGTACTTACATCACGAGGCAGAAGGCACACACTACCACGCAGTGTAATTCATCAGATCACCACGGAATCAGTCACCCAAAACACCTACTTGGAGTTGGAGCACACAAGCAGCAGTCATCAGCTAGAAAGCATAGACCCTTACATTAAACTGTTCGTCCATCTTTCCTCCAGCCATACCACTTTAATAACGATGTGCAGAAATTCTGCACCCAAACAACGGGCACATGCAGTATAGTAATACAAATTTCTTGACAAAAAGAATCAACCTGGTATTGCATTAAAAGATTTTAAATATCTGTGAGATGTAACACCACTCAAAGGGCAAGGGATTAAGAAGAATCACGCTACAGACAACAACTGGTTTTCAGGAAGCAGAAAAATGCAGTGTCAAAACTGGGTTCTCCAGACAAGTCTGAGAACCTAGGCCTCCTGATAGTGGTGCAGCTTGTACAGCAAAACGTTTCCGCCGGCATGTCTGACAGAGAGGAACCCGCTGCCTGGGCTGAAGTCCAGGCACCGTGGATACTGAAGGCTGAACCTAGGCCCAGGCCAGTTCTGGAACACGGTGAAGGATGGGGCGTGCACAAGCCTCATCCCATTCCTCTCCTTCCCCGAGCTTCTCGCCAGAATCTGAGCATCGTGGTTGAACTTCATTTGACCGATATCAGTCCTGAGGTTTCGATCGTCTTCAGTGGCTTCCTCTTCCCGCCAAGGAACTCGTCCCTCTTGTACACATTCACGATGCCGCTGCTGGAGCCTGTAGCGACATAAGAGCTGTTCTGAGAGGTGCAAAGAGAAAGGCCTGTCAGGGAACCCTCATCAGTAGCCTTGTGTTTTAAGATCCCAGTGGTAAACATGGCCATCCCCGCCACTACTAAGTAGCCGATTCCCACCATCCGCAAAAGCCAATGAACGCACATTACCATTCATCTTAAGGGTTCCAATGAGCTGCTTTGTTTTGGAAGATATCAGAAGAATGTACCCTTCATTACCAACAAATGCAATGGTTCTAGAATCAGGTGATATCTCAAAGTTTTCCAGGCTTTTCTCGTCACATCCAGTCAAGGGTCCAGTTTTACTAACAGTGGCTTTCACCAAAACAAATGAGTAGAAGAACTTCCTCCTGCCTGAAAGGATCACCTCAGATCCATCAGGTAGAACAGATGCCTTGTGAACGGGACAATCCTCGATAAATATGCTCTGAATCTTGTGGTTTCTCTTCCCGTCAATCTAGAAAAATCTCAGATGTTTATCCAGACCAGCAGCAAGCATCAGCTGTCCATTCCTATGAAACTGCACTGAATTGATAGGACCCCTGGATGGCTCCTGCGCATTAGCATCAACCAGCCTTGAGAAGTCCAACATGCCAGGTAGGAGCTTAGTAGTGCCCTTGACAACAAGCTCATTGTTGTTTCGAAGAATATTGTCAACACAACCGTCGTCATTGGATTCATCATCAGACATCCCGGGGAGAGGAGCTTTACGGTCCATATCTGCCCAGACAGTGAAGGGGTTTAACTTGGCATGGTGGCCACACAACCTAGCTTCATACTCTTTGCCCGAGATCACATGCTCATCAGCCTCCTTTCCCAACTTCCTCAACCTTGCAACCTTTAAGATGTCCACCTCAGTGATCTCCTCCTCGTCATCCACCCATGCAGGCGGCTTCCTACCCTTATTGACAATCTCAAATTCATCAACTTAAAGTTCTCCTCATAAACAGTTAAGCCATCCTCACCATCACCAGGAGACCGATCCATGAAGAACAAAATGACCATCCTTGCCACGAGCCGACACAGTAGCCCCAACCTCAGAGCCAAACTCCAGTGGCACATAGATCGCACCAAACAGCAAACTCTCCAGATGTCTCATCTCCTCGGCCTCTTCGTTCCGCTTGGCTTCCAACACCTTCACCTTCTTTTTCTTCCAATCCTTAATTGTGATTCTCCTTAGCCCTCTTTTTCTTCAGATCCTTACTGTGATGCCCGGGCTTAGCGTCCTTCCCAACCTCTGCATCCAAAGCAATGGGGGAACCAATGCCCTCATCAACTATACTTTTCTCCAACTGGCGCTTCTGGAGCGCATTCTGGGATATCAAGCTCATCCTGAGTTCCTGACAACAGGAACAGCCTGCCGATAATATCGATAAATTAGACAATAGCAATACCACAAATGTACAGAGCTTCTACTGGTTGCAGGTTAGCATACTGCGGCCTCTCTGTTCAGTAGCGGAGCCAAGATGCCCAAAATTTGTGGAGGTTAATTGGTTCGGAATTATGTAATTACTGAAAGGTCATACCTGAAAAAACAATGTCCTCCAATCCAATACTGCAGACGGGGTGGAGGCAGCAGGAACGCGATGCCGTGATAAGATAGAACGGTAGCGGAGGTGTCGGCGAGGCGCGTGAGAGGTGTGAGGCGTCGGCGTCGGCGGTTTGGAGCTTGGGTAGGCCAGAGCACGAGCCAGGCCAGGAGAAAGAAGAGGACGTATTGGTGGTGGAGAAGCGACTGCGGGCAGGCGGAGGTTCAGGGGGACGTCGGAAGTGGAGGGTCACCGGCCGCGCCGCCGTCAAGAGGGAGGGAGGAGGGGGAGAGCGCAGCGCCGCCAGGAGCCGCGCCGCCAGGAGGGTTCTAATAAATCTAAAAAAAAAGGAAAAGACGAATCGTCGGGATCGTAACAGGACTCGTGGGTCGGACCGGCTGAGCCCGAGCCTGTGGGCGGGTCCTACAGTAAGCTGCCGAGGGAGGGCCCACAAGCCAGTGACACGCAGAAGGAACGTTCTCCACGCCCACGCCCCAAAACCCTTCCCGTTATAAACCCCTTCCGGCTCCAACCCATCCAATCCCTTCTCTCTCGCTCCGCCTCCTCGATCGAGCCCAACTGCTCCGCCTCGCTGCATCGCTCCGCTAGGGTTTGCTCTCCCTCCCGTGGCCGTCGGCGGCGGCGGCCATCGGCCCTTTCTCGGTTCGCAAGGTACTTCTCCTCTCCCCACGCGGCCTCGATCTCTCCTCCTTTTCGCGCTTTGGTGCGATCGACTTTGGAGTTTGGTTTGCTCGGTGCGCGTTCCTCCTCGTCTTGGCGGGGTTCGTGAAACGTTGTGGGTTTCGTCGGTCTACGTGGGGGATCGGGTTTCGTGCGGGGGAATGCTGCGATTTCTCGGCAGATTCAGCCCCAAAATTGCGTCGTCTGTAAATTGGGGCTAGATTATTTGTTCCGGGTCCTTTTGTTGGATAAATTGGCCTCATAGGTAGCTTTGATGTGGCGTATGTGTGCTTGTGTGGCCGAAAAGGACCCCTTTTAGTAACGATTTCGACATATACTGTATAAGGCTGGGGTTTACGTAGTACTGTTTCTGTGTGAAATTGTCATCTTTATTTGTATATATAGATTCTTAGTTTCTATCAAACTGATGCTGGCCGTTGTCTGGTTCGGAGTGTCAGGACATCCTAGCACTGCAAATCTAATACGATTTATGCTGCAGCCATTCGATAGGTAGCTTATGACTCTTGTATGGTTTCAGAATTTTGGTAGGAGTGTTTCAGTTGGCACCTGGCAACTGAGTTGTGGTAATGCTTTTTCCCTGTTGGACATGATATTTGCAATGTGCTAGGCTTTCGGGCATCAGATGTGGTGGATGGTTTGTTTGATAGTTTGTTCATGTTGTTAGCTACTTTACTGTTTCAGCTCTGAAATTTCAACCATTTGCCTTTTGTGAGTTGTTATTTCTACATGGATGTTTGTGTGTCGTTTAATCAATTTTCCTTTGCAGAAAGAGGTTGTAGCTAGCTGCGTGTTGATTTTATATTATTCCTGATGTTGGATATGCTTAGGTTGGGTCTGCTGAATAAACTGTTATTGTTTTGTGTGATAATTGGTACAAATTGGGGGTAATCATGAGTTGGAGTGTCATGGTTGTATCCATATTTTCTCAATTTTTCATTTGTGCTATGTAAGTTCTGCTGATAATCTGTGGAACACGGGTCAGCATGAATGCAATATTGATGGACAAAGACCACTGTGCTGCTGAGTTGTTGATAATTGTTTGCCAGTGGTTTGGTTGTTTGGAAACTAAGAACTTTGTAGATGGTTTCTCAGCCAATTACTGTATTTTTCTTTGTAGCAACATCCCTTTTCCTGCAACAACATTTACATTTTACTATGAACAGTTCTGATTAACTATAGATTTTGAATCGATTACGCTCTCAATAGTCTCACATATTAATTCACCTCAAAACATTATATTCTATTCTAATAAGTGTTGTGTCTGTGCAGCAATGGCTACGCAAGGTGGGAATTCCTTCAGTCCTCCTCATCCGAATGTGGTAAATTTTTTCTCCATCCCTTTATTATTATTAAGCTGCAAATAATAGCAGTATTGTTAAACGTGATTGGTCTTGCTTACAGATTGGGAATGCATTTGCTCAGCAATACTACAAAATTCTGAATGCATCACCAGAACATGTCCACAAGTTCTATCATGATGAAAGTACTCTTGGTCGAGCAGATTCTGATGGTGCATTGACATCTGTAACAACTACGGATGTGAGTTCTCTGCAGGAGCAGCTTTCTATGATTTTACCATTATGCATAAGATGTATAATAAATTAAACGTGATTAGGTGGACACCAGAAGTCAGGACACACATGTTCACTCACATTTAAATTTTTTAGAGCTTGCTTTACATCCATTCTATAGACTTCACTTCTACCATTTGTTATTTAGAATAAAAAGACCTTGAGGACATATAGTGGTAGATGGTCTGACATTTGGTTATAGGTTTTGCTTATATATTGAGGATATCAGGCTGTTTTTGCCTCACAATTCACTACTGGATACCATTTCTATATATTCTAGCAGTCAAAAAACTTCTATATGTTCTAGCTTGTGGTCTATGTAGAGGGAATTTTGGCTGTAAATTGGGCAGATAGTAGTAGTAGAAGTGGTATTGCGCATTTTATCCAACCTATAGGCCATACATGCTGATGAAATGTGATTGATGAGCATCGATTAGCTAAATAATGTGCATACCTTTATGATATGTAGGGTAATCTTGTTGTGGATCATCCATGTACAATCATGTAATATCATTTGCTTATCAAATAGCTTCTACATCACTTCTCTTTCCATATGTCGCTTAATCAACTAAGCAAGGTCATATGACTTATCATGCTACTTTATTTGTTAGGTATAAACACATGTTAGTCGCATGATTTGTTACAACTTATAACTGATTTGTTTCATTTGCTTGGCCAGGCTATCAATGAATACTTCTTATCTACAGACCTGAAAGACTGCTTGATAGAGTTAGAGAACGTAGATACTCAGCCATCCCTCGCGGGCGGTGTTCTCATTGTGGTTACTGGATTTTTTATTATGCCTGATACCAAGAAGCATAGATTTGCTCAGTCATTCTTCCTTGCTCCTCAAGAAAATGGTGGCTATTTTGTTTTGAATGATGTGCTTCGGTATGTGCTTGTGATGCCATCCGCCGAGGCAAATGAAGCCTTAGTTGACCATTCTAATGGAAACACTCAGACTGCCCCTTTTCCAGCTGAGCCAGGTATTGGAATTTCATCCCTTTCCAGCTGAGCCAGGTATTGGAATTTCATCCCTTTCCAGCTGACATTTTGATATTTTTCAGAAACATCTGCCAAGGAGAGCATGGACCCAGAGCTTCCCTCTGAAGAGAATATTTCTGCCAACGGTGAAGTCATAAATCCATCTGCAGAGACTACTTATGTGGATGTTGAAATCACAAATCCATCTGTAGAGAATATTTCCGTGAACGATGAGGTCGTGGAACCATCTGTAGAGAGTATCTCTGTCAAGGACAAAGTCATAAATTCATTTGGAAATGAAAATTCTCAAGTTAAGAATGGTGTTAGCAAGATACCTGAGGCAGCCCCTGCTCCTCCTGCTTCAGCTCATAAGGATGTTATCAAGAAGTCATATGCATCGATTGTAAGTATTCTCTTGTTTTCCTGCAGATCCCCCCCCCCCCCCCCTGCCTTATAATACTGCCTGAACTGAGTGAGCTCTGAATATAGAATAATAATTCACTCGTTCAATGCTTTCTTACTGGCTTCTCTGACTTGCATGATAGGTCAAGGCCAAGAATGGGAGCACACAGCCTGCACCACCCATTACGAAGCCCAAACCTAGACCAAATCCAACTGTAAAGAGAGCTGAAAATATGGAGAAACCTTTGTCTGTTCCTGCAAAAACTACCCGTGCAGCTGATACTGCGCCTCCAAATGACAAAAATGTTTCTGATGGTTAGTACTTCCTCCATATTGTTTTAAACAAAACTAAAGCATGATCCCTTGCTGTACTGAACTATAACACTACCTTGTTCGGCAGACCAAGGGTATTCAATCTTTGTGAAGAACTTACCTTGCAATGCAACTGTCGAAATGGTTGAGGCCGAGTTCAGGAAGTTCGGTGCCATCAAGCCTCACGGTATACAAGTTGTGCACCGTCAGGTTAGTTAATCTTGTACAAATGCAGGCTTTGCTTCCATAAATCATATTTTTGCTAATACTTTCATGATGGTTTTGCAGTTTGATGGGTTCTGCTTTGGCTTTGTTGAATTTGAGTCTGAACAATCCATGTATGATGCAATTGAGGTTTGTTCTCATCGATGTTTGTTGTAGTTCAATATTTAGCTATGCTGCTGGGTTTTGTTTCAGTTTTACTAGCACTAGCGTTGCAGTCTTAAGAAAGCTTTGTTGAATCCGTCTGTGCATCTTTTAGCTGGAACATATGTAGGTTCGTTCTGTAAATTAGTGGAGGGCCAATTGTGCCTTGGCCTACTTGTGCATCGTGGTTTCAACATTTTCAGTACCTGCGAGATGTTGCAATAGCTATAACTAATACTTGTTTTGATTTGTAGGCAGCGAAAATTCGCTTTGGCACATATGTGTCTTTTGTTGAGGAGAAACGAACCCCAAGGCGAGGTGAGCAAGCATTATGATCTGCACAGCATATACACAACTAAAATAGAATGATTTCTTCTATTGTTTGAGTCTGGCTTGCTCAGGCATGCCATCGGTGTGTTCTTAGTTTTAAACATGCTTGTTCCTTCTAGTCCTTACTCTCCATCTCAAAAAACATTTCTTACTCTAAATAATTTAAGATGCATGCTAGTGATAATCATGCCTGGAAGGTTAGAAACTTTATTAAATTGCAAATTGTATTCCTTTTCATCAACAATAGTTTATGTTGCTTATAAATGTTCCAATTGTCTCCGATGTTTCAACTCTCAGTTGTTAATGCTCCTAAAAAAAGCTGCCTCCTTACATATTTGTTTTAGTTTAAGTCAATCGGTGCTAGTCACCTTTTCGCTGGTTATTAGGCCTTCCATGCTTGGATGACATGCTGAAGCTCCTTGATTTTTTAAACTCGGGTGTTTGAATATTCAAGTTGTCTCCTATGTTTAACTTTCAGTTGTTAATTCTCCTAAAAAACTTTCAGTTATAAACGGTGTCACCCATGGCAACAACAATGGCAATACTCGGGGCAGTGGGATCCTGCCAGGCAGAGGAGGTTATGGCGACAACTTCAAGGGACAGGGAGCAGGTTTCGTGAACAATGGCAACTACCGTGATGACAACTTCAGGGGTCAGGGGGCGAGCTTTGCAAACAACAATAACTACAATGATGGTGAAAACTTCAGAGGACGTGCAGCAGGCTTCGTGAACAATGGTAACTACCGTGATGGCAATAACATGAGGAACGAATCAAGAAATCAGAATGAGTACTCAGGCCGTGGTCGAGGACTGCAGGGGAACGAGTACCGTCAGAATGAGTACCGTCAGAACGGGAACGACTACCGTCAGAACAGGAATGGATACAGTCCGAACAGGGAAGGCTACCGTCAGAATGGGGATGACTACCGCCAGAACAGGGAAGGCTACCGTCAGAATGGGGATGACTACCGCCAGAACAGGGAAGGCTACCGTCGCAATGGGGATGACTACCGCCAGAATGGGAACGGATACCATCAGCCACGGCCCATCCACAATGTGAATGGGAATGGGAATGTGAATGGGAGGTCTGGCCGCTTCAATGGTCCCAAGCAAATACCAGTTACTGCATAGGAGTTCTGTGCAATCCAGCAACGTAGGAAAGTCTGTGCAATCTAGCAAAGTAGGAAACTAAGTTTATTGGCCACTTGATAATATTTCCCACCCCGTACTCCTTTAGATTAATCTCTGAAATCATCCGCATTCTCATGCATCTTATGAGACAAGGGAAGTTATGTTTTAACCTGATGATACCTCGTTTTGCCGGACTGGTACCTTTTTTTATGGCTAGTTACTGCCGTATTTTGGAATGCTCTGACCTGTAAACATCATTCGGAGATTTTCTATATATATGCTTCAGTCTTTCTGCCTGTTGGTGGCTCTGTAGTTTAAATATTCTGGGAGATTTTCTATAGTATAAATATATGCTTCAGTCTTTCTGCGTGTTGGCGGCTCTGTAGTTTAAATATTCTGGGTGGTGAAACGTGTGTGTGTGTTTTATTGAGCTATTTCTCTCTTGCGGTTTGCAATCTTCGATGACCCTGTGTTTGTATCTGTTTTCCTGAGCTCATGCTCTCCTGTGCTAGGTTCTTGATGCTTATGTTTATGTACAGTAGGTGAAACTGGACTGAAGTGATAAGCTCTAGGTCCTTTTAGCCAAAGCAAGCATATTGGTTTTTACCCGACCCAGCTCGGAGTCATTGATGAAGGATCCGCTGGTTGCCGGGTGCTTGTTAATTTGCACCACAGAATAACATGCACGTGCTGATTTAGGCTATTTACATTGTCGAATCGATTCAAAGCGGAAGTGCCAGAGCTTCGGATCTCTTCGGGTTTTCTCCATTGTATGATGTATAGCAGCGTTCAACAGTCAATGTAGATAATTATTGCAAAAACAATCATGATTAACACCCCAATCTCGGCTGATTGTGCCTCCTCTCCTACCTTTGTGCAAACGTTATCTAAAAGCTAGGATCAAACCTTCACTTCTCTCATCTGACACGTTGAATCGGCAAGCCACGGTTAAGGATGGCACTCACAAGGTGTACGGGTGAAGCCTCCCCTTACCTTAACCAGACGCCAGCCGTGTGACCCCACGCGAATGGAGGGTGCCGTCGTGCCATCGGGCAGATCGACACCGGGGCTGCCTCTGCCAAGGGCCACGGTCACGCGGGTGGTCTGGCCGCGGGCGCTGCCGTGATGATGCAAGGAGAGGGCCGCCGCGTGCTGGACGGCCACGCCGTTGGGTCTGGCTGCACAGGAAGCCGTGTCGGGAGGTCGCGGGACGGGCGCCGCCACGTCGAGTTGGGAGCGTGCCTGCCTTCGCACGGGCTCCGGCTTGCGTGGGAAGAGGCGCGTCCGGGAGGCGCGCCACCACCGGGAAGATTAGGAATGGCGTCCCGTTTGTGACTTCAACAACCACAGGGCGTCGGAGATGCGGGCGGCGCGACCTCATCCACTTAGACAATGGCATCCTTGAGAGGCAGTGCAGCCTCGACTTGAGTGGCGGCGATGTGCACGAGAGGAACAGGGAAAGAATCCCTCCAGGCATTGTTTCTTCTTACCTTTTGCCTGTATAATTTCCTTCCAAGTTTTTCTCAAAATCACTCGTGCGATGAGAGCATGCTGATAACGTGTTAAAAGGTAAACTAGAGACAATCGAGATAGAGACCAATGATTCAAGTATTATGTTCCATTAATGATTCACAGCTTATATACAAGGGGAAGGGACCAACAAGGGTCACGTCAGTTCGAAGAGGTGTGAGGAAGAGTTGTATCGCTAGCAAAACCAATCGACATAGAGAACTACAAGAGGGAGGATTATTCCTTTAATTAACCTATTAATTAAATCCTAACACCATTAACAGGTATAAGTTTTTTCATACTCATCACACCCGACAGGGTAAATGGTACCCGCGGTAAAAACACCTGCTTTTACAACACATCGAATTGAGCAAAAATAGCCATAAACAACAATATATAACCATAATCCATAAAAAACATCACATAATAAACAGTAACACTTACTTATGAATAACAACATATTATAAAGTTCATCACATTCTCATAAGCAAGCACTTGGTCATAAATAACAACGTACCATAACATATGAACAACACATAATCATCAGAACGGTCATACACTTTAAGTTCACTAATTTATAACAAAGTATAGAGGTAATTTGTCCATACATAAGACCACAACATATGCATTACAAAAAGTTCCAACACCATAACAAATCCAATCCAATAGTAGAAAAACAACAACCATGATGCAACATTCATTTAATCATGATGGACAGGCGTGAGGTTCGGCCTAGCTAGCATTTGCCAATGCATGATTAGAAGGAAAATGAAGTACATTAGGGTGTGTTTGGTAGGGTGCACCAATTTTGGAGCTCTTTGAGACATGGACCCTAGAAAACAGGCTTTGGGCCATGTTCTCCACTTCGTTTGGTTGTCTGGACATCCTTTTTTTCCGGAGGAGATATGTGTGGCGTTTTTTAGTTGCATGCTTTGTATCCCAGAGAGCAAGCCGAAAAAACAGATAGTTGTTGTTTGGTTGTCTTCGAAACAGTGGCTACGGTAACCTCTTCTCATGAGTGGTGAGGTTACCATGCAGTTTTCGATAGATACTCACTTCAAGGAAAGAGGACGTACTACCTAATCACTTCAACAATAGTTACTCAAATAGCTGGTGCACCACGAGCTAAAGACAATAAACAATACCTTGTGATGCATCACAAGTTCATCATCAGAGGGGTTAATATGTACCGCCTCCCACAACATTACATATTAGGGATCAATTCATCACAAGTCCTAGATAATGGAGGGACATCAGACCACCTCCCAAAATATACATGACCGCATCAACAGATCATGACCACCATCGGCAATAGCAAAGTAGTAGTCCTAATCGAAGTGGCTACATAGCCAGGTCCTAAGCAAGGCCCTCCTCTCACATGGACCCATGTTAGAATAGAAGACACCTTCTTATTTTTTGTCCGCAATGAAGTCTATGGTCTTCAACATCAATCTTGGATCCTAGAGTTGTCTACGATCCAAAAACTTGGGCATGAAGATCTTATTTATCCGAGCATAGTTCACTATGGGTATGTGCACCAACTCAATAAGCTTCGTGTAGGCGTACAATTGAGAAGAGAATGTGTCAATGCACATCAATGTGTACGTGATGAACAAGTGAAACATAAGACAGTTTCATGCCATCTTACCATGAGGAATTGCTTCATCATGTCATCATCACCATCTAACGCCATGTTTCGCTCTAAGCTTGCCTATCAGGTTTCATTTTATTCTCCACTTCCTCATGTGGTTGTACAACTAAAGATTGGTCACTACGATCCTAGTGAATTCATTGATATCGTTTGCAATTTACTTCATGCATGTGCCTCTCTCTGAATCCGTTGGCACATTTTACCCCGCTATTCATGTAACATCCCAAAAATATTAATCAAGATTATCAAGTTCCAATCACCCAAGTTTAGGATTAACAAAAACTTTTGTTATTAAAATTAATATGAATGCATGTGTGTGTGTGTGATGAATGCATGAATACTTGCAATGCCATGTTTGATTGCTATGAATGGAAAGGATTGGTTTAAAGATTAAAACAACATCATCTAAATCATTTTCAAGCAGAATCAAAAGAAGAGAAAGTAAAAAACAAAAGATATAAGCAAATGGTCATTTTGACCAAAGTTAACCACTAGACCACTTTGAGTGTTTCTAGTCCAAGTTTTCTAACAGAAACAAATCCAATTCTTTTCACCCCTTGCTATACCAAGTAAAAGTGAACCCAAGACCACTTTGCAAATCCACAGAAACAGATTGCAAATCTATTCAAATGATAATTCAAAATTGAATCAAGTGTAGGTACTAAGATCACCATTTCTCAAAACCCAACCAAACCAGTGCACCTTGACAAACCCAAGCAACCAGATACTACCAAGCATGTGACCAGAGCACGCACCAAATTTCATTCAAAATTTTCAAACTTTATTTCTTGCGGCCATTTTGTCAAACACCTTCTGTGCACAAATCTGGCAAAATCACAAACACTATAGTGATCAGTGTTCTTGCCAAACTTGTTCCCTCTACAGCCTCAACAGCACTCCCATGATGTCACCTACCACTCCCCTGGAATCTTAGCCCACTGTGCACGACCAGTTCATCAATGGCATGCATGCCCGACCCCACCCCCTTGTCTACCTCAACGTCGACAGCATGACACAAGCCTCGCCAGCCTTGCCTACCATGTCTAGCACGTTGTCGTGCCTCACTGCCCCCTTCAGACCATCCCCAGCTCAAGGACAGAGAGAGGAAAAGCCGTGAATGCCATGCCCGAGCCGTTGTAGGCCATGCCGACGCGCACCGCAGTTCACGCTTCGTTCCGCTTAACCCGACCACCTCGAGATCTCTCCGCCCGCCTCAACGATCACCACCGTCCCAGAAGCACCACAGACATCCCCATTTGAGCTCACATGCCCCGTAGCCGCAGGACGCCGTGAAGTTTGCCGCCAGCACCGTCGGCGTGCACCGAAGCTTCTGACCGCTGCAGGCCTCCATTTACTGAGCCATGATGTCCGTGATGACCGCCAGGCGACCGCCCACTGTTCTAGCCTCTGAACCATGACCCTAGCATGATGTGACACCAGCCCCGACGACCTATGACCACGCCGCGCTGCCCCTCTTGACCCTCTATAAAAAGGGAGCTCCCCCGCACCAACTCTTCACACCACCGCACTCCACACATCCTCAGAAATGCCTCCGAGCGACCCTAGAGAAAGCCGCTACCCGTAGCTCTCCAATTCCACCAGAGACCGCCGCAACAGGAGGAGAATGGCGCCGTCGATTTAGGCCACCACAGGAGCCGCCGCTGGTACCAGGAGAACCGCCGGAGTCGCCTTGTTATTTTGCCCCCGTGGCCGACCCTCGCCGGAGCTCCGGTAAGCCTCCCCCGACACTCACTGGCCGCGCTAGGGTTTCTCCCCGTCGTGTCCTGTTCAAGTGAGGAAGATGGACGTGAGTCGTTGAACTGGGATCTAATCCTACAGTCAAAATCCTCCCATACCCCTTCGGCATCCCCTATCTCACTGACGCGTGGGGCCATCACTTAAGTAATCCAGTGCGCTGCACTGTGCATAGTGGGCTGGCCCAGTTAGTTCCCGCGCTCAGCCCTGAGATTCAAATTGATATTTTCCAATTTAGTTCAAACCTAGTTCTATCAGTAGATTCAAAAATCAATTCAGAGAGTTGTACTAAACCAAATTGCATGAAACCAATTTTGTTAGAAAGGTATTGAAATTTTTAATCCAAGCTCGTTGGATTCAAACCATTTGGAATTATAGATCATCTATAGTAAAAATTAACAAGGCAGAGACTTTTGTGCATTCAAACATTTTCCAAAAATCAACCATAAATGCTTTTGAGTTGATTCCAACTCTCAAAAATCACATTTGATCAGATCTTTCTAAATATGTTAAAATATCTAGGTTTACTTGTATTAATAATGGACAAGTATTAAAAGAATGTCACATAGGCATTTCTAGTCCCTTTAATTAATTAAAATAATAATGTTAAACATTATTAAATTGTGACACCACTTTAAATCACATTCCTAAGTATTAAAATATGTGGTGATGACATGTGTCAACATGATCCCATATTTTAATTGGACAATATTAAATCTTAAGTAGTTTTTAATGAGTAGAAATTACTTTTCTAAAATAAAATAAATAAGATTAGACCTTTAATCCTTGTGATGATTGTGATGATGCTAGATCATCTAGTGTGAACCTTTGTGTGCTAAATAGAAGTAGTTAATGTTGGGCCACATAGAGATAAAATAAAACTTTTCCCTCTAAGATGGTGATCCCAAGATCTAGTTGAGGTAGAACGCCACGAGGTTTACCACTAGACGCGCAGTTGCGGATTACTGATGAAGCGCATCAGTTGATGCAGTGCAGTCCTTTGTGATCCGATCGTCCTGGTGCTGATCGTACAACACCTCTGCTGGTATCCACACATACAAGGAGGAGCACCGGCGGCGAACTGCTAGGTTCGTTATGACGGCAGGACTGCTGTGGAGCTAGGGTTTCCAGCACATGGAATGACCTAACCGATCAACGATTAACCCCTCTGGGTAACTGTGCTCCACTATATATAGGGAGTGAACGTGGGCTCCACTCTCGTGGCACATTCACTAAAGCCCATATAACACTAGTCACCGTGAGTCCGACTCACTGACTCAGTCCTAATCCAGCAGAACATGCTGACTCCCAAGTACCAAACAGTCATGACGACTTGCCTTTCCAATGTGACTTACGTCTGAGTCCCTTTTGCCTCACGATATACCTTGTCAAACTATAGGTGGATAATTGTCATCCCTTAAATAGTCCGACTCTCTTCTCGATCCAGATAAGTGATTCACCCGACTAACTCTTAGTCGATCGCCTCGGTTAACACTTAACCGAGTCGTGCATGGCCATGCTTTCCGAATCATATCATCCGAGAGGGCCCGTAGAATATCTCTCCAAGTGGAGGGACAAAATCCCATTTTGGTTATTCACATCATGCAGCTTGATTCTCAATCGACTCGAACTCTACCTTTATAACTGCCTAGTTACAGATCAGCGTTTGACAGAACCTAAGTCGGTGATCCTCAACTTGGACTATGCAATAACCTCGGGTCTAAGGATTACATTGATTGAGATATACAAATGACAACTTGTTCATTGTACCTCAATATGGGTCAATCCGACTCGCTAAACTCTTTAGCCAAATCTGTGAAAGTCAGAATAACATCTCCATGCCCATGACAAGTAGAACCGAGTCATCAAGCGCGACTTTCACATTGGTCTAAGTTGTGTGTCCAGCACAACCTCGATGACCAAGGATATTTAGTACAAACAACATGAATGTATAGTTCCACAACCGAATCACATATTCAATGATACACATCAGATGTTTATACAAGGACAACTTTATACCTTTATGAATACAATGGGAAATCTCATCATACATGATTGCCTCTAGGGCATATTCCCAATAGTTAAGTATTGTTGGGTGATTGTGTACCTCGTATTTATTTATAGACGCTAGTACCGACCAAGCATACGAGGAGGAAGGAGACTACTACGAAGATGAAGCAGAGGAGAACTTCAACCACTGCACCAATCAAGGCAAGCTACACTAAGCAAGCTACCACTTGCAAGTTTCTTAACCATGCAAGCTAAGCTAAATCATGAAAGTCCTACTTCCAAGCTTAAACCTACCAACTAACCTATGCAATGCATTAGGCATGCTTTGGTTATGCAATTTGATTATACCAAATCCCAGTTTTACTTGTAAGCCTTATTCTTTTATTTCTTTATCAAAGTTCTTTATTACTTCTAGTTAGTATTTTGTGAGTTTTGGAAAGATATTAGAGGTAGCATAAAGAGCATAAAACTTGGCCTAAGTTAGATAGAACTAGATGTCATACTGAGGCATGAGATCTAGATTTGGATAAGTCACACTTGATTAGCACCCTTCATTAGTGATTACCCCCAATTTAGTGGCTAGTGCTAAGCATAAAACTTGTTCACTTTAGATGGGAACACTTGGTGAAAATGATTATAAAAACCTTAGAATGATGAGTCATTCTAATGAAATGTTTTGACATGTGTTATGAACACCAGATGATTTGATGATGAAAATGTTGAGGCATGAGCCTTAGACCCTTTATAAAACTGATGGTTGCGTTCGGATGCGACACCATTCCAATTTTACCGTACAACCACAATACCCGAATTTGGGTAGGGCTTGGCTGGAAGTTTATATATCTTAGTATGGGTTCCCTTGCAGAATAGGTTTGAGATGAGGCTACCTCGTGATGATTGTCCACCTGTCTAGTTCCCAAGATGATAGATGGTCATGGTTGGGAGGCCAAACTCATAGGGGAGGTGCCTATACTAGGGTGTGTAATTGAAAGGTTAGGATTGATTATCCGCATACTGAGTATGGTGATTCAGGATTGTTCCTGACCGATGTATCGAATGTTGTGGTGAAAGTGTACCACCTCTGCAGAGTGTCAAACTATTCGAATAGCCGCGTACGCGGTTATAGACAGTTGGAGTGGCCATACTGTTCCGTCGTCAGATGTTTTCAAAATGACTTGTGAAATGAACTATGACTTTGACTTGACCAAAATAGGGTTGTAAACATGAAAACTAAGTTCCCACTTAAGTGTTGTAAAACATTAAGTTAGTTTTCTTTACTTCTAAACTCAGTTAGAGTAAACTTGCCTTTTTCCAAATAAACCTAGAGCTTAGGATTTCAGTTGAACCACTTTACTTGTTAGTGATAGTTTGCGAGTACTTAAAGAGTACTCATGGCTTTGTCCCCGTCTATTCCTATTGCCAGACTATGAGGAGGACTACCAGGAGGATGGACAACAGGAAGTCTATGACAACTAGGATCATCTCCCATCGTCAGCATTGCCTGTGACCCTGAAGGTGGAGCTTCGACCACACTACCCTTATTATATTATTCTGTTGCGTTGATTGTATTAAGATTGGATCATGAGATCCTTTATTTGTAAGACCTTTATTATGGTTTGTAATGGATGATGAACTATGGTACCAATCTGTTATGTCTCGCAAAAATGGTAATCCTGGGATTGCGATGTATGGCATAACAGGCATCTGGGATTAAAAATCCGGGTGTTGACAATTCATGTGCTCAACCATCCTATCTAGGACGAACTCTGATAAAGCAGTTTCCCAAACCATTGAAGGTTTAGGGGCACACTTAAATGGCATTTTGGGTATCTAGCTCATGTAAAATTTCCCCATGGAAGGAGCAGAAAAGTTGGGGCGGTGATGGCTGTGAAATATAGCCATCCACACTCACATTTAAACTAGATATTATTCATACTTTTGATGAAATATCTCTCTAAACCCTGCCACTAATGCCTAACGATTAAAGGGGTATGCAATCCTTTCTTGCTATTTTTCCATGCATAGATAATGACGTACGATGATGGGAATCACAACATAAATGCCAAAGATATGATATTTCCAACACGTCAAAGGAACCAGGAGCCGTGAAGTGGATTCAGAAGACTTAACGGCCAACTATACGACGGGAAATTTATTTCGTCCATATAGTTCTGGTCGTATAGTTGGCATCGACTCCATTAGGTCAAACAACACAACTTGCGTGAAGGGACCCCTATATAAAGAGGCTTCGAGCGATGAGAAACAACGCTTCTTTTTCGACCTTAACTCTCCCTGCCACCAGAAGCTGCCACACCGGAGGAATAGATCTAGATCTAAATCTCCAAACCCTTCTCCACCACCATAGCCATACTCCACCACTTGTAATAGTAGATCTCTTCTCCAATTGGCGACACTGTAAGACTATTTTCTATCAATCTTATGATCTCTATTACAATGTTTATGATTGTTGATTTAATCTCTATGTGTGAGTAATTCTCCTTGGGCTAAGGGCTTCGGCCTAGCCATGTAGCTTTTTGTGCATGTTATTTATCATAGATGGGATAATGTATTAGTTTATATGACATGATGATTATAGTACCCTCTCTTGCCTCAATCTAAGGACTTGTCAGGTACCCAAGACCCCGAGGATTTATCCCGGTATAGGGAGTGTGAGTAATGATTGATCTGTAGGTTGGGAACCCCAGTGACAGAAGGGGTAGTATGGCTGTATGTGAGGGATTTTCTTGGGAGTAACGGTGACATAACTATGCATATCATTAGTTACCTTTCATATATGGATGAGACTAGTAGGTTATTGCTATAAGCGGTTGCGGAGGCGATAGCAATTATAGATGCACTGCCCACATATAATTATCTTGCTCTAACAATTACATGCATACTTTATTATTATCTTTTATTCCCATCAGATGTTTTGCATAGCTTCTGGTGAAACCGAAGACCCTAGGCCCTCCCTCTCCATCGTCAAAAACAACAAAAAGATTGCAAACTCTTGGTTCGGTGAAAACACAAAAGGAATTCTAAAACTCTCGAAGGTCCGTTTAAGTAATCTCACTTTGCTTTCTGCTTCCCGAGGATTCGATAAACCTAGGTCTACTAGGGAAAAAGAGCAATACTGCATCTATAATCCGGATCGAAATTATCAACCCTTTTTCTAGCGCCATTATCGGGGAAGCAATAGCTACCCTGGTGAGGTTAGTAGGAACCTTGCTAGTTTTAATTCTTGTTTTTAATTTTGTTAATTTGCTCTCAGTCTTTATTTGAAAAACCAAAAAAAAAAGTTAGTCTTTTCATTCTTGTTTTTACCATCATTAGTAATCTTTTAAGAAAATCCAAAAACATAGGAAGTATGGCTGAAAAGAAGGAAGGGGAGTTTGCAACTCCCAACAATGATTATTTGCGTACTCCTATTACTCAGACATCAATTGCTGCTGAAGATTATGAAATTAAGCTCCACTATTTAAGTTTGGTTCAACAGAATCAATTTGGAGGCTCTGTTGTTGAAGATGCAGGTATGGACTTAAATACTTTCACTGAAATATGTGATATAATGCACATTAAAGATGTTGACCCTGATGTGGTCAAATTGCGCTTATTTCCTTTCTCTCTTAGAGAAAGAGCAAAATAATGATTGCTATCTTTGCCTAGAAATACTATTGCATCATGGGTGGAATGTATTTATTTATTTATGACTAAATTCTTTCCACCTGCAAAGACTATGTAACTAAGATCTAATATTACTGGTTTTAGTCAAGAAGAGCGTGAGCCATTAGCGCTTGCATGGGAGAGAATGAAAGAATGCATGAGAAACTATCCCAGCCATGGGATGGAAGATTGGTTAATTCTCTATTTATTTTATAAAGCTCTTAACCCTGTGTCTAAGTCTATGCTCGATACTGCAGCTAGAGGAACATTAGTGGGTAAAGAAATTACCGAAGCAAAGCAGTTGTTAGACAATATGTAAGACAACCATGCCGAATGGCATGTGGAAAGATCAAACACTAAGAAGGTAAACTCCGTCACACCTCAAGAAAATGAAGAACTCAATGCTAAGTTGGATGAGCTCATATTAGCCGTCAAAGGTAAGGAAACCCAGGTAAGTGCTACTCCCGAACCAACTATTGAAGAAATAGACTTCATAGCTTGTAGTGATCATAACCCTGCTTGAAAGAAGAATTATAATCCAAATTTTTAGAAACATTATTCTAGTCCTGCAGGTAACTCTAACAATAATATTGCATCAAGTAATAGTAGTATCCAAGAAACTCTTAAATATTTTATGGACTCACAAAATGAGCACAACAATATCCTAGTTAAAATAACGGAGAACCATAATGCTATGATTGGTAAATTATCTAACCGAGCTATTAGTTTGAGGAATAATTTGCAGGCCCTCCAAGAAAGGACAAGGATTGTTGAGGCACGGCTAGGTAAGATAACCGAGAGTCAAACTCTCATTCTATCTAAATTTTTAGGTAAAGTTGAGCCCAATACAGTGTAAGACCTCAAGATGATAAGAATCCAAAGGGAGGAGCCTGAAGAACTTGATTATAGCAATGCTCCTTCACCAAATTACACAGTTGAAGATCTTGTAAAAAGGATCAATATCAAGATTCCGGTAAGTGAAGGAAATGAGGAAGCCATGTATCAACACTTTGTTAATAAAGTAGCAATAAAGGTATGTGATCTTGAGGAAGAATATAAGAAAATTGCTAAAAAATTACCTATTAAGCTTGATGATATATTTGAGCCTACTATTAAAATTAAAATTGGGACTGATGAAATAGCTGCACTTTTTGGTTTAGGTGCAAGTGTTTCAACAATTCCAAAGAGTATTTTTATTAAGTTAAATCTTGTCTCTTTTGAAATCACTGAGTTAAAATTATTCTACTTATAAACAAGGAGTAGGAATTAAAGAAAATACCTTAGTATACATTAAAGGCTGTCCCGTTCTTATTGATTTTGTTATTGTTGACATGCCTAAAGATGTTACTGCTCTTATCATATTAGGTCGCCCTTTCTTAAGAAATATTAAGTTTTTGATTAACTTGCATGAAGGGAACGCGAATCTCCAATTGCCTTCAGGGGATCCTTTTGTTATTCATTTTCCCAGGAAAAAGAAAGCGAAGCAAGATGAGAAGGACGCCATCACTTTGAAGGTCAGATATTTTGGAGTGGGTGTTCCACTCATTTGGCCTAAGTGACCAACAAAGAGCGCTGCATGGGAGGCAACCCATGTGAAATAAATGTTTGAGTAAAGTTTTTAAGTTTTAGTTTAAGTTTTATGTAGAATAAAGAGTGCTAGAAAAATCAAGTGAAAAGGAGAGATTCCGTGGTACTAAAATTCCTGTTTTATACATGCCAAAGTTGGTCGACAATTTAGTTTGTCGTTTTTTTCAAAACAAGGTGTTTCGCTAAGTTTCAGTGTAAAAAGAAATTCTTGAAGAAATAGAATATTTTTGATGTATACAGTACCTTTAACGACCAACTATCCGACAGGAATAATATTTCAGCTGTATAGTTATTTGAGACATCGACAATTTTTCATCTCCAGATACAGAAGGTTTGACGATCAACTATACAGCGAGAACAAAGGTTTTGACTGTATAGTTCCGACCGTATAGTTATAGCCGCCAGAAAAGAAACCCTAGAACCCCTAATTTTTGCCGTCAGATCAACTATACGGCGGGAACAAATTGTTCCGGACGTATAGTTGCATCCGACCACTTAAACACGCGGGAAGGTACCCAAAACACCAAAACATCAATCATTTTTCTCTCTTCTGCCTCCAAACTCTCTCAAAACCTCAAGGGGTCTTCACCCCTACTCAATTTTGTTCGATTTCCTCGCACACAAGTGATCTACGATATCTTTCTCCTCCGATCCTCCTATTACTTTTCGCGAATTCATCTATGATCTATTGTCATTATAAATCTAGGTTGAGACTTATTTTGAACTAGTTGCCATGATTCTCTCGCTTAGATTATTATGTTGAGGAGATTCTTTAGTGTGCAATAATGAGGAATATGCTATGACTATTATTGTTGGATCAAAAAGTTTTATATTTGTCTTTCTTATTTATTTTTAGAAGATGAACATGAGGAGCCAAACGCGTGCTCTTGTCGCCGCTAGTTCTTCTCAGGCTGCAGCTCAGGAATGCATGGGGATACGATTCAGAAACGAATCCCACTGTGATCGTTTGGACAGAATCAAAAACCGAGAAGTGAAGGAAACCAAGTAGGCTTGCCCCATCATATTGAACCAACTCAGTATTTCTGATGAATTTAATTTACTATGCAATAGAGTTGGTCCGCAAAACTTTGTATTTCTAAGTTCTTTGAAAAGCACTGTTACAACATGGCATGGAGAGGATAGAATTTCTTTCCGACTTATGAACAACAATTATTCATTATCACTTGATGAATGGTGCAATTGTTTTGGTTTACCCAACAATGATCCTAATGCTCTGCATGCATCTTTTACTAGTATAGAACCTCCCCTAAACTCTGCTATAATAGAATGAGTTTCACTTCTAGAGTCAGCAAAGGGAAAAATATTTAACATCCTGTTATTCGCTATTTGTTCTATGCTATTGCTAACACCTTGCAGGCGCCTAATGAGTTTACAAGACTCAATGAGGAGGACATATAGTCCTCGCAAAAGCTGCTTTCAACTACGACAACTTGTCACTCAACTTGGGCGCAATTACTGTGTGCTACTTGGAGTACCAATCCTCCTAAAGCCAAGGACAAATCACATGTGGAGGCATCATCACCGTGCTTGGCAATGCCCTGGCCATTGACCTAGGTGAGTTGCAACCAGTGCTAGGTGAGCGGCGTGTTGGTTTCTCTACTTTAAGGGCTTGTTGAATGCTCACTAGGAGAGGTGGTGTTTATTACCTGCATATTGCTGGAGCTGGGCGTCTTTACCCCGCTCCTTTGCCTAATGGTCTCTTCTCTATCGAGGAAGGACGCGTGCTTTATGACTTGTAGGTTGAGCAACACCAACCCGAGGAGGAGATTCCGGAAGAGGATGAGGACCAAGAGGAGGAGCAAGAAGTTCCTCATCAAGAAGAGCAGCCACCAAACCGGTTCGCTACATATAGATATTTCCAAGAACTCAAAGGGACTCTGGAGGAGATGCATAATCTTGCCCTAAACCTCCGAAAAACAACAAGTAACTTATAAACTCAATTTGCGGACTGGAGTTACAACTTTTTTCCCCTACCTCAATGATTTGAAGGGCTTGCAAAAGCCTAAGCTTGGGGAGTTTTTATATCTATTTTTATTTGGCGTTCATTTGTTTTATTTTCGAGGTTATGCTTTTATTTGAGTTTATAAGCACTCGTGTTAGTTTTCCCAACACTTTATATTTAGTGATTTTACTTTGTTTTCAAGATTTTCAAGCCGAGATTTGCCGCCAATTTTCTATTCTTTCAATTCCCTTCTCAAAAACCACAAAAAGATTTATCCGTTTATCTTTGTTTTCCCTCTTTATTTTCTTTTTGCCTCGAGGTTCTCATGTATTTGTAGGAGAGTGACCGGCTTTGAGTTTCCAAGAAACAAATAAAAAGGAAAGAGAGAAGTGGAACCGAACATGAGAGATACGCCTTATGAATCTCCACTTTTGAAGTTTGAGAAACCCATGCTAGTTAGTAGTAATGTTAAGATGTTATATCGGTGGAGTGAGTCTCTATATTTTAGTAAAATTTTGTTTGCATGGGTATTTAATTGAGTATGTTTTGTTCTAGCTCTTGTAGTTAACCAATTCTTTCCTAAAAATTTGCTAAACCATTGAAATAAGAAAAAGTCTCACAATTGAAGACTTGGGTGTTGTAGTGTTTAGTCTTGAAAGATTATTCCTAGAGACACTCAACACCATATAAAAAATGATTGACTTGATAGCTCTCTTTGAAAGGGTTTGTTCAATTGAACTAATGTTTAGCGGTTTTTGTGAGCATTCCAAAGTTTGACTTGTGATCGTAAGAATGATATAGCTTTATGCGTGTCAAACTTCATGGGATGCCAACAACTCTGCTAGCCTACGAACGATCTTCATGGAGGAAACTCCTAGATTTCGGCTATGAGTTGATTAAACATATGTATCAACAATGCTATAATAGGTAAGATTATTGGCACTATGAGGTAGTTGTAAATATGATGGAATCACTCCTCTTGATGATATGAGTAATCATTATGCAAAAGGAACAAAAAGTTACTGATGCCACGAGTGTCCATCATAGCCCGATAAACTGATGATTTTTTTTGGCATGCTCTCAATTACTTAAGTACTGAAATTCTTGAAGAACAATGAATAGAAAAGTAGTACTTGAAAAGTCTTGATGTATTGATGTGGGAGAATTGAGATACTTTAGTGTATATGCTTTTCATGACGAACTATCACACTCTCAATTTTACATTATTATGCTATATTATTCAAAGGCAGGCTTATGAGTTGATTACATTACATGGAATAAAGTTTACTCTTTTGAATCATCCATGCTTACAATAATTTTGCTGCGCTATAAGGATTCATGAAACCCGTATGATATGCTTGCTATTACTCTATCTATGCTGAAGTTTTTTCACATTAATAAAGTGGAGGAAACATGAGACTACCAATCATGAGTAAGATCATCATCTCATTATTTCAGTTTAAATGCTGAATTCCTTTTTGATTTTGGTTTTCTTGCTCGAGGACAATCAAGTTTAAGCTTGGGAAGGTTGATGGCTGTGAAATATAGCCATCCACACTCACATTTAAACTGGATATTATTCATACTTTTGATGAAATATCTCTCTAAACCCTGCCACTAATGCCTAATGATCAAAGGGGTATGCAATCCTTTCTTGCTATTTTTCCCTGCGCAGATAATGATGTATGATGATGGGAATCATAACATAAATGCCAAAGATACGAGATTTCCAACACATCAAAGAAACCAGGAGCAGTGAAGTGGATCCAGAAGACTAAACGACCAACTATACGACGGGAAATTTATTCTGGCCGTATAGTTGGCATCGACTCCATTAGGTCAAACAGAACAACTTTCGTGAAGGGACCCCTATATAAACAGGCTTTGGGCGATGAGAAACAACGCTTCTTTTTCGACCTCAACTCTCCCTGCCACCAGAAGCCGCCACACCAGAGGAATAGATCTAGATCTAAATATCCAAACCCTTCTCCACCACCATAGCCATACTCTACCACTTGTAATAGTAGATATCTTCTCCAATTAGCGACATTGTAAGACTATTTCCTATCAATCTTATGATCTCCATTACAATGTTTATGATTGTTGATTTCATCTCTATGTGTGAGTAATTCTCCTTGGGCTAAGGGCTTCGGCCTAGCCATGTAGCTTTTTTGTGCATGTTATTTACCATAGATGGGATCATGTATTAGTTTGTATGACATGATGATTATAGTACCCTCTCTTGCCTCAATCTAAGGACTTGTCAGGTACCCAAGACCTTGAGGATTGATCTCGGTATAGGGAATGTGAGTAATGACTGATCTGTAGGTTGGGAACCCTAGTGACAGAAGGGGTAGTACGGTTGTATGTGCGATATTTACTTGGTACTAACGGTGACATCACTATGCATATCATTAGTTATCTTTCTTCTATGGATAAAACTAGTAGGTTATTGCTATAAGCGGTTGCAGAGGCGATAACAATTATGGATGCACTGCCCACATATGCTCTAACAATTACATGCATATTTTATTATTATCTTTTATTCCCATCAGATGTTTTGCACAGCTGCTAGTGAAACCGAAGATCCTAGGCCCTCTCTCTCTCCATCGTCAACAACAACAAAAAGATAGCAAACTCTTGGTCCAGTGAAAACACAAAAGAAATTCTAAAACTCTCGAAGGTCCATTTAAGTAATCTCACTTTGCTTTCTGCTTCCCAAGGATTTGATAAACCTAGGTCTAATAGGGAAAAATAGCTATACTACATCGGTAATCCGGATTGAAGGTATCAGGCGGCTATAAAGCATGATGTTCTATAGTCAATTAAGCATGGTACATACGAGATAATGGTAAGTACCTTTATGAAATCTAACCCTGCTAGCAAGAATAATGCTACTCATGATAAAATGGGAAGCATGAAAACCGGTTGCAGATGACCAACGGACATTGAGTACAACTACAACATCAAGGGTTGGCGTTTTTTCTTATAGCCAGAGGAGTAGGCTTCAGCATAGAGGTCATGGAAGTGGGGGAAGCCGGTACAACCACCGTTGCCATGCTCGAGGGAGATGTCGGAATGACCTACAGTTGAGCATGAAGGATACCAGCTATGGTTGCATATCCATACATATACCCACATCTAGCACATTCTTACAAATCTAAGCTAGAGTATCAAGGGTCTCAGCTTCAGACAGCCAACAGAACAACATCTAACACACTGGTCATGGAGGAGGGAGAAGCCTATCGGTAGCCTCCGTCACCGAGCTCAAGGTCCAAGATCCCGCCATCTCCATCGAAATTAGAGAAAGCAGGAACTCGAAAGGGGGGAATGGTGGATTTAATTTTGGTGGTGGCGGAGCTGCACCTAAATAGAGGGCAATTTTGTGCATTCGTTGAGCGAAATTGCGGCGAGACAAATTAGATCATCGCCCACCACAATTTTCTTGTGGAGCGTGAGTTCGTGCCTCCTCCCGCCATCTTTGATGGTTGCATATGTGGGCACGTGACGTTCCTATTTTTGGCTGCCGCATGGGTGGTTCTGCGAAAATGTATGATTCAGCAATTCCTGGCGGGCTTGACATGGGGGTTCTTTAATCATCCTATGAGCCACACCCCGGAGTGTATACAAGCATCCAATTGGGTTAGTTTCATCGCCTTGGGTCCTGGATGGACCTCATACAGTCTACCAAACACGCCCTAAAACATTAAGGAGACACACTCATAAAACAATTCATATGTAGATGGGTATGCGGATATGGGTTCTATGATCCTGTACTGTCCCCGCTCTACCAATAGGTATGATATTTTACTATTTAGCTACCCATGTTTTTTTGCACCATACCTATATTTTTAATAGATTTTTATCTGTCGGATACATGGGTAATGGATACTTGTCATTAGGGCCCACAGTATATCAAACCGGCTTGATGAGGCCTTCAAATTGCTCTTGGGGCATGTTCGACAATGCTCTAACTCCTAATTGTGTATCCGAAGCGTGTGTAGCTGGTCTGAATGCTTGGAATCCGAGGATCTAAGGGTTCGTTTGATTCAAAAGATTTATAAAACATAGGAATAGAAAAGGCGCAGGAATAGAATATCATGACACTTAGAATATTATAGGAATAGAAAATGCAGGAATTAGTAAGATAAGCTGTTTGATTGCACCACGTGGAAAATATAGGAAATTTTATATGGATTAGGTACTTGTCATAGTTTTCATAGACACACATGATTTTTTCAAGAAGTCTCACCTCTTATTAGGAATCCTATAAGATTGTAGTGTAGGAAAGCAATGCATAGGAATTTCGTAGGATTTAGTCATTTAAAACAAACGGACTCTACTGAAAAAATTCTTATGGATTGAAATTATAGAGATTTTTTTTGGAAATCCTTCGAATCAAACAATGCCCTAAAAGGATGAAACGATCCGGGATTAAGTCCCAAACCGTGGAGAGACAGTTTTGTTGATCCACTAAAGGGGAAAGTGAAGAGAGACATTGAATATACATCTCACTGCCACCGATAAGTGGTTGAGCAGGTGCTTTTCTATTTCTCTCGTCTCTCGCACTACGTCTGGTGTCTGGATTGCAAGCAAAAAAAAATGCCGGCAAATGTCAAAAAGTTTAGAGGCAGTAAAACCGATGCATTTAGTGGTGTCGAGAAAAGTTTGTCGGCAGTTTTCAAAAATGCCGGCAATGTTTGAACCGAGGTAGATTTAAAATCGCTGGCAAATTTCTTTGGAGAAAGTTTTAGCAAAGTGCCGACAAATAACTTTGGAAACGGTTCTGGAAGAATGCCAGCAAAATACATTGGAGGCAATTTTTTAAAACTATCGGCAAGTAACTTTAGAGGCACTTCTATAAGAGTGTAGGCAAAAATACTAGAGTCGATTTTTGAGAAGTGCCGGTAGAGAACTTAGGAGGCGGATTTTGGCGGATTTCTGATTTGCCCTCGAATGCAACTTTAGGAAACTGTGAGGCTGCCTCCAAATTACTTTGTTGACACTTGACAAAATTTCTTCTAGACATAAACAATGGAAGAAATTCCAAAGTACATGTATATCCAAATAGAGGCATTAAAATTGAAATACTAAATCTAGAATCAAATTTAATTTCAAATATTGAATCATGATTAAATTCTTGAATCCCAATCAAATTCCCGAATCATAATCATATTTATGAATCACAATCAAATTCGGGAATCACTCTCAAGGTTTCATGCTACTTCACGAAACTCACACATCTCAAGCCAGCATGTTTAATTTAAAGTTCTGGAATCACTCCTGTAGTTTCATGCGAGTTCATGAAACTCACACAGGGCTTAAAGATATTGTTCTTATTGCCTCTTCTTCTTCTTCTCAACAATTTTTTATGTTACCACTGCTTGTTCCTCAAGTGTCAATGGCCATTTGTTGTCAGATCTTGAATGTACCCTCAAGTGTTTATGTTGGTGACTAACCATCTATGCAAAGTCCATATCTATCTCTAATGAGTGCATTTTTGCAGCATATTTACCTTATATTTTTTGCATCATTAGTGATAGGATTTTGGTATTTTACCACACTCGTGTGTATCTTTTATGCTTGTTTCACTGGGATCCCGGAATTTAAGGTGTTGATGGACAATACAATTAAAACTATCATTTTTGGGCTAGTTTAAATTTTTGGGCTTGTTTGACTAGGATCCCGGAATTTTATTTTTGGACAATACAACTAAAACATGATTTGACTGGTTTGGTTGGTTTGAGCTAGTTTAAATTTTTGGGCGACGAGGTGCAGCGCGAGCGCGGGGCGGCGAACTCCGGGCACGGGGAGGCGAGCGGCGGCCAGCGAGCTGTTAGCGTGGGGCGGCGAGCGGTGGCGACGAGCTGCAGGCGCGAGGGCGGGGCGGCGAGCTGCAGCGCGGCGAGCGTTGGGCGCAGCACATCGTCCCGGCCAGATTTTTTGAACGCGAAGAAAATAGGAATAGAGGAGAACTGATGCGACCTGGTCTTTAGAAAAATAAAAAATGAATACATATAAGATTGTAAGGCGGCGACAGGCGCTGGAATTTTCAAAGCCATCGGAGTGGGAAGCTGGGAGTAGGTATAGAAGACAACATTTTTGCAAAACAACCCCTGTATGTGTTCTTATTTTTGATTTATTTGATAGTGGGTGCCACGTCATCAAATACATATCTACGACGTCCGCGGTGACCACGAGTGATGCTTCGACGCGTCTTCAGTGACCGTAAACTCGTATTTCCATTGTACAATGACTATACTGATTTTGCTAAGCAAGTTCAGTGACTGACCATGGATTTAACTCATTTTATAATGAGCAAACACACGGTAGTTTAACACTTTAACTTATATGACATCACATGGTTCACTTTCACACAGTCTCCACTCACACTTCGCATAATTCAGCAAAAGGTCGACGATACGGCTCACAGCGAATAGGCAGCACCATGGTGATGCCTAGCGCCAGCGGCCAGCAGATCCTAACCCTTTCGCTTGCCCCTGCTCGATAGGTTAGGGAATATGAATAGACGAGGGAGGGGAACCGTGGTCGTGTTATGTAGTTGTGTATAGGACTGGCACTTGGACTACTTTTAGTATGGGCTGACTGGCCTATTGGACTGGGTCATGCAATTGAGATATAGCTAGTCTAAAACGGAATTTCGTATATGACAAAAACGGAAATTCTGTTTTTGATGTAGTTCCGCCGGAAATCGTTGTTTTATTTTTGTTTCCATTTTCGTATCAAAATTTCCATTTTTGTATTTGTTTCTTGTTTTTGTTTTCTCGTTTTGTTTCTCTTTTTTTCACTGAAAAGCGGAATATTTCCGTTCCACTTTCATCCCTACTTCCCTCCCCTCCTCCTCCCCCCCCTTTTTTTTGACAACCGGAGCGCCCCAGAAGGGGCTAGAACCATTCATTAATATAACAGTGGGGGGTACAAAGATTACAAAGGACCTCATAAGATAAGAAAATAACGCATAGATCCTTAGCATATGTAGAAAGGACCTTGCTAAAAGATTGAAGATTGCAATCTAGTCCTTCCTCTTCACCACTGTGGAGAAGGAAGCATAGTTCGTTGCAACCATGGTCAGAGGCGGGGACGCAACCACTTGCCCCTGGTCCGGCGAAATCCTCAACGGCTGCGCTTGGATAGGGCCTCTCTATGGAGGCTGTGTATTCGCCGGAGCTCACCGGCATCAATAGGGCCATCTTGGCCAGGAATTTCTTCAAAGATATTGAAGATGTGCTCCAAAATAGATTGGTTCTACAACTCCGATGACACCCCTGTTCAAAGCCAACTTCGACAACATCTTCTTCCGTCGCCACCTTGACGCTTGAGAAGAAGAGGAGCGGCAAAACCAGCAGAGAAACAAGAGCAGCAGAGGCACACCCACACCGCAGCAGGGAAAACGACTCACCGTTAGGACTAGAGCTCCTGCCACGGGCTCGGCGAGGCAAGCATAAATGATGGCGGTGGAGATGAGCCGGGACAGACCGCCTATTGAAGGGGGCTTCGCCGGATCCGTACACATCACCAAGCCGCCACCTCGATGGCTCGATGCAGGTCTTCACCAGCGATCGTCCGACACTGCGGCGAAGTATTAGAGCGTGTGACCTCCAAGAAGAGGGGAAGACGACCTTATTGTCGGAGATACCGTGCTCCGAGCTTCCCCCTCGCCGCCACTCTTGCCACCAGAGGAAAGCGATGAGGAAGGCGAAGCAGAGGACGTGCCGGATTCGGCCAATGAAATCCGACAACCTACTCCCAATCGGCACAAGGGCACAACAACTAGAACATCTAAACCTAAGATCTACTCTATCAGGGCCGGCTCCGCCTCCGTCGGCCGGCGGCGCCGTCGACGGGAGCTTCAGATCGGGCCAGGGATCGAGGGTCGACTCTCAAAGGGAAGAGTTTGGAGGAAGAGACGGAAAGAGTCAGGAGTGGTGGGCCTCCCTCCTCCTCCTCCTCCTCCTCCTCCTCCTCTCCCCTTCCTCCTCCCGGCTGACCCCAACCTCACTGCTCGCCCGGCTTGTGGGCTGTGCTGGTGCAGCCACTCGATGGGCCTGATCAAGGGGGCCTATTTCTCTGTCGGCCAATAGCAAGCAAATCAGCCCACTGGCCTGGAACTGCTCCGGTCACTGCCGAGAAGACGGGGCTACTCAGATCGGAGTTGCGTCGGCGGCGATGGCGATCCGACATTACTGGCCGATGGCCGCGGCGGCCGTCGGGTTCCGCCTCGTTCTGGTTCTCTTCGGCGGCGACCTCCACCTTTCCTCCCGCCCGGAGGTCTCCACCCCTCTCACATCCCTCCGCCGCCGTAAGCACCTCCTCGCTCTCAATCCTTCCCCTCCAAACCCCAGCTCCCCATGTGATGTCGCCGTAATTGGACCTCTCGTTTGCCTCCTGTGTGTGTTGCAGTGGCAGAAGGCTACTGGCTGAAGCAGGCGTCCATGTCCCCTTATTCCGGTAGGTTACGCACCTCCTCTCCTTGCTCGCTTTGCTAACTTTTAGCACTTCACATTTGCATCCGAATGAACAAACTTGTAAGGTTATACATTACCACAGAGCAACTTTTAAAATGTTTGACTGGGTAATGGATGGACTATGGCACTATGACTCCTACTTAGCATTAGATGCCCAGATGTTTGTTGCAATTACATTTCGTGGCTTAGCAGTGATATTTTCTATCTGGCTCTTTGTAATGTTTATTCCTTACTTGTGAGGGATGTTCCACCCTGATGAATGACATGCCTTTCAGGTTCGATGTATCATGGTTCCCCTTTGCTGCTATCAGTTCTTGGTCCATTAACTAGTAAAAGGTGATTTATCCCTTCGTTTTGATGCTTCTATGATCATTTCTTCGATGCGACCACTGTTTCTATGCCTCTTCATTTTGATCACATCGTCATATGAAATATTAGCATTTTAATACTCCATGGTGTCGCAGGTCAGGTGGACACAATGCCCATATATATTGCAGGTAAATTTGTTGATATGCACCTTTATATTTAAGTCAGTAGCAGTTTGTCCAAGATTGATAACTTGTTCATTTATACCTGATTTTCATAGAAAAAAAGATTTTTAGTAGGCTTTGCTTCTTATGTCTTGCTATGTTATCATATCAACCGAAGAAAATGTAACCTTAATATTTTCCAGGACTTGTGTATTTCTTAGGAGTCATGTAATTCATATTACACTCATGAATGCACCACACAGTTTGCTTTTTGTGGCTGTAGATTTTATAGCTGCTATGCTGATTCGATCAACTGGGCGTACACTCCAAATGACACGCGACAAGAGCTTGAAGTCTCTTAACCTCACAAAATCAGTAAACGATTCAGGTGAGTCAGGCTAGTTGACTTTGTACTTCAGATGTGCTTTATCGAATTTTGAGAGCTGAATTTTCCTTTATTTGGCACCACTCTCTACTTGTTGTTACATACAAGCTGCAGAACTGAAAACTTAGAGATGTTTTATTGATAAATTTTTTGATTGTTATTGCAAACTTTGATGTTTACTTAAAGAAGGAACCCAGTTATGTGACTCCTATGTTACAAGGAGTATAGAAAGTTATTGATTTGCCTCATGAAAATTAAAGTATATAGTCGTTTGCTTCCCTGTTAGTACTAATTTTGTTGTTAGCAGGCCAACAATCTAGTCTGGAAAGCTGTGAATGAAACATCGTCTCTTTTGATCAGATGTTTTCTGCTTGTGGTTGCTTACCACATGTTATATTGCTACTTATCATTTTTATACTTGCAGCTAATGTAAGCGCGGGAGATACTGCTTCTCTAATATATTTGTGGAACCCTTGGACAATAATCACCTGTGTGGGTTCATGTACATCACCGATTGAGAATTTAATGGTTGTGCTAATGATGTATGGGGCCTGTTCACGTAAGTGGGACTTGCTGTGTTCCCGTTCTCAGTTTACCAAATTTATATCTATTGTATTACTTAAAGTAGTTGTTTTATCTCTCATTTTGCTTTTGTTGCTTTGGCCTTTTATTTGGAAAATCTTCATTCAGTAACTTTTTATGGAATATTATATATTGATATTTGAGTTACATAGAATTACCCAAGTCTGATGCTAGTTAACACATCCTTACGATTTTGTAGGTCTGGCGCCGCTCGCTGCCTTTGGATATGTTATGGCAACACATCTTTCTCTTTATCCTGCAATTTTCATTCTACCAGTATGTGCCACAACCAATTTTTTTTAATATTCAGTTGTGCATATCATTTATCTGCATTGCTGATCTGTAACTGTATGTTTTTCAGGTTACTCTATTACTGGGTTATGGCCCAGATACTCCTCCAACTAAAGTATTTCTTCAAAAAGGCTTGAGTACCATTAGAATTGACATGTCAGATAATGGAAAAAGTACCAGTCAAAGATGTTTTGGACAAATCTCATGGAAACCAATACTCCACTTCATATTGTGGGTGTTTATGTGGTCATGTTATGTGCTGTTCTTGAACAGCATTATTCTAAATAAAGTTGGTGGCCTTCAGGAGATGTTTGAAAAGTAAGATATTTGACCATATTTTCCTTTTTAGCCATCAAATTCATGTGAATACGTGTAATAGTTTCTGTTAAGACTTTCTCTGTCCAAGATGAATTCTAAACAGAAATAAATACGACACTTATTTATGAATTCAGTGTGTGGATATTTGCATACTCTGATCAGCATTTTTGCCTATCCTCTCCATTTCTCCAACATGCAAGATTTGTTTATGGGGCCTTATTTTATCGAAGTCGTATCAATTGACTGGGTATTATCTGTTACCTAATGGTAGTATTGACTTGTGCCATGGTTCTGCAGGACATATGGTTTTATCCTTACAGTGAAGGATTTATCACCTAATATTGGTGTGTTATGGTAAGTCTTGCTAAAAAGTTGTAATTTTGAACCAAGTATAATTTGACTGATTTCATCTGTTTGTGAATTAATGTAGGTATTTCTTTGCCGAAGTCTTCGACTTCTTCAGAAGCTTCTTTCTTATAGTCTTTAATATGAACATTATTTTTATGGTCTTGCCGTTGGCCATCCGTTTGAAGCATCGACCGTGCTTCCTTGCCTTTGTTTACACAGCAATCGTCGCAATGTTGAAATCTTATCCCTCGGTGAGTACATTTTACATGATATTTCTGATGAACCCTCAGCTACCAAAGGTTAATGTTTCAATTCTTATTTCATGTTTTGCTGTCTGTTTTTCATTCCTAAATCCATCCTTATCTTCTAGGCTGGAGATTCAGCTCTATATCTCGGACTTCTGGGTCTATTTGCCAACGAACTAGCAGGTAGCTAAAATGTTGTATCAGTTACTTTGAATTACTCTCTAATATCCTAAGAAGTTAATTCTTTAACTTTCCATCTTGCAGAGATGCAATTCACCTTCTTCTTGTTTTTCGGATATATCGGAGTCTCTCTCCTTAGCCCTGTCATGCACAACCTATGGATCTGGAGGGTATCTCTCTCCCTCCCTCCTTTCCTCCCTCGACACATGTTGCTTACTGTTACTAACCCGACAATATTTACAGGGTACTGGTAACGCAAATTTCTACTTTGCTACTGGCTTGGCTTATACCTGCCTTCAGGTAATTATCCCTTTGTGAGCATACATCCAACGTTCCTGTCCTGGCAATCTTCCGACTTTCCACATCTCAGTAAAAGCCTAAAATAGTGTTTTCTTACTTTTTCTGAATGCTCAGTGATTGTAATTAGAAGTTGTCCTACTTCCATAAACATTATACATGTCCTTTTTGTGTTTTTATTTTAAAATACTATTTTGCCATTCTTTTGCAGACAGTGTTGGTTGTAGAGACTGTAAGTTCGATGATAAAGCATGACAGGAAACTAAGGCTGCTTACAAAAGCTTAACTTTATTCCTCAGAAGTTCAACATTCAGATGGCTCTCTTGCTGGTTCTCTAGATGCGAAGTTGCAAATGGTTAGTTGTTCTGGTATTTTTGGTGGATTTCCTCAGAAGTTCATCATTCAGATAGCTCTCTTGCTGGTTCTCTAGATGTGAAGTTGTAGATGGTTAGTTGTTCTGGTATTTTTGGTGGATGTAGTTGATCATTTTGATATCATGCTGTATTGTACCTTCCACATTTGTACAATATATGGCCACAATTTCTTAACCAAGATTAGAGAAAGAGTGTAGGTTTCTTCCTTGAAATTAACTATGGCATGTCCCTGACCCCTTCTCTATGGATCCTGTGATTACTGCTTGGTACAATCTGTTGCATCAGTTCGGATCAAAATGAAAATCAACATAACATGGGGCTGCCTTTGGATAGGTCTGCTTTCGTTGTCGAGCATGTTATCTTTCATACTGGTACGCGGAGACACTTGTCATTCGCACGCTGCAGTTTATTACTCTGCTATGTAGTACCGGAGACCTGTGTTCAGAAACTTGGCACAGAAACCCTTGATTTTCTTTTCCTTCCATCCCAGATAAGTTGAGTTGCTGACGGCTTATCAGGTGTACTACTTGCATAGTATTAATTTTAGTTTGAGTGAAGCGTAGGAGAGCTATGTTCATGGGTAGTTACCGCTGTATTTTTTGAAGTTCAGAGCCACCATGTTATCTTCCAAGTATATATGCATACTATGCTTCAGTTTTGTGTGCGTGTGATCTGTATGCCTCGTCGGTTGGTAATGATTGGTGGTTTCCTTGTTTGCTGCTGATCTCGGTGGACTGAAATTTGGTCTGTTTTTATGAGCATTTTTTTCCTTGGTGCCCCGGCGTTTGCATTTGTGTATTTGTTGAGCTCCCTTTCTCTCGTTAGCAGCTCAATGATCATCTAGGTTATTAGGCCTTTTACAATGGGTGTATCTTAGCTCTATATCCTAGACAGTTTGTTTATGTGGCACCATAGCAAATTCACAATGAAGAAAAAAAGTGATGTTGTATCTTAGCTAAGCTACACCTAAACGCAACCATAGGCAATTTTTTTTTGGCTAGTCCAATCATACACATGCATGAGCAAAAAATCATTAAATACAACATCTCTAAAAAACCCATCTAAGATACACCCCATTGTCATGATTGTTTCTTAAGTTTTAATTTCTCCTATAAAAACGTGCCAAGATACACCCCACTGGAAAAGACCTTAGGCTGGTCCTAGTGGAAGTATCATGCCATGTTGGTAAAAATCTGAGGTGACACAACAATTAATGAAGAAAGAGATGGTTAGTATATCATAGGTAGATACCGTATCATAACACGTAAAACTAGAAAATCCACATCCAAATAAATCTTGTACCCAATTTTGTATTGAGATTCTACAAATCATTAAATATAATACTAGTATGATACTACTACCATATGATACCATGCACTATGAAGATAGTATTATACACTAGTATCATATACATGATACTATTAGTATGATACTACCACTAGGACCAGCCTTATCCTTCAAGTCCCCCTTTCCCCAGGCATATTGGCTTTGTATCATTATTTATACTTCTTTTCAACATTCGGGAAAATTCATATACCTTTCTGAAGTGCACCACGCACATACACTTCCTGTGTTTACTACAATTACAAGACCTTCTTGATACTATCAAAAAGAGCGCCTATGCATTCTTTTAAAAAGGTCAAACAACATAAAGTTTGACTAGATTTATAAAAAGAATTATCAACATCTATAGTATAAAATCTACTTACATTATACTCCCTCTAGTCCGGATATAAACGCCGGCCGGGTGTCCAGAGGAGAGGAGTTGCTGTCGTGCAAGTTACATCCCCTTTCTCCTTGGGCGCGCGCAGCTAGCATCCCCTCTCAGGCGACACACGCATGTTCCGAGTTAACCCCATTGGATGCCTACGTCCGACCCCCTCGTCACGCTCGCCTCTCCAAGACTCCAAGTCTCCATGCACGACCACCGATCGACGGCGCCTCCCGCACCTGCAGCGCCGCGCGATATTTCCTGCTGCCACACGATCCCTGCCCACGTACGCGCCATGGTTTCTTCGACCGATGTTTCTAGATGACGTGTGTCCGGCTCATATGGATCCTCCGGTGCATCCGTGCATGCATGCATCCACCGTCTTCCTCACGGCATCGTAAAAAAAAAGGGACATAGATTCCGTACGTACACTTCCATAAGGCTTTGCTACACCTCCTCTACTCTACCTACCAGAACCCAGCCGAACCGTGTCCAGCGCCCTCGCTAGCAGCTACGGGGTACAGGGTACTGTGCAAACAAGTTGCGCCTAGTACTATATTCGCTCCAGGAGAGAGGAGAGGTTCATGCATGCGTGCGTGCATGCATGCACGCCGCGGGGACACACACACGCACACACACGACACCGACCGACCAACCGGACGCCGATCGATCGGTCGACCGAACTAGCGTCGTGGGGGGAGCACGTTCACTACTGCCGGTCGGTGGATAACATAAACTATGTGCCAAGTGGTACATATATATGCATCTAGTAGATCTTGAGGACGAGATAATGTTCTGATGATATGATGATGTGAAACGAGAGAACGGGACTCGATCTCTGACACGTTCCTTCCTCCCTCCCGCGCGCAAGTTGGCCAAATTGAGAGGCGCCGTGCATGGCCTCGTGGACCTTTCTGCGCTTTTACACGTCCTCTCCACTGCCTACTTGCTCTTTCTTCCCTTTCGTCCTTCCTTCCTTCTTTCATTATTTTCTTTTCAAAATTCCTTCACATTACGCAGGACAACGTCGCACATGTGCCTGCTTTTGCCACGTGCGACTGCTTATTCCTGTTACCTAGCACCTTCTAGTTAAAAGGGCATTAATTCGGATATCACCGTTCTCGGAATACTGCTTCCTTTTGGTTGAATATATAGTTTGCACGGTTATTAGGTAGGTATTCCAAACAAGTTATCTCCATGGATTCACCGTGATTCAAAGATGCTAGCTAGTCATATAAGATGTTTTTTTATTATTACACGGAGCTCTTTGTCTTAGATGGCCCTCTACCAAAATTTCAGAGACTTCTAGCCTTTGCAAAAAAATCTTTCAACTAATTATGACCCTTTTTAATTCCGCCACTTGGGGTGACTTATTTGGTCCACTAGACACGCCAGTTGATATGGCTGGACTCAAATAACTAACTTAGTCGTTTCTGGCTCAAACTTGATTAAAAAAAACAGGTACTCTCGGAATCTCTGAGAATCCTAGGTCCTCAAACTTGATCAAAAACAGGTTCAAACTTGATGGACTCAAACAACTTAGTAGAATACACCGCTTGGGTTGGCTAGTTTCTAGAAATCCTGGGTCCTCGGAGAACCTCAGACCCTCTTGACTATGACATGATCAAAAACAGCTAGGGAATGCAACTTAGTGTGTCTGGACTCAAAGTTTAGTCATTGTCAGCACAACAATCTTGATAAAACTAGCCGACTCAAATGGCATGGCATGTACTTCAGGCATGCAAACCCAAATGGCGCGCGCAGCTACGAGGAGTCATAACTGGTTGAAAGTTTTCCTAAGGGCCAAAACTGGATGAAAGTTTGTTTAAGGGTCATTTGGGACAAAGAGCTATGTTACACAAGATGTACTAAGGTGACATCGCTATGTACGTGGTCGTATTTTTTACAAATCTGGCCCTTTTGATAAATTTAACACATGTTCCATCCAATCCATAATATTATAGTTGGTCTTAGAAACTAATTCGAATTCTGACACCAAATCTAGCTCTGAGAAACTAATTCAAATTCTGACCCCCAACCCTAAAACCTCTTGGATCCTTAGGAAAAATAGTGGGGTGGGTGGAGGAGGGGAGGGTTGTTCAAACAATGGGTTCGGCACCATAGAGTATGGCGTCAAACTGCACAAGTTTGACTCCATTCTCTAAGACATGAGCCTCAACGCGTCAGATTTCAAAATAGTTTGAGAAATGATCAGACATGTGTTAAGTTTTTCAAAAAGAGTCAGATTTGATTAAAAAAAAATATATACTACGTGTTCAGCGGCAAGTCGGCCACCGGAACAAAATGAGAAGCATAACAATATAAACAAGCCGAAACAAACTCACGCCTAACGTAGGTGACCAATGGCCTTCCCACGTACCATCAGCATGCTTAATTTCCTGTTCCATATCAGAAAAAGATGACGACACGGGAAGGTGCCACTAGTACTATACCACGTACGGGTCGGGTCAATCATGCTATGCAAGTTGTCAATTAACAAGAATTAACCTCCACGCTAACCAGTAGCAGTACGCTACAGCTAGCGAGACTGATGCGACGAGGATCCATTAGCATCTCGCTCTCCTTTCTTTTTCGTTAAAGTAAAACGCAGGGTACGCCGTGTCGTCCAACAGCTGCAGCCGATCGATTGCGTGCCGGTTCCAAGTATTCTTTTTTTTTCGAGAAAAGTACCCGGAGTGATAGGGCCTGTATATATAAGCATCGTTGTCACTGTCAAAATAATCAAATGGGTGGTGGATGAAAAGATCACCTTGTCATGCGATTTTTGTTGTTTCGATCGGTTATTATCATCGAACGTTGTGTAGATGTTAACATGTCCAAAAGGTAACTTTTAGTCAAGTGTGCAAAAGAATTTTTCTAGTATTATATTTTTAGTACCCCGTATTAACTTTTGGTAGATAGTACATTTTGTTATCATAAATGTAATCCTATCATCGTAAAAATCGAGGTTTTTCCCTTATCTGCCAAATAGAAAAAAATAGTACTTAGAAACTAAAGTGACTAAACTATCTTGTTTTTTTTTTCACTTTAAGTTCATCCTCCCAAGCTAATAAATTACCTTTGGAATATCTTACCGGGTAATTAAGTGGTTGTAGGCCCCGGGTCTTAAAACTGTGCTTACAAAGTATCTCAAAATATTAAATATGATCAAGGTGTTTTCAGAACATAGTGATTAATTTTGAATTTTAGCTCTTAGAAGTACCCCACAATGATAGGGCATGTATATATATGCATTATTGTCATTGTCAAAATAATCAAATGGGTGGATGAAAAGATCACATTGTCATGCGGTTTTTGTTGTTTCGATCAGTTATTATCATCGAAAGTTGTGTAGATGTTAACATGTCCAAAAGGTAACTTTTTAGTCAAGTGTGCAAAAGAAATTTTCTAATATTATTTTTTTAGTATTACTCTTAGTACGTCTTGTATTGTATTTTTAGAGTAACTTTTAGCACATATTGTTGTCCTAAATGTAGTCCTATCATCAATTTTAAAAATCGAGGTCTCTCTCATATCTGCCAAAAAGAAGAAAAATACCTACAAACTAAAGTAACCGAACTATGTTTTTACTCTAATTCCATCCTTTCCAAGCTAATAAAGTACCCTTGGAATATTTTACGGGCTAATTAAGCAAGTGTAGGCCCTGGATCTTAAGTACTTACATGTACAATATCTCAAAGTATTATTTATGATCAAGGTACTTTCAGAACATAGTGATTAATTTTAAATTTTAGATATTCATTCTAATCATTCAAATTTTAGATTGATTTTTCAAAAATAAAGGGGTCACTAGAGTCTGGGAGCCAAAGAGAGTTTTTAAGAGCTAAACTCCTCTCAAAGTAGCCTTTTTTCAGGCCTTGCTTGTTGAAACAGAGATTTCATATTCCTAGTCCCAAATAGGTTCTACCTGTAGGTTTCTTTACTCCATTGTGACTCTTCGAGAAGGTTTTTTCTTTCTACGGAAAAGTGACTACGCTAGAGATGGTAATTAAAGTTTAGATTGGTGGCTTTCTAGCTTGACAGACGTTCCTTGTTTAGTTTCACATATCCTTCCATTAGTTGTTTTTGGCAGCATAAAGCCTTAGTGAGACTAGCGGATCCAAAGAGATCCAAGAGAATAAGAGATATGGATGAATTCTCTATTATATTGGAGTCAACTAAACCCATTCTGTTTGTAAATATTAAGGCATGAAAAATGTTGTCATCCTATGAATGCTAATGTATCATGGTTGTTGAGGTGGAAGAGGAGATAAATGAAAAAAAGAGGTCCATATTCTCTTAGCTAGTGACAATAGTTTTTTCAAGCATTGAATGAGATGTCCTGATGTTAACTATATGTTTTCTACTCTTATTTTAATCACCTCATAATTTTGGAGCATGCTCACATTAATTACTAAAGATAAAACTATGTACTAATAATTCTTTGTAAATATTTTTAGAGCACAGCTAACTTTTTTTTTTGTAAAATTTGACCGATCTATTAATAATCAACAACAGTACAAAGTAATAAAAATTTACAAATAGGTCTTTTGATGGAACTAAATAAGAGTAAAGCACCGTTCATGTTTTTAGAACTATCTTGTTCTCCAAAATAAACATCAGGCCTTGCCAATAATATCAGTAGCCTGCCTAACCGAATATTTGTGCACGGATTATCACTTACTCGTATTCTTATACTCCAATTAAAAAGTACCATGAGACTGTACGAGCAACAAAATGAGTAGCCTGCCTAACCACCGCTTGAAAGCGCAAGCTTGCAACTTGGCGCCGTCCGGTCCGACGAGCGGAAGAGAAAAAAGGAGGAGGCGGAGTTGATTATTGGGGGTTTGAATCTGACAGCGTCCGATCGCCCGATTTTTTTTTCTCGCCTTTTTTTCTGTGGCGAACATCGTACAAAATCGATATCCCCAAGATCCTGCTCCCCGCCTCGCGGATTTGCCGGATCCCCTGCGGACGGGCCGCGTGTGGCCTATCCTTCCTTCACCGTGGGGCTAGTAGCAATTATTGCTTAGTCGCTGGTCAGCTTTGATGGCTGCTTGATTGGTGTTTAGCTGGATCGTCTGTACAGTTAAGAATAGTCGTAACCCGCAAAAAAAAAAAAAATGGTCGTAGCACGGAAGGGGTTGGTGATTCGCGCTTATATTGCTGACTCTTTTAGTAGTGCTTGAAGATGAGAGATCGAGCACAATCTAGACAACGGGATTCTTCGTAACTGTGAGAGAGTGAGACCGTAGAGATGCACTAACAGAATCCCGAATTTTTTTTCACTAACTGTAGTAAGTAGAGTACGCGTCTATGCGAGTAGTCCGTGACTCCGTGGGTACATGGTCACTTCAGTACTATCTGTATTTCCACCTTGTTTGCTTTACAATGTCTTCGGAATCACCTGCCCTGCAGGCAGCAGCAGCTTCGCTCGTACTGAGTTCATTGCTCATGAAGAGCTACAGTGGACTGAGGTCATTTAATTTGTTACTACCTGTTGCGCTGCTGTGCTAATAGTTTGATTACAGGAAAAGAAAAGTAGAGTACAGCAGCACACAAAGAGGTATCCAGGGCAGAGATCAGATTGTTAAAAAAAGAGATCATAAACATCTAGAGGTTTACATACACCTGGAGCCTGGAGGCCGGGGCCTCGACGACGATCTGTCTCGGTCGTCGGCCGTCCGTCCAACAGCTGTTCTCGCAGCTCTTCAAAGCTTTAGCCAGCTAGCCGCAGAGGATCCCCTGGTCTGTCAGCGGAGCACCAGAAGCAAACGCTATCCGCCATCCACTTGTTGCCGTGGCCCCACCAGGGAGGACAGCCAGGCGCCATCTGCGCCGTCCGTTCGCCCCTTCGGGTCCTTTCCCACGACACGTGGACCTCCGCGCCGGTACGTCGCCGTCGCCCCCACCCCGGGGTGACGTGTCCGGCTTCTGGACAGCGCCCCAAGCCCACGAGCCTCCCCCGCTCGCCTCTCACGGGCAGGAGCACACGTGCAGGACGCCGACTCCCGGGCCCCGGGCTCCGCGCGGCCCCACGCGTCACCAGCAGCGGGCGGGTCTCGAGCGCGCGCGGGGGACGGCAAAGCAGCTGGCCTGCGTGCGTGCCGGACGGTGAGCTGTCGTGGGGACCGCCTGGCGAGGGGAGAGGCCGCACGTGGCGAGCGATGCGGCGGCCTCACGCACACGTACCCGTACCACCCCCTTTAGACTAGTCACAATGGGGAGTATCATATAGTAGTATCATGCATGTGATACTAGTGTATGATACCATCTTCACAATGCATAGTATCATATAGTAGTATCATAGTCTTGATGTATTTATTGTTTTGTAGAATCTCAATGTAAATTTCTGGACAAGATTTGTTTGCAATTATTTTTTCTAGTTTTATATGCTATGATACTGTATCTACCTATGATACCAACACAATCTCTTTCATCATTAATTGCTATGACACATAAGCATTTTGCATGCATGTGATGCATGATACCACCTATGATACCCCCATTGGGGCTAGTCTTAAAAGCGGGCGGATACGCCGGGGGCGAGGCCGCGACGTGTCGCTGCGGCGTAGGCCCACACGCGCGCAACTGGTTTGTTGTGGGGCCCGCGGGGCGCGGCAAGTTGCAGCGGCTGTTTGTTGGGTGCCAGTTGCTGCCTGCCCGGTTGCCCCTCCGGGCTCGCCGAGAGCTACATCTGCTTGGTGTGTGGGCCACACGAGCCAAGCCGAGCCGATTCACCGAGATTTTCCTTCTGCCCAAGGCTCGGGTTGTTCACCTCGAAGCCGGGAGGAACGAGGTTAATGTCTTGGTGCTCACCGTCCGTAGTCACTGACCCACTTGTAGTCTTTTGACGGGGTTTTAACGAATCTAACGGTCTGTTCAGATGTTCATTGGGTGGTCGAGCACGAAGCTGTGCGCGGCATAATCATCCTCAAAATCTTTAGTTGCGGTTAATGCTGTGCCAGTTCAAATGATATACAGTAGTACTAATTAAGTGATTTGTTCAGATCACATGGGTAAGGACTTTAGGAGTGAGTCTAAATACATACGTATATAGGTGTACCACCTCTCTTCATTAGGAAAAACTACACTGATGTCTTTACTATTGTTACTCTTTTGTATCTAACCAAATTGTATCGATGCATGCCATTTAACTTGTGCGCTCATTTTTAGTAAATGTATTCACCTACCGTGCATTATGGCCTTCCTAGAATATAGGATCCAGAAAATAACTTTTAAAAAAGTAGTGTAATGGCTTTCTTAAATTTTATAGGAAACACGATCAAATGAATATAGGAGTACATATTTAAGCACTCCGCCTGAATTTTGCTTTGCTCATACAGATTCTCTAACTCTAAGACAAGAGTGACTTTGAGTCGATGACATGTGTACCCACTTTGTGCATGCTTGATGTGTCGATTGAAAGTCGTCTGACTTAATTCCAAGAATCCACACCCATAAAATTTGCAGGAACTTGATGAGAGAAGGTTGTTCATACAAGATACAAAAAAAACTTTTACCGTGAAGTTTAGGCTCTGACTAGAAGTCGTATAGATAGTAGGGCGTAATCAGCGGTGGGGCCCAAGCTTTTTGATGATGTATATTCAAAATTAACATGTTAGGAAGAAAATAATAAATATTAATCAAAGGTAGTGGGATTTGATACAACGACATGATAATTCCATGTGTTCTAACCAACTACACCAACTCATCCTCATGCTTATGTTCAACATAGACATACTTTTCTAAGAACTAATCCATGAATGATGGCTATGTCAAAGGATTCTAAAGTTTTGACAAAATTTATGGGTATTCAGCTGAATAACCAATAATACATATGTGCCCACCCACGTGTGTAAATGATGGTCTGAATTATTCCATCCCAGAGAGAATTCCTATGAGAGAAATGCTAAACAATTTATGTATTTTCTTACTACCAAATAAGCCGAAGGGCTCACTTGATTCATAGAATAGTAAAAATGTGGAGCATAATAAAAATGTATTTGGTGGCGTAATTTTTATTAAAATCCTGTATTGTGTGTCTTTTCCTTTCATGTGATCCAAACAATCAGGTTTACAGAATTCCTTTGTTTAAATCCTTAATTTTGCATGTGTATTCAATTTTATTTCTGTGTGTTTTCTCACTATTGTGTTTTCTGAATCTACGAATCAAACATGCCCCAAAACTTGTGTACTTTGTACCTCTTGCGTGTGGCTTTAGTGCTATGTGGAGTACTGATAATCAGGAACTGTTCATAGTAAAATACAGTAGTCTATAGTTGTGCTGTATTGACAGTCGTGTCCGCAACGAGAAGCCCAAAAACGTGTCAGCCCGGACGCCCCTACGCGCCGTCGACACGTCACAGTTGTCCAAGTACCAACCGCGGTCCCAACCGAGCCGAGCCGTGGCCTGCGAAGATACCGGCTCAGCTTGTCGGGATCCAACACGTGTACCCGCTGTTCGACACGTGGTCGCCCTCCACGCGCTCGTAGTCCCATCCAACTTCCCATTTCCAAACAATTCGCATGGATTTTTTCCTTGCCTCGGTTTAATGGAGTAACGAGGGAGATTAGAGCGACACGCACGCAGGCTTCTCCTCTCCTCTCCATTCCCATCCACCTCTCTCTGTCGCCAGGATCCCACGCACGCTGCGGCTGCGCACAGGGGGGTAGAGAGGGTAGGAGGGATCTGATTGATTGCTGTGGATTCTGCTCTGTTTTCTTGGTGTTCGTCGATCGTTTCCGGCACGCTCGCCGTGCGATGTTCTTTCCTCTGTGTTTGGACGCCGTGAATTGCCCTGGGCGGCGCGAATTCGCGGCAATGGCGACGCGTTCCTGAAGAATTTGGGGTTTCTTGGAGCTTGGCCGGCAGGGGAGGGGTTACCGTCTGTCCCGGTCGAGAATTCCTTGCTCTCTGCCTGCCTGCCAGCCAGCCAGGCATGGCGTCGAGGGACTTCTTGGGCAGGTTCGGCGGCGAGAAGGGCGCGTCCTCGGATAAGGCGGGGGGCGGTGCCGGCGAGTCCGACGACGTAGTCGAGCTCAGCCTCGGGCTCTCTCTGGGCGGCTGCTTCGGCGCCAACTCCGGGCGGGACGCCAAGAAGCCGCGCCTCGTGCGGTCCTCCTCGCTCGCGTCGTCCATATGCGCGCCCTACGGCAGCGACGACCTCGCGGCCGCCACGCCCCCTCCGGCGCCGCTGATGCGCACCAGCTCGCTGCCCACCGAGACCGAGGAGGAGCGGTGGCGCCGGCGCGAGATGCAGAGCCTCAAGCGCCTCCAGGCCAAGCGCAAGCGGCTCGAGCGGCGCAACTCCATGAACTCCGGCAAGTCAGTGGGCAGCAGCCGGGACGACGCACAGGAGCCGCTGTACCCCAGCGCGTTCCAGCTCCGGCGCTCCGTCGTCGCCCAGGGGAACACCTCCTCAAGCATGCCGGAGCAAGGTATATACACGTTCTTCCACCATCTTCCCTACTACTAGTAATAGAACTATTTATTGCAATCAGCCAGTAATTCCTACTGTTTCATTGCGTTTCTCTGCTTGAATTATTCGTTTGCCAGTTCTGGTGGCTAGCTCCTGATGATCCATGCAGGTCGGTGTCAAGCCGTCTTGTTTGTGCTCGTCTCTTTTGGTTGTTGATGCATGGGCAGAGGGATCTAATAATAAGTCAAGTGTTCTTTGCCATGGATCTTGCTTGGTGTTGTGATTTGCGTTGCAATTACGATTGATGGTGTTTACGTACTGAGATGAATTTGTCAGTCTGTTGATGCCTCCTTTTTCGCCAAAATTGACCGATAGCTGTTTGAACAGTAGAAATGGAGAATTCCTTTTTCAGGCAACTTGATACTTCTACGTGGACATAGAATTTCGTGTTCTTTTCCCGGCGTTTGTTTGGATTTTTTTTTAGCTGTGCTGTTGTTCGTATGGTCTGAAGAGATGCCTTCTACGGCATGTTTGATGTTTCTAGTTTCTGAGCTAGCATGAGTCATTAATTAGGTAGGCTCAGATTATGATTGTTCAGGATAATCATTATCCAAGCTGGTTTATATGATTTGAATTCTCCAGCTGAAAACTTCAGAAGCACTGACGATTAGTAAATGAAAAGGGACATATTGAGATATGAATCTTTATTAACATGTTGCAATATGAAAATGTGACAATGTTTCTCCTCCTCTGCAACTGGCGCAGGTAGCGGTGATGGCGCTGATGTGAGGAGCACGTCGAGCATGGAGACATCTTCCGACAATAACAACAATAGTAGCGCCAGTAACCAGAACAAATCGCTTCCGCCGCCGTCGCCATCGCCGGCCGGGAAGCCGCCGAACGGCACCGTCAGGGAGCAACCGCCGTTGCGAACCCTCCGGTCGCTGACGATGCGCACGACGAGCACGGGCGACCTGCGGAAGAGCATGATGGAGGACATGCCGATGGTCTCCTCCAAGGTGGACGGCCCCAACGGCAAGAAGATCGACGGCTTCCTGTACAAGTACAGGAAAGGGGAGGAGGTGAGGATCGTGTGCGTCTGCCACGGCCACTTCCTGACGCCGATGGAGTTCGTGAAGCACGCTGGCGGCGGCGACGTCACGAACCCGCTCAGGCACATCGTCGTCAACCCCGCGCCGTCGGTGTTCTTGTAATGCCGAAATGTACCCCTACGGGGGGGAGACGTGTTCTTTTCCTCCCTTTCTTTACTCTGAAATTTTAGTTGTATTATTATGTTTACCGCCCTTATATTTCTCCAGTGAGTGGAAATGAATGAAGGGCCTGAGGTGTTTTACTGTAAGTTAAGGGAGTAAACTAATTTGAGAGAAATGTCAGCTTTTACAGTGTCCACAACGGATATGCTGGTTCAGCTGATGCAAGTGGCGTAGCGGTAACTGTAAATGTGTACAGTTTAGGAGAAGTCGATTTTGGCATGTTCAGTTGTTTGCTTGGTGAAAACATTTGTCCGGCCCCAAAAACCACCCGCTTTCACATACTCTGCATCTCCACTCGTTGGGCAAACCCAGTGCCGAAAAGATCCGGACTTTTTTTCGGCCTGGGTACACTCAGTTTTAATCCGGTCTTTTCGGTCTGGGTACGCTCAGTTATTTACTTGCATAGCCAGGCCAAGTTTTTGAGACGCCTGTTTTCGTTTAAATACGGCTCAAGTTCGTCCAGATTTCGGCATAGTTTGGCATACCATGAATACATCACAAATTACGACCAAAGTTTGGCAAAATTTTCAACATAGTTAGGCGTAAATGTAAACATAGTTTGGCCTGCAGTGAAAATACAACATATTTCGGCCAGTTTATGCTGGGCATCTACGACGTGTTGCCCATGCGTATCCATAAGTGCTCAACAAGATCATCCTGTAGTTGTTGATGCATTGCCAGATCTCGAATCTCCTGACGCATGGCGATGAATGCAGCCCAGGTTGGAGGCATCTGATGATCAGGCTCGACAAGAGGACCCTGTTTGTAGTATGACTCGTTCTCCTCGAACAAACTCAGTGGATCCTTCCTCTCATCCTCAATGATCATGTTGTGCAAGGGCACATAATAGTTCATCACTTTCCACATCTGATCTTTGGACCAGATCATAGAAGGGAATCGGACAACTGCAAACCTCTGCTGGAGCATCTCGAATGCCCGCTCCACGTCCTTCCTGCAAGCTTCCTGCTCCTTGGCAAAGTGAGAATGCTTGGGGAGCATTGGGTTTGAGATAGTCTTTACAAATGTTGGCCATATTGGATAGATGCCATCTGCTAGATAGTATCCCTTGTTGTAGTGGTGCCCGCTGATCTCAAATTTCACAGGGGGAGCATGGCCCTCAACAAGCTTGGAAAAGACAGTTGAGAAGTTGAGGATGTTGATGTCATTGTTCGATCCTGCCATGCCAAAAAAGGAGTGCCAGATCCAAAGATCATGTGTAGCAACCGCCTCAAGTATCATAGTGCAACCCCTTTGTGGCCTTTGTACATTCTTTGCCATGCAAATGGACAGTTCTTCCACTTCCAATGCATGCAATCTATGCTTCCAAGCATACCAGGAAATCCTGTACTTTCATTGACTGCGATGATCCGAGCAGTGTCTTCAGCGGTGGGTGATCTCAGGTACTGTTCCCCGAACACTGCAATCACTGCTCTGCAGAACCTGTACAAGCAATCGATGACGGTGGACTCGGCGATGCGAAGATAGTCATCGGCACTGTCAGCCGGCGCTCCATATGCAAGCAACCTCATCGCCACGGTGCACTTCTGCGGTAAGGAACACCCAACCAAGCCGGTGCAGTCCTTCTTGCAAACGAAATAGGGGGTCGAACTCCTGGATGGCATGCACGATCTTGAGGAAGAGCTTCCGGCTCACCCTGAAACGGCGGCAAAACACGTCCTCTCCATGGAGTGGCTGGTCGGCGAAGTAGTCGGCGTACAACAAGCAGTAGCCCTCTATCCTCTGCCTCACCTTGCACTTCCGGCGACCCGGCGTCGAACCACCGCGCTTCGGCTTCGCCATCTGCATGTACGGCGAGCGAGGCGAGGATTTCCAAGTGCTCTTTACCTTCGGCGACCTCGGCGCTCTCCTCCTCCAGCAGTACGACGAGTATCTTCTCGTCGTCGGAGTCCATGGCGAGTATCTCATCGTCGTCGGAGTCCATGGCGAGTATCTCGTCGTCGTCGGAGTCCATGGCCGAACCGGCCAACTGCCGAACACTTGGCGGGCATGGTGGTGGAAGCACGCAGCGAAGCAGAGCTACGTCGAAGTTTGGGCGGCGAAAGCGGCGGCGGAACGAGCGGGGGACCGAACGACAACTACGGCGAGCGTATCTAGAGGCGTGGGCATGTCTCGGCGTGGAGGAGCTCCGCCGGCGAAGTCATGGCGACAGAGGCGCTGGGAGCTCTTCGTCGCAGTCTGGGCGAATGGAGTAGGGGGAATGAGACTGTCTCGCCGACAGAGCTGGCCCACTCCCATTTTCACTGCGTCCGGCGTTCCCAGAGTGTACCCGGGAGGCCGGGAACCTGGGTTCGGCGTGGGAAGTCCGGACCAAAAGTCGTCCAGATCCGGCCGAAAACAGATTCTTGGTATGTGACTGGTCGATTTTCGGCGTCCGGACCAATTTTTGACGTCTGGATCGGCGTCCGCGAGTGGAAATGCTCTAATGCACGATCGGTAGATGCAATATTTACCTTGACTCTGACACGATTGTTTCCTTCAGTCTTTTTTACCTCACGATATGCAGTCTGCGTTCTCTGCTGCCAACTTCCGGAAACAGCCGACTTTGCAATGCCAATACTCGAGAGAGGTGTGGTTCTATGTCGTTTTTTTTTCTGAAATGGTGAGGAAGCCCGCGCCCGGTCTCTGCGTCAAACAGTACACACGGTCTTTATTCATTAATAGAAAATAAAGTCCGGCAAAAGCTATTACAAAAACAAGCTATTACAAAAACAGTGCACACGGTATTTATTCATTATTAGAACAATAAAGTTTGGCAAAAGCTTTTACAAAGATTGTACAACGAAGACCGTCAAAACAAACACTGAGCATAACAGTAATTGTATCACCAGCTTCCACAAAACCATCTTCAGTAGATCGATACGCCGACTCTTGCCACACCAGCCACCGACATCACTGCGTGCTAAGTAGAACCACCTCGCTGCACACTATCTCCAAATCATGTCATGGTTGCCACCGGCACCCCGCAACACCATGCCGTCAAGTACCACCAGCCAACATAGCTTGAAGTCTTCAGATCTGTCGTGCATACAACCTATCGAACAGACATGACTCAGCGTAGCCCCTGCGATTAGGTATGATTTGACTTTGCCGCCAAAGCTCCGTGCAAGACAAAGCCGCTCCACCTTGGTCCCCACGCGATAAACACGCATCGACCGACGCCCAGCCACCAAGCCGCCCACATGCCCGTCCAGCCGCTGAATGTCTCCAGAGATGATGCCCCCATGGGGTTGACAACTAAGACGCCGCCATCATCCGATCCATGAGGGCCCTACAACACCTCTAACGAGGGATGCAACGCCCACGAGCACCACCATCAATGGTGGCCTTCCCTAGATCTGAGGTTTTTTCCGGAAACAATGGAGCGAGGGACACCCCTACTTATGCCTCCAACGAGTAAAATTGCACCCTCAGGCGCCGCCATCGATGGTGGCATCCTCACCCACTTCAGCAACCAGTTTACCCTCTCCTCCTCAACTTGATCCATTGTCGGGAAGTCGCGGCGAGGCAGCACCCACCTGCAAGATCCCTTTGGACGGGACAACCAAAGGTGGAGGAGGCTGCATCGCTGTGTGACCGGTGTCATGGCCACCCACATGTCTTCCCGAGACATGGTGTGGGAGTCCAAGATCCCCCACACTAGGCCCAAACCGCGACGTCCACCTCTAGTAGGGGGAGGTTTCTGCTGCCATGCCCGGGGCCGACGTCCCGACACCCATGTGGTACAGGTAGAGGAGGACATTGTCCACGCGGAGTAGGAAGGCGCAAGCACAACAAGGATCGAGGCCTTGTGGCCCAGAACCACCGTGCCCTCAGGATCAAATCGAGCGCCACCGTCAAATCTCGAGTTTGCGCCCAGCAGATGCCTCACCGATGTTGGACCGCGCGGGCTTTACCCAGCGACCCCTTCGATAGCGGTAGAGAGGAGGGGAGAGATCAGGGAGGTCGAGGGGGGCTGCGGCGGTGGATCCCTCGGGCGACGCGCCACCGCCGCCGGGAGGAGGATTAGGAGGTTCTATTTCATGATAGTCTACAACATGCATCGATTCATGTTGTCTAAGAATAACAACCTGTCCAATTGGTGGCCTTCTCTATCGAGAGCGTTAGCAGCTCGGAACATGAAGGAGTTGAACTCGCTTGTGTTGTTGGTTGGAAGGTCCCTTTAGTTGCAGCGCAACCCCAGAGTGTTCGATAGAAGATCGAGACTGCCTCAGGAGATATGTATTTTGAGCTGTGAAAGTAAGCGAAGCTATGTGGGAGCGGGTCGCAGCGAGGAAACACGTAGGTGTTGATAGGGTTGTATCGGGGAGTTCATTCGCACTGATGCAATAAATGTCACTCTTGTAACAAAATTTATATTTATATATTAATGAATGAAGACACACGAGGCTCGCGCGTGTTCTTGAAAATGATATACATTGTCAAATTATAGAAGATTATTATCATCCTTTTAATATTTCTTTTTGACTCACGATATACACTGTCAAGAAGAGTTATTATCATTTCTTTAATAGCTCGGTTCTCTTCTCAGACACGATTAACTCTTAGTCGACCAACCCAGTTAACACTTATGAAACTTATACGCGGATGATTGGCTTGCTTTTGCTGCACATGTGGACAGTGAGTTTGTATATTAGTATAATGGGCAATCCATGGTCTATTTTGCTTTTGCTGCACATGTGTACGGTTAGTCTGATATTTGTACGATGGAAAATCGGTGGTCTGTTTTGATTTTGATGCACATGTGGACGGTGAGATGGTACGTATCCGATGGAGATCGTCTATAAAGTGTCGTGTGTATAGCATATCTCTAACACTTAACCAAGTCATGGCCATGCTTTTGAATTATATCTTTCGATGTTGGAATTATGCCCTAGATGAAATAATAAAGATGTTATTATTATAATTCTTGTTCATGATAAAGTTTATATTCCATGCTAGAATTGTATTAAGCGGAAACTTTGATACTTGTGTGGTTTATGAACAATACCGTGTCCCTAGTACGCCTCTATGGACTAGCTTATTGATTAATGATGGTTAATGTTTCCTAACCATAGACATGAGTTGTGGATTAATAATGAGATCATTTCATTAGGAGAATGATATGATGGACATACCCAAATTAAGCAGAGCAATTAGATCGTGTCATCGTGTTCATCTTTGCGAAGCTTTTTCCTATGTCATATATTGTATTCCTTAGACCATGAGATAATACAACTCCCTAGTATCGGAAGAAAGCTTTGAGGCCATCAAACGTCATCCTATTTGTCTCTTAGGTGATCGGAAAGTACTTGTTGGGTTGTATGTATCGAGATGGAATTTGTCCCTCCCGAGTCGGAGAGATATACTTCGGGCCCACTCGGTAATCGATATCAACACCGCTTGCAAGCACGTGGTTAAGGAGTTAATCATAAAGTGATATCGGATTACAGAACGAGTAAAGTACTTGCTATGAACGAGATTGAACTAGGTATGCCGATACCAACGATCGAATCTCGGGCAGTAAAATATCGCGTGACGAAGGGAATACATATATGAGATTAATTGAATCCTGGCATCGTGGTTCATACGATATGATCATCGATGAATGTGTGGGAGTCAATATGGGTTTCTAGACCCCGCTGTTGATTATTGATAGAAGATCATGTCTATATATTCTCGAACCCGTAGGGTCACACACTTAACGTGCATCGACGCTAGGATAGAATGGATAATTGGTTTATGAGTTTTTGTTCGGAGTCTCGGATGAGATCCAGGACATCACGAGAGGTTCCGAAATGGTCTGGAGAATAAGATTCATATAAAGGAAAGCAGTTTTTGGATTTCGGAATCATTTCGGAGTATTCGGTATTGTACCGGAAGGTTCTAGAAGGTTTCAGAGTGGGACCAACGTGGGCCCACTTGTCGGGGGCCTGCGTGGGACTAAGGGGAAGTGTCCTGGCCGCATTGGGCCAGGGCACAAGGCCCCAAAGGTGTTGGAGATATGCCCTAGAGGCAATAATAAATGTAGTTATTATTATATCTATGTGTTTATGATAAATGTTTACATTCATGCTATAATAGTATTAACAAGGAAACATTGATACTTGTGTGATTTGTAAACTTAATTTGAAGTCCCTAGTATAGCCTCTATACTTCACTAGCTTGTTGGTTGATTAATGATTGTGGTTTCCCTATCATGAACATTGAGATGTTATCAACAACAAGATCATATCGTTAGGAGAATGATATGGTGGACATACTCCTATAGATAAGCGTAGCATAAAGATCAAGTCATTTCAATAGTTCAATTGCTATATGCTTTCTGATACATAGTAACCTAATTCCTTCGACCATGAGATCATGCATATCACCTTTACCGGATGGATGCTTTGATGACATCAAACACCACACCGTAACTGGGTGGTTATAAAGGTGGCATTGAGTGTTCGGAAAGTATTGGTTGAGACACATGGATCAAGAGTGGGATTTGTCCATCCACATGACGGATAGATATACTCTGGGCCCTCTCGGTGGAATGCCATCCAATTAGCTTGCAAGCATGTGACTTGGTCACAAGGGATCACATATCACGGGAACGAGAAAAGAGTACTTATCAGTAACGAGGTTGAACTAGGTATGCAGAGATACCGACGATCATAACCTCGGATAAGTAAACTATCGTGAGACAAAGGGAAATTGGTATCGTATGTAAGTGGTTCATTCGATCGCAAAGTAATCGTAGAAATATGTGGGAGCCATATGAATTTCCAGATTCCTCTATTGGTTATTGTTCGGAGAAGTGTCTCGATCATGTCCGCATAATTCACGAACCGTAGGGAGACACACTTAAGGATTCAACGTTGTTTGAGTAGTTATGGTATTATGAGAAAGAGACCGAATGTTGTTCGGAGTCTCGGATGGGATCCGGGATATCACGAGGTGATCCGGAATGGTCCGGAGAATAAGATTCATATAAGGAAAGTCCCGTTTCGGAGTTGCGGAATGATTCCGGTGTTTTCATCGGGAATGTTGTAGAAGGTTCCGGAATGTCCGGCACTCCGGGGGGGAAGGGTACATGAATGTGTTATATCAAAGTTGGTATGGTTGCATCATGTACTAAGTGTCATCGCTGTCCTAAATAAAGGGTTAATTCAAATCCTAGTTTGAAAAGTCAAACGGCTAGTTTGAAAAGTCAAACTGTCAGTTTTCGGAAAGAGGAGAAGGAGGATTGGTGGAGGCCGAATTGGGGGAGGGTTCCTCCCTTGGCCGGCGCACCACCAAGCCGACTTGGGGAGGGACTCCCCTCCCCTGGCCGCCGGCCCCTCCCATCTATATAAGGAGGGGCAGGGCTCCCCTCCTAGGACACACAAGTTCCTATCTTCTATTTCCGGTTTAGAGCCGTTTGGGTTTAGAGCTTCTAATTGCTTTAGCCTTCGGTTTAGAGCCTTCTAATTGGTTTAGAGCCTTCTAATTGGTGTGTCTAATTACTAGACCACTAATAGCCTCTCTCATACTCCACCATACTCGCACCGGCTTAAGGCGAAGCCCTGCGGGATTTCCCCTCTACTTCCAGTACCACGCAGTTGTGCTGCCGGAATCGCGAGGAGAGTGCTACAACCTCCGCTGCCTGCTGGAACAAGGGAGAGGAAGGTCTTCGTCGAGTACCGAACGTGTGACCGACTGCGGGAGCGCTGCCGGAACGCAGCGCCGGAAGGATCGTCTACACGATCTTGAGATCGGGAAGAGTACGACTACATCACCCACGAGAATCCGCTCTCGTTAAACACTTTGGAATCTTCGAGGGTAAGTTATTCCATCGACTCGTTGCTACAATCTAGTAGATAGATCTTGGCTTGTTTGTTTGTATGGAATAGAAAATTTTTGTTTTCCATGCTACGAACCCCTACAGTGGTATCAGAGCCGTGTCTATATGTAGATCTATTGCACGAGTAGAACACAATGGTCATTGTGGGCGTTGATGCTTTTATTGTCGATTGCTTCTTGTGTACTTTGCATCTTGCGGTATGTTGGGATGAAGCGGCCCAGGCTAACCTTACATGACATCGTTCATGAGACTTGCTCCACGCTTGACATGCAACTTGTATTGCATAAGTGGCTTTGCGGGTGCCTGTTTCTCCTAGCATAGTTAAGATCCAATTTACAACGGGTGATTAACAATACTAGTATCAATGTTGTGGTTCTTGTTCATAAGTTAGAACGACACTTATCGAAAGCCCCAAACCACGTAAAATATGCAAAGAAAGTAGAGGCGTCTAACTTTGTTTTGCAGGGGTGTGCAGTGATGTGATATGGCCATTATTGTGATTATATTTGATGTATGCAATGTTCCTTATTGTAAGTCGGCAACCGGCAGGAGCCATATGGTTGTCTTTAATTTATGTTAAGACCCGCGTGTCTATTCAAAGTAGTTGTAATAGTTGAAGCCGGTGGACGACAACCATGGAGTAGCGTCATTGACCTTGATGCAATGCCGGTGATTATGGAGATCATGTTCGTGCTTGAAGATGGAGATCGGAAGCACAAAGAAGAAAGGCCATATCATATCACATATATATTGAATTGCATGTGATGTTAATCCTTTATGCATCTTGTATTGCTTAGTAGACGACGGTAGAATTATAAGATGATCCCTCATGCACATGAATTTCAAGTCATAAAGTGTTCACCCTTAGTTAGCACCGTTGCTAAAGCTTGTTGTTTCGAAGCACCACGTGATGATCGGGTGTGTTAGATTCCGCAAGTGTATACAACGTGAGCAAGCCAGATTTTCTCATGCGGAAACTAAGGTTTGATCTTGACGAGCCTAGCATGTACAGACATGGTCTCGGAACACGGATCACCGAAAGGTAAAGCATGAATCATATAGTAGATATGATGAACATGACGATTGTTCGCCATTGAAATTATATCAACTCTCGTGATGATCGGTGTTGATGTAGTGGATTTGGTTCGTGTGATCGCTAAAACAATGTGAGGGATATTGTTTTGAGTGGGAGTTCACCTAGTTTAATTACATTAATTAATTTGAACTCAATTTGTCATAAACTTAGTCTAAACTATTGCAAATATGTTGTAGATCAATGGCAGCCCCTACCATCAATTTTAATGTGTTCCTAGAGAAAGAAAAGTTGAAAAACAATGGAAGCAACTTCGCGGATTGGTTCCGCAATTTGACGATTGTCCTCACAGCTGGTAATTTGACCTATGTGCTGGATGCACCGCTGGGTGACCCACCTGCAGCTGATGCTCCCGATGAAGTAAAGAATGTTTACCTCGCTCGGAAGAATCAGTACTCCATAGTTCAGTGTGCTATCTTGTATGGTTTGGAATCGGAGCTTCAGAAAAGGTTTGAGGATTCAGACCCATATGATATTGTCGAGGATCTCAAATTGATTTTTGAGACTCATGCGGCAATTGAAAGCTATGAGGCTTCTGAAAAGTTCTTTAACTGCAAGATGGAAGAGGGCAGCTCCGTCAGTGAGCATGTGCTTAAGATGTCTGGGCACGCAAACAAACTTCAAAGCTTGGGTATAGTGATTCCTAATGCTTTGGGGATTTACCGTGTCCTCCAATCACTACCACCAAGTTACAAGAACTTTGTGATGAACTACAACATGCAGAACATGAACAAGACGTTGCCAGAACTCTTTGCCATGTTGAAATCTGCAGAAGTGGAGATCAAGAAAGAGCACCAAGTGTTGTTGGTCAATAAGACCACCAAATTCAAGAAAGGCAAGTCTAAGCCAAAGGGACACTTCAAGAAGGGTGGTAAGAAAGTTACTACACCGACGAAGAAGACCAAGGCTGGACCTAAGCCTGATACTGAGTGCTTTTACTGCAAGGGAGAAGGTCACTGGAAGCGGAATTGCCCAAAGTACTTGGCGGATTTGAAGAACGGCAACATCAAGAAGAAAGGTATATCTGATATACATGTTATTGATGTGTATCTCACTAGTACTCGTAGTAGTGCCTGGGTATTTGATACTGGTTCGGTTGCTCATATTTGTAACTCGAAACAGGTGCTGCAGAATAAACGGAAGCTAGCGAAGAACGAGGTGACGATGCGCGTGGGAAACGGATCAAAGGTTGATGTGATCGCGGTCGGCACGCTACCCCTTCATCTACCATCGGGATTAGTTTTATACTTAAATAATTGTTATTTGGTGCCTGCGTTGAGCATGAACATTATATCGGGATCTTGTTTATTGCGAGACGGTTACTTGTTTAAATCCAAGAATAATGTTTGTTCTATTTATATGAGTAATATGTTTTATGCACATGCACCTTTGATAGATGGTCTATTCTTATTGAATCTCGATAGTAGAAATACACATATCAACAACATTGAGGCTAAACGTTTGAAATCAAGCGATAATTCGACCTATATGTGGCACTGTCGTCTTGGTCACATCGGAGTGAAACGTATGAAGAAACTCCATTCCGATGGACTTCTTGAATAACTTGATTTTGAATCACTTGAAAGATGCGAAGCATGTCTGATGGGAAAAATGACTAAGACTCGATTTTCTGGTATGATGGAGCGAGCTACGGACTTATTGGAAATCATACATACCGATGTGTGTGGTCCAATGAGTGTAGCATCGCGCGGTGGTTATCGTTATGTTCTTACCTTCACGGATGACTTGAGTAGATATGGGTATATCTATTTCATGAAACATAAGTCCGAAACTTTCGAGAAGTTTAAGGAGTTTCAAAGTGAGGTAGAGAATCAACGTAACAAGAAGATTAAATTTCTACGTTCTGATCGTGGAGGTGAATATCTAAGTTACGAGTTTGGCGAGCATTTGAAGAAATGCGGACACCGCCGGGAACACCACAGCGTAATGGTGTGTCCGAACATCGTAATCAAACTCTCTTAGATATGGTTCGTTCTATGATGTCACTTACAGATTTACCGCTATCATTTTGGGGTTATGCATTAGAAACAGCCGCATTCACTTTAAATAGGGCACCATCTAAATCCGTTGAAACGACACCGTTTGAATTATGGTTTGGGAAGAAACCTAAATTGTCGTTCCTTAAAGTTTGGGGATGCGAAGCCTATGTAAAGAAGTTACAGCCGGACAAGCTTGAACCCAAAGCGGAAAAATGCATCTTCATAGGATACCCGAAGGAAACTATTGGGTATACCTTCTATCATAGATCCGAAGGCAAAATCTTCGTTGCCAAGAATGGATCCTTTCTAGAGAAGGAATTTCTCTCGAAAGAAGTGACTGGAAGGAAAGTAGAACTCGACGAGGTTGTCGAACCTTCTCTCGAAATTGCGAGTAGCGCAGCACCGTAAGAAGTTCCTGTGGTGCCTGCACCAATAAGAGAGGAAGCTAATGATGGTGATCATGAAACTTCGGTTGAAGTTGCTACAGAGCCTCGGAGGTCAACGAGAACTCATACCACTCCAGATTGGTATGATTCCGTTATGAATGTCATGTTGGTGGACAACACCGATGACCCTGAGACATATGAGGAAGCGATGATGAGCCCAGATTCCAATAAATGGCAAGAAGCCATGAAATCCGAGATTGGATCCATGTACGAAAACCAAGTATGGACTTTGGTGGACTTACCGGATGGCCGGAAGGCTGCCGAGAACAAATGGATTTTCAAGAAGAAAACAGATGCTGATGGTAATGTTACTGTCTATAAAGCTCGACTTGTCGCAAAAGGGTTTCGACAAATTCAAGGAGTTGACTACGATGAGACTTTCTCACCGGTAGCGAAGCTAAAGTCTGTGAGGATTATGTTAGCAATCGCTGCATATTATGATTATGAGATATGGCAGATGGATGTCAAAACAACATTCCTCAATGGAGACATTGATGAAGAGTTATATATGATGCAACCCAAAGGTTTTGTCGATCCTAAAGATGCTAACAACGTATGCAAACTTCAACGGTCCATCTATGGATTGAAGCAAGCATCCCGAAGTTGGAATCAACGTTTTGATAAGGTAATCAAAAGTTTTGGTTTTATACAAACTTATGGAGAAGCTTGTATTTACAAGAAAGTGAGTGGGAGCTCTGTAGCATTCTTAATACTATATGTGGATGACATATTGTTGATTGGGAATGATGTAGACCTTCTTAATAGTGTCAAAGAATATTTGAATAATAGTTTTTCAATGAAGGATCTTGGCGAAGCAGCTTACATATTAGGCATAAAGATTTATAGAGATAGATCGAAACGCCAAATATCATTGTCACAGAGTACATATTTGGACAAAGTTCTAAAGAGGTTTGGAATGGAAGAAAGCAAGAAAGGGTTCTTGCCCATGTTGCCCAATACGACCTTGAGTAAAACTCAAAGTCCGACATCGGCAGAAGATAGAGAAAGGATGAGTAAGACTCCCTATGCCTCAGCCATAGGATCTCTAATGTATGCCATGCTATGTACTAGACCCGACATTGCATATGCTGTTAGTTTAACTAGCAGATATCAAAGTGATCCAGGAGTGGATCATTGGACAGCGGTCAAAAACATCCTTAAGTACTTGAGAAGAACTAAGGATATGGTTCTTTCTTATGGAGGTGATGAACAGCTCGTTGTTAATGGTTACACCGATGCTAGTTGGAACACAGATCCGGATGATTCTAAATCACAATCCGGATACGTATTTATTTTGAATGACGCAGCAGTTAGCTGGAGGAGTGCAAAGCAAAGCGTTGTGGCGAGATCTTCAACTGAATCGGAATACATGGCTGCTTCGGAGGCTTCACAAGAAGCGATATGGATGAAAGAGTTCATTACAGAGCTGGGTGTGGTTCCTAGTGCGCTGGACCCAATGTCTATCTACTGTGATAACATGGGCGCCATAGCCAATGCGCAAGAACCAAGGTCACACAAGAAGCTGAAGCATATCAAGCTACGTTTTCACGCTATTCGAGAACATATCCAGGATGGGGATATAAAGATTTGCAAAGTACACACATATCTGAATGTGGCGGATCCGTTGACTAAACCTCTCCCGAGGGCAAAACATGACCAACACCAGACTGCCATGGGTGTTCGGTATATTACCATGTAATCTAGATTAGATGACTCTAGTGCAAGTGAGAGACTGTTGGAGATATGCCCTAGAGGCAATAATAAATGTAGTTATTATTATATCTTTGTGTTTATGATAAATGTTTACATTCATGCTATAATAGTATTAACAAGGAAACATTGATACTTGTGTGATTTGTAAACTTAATTTGAAGTCCCTAGTATAGCCTCTATACTTCACTAGCTTGTTGGTTGATTAATGATTGTGGTTTCCCTATCATGAACATTGAGATGTTATCAACAACAAGATCATATCGTTAGGAGAATGATATGGTGGACATACTCCTATAGATAAGCGTAGCATAAAGATCAAGTCATTTCAATAGTTCAATTGCTATATGCTTTCTGATACATAGTAACCTAATTCCTTCGACCATGAGATCATGCATATCACCTTTACCGGATGGATGCTTTGATGACATCAAACACCACACCGTAACTGGGTGGTTATAAAGGTGGCATTGAGTGTTCGGAAAGTATTGGTTGAGACACATGGATCAAGAGTGGGATTTGTCCATCCACATGACGGATAGATATACTCTGGGCCCTCTCGGTGGAATGTCATCCAATTAGCTTGCAAGCATGTGACTTGGTCACAAGGGATCACATATCACGGGAACGAGAAAAGAGTACTTATCAGTAACGAGGTTGAACTAGGTATGCAGAGATACCGACGATCATAACCTCGGATAAGTAAACTATCGTGAGACAAAGGGAAATTGGTATCGTATGTAAGTGGTTCATTCGATCGCAAAGTAATCGTAGAAATATGTGGGAGCCATATGAATTTCCAGATTCCTCTATTGGTTATTGTTCGGAGAAGTGTCTCGATCATGTCCGCATAATTCACGAAGCATAGGGAGACACACTTAAGGATTCGACGTTGTTTGAGTAGTTATGGTATTATGAGAAAGAGACCGAATGTTGTTCGGAGTCTCGGATGGGATCCGGGATATCACGAGGTGATCCGGAATGGTCCGGAGAATAAGATTCATATAAGGAAAGTCCCGTTTCGGAGTTGCGGAATGATTCCGGTGTTTTCATCGGGAATGATCTAGAAGGTTCCGGAATGTCCGGCACTCCGGGGGGGAAGGGTACATGAATGTGTTATATCAAAGTTGGTATGGTTGCATCATGTACTAAGTGTCATCGCTGTCCGAAATAAAGGGTTAATTCAAATCCTAGTTTGAAAAGTCAAACGGCTAGTTTGAAAAGTCAAACTGCCAATTTTCGGAAAGAGGAGAAGGAGGATTGGTGGAGGCCGAATTGGGGGAGGGTTCCTCCCTTGGCCGGCGCACCACCAAGCCGACTTGGGGAGGGACTCCCCTCCCCTGGCCGCCGGCCCCTCCCATCTATATAAGGAGGGGCAGGGCTCCCCTCCTAGGACACACAAGTTCCTATCTTCTATTTCCGGTTTAGAGCCGTTTGGGTTTAGAGCTTCTAATTGCTTTAGCCTTCGGTTTAGAGCCTTCTAATTGGTTTAGAGCCTTCTAATTGGTGTGTCTAATTACTAGACCACTAATAGCCTCTCTCATACTCCACCATACTCGCACCGGCTTAAGGCGAAGCCCTGCGGGATTTCCCCTCTACTTCCGGTACCACGCCGTTGTGCTGCCGGAATCGCGAGGAGAGTGCTACAACCTCCGCTGCCTGCTGGAACAAGGGAGAGGAAGGTCTTCGTCGAGTACCGAACGTGTGACCGACTACGGGAGCGCTGCCGGAACGCAACGCCGGAAGGATCGTCTACACGATCTTGAGATCGGGAAGAGTACGACTACATCACCCACGAGAATCCGCTCTTGTTAAACACTTTGGAATCTTCGAGGGTAAGTTATTCCATCGACTCGTTGCTACAATCTAGTAGATAGATCTTGGCTTGTTTGTTTGTATGCGATAGAAAATTTTTGTTTTCCATGCTACGAACCCCTACAAAAGGCCCAGCCGGACAGCCTAGGGGAAACCCTAGGGGAGATCTTCTAGAAGGAGGGGGAAACTTGCCCCCCACTCCAACCCTTGGGGCCGCCGCCCTAGGGCTTGGAGGAGGGTCCAAGGGGGCCGTCCAGCCCCCTATATAAGGTGGGCAGGGGCGCACCCCTCCCCCACTCCTCCAACCCTAGCCGCCATCCTGCTGCCCTCCAGCTCTCTCTCCCTCCCGACCACGCTGTCGTGCTGCAGATCCAATCCATCTCTCCACCCCACTTTCTGGACCAAGAAAGGAGGAGACGTCGCGGCACCGTACGTGTTCATCTCTCGGAGGCGCCGTCACTTGCGGCGTTGGATCGGATCGGATCGCGAGGAGGAGAAGGCTAGTTCGACTACATCACCCATGTTCTGTTGAACGTTTCCGCTGTGCGATTTCTTCAAGGGTATGAAGATCTCATCTAACTCTCTCGTTGATTACATCTCCTAGATTAGATCTTGGTTTTCTTATTCGCATTCGTAGATTTTTTTTGATTTACTATGCTGCGAAACCCTTTCAGTGGTATCAGAGCTAGATCTATGCGTAGATGTGTTTCACGAGTAGAATGCAACATGCTTGTTGCGGGCGTTGATGTTTTATGTTGCAAGCCTCTTGTTGTGTATTTCTTATGGCGCGGCATAGTGATATCTAAGCGGTCCATGCCAACTTTACGCGACCTTGTTCGCGAGACCGGCTCCGCACTTGACGTGTGGCTTGTTCCACACATGCGGCTGGTGGATGCCAGTTTCTCTCACTATAGTAGTCATGGGATTTACATCGGATGTTAGCAACCATAATATCACCTTGTGGCTTTCCGTAGGTAAGAATCGTTCTTAGCTTGTTACTCCCATAAGCCATGTAAAACATGCAACAACAAAGTAGAGGCGTCTAACTTGTTTTTGCAGGGAGTGTTTTGTGATATGGTATGGCCCAAGATATGATGTGTATGATGTATGCAATGATCATGTTTTGTAATAGTTCATGACTTGCATGTCGATGAGTTCACAACCGGCAGGATCCATATGGTTGTCTTTATAATTGTGTATGACCTGTGTGTCAACTTCTTATACGCCATGTAATAGCTTTACTTTATCGCTAAGTAGTTAGCAATAGTTGTAGTTGCTATTAGTGGTGGAGGCAATCATGATGGAGTGATGGAGCTCATGCTGGCGCGCACAAGATGGAGATCATTGCGCGGAGATTGGCTATACCATGTCACATAAAATTATATGCATGTGATGTTTATCCTTTTATGTATCTTATTATGCTTAGATCGCGACGGTAGCATTATAAGATGATTCCTCACTTAAAGATCAAGATAAAATTGTGTTCTCCCCATGTATTCACCGTTGCTAAAGTTCGTCGTGTTCAAGCACCTCGTGATGATCGGGTGCTATAAACTCTACGTTCACATACAATGGGTGCAAGCCAGTTTTGCACATGCAGAAATACTTGGGTTTGACTTGACGATCCTAGCATGTACAGACATGGCCTCGGAACACACGAACCGAAAGGTTAAACATGAGTCATATGAATGATATGATCGACACTTTGTTGTCCACCATTGAAACCACATCTCTTCTCGTGAAGATCGGATTAGGTGTGGTGAATTTGAATCGTGTTCACTAAACAACTTGAGGGATGTTGAATTTAGTGGGAGTTCATCTAGTAATTTGATTAAGTTGAACTAGTTATCATGAACATAGTCTAAATTGTACTTGCAAATTTTGTAGATCAAATGGCTAAGTCCAACTTCAACTTCAACGTTTTTGCTGAGAAAGAAAATATTAAGAACAATGGGTCTAACTTCACCAACTGGTTCTGCAATCTGAGAATCATTCTCGCTGGTGGACAAAAGGACTATGTACTAGAGAAAGCACTAGGTGATGCCCCTGCTATTGATGCGCCGGTTGATGAAAAAGCTATTTATCAGTCGCGCAAAGATGATTATGGAGTGATTAAGAGTACCATGTTGTTTGCTATGGAACCGGACCTTCAAAATTGTTTTGAGGAGTTCGCCGGTCCCTTTGAGATTCTTGAGGAACTGAAAACCATGTTTCAGACTCAGGCCTGTTTTGAGAGATATGAGATCTCTGAGAAGTTCTTTAACTGCAAGATGGAGGAAGGGAGTTCCGTTAGTGAGCACGCCATTAAGATGTCGGGCTACACTCAACGTCTTGAGCAACTGGACAGCAAGATTCCAGAAGAGCTCAAGATTGACATAGTTCTGCAATCACTCCCTCCTAGCTACAAATGTTTTGTAGTTACTCACAATCAAATTGGTTCCACTGATACGATCACTGAGCTCTTCGCTAAGCTAAAAGCTGCGGAGGTGGATATCAAGAAAGATAATCATGTGTTGATGGTAAACAAGGCCCCTAGATTTAAGAAAGGTAAGGGTGCAAAGAAATCCTTCAAGAAAGGCAGCGTCAAGCGCGTTGCCCATGCTGAGAAGAAGCTCAAGTCTGGACCTAGGGCTGTCAACGAGCTGAACTCGAGCGAACATTGTTAGGCTCGGCTCGAGCTCGGTAGAAGATCGAGCCGAGCTCGAGCGAGCCTAGGTTGATCTTCGAGCCTACATCTAAGCTCGAGTTCGGCTCGACCAAAGCTCGAGTAGGCTTGAGCTCGGTTCGTTGAAGCTCGGTAAGAAAATTTTAGTACATCCAAAGATAGACGAAACCCTGCCGTAGGAACTCTCCACCATAGCACCACGCTGTCGTGCTACAGATCCAATCCATCTCTCCACCCCACTTGCTGGACCAAGGAAGGAGGAGACGTCGCGGCACCGTACGTGTGCATCTCTCGGAGGCGCCGTCACTTGCGGCGTTGAATCGGATCGGATCGCGAGGAGGAGAAGGCTAGTTCGACTACATCACCCACGTTCTGTTGAACGTTTCCGCTGTGCGATTTCTTCAAGGGTATGAAGATCTCATCTAACTCTCTCATTGATTGCATCTCCTAGATTAGATCTTGGTTTTCTCGTTCGCATCCATAGATTTTTTTTGATTTACTATGCTGCGAAACCCTTTCATTCGAGGGGGCAAGAGAATATATCTCTAGTCGGAGGGGAAAATCTCATCTTGAATATCCATGTCATGCAGCTTGATTCTCGGTCGGTCCGAACTCCACCTTTGATAACTGTTCAGTTATAGAACAATGTTTGATGGTACATAAACTTGTCAATCCACAACTCGGATCGTGCAATTTCCTCGGGTATAAGGATTCTAATGTTTGTATCGGTGCACATGACATTACTCATGTTGATTAGACCTTGTGTTGGTTCAACTCTCCTAGATTTTTGGCCGAGTCCATGGTAGAAGGATTGCCATCTCCATGCTCACAATGAGTGGAACCTCGTCATCCATTGACTCCCAAATTAGTCTAGACTAGATACCCATCTTAACTTGTGACTAAGAACAAGCGGTAGAAAATGACCCAAAATAAACAACTTCACAACTAAATCACATATTCAGTAACAACTATTATCGTTCATTGCAAGACTAATTATGCTTATGAATACACTTATGAAACATGATATGTTGTAAGGCATCTATCCAACATCAGGATGCACATAGCCATAAAAAAGACCCATCGAAGCAATCCGAGAATCACAACAGCAAAGCACCACCAGTGTTGACGACACCTCAACTCTAAAAAAGGTTCTCTAGAACGACGCCTCTAGGAAGGTAGTTGTGCACAAACACCGTCGTCATGCGGTCTAGCAAGCATGGTCAGATCCTAACTTTTTCATTCTAGAGAAGGTCTGATCTCTAGACAATGCCTTTAAAAGGAAAATGACTATTGATCCACCATTGTTAGGTACAACCACCCAAATTCAGACCTAGTTTTCACTCCAGGAATCAAGACACGGAACTCAAAGAGCACCGTTGAAAGTGCATGTATGCCCCCATGTATGATTTTTATAATTAATGACAATATATATGGCTTAATATTTGCATTGAGTTATACTTATAGGAATTGTCGATAGGAATCCCTTGAACCATTTGTTGGCTTCAAGATTGAAGGATGGAGAAAGGGAGAAGAATAAGTAATGACCAAGGAGATATTCTAGGTGTGATCCGAAGAGTGGTCATATGAGAGTTGAGCCTATTGTAAACATGTCTTGAACAAGAAGATAGTTTGAGCATTCTTGCATTACTTGAAGACAACATTTTGAAGAAATAAGAAGATATACAAGGTTGATCAAGATAAAATGCAAAGAGTGGTTTCAAGTGGATCAATACTCAAGAAAAAAATGAAGAAGTGCAAGTTCAAGATGAGTCATCTCGAGAAAGATCATATACTTGAAGCTTTCCATCCTTGTTGATCATGGATATATGAAGACATGCACAAAGAAGAGTTTATCCCATGGGAGCATGGGGATCATTTCACAAGTGTAACACCCTCGGATCAGCCCTATGCAAGTTTTAGCGATTCCCGCCAAACCCGCATAGAAACGATTCAAAGGTGCCCACCAGGCACTTTCGTGTGGGTGGAAAAAGAAGTAATACCATTACACATTAGTTCACGATGGAACCCACATAACAGATATATACACCAACGACTCAAGGAGTCAAGAGTACATATATATAGTACAAAGAACCAAATCACTTTGAAAACTTTACAAAATCCAAGTACGAATAAGAAGCAAATGGGGCTCAGAGCCCTGAAGAATAACCAATGGCATCCATAACCCTGCCCAGGCCAAGCCGGAAGGGTAACTGATACGTCAGAAACGTATCTGTCGTGGGAATGACCACGGCAGATGCTGCAATCGGCAACGAGTAGTAGAACGAAGGGCAAGGGCGGCCAGCCATCTGTGGTGCGAGATGAGGGCTGAGACACAGGGTTTTACCCAGGTTTGGCCCCCCGGAGGGTAAAGACCTACTCCTGCTAGATTGTATTATGATGGAGGTACAATGGGGCGAGCTCGATGGCTAGGCGGCGAGTCGCTTGGGTGGATGATGGAACGTACCTTTACACGCCCTGTAGGGAGGTTTATATAGACTCACCCTCCCCTAGGGTTTACATATCTCAACCGAATCAGTTAAGGTTTCGGTACTTATTTAACCTAATCCGTCTGGGCCTATCTACTCTCCCGGGCCTTCAACTTCCAGTCGCTTGGATCCACGCCAGGTCTTGATCCAGTCGCCGTCTTGCAGGCCCACTCGCCAGTTCCTAGGCCAGTCGAAAACGTCCTGCTGGGTATACCCCGGTAAGCATATCCCCATCAGTAGTCCCCGAGGCCGTCGTCGATTGGACGCATGTGGTTGCTGGCAGTCGGAGCATACGGGTCCAATGCGTACATCCAATCGAATCGGTGGCGGGCTCCTGAATAAAGGAAAAAACTAGTCATTATGGTCGCAGCTTGGCGAACGGGTCGGCGAAATATTTAGTCACTGTTGTAGTGGTCGGGTCGGCGAGCCGAGTGGCTGAAGTTGGACCGTCAAACGCAGTCAAAACTAGCCATTAGGGTAATCCAACGGTAACTTTTGACGTAATCACCGCGTAGTAACGGTTTCCTGATTTGGTGGGTAACAACTGCTATATAAAGGTAATGGTAGGCGATCGGTGAACCACCTCCTCGTCATTTCCTCCGATTGCGCGCACCTCCGTTTTCCTCCACATCGCGATCCAGCCAACGCAAAATCCTCCGACCTCCACGAACCTTTCCACCAATGGCCCCCTCCACCGAACCATGGGGCAGGTCCAAGTGTACAAGAGCGCTACTGGCGTCTTTCGAGGAGGCCGGGATCCTGCGCGCCGGCAGGTTGCGCATCCCCGCGGACGGAGAGGTGACTCCGGACCCACGCGAGGGATAATTCATCTGCTTCACCAGCCACCTGGAACGGGGGCTGGGATTCCCCACATCTCTCTTGTTTCGGCGCTTCTGCGCCTTCTACGGGATCCAGCCATCGGACCTGGGCCCGCACAGCATCGAGCAGCTTGCCATTTTCGTGGCGTTCTGCGAGTGCTACCTGGTCTGCAGGCCCTACTTCCCCCTATGGCAAGATCTGTTCCAGGGGAGGATCAGTCGCGAAGAAGCAGGCGGCCCAATGCTTGCTGCGGGTGGCTTGACGTTTCAGTTGAAGTCGAAGGCCTCCTTTTTAGATCTGATGCTACCTGCCAAGGCGGCGATCGAATGGAAGAATTCTTGGTTTTACGTTACCGAGGCGACTCCAGACGGCGAGGTGGCGATCCCAAGATACTCTGCCGACCGGCCCGAACTGCGCCGACTCCAAGTCGGCAAACTCCCAACTGACCAACGGATGGTCGTGGATGAGATGCTTCAGACAATCCGCGGCCTGAAGAAGAAGGGTCTTCAAACCATCAATTTTTACAACTGCTGGCTCGGGCGGTGACTCGTTCCCCTGGCCTACCGTGACCATTATATGTACGAGTACACGGGTCGGGAGGACTCGACGAAATCCTGCCTCGCCGAGTGGAAACTCGAGGACTACATCCCGGCGTTGAAGAAGATCACCCAGGCGGTGTACCTGGACGCTAAGGCTGGGGTCGCCCCTACACCGCGAAGCATCCAGCCCCGATGGTAAGTCAATTTTTACCATTCGCAGTCGCAGTTGATGCTGTCGCGGTTATATTGACATTAATTTATGCTTGCTGTAGTTATTTCAAGTGGTGGAAGGGTGGCTTCCGCCTGCGGACGACGAGAACTCGAGCCCGCCCGTCCAGGACGGGGGCGAATCGCCTCCCACCAAGGGAGGCGCCGAGAGCGACAGGAGCGACGACGACGAGTCCAAGGAAGAGGCCGCCCCATTGGTTCGCAAAACTCGCGGGCAGCGTCAGCGCGAACTCGAGGCGAGCAGAAGTCTTGAACGTCATGATGATGATGATGACGAGCTTACCGAGATCACCTCACGTCACGAGGCCACTCCATCGAAAAAGAAGAAGAAGAAGGAGGTGAAGGCCCCTCCGAAGAGGAAGACGAAGCCAGCGAGACGGGCATCTCCGCCTCATTTGGCGAGTAGTTCCGACGCCACCAGCCTGGCCAGGGATGAAGTGCCACAGACGACGGCAGCACCGGATGTCACCGCCGTCCTGAGTGAGGTGCCTCTGGCCTCGATTCCTCCCCCATTCGCCCCAGTCTCTGGGTCGGGGGTCGCTCCAGCCGCGGCAGCTTCGCCTCCCAGGAGAGCTCCTGTCAAAAACGTTGTGGAGGCTCCTGTCGCGGCCTCATCAAAGAAGAGGCCGTCTGTGTCTTGGGCGCATGATGTCCTGGAGATGGGCCTCAGTCAGAAAATGGGCCCCGAACTGGAGAAGCCGGCTAGCATCCGCACGGGGCTGCGGTTCATACCAGTCGCCAAGTGAGTTTTATTCACCTGCTTTATTTTTCGTTGTACTCGAACCACTTTGCTCATGTAATCAATTTGCAGGACTGGGGTTAAAAAGATAGGCCACCCGTCCGTGGCCAAGGTGCCGCCAGTCGTCGCTGAGGAGGACCCTTCTCGGAAGAGGAAGGCTGATGAGGTCGCTGCCCCCACAGACAGTGCCAAGAAGGCCAAGAGCGACGATGTCGTCACGGTGTCTGACGACACGACGATTGCTCCGAGTGATCCTGCGGCGGGGGCGACCTTGACGATCAAGGATGGTGGTTCCTCGCCTGGGACGACCGAGCCGACCTCTTTTGGTGCTGGCGCTTCTATCGCGAACTTCCCCCGCTTTGTGGCCAAAGCGGCTACGACGAGTGGTACCACGCCATCGGCCGCGTGCCTGGGGTCGCCGAAACGGAGGTCGAGCAACGTCGCGGGCACACTTCGGCTCTTCTCGCATCCGTGGACGCGCTACAGCTTCATGGCATGCTTGGCGCAGCCATCCAGGTATGTCCAGTCCCCGAGGATCGGGCCACTGAATTGCAGTGGTCAGATTATTTTGGTGTTTTGCTTTTATTTCTTGCGCCCAGTCCCCGAGTGTCTAGTCGCTGAATTTCAGCGGGTGGGCACTTAGGGTTTTTTATCTCCAGTCCCCGCGTGTCCAGTCGCTGAATTTCAGCGGGTGGGCACTTAGGATTTTTGATCTCCAGTCCCCGAGTGTCCAGTCGCTGAATTTTAGCGGGTGGGCACTTAGGATTTTTTGATCTCCAGTCTCCGAGTGTCCAGTCGCTGAATTTCAGCGGGTGGGCACTTAGGATTTCGTTTTTGTTGTCTGTTTGGCTTTTGCACAGGATTTGCAGCGTGAATCAGCCGACCGGCTTGCTGCGAAGTGTCGCGCAGAGAAGGAACTTGTCGCCATCCAAGAGGCGAACAAGGGACTGCAGGCGATTGCTGCGAATGCAGAGGAGGTTCGCCAGGGCCTTGTCCCGGCGAGTGAATTGACGACGGCTCAATCTGCGTTGAGCTCGGCTGAGAAGCGGATCACCGACCTTGAGCGCGAGCTTAAGGAAGCGAAGGAGGAGGCGAGTTCAGCGGATGGGCGGGCTAAGCCTTCTGTTAGGGCCGCCGTTGAGGAGCGTAAGGTCTCTGATGCCCTTGTTGCTGGGCTACAAGACGACTACTCCTCTCTTCAAAGCTTCATCATGGATCTCGCTCGTCCTTTGATTGGTAAGTGTGCCTGCCTCTGCCTGTAATATTTGCATTGCGTGATCTTTGTTGTACTCACTGCCACCTTCTGTCCACAGGTCGGATCATCGACAGCTCGGAGGAGGCGCAGTCGTACGACGCGCGGCAGTGTGTGGCCACTCTGGTCGACTCGGCCAGTTTGTCCGTGGCTTGCATTCGGGCGTATCTTTAGGAGATGTCGCCCACGGAAGTGATTCCCAGCGACCTCGTCGAAGTGTGGCGATACTTGGAGAAGGCGCCATCAGTCGTCGAGTTCATGACGCGGTCGACGTTCCGGTGTGGGGCGGCGACGACGCTTAGCCTTGGGCTCGCCCACTTCCCAGAGGATTTCGATCTGGATGACGTGACGAGTGGCTACCCATCGTCGACTGGCTCGGTGGAGATCGCCGAGGTGCTGAAGCTGACGGACTGCACCGCGGTGTACTCCGATCGCGTCTGGGCGATGGGCGACCTCCTTCCTTATCAGGAGACGATCGTCGCACCCAACGACCCTGAGCCGCAGCACCGGGACTTCAAGATCGAGCAGCCCTTCCGTGCGGCGATGGCGGGTGAGCTGACGACGTACCCGTCGAACCCGTACACTCCCTTCATTCGCAACCGCAAGGGTGGCGGCGAGTCAACGTCGAAGCCTGCGGAATAAGACATTTTTCCCTGGGGCGTTAGTAGCAGTTTGGCCATTGGGCGCACCTTGTACTTTGTAACAACTATGATATGCTATAATGGGATATCGTGTTATTTTGTGAATTATCGTGTGTTTGTGATTGAGGATTGAACGAGTACCCAAGCGCGTCCGCCCTTTTTATGGGGTTTACCTCGTTTGTTATGTGTTTATGGTTTTGAACGTTTTGTTATTGAGGTCGACTTGCCCGAGCTTGGAAAGCCAGTCGCAAGGCGACTCCCATGAGTGCTCTGTACTTCACTGTTTTCCCTTACGCGAACGAGGTCGGGTAGCCGAGTCCCCGAGCGTGGTACTTGGTTGTTCTAGGCGCGACTCTAGGGTGGGTGAGGACTGGGCGCGTCAGAGTAAGCGCATCACTCCTGCCTGGCCCGTCGGGTCAGTCGCATGGCGAGTCCTGTGCATGCTCTCATACTTGGCGTTTTCCCTAGTCGCTCGCGCTGAACTGGTCGCCAGTCCCCGAGCGTGGTACTTGGTCGTTCGAGTCGCCGTGTCGAGGATGCGGAGGATCATGGTCGCTGTGAGGAGTGAAGGCAGTTGTCTTGGCTCGTTAAGCCAGTCGAGCTAGGCGACTCCGATGGGGCTCCGGGTATGCGTTTTTCGTGGACGTTACGAGACCTGGGGTAACCCAGTGCCCTCGTAATGCACTACTTGGCCGTGTCGACCGCTGTACCAGAGGTTGACTCCTGCAGTTAGCTTGGTGCTATTATTACGAGTGCGAGTGGCACAAGACACAGAGAGTAGACACAATTTGTGGTAACCAATATGTTTTATTTCATAGCGACTGGAGGATACATATGTGGAGTTCTAGGAGTAGAACTTCCGTAGGAGGTTTACATTCCATGGTCACTTGACGTCGAGTTTTCCGTCTCCACGGACGTCGGTGAGGTAGTAGGCGTCGTTGCCGAGTACTCGCCCGATGGCGAATGGTCCCTCCCACGGGGGGGGGGGGGGAGAGCTTGTGCATGCCCTTCTTGTCCTGGATGAGGCGTAGCACCAGGTCGCCTTCCTGGAAGGTGCGAGTTTTCACCCGCCGGCTATGGTAGCGGCTGAGTCCTTGCTGGTAGATGGCAGTGCGGGAGCGAGCTAGGTCGCGTGCCTCGTCGAGTTGATCGATTCCATCCTGACGTGCGAGTTCGTTCGCAGCCTCCATGTAGCGGACGACCCTTGGCGAGTCGTGCTCGAGGTCGGTGGGCATGACTGCCTCGGCGCCGTACACCATAAAGAAGGGGGTGAACCCTGTCGACCTATTGACCGAGGTGCGGATACCCCAGATGACGGAGGGTAGCTCCTCGACCCAGCACCCGGCAGTGCGCTCGAGTGGTACTTGGAGCCGCGACTTCAGGCCGTGGAGGATGCTCTGGTTGGCCCGTTCCGCCTGGCCGTTGGACTCCGGGTGGGCGACTAACGCGAGGTCGAGCCGGATGTGATGTTCCTCGCAGAACTCGGCCATGGCTCCTTTGGCGAAGTTGGTGCCGTTGTCCGTGATGATGCTGTTTGGGAACCCATAGCGATATATGAGCTCACATAGGAATTTGGTGGTGGTCTTCCCGTCGCATTTCCGGACTGGCTTGGCCTCCACCCACTTTGTGAATTTGTCGACCGCGACCAGGAGGTGGGTGAAGCCGGAGGGGGACTTTTTGAAAGGGCCTACCATGTCCATACCCCACACGGCGAATGGCCAGGTGATGGGGATTGTCTTGAGCGCTGAGCTCGACACGTGTGTCTGGTTGGCGTACTTCTGGCACCCGGCGCACCGCTGGACAATGTCGACGGCATCGGCGTGTGCGGTGGGCCAGTAAAAGCCGTGCCGCATAGCATTTGCGACCAGAGAGCGGGCTCCGGAGTGGTGGCTGCAGTCGCCGGAGTGGATGTCGTGGAGGATCTTGCGTCCTTCGGCGGGTTGGACGCAGCGTTGGAACACGCCGGTCACGCTGCGCTTGTGGAGTTCGCCGTCGATGATGGTGAAAGATTTGCATCGACGTGCAACCATACGGGCGTCTGTCTCGTCTGCCGGCAAGGTGCGAGCCTCCAGGTAGGCGATGTACGGCTTGATCCAGTCGTCTGGCTCGGCGATGAGTGCGACCAGGGCTGCCTCTGGTTGCAGCGGGACTCCGATGTCGATCTCCCTTGGGGGAGAGACTGACGGCTTGGTGATCGTGTCGAGGAAGACGCCGACGGGTGGTGCGAGTCGAGCCGACCCGATGCGAGAGAGTGCGTCAGCCTCCTCGTTCTTCCTCCTATCGATCCACTCGACGGAGTAGCCTGCGAAGTGTCCACCCATCTTGTCTACTGCTTGGCGGTATGCCGCCATGGTGGGAGAGACGGCGTCGCAAGTGCCAGCGACTTGCCCAGCGACGAGGTCGGAGTCTCCGTAGCAACGTAGGCGGTTGACATTCATCTCCTTGGCAGCTCGCATGCCGTGGAGTAGTGCCTCGTACTCGGCCATGTTGTTGGTGCAGGGGTGAAGTCGAGGCAGAGGACGTAGCGGAGCTTGTCGCCCTTCGGGGAAGTCAACACGATCCCTGCTCCTGCGCCGTCCGCGTTCTTGGAGCCGTCGAAGTGCAGGCTCCAGTAGTGGAGGTACGATAGCTTTTCTGGCTGCTGGGCCTCTTCCCAGTCGGCGATGAAGTCCGCGAGAGCCTGTGACTTGATCGCTTTTCGTGGCTCGTACTTGATGTTGTGGACGCCGATTTCGACGGCCCACTTGGCGACTCGCCCGGTCGCCTCACGGTTGCGGATGATGTCCTGCAACGGTTCTGAGGAGACGACCGTGATCGGGTGGTCCTGGAAGTAGTGCGGCAGTCGCCGTTGTGCTCTGAAGACTGCGTACACCAGTTTCTGGTATTGCGGGTACCGCTGGCGCGACTCGGTGAGCACCTCACTGATATAGTACACCGGTCGTTGTACCGGGCGCTCCTTTCCTTCCTCTGGCCGCTCGACGACCATGACGGCGCTGACGACGCGCTCGGAAGCCGCGACGTAGACCAGCATGGGTTCTTTGTCGACGGGGGCGGCGAGTAGTGGTGCTGCGAGTAGCACCTTCTTGAGGTCGTGGAGTGCGTCGTCCGCTTCCTTGTCCCACTGGAAGGTGGGGTTCTTCCGCATCAGGCGGTATAGGGGCATCGCCTTTTCTCCCAATCGGGGGATGAAGCAGCTGAGAGCCGGGACTCGCCCGGCCAGCTTCTAGACGTCGCGCAGGCACTCGGGTTTGCCGAGTCGAGCGATCGTGTTGATCTTGGTGGGATTCGCCTCGATCCCGCGCTTGGAGACGACGTACCCCAGTAGTTGGCCTGCTGGTACGCCGAAGGTGCATTTGCCTGGGTTTAGCTTTATCTTGTATTTTCGCAGGTTGGCAAATGTTTCCGCCAGGTCAGCGAGTAGATCTCCCTGGAGATCGTACTTCACTACCACGTCGTCGATGTAGACGTGGATATTGCGGCCAATTTGGCTCGCAAGGAATTCCTGCATGCACCGCTGATAGGTCGCCCCGGCGTTCTTGAGGCCGAAGGTCATGGCGGTGTAGCAGAAGGCTCCGAATGGCGTGATGAACGCCGTCTTTTCCTCGTCCTCGACAGCCATTTTGATCTGGTTGTACCCAGAGTAGGCGTCGAGGAAACACAGCGACTCCGAGCCCGCGGTGGAGTCGATTATTTGGTCGATCCGCGGGAGGACGAATTGCTCCTTCGGGCAGGCGCTGTTTAAGTTTGTGTAGTCGATACACATCCTCCAGGTCCCATTTTTCTTTTCGACCAGGACTGGGTTTGCCAGCCACTTGGAGTATTTGATTGGCCGGATGAAGCCTGCAGCGAGTAGACGCTGCACCTCCTCGGCGATGGCTCGGCGGCGCTCTTCATTGAAGGGCCGCAGTGACTGCTTGACGGGTCGTACTTTGGGGTCGGCGTTGAGTTTGTGCTCAGCGAGTTCCCTAGGGACACCAGGAATGTCAGAGGGCTTCCATGCGAAGATGTCCCTGTTCTCACGGAGGAACTCGATGAGCACGCCTTCCTATGCTGGGCTCGTTGCCCCCCGTCGCGGCGAAAGCTCTTGGGCTCGTGCTGCGCGTGCCCAGCGTTGGCGACGAAGTCGACTCGCCCGTCGCTGTGGCGCTTGCCAGTGAGGCGGGTGTTGCTGTAGCGTAGGTCGGGCCATCGCCCGTTGTCGTTGCCGCTCGTGCGGCGTTGGACTCCCGACTCGTCGTTGGTTTCCTGGTTTGGGTCTTCCTCCGAGTATCTTTTGGCGATCTCAAGGAGGTCTGGTATGTTGTCGAGTGTGCGGGAATGTCGTTTGAGCTTGGTGACCAAGGGCTCGTAGCGGCACGAGGTCTTGAAGCAGTGGATCGCGGTGTCCAGGTGGATGCCGAACGAGTTATACCATAGTTCTTGCCACCGCTGGACCCAGCTGCGGGTCGACTCGCGGGGTCCCTGGATGCATCGTTCCAGGTCCTCGATGGTGGTGGCGCGGGTGTAGGATCACTCGAAGTGCCTGACGAAGGCTTCTCACATCTCTTCCCAGGAGTCGATGCTATCCTGGGGAAGGGTGTTGATGCACTGCCTGCACGTTCCCTCCATCATCAGGGGGAGGTAGCGGGCGGCTAGCAGGTCGGTGTGGCCAGCGATCCCCATCGCCATGAGGTAGGTGTCCAGCCACACAGAGGGGTCGTACGAAGGGTCGTACTTCTCTATTTCCTTCGGCGCTTTGAAGTTCGCCGGGTATTTTTCGCCTCGGATCATCAGTCCGAAGCACCTGGGCCCGAGTCGGCTTAGCGACCCCATCGGCTCATCATCGCGGCGATTGGTTAGGGTGTGTCGCAGGTCGTCAGGCTGGCGTGCGCGCCAACTTTGGTTGTTGATGATGTGGGTGCGGGCGTCGACGGGCTAACCGTTGGCGGCGACGAAGTTGGTCGCTGGCCTGGGGTCATTGGTGGAGAGTGCCGCGTTCGCGGGTCGGTGTTGGAGCTGCAGCGATTCGGGCGGCGGGCAGTTAAGGGTGTTTGCCGCCAATGGACGGCCGCTTGAGGCCGCTCTGCTGCCCGAGGAACGTGAGTACATCCGACCCTGTGAGTCGGCGCCTGCGTTTTGTTGCTCGACCGCCTTTGTGAGTAGGGCCTTGACGTACTGTATCTGTAGGGCACCATCACCGGTGGCCGTGATGTTGTCGGCCGCTGCTCGGCCCGCCACGAGGTTGTCCATCAGGGTGGAGAACAGTGGTAGGCCGTTCGCGTCTCGCTCCCGTGAGGAGACCACGATCCGCGACTAGTCCCTGGGGGGTGCGCGGTTGGGTGGAGGTGGGGCGCCATTCGCCGTTGACCCTGGCAGGGGCCGGGCGCTTCCTCCAGGTGGCGCGTTCTCGCAGATCGCGCGCTCGGCCACGCGGGCTGGGTCGTTCTCGTTGTCGAAGTTTAGGTACCCTGGACGGTGGGGTTCAGGCGCGACCTGATTCGCTGCTGGTGGTAGCGTGACAGCTCCTGCGCCGTCACCTGCTCGAGGCGAAATTTTTTGCGCTCGGCTTGCTCCTAGCGGACTGCCTCCGCCAGCTTCAGGCGGAGTTCCTCGACCTCTGTTGCCGTGGAGTTAGGAGGGATCGGGGTGGAGAAGGGATCCTCCGGCGGATCGGTGCCAGTCGCCATGTAGGTCGCGGCGTGGCGACCGGTCCCGTCGCGGAGATCGGTGGAGTTTTCCGACCCGGAGTCAAAGTCGAAGATCCCAAGGATGGAAGGATCCTCGAAGTCTCCCATGTTGGAGACCTGGGTGATGGAGCCCGCGGGTGAAGCCACGGTGATGGATCCAGCGAGTGACGTCGGGGTCGCCGAGTCGGCGTCGTCGTTGAGGCCACGTCTTCCGCGGCGGTGTTTTTGGCCACATCGCTGTGGGCCGAGTTGTACTCGGAGGCGAGGCGATGGATCATGCGGACCTGGCTCTCGGAGAGCCGGTCGCGTGGCGGTGACTCGCGGATGCGAGCCGAGTCCTCCGAGACGATGACGTCGGTGAGGCCGACGAAGAGGCTGATCGTGCCGACTGGCAAGATCATGCTGTGCGTGACGGGTCGCGCCACCGGGACGTAGCTGCTCGGCAAGATCCGAAGCATCTCGCCGATCACTATCACGCGGCCGGTGGCGACCGACTCGTTGATGGGCAGATTGGATCTCGCCGCAGAACACCGGCCAGACCGGCCAGGCCCCACGGTGGGCGCCACTGTCGTGGGAATGACCACGGCAGATGCTGCAATCGGCAGCGAGTAGTAGAACAAAGGGTAAGGGCGGCCAGCCATCTGCGGTGCGAGATGAGGGCGGAGACACAGGGTTTTACCCAGGTTCGGCCCCCCGGAGGGTAAAGACCTACTCCTGCTAGATAGTATTATGATGGAGGTACAATGGGGCGAGCTCGACGGCTAGGCAGCGAGTCGCTTGGGTGGATGATGGAACGTACCTTTACACGCCCTGTAGGGAGGTTTATATAGACTCACCCTCCCTTAGGGTTTACATATCTCAACCGAATTAGTTAAGGTTTCGGTACTTATTTAACCTAATCCGACTGGGCATATCTACTCTCCTGGGCCTTCAACTTCCAGTCACTCGGATCCACGCTAGGTCTTGATCAAGTCGCCGTCTTGCAGGCCCACTCTCCAGTTCCTGGGCCAGTCGGAAATGTCCTGCTGGATATACCCCGGTAAGAATATCCCCATCAGTATCTATATTTTTTGATGCTCCATGCTTGTTTAGTATGTACTTTGCTTTGCTTTGTCTACACTTTGAGGTGCTTTTTACATATTTTCTGGTACTAACCTATTAACAAGTTGCCACGGTGTCAGTTCTTGTTTTTTGCTGTTTTTGGTTCGAGAAAATCTAGTAAAGAAATATTCTCGAAATTGGACGGGACAAACGTCAAAGTCAATTACTTTCTGTGGGGAACAAGAAGTCCAAAGGGGAGATGGAGATGCGTGCCAGGGCGTCCACACCCTCCTAGGAACGGGTGGGCCCTGCCCCGCGCCTATGCAGGGTGTGGGGCCCCTGGCCACCTCCTCGGCCTTCCCCTTTGCCTATAAGAATCCCCCGATGCAGAAACCCTAAGTACCCAATCAATATTGAACGAAACCTTATCTAGCCACCGCCACCGTCGTCCCTAAATTGGGGGAGGGATCTGAAGTTCTTCCCGGCACCCTGTCGGAGGGGAGATCATCCCGGAGGCCTTCTCTCCGGTGTGATGCGTGAGTAGTTCTACCTTGGACTATGGGTCCATGTAGTAGCTAGATGGTTGTATCTCCTCCTTTGTGCTTTCATGTATAGATCTTGTGAGCTCCGTTCATGATCAAGATCTAATCTATTTGTAATCATGCATGCTGTGTTTACGGGGATTCGATGGATATTGATATTATTATGTTTGTTTGATTAATGGTTTTGTCTTTATGATTCTATCATGTCTATGTTGTTTGTGATCTTGCATGCTCTCTGTTGTTAGTAGCTATTGTAACATCCCAAAAATAATGATTTGTTAAAGTTGCATTTCATTCATGCATTCATAGCATTTGGTCTTTCCAAACAAAAATTCAAATAAGAAACCATGTTATGCCCATTATGTTATATAAATAAGGAAATTTTTTATTTTTTTATTTTCAAAGTATGTGATTGCTTTGGAGTGATCAGTAATGTTTAAAATGGATGCAAATCTTGCACAATTTTTTTCAAAGCAAAACCATTTATATGCCTAATATATATATCAATAAAGGCATAGTTTATTTTATTTTTCGAAGTGTGAAAGTGAATTTGACTATACAGTAGTGTTTTATACACAATTAGGTGCAAAGGTTTCTCTGCAAAAATCCAAAAGTGATTGGAATTCAAAATCATTTGAATTTGAGTTGATTTGGTTTCCTGAAAATAAAAATGGAAAAAGAGTAAAGAAAAGGAAAAATGTCGGCGCCACCGTTTCAGCCCAAAAGCAAAAGCAGCACGCGAAGCCCACCCGGCCACCTCCCTCTCCCGTCCAATTCTCACACGCGCGAGCCCCACCCCCTCGCTGACGGGCAGGCCCCACTGTCACGTCAACAACGTCATCAATCTCGCGCCCGAGGACCAGCGCCCCTCTCTGTCATTTCCTCCCTGTTTCAATTCGTGTTATTGCAGTTTATTCCCGGCGTGACTGCTCCTCTCGACCCTGCTACTTAAACCCCCACTGACCCTCGCCATTTCCCCTCACTCAGCGCCCTCTCTCCGCCACCAGGCTGTCCACATTCAAGCTCGCGCCGCCGCTGTCCCGAACCACTTCAGCGAAGGATTACGGTAAACCCTAGCACCCCTTTCTCTCTGGTTGATGCACGTGTGCTCACCATGTCCGTGCGCGTCTAATGCCACCTTTGGTTCATCTTTCCGTGCCTTGTAGCGTCGTCAACGACCACTCCCAATTGAGCCCGACGCTGTCCCCAACTCCGACGAGAAATCTCGGTGAGATACGACCGCCCCTCGCCTTCTGGTTCACTCTAACTTGTTCGCAGGTTCTTTGTGCACACGCTGATGTCTTTGGCTTACGCTAGGGTGGCCCAGGTCGTTGCCTCCATCGCCGTCCGCACAAACCCGACGCTGCCCGCAACTCCGACGAACCCCAATGACCACTACAGCACGCCCCCGCCCACGCTAGCGATGCCTTGAGCATCCTCGTGTCCTCGCGAGTCTGGTAAGCATCTTCGCCAACCCCAGCCCCCTCTGTATCCGCTGGAATTCCACCGGCAGTGCGTCGCCGCCGCGTCGTCGTCGCCAGCGCCGCCAGGCTTTGGTCGAGTGAGCCAGCGCCGTTAGATCTAGATCATAGGGTATAAATTAGATCTAGGTCGAAACGTTTTCTTTAGATCTCGCGCGTTGGATCTAACTTGATCCAACGGCGCGGAAGCGTGATCCTGCACGAAGCGGTACCTCCCAATCAGAGCACGCCATGTGTTGGTGCTTTGTTTAAATAAAATCCAGAAAAGGTTTTTGAATGTTTAAACTTGTGAAATTCATAAGTTTTGATCTGTTTATCCAAAAAATGCAAATAATATATCAACGGATTCAAAAACTAAATCCTACACTTATGTGGGATTAGTTTTGTATTTTGCTTCTGTAAAATGGAATTTTATGCAGAGACAAATATAGGCTTATTTTGAATATAAAAATTATTTAGAAAATGTTTTTAAGGTCAAATTGAGTTTATTTAGACTTTAAATGTTTTAGTTTTGTGTTTAGTACTGTTTACTTGTCTTGTTTAGTTTAAGAAAATTCATCACATGGCATTTGAATGCATTCATATATTTTTGCTTGCTTATTTTGAATGTAAATTTGGTGCTATCATTTAATGTGTAGATTTTGGTGCTAGTGGTGATTGTGATTGTGAGGATTGTTGCTACTCCCATAACTACCAAGGCAAGTGGTGCTTCATGTTTTTGTCCCATTATTTTGACTATGCACTAGTAATATTTTTTATAGGGCTTGCATGAAATTTTGCTAAGTATCTCTATGCTATGCTATGGGAAATCCTAGTAGATGTATGATACGTTGGAAACGTATCCATAAATTTTTATGCTCCATGCTTGTTTTGTATCTACTTTTCTTTCTTTGAGGTGCTTTTTACATGTTTTCTGGTACTAACCTATTAACAAGTTGCAGCAGTGCTAGATGCCTGTTTTCTGCTGTTTTTGGTTTCAGAAAAGTTAGTAAAGAAATATTCTCGGAATTGGACGAGACAAAGGAAAAAGTCAATTACTTTCCGTGGGGAACAAGAATTCCAGAGGAGAGCCGGAGGGGCCAGCCAGGGGGGCCAGACCCACCCCAGGCGCGGGGGCAGGTGGGCCCGCGCCTGGCTAGGGTTTGGTGGCCCTGGCCGCCTCCCAGTCTTGCCCCTTCGCCTGTAAGAACCCCCGATGCAGAAACCCTGAGTACCCGATCAAAAATCCACGAAACCGTCTGTAGCCGCTGCCACCATTGTCCCTAGATCGGGGGGATCTAAAGTTCTTCTCGGCACCCTGCCGGAGGGGAGATCATCCCGGAGGCCTTCTCTCCGGTATGATGCGTGAGTAGTTCCACCTTGGACTATGGGTCCATGTAGTAGCTAGATGGTTGTATCTCCTCCTTTGTGCTTTCATGTATAGATCTTGTGAGCTCCGTTCATGATCAAGATCTAATCTATTTATAATCATGCATGTTGTGTTTGCGGGGATCCGATGGATATTGATATTATTATGTTGGTTTGATTAATGGTTTTGTATTTATGATTCTATCATGTATGTGTTGTTTGTGATCTTGCATGCTCTCCGTTGTTAGTAGCTATCTTGGCCAAGTAGTTGATAGTGACTCCAAGAGGGGGTATTTATGCTCGATAGTGGGTTCATGCCTCTAGTTTCCAAGGGAAGTGAAAAAAATCTCTTCGGTTGTACATGTGCTGTTGCTACTAGGGAGAAAACAACGGTCTCTTGTTCATGGAACATGTGGACTGTTTACCTTACACACTTTGCTTAAAGAAGTTGTCTGTTGCTTGCAACTTAATACTGGAGGGGGTTCGGATGATAACCTGAAGGTGGACTTCTAATCATAGATGCAGTTGGATGGCGGTCTATGTATATTGTTGTATTGCCCAATCGAATCTCATAGGATCTTTCTGGCTAGTAATTGCATTGTTATGCCTTGCTCAGTTCCTGTCAATTGCCCAGCTGTAATTTGTTTACCCTTCATGCCATATTGTTTATCTAAGGAGAGAACCTCTAGTGAACTATGGACCCCGGTCCAATCTTTACCATTGATACATCTTCCACTGTTACCTATTTACTTGCTACAAACCACCATTATCTTCCACAGCATACGTTTAATCCTTTGTTACAGCATACCGGTGAGCTTGACAACCTCATTGATTCGTTGGGGCAAAGTCTTGAGTTTGTGTTGTGCAGGTCTCCGCGTTGCTTGCAACACCTGTGTGACGTTTCCTTCCTCCTACTAGTTCGATAACCTCGGTTTCTTACTGAGGGAACCTTGCTCTTAGGGTTTCCAACAAAGCGTCCCATGACAAGTACTGGGCGCCATCAAGCTATTTTCTGGCGCCGTTGCCGCGGAACTAAAAGGCCATCAAACTTCTTCCTCCCCGTCAAGCACCAGCTATTTTCTAGCGCCATTGCCGGGGAGGCGAAGGACATCTTCACTAGGGGAGTCCTTCACTTCCTTTCTCTTTACTTTGTTTTTAGTTTGCTTTGTTTATTTTGCTTGGTTTTGTTCTCCTTTTTTTTCAAAAAACCCAAAAAAATTAGTCTAGTTTGGTTTGCTTGCTTTATTCAAAGACACAAAAAAATTAGTTCCTGCTCTAGATGCTGGTCTGTTGTTGCCTTGCTTGGTCATGATTTATATCAATGGATGGTTTATTTGAAACAAGTTCTTATTGGCAAGGTGGGTTGCGGTGACCCAGCATACCACTGCATGATGTAGTATACTATAGTCGTTGACATAACACCAATGAAACACCATTTACTAGTATTACATCCCTCAGAATGGCACAACAGAAACACATCGGGTGCAATACATGGCTTAAAGGTTACAACTCACTCTGTTACATAAGATCCAGATAACACTCTAGGTTAAAGAGAGAGAAAGAACTTCTTACGCAGAAGAATCAAAGATAAATAACGCACGGACGATTATGCTATTAAGTCTAATATTCTGACTAAGAGGTTGGCATTGCTGCTATTGCAACACACTACAGAAATAGGTTCTTTGGCTAAAGATAATATTCCTATCTAATCAGTAAATTTTGTCTTCACTTGAGTTGAGGTATATGTTGACTTCATTGTCTTCATTAAAGAGATTTAGCTGGTCTTGATAAGTCCTGGAGCATATCTTGATGTAGACATCGTTTTAATGGCTTCAAAATCTAGCAAGGGTTAAGAAGATACTTTGAGTACGAGCGTACTTAGTAAATTCACTAGAAAAGGAGTGTTTGATGCACTATATCTACAACCACAGACCGTAGGTCGTATGCAATGCAAGTTTCTCATAAACATTTCTTCAAAGGTTGCTTTTATTCTGAAAAGCTATGTCCGTCAGCCTTCACAGGTTTACCAGAACCTTCATGGGGTTCCTTTCTCGCCGCGTTCGCAGCTCCTTCCCGGAACAGGGAGTAACAAGTTACAGTTCTTACACTCTGCAGAGGTGCGTTACTTTAACCATGAGAGATCAACTCTTTGTTGCACAACCGGGCAGCTTATTCCCGTCCACAATTCCATGATGTGGGGCCCAGAAGATGATCCAAGCCAATCACTACCCCCTTCGCGACCCCGCATGCCTCCTTGGTGTACACCATGCCCACATAATGAATTACGGCAATGGTTTGTACAAACCGTTAGATGTCAGAACTATCATGGGACAATGAGGGTTCCCACCCATATGTTGCATATCCTCTACGAATTACCAATTAATATGCATGCTACAAGGATAACAACCAAGACCTGCACATCCGGCTTCATGCGAGAGGAAGAAGATACAGCTGACTTATCCGTCCCATTCCAAATATCATGGTCAACGCGTAATATACGATGCAAGAATCACTGGCGACATTGGTTGTTAAGTCCTAGGTGATATAGTTCTGAATAGTGGTATTCCAACTGTCAGTTTTAATAGATTAGCTGATCACCCTGGATCAGTAACCAATAGTTCACCTTATTATCAAAAATAGGGTTTTAAGATTTTTTTCAAATGCAGGTGATAACAACACTGGATTTGTAAAATACTTTATAGAAAATAAACAAAGGACATGAGCAAGTGTGAACTTGCCTTTTGTGATTGCAAGATTATGCACTCACGGTCTTCGAGTCAGTATAAGATCAAAAATCTGAAATCAGCATCATTGGTCCGGTAAGGACTAATGTTTAAAGAAGCAATATGCTTTTATGCATAAGTAATGTGATGCACGTTCTAAACGCAAATCCCGGGTATAACGTTGTCCTAGGGTTTGTATTCCGGAAATGGTTACTTTGAAATGTGTGGTCCTTTTGGATAGGTTTCACATTTGTGCTTTTATTAGAGCTTATGAGTGGTTGTGAGCAACACATATGTAGCAACAAAATATATACTTATGGAATACTAGTCAAAATTGCTTATATCAGAGTTTTTGTTTGAAGTGGCAAAAAGAATAACCTTCGAAGAAAAGGTTTCTTTTCTAAGGTCTAAACAAACTTTGTGGTTAGTTAGTGGTGGTTGATGTTATTTGTTTGCTCAAATGGTTTGGCTTGAGTTGCTTTATAGCTTAACTACTTTAGATCAAAGTTAACTATAAAACATATAGTAATGTTTATTGTATTATATTTAGATTCTTGGAGACTAAAGTTAACTTTAAAATATAGATAGTTTTGAAAGTATAGTACTTATACATTTGTATCTTGTGTATCTAAAATGTTTTCTTTAGGTTACTTGAGAATGGTCATTCTTTTTTACTTGGGGTAATGGTTTCTTGATTCTATAATGGAGTAGCATCATTTATCTTTTATAAAGGAGTGGTTATGGTTTTTATAAACCAAAATATAATTCTGTTTCACTACTAATGGACTTATTATAATGCTGGGGTAGTTTTTTTGTAATCTGGTAGTTAACATGAATGAAAGGATCTAATTTATTCATAAAGTGTTCTTTAAGGTTTTTATTATGAATTGAAATACTTTGAGAATAAAATCTTCACTTAGGGTTGATGATAATTTAATAAAAAAATACATATAATGTTTTAAACCATTTAAGCTTCATTTTATTAATATTTAAGACTAATACTATTTATTAAACTTAATTTACTCATTTTAGGAATATTAGTAAATTTCATTTATCCTTATATGAATTATTAATGAAGTAAATAAGTTTAAATTTGAGTTCTTATTTTTTTTTAACTCAGAAGTAAAATATTAAGTTTTTAACATGTAGATATTATTTTTGTGATCATTTTGGTATATCACATTTATTTTTGTGATTTAAAAATAATAAGTTATGATTTTTATAATTCTTATTACTTTATAATTACTTAATAAATAATAAATATTTAATGAATAAACTAAAAATACATAATTATATTTTTATATTAGAATTCTTATTTTTCTAAGATTTTTGGTATTTTACTTATATTATTAACATTTATCATTATAGGAATATGAATTATTAAAGTTTTATTACTTATAAAACCTTTATTAAATAATATTTATTTAAATAATCATCATAATATTATTTTATAATAGTTTTAAGTTGTAGATTTTATTTTTCTGAAATTTTTCATATATTATACATGTTTTTATGAACTATAAATTAAAAGTTATTAATTAGACAAGATTTAATCATTTATTAAATTTCTGGAATATTATTAATTGGATTATAACATTTTATTTGTTTCCTAATAGAAAATACTTTTTACACCACGTCTAGAGCTAGCCCCAGTCACTGACTAGTGGGCCAGTATCCACCTCATCTCACTGGTTAAAGAAAATACATTTGTTACTGACCTTCTCTCTACTCTCAGTCAATGACACATGGGCCCTGGGCCACGTCACTTGCCACGCGGAAAAAAGACCAGGTCAAACAGAGAACTGGGTCCAGGCTTACCCCAACACGTCGTCACGCTGACGTCAGCGCGACCTCCAGCACCAGATCAAGGTTGCCGGCGATGATCTACGATGTTCTAGCATGTGTGGTTTGGTGCGTTGGGAAGAGAGTGCAACGACGAGTCGAACTATGGTTACGCCGTCCCGGAATGGTCACCGGAGCACTAGCTCCGACGAGCTCCGACGGTGACCGGATCAGGTGCATGCGTACAAGGCGCTACAGATGACTAAGATCAAATCGGAGATCGAGCAGAAACAGAAGCTCACCAGGAAGCTTGTAGTGGCGACGACAAGGGGAGGCGAGCTCAGACGACGTCGCCATGGTCGATGGCGAACGGCGAACAGACGAGCTCGATTCACATGGTTGTAGGCTTCTCGGCTCGATTCCTCCTCCTAGCAGACGAAGTCCATCATGGCGATGCTAGTGGAACCTTCAGTTGGCCTTGGGGTGGTCTTGAACAACGACAACGAGCTACTCCGGCGAGTTAGGGTTTCAGCATGGTTGGGGAAATTTTAGAGAGAGCACGAGAGAGAGTGATTCGGGTACGAATGGATAGAGGAGCTAGCAGGCGTTCTTATCCCCCTCCTCACTGACGGCGGCGCACATCGTAACGTGTCGGAGATCGACGACCGCCGCGATGCCACGTAGCTGCTTTCGCCGGCGAGGAAGACAACGAGAAACAGAAGGCCAAAGTGGTACGGGCAGCTGGTGGGCTGGTCGCGGGCCGAGTGGGCTGAACCTGGGTGTCAAGTAAGCAGGTAGGTTTGGGCTGCGGCCAGGTTTAGTTTTTTTATTTGTTTTATCCTTTTTCTATTTTCTGTTTTCTTATTCAGATTTGAATTTGGTTCATATTTTGAACCTTTCTTTGTATGATTTAGTTGCTGGATATTTTACAACAATACTAAAATATATTTTGTATCATTTGTGAATTTTTTATTATATCATCTTTTTGTATTTCTTTTATTTACTCAATATGAACCCCTTTAATAATTTGTAGAAACTTTTATTCTTGTTTTACTTTGCTCCTTTAGTTAAGCATTTCTAAATGATATTTCCTCATTTGTTTATAACTCAACTTTAGTGAGCTCATAGTTTGAAAAGAAACTTTATATATATGTATAATGATCCTATACCATTATTTGATGCATGAAATATAAAGACATTGATATGGTGATTATTACTCCCATTAATTTGGAAAATGGAAATGTATATATTCTATTGTGATAAACAAAGAAGTTTAAGGTTTTGAATTATGAATATTTACCCTAGGGTTTAGGGTTTTTAATATACTTAGATTCCTTTATGGATATGAGAAAATAATTAGTAACTAAGCATATTGTCTTCTATTTGTGATATTTGATGACATCACCTTTTATAATAGAAAGTTATAATTAGAATGTTTTATAGAAAGAAATTGGTAAAAATATGCTTATAGGATTTGCTATAGGAAAATGTTCCTATGAAGTGATATGGACATTAGATGATAGATCAACAACATGATATGGATATTATGTTGATCTGGGATTTAGAGTTGGTTGTTACCAATAATGTCTATTTTCCCTAATTCATAATTTTGGATTTTTAAATAAGGAATTCCTTTCCTAGATATACTACCTCTTCCTATTTATCATCATGATTAACATGATGAGCTTTACTCATTTAAATCTTCTTATTCATATATCATTCTTCTAAACTCATGGATGAATCCAATGAGTTTGATACTAAAATATTTCATAACTTCTTCATATCCATGCTTGATTGCACCTACTATTGATAGCCTTCCTTCCAACTAATAGTTCCTTCAAACTCCACTCATAATCTTCCTTAATCATTCATTAATAATGTATCTCTATTAGTTGTATGCATCCAACTACCTTTCTCTAAAGTTGACTATCCTTTAAGATGAATAACACTACTTCTATAACTCTATGTTGTACTAGCTTTAATTGAATAATATCATCTATATGGTCTTTACTCCAACCCTAATTATATTTATGTGGCTTGCAATGACTACTCTAAGATAACTTATCTCTACTAGGGTTTAATCATGTTTTATCCACCAATACCACTTATACATGACATAAGTACTCAATCTTGGTGAATAAGGCTTAATCATTATAATCTGTTGATCCATTATGGTTTAGATTTCCAGTTGACTAAACAAAGCTCCATCAATTCAACATTACCGTTGTATTATAATTATCTTCTGTTTAGCACTATTGGACTAAGAGATATAATTCATTAACTATACCTACTTGATCCAATGGGACTATTCTTGGTAACTATCTCCAGACTTCATCCTTGTAATATTCTTTTCTATCAAGGATGGATTTAACTCCATCAACTATCTTTTAGTTTGGATTCTTTTCAATCATTATTATCAAACAATTGACATCTGAAACTAGCATCACTATTCACCATTTCTTAGTTGTTTCTTTGTAGACCCTTATTTGTAAGCTGTGTTATGATCAAGTACTTGATAGTTTGAGAATGGATCAATCAATATTTGATTTCTCAACATTGATGATCAACAAACATGGAAATATAACTCAACAGAGATGATAAGGATTGATATGGAATTAAAGATATATGGTGAATGATCTAAGCTTAGTTCCTTTCCTACTCCATAAGAAGTAGGGTTAGGTATCACCATGATACTCATGGTATGTGCAGATGATATTAAGATATAGTTGCTACATTCTTATTATTTGTGTTATATCCTTAACTTGGTACTTATGAGTGATTATAATGAATACTATAATATGATCACCTAATGATCAAATATATTTCTGTCCCATCCCAAGATTTTCCAAATCTTGTAATGTGAAAAATAAAATAAACAGAATAAATTTTTGTTGAAAATCAGGGTGAAAAGAAACTTTTGTTTTTAAAAGGAAACTTAAAATCCCATCTTGAACAAACTTTGGTTAAAGTTTGAATCCAACAAAATTCAAATCAAGTGAAATGCATTCCTCAATGAATCTATCTAGAAATTTGAACACTTGGAAAATAAATCGAAACCCTAAAACCCTAATGGAATAAAAATCAATTCCAAGTATCTCCAAATCCATGGATTTGATCCATATAAAAATTGTTCAACAAACAATCACAAAGGATCAAGAAAGACAAACAGAAATAATAGAAGACCATGGAAATTGGTTTCACTCAATTTGGAACCATAAATAAAATCTTATGGATTTAATAAAGGAATTGAATTTCCAAAGCCAATAAAGCCCTTATCAAAATTCCATACTGAATGGTGAGCAACTAATCCTAAAAGGATTTAAAAGGATAAACAAATAATAAAATAATATTTCACAAATTGGAATCACCAAGTTTGGATCTCTTAATAAAAAGATATGGATTTTATAAGAAGAAGAAAGAAATATTAATTAAAGAATATTCAAAGATCAAACCAAATCTTGGCCAAATATTTAAACAAGTGGAATGAATTATAACCCAAATCCAAATAAAATATTGGATAAAGAAATTTCCAAAATAAAATAAATGGCATAAACCAAATCCTATTGGAATTAAAATAAATACCCAATATTAAATGATTAATAAATCATATTAAATACTTTCCAAATAGTTCAAGATGAATTATTTGAACCAACTAAACAAATAAAAACATACTGAAAGGATTTGGAAAGTTAAAGATTTTAAATGGAGATTTAAAAATAATATTAAATCCTATCTAATTAAAAAAACTAGAGCCTATTTGAATAAATAAAAGACCCCAAAATGAATAAGGTTTTATTCAAAAATTGACATCAGAAAACAATACTAACCAGTGTTTAAACCCACACAAAATTTGGCAAGGTTTTGAATTCAAATGAATGTTTGAATTGGCCAAACAAAATCAAATCAGAATAATCAAAAGAGAAAAAGAAAAACAAACAGAACAGAAAAAAATATGAAAAGGACCCATCCCAACTAGCCTGGCCCAACTAAACCCAGCCAGCTCACTGCCCCTCTCCCGCAGAAAAACGTTTCAGACCAAACACCCTACCCGCTCAGCGACAGACATGTGGACCCCACCTCCCGTCTCTCACTTCGCTGACGAAACGGCCCCACTCCCTAGCTTTCTTCCTCACCCGCCGCGACTCCTTCTCCCCTTACCTCGCCGGCTGTTTCCGCCGATGAATGCTCGCTTTAATTCGCGGCATTGATGCTTCCTTTACCCTCTGCGACCACGCACGTTAAAGCGTCTCCCCCTCCTCTCTCCTTCCCCTCTGTCGCCCCACCTTAGCACACCCCCAGGCCGCCCTAATTCCTCTCCGAACACCTCTGTCTCTGACAACTCTCCCGGCCGATTCCGGCAGCCCCTCGCCGCCCCTTGCCTCCTAGACCATACTCACGTGATCCCCACCTCCTGGCGATCATCCCCGTAGCGCCAGCTCGGCCGCGCTCGCCCCAGAGCGACGACGAGGACAATCACTGCCTGCCACCGCCGCCAGCTACCTCTCCGGCGAGCTACTGACGCCCAACCCGTGCACCCCTTGCTCACTGGTGAGTATTTTCGCGACCGTCGAACTCGTGCGCACCTTCCTGATGCATTATTTCTCTCGTTTGCGTCCCAGAGACTCGCCTCCGTCGACGTCTAACCGCACCCGAGGCACGGCTCAACTCCGACGAGCGATTCTCATCGACCCCGTGCGCCCCCTGCTACCCGAAGACCACGTTGAGCTTCTCCACGCTACTGCGAACCTGGTGAGCCATACCCTTCTCTCCCTCGCTTCCTGTAACCGCCGCGACGCCGTAGTCAGAGCACCTCCGCCGCACGCCGCCGTGCCAGCGCCGCCCGTCTTTGAATAGTTGCTAGGGACCGTAGGATCTTGATCTGACGAACGCGATAGAAGCTAGACGAAGGGGTAAGTAGCATCTCTGCACCGTGCGATATGAATTAAATCTAACGGCTGCCATCGCTTGATCCGGCCGAAGCGGTACTGACAAATAGAAACGCGCCGCATGGCACTAGTTTGGTTTAAAACAGAATTTTGAATCTGATTAGAATGCAAACTTGTAAAGCCTATAACTTTTGATCCACGCGTCCAAATTTTGCAAACTTTATATCAATGGAATCAACAAGACAAGCCCTATCCAACCATGCCATTTGTTTAGTAAAAAGCTTCTGGTAAAATGTTTGTTTTTGCAGAAACTTATGTATGCTTGTTTAGATTATAAAAATTATTCTAAAATGATTTTGGGGATAAAATCTTTTGAAAATGGTTTGTTTTGAACCTACTGACCCTAGGAAACAAATTGTGGTTTCAAAAATGTATTTGGAGAAGCAAAAGAATGAATCTTGGATTTAAACCATTTCTAGTCAAATAAAAATATGGTTTATTTATTAAAAATGGTTTTATAGGAAAACCTTTGAGAAATGTTTTGGAAATAAACTCTCTGGCCCTAAACACAAGATTTTATGGTGTGCAAACATATTTTGTGAACCCTATAGATTCATGCCTTATTAAAAACATTTCTGCACCACATAAAAAGATACCTTGTTTTAAAAATGGTTTATAAAGTGAAACCTTTTGCAAATGACTTTGCCACTTTATAAAATGACCAATAGGTGTTTTCAAATGTTTACAACCTACTAGAAACCACTTTTACAAATAAAACAACCTATTGCATGCTTTCATGCATTACTTTGACTTTATCATTTTATGTGATGTTTTGCTTGATTGGTAGATTGAGATTGTGCCTTGCTTGATTGAATTGTAGTGACTTGAAGAGTGTGATTGTTGCAAGGACAAGGAGTGAACTTATACCATCTACCAAAAAGGCAAGTGATGCTACATACTTTTGTCCCATTATTTATCACTATGCATTAGAGATATTTCTAAGTAGGACTTGCATGGAATTTTGCTAAGTATAAACTACGCTATGGGAAAACCTAGTAGATGAAACCTTAGTGAAAATTACCTAAGTTAATATTCCTATTACTATCATGCTTAGCTTAGCTAATATAAAACAAGGGTGGAATACATATTCACACTATGGAAAAATTTCTATGTCTGAGGACTTGTGTTTTGTTTAATAAAACAACTAAGTGAATGAATCACCTGGGTGGAATGGAAGGAATGGTTTATGTTGAGTGGTTCACAAGGCCCATTTTTATGGTTTACCTTGTGTATCTCACTTGTGGAAAGCCACCCAGGAACAAAGAGATTTGAGATGTCAAATGTTGAGAAGCTTCAAGTGCAACCACTTGGCATTATGGGCTCTGGCTGGATCATATAGGTTGCAAGAACTTAGCCAAATGGACAGTTGGTGGTAGGGGTTTGATAGGTTGGAGCGCGTCCATTTTGGTCTAAGGGAAGGCTTCTGAAAGATCTTGTCTTGGTAAACCAAGTCTTGTGGGGAAAGTGCACCACCTCTGCAGAGTGTAAAATCTAAGTACTTAGCCATGTCCCTGGTAAAGGAAAATTTGAGCATCAAGACATGGAAGCTATCAAGAATCTCATCATCCAAAATTCTAAGTTAAAAACTTGTGGTTGAACAAGGGTTAAAGGATCTTCAATCTTTGATTGGTAGATGCCTTGGGTGATCTTTGCCAAACAAAAACTTAGTGTTTTCAAATGATAAGGAAAATCTATTTTGAGCAATGCAAGCCTAAGCTCCACTTAGCCAAATGCATATAGATGATAGTCTCCACTATATTACCATAGTATCACTTGCCAATACAATTCAAATGTATTGACCTTTGTGGCTGTAACTTGTTATGTTGCAGGTTTGATTGATATTAGTGAAGTTTAATGATTGGGATTACAAGTCTACAACCAACATGTCTGCCTGTGGCACTTTGAAGATGAAGGACCCCATGCTTATAGATATTCTGCTGCAATGTAATGTAATAGCCAAATGAGCTATGTAAGATGTAATAAATTATGTTATTCCTGGTTATAAAGTTGTATTATGACCTTTGTTTCCTGATATTACATCTTAACTGTGGATGCTAGCTATTGATCCAGGGACTAGCATTGTAAACACAGGGATCTCTACCTTATTAAAGGTTGGGAACCTTACAGATGGTATCAGAGCATTGTGTTGCCTGTAGGATTTGTAAACCTAGGATTGGACAAAACCCCTTAGAAAAATAGGAGTTGTATTTGTTCCAAAACTTATTCACAAACAATCTTGTAAACTCTTTCCTCAACCATTTTGGTTTTGATTCTACATCTCATCTATTTCAAACTTGATGGACAAAGCCTACCCCATGGCCAAAGAGTTCACCATGAGCTAAGGACTTCATCAACTCTAATGACTTCAACATCTTCAACATTTTCACCAAGGACTTCAACCTTGGATATCACTAAGGACAAGTGAGACAAGAAATCTTGCTCAAGATTTGAAGACTAAGGAAACACAACTTAGAAGGAGCCATCATCACCTTTGAAGTTTTGAGACCAAGATGCAAGAAATTCTTTAAGGATACAAAGATCTTGTTCATGAAAAATCAACTAAGAAGGATGGAAATATTTCAAGTGAACCATATAGATGGACCACCATATTTATTATAAGTCAAACCCACCAACTTATGTGGTGTAACAAAAATATTTTTGGTTGCCTAAAAATATGCTTGAAACTTGTTGTTTGAGTGGAAATGTTTGGTTGTGATTGCTTGCACCTTGCTTGTGTGAATTGTGATGTGTGTGATTAGAATTATTTCCTTAGAAAATCTTTTGCCTATTCTAATCCCAATCCAACCCAAACAGATGACTTCTCCAAGAGACTCCAACAACAAGGATGATGACAACAACAACAACCAAGAGATGAACATGGGAGAACAATTACTAGCAAACCAAACCCAGTTGATCCAAGCGACAACTCAGCTTTTAACCAACAACAATGGTCTAGACCCAGCCATACAAAGGATTTTGAAACTTCAATCCCAATTGTTGCAAGGATTGGCTACTCAAATGATCAACATGGGAGAAAACTTTGCCAGAGGAGTTTATGACAACAAGGATGACAAAGATGTTATTTTAGAAGGAACTCAAGCTTGCAATATTTGTGGAGACAAGGATCACACTTCCAAGGAGCATGGAGATCAATGCCCCAATTGTGAAGAGAAACATCCAAATGACCAATGCCCCACATCTCAAGTTACTTGTTACCTATGTGAAGGAAACAATCATGTCCCTATCCAATGCCCCATCTATTCCATAGTTGAACAAAGGAAACAAGGTGGAGTGCAACAATTGCTTGCAGACTATCAAGAGGGATCCAAGTCTACCAAGAAGGATGAAGACAAAGGAAAATCTCAGCTTGTAACCCCATGCAATATGACACAATTTAAAGGACCAAAGAAGAGGCATATGAATTATCCAAGGAGCAATAGAAGGTCAAAGAAACCAGTAGAAATTCCTACCTATGAGATAACATATGAAGAACATGAACTAGAAGCACTCCTAGCTTTGGAGAAACCCAAGAAAAAGAAGGACAAAAGCCATGTGCAATGTAATCATTGTAAAGAAATGGGACACTACGCCAATGAATGCCCAGAAAGGAAAAAGAAACAAGGAAACAAAACAAGAGGCAATGATACCAAAGGAAAAGAAAGATATCAGCCAAGTGATGTGTTTCAATTGCAAAGAACCAGGACATTATGCAAGCAATTGTCCAGAAAAGATGAAGCACAAGATAAACAAGCCTATGAAGGATCTCAGCCTTGTCACATGTTTCAAGTGTGGAAACAAAGGACACTATGCAGATGTTTGCCCAGAGAGATTTCAACAGGATCCCAAGAAGGCCAATATGTAAATTAGTTGGAAAATTTTTAAGGGTGGTAGTACCCTAGATGCTTTGAGCCAACTTGTAACCCTAGCCTCCCCAAATCTCGGGACGAGATTTATTTTAAGGGTGGTATCCTGTCACATCCCAAGATTTTCCAAATCTTGTAATGTGAAAAATAAAATAAAAAAAATAAATTTTTGTTGAAAATCAGGGTGAAAAGAAACTTTTGTTTTTAAAAGGAAACTTAAAATCCCATCTTGAACAAACTTTGGTTAAAGTTTGAATCCAACAAAATTCAAATCAAGGGAAATGCATTCCTCAATGAATGTATCTGGAAATTTGAACACTTGGAAAATAAATCCAAACCCTAAAACCCTAATGGAATAAAAATCAATTCCAAGTATCTCCAAATCCATGGATTTGATCCATATAAAAATTGTTCAACAAACAATCACAAAGGATCAAGAAAGACAAACATAAATAATAGAAGACCATGGAAATTGGTTTCACTCAATTTGGAACCATAAATAAAATCTTATGGATTTAATAAAGGAATTGAATTTCCAAAGCCAATAAAGCCCTTATAAAAAATCCATACCAAATGGTGAGCAACTAATCCTAAAAGGATTTAAAAGGATAAACAAATAATAAAATAAGATTTCACAAATTGGAATCACCAAGTTTGGATCTCTAAATAAAAAGATATGGATTTTATAAGAAGAAGAAAGGAATATTAATTAAAGAATATTCAAAGATCAAACCAAATCTTGGCCAAATCTTTAAACAAGTGGAATGAATTATAACCCAAATCCAAATAAAATATTGGATAAAGAAATTTCCAAAATAAAATAAATGGCATAAACCAAATCCTATTGGAATTAAAATAAATACCCAATCTTAAATGATTAATAAATCATATTAAATACTTTCCAAATAGTTCAAGATGAATTATTTGAACCAACTAAAAAAATAAAAACATACTGAAAGGATTTGGAAAGTTAAAGATTTTAAATGGAGATTTAAAAATAATATTAAATCCTATCTAATTAAAAAAAACTAGAGCTATTTGAATAAATAAAAGACCCCAAAAATGAATAAGGTTTTATTCAAAAATTGACATCAGAAAACAATACTAACCAGTGTTTAAACCCACACAAAATTTGGCAAGGTTTTGAATTCAAATGAATGTTTGAATTAGCCAAACAAAATCAAATAAGAATAATCAAAAGAGAAAAAGAAAAACAAATAGAACAGAAAAAAATATGAAAAGGACCCAGCCCAACTAGCCTGGCCCAACTAAACCAAGCCATCCCACTGCCCCTCTCCCGCAGAAAAACGTTTCAGACCAAACACCCTACCCGCTCAGCGACAGACATGTGGACCCCACCTCCCCTCTCTCACTTCGCTGACGAAACGACCCCACTCCCTAACTTTCTTCCTCACCCGCCGCGACTCCTTCTCCCCTTACCTCGCCGTCTGTTTCCGCCGATGAATGCTCGCTTTAATTCGCGGCATTGATGCTTCCTTTACCCTCTGCGACCACACACGTTAAAGCGTCTCCCCCTCCTCTCTCCTTCCCCTCTGTCGCCCCACCTTAGCACGCCCCCAGGCCGCCCTAATTCCTCTCCGAACACCTCTGTCTCTGACAACTCTCCCGGCCGATTTCGGCAGCCCCTCACCGCCCCTTGCCTCCTATACCATACTCACGTGATCCCCACCTCCTGGAGATCATCCCCGTAGCGCCAGCTCGGCCGCGCTCGCCCCAGAGCGACGGCGAGGACAATCACTGCCTGCCACCGCCGCCAGCTACCTCTCCGGCGAGCTACTGACGCCCAACCCGTGCACCCCTTGCTCACTGGTGAGTATTTTTGCGACCCTCGAACTCGTGTGCACCTTCCAGATGCATTATTTCTCTCGTTTGCGTCCCAGAGACTCGCCTCCGTCGACGTCTGACCGCACCCGAGGCACGGCTCAACTCCGACGAGCGATTATCATCGACCCCGTGCGCCCCCTGCTACCCGAAGACCACGTTGAGATTCTCCATGCTACTGCGAACCTGGTGAGCCACACCCTTCTCTCCCTCGCTTCCTGTAACCGCCGCGACGCCGTAGTCAGAGCACCTCCGCCGCACGCCGCCGTGCCAGCGCCTCCCTTCTTTGAATAGTTGCTAGGGACCGTAGGATCTTGATCTGATGAACGCGATAGAAGCTAGACGAAGGGGTAAGTAGCATCTCTGCACCGTGCAATATGACTTAAATCTAACGGCTGCCATGCTTGATCCGGCCGAAGCGGTACTGACAAATAGAAACGCGCCGCATGGCACTAGTTTGGTTTAAAACAGAATTTTGACTCTGATTAGAATGCAAACTTGTAAAGCCTATAACTTTTGATCCACGCGTCCAAATTTTGCAAACTTTATATCAATGGAATCAGCAAGATAATCCCTAGCCAACCATGCCATTTGTTTAGTAAAAAGATTCTGGTAAAATGTTTGTTTTTGCAGAAACTTATGTATGCTTGTTTAGATTATAAAAATTATTCTAAAATGATTTTGGGGATAAAATCTTTTGCAAATGGTTTGTTTTGAACGTACTGACCCTAGGAAACAAATTGTGGTTTCAAAAATGTATTTGGAGAAGCAAAAGAATGAATCTTGGATTTAAACCATTTCTAGTCAAATAAAAATATGGTTTATTTATTAAAAATGGTTTTATAGGAAAACCTTTGAGAAATGTTTTGGAAATAAACTCTCTGACCCTAAACACAAGATTTTATGGTGTGAAAACATATTTTGTGAATCCTATAGATTAATGCCTTATTAAAAACATTTCTACACCACATAAAAAGATACCTTGTTTTAAAAATGGTTTATAAAGTGAAACCTTTTGCAAATGACTTTGCCACTTTATAAAATGACCAATAGGTGTTTTCAAATGTTTACAACCTACTAGAAACCACTTTTACAAATAAAACAACCTATTGCATGCTTGCATGCATTACTTTGACTTTATCATTTTATGTGATGTTTTGCTTGATTGGTAGATTGAGATTGTGCCTTGCTTGATTGAATTGTAGTGACTTGAAGAGTGTGATTGTTTCAAGGACAAGGAGTGAACTTATACCCTCTACCAAAAAGGCAAGTGATGCTACATACTTTTGTCCCATTATTTATCACTATGCATTAGAGATATTTCTAAGTAGGACTTGCATGGAATTTTGCTAAGTATAAACTACGCTATGGGAAAACCTAGTAGATGAAACCTTAGTGAAAATTACCTAAGTTAATATTCCTATTACTATCATGCTTAGCTTAGATAATAGAAAACAAGGGTGGAATACATATTCACACTATGGAAAAATTTCTAAGTCTGAGGACTTGTGTTTTGTTTAATAAAACAACTAAGTGAATGAATCACCTGGGTGGAATGGAAGGAATGGTTTATGTTCAGTGGTTCACAAGGCCCATTTTTATGGTTTACCTTGTGTATCTCACTTGTGGAAAGCCACCCAGGAACAAAGAGATTTGAGATGTCAAATGTTGAGAAGCTTCAAGTGCAACCACTTGGCATTATGGGCTCTGCCTGGATCATATAGGTTGCACGAACTTAGCCAAATGGACAGTTGGTGGTAGGGGTTTGATAGGTTGGAGCGCGTCCATTTTGGTCTAAGGGAAGGCTTCTGAAAGATCTTGTCTTGGGAAACCAAGTCTTGTGGGGAAAGTGCACCACCTCTGCAGAGTGTAAAATCTAAGTACTTAGCCATGTCCCTGGTAAAGGAAAATTTGAGCATCAAGACATGGAAGCTATCAAGAATCTCATCATCCAAATTTCTAAGTTAAAAACTTGTGGTTGAACAAGGGTTAAAGGATCTTCAATCTTTGATTGGTAGATGCCTTGGGTGATCTTTGCCAAACAAAAACTTAGTGTTTTCAAATGATAAGGAAAATCTATTTTGAGCAATGCAAGCCTAAGCTCCACTTAGCCAAATGCATATAGATGATAGTCTCCACTATATTACCATAGTATCACTTGCCAATACAATTCAAATGTATTGACCTTTGTGGCTGTAACTTGTTATGTTGGAGGTTTGATTGATATTAGTGAAGTTTAATGATTAGGATTACAAGTCTACAACCAACATGTCTGCATGTGGCACTTTGAAGATGAAGGACCCCATGCTTATAGATATTCTGCTGCAATGTAATGTAATAGCCAAATGAGCTATGTAAGATGTAATAAATTATGTTATACCTGGTTATAAAGTTGTATTATGACCTTTGTTTCCTGATATTACATCTTAACTGTGGATGCTAGCTATTGATCCAGGGACTAGCATTGTAAACACATGGATCTCTACCTTATTAAAGGTTGGGAACCTTACAGATGGTATCAGAGCATTGTGTTGTCTGTAGGATTTGTAAACCTATGATTGGACAAAACCCCTTAGAAAAATAGGAGTTGTATTTGTTCCAAAACTTATTCACAAACAATCTTGTAAAATCTTTCCTCAACCATTTTGGTTTTGATTCTACATCTCATCTATTTCAAACTTGATGGACAAAGCCTACCCCATGGCCAAAGACTTCACCATGAGATAAGGACTTCATCAACTCTAATGACTTCAACATCTTCAACATTTTCACCAAGGACTTCAACCTTGGATATCACTAAGGACAAGTGAGACAAGAAATCTTGCTCAAGATTTGAAGACTAAGGAAACACAACTTAGAAGGAGCCATCATCACCTTTGAAGTTTTGAGACCAAGATGCAAGAAATTCTTTAAGGATACAAAGATCTTGTTCATGAAAATCAACTAAGAAGGATGGAAATATTTCAAGTGAACCATATAGATGGACCACCATATTTATTATAAGTCAAACCCACCAACTTATGTGGTGTAACAAAAATATTTTTGGTTGCCTAAAAATATGCTTGAAACTTGTTGTTTGAGTGGAAATGTTTGGTTGTGATTGCTTGCACCTTGCTTGTGTGAATTGTGATGTGTGTGATTAGAATTATTTCCTTAGAAAATCTTTTGCCTATTCTAATCCCAATCCAACCCAAACAGATGACTTCTCCAAGAGACTCCAACAACAAGGATGATGACAACAACAACAACAACAACCAAGAGATGCACATGAGAGAACAATTACTAGCAAACCAAACCCAGTTGAGCCAAGCGACAACTCAGCTTTTAACCAATAATGTTACTTATTGTTTTGATAAAGCTTGTTGCTGAAGGAGGTATAAACACCTCCCTTTTCAATGTGAGTATAATGATAATGTTACCATATCTTATTATGTTAAGGGAAATTATGACTTTTATGATGTGCAACAAATTGAAGAGTTTATTGCTTTCAAGGGTGCATTTGAACTTGCTAGTTTGCTTGAAAATACTGATGATGCACCTTATGAATGTGAGGTTTATGAGATACTTAAATTTTGCTTTGACAAATACAAGGAAGAAAATGGCTATATTCTTGAATATTTTAATAGGTGCTTTCCACAACTGGAAGAGACTAATGCCTTGCAGGAGCCTATGGAAGAAGAAATTATTGAAACTAGAAGCTCATTAGATGAAAAAGAGGAGGAGAGTGACGGACAAAAGGAGGAAGAATGGATCTACCCTTGTATACCTTCTAATGAGAGTAACTCTTTATCCCTTACATTTTTTGATTGTCCCCCATGCTTACCAAAGGAGTATGAATGTTATGTTCCTGTGCATCCTTTTAAAATATCTAATTTGCATAAAACCTGTGGAGGTTTTAATCCCACTGTTTTTGAGCTTGATAGAAATTATGTGTTTGTAGATCATAAAAATCATGCTTTATGTGATAGCTATATTGTTGAGTTTATTCATGATGCTACTGAAAATTATTATGAGAGAGGAAAGTATGATTGTAGAATTTTTCATGGTACTAAAACACCTCTCTATGTGCTGAAAGTTTTGAAGTTACTCTTGTTCTATCTTCCTATGCTTGTCACTTTGATCTTTGTGCATTTATTTGTGTACAAGATTCCTATGCATAGGAAGAGGGTTAGACTTAAATGTGTTTTGAATTTGCTTCTTGAAGCTCTCTTTGACTTCAATTCATAATTCTTATGTGAGCATCTTCTCAAGATATCAAGCCTAACTTAAAGGCGTTAAAGAAAAGTACTTGTTGGGAGATAACCCAAGAGTTTCCTTGAGTCTTGGAAGTTATTACTTATGTAATTACCTCTCCTTATCCTTTTTTTTGCTTTTTGTGCCAAGAATGACCTCTAATGAGAGGGAAGTAAGATTTGGGGAGTTGCTGTCCCGAAACAGATTTCTGTCCTCCACCAAAAAAATTCATGAGGAGGCTCTGTAACTTGGATTGATCTAAAAATTTACGAGTAAATCCCCGAGTATGTTAGATAACTTTAGTTAGTTAAACACTTTTTATTTTAGCAACATAAGATGTTCGAAAAAATCGGTTTATACCTGCTGGTCTGTTTTGACAGATTTGTACCATTATTTGCATTTGCTTTTTATTGATTCCTTTTTGAGTTCTGTTCAACTAAATTGAGCTTTTTGAAGGATTTACTACAATAGCTTATGTTTTTAGTGAAAATACTTGCTGTTTCAAAGCTTTGCTAGTGGTCTAATATCTTTTGAATCACCTAATGTTGCTAATGAAGATTGTGTGAAGTTCTGTATGAAGGAAAAAATTCAGTGTAGAGAGAGAATGATGCAATGAGATGAAGAATGGACACAAGCTCAAGCTTGGGGATGCCACCATGGTGTCACCCCAAGAAATATCCAAGAGGTACAAGCGTCAAAGCTTGGGTATGCCCAAGGCATCCCCTTCTTCATCAATAAAAATCTCAGGTCTGTCTAGACACTTCGTTTTTAGTGTTTCATGCATAGTTGTGTTGTTCTTGGAGCGTCTTAGTTTTCGTTTCCTTTTCTTAGATTGTTTAGTTTGCTTGAATAAAGTAGTTTGGACCCCCGTTCTCGCTGTGTTGTTTTGCAAATAAGTTTGCTTGGTGTTGGAAAGGAGTAGTAAGTTCTTGCTTGTAAGTGCAAGAGGAGCTTGCATTGACTGTGACTTAGACTTTAGCATGACATGCTAGTTGTTGTTTTAGCATTATGCTTAGTGATTATTGTTGTAGCATGTCTTATTCCAAATAATTGGAATTGCTTAGTGTGCCTTGAAGAAATTATGCGTTGTAGTATTGTGGTATTCTCCTTTGATGTTTTGCTTGGATTGACTTGGCACATGCTCACACCATGTTATGACATGACAAGTCACCATTAGCCTCTATGATCATTTAGTCCTTGACTTGTAGTACCACTCTTTGCTTTGATTAGTATGCTTTGTTGCACTGCGTGATTATGGCCATTATTGCTCTCTTAGTTGGTTGCTCATAGTCTTTTGCTAGCCGCCACTTGTATGAGTAAGTTCTACTCATGCTTCCAACTCCCAAGAAACCAATATATTCCAAAGTGTCCACTATAAATTCCTATGCATGGTGTGTTACACCATTCCCAAGTATATTATTGTTTTAAACTATCTTCCAATTAAAAACTATTTTGTTATGTGAAAACTTAGTGATTAAAGCCCTCATGAACTTGATGGCACACTTTATTCTTTGCCCCTAATAAACTTGAACCATTGTGACAACTTTGTTGTATATGCTTGCACTTATAAGTTGTAATTAGCAGAACCGTGCCATCACGGGGAATGTTTTCAACATTGCACTTGTACCTTGTTGTACTCAGTTGATATCATGTTCTTTTGTCTATGGATGTCACCGGTGTGAAATAAAGAGGGGACTTGTAAGTCCATGGAGATTGTATCATGTGTTAGAGAAACTCCTAAGCCATGCCTAATCATGGTGGAAACTTGCAGCATCACCATAATGAGATATCTATGAAGCATCCTCAATAAAAAGCTATGCATATGGTAAATAAAAAGATTGTTGAGATGCTCATCGTCTGCTTGCCTTGTCATTTTGGTTATGGTAAAGCTCCTATACCATGTGAAAGGGTTACCCGTTGGCGGTTCTCAATGATATGCAAATACTTACAGTGACAAGAACTAACCTGGACCAAATTCGAGTATGCATGAGGTGTGGCCCTCGTATTCAAGGGGCATGAGATTGCTAACTTATACTTCGTCAAGCATATACTCCAACTTTGCCACTTTAAACCTTAACCACTTCAAGATGCTTATGATAGGGGCAATGAGAGCTGAAAGCTAACAAGTACCATAATTTTTGGAAGATCTTTTTGAAACTTGTAATCACTGCTTCCTTTAGAAAAAGGTCTTTCTTCCGCCATTATTGAGTCTCCACCTTCTACCTTTAGGCACCATTAAGAGAGCATAGTTGTCATTCTGTGTGCAGTGTTCCAAAGATTATTAATTGATGCATATTGTGTTATTACTTTCTCTTGTGCTACTTGTTTCTAGTCACCCTTTTGAACTTTGCAGGTGTCCCATGCATTATATATCTACTATATGAGGGACAAGCTGATTGCCACTATGCTACGTTTTGTGCATGTGAAACAAACAAACATTTTTCAATGCATGTTATTCATGATCTTTGTTTGTAGCTTTCCATGTTGCATGCATAATTACTATGTACTATTGTTATAACTCCATCTTTTATGCACATGTTTAGAGTTCTTTGATCCCAGGTTTCAATGCTTGCAAATGGTTGGATCTTTATTGTGAGGGTGCATGTCACCTATAAATTATTCTTTTTATCATTTACCTACTCGAGGACGAGCAGGAGTTAAGCTTGGGGATGTTGATACGTTGGAAACGTATCTATAATTTTTGATGCTCCATGCTTGTTTTGTATCTACTTTGCTTTACTTGTCCACACTTTGAGGTGCCTTTTACATGTTTTCTGATAATAACCAATTAACAAGTTGCAACAGTGCCAGATGCCTATTTTCTGCTGTTTTTGGTTCCAGAAAAGTTAGTAAAGAAATATTCTCGGAATTGGACAGGACAAAGGAAAAAGTCAATTACTTTCTGTGGGGAACAAGAAGTCTAGAGGAGAGCCGGAGGGGCCAGACCCACCCCAGACGCGGGGCAGGTGGGCCCGCGCCTGGCTAGGGTTTGGTGGCCCTGGCAGCCTCCCGGTCTTGACCCTTCTCCTATAAGAAGCCCCCGATGCAGAAACCCTGAGTACCCGATCGAAAATCCACGAAACCGTCTATAGCCGCTGCCACCATCGTCCCTAGATCGGGGGGGATCTGAAGTTCTTCCCGGCACCCTGCCGGAGGGGAGATCATCCCGGAGGCCTTCTCTCCAGTATGATGCGTGAGTATTTCCACCTTGGACTATGTGTGCATGTAGTAGCTAGATGGTTGTATCTCCTCCTTTGTGCTTTCATGTATAGATCTTATGATCTCCGTTCATGATCAAGATCTAATATATTTGTAATCATGCATGTTGTGTTTGCGGGGATCCGATGGATATTGAGATTATTATGTTGGTTTGATTAATGGTTTTGTCTTTATGATTCTATCATGTCTGTGTTGTTTGTGATCTTGCATGCTCTCCATTATTAGTAGCTATCTTGGCCAAGTAGTTGCTAGTGACTCCAAGAGGGGGTATTTATGCTCGATAGTGGGTTCATGCCTCTAGTTTCCAAGGGAAGTGACAGAAATCTCTTCGGTTGTAGATGTGTTGTTGCTACTAGGGAGAAAACAACGGTCTCTTGTTCATAGAACAAGTGGATTGTTTACCTTACACACTTTGCTTAAAGAAGTTGTATGTTGCTTGCAACTTAATACTGGATGTGGTTCGGATGATAACCTGAAGGTGAACTTCTAGTCATAGATGCAGTTGGATGGAGGTCTATGTATATTGTTGTATTGCCCAATCGAATCTCATAGGATCTTTCTGGCTAGTAATTGAATTGTTATGCCTTGCTCAGTTCCTGTCAATTGCCCTGCTGTAATTTGTTTACCCTTCATGCCATGTTGTTTATCTAAGGAGAGCACCTCTAGTGAACTATGGACCCCGGTCCAATCTTTACCATTGATATATCTTCCACTGCTACCTGTTTACTTGCTGCAAACCACCATTATCTTTCACACCATACGTTTAATCCTTTGTTACAGCAAACCGATGAGCTTGATAACCTCACTGATTCGTTGGGCAAAGTTTTGAGTTTGTGTTGTGCAGGTCTCCGCGTTGCTTGCAACACCTGTGTGAAATTTCCTTCCTCCTACTAGTTCGATAACCTCGGTTTCTTACTGAGGGAAACTTGCTGTTGTGCTGCTTCATACCTTGCTCTTGGGGTTTCCAACGAAGCGTCCCACGACAAGTACTGGGCGCCATCAATGTAGTCTTGGTAGATTTTCCTCTAAGTTAAGATACTTGTTATATTATCATGCTTAGCCTAGCCAGTAGCAAACAAGGGTGGATTATATACATGCTATGGAAATTTTGTTAAGTCTTTGACTTGTGTTTTACTTAATAAAATAACTAAGTGAATGAATCACCTGGGTGGAATGGAAAGAATGGTTTATGTTGAGTGGTTACTCAGGGCCCATTTTTATGGCCTCCCTGGTGTATCTCACTTGTGGAAAGCCAGCCAGGAACCAAGGGATTGGAGATACTTAGTGTTTAGAAGCTTCTAGTGCAACCACATGGCATATGGTCTCTGCCTTGATCATATAGGTTGCAATAACTTAGCCAGATGGACAGATGGTGGTAGGGTGATAGGTTGGAACGCATCCATTTGGTATAAGGGAAGGATTCTGAAATATCTCATCTCGATGCATGTCGAGTCTTATGGGGAAAGTGCACCACCTCTCGAGAAGGAAAAATCTAAGTACTTAGCCGTGTCCCCGGCAACGGACAATTTGATCATCAAGACATTGAAGCTATCAAGGATCTCCTCATCCCAATTTCTAAGTTAAAAACTTGTGGTTGAACAAGGGTAAAGGTTCACCAATGTCTATTGGTGGTTCCTTGGGAGTTTTTGTCAAACAAGAACTTAGTGTTTTTCAACTAATAGGCAAAACCTATTTTGAGCAAAGCAAGCCTAAACTACACTTAGCCAAATTCATATAGAAGTTAGAAACTATTATTCTACTAACACTTGCCAATACTATTCCAATGTATTGACCCACTGTGGGTGTAACTTGTGATGTTGCAGGTTACTCTGATGAGGATTAGGGTTATGAGTCTACACTCAACATGTTTGCCTGTGGCACATGAAGATGATGACTTTACTTTATTTACTTATGTTTGAACTCTTGTACTAGCCTATGGCTATGGATTTGTAAAAGACTATGTTATTTCTGGAATGACGATGTAATAAAGACCTTTGTATCTATGTACTTCATCTTAAACTGTGGATGCTAGCATTTGATCCAGGGACTAGCATTGCAATCACATGGACCTTTACCTTTATAAAGGTGGGGTCTTACAGCTATCTTGGCCAAGTAGTTGCTAGTGACTCCAAGAGGGGGTATTTATGCTCGATAGTGGGTTCATGCCTCTAGTTTCCAAGGGAAGTGACAGAAATATCTTCGGTTATAGATGTGATGTTGCTACTAGGGAGAAAACAACGGTCTCTTGTTCATGGAACATGTGGACTGTTTACCTTACACACTTTGCTTAAAGCAGTTGTCTGTTGCTTGCAACTTAATACTGGAGGGGGTTCGGATGATAACCTGAAGGTGGACTTCTAGTCATAGATGCAGTTGGATGGCGATCTATGTATATTGTTGTATTGCCCAATCGAATCTCATAGGATCTTTCTGACTAGTAATTGCATTGTTATGCCTTGCTCAATTCCTTTCAATTGCCCTGCTGTAATTTGTTTAGCCTTCATGCCATGTTGTTTATCTAAGGAGAGCACCTCTAGTGAACTATGGACCCCGGTCCAATCTTTACCATTGATACATATTCCACTGTTACTTGTTTACTTGCTGCAAACCACCATTACCTTCCACACCGTACGTTTAATCCTTTGTTACGGCAACCGGTGAGATTGACAACCTCACTGTAAGTTGGGGCAAAGTCTTCAGTTTGTGTTGTGCAGGTCTCCGTGTTGCTTGCAACACCTGTGTGACGTTTCCTTCCTCCTACTGGATCGATAACCTCGATTTCTTACTGAGGGAAAACTTGCTGATGTACTGCTTCACACCTTGCTCTTGGTGTTCACAACAGACTCCACGTCAAGCACCAAGTTCTCTGGTGCCATCAAGGAGTCATCAACAAGTTTCCTGGCGCCGTTGCCGGGGAGGCTAAGGACGTCTTCACTAGGGGAGTCCTTCACTTCCTTTCTCTTTACTTTGTTTTTAGTTTGCTTTGTTTCTTTTTCTTGGTTTTGTTTGCCTCTTTTCAAAACCCCCCAAAAAAATTAGTCTAGTTTGGTTTGCTTTCTTTATTCAAAAACACAAAAAATTAGTTCCTGCTCTAGTTGCCACCTTGCTCTAGCTCACCATGTTGTTCCCCAAGTTCGCCCTGAAAGATCTTGCAATAGGTAGTGGATCCATAATTGGGAAAGATAATATTGAAGAATTCTTTAATCATGTTAGCAAGCATGAGGATATTGAGGATAGATCTCTAGCAGAACTTGCTCCTAATTATGAGATTGCTACACCTTCTTTAGTTCATATGTTATTGTTAGCCTTAACCCCTTCATACAATTCTTGTTCCTGAAACTAAAAGAAGAAGATAATGCTGAAAAGAGAGAATTCATCCTTGAAACGTTACTAAAAGAATCCAATGATGTTGCTAGGGAAGCCAAAAAGGTCTTTGAGTGTTTCAATATGCTTGTCTCAAGTGTAGATGTTGTGGGTACTTATGATAAAACTAAGCCTAGAGAAGAATTTAAGATACTCATACCCTTTAAGCTTGTTGGAATGCATGAAGCCCTTGAAAAGAATTTTGATTGGATTGCTCCTAAAAATCTTTTTGATGAAAGTAGTAAACCAAAGAGAGATGAGAAGGGATCCTCCAAAACCCATTTGGATGATATACCTTTCATAGTTGAAGACTTTGCAAGTATTGATGTTAATGCTTCGTCATTTGAAAATATTTGATTCTTCTTGCTTCTTGTGCCTAACTTAAAGGCGTTAAAGAAAAGTACTTGTTGGGAGATTACCCAAGTGTTTCCTTGAGTCTTGGAAGTTATTATTTCAGTAATGACCTCTCCTTAGCCTTTTTGTTTGCTTTTTGTGCCAAGAATGACCTCTAATGAGAGGGAAGTAAGATTTGGGGAGTTGCTGTCCCGAAACACATTTCTGTCCTCCACCAAAAGAATTCGTGAGGAGTCTCTGTAACTAGGTTTGAGCTAAAAATTTACGAATAAATCCCCCAGTATGTTAGATAGCTTTCGTTAGTTCAAAACTTTTTGATTTGATCAACAGAAGATGTTCGAAAAAATCGGTTTCTACCTACTGGTCTGTTTTGACAGATTTCTGTCATTATTTGCATTTGCTTCTTATTGATTCCTTTTTGAGTTCTCTTTAGGTGAATTGAGATTTTTGACGGAGTTAATAAAGTAGCTTGTATTTTTAGTGAAAAGAGTTGCTGTTACAAATCTTTTCCAGAGGTCTAATATCTTTTGGATAAGCTAATGTTGCTAATGAAGATTGTGTGAAGTTTTGTATGAAGAAAAAATTCAGGTGTATAGAGAGAATGATGTAATGAGATGACGAATGGAAAAAAGCTCAAGATTGGGGATGCCACCCCGGTGTCACCCCAAGAAATATCCAAGAGGTACAAGCGTCAAAGCTTGGGTATGCCCAAGGCATCCCCTTCTTCATCAATAAAAATCTCAGGTCTGTCTAGACACTTCGTTTTTAGTGTTTCATGCATAGTTGTGTTCTTGTAGCGTCTTAGTTTTTGTTTGGTTTGCTTAGTTTGTTTATTTTGCTTGAATAAAGTAGTTTGGACCCCGTTCTCGCTGTGTTGTTTGCAAATAAGTTGCTTGGTGTTGGAAATGAGTAGTAAGTTCTTGCTTGTAAGTGCAAGAGGAGCTTGCATTGACTGTGACTAGACTTTAGCATGACATGCTAGGTGTTTTTTTGACCTTATGCTTAGTGATTATTGTTGTAGCATGTATTGTTCCAAACAATTGGTATTGCTTAGTGTGCCTTGAAGAAATTATGTGTTGTTTTAGCATGCAAAACCATAGTATAGTGGTATTCTCCTTTGATGTTTTGCTTGGGTTGACTTGGCACATGTTCACACCATGTTATGACTATGAACAAGTCACCATAGCCTCTATGATCATTTATTCCTTGACTTGTAGTATCACTCTTTGCTTTGATTAGTAATGATTTGTTGTACTGCATGATTATGGTCATTATGCTCTCTTATTTGGTTGCTCCCAGTCTTTTGCTAGCCTCCACTTGTATGAGTAAGCTCTACTCATGCTTCCAACTCCCAAGAAACTAACTTATTTGTAGAGGTCCCAATCTTGGATAAGATAGAGCCTCCTGTGTTTACAATGCTAGTCCCTGGATCAATAGCTAGCATCCACAGTTAAGATGTAATATCAAGAAACAAAGGTCATAATATAACTTTATAACCAGGAATAACATAGATTTATTACATCTTACATAGCTCATATGGCTATTACATTACATTGCAGCGGAATAACTATAAGCATGGGGTCCATCATCTTCAAAGTGTCACAGGCAGATGTTGGTTGTAGACTTTGTAATCCTAATCAATCAATCTTCACTAAAAACAATCAAACCTGCAACATACAAGTTACAGCCACAAAGGGTCAATACATTTGAATTGTATTGGTAAGTGATACTATGGTATTATGGTGGAGTCTACCATCTATATGCATTTGGCTAAGTGGAGTTGAGGCTTGCATTGCTTAAATTAGATTTTTCTTATCATTTTGAAAATACTAAGTTTTGCTTGTCAAAAACATTTTTCTCAATCAAAGACTTCAAGATCCTTGTACCAAGCCATCTCTCCATCAATGATCGAAGAATTCAAACAACCCTTGTTCAAACCACAAGATTTTAATTTAGAAATTTGAATGATGAGATTCTTGATTGCTTCCATGACTTATAATAAATATGGTGGTCCATCTATATGGTTCACTTGAAATATTTCCATCCTTCTTAGTTGATTTTCATGAACAAGATCTTTGTATCCTTAAAGAATTTCTTGCATCTTGGTCTCAAAACTTCAAAGGTGATGATGGCTCCTTCTAAGTTGTGTTTCCTTAGTCTTCAAATCTTGAGCAAGATTTCTTGTCTCACTTGTCCTTAGTGATATCCAAGGTTGAAGTCCTTGGTGAAAATGTTGAAGATGTTGAAGTCATTAGAGTTGATGAAGTCCTTATCTCATGGTGAAGTCTTTGGCCATGGGGTAGGCTTTGTCCATCAAGTTTGAAATAGATGAGATGTAGAATCAAAACCAAAATGGTTGAGGAAAGATTTTACAAGATTGTTTGTGAATAAGTTTTGGAACAAATACAACTCCTATTTTTCTAAGGGGTTTTGTCCAATCCTAGGTTTACAAATCCTACAGGCAACACAATGCTCTGATACCATCTGTAAGGTTCCCAACCTTTAATAAGGTAGAGATCCATGTGTTTACAATGCTAGTCCCTGGATCAATAGCTAGCATCCACAGTTAAGATGTAATATCAGGAAACAAAGGTCATAATACAACTTTATAACCAGGTATAACATAATTTATTACATCTTACATAGCTCATTTGGCTATTACATTACATTGCAGCAGAATATCTATAAGCATGGGGTCCTTCATCTTCAAAGTGCCACATGCAGACATGTTGGTTGTAGACTTGTAATCCTAATCATTAAACTTCACTAATATCAATCAAACCTCCAACATAACAAGTTACAGCCACAAAGGTCAATACATTTGAATTGTATTGGCAAGTGATACTATGGTAATATAGTGGAGACTATCATCTATATGCATTTGGCTAAGTGGAGCTTAGGCTTGCATTGCTCAAAATAGATTTTCCTTATCATTTGAAAACACTAAGTTTTTGTTTGGCAAAGATCACCCAAGGCATCTACCAATCAAAGATTGAAGATCCTTTAACCCTTGTTCAACCACAAGTTTTTAACTTAGAAATTTGGATGATGAGATTCTTGATAGCTTCCATGTCTTGATGCTCAAATTTTCCTTTACCAGGGACATGGCTAAGTACTTAGATTTTACACTCTGCAGAGGTGGTGCACTTTCCCCACAAGACTTGGTTTCCCAAGACAAGATCTTTCAGAAGCCTTCCCTTAGACCAAAATGGACGCGCTCCAACCTATCAAACCCCTACCACCAACTGTCCATTTGTCTAAGTTCGTGCAACCTATATGATCCAGGCAGAGCCCATATTGCCAAGTGGTTGCACTTGAAGCTTCTCAACATTTGACATCTCAAATCCCTTTGTTTCCTGGGTGGCATTCCACAAGTGATATACACAACCCAAGTCCATGGCCTTGTGTAACCACTCAACATATCCCAATCCTTCCATTCCACCCAGGAGGTTCATTAACTTAGTTGTTTTATTAGACAAAATCACAAGTCCTCAGACTTAGAATATTTTTCCATAGTGTGAATATATATTCCACCCATGTTTTCTATTAGCTAGGCTAAGCTTGGTAGTAATAGGATACTTAACTTAGGAAATCCTACTAAGGATTCATCTACTAGGTTTTACTATAGCAAGGTCTATACTTAGCAAAATCCATGCAAGTTTTACTTAGCAAAATCACTAATGCATAGAGAAAGTAATGGGACAAAAAGTATGAAGCATCACTTGCCTTTTTGGTAGGGAATGGTGGTTCACTCCTTGATCTTGCTAGTCTCACACTTCACTACAAGTCAATCAAGCAAACACTAATTCAATTTACATTCCAAACCAATAATCACTCAAACAAATTCACACACACAAAACAATGGAAACCAATTCATGCATGGGAGCATGCACAAGATAGTTTTATTTTGCAAAGGGGTCTTTATGGGGTTTCTCAACTTTGTAAGATCCAAATTGGTCTTTTACCAAAGTGGCAAAGTCATTAGCAAGAGGGTTTTGTCCAAAAACTATTTTTAATTCCATTCATCATTTTATGTGGTGAAAAATGTTTTTATTAAGGGAAAAACTCTTAAGTTGTTCACCAAATGAGTTGCTATTGCAAAACTTGGTGTTTTGGGTCAGTAGGGTTGGTCTAAACCATTTTTCTCCAAAGTTCTTTACTCAAAATCATTTCCATAAACAATCCATTATTTTTATTTGGCTAGAAATTGGCTAAGTCTAATAATTCAACCTAAATTATATCAAAATCATTTTTAACACCAAAGGTTGGTTCCTAGGGTCAGTAAGGTCACAACAAACCATTTTGCAAAAGTTTTAATCCAAAAATCATTTTTAAACAATTTTTATACTCTAATCAAGCATACATAAGTTTCTGCAAATTCAAACAAGATAACAGATACTATTTACTAAACTAAGGGCATGGTTGTCTAGGGCTTGATCTCCTGATTTCATTGATATAAATTTTTAAAATTTGGACGTGTGGTTTGAGAGTTATAGCATTTACAAGTTTGCATTCTAATCAGATTCAAATTCTGTTTTTCATATTTCTGGTGACACGCGGCACTTTCCTATTTGCCGATACCGGTTCGGGTGGATCGTGGCCTGCTATGCGTTGGACCTAAACGAATCGTGCGGCTCTGAAGACGTACCCTTTCGGCGTTAAATGATTCTATCGTGCCCGCCCGATCTAGATCGAACGGCTCCTATCTAATGGCCATGAACTGGCGGCGCGAGGTCATCAGCGAGCGGCGGAGCGACCAGTTGGCGGTGGCGCTGGCGAGGCAGGAAGCAAGAGAGGGTAAGAAGATGCTCACCAGGCTCAGGAGAACACGGTGAAGCTCAAGGTACTCGCGGTTAGTCAAGGGGCGCTCAGGTTCTACGGCAATTCCTCACCGGAGTTCGTGGCGGCGTCGGGAGCTTCTGCCTGACAACGGGGATGGGGCTGCTGTCCACCAGAGGGCAAGAAACCGATGTGGTTAGATGCGCAAGGACACAACGAATGTGCGTGCGTGAATGAGAAGGCGCGGGGTGGTCAGATACTACCTGTGGTCTTCGCCGGAGATGAAGCAGACGGTGGCGACGGTGGTCGTTGTCGAAGGCGAGGTTACAGGGTACCCGCGGTCGAGTTTGATGCACTAGCAGATGCGCCTGAGAGTGGGGAAGCTGTGAGCTTGGTCGAGGAGGAGAGGGGCGGTGAGGGGCTGCCGGAATTGATGAGAATGGTCGCCGGAGACAGAGACAGTCGAGGAGAGATTGTGGCGGCCTGGAGGCGTGCTCGGGGGAGGAAACAGAGGGGAAAGGAGGAGGGAGCGTGGGCGATTAAGACAGCATGCTCGCGGCGAGAGATTAATGCTGCAATAAAGCGTATTCAATCGGAGAATCAAATGGCAGCAACGGTGGTGAGTTAACGCGAGGAGGAAGAAGACGAGCTGGTGGTGTGGGGTCTTGTTGTCAGCGAGAAACGAGAGGGACAAGTGGTCCACCCGTCATTGGCTTAGTGGGTTGTTTATGAGGTGAGGAAAAAACGGTTCGGGCGTGGGAATTGGGCTAGGTGGGCTGTTTGGGCTGGGGTAGTTGGGCCGCTGTTGTTTCCTCTTTTTTTTGTACAGAAATATTTTCCTTTTCTTTTTCTATTTGCTGATTTGATTTTCAATCAACATTTCAAACATTCAAACCATTCAATTAATTCAAACTATTGTAATGAGTTTTTGGTTCTGTTTAACATCATAATTCACATTCTAAAATAAAATATAATTTTAAATCTTTTTAGGTTCCATTTATTAATTAACTAAATGGATCATTAGTTATTTAATAAAATAGGGTTTGTTTTAATTAATAAAATCTTCATTTAAAATCCAAATATTTTCAAAATAATATCTGTAGGTTTTATTTGGAAATAAAGAATATTTGGGGAACTTGTTTAAAACAAAATAACCTTTTATTTTAGGGTCCATTAATAATTGAATAAAATGGACCTTAGTTATTAAATCAAATAGAGTTTGATTTTATTAATAAAATCTTTACTTGAAACCTAAATATTTTTCAAAACCAAATCAGTAGGTTTTATTTGGGAAAAATATAATACTTGGAAATTTGTTTAACACAAAATAGCATTTTATTTTAGAGTCCATTATTAATTAAATATAATAGACTTTCTTTATTAAAACAAATAGTATTTGTTTTATTGAGATATTTATTTTGAAATCTAATATAAAGCCAAAACATTTTAGTAGGTATTATTTGTGAATATCAAATAATTGAGAAAACTTATTTTAAATAATTTAATAAGTTTTGATGTTTCAATTTAAATTGGTAAAACCTCTTATCTTCAAATAAGGTTGGATGTTAAATCCTTATTACTTTATTTAATATAAACTTTTATTATTTTAATCAAAGAAAACTCTTTTGTTTCAAAATCTTGGCCAAGTTTAATTTGGCTTTATAAAATAATCCTTATTTATAAATCCATCTTTTCTTTTGAATACCAAATCCTTTTATTAAAAGATCTAAAATAGTATTTCCAAAATAGTTTATTTTCCTTTGTTATTTGTTTTATCTTTTTAAATCCTTTTGAGATTTAATTGTTCAAAATAGGTTTGAAGATTCCTTTTGGAATTCAAAAAGTTTCTTCTGGCCCTGAAAATCAAACAAGGTTTTATTTTATTCATTTATTTTCACATTACAAGATTTGGAAAATCTTGGGATGTGACATTATTCCAAAGTGTCCACTATAAACTCCTATGCATGGTGTGTTACACCATTCCAAAGTATATTCTTGTTTTCAGCTATCTTCCAATTAAAAACTATTTTGTTATGTGAAAACTTAGTGATTAAAGCCCTCACAAACTTGATGGCACACTTTATATTGTTTGCCCCTAATAAACTAGAACCACTGTGTCTTCTATGTTGTATATGCTTGCACTTATACGTTGGAATTAGCAGCACCATACTGTCATGGGGAACGTTTTCAACATTGCACTTGTACTTTGTACTCAGTTGATATCATGCTCTTTTGTCTATGGATGTCACCGGTGTGAAATAAAGAGGGAACTTGTAAGTCCATGGAGTTTGTATTTTGTGTTACAGAAACGCCTGGACCGCTAGCCTAAGCCATGCCTAATCATGGTGGAAACTTGCAGCATCACCATAGTGACATCTATGAAGCATTCTTCTTATTAAAAAAGAGACACACTGAGACAAGAGGAAAGAGAAAAAAATCACCATATTCCCATGGTAAATAAGAAGATTGCTTAGATGCTCATTGTCTGCTTGCATTGTCATTTTGGTTATGGAATAGCTCCTGTACCATGTGAAAGGGGTACCTCGTTGCCTGTTCTCTATGATATGCAAATACTTACAATGACAAGAACTTACCGGTGACTGAACTTGAGTAGCATGAGGTGTGGCCCTCGTATTCAAGGGACTTGAGATTGCCAACTTATACTTCGTCAAGCATATAATCCATCTTTGTTCACTTTAACCTTAACCACTTCAAGATGCTTATGATAGGGGAAATGAGGGTTGAAATCTAACAAGTACCATAATTTTTGAAAGCTCTTTTTGAAACTTGAAATCCCTGCTTCCTTTATAAAAGGCTTTTCTTCCACCATTATTTGAGTCTCCACCTTCTACCTTTAGGCACAATTAAGAGAGCATAGTTTTCATTCTGTGTGCTGTGTTCCAAAGCTTATTGATTGATGCATATTGTGATATTACTTGTTCTTGTGCTACTTGTTTTCTAGTCACCCTTGTGAACTTTGAGAAGGTCCTATGCATCTATTTGCCACTCTATGAGGGACAAACTGAGTGCCACTATGCCATTTTTTGTATGTGAAACAAACAAACGTTTTTCAATGCATATTATTCATGATCTTTGTTTGCAGCTTGACATGTTGCATGCATAGTTACTTTGTCCTATTGTTAGAACTCCATCTTTCATGCACATGTTTAGAGTTCTTTGATCCCAGGTTTCAATGCTTGCAAATGGTTTGTTCTTTATTGTGAGGGTGCATGTCACCTAAATTTTTTTATCACTTACCTACTCGAGGACGAGCAGGAGTTAAGCTTGGGGATGCTTGATACGTCGGAAAAGTATCTACAATTTTTGATGCTCCATGCTTGTTTAGTATCTACTTTGCTTTGCTTTGTCTACACTTTGAGGTGCTTTTTACATGTTTTCTGGTACTAACCTATTAACAAGTTGACACAGTGCTAGTTGCCTGTTTTCTGTTGTTTTTGGTTCCAGAAAAGCTAGTAAAGAAATATTCTCGGAATTGGACGGGACAAACGTCAAAGTCAATTACTTTCCATGGGGAACAATAAGTACAGAGGGAAGACGGAAAGGCGTGCCAGGGCGGCCACACCCCCCTAGGCGCGGGTGGGCCCTGCCCTGCGCCTAGGCAGGGTATGGGGCCCCTGGCCACATCCTTGGCCTCCCCCTTCGCCTATAAGAAGCCCCCAATGCAGAAACCCTAAGTACCCAATCAATATTCCACGAAACCTTCTGTAGCCGCCGCCGCCGTCGTCCCTAGATCGGGGGATCTGAAGTTCTTCCCGGCACCTTGCCGGAGGGGAGATCATCCCAGAGGCCTTCTCTTCGGTATGATGCTAAGTAGTTCTACCTTGGACTATGGGTCCATGTAGTAGCTAGATGGTTGTATCTCCTCCTTTGTGCTTTTATGTATAGATCTTGTGAGCTCCATTCATGATCAAGATCTAATCTATTTGTAATCATGCATGTTGTGTTTGCAGGGATCCGATGGATATTGAGATTATTATGTTAGTTTGATTAATGGTTTTGTCTTTATGATACTATCATGTCTGTGTTGTTTGTGATCTTGCATGCTCTCCATTATTAGTAGCTATCTTGGCCAAGTAGTTGCTAGTGACTCCAAGAGGGGGTATTTATGCTCGATAGTGGGTTCATGCCTCTAGTTTCCAAGGGAAGTGACAGAAATCTCTTCGGTTGTAGATGTGTTGTTGCTACTAGGGAGAAAACAACGGTCTCTTGTTCATAGAACAAGTGGATTGTTTACCTTACACACTTTGCTTAAAGAAGTTGTATGTTGCTTGCAACTTAATACTGGATGTGGTTCGGATGATAACCTGAAGGTGGACTTCTAGTCATAGATGCAGTTGGATGGAGGTCTATGTATATTGTTGTATTGCCCAATCTAATCTCATAGGATCTTTCTGGCTAGTAATTGAATTGTTATGCCTTGCTCAGTTCCTGTCAATTGCCCTGCTGTAATTTGTTTACCCTTCATACCATGTTGTTTATCTAAGGAGAGCACCTCTAGTGAACTATGGACCCCGGTCCAATCTTTACCATTGATACATCTTCCACTGTTACTTGTTTACTTGCTACAAACCACCATTACCCTCCACACCGTACGTTTAATCTTTTGTTACAGCAACCGGTGAGATTGACAACCTCACTGTTAGTTGGGGCAAAGTCTTGAGTTTGTGTTGTGATGGTCTCCGCGTTGCTTGGAACACCTGTGTGACGTTTCCTTCCTCCTATTGGTTCGATAACCTCGGTTTCTTACTAAGGGAAAACTTGCTGCTGTACTACTTCACACCTTGCTCTTGGGGTTCCCAACAGACTCCACATCAAGCACCAAGTTCTCTAGCGCCATCAAGGAGTCATCAGTAACCCTGCTAACGATGTCGATATCAGACCTGCTAAAATAAAATGGGTGCCGACAAAGGGCAAAGGAAAAATAGAGCGGTCAGTACTGAGGCCAGTACACGGCGAGACTTAGAATTCAGCGGTTCTTGCCTACATAGGTATGGTGGACTAAAGCGGCAGTGAAGCATACACTAAACTACCTATAGAGACTCGATACAACTGTCGGCTATCAGAGAGATATGAGAAAGACCTATTCGGATCCAACCTGATACTGCCACGAAACATACCCAACCTGGTATTCTCCCTCGAGACCAAACGAGGAAGTTAAGCCGAGGAAACTCACATGGTTGGCAGTTTTAAGCATTCTTTCCATGGTGGTTATCCAACTTACTAGTCATATCACATACAAGTCAAATTTATAATAGTAAACTTTAGTTATAGTTGTCTATGATCGAGATAATGTGCTCCAAGTCATCCATAACCGCGGACACGGCTTTTCGAAAATATTTAACCCTGCGGGGGTGCACCAAAGTTTCCACACGCACTTCAACCCTTTTTGCCAGATCAATTAACATACTTCCATCGGTATGTCGGCAGGGCCTAGGACACGACGTTTTCTCTGACCCAAAGCAAATACATGTGGGCAACCCGAAAGAGCTACCCGTATGAGGTATAGCTAATCCTCCTTGTACGGACCCTAGGGTTGCATACACTTGTCATACGAGCAGAGGTCATGGACAAAATATTCCCGTGACAAAGTGCCGTGCTTATGCAACAATAATAAACGCTCATCGAGCAACAGTTAATAAACATGACATACATGGCATAACGTGGCATGAAAAGTTCAAACTAGTTTGTGGCCCCAGTCCAGTACTTTGAAATCAGGTACTAAGCCGATAGGGGTGCTTATACACCCCACATGTGGTTAGCGCGCTCAGTCCCGGAACAAGTGTCAAGAACTCGGGTCCTAGGTGGACACAAGTGGGCGGTTAACAACCAAATCTCAACTATTACCCACCGGTGCCTCTTCATTAGTTATATCCATTTTAATATTTAAATAACCAGTTTTAATTAAAACCACGATTATCTCCATCTTTATGAATATGCCAACCCCCAACATCAGTGGAACATCGACAACACGAAGCAGCACCTGAGCAAGCAACTACAACTCGCAGGGCCAACCGTCTACCCAAACAACAGGCAATAGGAGGTGTCCAAGACAATATAAAGGCTGCAGGGATATATAAAGGGGTATGGATCTAAATCATCGCAACATAGATAGCAATAGATCAACAAGAGGAAGTAAAGACTATAAATATAAATTAGGTAGAAAGAGAGAGAATGCTCGCCTAGGAAATACTGCCAAAGGTTCATCCGAAGATCGGGTCGACACTTGCATCAACTCATCGGGCTAATCTGTAAAGAACCAAAGCACTAAAACAAACATCAGATACACTATTTAATACTACGAAAGAAGATCGGGCATGATGCATGTATGATGTATGACATGGCAAAAATGCGATGCGATTAGGAATATTGAGCGGAACTAGGGCCCCGACAATTATTTAGATGGTTCTACCCGCAATTTAAATATTGTCATAACGAGGCAAAAAATAGCATCGGTTTGCTACACAAATTTAAATGGAGCCAATATAAGACTAGAAAAGCCTGCATATGGTCTCTATATTTAATGATGAGGTGAATCAGCATAATACCCCAATCAAATAAACATGTATGCGAGCATCACAATTCAATATGCACAAATTAAATATCATGTTATAAAAATATAGGGGCTTAGTGTCACACATCTTGGTATCGGCGATCTTGGGGTTCCGAGGTTCAACGGGGTTCGGGCTCGATGGGGTCGGTCTTCGGGTCCGGGAAGAAGAGCTTCGAACCATCTAACCCATGAAGTAGATCTTGGCGTCTGTGTCCTCTTCGGTGTCGAACTTGGGGTTTCTGCTTCGAGCGATGTTAACGACCTTGCAACGGTGCCCGGGTCTTCAGAAGATCTTGATTGATACACATATACACAGTTCGATGTGGATGGTATGGCTTCGTGGTGCTCGAGCAGCCACAACATCAACATCTCCTCACTCCACCACACACAACATCTTCTCACTGCTGCACGGACATCCCAATGCACATCTTCTGTCGGGAACGCAGCGCACTAGGGATCGATCCTGAACAACACAAGCAGGAACCCTCGAGGTGTGTAGAAGGACATCCAAGCGGTCACGGTGGGGATGGAAACACCCGACAGGGCCGGGCCAGCAGAGGACGGAGGGGCGAGCTGCTGCCAGGAAGGGTTCCAGGCGGGTCAGAGCAGGGCGGCGATCTAGGGCTGAGCGACGACGTCGGTGCAGGGCAGTCCTAGGTTGGTGCACGACGGCGGCGAAGCTCCACATGCAGGGAGGCGAGGAGGCCGGGCACGCGGACAGAGGCCGACGGCGGCTTGGAGGCAAGTGTGGAGGTGCGACGGGGTGAGTTCGAACCGACCGATGACGCGACAACGGGAAAGGGCGAGGAGGCGGTGATGCGTCGCGACCGCTAGGGAACGAGAGAGACGAGTGCGGTGGTCGGGGTCCGCGGTGGTGCTTGGGGGCAGCGTGGCGATGACACTGCGGGGTCGAGGGCGCCTGGCAGTAGGGACGAAGGAGAAGAGGGCGTCCAGTGGAGAGGCATCGTTGAGGAGGAGATGCCCTGGTGGCAAGGGTCGATGGAGAGGAGGGATAGGCGGCGGCGTCAGGGAGGGAGTCGAGCGAGGTGGAGGGAGAACATGGGGTTGGGGAGCAGCGTCAGCGGGGGCGTGCGGGCCAGGCTGGCGGGGTTGGTCCGGGATCGGGACACGTGGTGGACGCTGTAGGTGCGGGCAGTTGAGAGTGACGTGGGGTGGATGCGAGGTGGGGTCCACGCGGGGAGTACGCGGTCAGAGAAGCGTGCGTCTGTATGTGTGATATGTCGAAGCGTGCGTCTGTACGTGTGATACGTCCTAAACGTATCTATATTTTTGATGCATCATGCTTGTTTAGTATTAACTTTCTTATGTTTTATCTACATTTTGAGGTATTTTTATACATTTTTCGGAACTAACCTATTAACAAAATGCCGCGGTGCCACTTGCCTGTTTTCTGCCGTTTTTGGTTTCAGAAAAGTTAGTAAATAAATATTCTCGGAATTGGACGGGACAAAAGCCAAAGTCAATATTTTACCAGAAGGAACACAGAGTCCAGAGGGCAGCCAAAGTGGGGCCATGAGTCGGCCACACCCTATGGTGGCGTGGCCACGGGGCACGCCAGTCCTAGGTGTGGGCCCCTCGGGCGCGCACCGACCTTGCCCCTTCGCCTATAAAAGCACCCTGATGCAGAAACCCTAAGCACCCGATCAGATCTCCACGAAACAGTCCGTAGCCGCCGCCACCTTCGTCCATAGATCGGGGGATCCGAATATCTTTCTAGCACCCCGTCGAAGGGGAGAGATCATCCCGGAGGCCTTCTTCATCACCATGCCAGCCTCCGGAGTGATGCATGAGTAGTTCACCCTTGGACTATGGGTCCATACAGTAGCTAGATGGTTGTTTCTCCTCCTTTGTGATATCATGTTTAGATCTTGTGAGCTCCGTTCATGATCAAGAACGTCTATTTGTAATCATACATGTGTTTGCGGGGATCCGATGGATATTGAGATACTATGTCAGATTGATGGTTGATTCTATCATGTCTATGTTATTTGTGATCTTGCATGCTCTCCGTTGCTAGTAGCTATCTTGGTCAAGTAGATGCTTGTAACCCCAAGAGGGAGTATTTATGCTCGATAGTGGGTTCATGCCTCTAATAATCTGGGGAAGTGAAGGAAATCTCTAAGGTTGTATATGTGTTGTTGCTACTAGGGAGAAAACAACAATCCATTGTCGATGGGGCAATTGTATTGTTTACTTTACACACTTTGCTTAATGCAATTATCTGTTGCTTGCAACTTAATACTGGAGGGGGTTCGGATAATAACCTAAAGGTGGATTATTAGTCATAGATGCAATTGGATTACAGTCTATGTATTATGTTGTAATGCTCAATCAAATCTCGTAGGAGTCAAGATGTCTAGTATATGCATTGTTATGCTTTCTCAATCTGTCAATTGCCCCGCTGTAATTTGTTCACCCAACATGCTATCTATCTTATGGAGAATACTTATAGTGAACTGTGGACCCTGGTCCATTCTTTATCATTGATATACCATCCACTGTTTATCGTTACTGTTTATTTTCTACAATCAACTATTATCTTCCATACTATACGTTTAATCATTGTTTTCAGTAAACCGGTAAGATTAACAACCTCACTATAAGTTGGGGCAAAGTATTGTGGGTTGTGTTGTGCAGGTTCCAAGTTGCTAGCAATACCTTGGAGTTGTTTCCTTACTCCTCCTGGTTTGATAACCTTGGTTTCATAACTGAGGGAAAACTTGTTGTTGTGCTCATCATACCTTCCTCTTGGGATTCCCAACGAGCTCTACATATTTGAGCCATCAAGAACTTTGGCGTAGTTGCTGGGGAGATAAGGACAACTTCAATCTCTTCCTCCTCGTCAATCACTTTTCAGGGACAAAGAAGATTCTCGCAAGGGGAGTCTCTCACAACCAATCTCTTTACTTTGTTTTTGTTTTTCTTAGTTTCTTTTGTTTCGTTTTGCTTGTTTCTTTTTATCAAAAACACACAAAAATCGGTTGTACTAGTTTGTTTATTTTTATAAAAAAACAAAAAAAATAGTTCCTACTTCAAGTTGTTTTTATGTCTAATTCTGCTCCAATCACTATTTCATTATGGATAACCTACTTGGTTTCCTATTTTGGAAAACTACTATCACTTCTAAGGTAGTAGATGAACCATCGCCTACTGGACCTGAAGGATCATTAGATGAATGATACGTCGGAAATGTATCTATAATTTTTGATGTTCCATGCTTGTTTAGTATATACTTTTCTTTGCTTTGTCTACACTTTGAGGTGTTTTTATATCTTTTATGGAACTAACCTACTAACAAGTTGCCACAGTGTCAGTTGCCTGTTTTATTCTGTTTTTGGTTCCAGAAAGGCAGAAAATCAATATTCTCGGAATTGGACGGGACAAAAGCCAAAGTCAATATTTTACCGTGGGAATCATGAAGTCCAGAGTAGAGATGGAGGGGCGAGCCAGGGCTGCCACACCCCTAGGCACGGGTGGGCCCACCCCGCGCCTGGGTAGGGTGTGGGACCTCCGACCGCCTCCTAGCCTCGCCTCTTCGCCTATAAGAAGCCCCCGATGCAGAAACGCTAGGCACCCGATCAAAACTCCACGAAAAATTCTGTAACCACCACCACCATCGTCCCTAGATCGGGGGGATCTGAAGTTCCTCCCAACACCCTGCCAGAGGGGAGATCATCCCAGAGTCCTTCTTCCCCGGTATGAAGCATGAGTAGTTCCACCTTGGACTACGGGTCCATGTAGTAGCTAGATGGCTATATCTCCTCCTTGTGCTTTCATGTATAGATCTTGTGAGCTCCGTTCATGATCAAGATCTAATATATTTGTAATCATGCATGTTGTGTTTGTGGGGATCCGATGGATATTGAGATTACTATGTCAGATTGATTAATGGTTTTGTCTAATTGATACTATCATGTTTGTGTTGTTTGTGATCTTGCATGATCTCCGTTGTTAGTAGCTTCTTGGCCAAGTAGTTGCTAGTGACTCCAAGATGGGTTATTTATGCTCGATAGTGGGTTCATGCCTCTAGTTTCCAAGGGAAGTGACATAAATCTCTTCGGTTGTAGATGTGTTGTTGCTACTAGGGAGAAAACAACGGTCTCGTGTTCATAGAACAAGTGGATTGTTTACCTTACACACTTTGCTTAAAGCAGTTGTCTGTTGCTTGCAACTTAATACTAGAGGGGGTTCGGATGATAATCCAAAGGTGGACTTCTAGTCAAAGATGCAGTTGGATGGCGGTCTATGTATATTGTTGTATTGCCAATCGAATCTCATAGGATCTTTTTGTCTGGTATTGCATTGTTATGCCTTGCTCATTTCCTGTCAATTGCCCTGCTGTAATTTGTTTACCCTTCATGCCATGTTGTTTATCTAAGGAGAGCACCTCTAGTGAACTATGGACCCCGGTCCAATCTTTACCATTGATACATATTCCACTTTTACCTGTTTACTTGCTGCAAACCATCATCACCTTCCACACCATACGTTTAATCCTTTGTTACGGCAAACCGGTGAGCTTGACAAGCTCACTGATTCGTTGGGGCAAAGTCTTGAGTTTGTGTTGTGCAGGTTTCCACATTGCTTGCAACACCTGTGTGACGTTTCCTTCCTCCTACTGGTTCGATAACCTCGGTTTCTTACTGAGGGAAAACTTGCTATTGTGCTTCATCACACCTTGCTCTTGGGGTTTCCCGACAAAGCATTGCACATTGACGCAGTGCCATCAATGAAAAAGGGGAGGAGGGTGAGGAACAAAAGGAGGAAGAATGGATTAGCTACCCAGGCCTACCTTCCAATGAGAGTAACTCTTTATCCCTTACATTATTTGATTGTCCCCCATGCTTATCAAAGGAGGATGAATGTTATGTTCCTGTGAATTCTTTTGAAATATATACTACAGGTAAAACTTGTGATACCAATTATGCTCCTATTATCTATGATAATCCATGCTATTTTGATAAATCTTATGAAAATCCTTTATTTGTGCCTAACTTTGAAATGCATGGTACTAAAGAGTTTTGCTTAGAAAATGTTTATGATAAAGCTCTAGACGATGGTCCTAAGTTGGTTGATAATATTAATTGTACTACTATTGAAAATGAGTTTGGAGGGGTCTTGAATTTATCTTGGAACCCTATACTTCTTGAGAATGATCAGTCATCTTGTTATAAAATTGTTAAAAGTGGGTTTGAAGGTTTTAATCCCACTATTTTTGAGCTAGATAAAAATAATGTGTTTGTAGATCATGAAAACATGCTTTATGTGATAGTTATATTGTTGAGTTTATTCATGAGGCTACTGAAAATTATTATGAGAGAGGAAAATATGGTTATAGAAGTTTTCATGGTACTAAAACACCTCTCTATGTGCTGAAAGTTTTGAAGTTACTCTTGTTTTATCTTCCTATGCCTGTCACTTTGTTCTTTGTGAATTTATTTCTGTACAAGATTCCTATGCATAGGAAGTGGGTTAGACTTAAATGTGTTTTGAATTTTCTTCTTGATGCTCTCTTTTACTACAATTCATATTTCTTATGTGAGCATCTTCTCAAACTTCAAGCCTAGCTAAAAGGCGTTAAAGAAAAGAACTATTGGGAGATAACCCAAATTTATTTCAGTAAGTTTTTATTTTGTTAAGTCTTGTAAGTTATTTCCTCTGTAATAACCTATTCTTATCCCTTTTGTGTGGTATTTGTGCCAAGGATAACCTTTAATGAGAGAGAAGTAAGATTTGGGAAAGTTGCTGTCCCGAAATAGATTTTTGTGCTTCACTGTAAAAATTCGTGAAAATTTCCAGTACGTCGGATTGAGGTGTAATTTTCTGACCTTATGCCCCAGGTTATTATCTAACTTTTGGTAGTTTAACACTTTTAGATTTGAGCAACATAAGATCTTCAAAAAAATCGGTTTTTACCTACTGGTTTGTTTTGACAGATTTCTTCCATTATTTGCATTTGCCTCTTAATCGGTTTCTTTTGAGTTCTCTTTGATCACTTGAGCTTTTAAAAGAAGTTTCTACAGTAGCTTGTGTTTTAATGGAAGTTTTACTTGTGTTGAAACAAAACCCAAAGGATTATTATCTTGAATACACTAATGTTTCTAATGAAGAATTGTGTGAGGTTTTGTATGAAGGAAATTTTCAAGTGTAGGGGAAGGATGATGTGATGAGATGAAGAATGGACAAAAGCTCAAGTTTGGGGATGCCACCCGTGTCACCCCAAGAAATATTGAAGAGGTACAAGCGTCAAATCTTGGGGATGCCCAAGGCATCCCCTTCTTCATCAATAAAAATCTCAAGTTTTCTTTCAAAACACTTTATTTTTATTCCTTCATTCGCTATTGTGTTGTTCTTGTAGCGCCTATGTTTATGTATTTAGTTTTATTTTTTTTGGTTTGCTGCAATAAATTAGTTGGACCCCCACATTCTCATTTTGTTTCAAATAAGTTGATTGGTGTTGGAAAAGAGTAGAAATTTTCATGCTATTAGTGGTATAAAAGGAAGCTTGTTTTGACTGTGGCTTAGACTTTATCATGTCATGTTGGATGTTGATTTGACCATATGCTTAGTGATTATTGTTGTATCATGACTTGTTCCAAACATTTGAGATTTCTTAATGTGCCTTGAAAGAATCATGCGTTGTTTTAGCATACAAAATCATAATATTGTGGTATTCTCCTTTGATGCTTTATTTGGGTTGACTTGGCACATGCTCACACCATTTTATGACTATGAACCTGTAGAGGGACCAACCTTTAATAAGGTAGAGATCCCTGTGTTTACAATACTAGTCCCTGGATCAATAGCTAGCATCCACAGTTAAGATGTAATATCAAGAAACAAAGGTCATAAGACAACTTTATAACCAGGAATAAAATAATTGATTACATCTTACATAGCTCATTGGGCTATCTCATTACAATGCAGCAGAAATAACTATAGCATGGGGTCCTTCATCTTCAAAGTGCCACAAGCAATCATGTTGGTTGTAGACTTGTAATCCTAATTAACACACTTCACTAACATCAAACAAACCTGCAACATAATAAGTTACAGCCACAAGGGTCAATACATTTGAATTGTATTGGCAAGTGATACTATGGTAGTATAGTGGAGTCTATAATCTATATGCATTTGGCTAAGTGGAGCTTAGGCTTGCTTTGGTCAAAATAGATTTTCCTTATCTTTTGAAAAACACTAAGTTTTTGCTTGACAAAAATCACCCAAGGAACCACCAATAAAAATTGGTGAACCTTAAACCCTTGTTCAACCACAAGTTTTTAACTTAGAAATTTGGATGATGAGATTCTTGATAGCTTCCATGTCTTGATGCTCAAATTGTCCTTTGACAGGGACATGGCTAAGTACTTAGATTTTACACTCTACAGAGGTGGTGCACTTTCCACACAAGACTTGGTTTCACCAAGACAAGATCTTTCAGAAGCCTTCCCTTAGACCAAAATGGACGCGCTCCAACCTATCAATCCCCTACCACCAACTGTCCATTTGGCTAAGTTATTGCAACCTATATGATCCAGGCAGAGCCCATAATGCCAAGTGGCTGCACTTGAAGCTTCTCAACATTTGACATCTCAAATCTCTTTGTTCCTGGGTGGCCATCCATAAGTGTGATACACCAGGGTAGTCCATTGAAATGGGCCCTGAGTAACCACTCAACACAAACCAATCCTTCCATTCCACCCAGGTGATTCATTCACTTAGTTCTTTTATTAAACAAAACACAAGTTCTTGACTTAGAAAACATTCCATAGTATGAATATATTCCACCCTTGTTTTCTACTAGCTAAGCTAAGCATAATAGTAGTAGGAATCTTAACTTAGGAAATTTCTACTAAGGTTTCATCTACTAGGATTCCCATGGCATAGTTTATACTTAGCAAAATTCCATGCAAGTCCTACTTAGAAATATCACTAATGCATAGTGAAAATAATGGGACAAAAGTATGAAGCATCACTTGCCTTTTTGGTAGAGAATATAAGTTCACTCCTTGATCTTGCAATACTCACACTCTTCAAATCACTACAATTCAATCAACAAGCAATATTTCAATCTACCATTCAAGCAACATCACATAAAATAATGCATGCAAGCATGCCAAAGATTTTTTTTATTTACAAAAGTGGTTTCTAATAGGTTATAAACATTCTAAAACACTTATTGATCATTTTATAAAGGTGGCAAAATCATTTGCAAAAGATTTTACTTTTAAACTATTTTAAAACCAAATCAATATTTTATGTGGTTGAAAATGCTTTTAGCAAAGCAATAATATTTATAGGGTTCACCAAATACATTTTTAATTCTAAAACTTGGTGTTTGGGGTCAGAGAGTTTAAATCAAAACATTTCCCAAAGGTTTTTCTCCAAAATCATTTTTAAACCATAATCAACATTTTTATTTGGCTGGAAATGCTTTAATTCAAAGATTTATTAATTTGCCTCACAAAATATATTTGAAACCATGAGTTGATTTATATGGTCAGTAGGTTCAAAACAATCCATTTTTCAAAGATTTTATCACAAAAATAATTTTAGAATGAATTTTATATTCTAAATATGCCTACAAAAGTTTCTGAAAAAACAATCATTTTAACAGAAGCAATTTACTAAACAAAGTGCATGGTTGGAAAGCACTTGTCTTTCTGATTCCATTGATGTAAAATTTGCAAAATTTGGACGTGTAGATTAAAAGTATTAAGTTATGCAATTTACAAGATTGAACATCTAATAGAACATAATTTTTGTTTTAAATCAACTCTGGGCCACGTGGCTGCTTGCTACTGGCTGATACCGATTCGTTCGGATCACGCACTGAGGATCGTTGGATCTAATGCGAATCGCACGGCACACATGCTCTCATACCCTTTCGTTTAAGTTGTTCTGTCTACGTCACATGATGAGGATTTAATGGCTCACACGCGTTCGACCAAAGGTTGGCGGCGCGGCGACGATGGTTAGCAGCGCGGCGTGGTCAGATGTGGATGGTGCCGGCGATACAGGAAGCACGGGAGAAGGATGAATAGCTCACCAAGTTCGCCTCGTCGCGCTGAAGCTCAAGGTTGTCATTGTTTGTCGAGGGGCGCACAGAGTCGACTGGGATTCCTCGCCGGAATAGCTCACTGGCACGGGCACGCACGGCCATGGTCGAAGGCGAGCGTTTGGGTCGCAATTGATCAAGTAAACGCGTCAGGAGGGTGCACAAGGTTTCCTAGGTTGCGAAAGAACTCACCAGTGGGAAAGGGGCGCGCTGGTTTGTCGGCTACTGCTCGCCGGAGTTGAAGCAGACCGTGGCGGCGCTCAGTCGAGGTGGTTGTCGACGCTCTCGGTCACGAGAAGGCATGCGGTTGGGGTTAATGGATGCACACATTGACGATGAACAATCGAGCGTGTATTGGAGAGGATGGGGCGACGTGTACTTACCGGAATTGTCGCCGGAGTGTGTCGGGGCAGTGATATTCGGGTGAGTAATTCGTGTAGCCTGGTGGCGGGGAGGGTGTGGCGACAGAGGGGAAAGAGAGAGGGCATCGAGGCGCTTTAACGAGCGTGGTCGCATGGGGTAAAGGCTGCATCAATGTCGCGGATTAAATTGAGCTTTAACGGGCAGAAACCACCGGCGAGGTTAGCGCGGGTGGGGAAGATGCTGAGGTGGCGATGGGGTCCACTTGACAGCGAGAGAGGGAGAGGGGAGATGGGGGCCAGCGGTCAGCGACTGCGCGTGTGAGAATCTGGGTGGAAAACGGTTCGCTTGGGGGGTGAGAGGTAGTGGGCTGCTGGGCATGGATGGGCTTTGCTGGTGGGCTGATTTCTATTCCCTTTTTTCATCTGTTTCTTTTTCTTTTTCCATTTCTTTTATTCTGTTTTGATTTTGATTAATCAATTCAAACAACTTTTGAATTACAAACTTCAACCAAACTTTGAGTATATTCAAATACTGTTTAATAACACATTCTGAAGTCAAATTTAGAATAATATATTTATTCTTTTTAGGGGATATAAATTAATTAAAATAGGCCCTTGTATGAATTCCAAATAAGTTTTAATAATGTTTTTCAAACTCCATTTGAAATCTAAATCCTTCCAAATCTTTTCAGTAGGTTTTATTTGTTTATTTGGGTGTCAAATAATTCACCTTGAATTATTTGGAATGTTTTTAATATGATTTATTAGTCATTTAAAATTGAGTATTTGTCTTTATTCCAATGAAATTAAATATAGTTTTAATTCCATAAATTTTATTCAAATGATTCTTGTAGTTTATTTAAGTCAATTAAATAACTTTTATTTCACTTGGGTAAATTCCAAATAGTATTTTTCCCATGATTTAATTAATCATTTCTAATAGGGATTTTGTCTTTATTCAAATGGAAATAGAATTTGGTTAATGCCATTTTATTTAATTTGAAAATTCTTTATCCATTATTTTATTTGGATTTGGATTATATTTATTCCATTTGCTTATGGATTAGGTCAAGATTTGATTTGGCCTTTAGATATACCTCATTTAATATTTCTATCTTTATCTTATGAAATCCATATCTTTTTATTTATAGATCCAGACTTGGTGATTTCAATTGGTAAAATCTTATTTAATATTTATTTATCCTTTTAGATATCTTTAGGACTATTTGCTCACTAATTGGTATGGATTTCTAGATAAGTGCTTTATTAGCTTTGGAAATTCAATTTTCCTTATCTTATTAAATTCATAAGATTTTATCTATGGCTCCAAATTGAATGAAATCAATTTCTATGGTTTTATAATATTTATATTTGTCATTCTTGATCATTTTGAAATGTTTGTTTGACCAATTTATATGGATCAAATATTTAGTCTTTGAGATGACTTGGAAATGTTTTTCTTCCATTAGGGTTTTAGGGTTTTGGTTTATTTTCCAAATGTTTAAATTTCCAGATGCATTTATGAAGAATGCATTTCACTTGATTTGAATTTAGTTAGATTCAAACTTTATTCAAAGTTTGTTCAATATGGGATTTTAAGTTTCCACTTAGAAACAAAAGTTTCTTTTCACCCTAAATGATGGGGATACGCCTACTGGGGTATACTCAGCGGGACGTTTCCGACTGGCCCAAGGGCTGGCGAGTGGGCCTGCAGAACGGCGAGTGGATCAAAGCCCAGCAAGGTACCAGGCGACTGGAAGTTGAAGGCCCAGGCGAGTAGATAGGCCCAGTCAGTCTAGGTTAAACGATTGCCAAAGTTGTAACCCAATCGGTTGAGATATATAAACCTCCCTAAGGGGTGAGTAGAGACACGTTCCCTCATACACCCAAGCAACTCGCCGCCTAGTCGCCGAGTTCGCCCATTGTAAACACATCCATAATACAATCAAGCAGGAGTAGGTCTTTACCCTCCGGGGGGCCGAACCTGGGTAAAACCCTGTGTCTTTGCCCTCATCTCGCACCGCAGATGGCTGGCCGCCCTTGCCCCTTGTTCTACTATTCGCTGCCGATTGCAGGATCTGCCGTGGCCATTCCATGGCCGGTCTGGCCGGTGTTCTGCGGCGAGATCCAATCTGCCCATCAACGAGACGGTCGCCACCGGCCGCATGATAGCGATCGGCGAGATGCTCCAGATCTTGCCGAGCAGCTACGTCCCGGCGGCACGATCCGTCACGCACAGCGTGATCCTGCCGATCGGCACGATCAGCCTCTTCGTCGGCCTCACCGACGTCATCACCTCGGAGGACTCGGCTCGCATCCGCGAGTCGCCACCACGCGATCGGCTCTCCGAGAGCCAGGTCCGCACGATCCACCGCCTCGCCTCCGAGTACAACTCGGCCCACAGCAACGTGGCCGAGAACTCAGCGGCCGCAGAAGATGCGGCCCTCACCAACGACGCCGACTCGGCGACCCCGGCGTCACTCGCCGGATCCATCACCGCGGCCTCGTCCGCGGGCTCCATCGCTCAGGTCTCCAACGCGGGAGATTTCGAGGACCCCTCCATCCTCGGGATCTTCGAATCCTCGGGATCTTCGACTTCGACTCCGGGTCGGAAAACTCCGCCGACCTCCACGACGGAACCGGTCGCCATGCCGCGACCTACATGGCCACCGGCGCCGATCCGCCGGAGGATCCATTCTCCACCCCAATCCCTCCCAACGCCACGGCAACGGAGGTCGAGGAACTCCGCCTGAAATTGGCAGAGGCAGTACGCAAAGAGCAGGCCGAGCGCGAAAAATTTCGCCTCGAGCAAGTGACAGCGCAGGAACTGTCACGCTACCACCAGCAGCGGATCAGGTCACACCTGAATCCCACCGTTCAGGGGCGCGCCCTGAACTTCGACGACGAAAACGACCCGGCTCGCATAGCCGAGCGCGCGATCTGCGAGAACGCGCCACCAGGAGGGAGCGCCCGGCCCCCGCCAGGGTCAACGGCGATGGGGGCCCCACCACCACCCAACCGCACCCCTCCCAGGGACCAGCCGCGGATAGTCGTCTCCTCACGGGAGCGAGACGCGAACGGCCTACCACTGTTCTCCACTCCGATGGACAACCTCGTGGCAGGCCGAGCAGCAGCCGATAGCATCACGGCCACCGGCGACGGCGCCTTGCAAATCCAGTACGTCAAGGCCCTGCTCGCAAAGGCCGTGGAGCAGCAAAAAGCGGGCGCCGACTCGCAAGGGCGAGTATACTCACGCTCCTCAGGAAGCAGGGCGGCCTCAAGCGGCCGCCCAGCGGCGGCAAACACCCTCAATTGCCCGCCGCCAGAGCCACTGCAGCTCCAACGCCGACCCGCGAACGCGGCACTCTCCACCAACGATCCCAGGCCGGCGACCAACTTCGTCGCCGCTAACGGAGAACCCATCGACGCCCGCACTCACATCATCAACAACCAAAACTGGCGCGCACGCCAGCCCGACGACTTGCGGCACACCCTAGCTAATCGCCGCGATGGCGAGCCTATGGGGTCGCTAAGTCGACTAGGGCCTAAGTGCTTCGGACCAATGATCCGAGGCGAAAAGTACCCGCCAAACTTCAAGGCGCCAAAGGAGATAGAAAAATACGACTCCTCGTACGACCCCGCAGTCTGGCTTGATACATACCTCATGGCAATGGGGATCGCGGGTCACACTGATCTACTCGCCGCCCGTTACCTCCCACTGATGATGGAGGGGACGTGCAGGCAATGGATCAACACGCTCCCCCAGGACAGTATCGACTCCTGGGAGGAAATGCGAGACGCCTTCGTTAGGCACTTCGAATGCTCCTACACCCGCGCCACCACCATCGAGGACCTGGAACGATGCGTCCAGGGACCTCGCGAGTCGACCCGCAACTGGGTCCAACGGTGGCAAGAGCTCTGGTACAACGCGGTCGGCATCCACCCGGACACCGTGATCCATTGCTTCAAGACCTCGTGCCGCTACGAGCCTCTAGTTGCCAAGCTCAAGCGACACGCCCGCACACTCGACAACATCCCCGACCTCCTCGAGATCGCCAAACGGTACGCCGAGGAGGATCCCAACCAAGACATCGACGACGAGTCAGGGGGGCAACGCCGCACGAGCGGCAACGACGGCGGACGACGAACCGACCTGCGCTACAGCGGCACCCGCCTCACAGGCAAGCGCCGCAACGACGGGCGAGTCGACTTCGTCGCCAACGCTGGCCACGCGCAACGCGAGCCCAAAAGCTACCGCCGCGACGGAGGGCAACGGCGCGACGGCGGCAATTACAAGAACAAGCCAAGGTTCGATCCCGCGGCACTCCTTAACCAACCATGTGCGTTCCACAGCAGGGAAGGAAAGCCCGCAACGCACACCACCGCCGACTGCCACACCCTCAGGGAAATCGAGAAGGCACGGCACGCGCGGGAGGACACCGACAACGACCCGCCGAATGGCGGAAAATTCGGCAAAGTAGCCGGCTCGCTCCACACCTTCACGGGCTTCAACACGAAGCGTGAGAAGAAGGTCATCGCCCGTGCCGTCGCCGTCAACGCGGTGGCCCAAACAGACGTCCCCCAGTTCCTAAACTGGTCGGAACAACCCATCACCTGGAGCCGGCAAGACCACTCGCCACGCATCGAGTACCCAGGCCGAGTCGCCCTGGTGGTCAAGCCCAAGGTTGGCGACTACTGGCTCCCCAAGACACTGATGGACGGCGGCAGCTCCATCAACATCCTCTACCTCGACACCTTCAGGCGGCTGCGGCTCCCACAGTCGATGATCGAGACAACCCACACTACGTTCCACGGCATCGTCCCCGGTCGGAAGGCGTACCCGATCGGCAAAGTCACGCTGCCAGTCACGTTCGGCACTCCGGCAAACTTCCGCACCGAGCGGATCGTCTTCGAGCTGGTGCCCTTCGACAGCCCTTACCACTGCGTCCTGGGGCGCCAGGCGTTCGCCAAATTCATGGCGGCGCCCCACTACGCGTACAACGCGATGAAGCTCCCCGGGCCGTGCGGCGTCATCACCATCAACGGCGACCCCGACATGGCCGCCGAATGCGAGGCCAAAGGAGCCGAACTCGCCGACGCCGTCATCGCGGCAGAAGCTAATCACGCCGACGAGCTCGCCAAATACGCGAGCGGGGTCAACAATGACGACCCCACAATACTCAAGAAGCCCAACTCAGAGGGCACAAACACCTCAACCTTTGAGGCCACGACGCACACTCGCACCGTCGAGCTGGTCCCAGGCGACCCCAGCCAGACGGTGACGATCGGGACAGGCATGAGCCCAGCATAGGAAGGCGCGCTCATCGAGTTCCTTCGTGAGAATAGGGACATCTTCGCATGGAAACCCTCCGACATGCCTGGTGTCCCTAGGGAGCTTGCTGAGCACAAACTAAACGCCGACCCCAAAGTGCGACCAGTCAAGCAGTCGCTACGGCCCTTCAATGAAGAGCGCCGTCGAGCAATCGCCGAGGAAGTGCAGCGCCTGCTCGCTGCCGGCTTCATTCGGCCAATCAAATACTCCAAGTGGCTGGCAAACCCAGTCCTGGTCGAGAAGAAAAACGGGACCTGGAGAATGTGTATCGACTACACAAACCTGAACAGCGCCTGCCCAAAGGAGCAGTTCGTCCTCCCGCGGATCGATCAGATAATCGATTCAACCGCGGGCTCGGAGTCGCTGTGTTTCCTCGACGCCTACTGCGGGTACAACCAGATCAAAATGGCCGTCGAGGACGAGGAGAAGACGGCGTTCATCACGCCATTCGGAGCATTCTGCTACACCGCCATGACCTTCGGCCTCAAGAACGCCGGGGCGACCTACCAGCGGTGCATGCAAGAATGCCTCGCGGGCCAAATTGGCCGCAACATCCACGTCTACATCGACGACGTGGTCGTAAAATCCGCTCGCCAAGGAGACCTACTCGCCGACCTAGCAGAGACCTTCGCCAACCTGCGGAGGTACACGATAAAGCTTAACCCAGGCAAGTGCACCTTCGGTGTACCCGCCGGGCAATTACTAGGGTACGTCGTCTCCAAACGAGGGATTGAGGCAAACCCAACGAAGATCGACACGATCGCCCGGCTCGGCAAACCCGAGTGCTTGCGCGACGTCCAGAAGCTGGCCGGGCGCGTAGCGGCTCTCAGTCGCTTCATCCCCCGCCTGGGCGAAAAGGCGATGCCCCTATACCGCCTGATGCGCAAGAATCCCACCTTCCAGTGGGACAAGGAGGCGGACGACGCGCTCCGCGACTCGCCGCACCACTACTCGCCGCACCCGCTGACAAAGAGCCCATGCTGGTTTACGTCGCGGCGTCCGAGCGCGTCGTCAGTGCCGTAATGGTCGTCGAACGACCAGAGGAAGGAAAGGAGCGCCCGGTCCAGCGGCCGGTGTACTACATCAGCGAGGTCCTCACCGAGTCGCGCCAGCGATACCCGCAGTACCAGAAGCTAGTATACGCGGTCTTCAGGGCTCAGCGGCGCCTGCCGCATTACTTTCAGGAGCACCCGATCACGGTCGTCTCCTCAGCACCATTACAAGACATCATCCGCAATCGCGAGGCGACCGGGCGGGTCGCCAAGTGGGCCGTCGAGATCGGCGTCCACAACATTAAATACGAGCCACGGAGGGCGATCAAGTCCCAGGCACTGGCAGACTTCATCGCCGACTGGGAAGAGGCCCAGCAGCCTGAAAAGCCGCCGTACCTCCACTACTGGAACCTGCACTTCGACGGGTCCAAGAACGCGGACGGTGCAGGCGCGGGGATAGTGCTAACTTCACCAAAGGGCGACAAGCTCCGCTACATCCTCCGCCTCGAATTCACGCCCTGCACCAACAACATGGCTGAATACGAGGCCCTACTCCACGGCATGAGAGCCGCAAAGGAGATGAGCGTCAATCGCCTTCGATGCTACGGAGACTCCGACCTCGTTGCGGGACAGGTCGCCGGCACCTGCGACGCCATCTCCCCTACCATGGCGGCGTATCGCCAAGAGGTGGACAAGTTGGGCGGCCACTTCACCGGCTACTCTGTCGAGTGGATCGACAGGCGGAAAAACGAAGAGGCCGACGCCCTCTCTCGCATCGGGTCGGCTCGACTCGCACCACCCGCCGGCGTGTTCCTCGACACAATCTCCAAACCATCAGTCTCTCCCCGAGGGAGATAGACATCGGAGTCCCTCTCCAACCAGAGGCAGTCTTGGTCGCACTCATCACCGAGCCCGACGACTGGACCAAGCCCTACATCGCCTACCTGGAGACCGGCACCCTGCCCACAGACGAGACAAGCGCTCGAATGATTGCTCGCCGATGTAAGTCCTACACCATCATCGACGGCGAGCTACACAAGCGCAGCGTCACCGGCGTGTTCCAACATTGCGTCCAACCGGCTGAAGGACGCAAAATTCTACACGACATCCACTCGGGCGACTGCGGCCACCACGCTGCCGCGCGCTCCCTGGTCGCCAAGGCTATGCGACACGGCTTCTACTGGCCCTCCGCACACGCCGACGCTGTCGATATCGTCCAGCGATGCGCCGGGTGCCAGAAGTACGCCAACCAGACGCACTGTGGCATCCCGCAAAACCACTACTAGAAAATCGCGTTGAATTTGTGCATTGCATCGTCATCATCATGCATTGTTTGCATAAAACTATTTTCGCAAAGCCGTTTTGTTTTCTAAACGCCCCACCTTTGTTCTAATGCAAACCCCGGGTCTCCGGATTATTTTTTGTTTTGTCGCTATCGGGTTACAAACGGTCCGATTAAATTAAATAAAATTTTAAGTTATTTTAGTGGGGGCAGCCGAACGGGCCAAACCCGACCCGAACGACCACCCATGTATACAACAAATCGGTCCACCCTGCCAGCCCTACCAAATCCTAAGCTACCCAGCTACCTACCCACACCCACCCCTCCACCTCACCCCACCCTATGGCATGCTGCCACCTCACCCCTCTCCCTTTCCCCAACCACTCAGCTCACGCCACCTCAACCCTCCTCTCTCTCTCTAAACTCTCATCTCACCCCCAACCCCACATGCACTCACACGCCGGCCACCCCACCCAGCGTCCTCTTTTTCCCCTGGCCCCACCTCTTTTCCCGCTCAGCCTCAACCACCTCGGGATCCCGCCCCGGCCCCACCAGGGCGGCCCCGCCCTCTCCTTCCGCTCCCTCTCTCACGCCCACCTGCACGCGCTCCCGTGCAGGCCCCACACCGCCGCCCGACCGCTCTCCTTCTTCCCCTCTGCCTCCGCCTGGCTCCCTGGCGCTGCGCCTCCGCCGCCAGGCCCCGCGCGCCGCCGTCGCCCGCACCCCGCCGCCTTCCTCGCCGGCGCGCCCGCGTCCGCGCGCCACCGTCCCCGACGCCTCCGCCGTCACTCCCTGCAGCGCGCCCCGCCGGTGCTCCCCTCTGCCAACCGCGCCCCGCGCCGCCGCGCGCCCGCCGGCGTCGCCTCTTCCCCAGCACCGCCGGCCAGCCTCCTCGCCCGGCCCCCTTCGCCACCGGAGCCCGCCCCGCCTCGCGCCTGACGCCGCGCCTGCGACCACCTCGTCCGCGCCGCCGTTCGCCTCCCCGAGCGCGAACCGCGTCTTCCTCTTCCCCCGGTCGCGCCCAAGCCCGCCGCGTCTCCACCTCCGCCGCCTCGCCGGCGCAGCGCAGCGCCCGGCCCGACCCCCTCAACCACCTGCCGTCGCCGGCGCATCATCCGTCCTCGGCCTCCCCCAGCGACCACCGACCAAGCTCGCCGGGCCCGTGCATCTCCACCCGAGCGCGCTCGCCGCCGGCCCCTCCTCCACACCTCGCCGCGCCCCTGGCCGCCCCGCCGCCTCTGGATGACCGCCGCCGCGGCCCTGGGGTCCCCTGCCGCTCGCAGCCCACGTTCTCGCCTCCCCTGCAGAGCCGGCCTCGAGTCCGGGCCCTCCTCGGCGCTGTCCGGCAAGCCCGCCCCGCGGCCTTAGTCGTCCATAACCGTCCTGTCCGCAAGATGTTCGAGTCAGCGTCCTCGGGAGAAATGCCTCGTGGGTGGTGCTGTTCTTGGTACCTCTGCCCGTGCCTTCTTGCGGAGGGGTCGATATGACGGAGATGGCCCCGGCATCACGAGATCTTCACCAACGCAGTGCAATCAAGCGCGAACCCGGAACCCCCAAGGACTTCGACACGGAGCATCAAGATCGCCTTCTCGGACCCCGTTGACGCCAAGTTCTTCGCCGTAAAGCGACAAGGCCTTCGACAAGACAAGGAACGCCAAGTGTTTCACCCCGGACACCGAGTCCGCCGAGAACCCCGATGCGACAAGTGCTTCGTCCCGAACGCCATGACCGACAACGTGACCCGAAGACCGGATGCGCCAAGACCTACCTCTGAGTCCAAGAATGACCCCGGAGTCCGAGAACGCTTCCGCCGAACCCCGAACCCCAGACCCGTCGAACCCTGAGACCGACCCCGAACCCCCGGAACCCCAAGTTCGTCGAACCCTAATGTGTGACCCCTTTTCCTCGATAACCTATTTTATAAATGAAATAAAACCTGTTGCATGTTAAATTGTCATCTCGCATGCATATCTGTGGTTTGGGGGCCTTATGCCGATCCACCTAATAATTAAATATGGGGCCCATATGCGGGCAAATCCAGCCTTATATTGGCCTCATTTAAACTTGTGTAGCGAACCCGGTGCTATCTTTTGCCATGCTAAAACAACATTTAAAATGCGGGGTTCTAAATAACTCGAACCATTTAACTAATTGTCGGGACCCCGGTTCCACTTAACATGACCTAATTGCATCGCACCGTTGCCATGCCATACATCATACATGCATCATGCCGATCTTCTGCCGTTGTATTAAATATTGCATCCGGTGCTTCTTCTAGTGTTTTGCTTCTTCGCGGATAAGGCCGTTGAGTTGATGTGAGCTTCGCCCCGATCTTCGGTTGAACCCTTCGACAATGTTTTCAGGCGAGCATCTCCCCCTTTCTACCTATCTTACTTTTATAGTATTTATTCCCTCCTGTTGATCTATTGCTATCTGTGTTGCGATGCTTTAGTTTTCGTACCTGTGATATCCCTTGCAGCCTTATATTGCCTTGGACACCTCCTATTACCTGTTGATTGGTAGATAGTTGGACTTGCGCGTCGTAGTTGCTTGCTCAAGTGCTGATGTGTGTCGTCATATGCCACAGTTGTTGATGTATTGCCGCATGTTGTTGATGGAAATGATCATAGTTTTACTTATCGTCACTTTCATTTCTGTTTAACAACTAAAATTGAAATAAGCAGAGGCATCGGTGGGTGATAGATAATATTTGGTTTCCGAACGCCCACTTGTGTCCCGTAAGACCCCGAGTACTTGATACCTGTTCCTTGATTTATCGCGCTATCCACATCCGGGAGGTATATGGGACCCCCCTTAGCCAGAGCTTGATTCCGTCTTATTTCTTGGGGCCACAAACTAGTTTGAGGTTTTATTTACGATCCTGTACTTATGCCATGTTTTACTGCTTTATTTACGATTGTGCGAGGTACTGCACACTGTACTGTTTTGGAAGCGGGATGTTTTCGCGGTATCGACAGTCCCCGATTGGGGATCTGCTGTCGTTTACAGCCATCGACGCAGACCTTGAGTCCGTCTCGGAGCTAGCTTTACTTCGTTGCGGGTAGCTTAATGGGGTGGCCCCCTGAAATATTTCTGAATCCTGTGATTGCTTTGTCGTGAAGGCCTCGTTGGGTTTTGTTTTGGTTTTTCCGAGGTTGATCGAGTGTGTGTTGCTATTGGTGCACCCCGGCCGGGTAAAACTTTCTGAAAGCCGTGTCCGCGGATATGGACGACTTGGAGCACAGTTTCTCGATCATAGACAAGCATAACTAAAGTTTACTGCTATAAATTTGACTTATAATGACTAGTAATCAGCTTCACTATAATGGAATGGCTAATTAATACTGCCCACAATTGCTTGTTTGGTTGTCGCTTGTGACAATTGTATCTGACTAGTAAGTATTGCAACTACAACGGAATGGCTGAATAAAAGTGCCAACAACTGCTGGGTTTGGGTTTATCTCATGCTATCTGTACCTGATTAGTAATTGTTGCAACTATCACGGAATGGTTAACTAAAAGTGCCCACTGTTTACTTTATCAGGACGATTATCTAAACCTGACTAGTAAAGTGCCGCAACTATAACTGAATAAGTAAAACTGCCAACTGTGTGAGTTCCTCGGTTAACTTCCTCGTTTGGTCTCGAGGGGGAAACACCAGGATGGGATTGATTGGTGATAGCTTCAGGTTGGATCCGGTTAGGTCACTCTTATCCCTCTCTGATATCCGCCAGTTGTATCGAGTCTCTATAGGTTGTTTAGTGCATGCTGCCGCTGCCGCTCAGTCCACCATACCTATGTAGGCGAGGACCGCCGAATTCTAGCCTCGCCGTGTACTGGCCTCAGTACTGACGCTCCTTCTTTTTCCTTTGCCCTTCGTCGGCACCCCTTTTGTTTAAGCAGGTTTTGAGATCGACGCCGTTAGCAGGGTTACCCTTCCGGCTTGGCCTGGGCAGGGTTATGGACGCCATTGGTTATTCTTCAGGGCTCTTAGCCCCATTTGCATCTTGTCCGTAGTCGGACGCCTCATCTTTTCAAGGTGATTTGGATCTTTGTACTGTATATCTGTATTCTTGACTCTTTGAGTCGCTGCTATATATATCTGTTCTGTGGGTCCCATCGAGGACTGATGTGTAATGTTATTACTTCGTTTTCCACCCGCACGAAAGTGCCTGGTGGGCACCTTTGAATCGTTTCTAGGCGGGTTTGGCGAATTTTGCTCAAACTTGCATAGGTCCGATTCTGAGGGTGTTACAGAGTGGTATCAGAGCTCAGCAGTTGCGATACCCCACAAGTCCAGCCTGTAGGATAACCTAGCTAACGGCCGAAGTAGAAGTGTCAAAACTATTTTGGAAAATCGGTTGGATAGTTCTGATTAGGTCTGATTTTATTCCTTACCCCTCTGCTGTTCTCTTCTTACCTCTATGCATTTTGAATCCGTTCTCATCTCTTTCTTCGAGTCCAGGATTTCTCGTGGTTGGGTTTCCGTCGTACCTTCAGGGTTTCGTTTCTTCCTTTGGTAACGGAGGTGCTACGAACATCAATCTGCAGCTGGTCTGTTGTGCCCTTCATCCGATCTTTTGTTCTTGAGCTCTTTATCCATCTGTGTTCCTTGCTGGATATCAGTGTCGTGAAAAACATATGAGAAGGACGAGCTTTGGTGAAGTTGGAGTCGACCTTGAGCACGTGTTGTTCATGCCAATGGAACCATCGCGAAACCTAATCAGTGTGTCTTTCATACGATTTCTGCTGGCAGCATCCCTTTGTTCCGGTTACCACCTATGACGATCTTCAGTCTGTTTCCGAGAGTTGGATGGTTAATCCGCTTATTCGTGTGCAGAGTAATGGTTCGAGTGCGGGATGGAGTAGCTACCCTACCACTGCTCTTATCATTCGCTCTTGTACGTCGGATCAGCGGATCCAGCAGTTTTACTCCGTCCAGGGAAGTTAGAGGTGGCCTTACCTTCAACTTCGTCCTTTGTTTCCCCGGAGTGTTCTCTCGACGATCAGGAACAACGAACCTTTGTTGGTGGTGTCGCCGTTTTCCCGGATGAAGAAGGAACCCTCGTTAGTGGTGTCGCGAGGATCTACCCGAAGCGCGAAGGATCAGATCGCCGACCTTCCTTCCGGTACCATGAGGCGGATCTCGAGGGCGAGATCCCTTGTTAGTGGTGTCGAATTGTGGCATCCCGCAAAACCACTACTAGAAAATCGCGTTGAATTTGTGCATTGCATCGTCATCATCATGCATTGTTTGCATAAAACTATTTTCGCAAAGCCGTTTTGTTTTCTAAACGCCCCACCTTTGTTCTAATGCAAACCCCGGGTCTCCGGATTATTTTTTGTTTTGTCGCTATCGGGTTACAAACGGTCCGATTAAATTAAATAAAATTTTAAGTTATTTTAGTGGGGGCAGCCGAACGGGCCAAACCCGACCCGAACGACCACCCCCGTATACAACAAATCGGTCCACCCTGCCAGCCCTACCAAATCCTAAGCTACCCAGCTACCTACCCACACCCACCCCTCCACCTCACCCCACCCTATGGCATGCTGCCACCTCACCCCTCTCCCTTTCCCCAACCACTCAGCTCACGCCACCTCAACCCTCCTCTCTCTCTCTAAACTCTCAGCTCACCCCCAACCCCACATGCACTCACACGCCGGCCACCCCACCCAGCGTCCTCTTTTTCCCCTGGCCCCACCTCTTTTCCCGCTCAGCCTCAGCCACCTCGGGATCCCGCCCCGGCCCCACCAGGGCGGCCCCGCCCTCTCCTTCCGCTCCCTCTCTCACGCCCACCTGCACGCGCTCCCGTGCAGGCCCCACACCGCCGCCCGACCGCTCTCCTTCTTCCCCTCTGCCTCCGCCTGGCTCCCTGGCGCTGCGCCTCCGCCGCCAGGCCCCGCGCGCCGCCGTCGCCCGCACCCTGTCGCCTTCCTCGCCGGCGCGCCCGCGTCCGCGCGCCACCGTCCCCGACGCCTCCGCCGTCACTCCCTGCAGCGCGCCCCGCCGGTGCTCCCCTCTGCCAACCGCGCCCCGCGCCGCCGCGCGCCCGCCGGCGTCGCCTCTTCCCCAGCACCGCCGGCCAGCCTCCTCGCCCGGCCCCCTTCGCCACCGGAGCCCGCCCCGCCTCGCGCCTGACGCCGCGCCTGCGACCACCTCGTCCGCGCCGCCGTTCGCCTCCCCGAGCGCGAACCGCGTCTTCCTCTTCCCCCGGTCGCGCCCAAGCCCGCCGCGTCTCCACCTCCGCCGCCTCGCCGGCGCAGCGCAGCGCCCGGCCCGACCCCCTCAACCACCTGCCGTCGCCGGCGCATCATCCGTCCTCGGCCTCCCCCAGCGACCACCGACCAAGCTCGCCGGGCCCGTGCATCTCCACCCGAGCGCGCTCGCCGCCGGCCCCTCCTCCACACCTCGCCGCGCCCCTGGCCGCCCCGCCGCCTCTGGATGACCGCCGCCGCGGCCCTGGGGTCCCCTGCCGCTCGCAGCCCACGTTCTCGCCTCCCCTGCAGAGCCGGCCTCGAGTCCGGGCCCTCCTCGGCGCTGTCCGGCAAGCCCGCCCCGCGGCCTTAGTCGTCCATAACTGTCCTGTCCGCAAGATGTTCGAGTCAGCGTCCTCGGGAGAAATGCCTCGTGGGTGGTGCTGTTTTGGTACCTCTGCCCGTGCCTTCTTGCGGAGGGGTCGATATGACGGAGATGGCCCCGGCATCACGAGATCTTCACCAACGCAGTGCAATCAAGCGCGAACCCGGAACCCCCAAGGACTTCGACACGGAGCATCAAGATCGCCTTCTCGGACCCCGTTGACGCCAAGTTCTTCGCCGTAAAGCGACAAGGCCTTCGACAAGACAAGGAACGCCAAGTGTTTCACCCCGGACACCGAGTCCGCCGAGAACCCCGATGCGACAAGTGCTTCGTCCCGAACGCCATGACCGACAACGTGACCCGAAGACCGGATGCGCCAAGACCTACCTCTGAGTCCAAGAATGACCCCGGAGTCCGAGAACGCTTCCGCCGAACCCCGAACCCCAGACCCGTCGAACCCTGAGACCGACCCCGAACCCCCGGAACCCCAAGTTCGTCGAACCCTAATGTGTGACCCCTTTTCCTCGATAACCTATTTTATAAATGAAATAAAACCTGTTGCATGTTAAATTGTCATCTCGCATGCATATCTGTGGTTTGGGGGCCTTATGCCGATCCACCTAATAATTAAATATGGGGCCCATATGCGGGCAAATCCAGCCTTATATTGGCCTCATTTAAACTTGTGTAGCGAACCCGGTGCTATCTTTTGCCATGCTAAAACAACATTTAAAATGCGGGGTTCTAAATAACTCGAACCATTTAACTAATTGTCGGGACCCCGGTTCCACTTAACATGACCTAATTGCATCGCACCGTTGCCATGCCATACATCATACATGCATCATGCCGATCTTCTGCCGTTGTATTAAATATTGCATCCGGTGCTTCTTCTAGTGTTTTGCTTCTTCGCGGATAAGGCCGTTGAGTTGATGTGAGCTTCGCCCCGATCTTCGGTTGAACCCTTCGACAATGTTTTCAGGCGAGCATCTCCCCCTTTCTACCTATCTTACTTTTATAGTATTTATTCCCTCCTGTTGATCTATTGCTATCTGTGTTGCGATGCTTTAGTTTTCGTACCTGTGATATCCCTTGCAGCCTTATATTGCCTTGGACACCTCCTATTACCTGTTGATTGGTAGATAGTTGGACTTGCGCGTCGTAGTTGCTTGCTCAAGTGCTGATGTGTGTCGTCATATGCCACAGTTGTTGATGTATTGCCGCATGTTGTTGATGGAAATGATCATAGTTTTACTTATCGTCACTTTCATTTCTGTTTAACAACTAAAATTGAAATAAGCAGAGGCATCGGTGGGTGATAGATAATATTTGGTTTCCGAACGCCCACTTGTGTCCCGTAAGACCCCGAGTACTTGATACCTGTTCCTTGATTTATCGCGCTATCCACATCCGGGAGGTATATGGGACCCCCCTTAGCCAGAGCTTGATTCCGTCTTATTTCTTGGGGCTACAAACTAGTTTGAGGTTTTATTTACGATCCTGTACTTATGCCATGTTTTACTGCTTTATTTACGATTGTGCGAGGTACTGCACACTGTACTGTTTTGGAAGCGGGATGTTTTCGCGGTATCGACAGTCCCCGATTGGGGATCTGCTGTCGTTTACAGCCATCGACGCAGACCTTGAGTCCGTCTCGGAGCTAGCTTTACTTCGTTGCGGGTAGCTTAATGGGGTGGCCCCCTGAAATATTTCTGAATCCTGTGATTGCTTTGTCGTGAAGGCCTCGTTGGGTTTTGTTTTGGTTTTTCCGAGGTTGATCGAGTGTGTGTTGCTATTGGTGCACCCCGGCCGGGTAAAACTTTCTGAAAGCCGTGTCCGCGGATATGGACGACTTGGAGCACAGTTTCTCGATCATAGACAAGCATAACTAAAGTTTACTGCTATAAATTTGACTTATAATGACTAGTAATCAGCTTCACTATAATGGAATGGCTAATTAATACTGCCCACAATTGCTTGTTTGGTTGTCGCTTGTGACAATTGTATCTGACTAGTAAGTATTGCAACTACAACGGAATGGCTGAATAAAAGTGCCAACAACTGCTGGGTTTGGGTTTATCTCATGCTATCTGTACCTGATTAGTAATTGTTGCAACTATCACGGAATGGTTAACTAAAAGTGCCCACTGTTTACTTTATCAGGACGATTATCTAAACCTGACTAGTAAAGTGCCGCAACTATAACTGAATAAGTAAAACTGCCAACTGTGTGAGTTCCTCGGTTAACTTCCTCGTTTGGTCTCGAGGGGGAAACACCAGGATGGGATTGATTGGTGATAGCTTCAGGTTGGATCCGGTTAGGTCACTCTTATCCCTCTCTGATATCCGCCAGTTGTATCGAGTCTCTATAGGTTGTTTAGTGCATGCTGCCGCTGCCGCTCAGTCCACCATACCTATGTAGGCGAGGACCGCCGAATTCTAGCCTCGCCGTGTACTGGCCTCAGTACTGACGCTCCTTCTTTTTCCTTTGCCCTTCGTCGGCACCCCTTTTGTTTAAGCAGGTTTTGAGATCGACGCCGTTAGCAGGGTTACCCTTCCGGCTTGGCCTGGGCAGGGTTATGGACGCCATTGGTTATTCTTCAGGGCTCTTAGCCCCATTTGCATCTTGTCCGTAGTCGGACGCCTCATCTTTTCAAGGTGATTTGGATCTTTGTACTGTATATCTGTATTCTTGACTCTTTGAGTCGCTGCTATATATATCTGTTCTGTGGGTCCCATCGAGGACTGATGTGTAATGTTATTACTTCGTTTTCCACCCGCACGAAAGTGCCTGGTGGGCACCTTTGAATCGTTTCTAGGCGGGTTTGGCGAATTTTGCTCAAACTTGCATAGGTACGCACGTACCAAGTTCGGCGCTCAAAACAATCCCCTTCACCTGGCCATTCGCCGTGTGGGGCATGGACATGGTAGGCCCCTTCAAGAAGGCCCCCTCCGGTTACACCCACCTGCTGGTCGCCGTCGACAAATTCACGAAGTGGGTTGAGGCCAAGCCAGTCCGGAAATGCGACGGGAAGACCGCCACTAAGTTCCTACGCGAGCTCATATACCGCTACGGGTTCCCCAACAGCATCATCACGGACAATGGCACAAACTTCGCCAAGGGAGAAATGGCCGAATTCTGCGTAGAGCACCACATCTGGCTCGACCTCGCGTCAGTCGCACATCCGGAATCCAACGGCCAGGCGGAACGAGCCAACCAAAGCATCCTCCACGGTCTGAAGCCGCGACTCCAAGTACCACTTGAGCGCACCGCTGGATGCTGGGTCGAAGAGCTACCCTCCGTCATCTGGGGAATCCGCACCTCGGTCAATAGGTCGACGGGATTCACTCCCTTCTTCATGGTCTACGGCGCCGAAGGGGTCATGCCCACCGACCTAGAACACGACTCGCCGCGGGTCGTCCACTATACGGAGGCCGCAAACGAGCTGGCCCGCCAAGATGGGCTCGACCAACTCGACGAAGCACGTGACCTCGCCCGATCGCGCACCGCCATTTATCAGCAAGGGCTCCGCCGCTACCACAGCCGACGGGTGAAAACCCGCACCTTCCAGGAAGGCGACCTGGTGTTACGCCTCATCCAGGACAAGAAGGGCATGCACAAGCTCTCCCCTCCGTGGGAAGGCCCGTTCGCTATCGGGCACGTACTCGGCAACGACGCCTACTACCTCATCGACGTCCGCGGGGACGGCGAACTCGATGTCAAGCGGCCATGGAATGTAAATCTCCTCCGGAAGTTCTACTCCTAGAACCCCACATATGTACTCTCCAGTCGCTATGAAATAAAAGAAACAGTTACCGCAAATTGCGTCTACTCTTCATGCCTTGTGCCACTCGCACTCGTAATAACAGCGTCATGCTAACATGCAGAAGTCAACCTTTGGTACAGCGACCGGCACGGCCAAGTAGTGCGATGTAAGAGCACTGAGTCATCTCAGGTCCTGCGTCGTCCACGAAAAACGCCAATCCGGAGCCCCATTGGAGTCGCCTAGCTCGACTGGTTTTGCAAACCAAGACAACTGCCCTCGCTTCTCACAGCGGCCTTGGTCCTCCGCATCCTCGGCGTAGCGACTCGAACGGCTAAGTACCACGCTCGGGGACTGAATACCAGTTCGTCGCGATCGATCAGGGAAAACGTCAAGTAAGAGAGCACGCCCAGGACTCGCCACGCGACTGACCCCCCGGGCCAGGCAGGAGTGACGCGCTCATACCAACGCGCTCAGTCCTCAACCACCCTCGAGTCGCGCCTCGAACTACCAAGTACCACGCTCGGGGACTCGGCCACCCGACCCCGTTCGCGTACGGGAAAACGGTAAAGTACAGAGCGCTCAAGGGAGTCGCCTTGCGACTGGCTCTCCGAGCTCGGGCGAGTCGACTAAACTAACAAAACACATGATAACAACAAACATCATATACAAGGTGAACCCCACAAAAGGGCGGACGCGCTCGGGGACTCATCCAAAATCAATCCAAAATACGCCAATTATTAGCAAAATGGACACAACATCCAATTCAATCGCACATCGCATTGTCTTACATTACAAACTATGCCTGCTCGGCAGAACTGCTGCTAACTTATCTAGGCACACTACCCTATTCTGCAGGCTTCGACGACGACGCACCAGAGTCCCGGCGCCTACGGATGAACGCGGTGTATGGGTTTGACGGATACGTCGTCAGCTCACCCGCCATCGCCGCGCGGAAAGGCTGCTCGACCTTGAAGTCACGATGTGGCGGCTCGGGGTCGTTTGGCGCGACGACCGTTTCCTGGTAGGGAAGGAGGTCGCCCATCGCCCAGACACGCTCCGAGTACGCGGCGGCACGTTCCTGCAGCTTGAGAACCTTGGACAGATCCACCGCGCCAGTCGACGAAGGATACCCACTCGTCACATCGTCGAGGTCGAAGTCCTCGGGGAAGTGGGCGAGTCCTAGGCTCAGAGCTGTCGACGCCCCGCGCCGAAACGCCGACCGCGTCATGAACTCTACGACCGCGGGCGCCTTCTCCAAGTACTCCCACACCTCAACGAGGTCACTGGGAATAACCTCCGTGGGCGACATCTCTTGAAGGTAGGCGCGGATGCACGTCGCCGACAGCGTCGCCGAGTCGACGAGCATGCTTACGCACTCCTTCGCGTCAAGAGAGCTCGCTTCTTCGTGGCTACCAATCACACGACCTGCTAGAAGGAGACAGTTATGAGTACCACGGAAACCACAAACAATACAATTGAAAGACAGGGAAGACGCACTCACCAAGTAACGGGCGGGCGAGTCCCGTGATGAAGCTTTGAAGCAACGTATGATCGTCCTGAAGCCCAACAATGAGGGCTTCCGACACCTTGCGGTCTTCTTCCGCGGCCGCAATGGCGGCCTTAGCTCGCCCATTCGCCGAATTTGCTTCTTCTTTTGCCTCCCGCAATTCGCGCTCGAGGTCGGCGACCCTCTGCTCAGCAGCACTTAACGCAGATCGCACCACCACCAGCTCACCAGCAGGAACAAGCTCCTGGCGAGCTACCTCCGCCTGCGCAGCAGCAGCCTGAAGTTCCTTGTTCGCTTCCTGGAGAGTGGCCAGCTCCTTATCAGCACGCTGCTTCGCAGCCAATCGCTCTGCCGACTCCAGCTGCAGACCCTGTACACCTTCAAAGTCAGTACACATAAAAATTACTCAGTGCACACCCGCTAAAATTTAGCGAGTGCGCACTCGGGGACTGGCGACCATGAAAATTACTCAGTGCCCACCCGCTAAAATTTAGCGAGTGTGCACTCGGGGACTGGCAACCACGAAAATTCCTCAGTGCATACCCGCTAAAATTTAGCGCATACGCACTCGGGGACTGGATTCGAAAGTACAAAACGAGAAATCATAAGGATCAAGCCGCTGCTAAGCACCGACCTGATCCTCGGGGACTGGAGGTACCTGGATGGCCGCACCAAGCATGCCATGAAGCTGTACTGCGTCCACAGACGCGAGCAGCGCCGGCGTGTGCCCGCGACGCTGGTCGGTTTCAGCGTCGGCGGTCCCTGGAGTGAGGCTCGGAAGCGCAGCCCCGCTTGCCGTGGCCGCCTTGGTCACGAAGCGGGGGAAGGTAGCAATTGAGGCACCCGCCCCAAAGGAACTCGCTTCCTCCGGTCTAGGCAAGGAAATGCCCTCCTTCGTGGACGCGGTTGCTTCCATTGCGGGTCTAGCCGGCGCGGTCGCCACGTCATCAGAGACAGCGACGATGTCGTCGCCCTTGGCCTTCTTGCTGCCTTCCGTGGAGGCGGCGACCTCGTCCACCTTCCTCTTACGGGAAGGATCCTCCTCGCTAGCGGCGGAGGGCACCTTGGCCACCGTCGGGTGGCCCATCTTTTTCACTCCGGTCCTGCACGTCGAGTCAAATCAATAAAAGGCAATCGAAGTACTAAAAGAAAATAGAGAAGGCCAAATGCACTCACTTGGCGACTGGAATGAAACGCAGCCCTGTACGAAGGCCGGCCGGTTTCTCCAGCTCAGGGCCCAATCGGCGCCTAAGCCCCAGTTCCAGGACGTCAGGGGCCCAGGATACGGACGGCCTCTTTGACGTTGAGGTAGCGGTTGGCGCCTCCGGGACGCCTTCGGCGGAGGCCTCCTCGCGAAGTGGAGCTGCCGCGGCCGGAGCCTCCTTGCGAGGCGAGACCGCCACGCTCGGGACCTCCTTGCGAAGCAAAGTCGCCACAACCGGAGCCTTCCCTAGCCCGGAGACCGGCGCAAAGGGCGGAGGCATTGAAGCCAGCGGCGCCTCCACGGATGGCGCATCTAGCGCGGTTGTCACCGGGGCCGCGCCGTCACCGGGCGAGCTATGAGCATCGGAGCTGCTCGCTGAATGCGGCGGTGAGGCCATCTTCGGCGGCTTCGTATTCTTCCTCAGGGGGGCCCTCGCTTCCTTCTCCTTCTTCTTCTTCTTCTTCGCGGGAGTGGCTTGACGGCGCGAGGTGGTTTCTGGGAGTTCCTCGTCATCGTCATGACGCTCGAGGCTCCTGCTCGCTTCGATTTCGCGCTGACGTTGCCCGCGGGTCTTTCGGACCAGTGGGGCAATCTCCTCTTCGGACTCGTCCTCGTCGTCCTCGTTACCCTTGGCGGGTGGCGACTCGCTTGTGTCCTGGGCGGATGGCCCGGGGCTCTCGTCATCGGCGGGTGGTAGCCACCCTTCCACCACTTGGAACAGCTGCGTTAAACACGAAACAAAGTTAGAATTACCGCGACTGCACACGCTGCGACTGCGAACAAGATAAAAAGATTACCGTCGGAGCCGGACGCTTCGCGGTGTAGGGAGGGACCCCGGCCTGCGCATCCGTGTATGCCGCCTGGGTGATCTTCTTCAGCGCCGAGAGGTAGTCCTCCAGCTTCCACTCGGCGAGGCAGGCTTTCGTCGAGTCTCCTCGGCCCGTGTACTGGTACATGTAATGCTCGCGTTGGGCGAGCGGAACGAGCCGCCGCCCAAGCCAACAGTTGTACAAGTTCACCGTCTGGAGCCCCTTCTTCTTCAGACCACGGATGGTCTGGAGCATCTCATCGACGACCATCCGCTGGTCGTCGGGGAGCTTGCCGACCTGGAGATGGCGTGGCTCGGAACGGTTGGCCGAGTACCGCGGGATCGCCGCCTCGTCCTCCGGAGTCGCCTCGGTCACGTAGAACCATGACTTTTTCCAGTCGCTCGCTGCTTTGGCCGGCAGCATCAGGTCGAAGAAGGAAGCTTTGGATTTGAGTTGGAAGGTTAAGCCGCCCGCGGCTAGCATTGGGCCGCCCGCCTCCTCGCGGCTGATCCGTCCGTGGAACAGATCTTGCCACAAGGGAAAGTAGGGCCGGCAGACCAAGTAGCACTCGCAGAACGCCACGAAGATGGCGAGCTGCTCGATGCTATGGGGACCCAGATCTGAGGGCTGGATCCCGTAGTAGGCGCAGAAACGCCGGAAGAACAAGGATGTGGGAAACCCTAACCCCCGCTCGAGGTGACTGGTGAAACAGACGAATTCTCTCTCTCGCGGGTTTGGGGTCGTTTCTCCGGCTGCGGGGATACGCCAGCAGCCGGCCCGCAGGATTCCGGCCTCCTCGAAGGAGGCCAGCTGCGCCCTGGTGCACTTGGATCTACCCCAAGGTTCAGTGGAGAGGGCCATGGCTGAGGATTTGTTTGGAGGTCGGAGGATTGCGGGTCGATTGGATCGCGGAATCGAAGGAAGGAAGATGTGTGCGCTCGGAAGAGATGGTGGGCGGTTGGCTTTGCGATAGCCTACCATTCCTCTTATATAGAGGGAGTTGCCCGCCAAATTAGGGGGCCGTTACCGCGCAATGATTACGCCAAAAGTTACCGTTGAGTTACCTTAACGGCTAGTTTGATCACGCCCGACGGTCCACCTCCTGCCACTCGGCTCGCTAAGTCACTCGCCGAGACCGCGTCCCGTTGGCTCGACTCGCCCAAGACGCAACTCGGTTCGCCGGATTTATTCCTTCATGCAGGAGCCCGCCGACGATTCGACTGGATGCCAACTTGAAGCCGTATACTCCGACTGCCAGCAGCCACCCACGCCTAATCAACGACGGCCTCGGGGACTACTGATGGGGATACGCCTACTGGGGTATACTCAGCGGGACGTTTCCGACTGGCCCAAGGGCTGGCGAGTGGGCCTGCAGAACGGCGAGTGGATCAAAGCCCAGCAAGGTACCAGGCGACTGGAAGTTGAAGGCCCAGGCGAGTAGATAGGCCCAGTCGGTCTAGGTTAAACGATTGCCAAAGTTGTAACCGAATCGGTTGAGATATATAAACCTCCCTAAGGGGTGAGTAGAGACACGTTCCCTCATACACCCAAGCAACTCGCCGCCTAGTCGCCGAGTTCGCCCATTGTAAACACATCCATAATACAATCAAGCAGGAGTAGGTCTTTACCCTCCGGGGGGCCGAACCTGGGTAAAACCCTGTGTCTTTGCCCTCATCTCGCACCGCAGATGGCTGGCCGCCCTTGCCCCTTGTTGTACTATTCGCTGCCGATTGCAGCATCTGCCGTGGCCATTCCCACGACACTAAAATTCAACAATTATTTATTTTGTTTATTCATTTTTTCACATTACAAGATTTGGAAAATCTTGGGATGTGACAGAACCAGTCACCTTAGCCTCTATGATCATTTAGTTTTTGACTTGTGATATCACTTTATGCTTTGATTAATAAATTTTTGTCGCTTTGCATGATTATGGCCATTATTGCTCTCTTAGTTGGTCGCTCCTAGTCTTTTGCTAGCCTCCACTTGTACTGAGTATGAGATATACTCATGCATCCAACTCCCAATAAACCAATTTATTCCAAAGAGTCCACTATAAATTCATATGCATGGTGTGTTACACCATTCCAAGTATATTCATGTTTTTATCTATCTTCCAAATTAAACTTTTGTTATGTGAAAATTAGTGATTAAAGGTCTCACAAACTTGATGGCACACTTTATTTCTTGCACTTAATAAACTTGAATCATTGTGCCCATATATCTTGCTTATATGCTTGCAAATTACAACTTGTGAATTAGGATAACCATGTTTTCATGGGGAACGCTTTCAATATTGCACTTATTCTATTCAGTTGATATCATGTTTTTTTGTTTATGGATCCCGGCGGTGTGAAATAAATGGGGAGCTTGTAAGCTCATGGAGTTTGTATATGTGTTAGAGAAACGTCTAGGCAGCTAGCCTAAGCCATGTCTAATCATAGTGGAAACTTACAATGTAACCACAATGAGCATTCTGTGAAGCATCCTTAATAAAAACCAATGCAAATAGCAAATAAAAAGATTGCTGAGATGCTCATTATCTATTGCCTTGTCATTTTGATATGGGATAGAACCTATTTCATGGGGCAAGGGGTACCCCGTTGGCGGTTCTCTATGATACACATATACTTACAATGACAAGAACTTACTTGTGACCAAAGTTGACTAGCATGAGGTTCGATACTCGTAAGCAAGGGGCATGAGATTTTGAACTTATAACTTGTCAAGTATATACTCATATTTGTGTCACTTCAACCTTAATAACTTCAAGATGCCAATGATATGGGCAATGAGAGATGAAAGCTAATAAGTACTATAATTTTTAGAAGCTCTTTATGAAACATGAAATCCCTGCTTCCCTCTATGAAGGACCTTTATTTTTTACTTTTATATTGAGTCTCCATATTCTATATTTATGCACCAATTAAGAGAGCATAGTTGTCATTCTTAGTCTTATGTGCATTGTCCCAAAACTTATTGATTGATTCATAATGTTGGTATTGCTTATTCTTAAATTATTTGTATCTAGTCACCCTTATGAACTTTGAAGGTGTCCTATGCATTTATGTTTTGCTATTCCATGAGGGACAAGAAGAATACCACTCTTAATATGTTTTCTACATGTGAAATAAACAAATGTCTTTCAATCCATTATTATTCATGATCTTTTGTTTGTACCTTTTCATGTTGCAACATAGCTGTTATGTCTTATTGTTAGAACTACATCTTTTATGCTCATGTTTAGAGTACTTTGATCCTAGCTATCAAATCTTTACAATAGTTTGATCAAGATTGTGATGGTGCATGTCACCTCAAAAATTATTTTTTATCACTTACCTACTCGAGGATGAGCAAGAGTTAAGCTTGGGGATGCTTGATACGTCGTAAACGTATCTATAATTTTTGATGCTCCATGCTTGTTTAGTATCAACTTTCTTATGTTTTGTCTACACTTTGAGGTATTTTTATACATTTTCTGGAACTAACCTATTAACAAGATGTCGCAGTGCCACTTGCCTGTTTTCTGCTATTTTTGGTTTCAGAAAAGCTAGTAAGTAAATATTCTCGGAATTGGACGGGACAAAAGCCAAAGTCAATATTTTACCAGAAGGAACACAGAGTCCGGAGGGCAGCCGAAGTGGGGCCATGAGGCGGCCACACCCTATGGTGGCGTGGCCAGGGGCGCGCCAGCCCTAGGTGTGGGCCCCTCGGGCACGCATCGACCTTGCCCCTTCACCTATAAAAGCACCCCGATGCAGAAACCCTAAGCACCTGATCAGATCTCCACGAAACAGTTCGTAGCTGCCGCCATCGTCCCTAGATCGAGGGGATCCGAATCTCTTTCTAGCAACCAACCGGAGGGGAGAGATCATCCCGGAGGCCTTCTTCATCACCATGCCAGCCTCCGAAGTGATGCGTGAGTAGTTAACCCTTGGACTATAGGTCCATACAGTAGCTAGATGGTTGTTTCCCCTCCTTTGTGATATCATGTTTAGATCTTGTGAGCTCCGCTCATGATCAAGATCGTCTATTTGTAATCATACATGTTGTGTTTGCAGGGATTCGATGGATATTGAGATACTATGTCAGATTGATTGTTGATTCTATCATGTCTATGTTATTTGTGATCTTGCATGCTCTATGTTGCTAGTAGCTATCTTGGTCAAATAGATTCTTGTAACCCCAAGAGGGAGTATTTATGCTCGATAGTGGGTTCATGCCTCTAGTAATCTGGGGAAGTGACGGAAATCTCTAAGATTGTAGATGTGTTGTTGCTACTAGGGAGAAAACAACAATCCTTTGTCCATGGGGTAATTGTATTGTTTACTTTACACACTTTGCTTAATGCAATTATCCGTTGCTTGCAACTTAATACTGGAGGGGGTTCAGATGATAACCTGAAGGTGGATTATTAGTCATAGATGCAGTTGGATTACAGTCTATGTATTATGTTGTAATGCCCAATCAAATCTCGTAGGAGTCAAGATGTCTAGTATATGCATTGTTATGCTTTCTCAATCTGTCAATTGCCCCGCTGTAATTTGTTCACCCAACATGCTATCTTTCTTATGGAGAACACCTCTAGTGAACTGTGGACCCCGGTCCATTCTTTATCATTGATATACCATCCACTGTTTACCGTTATTGTTTACTTTCTACAAGCAACTATTATCTTCCACACTATACGTTTAATCCTTTGTTTTCAGCAAACCGGTGAGATTGACAACCTCACTGTAAGTTGGGGCAAAGTATTGTGGGTTGTGTTGTGCAGGTTCCAAGTTGCTAGCAACACCTTGGAGTTGTTTCCTTACTCCTAATGGTTCGATAACCTTGGTTTCATAACCGATGGAAAACTTGTTGTTGTTCTCATCATACTTTCCTCTTGGGGTTCCCAACGAGCTCTACATATTTGAGCCATCAATGTGCCTGTTGCGCGCGCGGGTAGGACTTGGGTGGGCACTGGGTGTTGGCGGCGGGATTGTGTGTGGATGGATGATGCAACTAGGAGGGAGTTGGGTGGTTGGGGATTAGGGTTAGGTTGGGGGTTTGGGTAGCTAGGGTTTGGTGGATGTGGGCTGGGTGGCCTCCGATTGGGCTTTCGGGCTTGGTTGTTGGCTGCATGGCCCCTCACAAAAATGTTTTTGTTATATTTATTTGTTTGTTTTAAATCTTTAAAACGGTTTTGTAAGTATCTTTTATACAAAACAAAATATTCCGATGGACCCGGGGTTTTGATTTGAAATAAAAGGGAGGGGATTATTATAGAAAACAAATAGGGCTTTTAGCACATAGTGTTAAGCAAAAATATGCATGATGATGCATAGAGATAAAGATAGGCGATTACTAGTAGTGGTTTTTCCGGGGTGCTACAACAAGTCTTCGTCAAGCAATCACAAGCAAGATAAATCAAGAAAGATGTTCCAACTTGAGGAGATCAAGATCGTCATCATCAAGCTTAAGTGTAATGCACAAGGCAAAGGTGTGATCTTGATAGATTTTCTATTTTACCGGTATCATGTTGTTAGTTAGGAGACCGATTTATATGATAGATAGTCGTACTATCAAGATGGGCTCTCGAGTGAGTAACTTGATCATATTGTTCGTAGAGAGCTCAAACCTTTGCATTCTTTGCATCATATTTATTGGTTTTTATTTGGATCTTATTCATGTGAGGATTTAGAGCTTGTGGTTATCTTGATAACAAGATCAAACTCATCAAAAATGGATTTCGGATGAAAAACTTCTCGTGTGTTTTATATATAAGGTTTTACCAGTGAACACTTTTAGAGAGGTCAAACCTTTCACTATTTGGTTTTATCCTCCCTTACTGGACTATGATGTTTCTCTGCATAATCTTGTATTGCTCGTTGTTCTCTTCTAAACGAGCCTAAGATAATCGAAATCATAGTCTAGATTCAAAACTTATTAACTTTTTTTGTACCACTAGGAAACATGCCCGTGCGTTGCAACGGGAGAAAAGATAATCAAAATTTGAGAACCAATGTCAACAGAGAAAAAAATCTAACTGGCAGGAAAGAAAAATGTGGTCAACACATAGTGAGAAACATAACCAACATACATCTGTGATCTGCTCCATTTTCTCAAGTAAAAATCTGAATAGAGTTGCGTCTTCGTGAGCAGCTCATCCAGCTTGCTGAACCATGCCTTCAGATTGAGAGCATGTTGTCTTGTGGCCTTTTTGGGCCTCCTCTTCTTCCTCCACATTAAGTCTGGACTGTTCTTACTCCTTTCTTTAAGCTGGGACTGATACAATTGTTCTTTCTCCTTTGTCATGGCCTCTGTGATGAATCATCACCGTTCTTGGCATCAAGGTCGGTCAGCAGGGATGAACTTGTATCCAGAAACCCATAAGCCGTCTTCTCTATGACGTACTTCAGTAGCGGCTCTTCAGCCCCGGTCTTCAAGTCCACCTTTTTTTCTCATCTTTGGCTTCACACATTTTCTAATCTCGCACAAAATAATCAACATTAGGAAAAAAGATCATTTTTTTATGTTGGTCATGTTCTCCGACACTCCTTTATCCTAAACTTGTCAGCCAGATACCGCTATCGTCATCCTGCATGGCATTTTCCTCGTGAACTTTGTCGTGGTGAACACTCGCCGAATAGTTATGAAGCTAGAAAAGCAATTCTATTGGGTCATATCTATATCAGTGGGTTCATCTACACAAAAAAACAATTGTTAGTGCACGAATAATTAAGAATCCACACTTATCAGTTGGCACCATTGTAAGGAAGTGTTTACTTCTAGTCTATACTTTGCTACCCAAAAGTTCTAGATGAAGTGTGCATTATTCACAATTAGAACTGATTCAACTCTCACGATTGAACTACATGGTAGAGAGGAATACTTGAAAATACAGACTATCAACACCTGATTGATTCAGTTCTCAACGAAGTAGTAGCCATGCCCTTCGGTGGGCGTACATGGACCTATCATGCTAGTCATGGGCAGCATTGTCCATGTCCATGTCATCTTCTTCAAGATAGCTTAAGTTCTAGGAGGAGGAAGCCAGGAATACTAAACTGTGCCTCGCAAGGAAATAATGTAAGAAATCCATGCAACCAATTCTACTTGAAAACATGACATGATCATCTATTCAAACAATGCAGAAATCAAATATGCTCAATTTTCATGGCCCGATCTGGATTGATACGTTGGAAACATATCTATAATTTTTGATGCTCCATGCTTGTTTTGTATCTACTTTGCTTTGCCTGTCTACACTTTGAGGTGCTTTTTACATGTTTTCTGGTACGAACCTATTAACAAGTTGCAACAATGCCAGATGCATGTTTTCTGTTGTTTTTGGTTTCAGAAAAGTTAGTAAAGAAATATTCCCGGAATTGGACGGGACAAAGGACAAAGTAAATTACTTTCCGTGGGGAACAAAAAGTTCAGAGGAGAGCCGGAGGGGCCGGCCAGAGGGGCCAGACCCACCCCAGGTGCGGGTGGGCCCCACCCCGTGCCTGGCTAGGGTTTGGCGCCTCTGGCCGCCGCCTCAATCTCCCCTTTCACCTATAAGAAGCCCCCAATGTAGAAACCCTAGGCACCCGATCAAATATCCACGAAACCGTCTATAGCCGCCGCCACCATTGTCCCTAGATCGGGGGGGGATCTGAAGTTCTTCCCAGCACCCTGCCAGAGGGGAGATCATCCCGGAGGCCTTCTCTCCGGTATGATGCATGAGTAGTTCCACCTTGGACTATGGGTCCATGTAGTAGCTAGATGGTTGTATCTCCTCCTTTGTTCTTTCATGTATAGATCTTGTGAGCTCCGTTCATGATCAAGATCTAATCTATTTCTAATCATGCATGTTGTGTTTGCGGGGATCCGATGGATATTGAGATTATTATGTTGGTTTGATTAATGGTTTTGTCTTTAGGATTCGATCATGTCTGTGTTTTTTGTGATCTTGCATGCTCTCCGTTGTTAGTAGCTATCTTGGCCAAGTAGTTGCTAGTGACTACAAGAGGGGATATTTATGCTCGATAGTGGGTCCATTCCTCTAGTTTCCAAGAGAAGTGACAATAATCTCTTCGGTTGTAGATGTGTTGTTGCTACTAGGGAGAAACCATCGATCCCTTGTTCATGAAACATGTATACTGTTTACCTTACACATTTTGCTTAAAGAAGTTGTTTGTTGCTTACAACTTAATACTAGAGGGGGTTCAGATGATAACCTAAAGGCGGACTTCTAGTCATAGATGCAGTTGGATGGCGGTCTATGTATCTTGTTGTATTGCCCAATCGAATCTCATAGGATCTTTCTGACTAGTAATTGCATTGTTATGCCTTGCTCAGTTCCTGTCAATTGCCCTGCTGTAATTTGTTTACCCTTCAAGCCATGTTGTTTATCTAAAGAGAGCACCTCTAGTGTCATATGGACCCCGGTCCAATCTTTGCCATTGATACATCTTCCACTATTACTTGTTTTACTTGCTGCAAACCATTACCTTCCACACCATACGTTTAATCCTTTGTTCATTGGGGCAAAGTCTTGAGTTTGTGTTGGGCAGGTCTCCGTGTTGCTTGAAACACCTGTGTGACATTTCCTTCCTCCTTCTGGTTCGATAACCTCGGTATCAACTGAGGGAAAACTTGCTGATTGCTGCTTCAAACCTTGCTCTTGGGGTTCCCAACAAGCTATGTGTAGACAATCGTCAAGCTTTTCAAGGTGCCATCAACCAGCCAACAAGCTTTTCTGGCGCTGTTGCCAGGGAGGCTAAGGACGTCTTCACTAGGGGAGTCCTTCACTTCCTTTCTCTTTACTTTGTTTTTAGTTTTCTTTGTTTCTTTTGCTTGGTTTTGTTTGCCTCTTTCCAAAAACACAAAAAAAGTTAGTTCCAACTCTAGTTAGTGGTCTGTTGTTGCCTTATTTGGTCATGCTTTCTATCAATGGATGGTTTCTTCGAACTAATTCTTATTGGCAAGATGGTTTCATGGAAGAACAAAAGTATTATTATAAGGAACATCATTTGTCACGAAAAGGGAAACACTTATGGGAACAAATTGATAAGTTGAATACTATTGCTAGAGAGGTGTGCTATACTTATAATGTTACTTATTGCTTTGATAAAGCTTGTTGCTGTAGGAGGTATAAACACCTCCCTTTTCAATGTGAGTATAATGATAATGTTACCATATCTTCTTATGTTAAAGGAAATTATAACTTTTATGATGTGGAACGAATTGACGAATTGACGAATTTGAACTTGCTAGTTTGCTTGAAAATACTGATGATGCACCTTATGAATGTGAGGTTTATGAGATACTTAAATTTTGCTTTGACAATTACAAGGAAGCAAATGGCTATATTCTGGAATATTTTAGTAGGTGCTTTACACAACTGGAAGAGACTAATGCCTTGCAGGAGCGTATGGAAGAAGAAATTGTTGAAACTGAAAGCTCATTAGATGAAAAAGAGGGGGAGAGTGATGAACAAAAGGAGGAAGAATGGATCTACCCATGCCTACCTTCTAATGAGAGTAACTCTTTATCCCTTACATTATTTGATTATCCCCCATGCTTACCAAAGGAGTATGAATGTTATGTTCCTATGGATCCTTTTGAAATATCTACTTTGGATAAAACCTGTGGAGGTTTTAATCCCACCGTTTTTGAGCTTGATGGAAATTATGTGTTTGTAGATCATGAAAAGCATGCTTTATGTGATAGCTATATTATTCATGATGCTACTGAAAATTATTATGAGAGAGGAAAGTATGGTTGTAGAATTTTTCATAGTACTGAAACAACTCTCTATGTGCTGAAAGTTTTGAAGTTGTTCTTGTTTCATCTTCCTATGCCTATCACTTTGTTCTTTGTGAATTTATTTGCATACAAGATTCCTATGCATAGGAAGTTTGTTAGACTTAAATGTGTTTTGAATTTTCTTCTTGATGCTCTCTTTGACTTCAATTCATATTTCTTATGTGAGCATGTTCTCAAGCTATTGTGCCTTACTTAAAGGCGTTAAAGAAAAGTACTTGTTGGGAGATAACCCAAGAGTTTCCTTGATTCTTGGAAGTTATTATTTCTGTAATGACCTCTCCTTATCCTTTTTGTTTGCTTTTTGTGCCAAGAATGACCTCTAATAAGAGGGAAGTAAGATTTAGGGAGTTGCTATCCCGAAACAGATTTCTATCCTCCACCAAACAAATTTGTGAGGAGGCTCTGTAACTCGGATTGAGCTGAAAATTTACAAATAAATCCCCCAGTATGTTAGCTAACTTTAGTTAGTTCAACACTTTTTTATTTTAGAAACAGAAGATGTTCGAAAAATCGATTTCTTCCTGCTGGTCTGTTTTGACAGATTTCTACCATTATTTGCATTTGCTTCTTATTGATTCTTTTCGAGTTTTCTTTAGGTGAATTGAGATTTTTGAAGGAGTTACTACAGTAGCTTGTGTTTTTAGTGAAAAGAGTTGCTATTACAAAGCTTTTCCAGAGGTCTAATATCTTTTGGATAAGCTAATGTTGCTAATGAAGATTGTGTGAAGGAAAAATTTCAGGTTTAAAGAGAAAATGATGCAATGAGATGAAGAATGGACAAAAGATCAAGCTTGGGGATGCCACCATGGTGTCACCCCAAGAAATATCCAAGAGGTACAAGCTTCAAAGCTTGGGGATGCCCAAGGCATCCCCTTCTTCATCAATAAAAAGCTCAGGTCTGTCTAGACACTTCGTTTTTATTGTTTCATGCACAGTTGTGTTGTTCTTGGAGCGTCTTAGTTTTATTTTGTTTTTCTTAGTTTGTTTAGTTTTTTTGAGTAGTTTGGACCCCCGTTATCGCTGTGTTGTTTTGCAAATAAGTTTGTTTGGTGTTGGAAAGAAGTAGTAAGTTCTTGCTTGAAGTGCAAGCGGAGCTTGCATTGACTGTGACTTAGACTTTAGCATGACATGCTAGTTGTTGTTTTGACTTTATGATTAGTGATTATTGCTGTAGCATGTCTTGTTCCAAACAATTGGGATTGCTTAGTGTGCCTTGAATAAATTATGCGTTGTTTTAGTATGCAAAAGCACAGTGTTGTGGTATTCTCCTTTGATGCTTTGCTTGGGTTGACTTGGCACATGCTCACATCATGTTATGACTATGACAAGTCACTATTAGCCTCTATGATCATTTAGTACTTTACTTGTAGTACCACTCTTTGATTTGATTAGTATGCTTTGTTGCACTGCATGATTATGGCCATTATTGCTCTCTCTCTTAGTTGGTTGCTCCCAGTCTTTTGCTAGCCTCCAATTTTATGAGTAAGTTCTACTCATTCTTCCAACTCCCAAGAAACCAAGTTATTCCAAAGTCTCCACTATAAACTCCTATGCATGGTGTGTTACACCATTCCAAGTAAATTCTTGTTTTCAACTATCTTCATATTAAAAACTATTTTGTTATGTGAAAACTTAGTGATTAAAGCCCTCACGAACTTAATTGATGGCACCCTTTATTCTATGACCCTAATAAACTTAAAACATTGGGACAACTTTGTTGTATATGCTTGCACTTATAAGTTGCAATTAGCAGAACAGTGCTGTCACGGGGAACATTTTCAACATTGCACTTCTACTTTGTACTTAGTTGATATCATGTTCTTTTGTCTATGGATGTCACCGGTGTGAAATAAAGAGGGAACTTGTAAGTCGATGGAGTTTGTATCCTGTGTTAGAGAAACGCTTGGGCTGCTAGCCTAAGCCATGCCTAATCATGGTGGAAACTTGCAGCATCACCATAGTGAGCTATATATGAAGCATTCTCAATAAAAAGCTATGCATATGGTAAATAAAAAGATTGATGAGATGCTCATTGTCTGCTTGCCTTGTCATTTGGTTATGGGAAAGCTCTTGTACCATGTGTAAGGGGTACCCCATTGGCGGTTCTCAATGATATGCAAATACTTACAGTTACAAGAACTTACCTGGACCCAAAGTTGAGTATGCATGAGGTGTTGCCCTCGTATTCAAGGAACTTAACCTTAACCACTTCAAGATGCTTATGATAGGGGCAATGAGGGCTGAAAGCTAAAAAGTACCATATTTTTTTGGAAGCTCTTTTAGAAACTTGTAATCACTACTTCCTTTACAAAAAAGGCCTTTCTTCCACCATTATTGAGTCTCCACCTTCTACCTTTAGGCACCATTAAGAGAGCATAGTTGTCATTCTGTGTGCAGTGTTCCAAAGCTTATTAATTAATGCATATTGTGATATTACTTGTTCTTGTGCTACTTGTTTCTAGTCACCCTTGTGAACTTTACATGTGTCTTATGTATCTATTTGCTACTCTATGAGGGACAAGCTGATTACCACTATGCTATATTTTTGTATGCGAAACAACAAACGTTTTTCAATGCATGTTATTCATGATCTTTGTTTGTAGCTTGTCATGTTGCATGCATATTTACTATGTCCTATTGTTAGAACTCCATCTTTAATGCACATGTTTAGAGTTCTTTGATCCCAGCTTTGAATGCTTGCAAATGGTTGGATCATTATTGTGAGAGTGCATGTCACTTCAAAAATTATTCTGTTTATCACTTACCTACTCGAGGACGAGTAGGAGTTAAGCTTGGGGATGTTGATACGTTGGAAAAATATCTATAATTTTTGATGCTCCTGTAGGGTTTCGTAGCATGGAAAACAAAAAATTTCTATCGCATACAAACAAACAAGCCAAGATCTATCTACTAGATTGTAGCAACGAGTCGATGGAATAACTTACCCTCGAAGATTCCAAAGTGTTTAACGAGAGCGGATTCTCGTGGGTGATGTAGTCGTACTCTTCCCGATCTCAAGATCGCGTAGACGATCCTTCCGGCGCTGCGTTCCGGCAGCGCTCCCGCAGTCGGTCACACATTCGGTACTCGACGAAGACCTTCCTCTCCCTTGTTCCAGCAGGCAGCGGAGGTTGTAGCACTCTCCTCGAGATTCCGGCAGCACAACGGCGTGGTACCGGAAGTAGAGGGGAGATCCCGCAGGGCTTTGCCTTAAGCCGGAGCGAGTATGGTGGAGTATGAGAGAGCTTTAGTGGTCTAGGATTTAGACACACCAATTAGAAGGCTCTAAACCGAAGGCTAGGGCAATTAGAAGCTCTAAACCAAAACGGCTCTAAACCGGAGGCTGTGGCTAGGGTTTAGATTTAGAGGATAGGAACTTGTGTGTGCTAGGAGGGAGCCTTGCCCCTCCTTATATAGGTGGAGGGGCCGGCCGGCCAAGGGGAGGGAGGGGAGTCCCTCCCCAACTCGGCTTGGGTGGTGCGCCGGTTTGGGGAGGACTCCCTCCCCAACTCGGTTTCACCTCCTCCTCTTTTCCCACTTCCCAAAATTGCCGTCTGACTTTTCAATTTAGGATTTGATTAAACCCTTTATTTTGGACAGCGAATACACTTAGTACATGATGCAATCATTCCAACTTGCAATGACACATTCATGTACCCCTTCCCCTCCGGAGTGCCGGACATTCCGGAACCTTCTAGAACATTCCCGATGAAAACACCGAAATCATTCCCGAACTCCGAAACGGAACTTTCCTTATATGAATCTTATTCTCCGGACCATTCCGGATCACCTCGTGATATCCTGGATCCCATCCGAGACTCCGAACAAAATTCAGGCTCTTTCTCATAATACCATAACTACTCAAACAACGTCGAATCCTTAAGTGTGTCTCCCTACGGTTCGTGAATTATGCGGACATGATCGAGACACTTCTCCGAACAATAACCAATAGAGGAATCTGGAAATTCATATGGATCCCACATATTTCTACGATTACTTTGCGATCGAATGAACCACTTACATACGAAACCAATTTCCCTTTGTCTCACGATAGTTTACTTATCCGAGGTTATGATCGTCGGTATCTCTGCATATCTTGTTCAACCTCGTTACCGATAAGTACTCTTTTCTCGTTCTCGTGATATGTGATCCCTTGTGATCCAGTCACATGCTTGCAAGCTAATTGGATGACATTCCACCGAGAGGGCCCAGAGTATATCTATCCGTCATATGGATGGACAAATCCCACTCTTGATCCATGTGTCTCAACCAATACTTTCCGAACACTCAATGCCACCTTTATAGCCACCCAGTTACGGTGTGGTGTTTGATGTCATCAAAGCATCCATTCGGTAAAGGTGATATGCATGATCTCATGGTCGAAGGAATTAGGTTGCTATGTATCAGAAAGCATATAGCAATTGAACTATTTAAATGACTTGATCTTTATGCTACGCTTATCTATAGGAGTATGTCCATCATATCATTCTCCTAACGATATGATCTTGTTGTTGATAACATCTCAATGTTCATGATAGGGAAACCACAATCATATATCAACCAACAAGCTAGTGATGTATAGAGGCTATACTAGGGACTTCAAATTAAGTTTACAAATCACACAAGTATCAATGTTTCCTTGTTAATACTATTATAGCATGAATGTAAACATTTATCATAAACATAAAGATATAATAATAACTATATTTATTATTGCCTCTAGGGCATATCTCCAACAGTCTCCCACTTGCACTAGATTCATCTAATCTAGATTACATGGTAATATACCGAACACCCATGGCAGTTTGGTGTTGGTCATGTTTTTCCCTCGGGAGAGGTTTAGTCAACGGATCCGCCACATTCAGATATGTGTGTACTTTGCAAATCTTTATATCCCCATCTTGGATATGTTCTCGAATAGCGTGAAAACGTAGCTTGATGTGCTTCAGCTTCTTGTGTGACCTTGGTTCTTGCGCATTGGCTATGGCGCCCATGTTATCACAGTAGATAGACATTGGGTCCAGCGCACTAGGAACCACACCCAGCTCTGTAATGAACTCTTTCATCCATATCGCTTCTTGCGAAGCCTCCGAAGCAGCCATGTATTCCGATTCAGTTGAAGGTCTCGCCACAACGCTTTGCTTTGCACTCTCCAGCTAACTGCTGCACCATTCAAAATAAATACGTATCGGATTGTGATTTAGAATCATCCGGATCGGTGTTCCAACTAGCATCGGTGTAACCATTAACAACGAGCTGTTCATCACCTCCATAAGAAAGAACCATATCCTTAGTTCTTCTCAAGTACTTAAGGATGTTTTTGACCGCTGTCCAATGATCCACTCCTGGATCACTTTGATATCTGCTAGTTAAACTAACAGCATATGCAATGTCGGGTCTAGTACATAGCATGGCATACATTAGAGATCCTATGGCTGAGGCATAGGGAGTCTTACTCATCCTTTCTCTATCTTCTGCCGATGTCGGACTTTGAGTTTTACTCAAGGTCGTATTGGGCAACATGGGAAAGAACCCTTTCTTGCTATCTTCCATTCCAAACCTCTTTAGAACTTTGTCCAAATATGTACTCTGTGACAATGATATTAGGCGTTTCGATCTATCTCTGTAAATCTTTATGCCTAATATGTAAGCTGCTTCGCCAAGATCCTTCATTGAAAAACTATTATTCAAATATTCCTTGACACTATTAAGAAGGTCTACATCATTCCCAATCAACAATATGTCATCCACATACAGTATTAAGAATGCTACAGAGCTCCCACTCACTTTCTTGTAAATACAAGCTTCTCCATAAGTTTGTATAAAACCAAAACTTTTGATTACCTTATCAAAACATTGATTCCAACTTCGGGATGCTTGCTTCAATCCATAGATGGATCGTTGAAGTTTGCATACCTTGTTAGCATCTTTAGGATCGACAAAACCTTTGGGTTGCATCATATACAACTCTTCATCAATGTCTCCATTGAGGAATGCTGTTTTGACATCCATCTGCCATATCTCATAATCATAATATGCAGCGATTGCTAACATAATCCTCACAGACTTTAGCTTCGCTACCGGTGAGAAAGTCTCATCGTAGTCAACTCCTTGAATTTGTCGAAACCCTTTTGCGACAAGTCGAGCTTTATAGACAGTAACATTACCATCAGCATCTGTTTTCTTCTTGAAAATCCATTTGTTCTCGACAGCCTTCCGGCCATCCGGTAAGTCCACCAAAGTCCATACATGGTTTTCGTACATGGATCCAATCTCGGATTTCATGGCTTCTTGCCATTTATTGGAATCTGGGCTCATCATCGCTTCCTCATATGTCTCGGGGTCATCGGTGTTGTCCACCAACATTACATTCATAACGGAATCATACCAATCTGGAGTGGTACGAGTTCTCGTTGACCTCCGAGGATCTGTAGCAACTTCAATCGAAGTTTCATGATCACCATCATTAGCTCCCTCTCTAATTGGTGCAGGCACCACAGGAACTTCTTCCGGTGCTGCGCTACTCGCAATTTCGAGAGAAGGTTCGACAACCTCGTCGAGTTCTACTTTCCTTCCAGGCACTTCTTTCGAGAGAAATTCCTTCTCTAGAAAGGATCCATTCTTGGCAACGAAGATTTTGCCTTCGGATCTATGATAGAAGGTATACCCAATAGTTTCCTTCGGGTATCCTATGAAGACGCATTTTTCCGCTTTGGGTTCAAGCTTGTCCGGCTGTAACTTCTTTACATAGGCTTCGCATCCCCAAACTTTAAGGAACGACAATTTAGGTTTCTTCCCAAACCATAATTCATACGGTGTCATTTCAACGGATTTAGACGGTGCCCTATTTAAAGTGAATGCGGCTGCTTCTAATGCATAACCCCAAAATGATAGCGGTAAATCTGTAAGTGACATCATAGAACGAACCATATCTAAGAGAGTTCGATTACGACGTTCGGACACACCATTACGCTGTGGTGTTCCCGGCGGTGTCAATTGTGAAAGTATTCCGCATTTCTTCAAATGCTCGCCAAACTCGTAACTTAGATATTCACCTCCACGATCAGAACGTAGAAATTTAATCTTCTTGTTACGTTGAATCTCTACCTCACATTGAAACTCCTTAAATCTTGAAAGTTTCGGACTTATGTTTCATGAAATAGATATACCCATATCTACTCAAGTCATCCGTGAAGGTAAGAACATAGCGATAACCACCGCGCGATGCTACACTCATTGGACCACATACATCGGTATGTATGATTTCCAATAAGTCTGTAGCTCGCTCCATCATACCAGAAAATGGAGTCTTAGTCATTTTTCCCATCAGACATGCTTCGCATCTTTCAAGTGATTCAAGAAGACCATCGGAATGGAGTTTCTTCATACGTTTCACTCCAATGTGACCAAGACGACAGTGCCACATATAGGTCGAATTATCGCTTGATTTCAAACGTTTAGCCTCAATGTTGTTGATATGTGTATTTCCACTATCGAGATTCAATAAGAATAGGCCATCTATCAAAGGTGCATGTGCATAAAACATATTACTCATATAAATCGAACAACCATTATTCTCGGACTTAAACAAGTAACCGTCTCGCAATAAACAAGATCCCGATATAATGTTCATGCTCAACGCAGGCACCAAATAACAATTATTTAAGTATAAAACTAATCCCGATGGTAGATGAAGGGGTAGCGTGCCGACCGCGATCACATCAACCTTTGATCCATTTCCCACGCGCATCGTCACCTCGTTCTTCGCTAGCTTCTGTTTATTCTGCAGAACCTGTTTCGAGTTACAAATATGAGCAACCGAACCAGTATCAAATACCAAGGCACTACTACGAGTACTAGTGAGATACACATCAATAACATGTATATCAGATATACCTTTCTTCTTGATGTTGCCGTTCTTCAAATCCGCCAAGTACTTTGGGCAATTCCGCTTCCAGTGACCTTCTCCCTTGCAGTAAAAGCACTCAGTATCAGGCTTAGGTCCAGCCTTGGTCTTCTTCGTCGGCGTGGTAACTTTCTTACCACCCTTCTTGAAGTGTCCCTTCTACTTAGACTTGCCTTTCTTGAATTTGGTGGTCTTATTGACCAACAACACTTGGTGCTCTTTCTTGATCTCCACTTCTGCAGATTTCAACATGGCAAAGAGTTCTGGCAATGTCTTGTTCATGTTCTGCATGTTGTAGTTCATCACAAAGTTCTTGTAACTTGGTGGTAGTGATTGGAGGACACGGTAAATCCCCAAAGCATTAGGAATCACTATACCCAAGCTTTGAAGTTTGTTTGCGTGCCCAGACATCTTAAGCACATGCTCACTGACGGAGCTGCCCTCTTCCATCTTGCAGTTAAAGAACTTTTCAGAAGCCTCATAGCTTTCAATTGCCGCATGAGTCTCAAAAATCAATTTGAGATCCTCGACAATATCATATGGGTCTGAATTCTCAAACCTTTTCTGAAGCTCCGATTCCAAACCATACAAGATAGCACACTGAACTATGGAGTACTGATTCTTCCGTGCGAGGTAAACATTCTTTACTTCATCGGAAGCATCAGTTGCAGGTGGGTCACCCAGCGGTGCATCCAGCACATAGGTCAAATTACCGGCTGTGAGGACAATCCTCAAATTGCGGAACCAATCCGCGAAGTTGCTTCCATTGTTTTTCAACTTTTCTTTCTCTAGGAACGCATTAAAATTGATGGTAGGGGCTGCCATTGATCTACAACATATTTTCAATAGTTTAGACTAAGTTTATGACAAATTGAGTTCAAATTAATTAATAAAGTTAATCTAGGTGAACTCCCACTCAAAACAATATCCCTCACATTGTTTTAGTGATCACACGAACCAAATCCACTACATCAACACCGATCATCACGAGAGTTGATATAGTTTCAATGGCGAACAATCGACATGTTCATCATATCTATTATATGATTCATGCTTTACCTTTCGGTGATCCGTGTTCCGAGACCATGTCTGTACATGCTAGGCTCGTCAAGATCAAACCTTAGTTTCCGCATGAGCAAATCTGGCTTGCTCACGTTGTATACTCTTGCGGAATCTAACACACCCGATCATCACGTGGTGCTTCGAAACAACAAGCTTTAGCAACGGTGCTAACTAAGGGTGAACACTTTATGACTTGAAATTCATGTGCATGAGGGATCATCTTATAATGCTACTGTTGTCTACTAAGCAATACAAGATGCATAAAGGATTAACATCACATGCAATTCAATATATATGTGATATGATATGGCCTTTCTTCTTTGTGCTTCCGATCTCCATCTTCAAGCACGAACATGATCTCCATCATCACCGGCATTGCATCAAGGTCCATGACGCTTCTCCATGGTTGTCGTCCACCGGATTCAACTATTACAACTACTTTGAATAGACACGCGGGTCTTAACATAAATTAAAGACAACCATATGGCTCCTGCCGGTTGCCAACTTACAATAAGGAACATTGCATACATCAAATATAATCACAAACATGGCCATATCACATCACTGCACACCCCTGCAAAACAAAGTTAGACGCCTCTACTTTCTTTGCATATTTTATGTGGTTTGGGGCTTTCAATAAGTGTCGTTCTAACTTACGAACAAGAACCACAACATTGATACTAGTATTGTTAATCACCCGTTGTAAATTGGATCTTAACTATGCTAGGAGAAACAGGCACCCGCAAAGCCACTTATGCAATACAAGTTGCATGTCAAGCGTGGAGCAAGTCTCATGAATGATGTCATGTAAGGTTAGCCCGGTCCGCTTCATCCCAACATACCGCAAGATGCAAAGTACACAAGAAGCAATCGACAATAAAAGCATCAACGCCCACAATGACCATTGTGTTCTACTCGTGCAACAGATCTACATATAGACACGGCTCTGATACCACTGTAGGGTTTCGTAGCATGGAAAACAAAAAATTTCTATCGCATACAAACAAACAAGCCAAGATCTATCTACTAGATTGTAGCAACGAGTCGATGGAATAACTTACCCTCGAAGATTCCAAAGTGTTTAACGAGAGCAGATTCTCGTGGGTGATGTAGTCGTACTCTTTCCGATCTCAAGATCGCGTAGACGATCCTTAAGGCGCTGCGTTCCGGCAGCGCTCCCGCAGTCGGTCACACGTTCGGTACTCGACGAAGACCTTCCTCTCCCTTGTTCCAGCAGGCAGCGGAGGTTGTAGCACTCTCCTCGAGATTCCGGCAGCACAACGGCGTGGTACCGGAAGTAGAGGGGAGATCCCGCAGGGCTTCGCCTTAAGCCGGAGCGAGTATGGTGGAGTATGAGAGAGCTTTAGTGGTCTAGGATTTAGACACACCAATTAGAAGGCTCTAAACCGAAGGCTAGGGCAATTAGAAGCTCTAAACCAAAACGGCTCTAAATCGGAGGCTGTGGCTAGGGTTTAGATTTAGAGGATAGGAACTTGTGTGTGCTAGGAGGGAGCCCTGCCCCTCCTTATATAGGTGGAGGGGCCGTCCGGACAAGGGGAGGGAGGGGAGTCCCTCCCCAACTCGGCTTGGGTGGTGCGCCAGTTTGGGGAGGACTCCCTCCCCAACTCGGTTTCACCTCCTCCTCTTTTCCCACTTCCCAAAATTGCCGTTTGACTTTTCAATTTAGGATTTGATTAAACCCTTTATTTTGGACAGCGAATACAGTTAGTACATGATGCAATCATTCCAACTTGCAATGACACATTCATGTACCCCTTCCCCTCCGGAGTGCCGGACATTCCGGAACCTTCTAGATCATTCCCGATGAAAACACCGGAATCATTCCCGAACTCCGAAACGGAACTTTCCTTATATGAATCTTATTCTCCGGACCATTCCGGATCACCTCGTGATATCCCGGATCCCATCCGAGACTCCGAACAAAATTCGGTCTCTTTCTCATAATACCATAACTACTCAAACAACGTCGAATCCTTAAGTGTGTCTCCCTACGGTTCGTGAATTATGCGGACATGATCGAGACACTTCTCCGAACAATAACCAATAGAGGAATATGGAAATTCATATGGCTCCCACATATTTCTACGATTACTTTGCGATCGAATGAACCACTTACATACGAAACCAATTTCCTTTTGTCTCACGATAGTTTACTTATCCGAGGTTATGATCGTCGGTATCTCTGCATATCTAGTTCAACCTCGTTACCGATAAGTACTCTTTTCTCGTTCCCGTGATATGTGATCCCTTGTGATCCAGTCACATGCTTGCAAGCTAATTGGATGACATTCCACCGAGAGGGCCTAGAGTATATCTATCCGTCATATGGATGGACAAATCCCACTCTTGATCCATGTGTCTCAACCAATACTTTCCGAACACTCAATGCCACCTTTATAGCCACCCAGTTACGGTGTGGTGTTTGATGTCATCAAAGCATCCATCCGGTAAAGGTGATATGCATGATCTCATGGTCGAAGGAATTAGGTTGCTATGTATCAGAAAGCATATAGCAATTGAACTATTTAAATGACTTGATCTTTATGCTACGCTTATCTATAGGAGTATGTCCATCATATCATTCTCCTAACGATATGATCTTGTTGTTGATAACATCTCAATGTTCATGATAGGGAAACCACAATCATATATCAACCAACAAGCTAGTGATGTATAGAGACTATACTAGGGACTTCAAATTAAGTTTACAAATCACACAAGTATCAATGTTTCCTTGTTAATACTATTATAGCATGAATGTAAACATTTATCATAAACATAAAGATATAATAATAACTATATTTATTATTGCCTCTAGGGCATATCTCCAACAGCTCCATGCTTGTTTTATATCTACTTTTCTTTGCCTGTCTACACTTTGAGGTGAGTTTTACATGTTTTCTGGTACTAACCTATTAACAAGTTGCAACAGTGCCAGATGCTTGTTTTTTGATGTTTTTGGTTTCACAAAAGTTTGTAAAGAAATATTCCCGGAATTGGACGGGACAAAGGACAAAATCAATTAATTTCCGTGGGGAACAAGAAGTCCAGAGGAGAGCCGAAGGGGCCGGCCAGAGGGGAAAGACCCACCCCAGGCGCGGGTGGGCCCCACCTCGTGCCTGACTAGGGTTTGGCGCCCCTAGCCGCCGCCTCGGTCTCCCCCTTCGCATATAAGAAGCCCCCGATGCAGAAACCCTAGGCACCCGATCAAATATCCACGAAACCGTCTATAGCCGCCGCCACCATCGTCCCTAGATCGGGGGGATGTGAAGTTCTTCCCGGCACCCTGCCGGAGGGGAGATCATCCCGGAGGACTTCTCTCCGGTATGATGCGTGAGTAGTTCCACCTTGGACTATGGGTCCATGTAGTAGCTAGATGGTTGTATCTCCTCCTTTGTTCTTTCATGTATAGATCTTGTGAGCTCCGTTCATGATCAAGATCTAATCTATTTCTAATCATGCATGTTGTGTTTGCGGGGATCCGATGGATATTGAAATTATTATGTTGGTTTGATTAATGGTTTTGTCTTTATGATTCGATCATGACTGTGTTGTTTGTGATCTTGCATGCTCTCCGTTGTTAGTAGCTATCTTGGCCAAGTAGTTGCTAGTTACTACAAGAGGGGATATTTATGCTCGATAGTGGGTCCATTCCTCTAGTTTCCAAGAGAAGTGACAATAATCTCTTCGGTTGTAGATGTGTTGTTGCTACTAGGGAGAAACCATCGATCCCTTGTTCATAAAACATGTGGACTGTTTACCTTACACATTTTGCTTAAAGAAGTTGTCTGTTGCTTACAACTTAATACTGGAGGGGGTTCAGATGATAACCTAAAGGCGGACTTCTAGTCATAGATGCAGTTGGATGGCGGTCTATGTATCTTATTGTATTGACCAATCGAACCTCATAAGATCTTTCTGACTAGTAATTGCATTGTTATGCCTTGCTCAGTTCCTGTCAATTGTCCTGCTGTAATTTGTTTACCCTTAATGCCATGTTGTTTATCTAAGGAGAACACCTCTAGTGAAATATGGACCTCAGTCCAATCTTTACCATTAATACATCTTCCACTGTTACTTGTTTTACTTGTTGCAAACCATTACCTTCCACACCATACGTTTAATCCTTTGTTACAGCAAACCGGTGAGCTTGACATCTCACTGTTCGTTGGGGCAAAGTCTTGAGTTTGTGTTGTGCAGGTCTCCGCGTTGCTTGTAACACATGTGTGTCGTTTCCTTCCTTCTTCTGGTTCGATAACCTCGGTCTAAAAACTTGCTGCTTGCTGCTTTAAATCTTGCTCTTGGGGTTCCCAAGAGGCTGTGCGTAGACAATCGTCAAGCTTTTCAAGGTGCCATTAGCCAACCAATATGGATCTAGTAGAAAATTAAAATGGGAATCAAATCATATCAGAAGCAAAGCACATGGAGAATCCATCAAAGAAAGTCATCGTGAGATATGGAGAAAACAGAGTGAAAATTACAATATTAACAACATGAAACAGAGAACAATGTGAAACTTCAAGTTAGATGTCTGAACTGTAAACTCGGAAAAAATCTGCAAGAATTAAGGAAGTTTAAATATAAATAATAAAACTTTTAAAATATGAATCGACCACACCATACCCTGGTTAAGACAACCGGAACATAATTGGATTGGCTACTAACGACCAGATGGGCTACTTCTTTGGCAGAGGTGGACTTGCCGCCAAACCTGGTTCCTATGAGTTTCCATCCTTTCTTAATGGTAGGAGGCAGCGAAGCTGGAGGCGAAGAACCCAGCAGCATGGGCTGTTGCAGCTGCTTCCCACTCCAACCTTGTTACATGCTCAGGAGGAGACAAAGTAAATCGATGCCGATTGACCTGGGGAAAGGCTTACAAACAAGACAATAATCCACATAAATAAAATAGTAACAACTTATTAAAACGAACTTTACGATATTGAACATTGAACTGTAGTTCATTCGTCAGTTCTGCATACACTCACTCAGATTTCTGCACTCTCAATCTGTCATTTCTATGTGCTGCCCGTCTCTCACAAATGAGCTGCTAGCAAGCCTCAAACGGCTTAATCTCTCACAAAATCATTGTCTCTCACAAACGAGCTTCTAGCAAGCCTCAATTGCTCAATATCTCACAAAATCATAGAAGACAACCCTCTCAAACTCTCCCAATCCCAATCAAACTCAATCACTCTCAATCCAACACTTATTAGAACCTGCAAATGTGCAGCAAATGGAAGCTAATTAATTTTTACAGCTAAGAACATAATCTGACAAAATGCTTAAATCTGAGGGTTACAACCTGATGCAACATCTAGCATTTTTCAATATCCATAACTAAAAAACGAATTGCCAATCTACGGTGTAATACAACCCGATCTATTTTTCTCCTCTCCCAATCTCTCCATTCCCAATCTCTCTCTCATTCTCCAACGATGGATGATCAATCTAAGCACACCAATGGAGAAATCAACCGTCTCAAGTATACATTCATTAACTACGGACATTCATTAGCATGTAGTGGTATCATCCAAGTAGGTACGTGCGGAGTTAGCTAGGTAGAAGATGACCAAACCTAAGATCAGATGGTCTAGATCCAGATCGAGATGCACCCGATCTTGCAGCATAACCATCATGTATCGCAGTTATCTGCCGTCAGCTTCAATGTGTTCAGACATAAGTTAGAGCCGCCCGTGAAGCAGTTGACTTGATACAAAATTAACATGTTTCCCCTCCCAATCCTATTGAACAAACACAAGAGCCTGCTGCATGCATCTGTCTCTATACCATTGACATGATTCCTTCATTTTCCAGCGCATCCTAAAATAATTTGAGCCACATACAATCTTAGAGCAGAATAAGCAGACCAATTTTGGCAATTTCACAAGCAAGAATATATAAATGATAAAGTCTCGAACTCACCATCGCTAAAACACAAAGCTCAGATCTGCTGAATGAAGTAGCAAGGCAGTTGGCGGCTACTCTTCTATTCTCACCACGGTAAAAATCGAGAAGCAGGTAATATGAATTACAAGTAAACAAAATTCACATGCTTGTAGCCCACATACAGACCAGAAAAAAGAGCTTGGCCGGCGGTATGTCAAATTCAGTCCTCAATAGGAGCTAGCACACTGGAGCCTAGGGAAAGGGAGATGCACCTGTGGAGGCCTAGGCCAGAGGCTGAAGGGAAGGGGCGCACCTAGAAGGTCGCCCGCCGATGCGACACTCAACATCTAGACCGTGTCTTGTGGGAAGAAGATGGAGGTTTCGGCCTCTAGCGATGCAGACGAAGGGGATGGCGTCGCCGGGCCTCGGGATGCAGGGGACAGCCGTGGATCACTCGATGGAAGCCGTCCATGGCATGTAGGCCGAACGCACCGCCGGAGGTGATCTGTTGGGTGGCCGCGCATGCGTCGACGCAAGATGCTGAAAGATGGAGGGAGGGATGCGGTGGTGGAAGATAATGTTGAGTAACGTATTGTACTACGTATAGGTCCCCGTGTTTTGTGAGGGTTGTACCCGTACTTGTACATGTGTCTGTCTATATATACATGAGCAGCCGGTTCAATTGGTGGTGTGCAATCTCCAATTATCTTCTACATGGTATCAGACACCGCTTGATCCTACCCTAGCCGCCGCCCCCTCCTCTACCCTAGGGCGCCGCCCCCTCCTCTACCCTAGGGCGCCGCCGGCCTCCTCCCACCAGCCGCCGCCTCCGCCCTCCTCTCCCTCGGGCGCGCCGGCTCCCCCTCCTCCCGCTTCCACTCCCCCACCCCCCTTCCCTCCCCTACCTTGGGCGCCGCCGGCTCCTCCCTCCAGCCGCCGCCCCTAGCCACCACCCACCACCTTCCGCCATGGCCGGGTTCTCCTCCTCCGGCCCCTCCGACGCCTTCAACTCCTCCCGCTCCGGCAGCAGCAACCCCTTCGTCGGGCCCTCCGTCGCCGTCATCCGCGACATCCCCATCGCCGCTCGTACCGGTGAAGCTCTCCACCACCGCTGCCAACTTCTTCCCGTGGAAGACGTACTTCGGGCTTCTCTTCCGCGAGTACGATCTCCTCGACCACGTCGATGGCACCATCGACCTCCTCGCCATGCCGCACGACCCCGAGTGGCTCGCGATCGACGCCACCATCATCCGCTGGTTCTACCAGACCGTCTCCAACGACATCTTCCGCACCGTCGTCCGGGACGGCGACACCGCGCACACGGTGTGGGAGAAAATCACCGGCCTCTTCACCGACAACAAGATCCAGCGGGTCACCTTCCTCCAGCAGGAGTTCTTCGGCACCCACCAGAACGACCACTCTCTCGACGAGTACGTTCTCAAGCTGAAGAGCCTCTCCGACGAGCTTCGCGACTTGGAGTTTCCGATCGATGACAAGATCATGCTCTCCACCCTGTCGGCCGGCCTCGGCGAGGATCTCAGCAACGCCGCCTCCAATCTCACGCTCCTCACCACGCCCTCCTTCGAGCAGGCCGTCGCCTACCTGCGCCTTGAGGAGCGCCGCCTCAAGCATCTCCGGGCTCGGGCGGCTCACACCGCCTTCGTCGCAGGCCTCTCCCGCGGCGCCCCGGCACCGGCGACTCGCCCCCCCACCCCCGCGCCTCGCCCGATGGGGCCGCCTCCGGGCTTCTACGCCCCGCCGCACCCGCCTCCGCCTCCCGCCACCAGTGGCACTGGCACCGGCGGTGGTCGTCGTGGGCGCCGTCGCCGTGGCGGCGGTGGCAACGGCGGCGGCCATGGTGGAGCCACCGCCCCCGCGCCTCGTCCACCCCCGCACGCCGCCCCTACTCCGCCATGGCTCGCGGGTCCCAACCCGTGGACCGGGGTCGTCCACGCCTACTCCATGCCTCTGCCGCGCGCCCCCTACCCGGGCATCATGGGGCCACGTCCGGCCACCCATCAGGCCTTCTACGCGGCGCCCCAACCCACCGTCACGCCGAGCTACGACACCGTCCCAGGCTACGGTGTCGCGCCCTACTCCGCCCCGGCCTACGTCGCCCCCCCGAGCTCGGCCCCGTGGGATCCCGCGCTCCTGACCGCCCTCCAGAGCGCCCCCACCGCTGGGGCGTATGGTGGCGGCGGCGACTGGTTCATGGACACCGGCGCCTCCGCGCATATGGCTGCGCACCCCGGTACCCTCTCTTCTTCTACACCCTCCTCCACCTCCTCTCGCATCATCGTTGGCAACGGTCATGCGCTTCCCACTACTCACACCGGTTCCGTCTCTTTTCCCTCCACTTCCACTCCTCTCTCTCTTAACAATGTTCTTGTTTCTCCTGCCTTGATTAAAAATCTGGTTTTTGTTAAATCTTTCTGTCGTGATAATCCTGTGACTGTGGAATTTGACGCTTTTGGTTTTTCTGTCAAGGATGGTCGTACTCGGATGCTCCTCCACCGATGTGACAGTCCCGGCGATCTGTACCCTGTTGGTTCGGCCTCCACCACCGCCAGCAGCTCACTCGCCCTCTCCACCGGTGTTGATCTCTGGCACGCTCGCCTCGGCCATCCTAGCCACGCCGCTCTCCGTCAAATAATGCAAGGCTTTTCTTTTACTTGTAATAAAACGGATGCCCACTCCTGTGACGCATGTCGTCTAGGCAAACATGTTCGCCTCCCGTTTAGTTCCTCCTCCACAGTCGCGTCTTTTCCGTTTCAACTTATTCATAGTGATGTTTGGACCTCGCCGGTTCCCAGTAATTCTGGCTATAATTATTATCTTGTGATTCTGGATGATTACTCTCACTTTGTATGGACGTTTCCTCTCCGTCGTAAATCCGATGTTGCCGCCACTCTCACCGCATTTTTCGCTTTCGTTTCCACTCAGTTCGGTCGCCCCATTCACGCCTTACAAACTGACAACGGCAAAGAGTTTGACAACATCACTATTCGCTCCCTTCTCGCCGCTCATGGCGCTATCTTCCGCCTCACGTGTCCCTACACTTCTCCCCAGAATGGTCGTGCTGAACGGATGCTACGTACTCTCAACGACTGTGTCCGCACCCTTCTGTTCCACTCCCATATGCCCCCACGTTTCTGGCCGGATGCCCTTGCCATGGCGACTCTCCTCGTCAACATCCGCCCGTGTCGCGTGCGTTGGTCTTACACGCCGCACCACCTTCTCTACGGTGCGCCGCCCACGTATGATGATCTCCGCGTCTTCGGCTGCAAGTGTTATCCCAACACTGCTGCCACCGCCGCGCACAAGCTTGCGCCTCACTCTCTCCCTTGTGTGTTTTTAGGCTACCCCGCCAACACCAAGGGCTACCGATGCTACGACCCGGTCTCCCATCGCGTACTCACCTCCCGGCACGTGTACTTTCCGTCACCCGCGGCGCCCGCGGCGCCTCCGTCGCCCGCGGCGCCTCCGTCGCCCGCGGCGCCCTCGTCGCCCGCGGCGCCCGCGTCGCCCCCTCCTGCGGCGTCCCCGGCGCCGTCGACCAGCTCGAGCACCTCAGGCTCCCCCTCGCCGCCCGTCGCTGCGGCTCCTGCGCCCATGCTCACCCGAGCACGTGCGGGCGTGCGGCGGCCGTCAACGCGCTACCCCGCCGACCAGTGGGCCTTCTGGGCTAGCGGGAACAGTGTCCTGCCGCATGACGGCGGGGCGCCATCGTCCCACGAGCGGGAGGCGTCCTCCTCGCGGCCGAGCGCGCCGTCCACCTCCGCCCCCTCGCCGGTGCCCACCTCGGCTCGCGCCGCTCTGCGCGACCCGCACTGGCGCGCCGCCATGCAGGAGGAGTACGACGCGCTGCAGCGCAACCGGATCTGGGAGCTGGTGCCCCGGCCCTCTCGCGCCAACGTCATCGCCGGCAAGTGGGTCTTCAAGAACAAGCTCGGCTCCGATGGTACTCTCAAGCGCTACAAGGCGCGATGGGTCGTCCGCGGCTTTCGGCAACGCGCGGGTGTTGACTTCACGGATACGTTTGCCCCGGTCGTCAAACCGGGCACGATCCGCACGGTCCTGCACCTCGCCGCTTCTCGCGCATGGCCGGTGCATCAGATGGACGTCTCCAACGCCTTCCTCCATGGCCACCTGTCGGAGCAGGTCTACTGTCAGCAGCCCATCGGCTTCGTTGACGCCGAGCGCCCCGATGACGTGTGCTTGCTCTCTCGGTCCTTGTATGGACTGAAGCAGGCGCCCCGCGCCTGGTACCAGCGCATCGCCGCGTTTCTGCATCAGCCCGGCTTCCGCTCCACGCGCTCCGATGCATCGCTGTTCGTCTTCCGGACAGGCTCCGACATGGCCTACCTGCTGCTGTATGTCGACGACATCATCTTGACGGCATCCACCGCCGGTCTTCTTCGACAGCTCACCGACAGTCTTCATGCTGAGTTCGCATTGAAGGACCTCGGCCCGCTCCACTACTTCCTCGGCATCGAGGTTGTCCGGCACGCGGACGGGTTCTTTCTTCATCAGCAGAAGTATGCACGTGAGCTTCTCGAGCGTGCCGGGATGCTTAATTGCAATCCCGCGCCCACTCATGTCGACACGAAGGCCAAGCTTTCCGCTACTGATGGTTCGCTGGCTTCCGATTCCCCGTTCTACCGCTCCATCGTCGGCGCCCTACAGTACTTGAGGTTGACACGTCCGGAGCTCCAGTACGCTGTGCAGCAGGTGTGCTTGCACATGCATGCTCCTCGGGACGCCCATTGGGCTGCGGTGAAGCGGATTCTCCGCTACATCCGTGGCACGATGGGCTACGGGCTGTCGCTGCATGCCTCGCCATCGACCTCTACTGACCTCGTCGCCTACTCGGACGCGGACTGGGCGGGCTGCCCGGACAGGCGGCGCTCCACCAGTGGCTACTGCGTCTACCTTGGCTCGTCGCTCGTCTCTTGGTCCTCCAAGAGGCAGCCCACCGTGTCTCGCTCCAGTGCCGAGGCCGAGTACCGCGTCGTGGCTAATGCTGTGGCCGAGTGTACATGGCTTCGCCAGCTTCTCTCCGAGCTTTCTTGTCCTGTTGACAAGGCCACGGTGGTCTTCTGCGACAACGTGTCGGCTGTCTACCTCTCCGCCAACCCCGTTCATCATCGACGCACCAAGCATATTGAGTTGGATATCCACTTTGTTCATGAGCAAGTTGCTCTCGGTCACGTTCGAGTTCTTCACGTACCGACGTCTCAGCAGTTTGCCGATATCATGACGAAGGGATTACCGTTCACGACTTTTCCTGAGTTTCGCTCCAGTCTATGTGTCGGTGCCGACCCTTTGACTGCGGGGGGGTGTTGAGTAACATATTGTACTACGTATAGGTCCCCGTGTTTTGTCAGGGTTGTACCCGTACTTGTACATCTGTCCGTCTATATATACATGAGCAGCCAGCCCAATTGGTGTTGTGCAATCTCCAATTATGTTCTACAGATAAGACGCGATGGCGGTGCACCTTCGTTAGGGCTCTCCCATCGATCTCAGGATGGTGGGGGCAACAGCTAGGTGTGGTGGGCACGAAGTTCGTGCCCTCTTCCTCGTCTAAGTGGCAATTGGGATGCGGAATTTGGGGCGGTTTCGTGGATTGATTGCGGAGTCGCTGTTGGGGGAAGAGGTCACCGCTAATCGTGGGCTTTCCTCGCATGGGATGAGAAGGAGGCGCGACGAAGGATAAAACGGAGTGGTATAAAACGGAACACTAAATTTTTTGCATTTTACTACTTGACGACCCTTTAATCGATGTCAAATTCTGGCATGTGTTGTCGTAAGAATTCCACAAGCTACTATTCCCGTTGTTAAAAAGAAAATGCATTACGCTTGGTGGAAGTAGCGAGGATTGAGTATAAGCACAAACCCCGCGTTTCCCCGAGGTAACAGGGGGTCGAGAAGCAATAGGCTCGGCGTCATGAACCTGACCGGCCGGATTAGCTGGGAAAGTAGAAGCCGGAAATGCATAAGAAATAGGCATTGCGGCAACTACCTCAAGAATTTGGACCTCGTCCGAATCACCTTCCTCCTCATGCGCCGAAGTCTTGCCATGAGCTCGAGCCGGGGCAGGATCCGACTTAGGGACGAACTCCTCGGAGTCCGGCTCACCAGTATCCGGGGTGCTCCGGTCCGCGGGCCATGGAAGCAACAAAACTTCGGCGTCCTCATTCTTCTGCTCTGTGAACCTCTGCAAGACATGGAGAAAGAGAGTTAGCGGAATCCGTTACGAAAGCAATGGAATAGCAGAGCGGTATTAATTAAGTTTACCTCGGGAGGCGGATGATCGCGGGTGAAGGGTTTCAATCCCCAAGTCCAATCCTCAGGCATCTCCGTCTTGAAGATAGCTCGGACGCGCTTATAGATAAGGTAATTGTCCAGTTCCACGGTTGAAACTCGGTTAGGGTCAAGGGGACCACTCATATAGCACATCTTGTGAGTCCGCTTCTGGAATGGGCAGATTCGGCTACTAATAAAAGTAGCCATCAGGTCTTCACCACATAATCTGGCGCGGATCAGCTCCTTAAGCCGAATCTCAAAAGCCTCGACCAAGGCATGACTTTTCCTCGGGTTGTAGAACCAGTTCACCTTAGAAGGCGGGCCAATTGAGAAAGCAGGGAGCCGAATCTTGTCCTCTGTCCCTCTGTTCTTGACGTAAAAGAAGGATTTGTGCCACTTCTTGCACGACTCTAACCCGGTAACACGAGGAAATACAGATTTCCTCCGAGGTGTAATGGACACTGCCCCGCACTGAGTAAGAGATTTCTCGGAGGGGTGCAGAGATTTGTCAGGGACTACATTGGAGCGAATCTGGAAGAACTTCGACCAGACGTGCACTGACGGCCACAGGCCGAAGTATCCCTCCGATGCGGAGATGAAAGCAGAGAGAGTAGCGATGGCGTTCGCAGGAAGATGATGCGGCTGAAGGCCGAAGTAGTCGAGAAATTCTCTAGAGAAATCGCTAAGAGGAAGACCGAAGCCACGCGCGAAGTGCGACATAAAAACCACATACTCGCCCTCCCTAACATCCGGAGAGGACTCGCTGCCGGGTAAGCGACAAGAGACCTCGGCGGGAATTCTTCGAGTCCGGATAAGCCATTCGATCTCACGGCGTGTAACAGAGGAGCCCTGCCACGAGCCTCGCTCAGGCCCAGAGCCAGCGTCGTCATCCTCTACCAGAGCGCCGCTAAACGAACTAGACATGGGTTCGCCGGAGAGATCGCCGGAAGAAGAGCTGACGGCGGAGGAAAGTTTAGAGCTGCGAGGCCCCGTCGTGATTTGGCGCGGGAGCGGCGGCGGAGGAGCAGAGGAACCGCCGCACGAGTACTAGATTCAAACGGAGAAATCTAGATAGAACCTAGGCAGTGCGGCCGAAAAGAACTCACCGGCGACGGTTGCGAAGAAGACAACCGCAAAGCGAGGCAGGCGGAACAACACAGTGTAGTCCTCGCCGTCGGAAGCTCCGATGAGCACGTGGCGGCGGAGCTGCAAGAGAGCGCGGAGGCGAGAGGAATAAGAACGGCACAGGCGAACAAGAAGGGGAAAAGTGAACTCACAGACGCCGCGCCCCTCTTTATAGTCAGGCCACGAACGAGTAGTGGGATCGTGGGTGTGGCGGTTAATCGTGTAGATCGTGGGTGCGACGCGAATGCACGACGTTGAGTGGAACCGCACCAGCGGCCACATAGCAGCAAAGAAGGTTTCGATCCCCCAGGGAAACGGAACACGAGGCGTCGCAGCGCCGGCGCAGCAGGTACAGTGTCAACTGTAGCGTGTCAGTAAATACTGTAGAAGAACAAAAAACCAGAAGAACAATGATGAGGGTGACACGTAGGACAAGGCGTACGAGGGAAGGAACATGGGTACCTCGAACGAGAAAAAGATAACTCGGGAACAATACAGGAAAATGTGATGAAGCTGATACGACCCGGCCGAAATTATCGGCGGGGCCACACCAGCTTCGGGGACTAATGTCGGGGGGGGGGTGACCCCGGATAGGATAAAGACGGTGAAATACGAAGGTACGATCCCCGTCAGGTTCTCGAGTTACAGTTTAAGTCGGCCGGATCCCGTATAAGTCGGCCGACATAAGGAGGCGAGAGGCCTGTAAATGTATATTGAGATATTACCCGGCCGAGATGTTACGTAAGTTGGCCGGGTCAGCCCGAATGATCTTAATGCAGGTGAATGAAGATCCGAGCTATTCGAGGAAGGACCGAATGATAAGAAGCTTGCAGGAGAAGGAGAAGCCTGAAGTCAAACCCTAGCTGCAAGCTAGGGAGAATCTGAGCAGAGCCAAGCGCTACAGACAAAGGCGCAGAGCGACAGAGAGGCAGGAGGAGGTCACGGAGGTGACAGTGCGGAAGACCGAGGAGCGCAGGGGGGGCCTCTGGGACCTTTCCGTTGTTAGAAGAGCGACAGGGAAAGGGGAGCGCCGAACTGCTATATTGGGACAAGCATATTCCTAGAAGATGCTTGCCCCGTCAGCCCTAGAGGAAGCCAGGGCTCTCCTTTATAAGGAGAGGCTTGGATTCAGAAGGGGCATTGGGAAAAAGTTAGTGCCGTTAGGCTGGTAAGTTCTTCTCTTCTCCCTGTAAACCGCTCAAGGAGAACTTGTAGCCCAAGGAAGAAGAAATAAAGATCTTTACCTGCATCCTCTGTGTGTAGAATCATCTACATCTTCCCTCCCCAGATCCCACTAGCATCCATTGGTCCCATACTTTAGCCTACCCATGGCATCTGCCGTGCCACCACCATGACAAGGTTTGATCTTGACGAGCCTAGCATGTACAGACATGGTCTCGGAACACGGATCACCGAAAGGTAAAGCATGAATCATATAGTAGATATGATGAACATGACGATTGTTCGCCATTGAAACTATATCAACTCTCGTGATGATCGATGTTGATGTGGTGGATTTAGTTCGTGTGATCACTAAAACAATGTGAGGGATATTGTTTTGAGTGGGAGTTCACCTAGATTAACTTTATTATTAATTTGAACTCAATTTGTCATAAACTTAGTCTAAACTATTGCAAATATGTTGTAGATCAATGGCAGCCCCTACCATCAATTTTAATGCGTTCCTAGAGAAAGAAAAGTTGAAAAACAATGGAAGCAACTTCGTGGATTGGTTCCGCAATTTGACGATTGTCCTCACAGCTGGTAATTTGACCTATGTGCTGGATGCACCGCTGGGTGACCCACCTGCAGCTGATGCTTCCAATGAAGTAAAGAATGTTTACCTCGCTCGGAAGAATCAGTACTCCATAGTTCAGTGTGCTATCTTGTATGGTTTGGAATCGGAGCTTCAGAAAAGGTTTCAGAATTCGGACCCATATGATATTGTCGAGGATCTCAAATTGATTTTTGAGACTCATGCGGCAATTGAAAGTTATGAGGCTTCTGAAAAGTTCTTTAACTACAAGATGGAAGAGGGCAGCTCCATCAGTGAGCATGTGCTTAAGATGTCTGGGCACGCAAACAAACTTAAAAGCTTGGGTATAGTGATTCCTAATGCTTTGGGGATTTACCGTGTCCTCCAATCACTACCACCAAGTTACAAGAACTTTGTGATGAACTACAACATGCAGAACATGAACAAGCAGTTGCCAGAACTGTTTGCTATGTTAAAGTCTGCAGAAGTGGAGATCAAGAAAGAGCACCAAGTGTTGTTGGTCAATAAGACCACCAAATTCAAGAAAGTCAAGTCTAAGCAGAAGGGACACTTCAAGAAGGGTGGTAAGAAAGTTACCGCACCGGCGAAGAAGACCAAGGCTGGACCTAAGCCTGATACTGAGTGCTTTTACTGCAAGGGAGAAGGTCACTGGAAGCGGAATTGCCCAAAGTACTTGGCGGATTTGAAGAACAGCAACATCAAGAAGAAAGGTATATCTGATATACATGTTATTGATGTGTATCTCACTAGTACTCGTAGTAGTGCCTGGGTATTTGATACTGGTTCGGTTGCTCATATTTGTAACTCGAAACAGGTGCTGCAGAATAAACGTAAGCTAGCGAAGAACGAGGTGACGATGCGCGTGGGAAACGGATCAAAGGTTGATGTGATCGCGGTCAGCACGCTACCCCTTCATCTACCATCGGGATTAGTTTTATACTTAAATAATTGTTATTTGGTGCCTGCGTTGAGCATGAACATTATATCGGGATCTTGTTTATTGCGAGACGGATACTTGTTTAAGTCCGAGAATAATGGTTGTTCGATTTATATGAGTAATATGTTTTATGTACATGCACCTTTGATAGATGGTCTATTCTTATTGAATCTCGATAGTGGAAATACACATATTAATAACATTGAGGCTAAACGGTTGAAATCAAGCGATAACTTGACCTATATGTGGCACTGTCGTCTTGGTCACATTGGAGTGAAGCGTATGAAGAAACTCCATTCCGATGGACTTCTTGAATCACTTGATTTCGAATCACTTGAAAGATGCGAAGCATGTCTGATGGGTAAAATGACTAAGACTCCATTTTCTGGTATGATGGAGCGAGCTACGGACTTATTGGAAATCATACATACCGATGTATGTGGTCCAATGAGTGTAGCGTCGCGCGGTGGTTATCGTTATGTTCTTACCTTCACGGATGACTTGAGTAGATATGGGTATATCTATTTCATGAAACATAAGTCCGAAACTTTCGAGAAGTTTAAGGAGTTTCAAAGTGAGGTAGAGAATCAACGTAACAAGAAGATTAAATTTCTGCGTTCTGATCGTGGAGGTGAATATCTAAGTTACGAGTTTGGCAAGCATTTGAAGAAATGCGGAATACTTTCACAGTTGACACCGCCGGGAACACCACAGCGTAATGGTGTGTCCGAACGTCGTAATCGAACTCTCTTAGATATGATTCGTTCTATGATGTCACTTACAGATTTACCGCTATCATTTTGGGGTTATACATTAGAAACAACCGCATTCACTTTAAATAGGGCACCATCTAAATCCGTTGAAACGACACCGTATGAATTATGGTTTGGGAAGAAACCTAAATTTTCGTTCCTTAAAGTTTGGGGTTGCGAAGCCTATGTAAAGAAGTTACAGCCGTACAAGCTTGAACCCAAAGCAGAAAAATGCGTCTTCATAGGATACCCAAAGGAAACTATTGGGTATACCTTCTATCACAGATCCGAAGGCAAAATCTTCGTTGCTAAGAATGGATCCTTTCTAGATAAGGAATTTCTCTCGAAAGAAGTGACTGGAAGGAAAGTAGAACTCGACGAGGTTGTCGAACCTTCTCTCGAAATTGCGAGTAGCGTAGCACCGGAAGAAGTTCCGGTGGTGCCTGCACCAATTAGAGAGGAAGCTAATGATGATGATCATGAAACTTTGGTTGAAGTTGCTACAGAGCCTCGGAGGTCAACGAGAACTCGTACCACTCCAGATTGGTATGATCCCGTTATGAGTGTCATGTTGGTAGACAACACCGATGACCCTGAGACATATGAGGAAGCGATGATGAGCCCAGATTCCAATAAATGGCAAGAAGCCATGAAATCCGAGATTGGATCCATGTACGAAAACCAAGTATGGACTTTGGTGGACTTACCGGATGGCCGGAAGGCTGTCGAGAATAAATGTATCTTCAAGAAGAAAACAGATGCTGATGGTAATGTTACTGTCTATAAAGCTCGACTTGTCGCAAAAGGGTTTTGACAAATTCAAGGAGTTGACTACGATGAGACTTTCTCACCAGTAGCGAAGCTAAAGTCTGTGAGGATTATGTTAGCAATCGCTGCATATTATGATTATGAGATATGGCATATGGATGTCAAAACAGCATTCCTCAATGGAGATATTGATGAAGAGTTGTATATGATGCAACCCAAAGGTTTTGTCGATCCTAAAGATGCTAACAAGGTATGCAAACTTCAACGGTCCATCTATGGATTGAAGCAAGCATCCCGAAGTTGGAATCAACGTTTTGATAAGGTGATCAAAAGTTTTGGTTTTATACAAACTTATGGAGAAGCTTGTATTTACAAGAAAGTGAGTGGGAGCTCTGTAGCATTCTTAATACTATATGTGGATGACATATTATTGATTGGGAATGATGTAGACCTTCTTAATAGTGTCAAGGAATATTTGAATAATAGTTTTTCAATGAAGGATCTTGGCGAAGCAGCTTACATATTAGGCATAAAGATTTATAGAGATAGATCAAAACGCCAAATATCATTGTCACAGAGTACATATTTGAAAAAAGTTCTAAAGAGGTTTGGAATGGAAGATAGCAAGAAAGGGTTCTTGCCCATGTTGCCCAATACGACCTTGAGTAAAACTCAAAGTACGACATCGGCAGAAGATAGAGAAAGGATGAGTAAGACTCCCTATGCCTCAGCCATAGGATCTCTAATGTATGCCATGCTATGTACTAGACCCGACATTGCATATGCTGTTAGTTTGACTAGCAGATATCAAAGTGATCCAGGAGTGGATCATTGGACAGCAGTCAAAAACATCCTTAAGTACTTGAGAAGAACTAAGGATATGGTTCTTTCTTATGGAGGTGATGAACAGCTCGTTTTTAATGGTTACACCGATGCTAGTTGGAACACCGATCCGGATGATTCTAAATCACAATCTGGATACGTATTTATTTTGAATGGTGCAGCAGTTAGCTGGAGGAGTGCAAAGAAAAGCGTTGTGGCGAGATCTTCAACTGAATCGGAATACATGGCTGCTTTGGAGGCTTCACAAGAAGCGATATGGATGAAATAGTTCATTACAGAGCTGGGTGTGGTTCCTAGTGCGCTGGACCCAATGTCTATCTACTGTGATAACATGGGCGCCATAGCCAATGCGCAAGAACCAATGTCACACAAGAAGCTGAAGCACATCAAGCTACGTTTTCACGCTATTCGAGAACATATCCAAGATGGGGATATAAAGATTTGCAAAGTACACACATATCTGAATGTGGCGGATCCGTTGACTAAACCTCTCCCGAGGGCAAAACATGACCAGCACCAAACTGCCATGGGTGTTCGGTATATTACCATGTAATCTAGATTAGATGACTCTAGTGCAAGTGGGAGACTGTTGGAGATATGCCCTAGAGGCAATAATAAATGTAGTTATTATTATATCTTTGTGTTTATGATAAATGTTTACATTCATGCTATAATAGTATTAACAAGGAAACATTGATACTTGTGTGATTTGTAAACTTAATTTGAAGTCCCTAGTATAGCCTCTATACATCACTAGCTTGTTGGTTGATAAATGATTGTGGTTTCCCTATCATGAACATTGAGATGTTATCAACAACAAGATCATATCGTTAGGAGAATGATATGGTGGACATACTCCTATAGATAAGCGTAGCATAAAGATCAAGTCATTTTAATAGTTCAATTGCTATATGCTTTCTGATACATAGTAACCTAATTCCTTCGACCATGATATCATGCATATCACCTTTACCGGATGGATGCTTTGATGACATCAAACACCACACCGTAACTGGGTGGCTATAAAGGTGGCATTGAGTGTTCGGAAAGTATTGGTTGAGACACATGGATCAAGAGTGGGATTTGTCCATCCATATGACGGATAGATATACTCTGGGCCCTCTCGGTGAAATGTCATCCAATTAGCTTGCAAGCATGTGACTGGCTCACAAGGGATCACATATCACGGGAACGAGAAAAGAGTACTTATCGGTAACGAGGTTGAACTAGGTATGCAGAGATACCGACGATCATAACCTCGGATGAGTAAACTATCATGAGACAAAGGGAAATTGGTATCGTATGTAAGTGGTTCATTCGATCGCAAAGTAATCGTAGAAATATGTGGGAGCCATATGAATTTCCAGATTCCTCTATTGGTTATTGTTCCGAGAAGTGTCTCGATCATGTCCGCATAATTCACGAACCGTAGGGAGACACACTTAAGGATTCGACGTTGTTTGAGTAGTTATGAAATGAATGAGAAAGAGACCGAATGTTGTTCGGAGTCTCGGATGGGATCCGGGATATCACGAGGAGATCCGGAATGTTCCGGAGAATACGATTCATATAAGGAAAGTCCCGTTTAGGAGTTGGGGAATGGTTCCGGTGTTTTCATCGGGAATGTTCTAGAAGGTTCCGGAATGTCCGGCACTCCGGAGGGGAAGGGGTACATGAATGTGTCATTGTAAGTTGGAATGATTGCATCATGTACTGAGTGTCTTCGCTGTCCAAAATAAAGGGTTTATTCAAATCCTAAATTGAAAAGTCAAACGGCTAGTTTGAAAGTCAAACGGCAAGTTTTGGAAAGAGGAAAAGAGGAGGAAGGTGAAACCGAGTTGGGGAGGGAGTCCTCCTCCCCAAGCCGGCGCACCACCCAAGCCGAGTTGGGGAGGGACTCCCCTCCCTCCCCTTGGCCGCCGGCCCCTCCACCTATATAAGGAGGGGCAGGGCTCCCTCCTAGTACACACAAGTCCCTCACCTCAAACCCTAGAAGCTGCAGCCCACCATAGCGGCCGCCGCCCCCTAGGGTTTTGCCCTAGCCGCCGACTTGGGGGTCCCCGGAACCCTAGCCGCCGGCTCTAACACCTCCTCCTTGGTGTGTCTAAAACCTAGATCGCCGAGGAGCTCTCTCATACTCCACCATACTCGCTCCGGCTTAAGGCGAAGCCCTGCGAGATCTCCCCTCTACTTCCGGTACCACGCCGTTGTGCTGCCGGAATCGCGAGGAGAGTGCTACAACCTCCGCTGCTTGCTGGAACAAGGGAGAGGAAGGTCTTCGTCGAGTACCGAACGTGTGACCGACTGCGGGAGCGCTGCCGGAACGCAGTGCCGGAAGGATCGTCTACGCGATCTTGAGATCGGGAAGAGTACGACTACATCACCCACGAGAATCCGCTCTCGTTAAACACTTTGGAATCTTCGAGGGTAAGTTATTCCATCGACTCGTTGCTACAATCTAGTAGATAGATCTTGGCTTGTTTTTTGTATGCGATAGAAATTTTTTGTTTTCCATGCTACGAAACCCTACATTTTGATCACATGAGGACTCAGTGGTTCACCATCCTTAAGCTTGCAACTCAGCAAAGCCTGAGAGACTTGATACCTCTCAGTCTTCGCCTGAGCCTGGAACATACTTTTGAGGATTTCGATCATATCGTAGGCCTCAACATGCTCGAACTGCTTTTGCAAGTCCGGTTCCATGTGAGCAAGCATAAGACAGCTAATATCCGTGGACTCATCCTTATACCGACGATAGGCATTGGTGGCAGCGACAGTCGCATTCTCATTCGGCTCATCTGGAAGTGGGTTGTCTAGGACATGGTCCTTCTTTTCTTGTTTGAGAACAATTCTTAGATTTCGATACCAGTTGGTAAAATTAGTGTCATTCAGTTTATATTTCTCAAAGATAGTTCTCAACGCAAAACCGGATATCTGAGAGTGACTGCTACTTGGTGCCATGATCTACAACAGAAAATATGCAAAACACTTAAGACATGTATTCATAAAAGACCCACTAGAACCAACACCCCTCCGATGGTTACTTAGTGATTCAGGATCCTAAATAAGCAAGTCGGCTAGTGAGCTTTAGCATCACCGCTAGCCGCCAAGTGATCTAGGTAGACAACTCCTTGTTAATCGCATCTCATACGACTCCTGTTGGACGGGTGGCATCACATGCCCCGGCTCCCATCCGACCTTTCCCCGAGCCCCACAACCGTTGTGATCGACCCGTCTAGCTTACCGAGTGTTTCCGTAGTAAGAGTCCGACTCGAACCCACCTAGTCGAAAAGAATTGGCAGCACCTCAATTTTATGAGCCTACTACCAAAAATGTCCGACTTGTGATGGTGCAAACACTGGTAGGAAAACCGACTAGACCTTCTTTGAGGGATTAAATTTTACCGACTATCTAATAGAGGTAAAACAGAGACATAACAATAACACAAAATAAAGCAATTATAGTGTGAAATGGTATGGCTCTCTTCATGGCGATCTCCATCTCCACAAAGCCCGTAATCCGACTCGTGCCAACTCTTGTCACTCGCCATCTTACTCCATGTCACCGACATGTACATCGCCTTGCATGCCTTCCGGGTTCTCCAAACAACTACACTAGCTTAGTAAAGTAAATTACAAGGAGAATCCAACACGCAGGTCGTTATAGAATAAAATGACAGCACCTAGGCTCCAGCCGGCTGACAAAAATCGTGATTCGCAGATCACGTATGGATTACACACATACATCACATGCACATGAACCATACCATTCACAACTTCATGCAAAACCAAGTTATGCATAGATACAATATCTACCGGCGTTGTGAAACTCGCAAACACATCTAAGGCGCTACGACAGGGCGAAGCCGGAGGGTGCGGGCAGCGCCCGACGATTTTTCCGAAAACGTAGATCTCATCTATGATCCGGACATGGATTCCTACTATTGTTCCGACTCGATCAAAATCTTTGATCTTCGATCAAACTCTTTGATCTTTGATCACCGCATCTGGATTTACGTGTCATAGTCTACCCCGATGGCGGAAGCCGACCGGTAGGGGTATGTCGTTCCACGACCTCAGCAGTATGATCACGGAAATCAGATCTACCATTCCTCGAGTACAGTTGATCCAATCAACCTCGTACAAAACCGATCTATCTCATAGATCGACAACCAAAACAGCATATAGATCTCATCTACAGCCTACCGCATATCACATATGCGAGATCTCGCATAAAACCAGAAGCTATCGCTCTGATACCACTGTTGGGCCACGCGGAGATAAAACAAAAAAATTCCTCTAACATGGTGATCCCAAGATCCAGCTGAGGTAGAAGGCCACGAGGTTTACCACTAGACGCGCAGTTGCGGATTACTGATGAAGCGCGTCAGTTGATGCAGTGCAGTCCTTTGCGATCCGATCGTCCTGGTGCTGATCGTACAACACTTATGCTGGTATCCACACGTGCAAGGAGGAGCACAGGCGGCGAACTGCTAGGTTCGGTACGATGGCAGGACTGCTGTGGAGCTAGGGTTTCTAACACATGGAATGACCTAACCGATCAACGATTAACCTTTCTGGGTTACGGTGCTCCACTATATATAGGGAGTGAACGTGGGCTCTACTCGCGCGGCCCATTCACTAAATCCCATATAATGTTAGTCCCTATGAGTCCAACTCACTGACTCAGTCCAAATCAGGCTCGGGGTCCAACCCAACCAGATTTCCAGTTTAGATCTAATCCAAACTTTGTCCCGCTCTTAAGTGTGTGACCCCACAGGATCATGGCTACTTGGACACGATTAGAGTCCGACTCTAAATCGATCAGTCGGTAGCGGCTCCTAGCATAACGTGTCGACTCCCAAGTACCAAAGAGTCATGACGACTTGCCTTTCCAATGTGACTTGCGTCCGAGTCCCTTTTGCCTCACGATATACCTTGTCAGACTATAGGCGAATATATGTCATCCCTTAAATAGTCCGACTCTCTTCTCGATCCGAGATAAGTGATTCACCTGACTAACTCTTAGTCGATCGCCTCGGTTAACACTTAATCGAGTCGTGCATGGCCATGCTTTCTGAATCATATCATCCGAGAGGGCCCAGAGAATATCTCTCCAAGTGGAGGGAAAAAATCCCATCTTGGTTATTCACATCACGCAGCTTGATTCTCAGTCGACCCGAACTCTGCCTTTATAACTGTCCAGTTACGGATCAGTGTTTGACAGAACCTAAGTCAGTGATCCTCAACTCGGACTATGCAATAACCGCAGGTCTAAGGATTACATTGATTGAGATATACAAATGACAACTTGTTCATTGTACCTCAATATGGATCAATCTGACTCGCTAAACTCTTTAGCCGAATCTGTGTAAGTTGGAATAGCATCTCCATGCCCATGACAAGTGGAACCGAGTCATCAAGCCAACTTTCACATTGGTCTAAGTTGTGTGTCCAGCACAACCTCAATGACCAAGGACATTTAGTACAAACAACATGAATGCATAGTTCCACAACCGAATCACATATTCAATGATACACATCAGATGTTTATACAAGAACAACTTTATATCTTTATGAATATAATGGGAAATCTCATCATACATGATTACCTCTTGGGCATATTCCCAACATTATCTTCCTCCTTTCTCTGATGCTATATGCTGCTAATGCTTTCCTTACTTCCTCAACACCACTAGATGTCATTCCTATTTTGAAAGTTGGATTATGCATGTCTACTTCAAGATTAAATGCCTTAAATTTGTACATCAACTTATTTCTTTCTTCATCATCCATATTTAGATCAACATCATCTAGGCCAGCATCATCATCTTGTTCCTCTACCAGCACCTGCTCATTATTGTCATTCACCTCTATGTCAACATTGTCTAGGAAGAGGCCATCATCTCCTAATTCCGCATCAAAGTCATTGTCAACAAACTCAAACTCACTATTGCTGTCATTGTCTTGTTGCTCATCAATACATGAACCAAAAGCTTCATTGTCGTCTGATCTTCCTACTCTTGGTCTTGTTGATAAATATGCCACTCTTTTGTCTGCATTCTCAATTCCTGCACTACCTCTAGCTACACTTACTGAACCTGCACTCCCGGTTGCTTCAGCTGACACACATGCGCTTGGTGTTGCTGAACCTGCCACACCTGCTTCACCACTCCCAGTTTTTGCAATTGGGGGAGTTTGTATGACTTCAGGTCTTAATCCCTGTAGAAATTTTTTATGATCAATGAACACCTGAAGAGTCTTGTGTTGTTGAGAAGCATTGATCATCCTTACTATGACCGCATCATTCACAATTGGCATTAAACTGTCCAACATTTTCTTGTCCGGCAAAAGCCAGTACAGCTGTAGCTTACCATTCTCACATAACCCAGCTCGTGGAGAATCTCATCCAACCAAAAAAGGGACCAAGTATCAGCTGAACAATTGTCAAAAAATCCAGTTAAACATGTCTCATAGGTCAAATCACCTCTTAGCCCAAAAAACCCATCGTGAACAACTTTCACAATGAAAAAATCTGAAATGATCTCTGGATTACACATTGTTACAAACAAAACATAGTTTGGTCAAAAGTTTAGAGACAAATGCAATACTCAAATTAAGTGTGAACTTTATGCAAGGCAAGAAACACTGCATCTAACTCATTATATACAAATTATAGTGTTGTAAACAACATAGAATCAGCTATGAGAACAACATACGATTCAAACTAAAGAACTTTAATTAGTAACAATGACAGAAAATCCAGACTTTGATTAGTGACAAAAAATTCAGACTTAATAATTTTTGAACAATGAAAAAAGCTAAAAATTTATGACTCCATGCTGCTCAAATGACTCAAACTAACTACTTCAACACACTAACTATGATTCACAACATATAGATCACCAGCTCGAGCTGAAAACAGTGCAACAGCTGAACACATACGTAGGCACCACCATGAACCCGATCAAATCAACAACAAAACGATGACTCGCTCCTACCAGCACTTCAAATCTTCAATTATAGTCGTTTCCCACCGAAAATGATGAATCTTATGCTGCCGATCATGACCTTTTCTAAGTAAGCCCTTCCGCGCCGATCAAATTCATGGTCAGGGTCGAGATTTTGGAGCTTACTGTCTGACGGATCCTCGTTGCTCATTCTGTAATGTATCTCTGGAGGCATCACGTCGGACACGCAGCCGTCAATGACGAGGGCGATCAGGGATAGTCGGACACGCAGCCGTCAATGACGAGGGCGATCAGGGATAGTTGCCGTTGCGCAGGGTGGAACCGACTAGAGATACGCGCACGTGCTGCATTTTTAAGGACTAACCTGCAAAAAAAAAATGCACCGTGGCGTGTCACGATTCTTAGAGGAGGGCCAATTTTTTTTGGAATTGATAGTTGTAGGACCGCTACTTCACGCTTTGATAGTCTGACGATGAACGGAAGCAACCCAGCACGCACGGAGTCCTTCAACCACGGACAAATAGGGCCAACGAGTCAGGAAAACGGGTCCTGGCGACCTTCCCATCCTAGGCTGTCTTGGCTTCCTCTCGTGGTCGGCGGCGGCTCCGACGCGATTTCCTCCCCTTCCGCTCTTGCCTTATTCGGTTCACATTCAAATCGAAATTGAGATTTGGCTGCCAATAAACAGAGTGAACTTTCCCGAGACTGCCTGTTTTGATTTCGTCGTCCCGAGTATCGACCTCCGGCATCCTCATACCGAATCATGGGGCTGCCGGCGCTCCAGCGGCTCATGTCGATGCAACGGGATCGGCGTCACAGGCAGATGCAACCCCGTAGTAAGCTTCCTCTCTCTTTTGGGTTATATATGTCGCTTGTATCTGTTCTTAGAGCTTAAAGGAATCGATCTTGACTGAGTTACAGTACGTACTAAACTTGGCTCTGCTCCTGTTTTAAATAAGATGAGTCAAGTACAACTACTGAGAGACAAATCTGTCCAAAATAATCTGCTAGTAGTATATTGCAATCAGTTGCTACAATAGTTATGTTAATTTGAGCTGTTGAGCCAAAAGCTAGCGAGGTACAAAAGATGCTCATACTAGACCTTTTTTTGCCAAGCTGAGCTAAAACACAAGTTGATCTTAATGTCGTTTTGACATGCTGTATCTAAGGTCTTTATGTGCCACACGAAAATTTATCTTTTGTCCATCAGATGGCAAGATCGCTCATTTATTTGTTTGATTGAGATCCATTTTAAACTCTATTTCTACCTGGTCATAAAAATAGAAGGAAATTGCACGAAACAACAATCTTTGGGTCACTTCCTGCGTAGAACCATGAGCTTTTTTTTTCCCTGGCACAAAACCACAATCTCTAATCGGCACTTATGTCCCGCCGCACTGATATTGGCCAAGATTTCAGGTTGGGTGCAGCGCAAACTATTAGCTCTGAGATGGTGGATTTGGAAGAAGAAAAAAATAGTGATTCTGTGAAAGGAAGATTGGTGCTTTATGCAATTTTCTCTAGAAAAAATAAAATTGTGCAACATTTTTGTGGCAATTGGAGGGAGGAGAGTGATGGAGGTGGAGTTTAGGCGATGTTTTGCAAAGACACCTACGTCCTATGGTTGATTGAAGATTTATTTCCTTGCACCCAAATTGGATAACAGAAAAAAATTGGGTGTGCCTGTGCTTGTTGTTTTCTTCTATTGACATATCTGTTAACCATGCACGATGTCTTGCAGATGGATTGGTTACTTCGTTGGCCAAAAGGAAAGAGTTGACCTGCCTACAAAAAGACAAACCTCCAGGTGGTAAAAAATCGAGACGCCTAGGGCCAAGCCTTCCTGAGGTTTGTCAGAAATCGTTGATATTTCACAGTTTATATTGCACGTAAAATACCATTATGATTGCTCTAGCATCACATTGGTGGATTTATGCTTGGTAAATGCAATCTTGATAAGGAGCAGACTTCCTAGGCTACCCATTTATACTATTGGATTGTACTTCTTCTGATGTGATTATATCCACTATCCTTGCTATTTATACTCAGCAGAACAGTAAGTGTGTAACTTGTCCTTAGTATATTTTTCATTTTGATTTGGCACATGCCATCCTCACCCAGCTGATAATCTCGTAAAGCAAGACACACTATTTTCTACGAAGGGTGTTTCATGGGTAGATCAATAAGCATTCAATTTATGTGGCCACGACCACTTCTGTCCAGAATCTGGGTGTCTATATCTACCACTAGTTTGAATGTTGATGTTGTTTGGGTGTCTATATCCACCGCTTGTTTGAAGTTTCAACTTGGCATAACTTTGATACATTTCTGCTTGTTTGAAGGATTACGCGATGATCTATAGCATAGTTGTATGTCGTCCTAAGGAACTTGGGGAGGCTCTACTGCCTAAACATCCCTAAGGCAGCGCGTTAAAAACCATAATCTAGGGCCTGCTTGTTTTAATGCCCAATTTTGCTTTACCAAAATTAGTGCATAATAAAATTGGGCCAAGACAAATGTGAGTTCAAACATGAGTATTGTCAAATTTTAGAACTGAATAAGTGAGGGCCATTTCTTGCCCCAAGGTGCCTAGATTCCACATGGAAAAATATAGGAGTAATTACGTAAGTGCTTTTCTGAAAGCAGCTTCATGCTCGAACTACGGTGCTAATTTTATAAAATTACTTCCTAATTCTAGCAAAAAATATAGATTAAACTGCATATTCTAGTATCTGTAGAATGACAATCTATCTAGTCCATCTGCTTTGTTATCCCTCACCTTAGTTACCACTTACCAGTGCTCCTGTCATGTATCTTCACTGTAGCTGCTAATGCCTGTTACATTCTATTACATGGATTTATTATACTGTTTGAAGCGTAGCTGAAGTTACATGTTCACTTCTGTCTGTTGTTGCAAAGCTGACTTGTTTATCACGTGCAATTGAGCAATAGAATATCCAGTCCATCTTGTTGGACTCAAATGCACACTGTTGAATGCTGATTACTTTGATGCGCATTTTGGGGATTGGTTGCACATTATTTAATCTGTACAAGTCACTACAATACGTCTTAGGAAAGCAACTAATAGAAGTGTTCCATGAAGGATCATGTCTGCACAATGCTCAGTTTAACTACCACAATGCACTTTAGTTCATGGAAGCACCTAGTTCCTAACAATACAGCCTTATTTTTTCTTTCTCAAATTTAAGTAACCGGATGCCTCAACAAGTCTAATGCTGAACTTTTCTCCAACGCATGTGAATGCAGGAAATCTGGGGGCATATACATTCTCTGATGTCACTGCGAGATGCTGCACGTGCTGCATGCGTGTCTCACTCATTTCTACGTTCTTGGAGATGCCATCCCAATCTCACCTTCAGTAAGGAAGCACTGGTCTTGGGTTGGAACCCGTACAGAAAGAGTAAAGCATCAGATAAAGAATCAAGTGATCGTGTCAGGAAAATCGATCATATCCTGAAAAACCACTCAGGCATTGGTCTGAAGGTGGTCAGGCTTGAATTGTTCGATGCTGCCAACATCAGCACCTGTTATCTTGATAAGTGGCTTCGTCTTGCTGTTAAGCCAGGGCTTGAAGAACTTGAACTTTTGCTGGATTATGACGCAGAGTACAAGTTTCCATGCTCAGTTTTACTTGATGGGCGTGCAAACTCAATTCGGCTTCTTCATCTCACTTACTGTGTCTTCCGTCCCATGGCTGGATTTAGTTGCTTGAGAAGCCTGACTTGTCTGAGCTTATGTGATGTGTATATTACAGGGGACGAGTTAGGTTGCCTTCTATCCTGTTCTTTTGCTTTGGAGGAACTGACACTCATGTCTTGCGAAGAGATTATTTGCCTGAAGATACCTTGCGTGCTCCAGCGGCTAAACCATTTGGTGGTCCATGAATGTGATAATCTTGAAGCTATAGAGAGCAAAGCTCCTAATCTCTCCATTTTTCACTTCACTGGTGGTGCAGTAAAACTGTCATTGGGAGATGCGCTGCGAGACCTTACGATTACAGCTTCCGGTTGGAATCTTGTTCATTATGCTGGCGCCAAACTTCCACAGATTGCCCCTTATCTTGAAGCTCTTCACATAACTTCATCTCTGGCAGTAATACTCTAAAACTCTGGATTATTACTGTATATTTTACCAGCATTGTGCAAATATAAATAATAACAACCGGCAATTTCCTTGGTATATTATTAATCTGATGTTTTCTTTATATAGAGAAAGATACCGGTTTTACCTGCCAAGTTCTTCCACCTCAAGGACTTGGCTATTTCTTTCATGGTATCAACAGGGTCTTTTTGCCCTGACTATGATTACCTTTCACTGGTTTCTTTTCTTGATGCCTGTCCTTCCTTGGAGACCTTGATGTTGTCCGTAAGTCATGCTCATATTGGAAATGATACCTAATAGTATCTGCTGAAACAGTCAATTCAAGTGCATGCCTTGTCTTCTCTGTTATGAGAGTGACATTGTTATCTATCGTGGGCAGGTGACGCAAGATAGTGTGGAGCATGATTCGGTTCTAGGCGATCCCTCGCAGCTAAGGCAGATGCCAGGCCACAGTCATGGCAGCATCAAGGACGTGACGATCATCGGTTAGCTCGCATGCCATATTCTCGAGAACGCGACGTCGCTGGAGCGCCTTACGCTGGAGACCGTCTGCTATGATTTTAGGTGTTGCGATGGCTATAGCGAATGCAACCCTGTGACTGAAGGTATGATGATGGAAGCCCGTAAGGCGCTCTTGGCTGTGAAACGATACCTGTTGGAGAAAGTCCCCTCTACGGTCGAGTTAAATGTAGTGGAGCCTTGTAGTCGGTGTAGTGCTGCTGAAAATTTCAATGTTAAATTATCATGATCTTTTGATGTTTAAGTATGTAATAATGTTATATGATCGTTTTATTTGGGACTTTGTTGTAATTTTCTTTGTTTTCTGGGTCACCTTGTAAGGCTAAAACTATCACCTGTTTCTCGAAAAAAAGGTTATCACATCAATGTTGTAGGTATTGTTCATTAGATATGTACCGAGGCTGTGTTTTTTAACCAATATTTACTATTAAATCCAAATATGGTGTGGTGTATGGTATCACATTTTGACATAATTACTGGAAAAATGCCACCACAATAACCTTTACTATTAAATCTAAAGATGTGGTGGTGTGTGGTGTCAAACTTCGACATAATTACTGAAAAATGCCACCACAACAATAAACTCCAAAGATGCAGCGGTGTATAATTACCAGAAAAACTAGATACCCCATGCGTTGTTGCGGAAAAATCTATGCTACACAATACAAATGGTAATCCAAATTGGAGTTTTGTAAAATTATATTTGGAAAATCTACTTTGGGTAAAAAAAAGCGAGGCTTATATTCCTAAATGTCATGTACTCCCTCCGTCCTGAAAATGATGTCGCAGATAGATACATACAATTTTAGAAAAAATAGTAACATCTTTTTTATGACGAAGATAGTACACAATCCACTTTCCCTTGAAGTGAACAATAGAAGAAAACCAACAACTACATGTTAGACCGATAATGAATCATATCCAAGATCCAAAAAAGAAAAAAATTGTTAGTTATATATATATTTGATAGTGTGTAAAATTAAACATGACCATAACGAGAACAACAGAAGGACGGTGCTACACGACGGCGCTGCACGCGGGTAGGGTTTGTGCGGCTGCTGACCAAACCGTGATTAGCGTGCGAGCGCGCGGTAACACGCAAAGCGCGAGCCCATCTATACATCGCCAGCTGGGCCCTACTCCTTTGTCCTGGCACCAACAACTCCAATTCCGCACTGTCCAAGCTAGGCCCCATAAAACTATCACCTGGTCCTGCCCAGAGACCTAAAACCACGACACCCGTGGTGTCAGCTTTTTCTTCCTCAAGACAATACCAGATATAGATCTGGCTTAAAAAATAAAAGAAAAGGAAACATAGTGCAAAAAAGAACAAGGGACAAAGTTCTTCAGTAATGGTGGATCTTCTGTGTATGAACTCACAAGAGTAGATGGAACAAAACACAAGAGAGAAGACCTAAAAATATACAAGAAGGTATGTTCCAACAAAAATCCCCCTCCCCCAATCCAATCCTTGTGTTTCCTCTCCCCATATGGATCTCATCTTTCACCATGAGATCTACATTGAACCCGCAGCATCAGAAACCTGTTTATCATAATGTACTTGTGAATTCTTGATGAATTTAGGATGAGCTTCGGAATCTTGCAGATCTCGTACACCTTTTCCTTGCCTTTCATCTTCTTGTTCCTACAAAAAAAATGAAAATACTTGAAATTTTGGGAACTAAACGTTCGTTCTTCCTGCGAGCTACGATATGGATATTGATCAGATTCTAGCTATAAATGGATCTAATGCTTCACTATCAGCTAATGTAGCATCGCATGACATAGGTGAGAAGAAAATAACAAACTACCAGATTATTTCATAAATACTGCCGGTTTCTTTCCTAGTAGTTAGCAGGTTATGTAAAATGAAAAGGTATAGTACATATGCAAAAAAAAAATCCATGTTCTGTAAACTACCAGTTTGTTCCCTAATGGTTACAAGCTTATTTGCAGTAGTTGCACTGGTGAAAAAAGGGCCTCCAGTCCCGGGCTGCAACTGGCTCTAGTCCCGGTTTTGGGCCCGGGACTGCGAAAACGGGGCTAGAGCCCCCCCTCTAGTCCCGGATCGCTACGGCCCGCGATTGATAACAGCCACGTGAGTGTTTCAGCGCCGTGGGGAGCGGAAACCCTCTAGTCCCGGGCCGTAACACCACCCGGGACTATAAGGTTTCCTGCCGCGGCAGATAATTGTGTGTTTCTCTGCCGCGGCAGAGATTGTGTATTTCTTTTTTTTGCCATTTCGTTTCTTTTTCGTTTTGTGTTTCACTATAATTCAAACATATATTTCAGTATACATATTATACGCTACTACATCTACACTACACGTCGATGCATTTATATAATTAATCGATCCCTTGCAAGCATACATATAATCAATCATATCAAAAGGAAGAAATGTTTTGAAATTACATGGTCATTGATGAATATATATATCATATCAGCTACATGGAGATGACTAAGGCAAATCGAGTTCCACGTCATCCGCATAATGCTCTCCATGTACATCAAGGACTTCCTTCATCATAAATCCCGCCAGCTCTCTTGAATTGCTCTTATGTGTTGGCCTGGCTCTAGTTTCTCCCGCAAATCATAAATATAATGTGAGTCAACTTTCCGCTCACTGGTCAACTCGCGGATATACTCGCAGACGTAGTATCCACATAAATGAGTTCCCGGTGGCTGCTGTAAACTCTTCGCCATTTTATAAGTTAGCTCCTCTTTGAATGGACCTGGTATTTTCTATCTGAACCGTGTCCAACACCTGCTCGGCAAAGAAAATGAACAAAGGAGTTATTAGTTACTTGATATCAGGAAATGAATGAAAGAGGACGATATAATGCGATAATGATTGAAATTACTTATGGAGCATTGTTTTCATGTCGCTCCACTGCTCTTGGTCCCAACTTAATGAGTCGTGGACTTCAATAGGGACTTGTCAACTTGAATGTTTAGCAAGATCCAGTGGAATCTGCGGACATTTACATAAGCATACATGCATAGCTCATCCAGTAAGCAAAAATAAAATGTGTACAAGATATAAACACTCACTTGAAGTTGTAAGGAAATAGTATTTCCTTAACAAAATTATGCTCGGTTAAGAACCTGCACAGGTCTTCCTCCACGTCCTTGGGGGTGATTCTTTAACGTATATTCATTAAAGATATATGGGTCAATGAACCCAGCGTCGTATCTTCTAGCTCTTTTGCATTCAAGCATCTTCATTCTGCAGAATATAATATCATCATACAAAAGGATATATAGTTAGGATAATATATTAAATGCAATGAACGAGCTAAAGCTACAAACTTAATTATAGAAATAAATAACTTACAGACAGTAGCAACCAATGATAGATTTGTCGAGGGCGCGTTGGTTGTATAACTGAAACAGTTCAGTCATTTGAACCTGTATCGAGTATGGTTTGAAGTGATGCTCCATTCTAACGTCCACCGGAAACCAATCTTTCTTATGCTTTTTTTCTGCTTGCGACATGTACCATTCGTTCAGATTTCGCATATGTGTGGATAGACGCGCGAGCTCCTCATTACTGACTAGAGGCTCCCCTTGGACATACTGCCGTACTATCTGACCCACTGGCGTATCTTCATAGCCTAAATATTGACCAATAGACATATTTGCTTCATTAGCAAGTGCTTTGTCCTGCGATACAGTGATTCCCATAAGTGCAGCATTATTACGGGCTCTAGGGTCCATTATTTGCACGTCCATATCCATTTCAGCTCTGAAGGCCTTGTCGAGGTCTGAAATGACTTTGAGCGGGGCGATCGATTGATTCTTCTATGCTCCGAGCTGGGCAACTTGCTTCCCGCTTTTTGCACTTGTGATTTTTTTCTTCTGTGCTTGCTTAATAATCTCCCGGTCATAGTCTGATTCCAGATTCATCGATATCTGGGATGGTTGCTCAAGAAAGGACTTAGCCCACTTTTTGGTTTTTTCATTATATACCGGCTTTGGCTCAGGCTTTTTGGGTGCAAAATGCGCCTTAACTTGGGCAGCCACATCCGCGTTAGTTTCCTCATCGGTCTTTTCATAAGGTCTCTTTGGAAGAGCTGGCAGGATATCGACTATCTTTGGCGTTTGACCTTTCTTCGATGTGGGGCGCGGGAGACCGTCGAACTTGCGTTTCTTCAACGAGGTAGTAGTATTGCATGGAGGCGGAGGCAAAGATCGAGTTGATGTACTCCTACTGCGACGATCGTCAGCGGGGCGGGGTGGACTTGGAGGTTGGCGATAATCGGGTTGGGGTGGACTTGGAGGTTGACGATATTCGATGTGGGGTGGACTTGGATTCCTTGGAGTCGGTGGCCTTGGCGCCGAGCCTGGAAACTTGATGTACTTCTTATTCCATAGAATGATGTTGCGCTTGACATCTCCTAGTTACGTAAGGCCTTCAGGCATAGCGATTTCAATCTCTAGGTCCGCAAAATCCTCCACTATGTCATCCACCGTGACATGAGCATATCCTGGTGGAATCGGAAGTGAATGGTGGAGTGCTCCAGGTAGACAAGGTAAAGAAGTGTCGATCGCCACCTTGAAGGACAGGTTGTTCATTGGCTGATGTTGCTCACATTGTGCCATCTCTCTGACATCATCCACGGGGTAGTGAGGAGCCGGTGCATCATCCAGCAGTGCTTGATCATCAGCCCGGACCTGCATGGAAGCCACGCTGCTTCTCCGCTGGCTAAGATCCAATGCATGATCATCAGACCGTGGGTGAGTTGACGACGGCGGCCTTTGGCTAATTTCATGCATGAGGTTCTTAAGATCAGCTAGGTCCTGCTCTACCCTGGAGATCCGGTCTGCCTCCCGGTCCTTCTTTCTCTGACGGCTTCTATAACTGGCATCGTACTGAGGAAACCCTTTCTTCCACGAGACACCGGCGCCTTTGCCTTGTGTTCGTCCTCCCTTTTCAGGATTCCCTAGGGCGCGTGTCAGCTCGTCCTTCTCTCTCTCGAGACGAAACAATCCCAATTGAGCATCGTTCATTGCTTTAATGAGGTCTTGGGAGGGTTTTAGAATTTTCTCATGAAATAATGTCTTCCCTGTTTCTGGGTCCAAGGATCCCCCGTGCCCGTACCACCAGTGCTTTGACCTCTCGGGCCATCCATCTATACCAGGAGTGACGCCTCTATCCCTCATATCCTTCTCCATAGTTTCCCACTCTGGGCGGCGCTCTTGTAGCCACCTGTCCCCATTTTATGATGGTATTTATTATTGCCAGCATTTAACGCGTTCTTTGCCGACTTTGCCTTTGCTTTATCAGATTGCTTGTACCGTACAAAATCGGGCCACTGTTCTCTCAACTTATCATTTACTCCTTTGAAATCTGGAGTTTTATTTTTCGCGACATATTTCGCGTATAAACTTTTCTTGTGGTTCCGGTACAGTTCAACCATCTTGCTTAGTGCCCACTCCTTGACTTTCGCTCTATTTTCAAGCCCACCCGGCCTTGGGGTAATACCATCTACCTCAAATTCCTCATACTCTAGAGGTAGTATGAAATGCGCTATGAGCTTCTGTGGCATCCCGCAAAAACGACTACTAGAAAATCGCGTTGAATTTGTGCATTGCATCGTCATCATCATGCATTGTTTGCATAAAACTATTTTCGCAACGCCCGATTTGTTTTCTGAACGCCCCATCTTAATTCAAATGCAAAGCCCGGTCTCCGGATTATTTTGTTTGAGTGCTATCGGTTTGCAAACGGTGTTAATAAAACAAATAAAAATTATATTATTTTTAGCGGGGCAGTCGAACGGGCCGATTTGACCCGAACGACCACCCCCAGGTTTTCAAATCGGTCCACCTAACCCACCCTAATTCCTACAGCTACCATCTAACCTACCCAGCCTTCCCTCCACATCACCCCACCCAATCCCTGAACGCCACCTCACCTCTCCCCAAATCTCCACCTCTCAGATGCTGCCACCTACCCAGCCAACCCCCCTCTCTCTCCTCTCTCTCTCTCCAGCTCACACCCCACCAAACCGGCACACGCACCCCACCCCTGGCGCCTGGCCCCACCAGCACGCCACCCCTGGGCTCCCTGGGCCCACCTCCCTCCTGCCGCTCCCCGCACACGCCCAGCCCCGCACGCCTCCTCCCACCTCGCCTCTACCCGCCCCCTCCGGCCACCTTCTGCCGCCTCTCCCTCCTCCCTCGCTCTGCCGCCCCGGCGGCTCCCTCCCCATCTCCGGCGAGCGCCCGCCCGCGTCTGCGTTCCCCCTTCCGCCGGCCCCTCCCTTCTCCGTTCCTCGCCTCCGCGCCTCATCGCCGGCCCCGATGCAAGCCGCGTTCGCCGCCCCCCCAGCGCGCTCGCCCAGGACCCCCGCGCCTCTCCGTCGCCGGCGCAAGCCTCCTGCGCCACCGCCCGCTCCTCCGTCGCAGCGCCCCGCGGCCTCCGCCGCCGGCCGTGCCGCCTCCTCCCGTCCTCGCCGCGCCCCCCGCCTCGGTCCTCCCCGAGCTCGCCGCCTCCGCCCTCGCCACCTTCTCCCGCCCGCCTGCGCCGCAGCTCGCCCCCGACCACCGCCGCTGCTCCCGGCCCGGCCTCCCCGCTCACCTCGCCGCGGACCCTCTCCCCTCACCACCCTGCTCTGGCCCGGCCTCGCGCTCGCCGCCGGCCCCGTGGCGCAGCCCCCTCCTCCGCGCCGCATCTTCCCCAGGCCGCTCCCTCTTCCTCGCTGCCTCCCGCCGCTCGCCTGCAAGCGCCCCGGCCTCCCTCAGCCGCCCCGCGAGCCGCGCCGGCTGCAAGCCCCGCGCTTCGCCCCGCCACCGCAGCATCCTCCTCGCCGGCGCCGCCTCGCCCGAGCCCGCCGCGGCCCGCTCTGCCTCGCTCCCTCTCTCTCTCTGCGCGCGAGCCCGCCGCCCCGCCGCTCGCTGCGCCGCCCCGCTCCGGCCGGCGCGCTCCCCGCCTGCGGCCCCTCCAGCGCCGCCCTGCAAGCCGCCCCGCGCCGCGGTCTCGTGCCCCGACGACCCCGTCGCCGGCCCCGCAGCCGCCCGTCGGGCTATCGCCGCGCCGTTCCCCGTGCGCGTCGCGCCCGCCTCCGGCCAGCGCAGTGCCGCCTCGAGCCTCCCCAAGCCCGGCCTCCGCGTCCCTGGGGCCCACCTCTTCGCAACCGTCGGTGGAGTCGCAGCAGCCCAAGACTGCAAGCAAGTCCGCCACAAGCTAACCAAGGAGCTCCTTCGAGAGCGTGCCGACGCTCGTGAATGGGGAAAAATGGAACATGAAGGATCCATGTAGAAAAAGAGCGACGGCATCGAGAACCCCGTACCCGAAGACCTCCGACAGGGAACCGACAAGATCTACCCCGGACGCCAATACCGCCGACAACGGAACCGTGACACCCCAAGGTCTTCCCCAGATTCGATGCCAAGGACCACGGATGCGACAATGTCTACCTCACGGAGCACCGAGAACTTCCCTCGGACGCCGAGCCCGGACCCGATGCCCGCCAAGATCGCCACGAGACCGACAAGTGCTGCGTTCCGAACGCCAAGACCTACCCCGAGTCCGAGAACGACCCCGTCGAACCCTGGACCCTGAGACCAACCCCGAACCCCGGATCCCCAAGATCTGCCGAACCCTAATGTGTGACCCTTATCCGAGAACCCTATTTTTATAAATGATATCAACTTGTTGCATATTTAATTGTCATCTCGCATGCATATCATTGGTTTGGGGGCCTTCTGCCGATTCACCTCTTAATTAAATATGGGGCCCATATGCGGGCAAATCTAGTCTCAGATTGGCCTCATTTAAATCTTGTGTAGCGAACCGGAGCTATCTTTTACCATGCTAATACAACATTTAAAATGCGGGGTAGCTAAATAACTTGAACCATCTAATTAATTGTCGGGACCCCGGTTCCGCTTAATATGACCTAATTGCATTGCACCTATGCCATGCCATACATCATACATGCATCATGCCGATCTTTTGTCGTAGTATTAAATATTGCATCCGGTGTTTTCTTCTAGTGTTTTGCTTCATCGCGGATAAGGCCGTTGAGTTGATGTGAGCTTCGCCCCGACCTTCGGGTTGAACCTTCGGCAATGTTTTCAGGCGAGCATCTCCCCCTTTCTACCTATCTTACTTTTATAGTATTTACTTCCCTCCTGTTGATCTATTGCTATCTGTGTTGCGATGCTCTAGTTTTCCGTACCCGTGATATCCCTTGCAGCCCTATATTGCCTCGGACACATCCTATTACCTATTGTTTGGTAGATAGTTGGACTTGCGCGTCGTAGTCGCTCGCTCAAGTGCTGTTCCGTGTCGTCAAGTGCCACAGTTGTTGATGTATTGCCGCATGTTGATGTTGGAGATGATCATAGTTTTACTTATTGTTCACTTTAATTCCTGTTTAACAACTAAAATTGAAGTAAGCAGAGGCATCGGTGGGTGATAGATAACATTTGGTTTCCGAACGCCCACTTGTGTCCCGTAGGACCCCGAGTACTTGATACCTGTTCCTTGATTTATCGCGCTATCCACATATGGGGAGTATGGGCCCCCCTTAGCCAGAACTTGATTCCGTCTTATTTCTTGGGGCCACAAACTAGTTTGAGGTTTTATTTACGATCCTGTACTTATGCCATGTTTTACTGCTTTATTTACGATTGTGCGACAGATAGCACCTGTACTGTTTAGGAAGGCGGAGTGATTACGCGGTATCGACACCCCGAGTTTTCGGGTTCCCAGTCGCTTACAGCCATTGGCGCTAACCTTGAGTCCGTCTCGAAGCTAGCTTACTTCGTTGCGGGTTCTACTCAAAGGGGTGGCCCCCTGAAATATTTCTGAATCTTGTGATTGCTCTGTCGTGAAGACCTCGTTGGGTTTTGATTTGGTTTTTCCGAGGTTGATCGTGTGTGTGTTTCTATTTGTGCACCCCGGCCGGGTTAAAACTTTCTGAAAGCCGTGTCCGCGGTTATGGACAACTTGGAGCACAGTATCTCGACCATAGACAAGCATAACTAAAGTTTACTGCTATAAATTTGACTTTATAATGACTAGTAATCAGCTTCACTATAATGGAATGGCTAAATAATACAGCCCACAATTGCTCGTTTGGAGTGTCGCTTGCGACCATTGTACCTGACTAGTAAATATTGCATCTACAACGGAATGGCTGAATAAAAGTACCAACAACTGCTGGGTTTTGGGTTATCTCATGTTATCTGTATCTGATTAGTAATTGTTGCAACTACAACGGAATGGTTAACTAAACGTGCCCACTGCTTATTTTATCAGGACGATTAACTAAACCTGACTAGTAAATGTTGCAACAATAACTGAATAAATAAAACTGCCAACTGTGTGAGTTCCTCGGTTGACTTCCTCGTTTGGTCTCGAGGGGGAAACGCCAGGATGGGTTTGTTTGAGGATAGTAACAGGTTGGTACCGGATAGGTCATTCTTACCCCTCTCTGATTGCCGCCAGATTAAATCGAGTCTCTATAGGATGTTTAGTGCATGCTGCCGCTGCCGCTTCAGGTCCACCATACCTATGTAGGCGAGGACCGCCGAATTCTAGCCTCGCCGTGTACTGGCCTCAGTACCGACGCTCCTCTTTTTCCTTTGCCCTTTGTCGGCACCCCTTTTGTTTAAGCAGGTTTTGAGATCGACGCCGTTAGCAGGGTTACCCTTCCGGCTTGGCCTGGGCAGGGTTATGGACGCCATTGGTTATTCTTCAGGGCTCTTAGCCCCATTTGCATCTTGTCCGTAGCTGGACGCTCTATCGTTTTCAAGGTGATTTGGATCTTTGTATATTATATCTGTATTCTTGACTCTTTGAGTCGCTGTTGTATATATCTGTTCTGTGGGTCCCATCGAGGACTGTTGTGTAATGTTATTACTTCGTTTTCCACCCGCACGAAAGTGCCTGGTGGGCACCTTTGAATCGTTTCTATGCGGGTTTGGCGAGTTTTGCTAAAACTTGCATAGGTCCGATTCTGAGGGTGTTACAGCTTCTGCTAAAGGTCATCTTTGGCATCATCGGTGACATAGTTGTTGGATTCTTCACCGGGTTTCTTTGACTTATTCCATTCTTGGATGGTGATCGGTAGGTTGTCCCTAACAAGCACCCCGCATTGATTTATAAACATCCTCTGGTGCTTCTCTGGAGAAATCGGTTCACCATCATCATCTATTTCTTCGATGGTGAACCTCTGATTACCATCCAACTTTTTGTTCGGCCCTCGTTTTGTTCGAGCTGTCGATTGCTTCGATCCGGTGGGCTAAAAGAAGAAGAGAGAGTGATTAATATATATATCTAGATCAGTTAATGAATAGAGGTAACACAAGACTTTTTATATATATATGTTCCTCGCCGGATCCTGTCGAGGGGCCATCATTATTGTTGTTATTTGTTTGCCCTTCGTCCATCCGGTCTTCCCCTTGGTACATTAGGTTTTCCTCTAGTCCATCACCGGATGGATTCAGATATGAGGATATCTCTTCCTCGAGCAAAATATCTTCGGCCTCCGGTAGTCATATTAAGAGGAATTTCACCTCTTATCATGCCCTGAAAACCTTCACCGATGCGACCAGGATCTTCAGATGGATCCATGACTTAATTATCTATAACAAAAAGAGAGTTAAACAAGTTAGAAAAAATAATAATCCTAATAACTAAAACAATATAATCCTAATTATAACAATCCTAATATTATTTGTGCTAAAACAATAATCATAATAACTAAAACAAAAAAATAAACCTAAACCTAATCCTAATTCTAATCTTAATAAATAAAACAAAAAAATAACTAAAACAATAATCCTAATCCTAATTCTAATATTTTAATTAAAACAATAATCCTAATACTAAAACAAAAAACCCTAATATAAAAAAAACTATAGAAAAAACTATAAAAAAAAAACCATAATAAACCTAATTATAATAATCCTAATTATAATAATCATAATTATAATAATCCTAATACTAATCCTAATAACTAAAACAATAACTAATCCTAAAAACTATAAAAAACTATAGAAAAAAATATAACAAGAAACTAAAAAAACTTTAAAAAGTACTAACATTTCCTAATAATATAATAATAATATAAATACTAACATTTCCTAAACTTTTTTACAAAACCTAAATATTACTAATAATAATAATAATAAATATTACTATAAAAACCTAACTATAACATTTCCTAGACTAATTATACTAATTATTACTACTAGACTAATTATAATCAAAACCTAAATACTAACATTTCCTAACATTTATACTACTAATCAAAACCTAAATACAAAAACCTAACTATAAAATTAAATAACCACCTCCGGCGAGGTGGGCGGCCGGAGGAACAACGACGCGACGAGGCGGTGCGGCGCGGCGCGACACCGCGGGGCGGCGCGACACGGCGGCACGGCGTGCGTGACACGTACGGCGGGCGGCGCGGCGTGCGGTACGGAGACGAGGGCGGCGACGGCGCGGGAATCGGCCGGTGGGCAGCACCTCCCCTGTTCTCCGCGTCGATGGCGCCTCGTCTTCGTCGCGTGCTAAGTGGTGGCTCGGCGCGCCAGGGGCAAGCGCGCGTATATAAAGGGTCAACCCTTTAGTCCCGGGCTAAGCCACGGGATGGGACTAAAGAGTCTTTAGTCCCGGGCCGTGGCTTAACCCGCGACTAAAGACCCCCCTTTAGTCGCGGGTTAAGCCACGACCCGGGACTAAAGGGTTTTTTCGGCCGCTTCATTTTCACGCGCGTAGGCACCCTTTAATCCCGGGTCCAGCCACGACCCGCAACTAATTGTTTTTTGTAAATTTTCTTTTTTTAATTCAAAACTAATATAAAAACTTTGGAAAATCATATCTTTTATTGTAATAATCCAAATAAAACAAATAATATGTCTATTATTATCAGAAAAATATAAAGAATCTTAATATAATATCCATTTATCTGTTTGAATCATTTATAAATTATTTTATTTGTAAATTTTCTTTTTTTAATTCAAATCAAATATAAAAACTTTGGAAAATCATATCTTTTATTGTAATAATCCAAATAAAACAAATAATATGCCTATTATTATCAGAAAAATATAAAGAATCTTAATATAATATCCATTTTTCTGTTTGCATCATTTATAAATTATTTCATTTGTAAATTTTCTTTTTTAATTCAAATAAAATATAAAAACTTTGGAAAATCATATCTTTTATTGTAATAATCCAAATAAAACAAATAATATGTCTATTATTATCAGAAAAATATAAAGAATCTTAATATAATATCCATTTATCTATTTGCATCATTTATAAATTATTTCATTTGTAATTTTTCTTTTTTAATTCAAATCAAATATAAAAACTTTGGAAAATCATATCTTTTATTGTAATAATCCAAATAAAACAAATAATATGTCTATTATTATCAGAAAAATATAAAGAATCTTAATATAATATCCATTTAGTCTTGATTGTAGTCACAAACCGAGACTAAAGATATTTCCCGCCATTTCCCACCGCTTCCCGCCAAGTTTTCCCGCCCTGTCCTTTCTACGAGAGCTTTTAGTCCTGGATGTAGTGGTTGGAGGAGGGAGCGGCGACAGAGGAGGACGAAGTGGAGAGGGAGGCGCGAGGAAGGAGGCGGGGTTGGTGGGAGCGGGGCGTGGGCAGGATCCCGAGGCGGGTGGTGGGGCCTGTCGGGCGGCCAGGGAGAGGCAGGTGCGGGGGCGTGGGCTGGACGCGGTTTGACCGCGTGGGGAGGGGGCTGGTGGCATGTGGGCCGCGTGGGAGGTGGGGCCGGGTCCAGGGGATGGGGGAGGGCAGGGTTGAGTGGGGAGTGGGGTGAGAGAGGTTGGCCAGGTGGCGGGCTGGGATTGGGTAGAGGGAAGGAAGAGGGTGAGGTGGCAGCCAGAGATTGGTGGGGGTGATGTGGTTGGATGGGTGGGTAGAATAGGATTGGTAGGATTAGGAATTTAGGTGGACCGTTTTATACCGGGGGTGGTCGACTGGGTCGAATCGGCCCGTTCGACTGCCCCACTAAAATAATTGAAATTTTTATTTATTTCAAACAGGGCTTTTGCAAACCGATAGCAGTCAAAACAAAATAATCCGGAGACCCGGGTTTTGCGTTTGAATAAAGACGGGCCGTTTAGATCACAAATTAGGTTTTCTGCAATTAGTTTTATGCAAGCAAATGCAAGATGATGCCGATGCTCAAATGCAATGTGGCATGATGACATGAGCATGCGGTCATGACAATGCAATGCACAAAACAACGCGATTTTCTAGTAGTGGTTTTAGCGGGATGCCACAATTCGACACCACTAACAATGGATCTCGCCCTCGAGATTCGCCTCATGGTACCGGAAGGAAGGTCGGCGATCTGCGTCTTCTCGCTTCGTGTAGGTCCTCGCGACACCACTAACAAGGGTTCATCCTCCATCTTGAAATCGGCGACACCACCAACAAAGGGTCGTTGTTCCTGACCGTCGAGAGAACACTCCGGAGAAACAAAGGACGAAGGTAGAGGTATCAAACGATAAGGCCACCTCTAACTTCCATTAGAAGAGGAAAAGTTACATTGATCCACCAGTTCGATGTACAGAGCGAACAGTAAGAGTCGGGTAGGGTGATCAATCCATCCCGTACCCAAACTATCAACTCTATACATGGATAGGAAAATCATGCAACTCAACTCTCGAGATTTTAGAATGAAGATCTTCACAAGCGGTATTCAGAACAAAGGGATGATGCCAGCTCTGCGTTGGATCTGATGTAGATGAGGTCATCACATCGGAAAACACCGGAAGATACAACAGAACTCGTATGAAAGACACAATGATTAGGTTCCGCGATGGTTCCATTGGCATGAACAACACATGCTCAAGGTATACTCCAACTTCACCAATACTCGTCCTTCTCATATGTTTTTCAACGACACGGATATCCGGCAAGGAACACATATAGATAAAGAGCTCAAGAACAAAAGATTGGATGAAGGGTACAACAGACAAGTTGCAGATTTGAGGATCGTAGCACCTCCATTACAAAAGGGAGAAAGCGAAAACCTGAAGGTACGACGGAAACCCAACCGCGAGAAATCCTGGACTCGAAGAAAGATAAGCGAGTAGATTCAAAACACGCAGAGGTAAGAGGAGAATAGCAGAGGGGTAAGGAGTAAAATCAGACCTAACCAGATCTATCCAACCGATTTTGAAAAATAGTTTTGACACTCTACTTCGGCAGTTAGCTAGGTTATCCTACAGGCTGGACTTGTGGGGTATCATAACTGCTGAGCTCTGATACCACTCTGTAACACCCTCAGAATCGGACCTATGCAAGTTTCAGCGCTTCCCGCCAAACCCGCATAGAAACGATTCAAAGGTGCCCACCAGGCACTTGCGTGCGGGTGGAAAACGAAGTAATAACATTACACAACAGTCCTCGATGGGACCCACAGAACAGATATATACAACAGCGACTCAAAGAGTCAAGAATACGGATATACAGGACAAAGATCCAAATCACCTTGAAAACAATAGAGCGTCCGACTACGGACAAGATGCAAATGGGGCTAAGAGCCCTGAAGAATAACCAATGGCGTCCATAACCCTGCCCAGGCCAAGCCGGAAGGGTAACCCTGCTAACGACGTCGATCTCAAAACCTGCTTAAACAAAAGGGGTGCCGACAAAGGGCAAAGGAAAAAGAGGAGCGTCAGTACTGAGGCCAGTACACGGCGAGGCTAGAATTCGGCGGTCCTCGCCTACATAGGTATGGTGGACTGAAGCGGCAGCGGCAGCATGCACTAAACAACCTATAGAGACTCGATATAACCGGCGGCTATCAGAGAGGGGTAAGAAAGACCTATCCGGAACCAACCTGATACTACCACCAAACAAACCCATCTTGGTATATCCCCCTCGAGACCAAACGAGGAAGTCAACCGAGGAACTCACACAGTTGGCAGTTTTATTTATTCAGTTATTGTTGCAGCAATTACTAGTCAGGCGTAGATAATCCTCCTGATAAAATAAACAGTGGGCCGTTTTAGTTAACCATTCCGTTGTAGTTGCGACACTTACTAGTCAAATACAATTAGCATGAGATAACCCAAAACCCAGCAGTTGTTGGTACTTTTATTTAGCCATTCCGTTGTAGTTGCAATACTTACTAGTCAGGTACAATGGTCGCAAGCGACACCCAAACAAGCAATTGTTGGCAGTATTATTTAGCCATTCCATTATAGTGAAGCTGATTACTAGTCATTATAAAGCCAAGTTTATAGCACTACTTTAGTTATAGTTGTCTATGATCGAGATACTGTGCTCCAAGTCGTCCATAACCGCGGACACGGCTTTCAGAAAGTTTTACCCGGCCGGGGTGCACAAATAGCAACACACACTCGATCAACCTCGGAAAAACCAAATCAAAACCCAACGAGGCCTTCACGACAAAGCAATCACAAGATTCAGAAATATTTCAGGGGGCCACCCCATTGAGTAGACCCGCAACGAAGCTAGCTGACTCCGAGACGGACTCAAGGTTTGCGTCAATGGCTGTAAACGACTGGGAACCCGAAAATGTGACTGGGCTTGTCGATACCGCGAAAACACTCCGCTTACCTAAACAGTACAGTGTGCTCCTCGCACAATCGTAAATAAAGCAGTAAAGCATGGCATAAGTACAGGATCGTAAATAAAACCTCAAACTAGTTTGTGGCCCCAAGATATAAGAATGAATCAAGCTCTGGCTCAGGGGGGTCCCATAATCCTCCCGGATGTGGATAGCGCGAATATTCAAGGAACAGGTATCAAGTACTCGGGGTCCTACGGGACACAAGTGGACGGTTAACAACCAAATAACATCTATTGCCCACCTGTGCCTCTGCTTACTTACTTCAATTTTAGTCGTTAAACAGTAATTAAAGTGAACAATAATTAAAGCCATGATCATCTCCAACATCAAACATGCGGCCACACTCCAACAACTGTGGTACTTGACGACACGCTACAGCACTTGAGCAAGCGACTACGACGCGCAAGTCCAACTATCTACCAAACAACAGGTAATAGGATGTGTCCGAGGCAATATAAGGCTTCAAGGGAGATCTCGGGTACAAAAACTAGAGCATCGCAACACAGATAGCAATAGATCAACATGAGGGAAGTAAATACTATAAAAGTAAGATAGGTAGAAAGGGGGAGATGCTCGCCTGAAAACATTGCCGAGGGGTTCAACCGAAGATCGGGTCGGCACTCGCATCAACTCAACGGCCTTATTCGCGAAGAACCAAATCACTAGAATAAACACCGGATGCACTATTTAATACAACGGCAGAAGATCGACATGATGCATGTATGATGTATGACATGGCAGAAGTGCGATGCATTTAGGTCATATTAAGCGGAACCAGGGTTCCCGCCAATTAATTATATGGTTCAAGTTGTTTAGATACCCCGCATTTAAATGTTGTCTCAACATGGAAAAAGATAGAACCGGTTTGCTACACAAATTTAAATGAGGAGGCCAATAGGAGACTAGATTTGCCCGCATATGGGCCCCATATTTAATTTAGGTGAATCGGCATAAGGCCCCCAAACCAATGATATGCATGAGAGTATGACAATTTAACATGCAACAAGTATATATCATTTAATAAAATAAGGTCTCGGGTTTGGGTTCACACAATAGGGTTCGACGATCTTGGGGGTCCGAGGGGTCGGGGTCCGGTCTCAGGGTTCAGGGTTCGGCGAATTCGTGATCGAACAAAGGAAGTAGGTCTTGTTGCATCCGAGAAGAAGAGCTTGGTTCGGTGTCGGGGTTCATCGGACTCGCCCTGGTCGGTGTCGATCTTGTCGTCGCCGTGGTCTTCGGGTCCGCGTAGACGGCCATGGCGTTCAAGGTGGAGAACTTGGCGTTCCGTGTAAGCGACCTTGGCGTCCTTGTCAGAGTTCTCGGATGACGATGTCGGTCTTAGGTTTGGCGCCGGTGGATCTTGGCGTTCCGGGAAGGAGACCTTGGTCCGGTGTCGATCTCCGGGTACCGTGGTTTCTCGGTGTGGTTTCCTCGGGTGGTCGGCGAACTTGGGTCGAAGTCGAAGTTTCTCCCGAAGATCTTGGGGTTCCCTCTTGGTTTGCCGATGCCGATCTTGTATTGGACTCGGGCGTTTTGGGGTACATCGCACAAACACATAAAATACACACGTGGCCCATAGGTGGGGACGCGCGGGCCGATTAAGAGCAGGACCGGCAGCACGCAGAGGCGGTGGAGCTTGTCAACAAAGGAGGACGCGGAGATGGCGGGGCTCGCCGGGAGGAGCTCTGTCGGCGGGGAGTTCGCGGCGGGGCAGCGTCCTGGTGTAGGGCTGAGGACGACCGGCGAGGGGTGCTAGGGAGGATGGCGGCGCCGCGGCTCGCAGCGGGTGAGGCGGAAGAGGCGAGCGGGACCGGAGCGCGCGGGGCCGGCGGGAGGCAGACGGGAGGAGGCAGGAGGAGACGCCGGCGAGCTCGGCGGAGGAGCTCGGGGCGAAGCGGAGGCCGGCGCCGGCGGGACGGAGAGCGACGCCGGGGGAGCCCGCGCAGAGGCGGTGGCGCGGGGTCGGCGGTGGCGCGGGGTCGGCGGAGGCCGGACGGGGCGGCGGCACGAGAGGAGCTCGGGGGGGGGGGCGGAGCTCGGGCCGGCGGAGGGAGGAGGCGTGGCGGCCGGCGGGGAAAGAGGGAGCCGAGCGGGCGGCGACGGGCGGAGGCGACCGAAGCGACGGGGAGCGCGGCGGTTGCCAGAGGGGGAGCCGCGGGGTTCGGTGGAGGCGGCCGGGCGCGGAGAGGCCGGCCGGACGCGGCCGAGGGAGACAGGGGCGCCGAAGGAGGGGGGTCGTCGGCGAGCCGGCGAGGAGACGGGGGGGTCCGGCGAGGTTGAGCTCGTCGGGGTCGCAGAGCGGGCGGACCTTGAGGAGGCCCCAGGGCGGCGGCGCAGACATAGGAGGGGTGGAGGCGTCGCGGGGAGGGTCGGCGGTGAGGAGAGGCGACGCGGGGAGGGTCGCCGGCGGCGGCGGTGGTTGGAGGAGGGAGCGGCGACAAAGGAGGACGAAGGGGAGAGGGAGGCGCGAGGAAGGAGGCGGGGTTGGTGGGAGCGGGGCGTGGGCAGTATCCCGAGGCGGGTGGTGGGGCTTGTCGGGCGGCCAGGGAGAGGCAGGTGCGGGGGCGTGGGCTGGACGCGGTTTGACCGCGTGGGGAGGGGGCTAGTGGCGTGTGGGCCGCGTGGGAGGTGGGGCCGGGTCCAGGGGATGGGGGAGGGCAGGGTTGAGTGGGGAGTGGGGTGAGAGAGGTTGGCCATGTGGCGGGCTGGGATTGGGTAGAGGGAAGGAAGAGGGTGAGGTGGCAGCCAGAGATTGGTGGGGGTGATGTGGTTGGATGGGTGGGTAGAATAGGATTGGTAGGATTAGGAATTTAGGTGGACCGTTTTATACCGGGGGTGGTCGACTGGGTCGAATCGGCCCGTTCGACTGCCCCACTAAAATAATTGAAAATTTTATTTATTTCAAACAGGGCTTTTGCAAACCGATAGCAGTCAAAACAAAATAATCCGGAGACCCGGGTTTTGCGTTTGAATAAAGACGGGCCGTTTAGATCACAAATTAGGTTTTCTGCAATTAGTTTTAGGCAAGCAAATGCAAGATGATACCGATGCTCAAATGCAATGTGGCATGATGACATGAGCATGCGGTCATGACGATGCAATGCACAAAACAACGCGATTTTCTAGTAGTGGTTTTAGCGGGATGCCACAGCTGCCAAGCTCCTGGACCACCCGTCGGCTGAGCTAGGCAAAGGGAGGTGGTGCGACCGGCTCGCCGAACTCCTCGACATCTCTACCTTCTCCCTATAGGGGAAGAGGGCTCGAGACGAGGATAGGGTGCTGGGGTATAGGGGCTCCCTCCCGGCTCAACACCGTGATGGTGCCCCCAATCTTGACAAAGTCACTCCGCCACCGGCCAACACTTGCCAAATCGTCTCGCCCCCCACATTCGTGGTGTCGCCGCGTGGGAACAAAGATCGTCTCGTCGAGGAAATCTCTGCCACGGGTCAGCAGAACAGCGTCGCCCTTGCCAACAGCTACCTCTCCTTCACCAAGGTGCTCCGCCACGTGGTCTGGCTGCACAAGTTCCGCCCGGAGGCCTGCGCGGTACGACGGTGCCACCAACCCCACGGAGTTCCTACAACTCTACACCATGGGCATCGAGGTGACGGGAGAAGATGACCGCGTCCTCGCCAACTGGGTCCCCATGGGCTTCGGAGCGGAGGCGTGCACCTGGATGGTAAACCTCCTAGAAGGATCCATCAGCTCATGGTCCAAGCCCTGCGGTCTCTTCATGGACAAGTTAGGGGATACAGACAGACCATCGTACACATGTGAAGACCTTAGGAGGGTTCGCCAGGGACCCTGCGAGACCCTGCACAAATACCTACGATGCTTCGACCAAAGCCTCGTCAAAGTTGGCGGGGCCACCGACATGGAGTTAAAGGAATATGACCGAGAGGCAGTAATAAAGTGGTTATTATATTATTCCATGTTTATGATAAATGTTTATTTTTCATGCTATAATTGTGTTAATAGGAAACATTAATACATTTGTGATTTATAAACAAAAAAGGTTCCTAGTAATGCCCTCTTAATACTAGCTTGTTAATTAACATATGATCAAAGGTTTCCTGATCATGAATATTGGATGTTGTTAATAATAGGGTCATATCATTGGAGAATGATATGATGAACTGCCACCCGTAGTAGATGTAGCAATATAATCATGTCCTCAAGTTTATATTGCTATCACATTCGTAGTAACTCAATGTCCTTAGACCATGAGATCACGTCAATCACTTTCACCGAAAAAGTACTTTGATTCCATCAAATGTCACACCATAACAGGGTGATTATAAATGTGTCGTCAGGTAATTGGAAAGTGTTAGTTGAGGCTCATGGATCAAGAGTGGGATTTGTCTATCCATATGACGGAGAGATATACTCAGGGCCCTATCGGTGATATCACATTGACATAACTTGCAAACAACAAGTGATTTGATCACTAGAATGTCATATCACAAGAACGAGAAAAAGAGTACTTGTAGAGAATGATATTAAAAAAGGTATGGATGATACCAAGTGATCGGATCTCGGACAAGTAAAATATCGCGAGACAAAAATAATTTGATTACATCGAAAAAGTTTCAGACGATCATTGGAATTTTGTGGAACTAGTGGGAGTCATTATGGATCTCCAGGTCCCGTTAATGATTATTGATCGGAGAGAGTCTCGATCATGTCTACATAGTTCTTGGGAATTATAAAAAATAAGTGGAAGCGCCATAGACCTTGGCATGACACAAATGGAATGATAGAGATCATACCATGATGCACAAGATAGTGATCAAGTGCAAGAACCATATCATGACACTTCTACATATGATGTTTGTTTGCATCTTATTTATGCTTATGTCTAGCTTAGAACTTGGCGGTAGCATTATAAGATGGTCCCTCCTACTGAATATCAAGATAATAATATGTTCTTACTTAGTATGCACCATTAAGAAAGTTCGTCATTTTGAAGCACCACGTGATGATCGGGTGTGATAGACTCTACGTTTGCATACAACGGGTGTAAGATAGTTTTACACATGCGAGTATTAAGGTTCTTACTTGGCGAGCCTAGAATATACATACATGGTCTCGGTACATGAACTGAATGGTAAAACACGAGTCAAATGGATGATATGATGCCCATACGATGCTTGCCATTGGAGCTGCATCACCACTCGTGATGATAGGTCGTGGTGTAGTGAATTTGGTTCGTTTAATTACTAAAAATGACTAGAGGAATGTCTTTTTTGAGTGGGATTTCACATAATAATATGATTAAAGTTGAACTCAGTTTATCATAAACTTGTAGGGGTCCCAACCTTTAATAAGATAGAGTCCTCCTGTGTTTTACAATGCTAGTCCCTGGATCAATAGCTAGCATCCACAGTTAAGATGTAATATCAAGAAACAAAGGTCATAATATAACTTTATAACCAATAATAACATAATTTTATTACATCATTACATAGCTCATTTGGCTATTACATTACATTGCAGCGGAATAACTATAAGTATGGGTCCTTCATCTTCAAAGTGCCACAGGCAGATGTTGGTTGTAGACTTTGTAATCCTAATCAATCAATCTTCACTAAATACAATCAAACCTGCAACATTACAAGATACAGCCACAAGGGTCAATACATTTGAATTGTATTGGCAAGTGATACTATGGTAGTATAGTGGAGTCTATCATCTATATGCATTTGGCTAAGTGGAGTTGAGGCTTGCATTGCTCAAAATAGATTTTTTTCTTAACATTTGAAAATACTAAGATTTTGCTGTGACAAAATCATTTTTCTCAATCAAAGATTGAAGATCCTTTACAAGTCATCTCTCAATCAAAGATTGAAGATTTCAAACAATCCTTGTTCAATCCACAAGTTTTAACTTAGAAATTTGAATGATGAGATCCTTGATTGCTTCCATGTCTTGATGCTCAAATTGTCCTTTACGAGGGACATGGCTAAGTACTTAGATTTTACACTCTGCAGACGTGGTGCACTTTCCCCACAAGACTTGGTTTCCCAAGACAAGATCTTTCAGAAGCCTTCCCTTAGACCAAAAATGGACGCGCTCCAACCTATCAAACACTACCACCCACTGTCCATATGGCTAAGTTCTTGCAACCTATATGATCATGGCAGAGCCCATATTGCCAAGTGGTTGCACTTGAAGCTTCTCAACATTTGACATCTCAAATCTCTTTGTGCCTGGGTGGCATACCACAAGTGAGATACACAAGCCAAGTCCATGGCCTTGTGAACCACTCAACCCAAAACCACCAAGCAATTACCATTCCACCCAGGTGATTCATTAACTTAGTTGTTTTATTAAACAAAACATAAGTCCTCAGACTTAGAATATTTTTCCATAGTGTGAATATATATTCGACCCATGTTTTCTATTAGCTAGGCTAAGCTTGATAGTAATAGGAATCTTAACTTAGGAAAATCCTACTAAGGATTCATCTACTAGGTTTTACTATAGCAAGGTTTATACTTAGCAAAATCCATGCAAGTTTTACTTAGAAAAATCACTAATGCATAGTGAAAGTAATAGGACAAAAGTATGAAGCATCACTTGCCTTTTTGGTAGAGTATGGGTTCACTCCTTGTTCTTGCTAGTCTCACACTTATCTAACTTCACTACAAGTCAATCAAGCAAACACAAGATCAACTAACATTCCAAAACAAAGTCAAACAAACAATTTCACACTCACAAAGCAATGGAATCTAAGTCATGCATAAGTATGCAAAGGATGGTTCTATTGCAAGGATGGTCTCCACTAGGCTTCTAAACTTTGTAAGTTCCAAATTGGTCATTTACCAAAATGTCAAAGTCATTTGTAAATGGGTTTTATTCATGAACCAATTTCAAATCCTTTCATCATTTTATGTGGTGAAAAACATTTTTCTCAATACCACAATCTTAAGTGGTTTCACCAATTAAGTTGTTGTTTCTTAAAACTTAGTGTTTTGGTCAGTAGGTTTGGTCCAAAACATTTTCTCCAAAGTTTTTACTCAAAAGCATTTTTCATAAACAAAACAATAGTTTTATTTAGCTAGAAATGGACTAAACCAAGTAATCCATTCTAAACTTTTCCAAATCCATTTGCAAATCATGGGTTGGTTCCTAGGGTCAGTAAGGTCACAACAAACCATTTTGCAAAAGTTTTAACCCTAAATTCAATTTTAAACAATTTTTCTACTCTAAACAAGCTCACAAAAGAATCTACAAAAACAATCAAACTAACAGATACTATTGGCTAAACCAAAGGCATGGTTGGCTAGGTCTTGTTCTCCTGAATCCAACGACATAAAATTTGTAATTTTTGGACGTGTGGTTTGAAGGTTACAGGGGTTTGAAAATCACAAATAATTCTGTTTTCAAATCTGTTTTTAAACAGACAGGTGACACGCGGCGCGTAGCTATTCGCGGGTACCATTTCGGTGTGGATCACGCTGTAGACCGTAGGATCTAATCAAATCGTGCGATCCAGAACGCGTACCCCTTCGCGGTTAAGTGGTCTAATTCTGCTCGCCCGATCTAGATCGAACGGCTGTCATCGCACTGACCAAACTCGGGCGGCGCAGCGATGGTCACTGGCGGTAGCGAGGTGAGACGGCGGCGGCGCTGGTGAAATAGGAAGCGAGGGAGGAGGAAAAGGTGCTCACCGGAATCGTTGACGCTTGCTGATGCTCAACATGGTACTGGTTGGTGAAGGGGCGCACGGGGCTGTCCTTGATTGCTCGCCGTAGACGAGCTGGGCTTCGGCGGTTCAGGAGGTCGTCGAGGGCGAGGATAGGGGGCGCCCTAGGACAAACGGAAGGTGCTGTTAGGTTCGTATGAGCTTGGAGATCATCATCGTGTCCACGGGGATGAGAGGGGAGGTCAGGTACTACCTGGGGACGTCGTCGGAGAAGAGGGCATACGGCGGTGCTGCAGGTCGTCGTTGTTGCCGATGCTGGGAGGTACGCGCGTGTAATCTGAGGCTACAGAGAGGTGCGCTGGAGAATTCTGATCACAGTTGCGTGCTCGAGGAGGCAGGATGGGGCGTGTGCTGGTCGGAATCGGTGAGGGGGGGTCGTCGGAGACAGAGCGGCTCAGGGAGAAATTAGAGCGGCCTGGGGGCGTGCTTGGGGGAGGAAACAGAGGGGAACGAGAGAGGAGAGGAAGACGATTTATCGTGCGTGATCACTGCAGGTTTTACTCGCGTAATTAGGGTGAATTAAGCCTGAGGAATCAAAGCCTGCAATGGCGACGAGAGGAGGAAGAACCGGTCGCGGGGTGGGGAAGGAGAACAGTGGAAAGTGGGCCTACTAGTCAGTGGGAAAATAAAGGAGGGGAGGGTCCACTGGTCATCGTCTGCGTGGGTTAGTTCGAGTGTGAGAGAAAACGTTTCGGGGAGGGAGAAGGAGCTGGGCTGCTGGGCTGTTGGGCTGGTCCAATTACATTTTTTTCTGTCTATTTGTTTTATTCTTTTCTATTTCTATTTTCTGATTTGATTATTCAAACAAATGATTCAATCAACAATTCAAACAATTCAAACAAAACAAACTTGTAATGAGTTTTTGGTTCTGTTTAACAGCATAAACCAAATCTCCAAAAATAAAATAATATTTTTATTCTTTTTAGGACCATTCATTAATTAAATAAAATGGTTCATTAGTTATTTAATAAAATAGGGTTTGATTTAATTAATAGAATCTCCATTTGAAATCCAAATATTTTTAAAACCAAATCAGTAGGTTTTATTTGAAAGTAAAGAATATTTGGAAAACTTGTTTTAAAATAAAATAACATCTTTATTTTTGGTCCATTAACAATTAATTAAAAAAGGCCTTATTCATTTACTTCATATAAGATTTGTTTTATTAGAATATTTATTTTGAAATCTAAAATAAAACCAAAACACTTCAGTAAGTTTTATTTGAGAATATAAAATATTTGGAAAATTTATTTAAAATAAATAAATAAGTTTTAGTGTTTTATTTAAAATGGGAAAAACCTTTACTTTAATAAAATTTGGATATCAAATCCTTTCTATTTTATTTAAACAAATTTTTACCCTCTTAATCAAAGCAAACCCTTTTGTTTCAAATTCTTAGCCAAGGTTTAATTTGGTTTTATAAAGTATTCTTTATTTAAATTATTTCTTTTCCCTTTGCAAAACCAAAACCTTTATAAAAGATTTCAGAGTAGTAGTAAAATATTTTTATTTTTCCTTTAATAAATATTTATCTTTTTAATCCCTTTGGGATTTATTTAATCCAAATTGGTTTGAAGGTTTCCAATTGGATTCAAAAGTTTCTTCTGGCCCTGAAAATCAACAAAGTTTTATTTTATTAATTTGTTTTCACATTACAAGATTTGGAAAATCTTGGGATGTGACAAAACTGAATCGAAATGAATTTGCATAGTTCATTGTAGTCACTAGCATTCGGTTACTACCTTTTGTTTATCTATAATTGAGATAATATAACTAGAGGATTCTGGAATTTTACTTTATAAACCGGTATCGTATTGTTTTATGAGTGTCAATCTAAAGTTTGAGGTACTATTGCAAACTTTCAACAAAACCTCACTTACTCTGTGAAATTCAATAAGTAGTATTGAATCAAGAGTAACAGTTCCAACGTTAGTATCTAAATATCATGCTTGCCTCCATGATCTTTGATATTCGAAAGTTGTTTTAGTATCATAGTTATCTAGGAGCTAAAAGAATTGTTTCATAAACCAACATGCGTGAAAGATATTGTGATATCTGAAATAATCTTTGGTTGCAATATGATAGAATATAATTTTATTAAGATACATGTTAGGCATCCTGATCTCCCAAAAGGTTTTGGGAACTAAAATTATATTCGTGACTCGTCCTTATGAGCTATAGTAGCTTGATCATGAAAGTTGTCATGATAAGGATGGACAAAAGATGTAGGTAAAATGTTTACTACATTAAAAGGATTACTAAAAGGATTGAAACTTGAAAAAACGCCAAACATTTGATGATGGTGATCCACTTCAAAGTGCAAGTCCAAAGGTATTAGTATTTGACTATACACGCTTTGGAAGATGTGTCATATGTATGGCACCACTACTGATGTTGATAGATTCTTTTAAAAAGGAAAGGTAATGCTGAAAGATAATCTAGTAAATATTTGGTAGAAAGGAAAAAGACTGGGAACATCCAGCTTAGGTATATAAATGATATACACATTATGGGTGTATTCTTTGCTTGTTAAACAATGTGGTTCTTGGGTATTGGATACCGAATTTGGTGGTATGAAGTGTCATACAAAACAACACAATTCATGAACTATAATGGCCTAAGTGTTATTGTAACTAGTAAAAGAATATGTGATGATGTTCATCAAAAATAAATAAAGTGTTATTGTATTTCTCGTTGACATCAAAGCTTGCCTTCAAGTTTTGTATTAAAAATTGTTATTTTGTTTCAGTATTATTCAAATAATTACCGTATTCCATAGAATATGGAAGAACTTTTAAAAATCTAGTCGAATAAATCACGTCCATAAACATTGATGCTAAAAATTCGTAAGACGAATGATTCAATATCACTTTTGAGTGACATCACCGTTTAAATTATATTAGAAAGAAAACAAGAGGAAAACTCCATGTTAATGGATTTTTTTGGAGTCATTTGATTTTGATCAATTGACGCTTGTGAAAATTTCCTGGAGATAATTAAAATTTCGTTCATAGGACAAAGAGCAACGAATGACTAACCTATTGGATATTGTGCATATTGATGTATGTAGTCCATTATGTGTAGTCGTGAGCGATTGATTAAAACTTCATATGATTTCTCAAAAATTTGAGTAAATACATGCGTATATTTACTTAATAAGGGAGAAGTATGAAACATTTGAAAATGTTCAAATGATTTCAAGATGAAGTGAAAAATCATTGTAACAAGAAAATAAAGAATTTATGATTGGATCATAAATTAAGATATTTGAGTTACAAGTTTAGCAAAACACCTATGATTTGAGGAATCATTCCATTGACTTGCATTTCTCGAAACACCATAGGAGTATGGCGTGTTCGCGAAATGTATTCAAACCGTGTTTGACTTGGTAGGATCAACGGTGTTATTTATAAAATTTCCATTATATTTTAGTGACTACAGCTTTTACACTGAAAGTATATCCATCATGATCAGTTCAAATGACACCATATGAATTATGGATTGGGATAAAACCCAAGTTGTGTTGGGGATATGCTAAATGGATATCACCATTGCATGTCTCTAATCCGGCTAACCTGGGTGGCCCAGAGTTGGTAGCAAGGCCCATGGCCTGCTGGGGGGCCTAGTTAGACGGATTCAGAAGGGAGGACCATGACGGATAAAGGAAGGCTACGATGGAGTCACCGACATACTCAGAGCCTTGGAGTGTAAGACACGAAGACTAGTTAGTACTAGTGTAGGACTCTGTAACCTATCCAGCTAGGACTCTTCCCTGTAACCCTAGGTTCTGGAGCCTTTATAAGCCGGACCTTTGGGATCCTTTAGGGCACATCGATTTACACACCCCGCACAACTAACCTATCTCTATAACTCGACATATAGCCATTATAGTGATTTATAGCAGGTGTAGGATTCCGCCATCGTTGTGGGACCTGAACCTGGGTAAGCTGTGTTACCTCGTACCCGCCAACTCGCCACGTTCTCCCATGTCTCTAAACATGCACTGTGAGAACCCCTCCATGGCATACCCATCAACAATACCACGACATTTGGCTCCCACTTAGGGCAAGAGGCGCTTCGAGCTCTACATCGGGCGAGGTCCAAGATCTTCGTGGGAATCGGCAAAACAGTAGCCATCGGTCGTGTTCTCTTCTCCGACAACGTTCTGATCGTCCCTCTCGACGAGTTCTGGATCCCGACAAAGACGATACCCACCCGCTGCTCAATTGTTCCAATTGGTGACATCCACCTCTTCATCGGCGAAATCGGCTTGGGCACTAGTTCCTAGAAAGTTGGAGGATCGTCAAGGCCCGCACGGACCGCCTCCAGGTAGGACACATTTGCGGAAGGATCAACGTAGGATCTCTCTCTTTGGATTTTGCCGGCTTAGATCGGAAAAAATCAAGGCCCACCCAAACTGTCCCTGTGCAGGATATAATGGTGGAAGATCAATGCAAATCCGCCGGGTTACCACGTGCGTGTAGAAAGCAGCGATCGCACTTTGTCGGCATCGTGAAATCTTCGATCTGGCACGTTGCATTCAATGAGATGGTGAGAGCCCCCAGGATTACCTCGCCAAATGGCTCCGGCTGAGGTCTGACTTGGAGGGCTATCCCGCCAATGACGCAATCTACCGCTTCGTCGTAGGGCTCGCGCAGTACACTTCTACATCATACGCTCAAAAGGCAACAAGCCGCTGGGACCCTCACTCTCTATCATATGGTTAATAATGTTAATAGTTTTGCCGCTGCCGATTATGTGGCCCAGGCGGGTCTTATCGCTCTACCCGGGCCACCTCCGCCACCACCTCTATCGCCCAATGGCCCAACTTACTTATCATCGTCCTCCGCCATCGAAGAAGCCCCCGCTCCTTCCGACTCCATCCCGGACGCACTTTATGCTGACATTAGCATGTACTCAGAGGAGTTTGATGTCAACGCGGAAGAGCTCGACACTGCCATGAAGGAGATGGAGGAGGAGATCAACCGCAAGGAGCGCGCTGATAAGGTCGTCACTTTCCATAATGTGCTTATCGCCATCGGGAGTGTGATTAGCTCCTCCTAAGCCACGAGACATCGGGAAGGGACCAACCGACAATGCCGACAATGCTCAGGCGAAGGATATGTCCTCTCCGTCTATCCCAGGACAACAGCCACAGTAACTAGCCACCGGACCAAGAAATGCCAATCCTGCGAATCTGCCGCCACCACCATCTACATCTGCGGCCGCCCAAATCACTCCACCTGATAGAGTGATCTACGAAACTTTTCTCGTGAAGCCTATGACCGTGGCCGATATCCGGAATGTTGTATATCTTGATGAGAAGCGCCAGCAGCTGCTGGAGGAGGCGCAGGTCATCACGAGGCAAGGCACAAAGTTAGATTGAGATCTAGACAAGTCACGGAAATCGATCTAGGCGGCCAAAGCCATGGAGGCCGAGTACAAGACTCTGCTCAAGCAGCAGAAGAACAAAAAAGCTCTAGCTCACGTTGTCAATGATCCCGACGTACGACACAACTTGGGGTGGGCTCCTTTGAAGCCGACACAAGCTAAGACATACATTGATAAATATGGAAAGAAAGTAATGCCCATGCCCACCCTCAACTTGGCCGTCGGTAAGACTCTACTGGAGCAGGATAGATCACCGAGCTATGGATCAGGTCTAAGCCCTCGTCGCCAAGGCTATCAAACAGCAAGAAAATGCCACCTCTCAAAGGTTGGAGTCTGACCTGTCATATTGTCAGTCTAGTGCTCCTAAGAAGCACAGGGCGAGATCTGCTCACGATGTCGGATCTCAAATGGGTTCATCAGAATGAATACAGAGGGATGCATGCAATAGAACTGACGCTATCCCCGTATCCTCTAACCACGGAGGTAAGACTCATCCTCGTCGCTCGCCCCCACTACCCCGACATTCCTGGCATCACAAAGACCCAAAGGCTCACCATCGCATGAGCATGCCTCCACCTAGACGCCCCTAGGGCGACATTGATACGTCGTAAATGTATCTATAATTTTTTATGTTCCATGCTTGTTTAGTATCCACTTTGCTTTGCTTTGTCTACACTTTGAGGTATTTTTATACGTTTTCTAGGACTAACCTATTAACAAGATGCCACAGTGCCAGTTGCCTGCTTTCTATTGCTTTTTGTTCCAGAAAAGCCAGAAAATGAATATTCTCGGAATTGTACGGGAAAAAAGCCAAAGTCAATATTTCACCGAGGAGAACACGGAGCCAGAAGACGAGATGGAGGAGGGCCACGAGGGGCCCACACCCCTGACCGCGCGGCTTGGCCTGGCTCGCTCCTGGGGTCGGGGGGGGGAGGGGGGTGCCGCCACCTCGGTCTCACCCTTCGCCTATGAGAATCCCCCGATGCCAAAACCCTAAGTAACTGATCAGATCTCCACGAAACAGTCCGTAGCCGCTGCCACCATCGTTCCTAGATCGGGGGGATCTGAAGCTCTTCTCGGCACCCTGCCGGAGGGGAGAGATCATCCTGGAGGTCGTCTTCATCACCATGCCAGCCTCCGGTATGATGCGTGAGTATTTCCACCTTGGACTATGGGTCCATAGAGTAGCTAGATGGTTGTTTCAACATTTTATTTTTCTTGCCCCTAATAAACTTGAACCATTGTGTCATCTATGTTGTATATGCTTGCACTTATACGTTGGGAATTAGCAGAACCGTGCTGTCATGGGGAACGCTTTCAACATTGCACCTGTACATTGTGTTGGGAATATGCCCTAGAGGCAATCATGTATGATGATATTTCCCATTGTATTCATAAATATATTAAGTTGTCCTTGTATAGAACATTTGATGTGTATCATCGAATATGTGATTTAGTTGTGGAACTATGCATTCATGTTGTTTATACTAAATATCCTTGGTCATTAAGGTTGTGCTGGACACACAACTTAGACCAATATGAAAGTCGGCTTGATGACTCGGTTCCACTTGTCATGGGCATGGAGATGCTATTCCGACTTACATAGGTTCGGTTAAAGAGTTTAGCGAGTCGCATTGACCCATATTGAGGTACAACGAACAAGTTAATATTTGTATATCTCAATCAATGTAATCCTTAGACCTGAGGTTGTTTCATAGTCCAAGTTGAGGATCACCGACTTAGGTTCTGTCAAACGCTGATCCATAACTGGGAAGTTATAAAGGCAGAGTTTGAGTCGACTGAGATTCAAGCTATGTGATGTGAATAACCAAGATGGGAGTTTTCCCCTCCACTTGGAGAGATATTCTCTGGACCCTCTCGGATGATATGATTCAGAAAGCATGGCCATGCACGACTCGGTTAAGTGTTAACCGAGGCGATCGACTAAGATTTAGTTGGATGAATCACTTATATCGGATTGAGAAGAGAGTCGGACTATTTAAGGGATGACAAATATTCGCCTATAGTCTGCCAATGTATATCGTGAGGAAAAAGGGACCCGGACGCAAGTCGCATTGGAAAGGCAAGTCGTCATGACTCTTTGGTACTTGGGAGTCGGCATGTTCTGCTAGGAGCCACTACTCGTGTCCACGTTGCCATGAGCCTGCGGGGTCACACGCTTAAGAGCGGGAGCAAGTTCAGATTGGATCTGAACCGGAAATCTGGTTGGGTTGGACCCGAGCCGGATTTGGACTGAGTTAGTGAGTCAGACTCACGGTGACTAATATTATATGAGCTTTAGTGAATGGGCCACGTGTGAGTGGGGCCCACGTTCACTCCCTATATATAGTGGGGCGCAGTAACGCAGAACGGTTGATCCGTTAGGTCATTCCATGAGTTGGAAACCCTAGCTCCACAGCAGTCCAGCCGCCGTACTTAACCTAGCAGTTCACCGCCGGCACTCCTCCTCGTACGTGTGGATACCAGCAGAGGTGTTTTACGACTAGCACCACGACGATCGTTGATTGGATCGGGATCGCAAGGACTGCACTACATCAACTGACGCGCTACATCAGTAATACGCAACTACGTGTCTAGTGGTAATCCTCGTGGCCTTCTACCTCAGCTAGATCTTGGGATCACCACGTTAGGGGAAAAAGTTTTTGTTTTATCTCTACGTGGCCCAACACATTATACCCAGTTGATATCATGCTCTTTTGTTTATGGATGTCGTCAGTGTGAAATGAAAGGGGAGCTTGTAAGTCCATGGAGTTATGTATGTGTGTGTTAGAGAAACGCCTGGGCCGCTAGCCTAATCCATTCCTAATCATGGTGTAAACTTGCAGCATCACCATAGTGAGAAATCTATGAAGCATTCTTCTTATAAAAAAGAGACATAGAAAAAAGAGATTGAGAAAAAATGATATGAGAAAAGAGGAAAGAGAGAAAAAATCACCATTTTCCCATGGTAAATAAGAAGATTGATGAGATGCTCATTGTCTTCTTGCCTTGTCATTTTGATATGGGATAGCTCCTTTGTCATGGGGCAAGGGGTATCCCGTTGGCGGTTCTCTATGATACACATGTACTTACTATGGCAAGAACTTACGGGTGACTAAAGTTGAGTATCAGGAGGAGCGGCCCTCATACTCAAGGGACATGAGATTGCCAACTTATACTTTGTCAAGCATATAATCCATATTTTGTTCACTTTAACCTTAATAACTTCAAGATGCTTATGATAGGGGCAATGAGAGCTATAAGCTAACAAGTACCATAATTTTTGGAAGCTCTTTATGAAACTTGAAATCCCTGCTTCCCTTTGAAGGGCCTTTCTTCCACTTTTATATTGAGTCTCAACCTTCTATCCTTAGGCACCAACTAAGAGAGCATAGTTTCCATTCTTAGTTCTATGTGCATTGTCCCAAAACTTATTGATTGATTCATATTGTTGATATTGCTTGCTCTTGAACTATTATTATCAAGTCACCCTTATGAAGTTTGAAGGTGTCCTATGAATTTATGTTTTAATACTCCATGAGAGACAAGCTGAATGCCACTATGCTATGTTTTCTATATGTGGAACAAACAAACGTGTTTCAATGCATTGTTATTCATGAATCTTTGTTTGTATCCTTTCATGTTGCAACACAGTTTCTTTGTATTATTGTTAGAACTTCATCTTTCATGCTCATATTTAGAGTACTTTGATCCTAGCTTTCAATGATTGCAAATGGTTTGATCTTGATTGGGATGGTGCATGTCACCTAAAAAATTATTATTTTTATCACTTACCTACTCGAGGATGAGCAGGAGTTAAGCTTGGGGATGTTTGATACGTCGTAAACGTATCTATAATTTTTGATGTTCCATGCTTGTTTAGTATCCACTTTGCTTTGCTTTGTCTACACTTTGAGGTATTTTTATACGTTTTCTGGGATTAACCTATTAACAAGATGCCACAGTGCCAGTTGCCTGTTTTCTGTTGTTTGTGGTTCCAGAAAAGCCAGAAAATGAATATTTTCGGAATTGGACGGGACAAAAGCCAAAGTTAATATTTCACCAAGGAGAACATGGAGCCAGAAGATGAGATGGAGGAGGGCCACGAGGGGCCCACACCCCTGGCTCACGCCTGGGGGGGGGGGGGGTTGCGGCCGCCTCGGGCACCCCCTCGGTCTCCCCCTTCACATATAAGAATCCCTCGATGCCAAAACCCTAAGTACACGATAAGATCTCCATGAAACAGTCCGTAGCCGCCGCCATCGTCCCTAGATCGGGGGGGGGGGGGGTCTGAAGCTCTTCCTGGCACCCTGACGGAGGGGAGAGATCATCCCGGAGGCCTTCTTCATCACCATGCCAGCCTCCGGTATGATGCGTGAGTAGTTCCACCTTGTACTATGGGTCCATACAGTAGCTAGATGGTTGTTTCTCCTCCTTTGTGCTACCATGCTTAGAGCTTGTGAGCTCCGTTCATGATCAAGATCATCTATTTGTAATCATGCATGTTGTGTTTGTGGGGATCCGATGGATATTGAGATTACTATGTCAGATTGATTTTTGATTATATCTTGTTAATGTCTGTGTTTTTTGAGATCTTGCATGCTCTCCGTTTCTAGTAGCTATCTTGGCCAAGTAGATGCTAGTGACTCCAAGAGGGAGTATTTATGCTCGATAGTGTGTTCATGCCTCCATTGAATCTGGGGAAGTGATAGAAATCTCTAAGGTCGTAGATGTGTTGTTGCTACTAGGGAGAAAACAACGATCTTTTGTTCATGGAACAATTGTATTGTTTACTTTACACACTTTGCTTAAAGCAATTATCCGTTGCTTGCAACTTAATACTGGAGGGGGTTCGAATGATAACCTGAAGGTGGATTACTACTCATAGATGCAGTTGGATGGCGGTCTATGTATATTGTTGTAATGCCCAATCAAGTCTCATAGGATCATGAATGTCTAGTATTGCATTGTTATGCCTATCTCTGTCCTGTCAATTGCCCCGCTGTAATTTGTTTACACGACATGTTATGTTGTTTATTTAAGGAGAACTCATCTAGTGAACTGTGGACCCCGGTACAATCTTTACTATTGATACACCTTCCACTGTTACTGTTTACTTTCTGCAAGCCACCATTACCTTCCACACCATACGTTTAATCCTTTGTTTTTAGCAAACCAGTGAGATTGATAACCTCACTGTGCGTTGGGGCAAAGTCTTGAGTTTGTGTTGTGCAGTTTTCCAAGTTGCTAGCAACACCTTTGAGTCATTTCCTTCCTCCTACTGGTTCGATAACCTTGGTTTCTTACTGAGGGAAAACTTATTGTTGTACTCATCATACCTTCCTCTCAGGGTTTCCCAACGAAGCTCTATAGTGATCTGAGCCGCATCAGGCATCGTCATCTATGACAATGTGTGGAGCAGCCTCGGCATGACATAGAGCGAAGTGGCAACTATGGGCATAGTATCAGGTCACACCATGACCCTCCACGTCCGACAAGCAACTGCGACATGCGTGAGGGGTCGCAGGAGGGTAACAGTGTAGAGGTCCCAACCTGATAAGGTAGAGATCCCTGTGTTTACAATGCTAGTCCCTAGATCAATAGCTAGCATCCATAGTTTAAGATGTAATATCAAGGAACAAAGGTCATAATACAACTATATAACCAGGAATAAAATAATTCATTACATCTTACATGGCTCATTTGGCTATCTCATTACAATGCAGCAGATATAACTAAGTAGCATGGAGTCTTTCATCTTCAAAGTGCCACAGGCAATCATGTTGGTTGTAGACTTGTAATCCTATTCAACACACTTCACTAACATCAAACAAACCTGCAACATAATAAGTTATAGCCACAAGGGTCAATATATTTGAATTGTATTGGCAAGTGATATTATGGTATAATAGTGGTATCTATCATCTATATGCATTTGTCTAAGTGTAGCTGAGGCTTTCTTTGCTCAAAATAAGGTTTTCTTTATAAGTTGAAAACACTAAGTTTTTGTTTGACAAATAACCCAAGGCATCTACCAATAAAAATTGGTGATCCTTTAACCGTTGTTCAACCACAAGTTTTTAACTTAGAAATTGGGATGAGGAGATCCTTGATAGCTTCCATGTCTTGATGCTTAAATTGTCCATTGACAGGGACACGACTAAGTACTTAGATTTTACTCTCTTGAGAGGCGGTGCACTTTCCCCACAAGACTCGACATGCATCAAGACAAGATCTTTCAGATGCCTTCCCTTAGACCAAATGGACGCATTCCATCCTATCACCCCCTACCACCTTCTGTCCATCTGGCTAAGTTATTGCAACCTATATGATCCCGGCAGAGCCCATATGCCATGTGGCTGCACAAGAAGCTTCTCAACACTTGACATATCAAACCTCTTTGTTCCTGGGTGGCTTTCCACAAGTGAGATACACTAGGGAGGCCATTAATATGGGCCATGTGTAACCAATCAACATAATCCATTCACACCATTCCACCCAGGTGATTCATTCACATAGTTGTGTTATCAAACAAAACACAAGTCATAGACTTAGAAATATTTCATAGCATGAATATAATCCACCCTTGTTTTCTACTAGCTAGGCTAAGCATACTAGTAGAAAGAATATTAACTTAGGGAAAATTCTACTAAGGCATCATCTACTAGGGTTTCCCAAGGCATAGCATACTTAGTAAAAATTCCATGCAAGTCCTACTCAAAATATCACTAATCCATAGTGAAAATAATAGGACAAAATGTATGAAGCACCACTTTCCTTTTTAGTAGAGAATATAGATACACTCCTTGATATTGCAATTGTCACACTCTTCAAGGTTCACTACAATTGCAAGGCACAAATTCAAAACTAGTATTCAAACAATTCACCACATAAAATAGTAAAAACAAAGCAATGCATGCAAGCATGCAAATGTTGTTTTATTTGGAAAAGGGGTTTCAAATAAGTCTATACACATTTTAAAAAACCTACTGGTCATTTATGAAAGTGGCAAAACCATTTAAAACCAAGTTAGTGAAAATGGGCCATTTAAATCATTTTTGTTTTGCTAGAAATGATTTTAATCAAAGGAATAATTTCTATTGTTTGAAAATATATTTTTAAGCACAAACGTTAGTGTTTATGGTCAAGGTGTTTAAAACTAATCCATTTGCAAAAGGTTTCACTTTAAAATTCATTTTTAAATTATAGCAACATTTTGTTTTACTAGAAATGCCTTTATTCAAATAAATAATTTCCTAGTGTCAACAAAAATATATTTTTAAATCAAAAAATTAGTGTTTATGGTCAGTAGGTTCAAAACAAACTGTAGAGGTCCCATCCTTTAATAAGGTAGAGATCCCTGTGTTTACAATGCTAGTCCCTGGATCAATATCTAGCATCCACAGTTAAGATGTAATATCAAGAAACAAAGGTCATAATACAACTTTATAACCAGGAATAAAATAATTTATTACATCTTACATAGCTCATTTGGCTATCTCTTTACAATGTAGCAGAATATAACAATAGCATGGGGTCCTTCATCTTCAAAGTGCCACAGGCAATCATGTTGGTTGTAGACTTGTAATCCTAAGCAACACATCTCACTAACATCAAACAAACCTGCAACATAATAAGTTACAGCCACAAGGGTCAATACATTTGAATTGTATTGGCAAGTGATACTATGGTAGTATAGTGGAGTCTATCATCTATATGCATTTGGCTTAGTGGAGCTTAGGCTTGATTTGCTCAAAATAGATTTTCCTTATCATTTGAAAACACTAAGTTTTTGTTTGTCAAAATCACCCAAGGCATCTCCCAATAGAAATTGGTGATCCTTCAACCCTTGTTCAACCACAAAGTTTTAACTTAGAAATTGGGGTGAGGAGATTCTTGATAGCTTCCATGTCTTGATGCTCAAACTGTCCTTTACCAGGGACATGGCTAAGTACTTAGATTTTTCACTCTGCAGAGGTGGTGCACTTTCCCCCACAAGACTTGGTTTCACCAAGACAAGATCTTTCAGAAGCCTTACCTTAGACCATAATGGACACGCTCCAACCTATCAAACCCCTACCACCAACTGTCCAATTGGCTAAATTATTGCAACCTATATGATCGAGGCAGAGCCCATAATGCCAAGTGGCTGCACTTGAATCTTCTCAACATTTGACATCTCAAATCTCTTTGTTCCTGGGTGGCCATCCACAAGTGAGATACACAAGGTAAACCATAGAAATGGGCCTTGTGTAACCACTCAACACAAACCATTCCTTCCATTCCACCTAGGTGATTCATTCACTTAATTGTTTTAATTAAACAAAACACAAGTCCTTGACTAAGAAATATTCCATAGTATGAATATATTCCACCCTTGTTTTCTACTAGCTAAGCTAAGCATGATAGTAGTAGGAATCTTAACTTAGGAAATTTCTACTAAGGTTTCATCTACTAGGATTTCCCATGGCATAGTTTATACTTAGCAAAAATTCCATGCAAGTCCTACTTAGAAACATCACTAATGCATAGTGAAAATAATGGGACAAAGGTATGAAGCATCACTTGCCTTTTTGGTAGAGAATATAAGTTCACTCCTTGATCTTGCAATACTCACACTCTTCAAATCACTACAATTCAATCAAGCAAGGCACAATTTCAATCTACCATTCAAGCAAACATCACATAAAATAATAGAAACAAAATAATGCATGCAAGCATGCGAAAGATTGTTTTATTTGGAAAAGTGGTTTCTAAGAGGTTATAAACATTCTAAAACACATATTGGTCATTTTATATAAGTGGCAAAATCATTTGCAAAAGATTTTACCTATAAATAATTTTTAAACCAAATCAATATTTTATGTGGTTGAAAATGCTTTTAGCAAAGAAATAATATTTATAGGGTTCACCAAATACATTTTTAATTCTAAAACTTGGTGTTTGGGGTCAGAGAGTTTAAATCAAAACATTTCCCACAGGTTTTTCTCCAAAGAGTAATTTTAACATATAAACAACATTTTATTTGACTAGAAATGTTCTAAATCAAAGATTTACTCTTTAGCTTTACCAAATACATTTTAAAATCCATGAGTTGGTTTCTAAGGTCAGTAGGTTCAAAACCATCCATTTGCCAAAGATTTTACCACAAAAATAATTTTAAAATGAATTTTATATTCAAATTATGCCTACACAAGTTTCTGCAAAAACAACCATTTTACTAGAAGCAATTTACTAAACAAAGTGCATGGTTGGAAAGTACTTGTCTTGCTGTTTCCATTGATATAAAATTTGTAAAATTTGGACGTGTGGATCAAAATTTATGCAATTTACAAAAGCAAACAACTAATAGAAATGTTTCTGGCTTTTAAAACAACACAATGCCACGTGTCAAGTCCTTATTGGTCGATAACGGTTCGCATAGATCGCGCAGTGTGGTGTGTTGGATCTTACTGAAATCGCACGGTGCAGATGGAGCGTACCGGTTCGTTTTAATGACTCTATCTATGCCACAGGCTCAAGATCCAACGGCTGCGGTGCGAGTGACCACGAATGGGCGGCGCTGGCAGCGGTGGTTGGCGTCGGCGCGGTCAGACGGTGTCGGAGCCGGCGATACAGGAAGCAAAAGAGGGAGAGAGGTACCTCACCGAGGTCGCCTTGTCGTGCTGAAGCTCAACGTACCCGCCGTTTGTCGAGGGGCGCACGAGGACGATCGAAATTTCTCGCCGGAGTTTGCGAAGGCGTCGGGTGTTCTCTGTTGAAGACGGTGGCGAGGCTATGGTGCACGCCAGATAAAAAGGGAGGTGCCGTTAGGTTCTCAAGGTCGTGGCGAGTACACGCGTGTGAAGGAGAAGGAGAGGGGAGGTCAGATGCTACCTGGGGAACTCGCCGGAGTTGAGGCAGTGGACGACGATGTTCAGCTGTCGTCGTTGTCGATGATACGGTGCTCACGCGGATGAACGGAAAGCACAGGGAGATGCGCCAGAGGCTGGGGATCATGCTCGCGTGAAGCAGGGCTTGCGGGGGTGTGGGTGCTGGCCGGAATTGCTCGGAGAGCTTGTCGGAGACAGTGGCGGTGCAGCGCAAAATTAGGCAGCCTGGGGGCGCTCTAGGATGGGAGGTTGAGGGGGAAATGGGGAGGAGGGAGGGGCGCTTAAGAGGGCATAATCTCTGGCCGGAATCAACGCTGCATTGACACGAATTTAATCGTGGTTTGAATGACAGAGAATGGCAGGGAGAAGGAGAAAGCAGTCGCGGGCGGGTGTAAACGAAGACTGACAGGTGGGGCAACGGTGTCAGCGTAAGAGAGAGAAAAGAGGAGGGGTCCAGTGGTCAGTGGGTTTGCGGGTTCGTCTGCGAGTGACAGAAAACGCTTCGATCGGGGTGTGAGGGAGTGGGCTGGACTGGGCTAGCTGGGCTGGGCTGCTTTGTTTCATTTTTTTGTTCTGAATGTTTTTCCCTTTTCTTTTTCTGTTTATCTGTTTTGATTTTGTTTAATCAATTCAAACATTCATTTGAATTCAAACTTTTGCCAAACTTTGTGAATAATCAAATACTATTTATTAACACATTCTCAAGTCAAATTTAGAATAATTCTTTTATTCTTTTTAGGGTCTTTTATTTATTTTATAAATGGCCATTTGTCTTTATTTCAAATAGGTTTTAAATGTGTTTTAAAACTTTATTTGAAATCCATATTTTTACAAAACCTATTCAGTAGGTTTATTTATTTAATTAGGGTGTCAAATAATTCACTTTAAATTATTTGGAATATTTTTAATATGATTTAAATTGGGTATTTGTTTTTATTCCAAATGAAATCAATTATGGTTTTAAATTCCATAAATTTTATTTAGGTGATTTCCATGATTCCATTTAAATTAATTAAATAACTTTTATACCACTTTATTCCAAATACTATTTTCCCATGATTTAAATAATCATTCTTATTAGAGAAAATTTTCTTAATCCAAATAGAAATAGAATTTGGTTAAGGCCATTTTATTTTATTTGGAAAATTCTTTATCCTTTTATTTTATTTGAATTTGGATTATATTCATTCCATTTGCTTATGGATTAGGCCAAGATTTAATTTGGTCTTTAAATATTCCTCATTAAATATTTCTTTCTTTATCTTATAAAATCCATATCTTCTTATTTATAGATCCAAACTTGGTGATTCCAATTTGTAAAATATTATTTAATATTTATTAATCCTTTTAAATGTCTTTAGGATTATTTGTTCACCATTTGGTATGGATTTCTAGATAGGTGCTTTATTAGCTTTGGAAATTCAATTTCCTTATCTTATTAAATTCATGAGATTTTATCTATGGCTCCAAATTAAGTGAAACCAATTTATATGGTTTTATAATATTTCTATTTGTCATTCTTGATTATTTGAAATGTTTGTTTGACCAATTTTATATGGATCAAATCCAAAGGCATGGAGATAGCTTGGAAATGTTTTTCTTCCATTGGGGTTTTAGGGTTTTGGTTTAATTTTCCAAGTGTTTAAATTTCCAGATGCATTTATGAAGAATGCATTTCACTTGATTTGAATTTAGATGGATTCAAACTTTATTCAAAGTTTGTTCAAGATGGGATTTTTAAGTTTCCATTTGGAATCAAAAAGTTTCTTTTCACCCTAAATTTCAACAATTATTTATTTTGTTTATTTATTTTTCACATTACAAAATTTGGAAAAATTTGGGATGTGACAGGATACCACCCTTAAAATAAATCTCGTCCCGAGATTTGGGAAAGATAGGGGTTACAAGTTGGCTCAAAACAACTAGGGTACTACCACCCTTAAAAATTTTCCAACTAGATTACTTCTTGGCTTGCTTGGGATCTTGTTGAAACCTCTCTGGGAAAACATCTGCATAGTGTCCTTTGTTTCCACACTTGAAACATGTGACAAGGCTGAGATCCTTCATAGGCTTGTTTATCTTGTGCTTCATCTTTTCCGGACAATTGCTTGCATAATGTCCTTGATCACCACAATTGTAACATGTGACAAGATTGAGTTCTTCACGTATCTTCTGTGGACAAGTTGATACATAATGGCCTAGCTCTTTGAAGTTGTTGCACCACACTTGGATAATCTCCTTATATTTCTTCTTCTTCTATGGACATTCATTGGCATAGTGTCCCATCTCTTTGAAATGGCAACACTGCACTTGACTTTTGCCCTTCTTCTTCTTGGGTTTCTCCAAAGCTAAGAGTGCTTCTATTTCATGTTCTTCATATCTTATCTCAAAGGTGGGAAAGTTTCCTGGTCTCCTTGATCTTTTCCTTGGAAAATACATATGTCTCCTCTTTGGTCCATCAAATTGAGTCATATTGCATGGAGGTGCAAGCTGAGATTTTCCTTTGTCTTCATCCTTCTTGGTGGAAGTTGTTCCCTCATGGGGGTTTACAATCTGTTGATGCACTCCACCTTGTTTCTTTGTTGGACTATGGAATAGATGGGGCATTGGATAGGGACATGATTATTTCCTTCACATAGGAAACAAGTAGTTTGAGATGTGGGGCATTGATTAGTTGGATGTTTCTCTTCACAATTGGGGCATTGATCTTCATGCTCTTTGGAAGTGTGATCCTTGTCTCCACAAACATTGCAAGCTTGGGTTCCTTCTATAATGTCATCCTTGACATCATTGTTGTCATAAACTCCTTGGGAAGGGTTGTCTCCCATGTTGATCATTTGACTTGTCATCCTATGCAACAATTGATTTTGAGTTTCCAAGAAATTTTGCATGGTTGGGTCTAAATCATTGTTGTTGGCCCAAAATTGAGTTGTAACTTGGTTCAACTGGGTTTGGGTTACTATGAGTTCTCTCATATTGATCTCTTGGTTGTTGTTGTCACCATCCTTGATGTTGGAGTTTCTTGGAGTAGTCATCTGTTTGGGTTGGATTGGGATTAGAATAGGCAAAAGATTTCTAAGGAAATAATTCTAATCACACACAACACAATTCACACAAGCAATGTGCAAACAATCACAACCAAACATTCCACTCAAACAACAAGTTTCAAGCACATTTTTAGGCAACAAAATATTTTTGCTACACCACAATAGTTGGTGTGTTTGATTTAAACTAAATATGGTGGTACAACTATATGGTTCACTTGAGAGCATTCCATCCTTCTTAGTTGGTCCTTCATGAACAAGATAATTGTATCCTTGGAGAATTCCTTGCATCTTGGTCACAAAACTTCAAAGGTGATGATGATTCCTTCTAAGTTGTGTTTCCTTAGTCTTCAAGTCTTGAGCAATATTTCTTGTCTCACTTGTAGTCCTTAGTGATATCCAGGTTGAAGTCCTTGTTGAAGTCACTTGAGTTGGTGAAGTCCTTTGCTCATGGTGAAGGCTTTATCCATCAAGTTGAAATAGACAAGATGTAGAATCAAAACCAAAAATGGTTGAGGAAAGAGTTTACAAGATTGTTTGTAAATAAGTTTTGGAACAAATACAACTCCTATTATTCTAAGGTTTTTTTTTCCAATCCTAGGGTTACAATCCTACAGGCAACACAGTGCTCTGATACCATATGTAGAGACCCCAACCTTTAATAAGGTAGAGATCCCTATGTTTACAATGCTAGTCCCTGGATCAATAGCTAGCATCCACAGTTAAGATGTAATATCAAGAAACAAAGGTCATAATACAACTTTATAACAAGGAATAAAATAATTTATTACATCTTACATAGCTCATTTGGCTATCTCTTTACAATGCAGAAGAATATAACAATAGCATGGGGTCCTTCATCTTCAAAGTGCCACATGCAATCATGTTGGTTGTAGACTTGTAATCCTAAGCAACACATCTCACTAACATTAAACAAACCCGCAACATAATAAGTTACAGCCACAAGGGTCAATACATTTGAATTGTATTGGCAAGTGATACTATGGTAGTATAGTGGAGTCTATCATCTATATGCATTTGGCTAAGTGGAGCTTAGGCTTGATTTGCTCAAAATAGATTTTCCTTATCATTTGAAAACACTAAGTTTTTGTTTGTCAAAATCACCCAAGGCATCTCCCAATAGAAATTGGTGATCCTTCAACCCTTGTTCAACCACAAAGTTTTAACTTAGAAATTGGGGTGAGGAGATTCTTGATAGCTTCCATGTCTTGATGCTCAAACTGTCCTTTACCAGGGACATGGCTAAGTACTTAGATTTTTCACTCTGCAGAGGTGGTGCACTTTCCCCCACAAGACTTGGTTTCACCAAGACAAGATCTTTCAGAAGCCTTACCTTAGACCATAATGGACACGCTCCAACCTATCAAACCCCTACCACCAACTGTCCAATTGGCTAAATTATTGCAACCTATATGATCGAGGCAGAGCCCATAATGCCAAGTGGCTGCACTTGAATCTTCTCAACATTTGACATCTCAAATCTCTTTGTTCCTGGGTGGCCATCCACAAGTGAGATACACAAGGTAAACCATAGAAATGGGCCTTGTGTAACCACTCAACACAAACCATTCCTTCCATTCCACCCAGGTGATTCATTCACTTAGTTGTTTTAATTAAACAAAACACAAGTCCTTGACTTAGAAATATTCCATAGTATGAATATATTCCACCCTTGTTTTCTACTAGCTAAGCTAAGCATGATAGTAGTAGGAATCTTAACTTAGGAAATTTCTACTAAGGTTTCATCTACTAGGATTTCCCATGGCATAGTTTATACTTAGCAAAAATTCCATGCAAGTCCTACTTAGAAACATCCCTAATGCATAGTGAAAATAATGGGACAAAGGTATGAAGCATCACTTGCCTTTTTGGTAGAGAATATAAGTTCACTCCTTGATCTTGCAATACTCACACTCTTCAAATCACTACAATTCAATCAAGCAAGGCACAATTTCAATCTACCATTCAAGCAAACATCACATAAAATAATAGAAACAAAACAATGCATGCAAGCATGCCAAAGATTGTTTTATTTGGAAAAGTGGTTTCTAAGAGGTTATAAACATTCTAAAACACCTATTGGTCATTTTATATAAGTGGCAAAATCATTTGCAAAAGATTTTACCTATAAACCATTTTTAAACCAAATCAATATTTTATGTGGATGAAAATGCTTTTAGCAAAGCAATAATATTTATAGGGTTCACCAAATACATTTTTAATTCTAAAACTTGGTGTTTGGGGTCAGAGAGTTTAAATCAAAACATTACCCCAAAGGTTTTTCTCCAAAGAGTAATATTAACATATAAACAACATTTTATTTGACTAGAAATGTTCTAAATCAAAGATTTACTCTTTAGCTTTACCAAATACATTTTAAAATCCATGAGTTGGTTTCTAAGGTCAGTAGGTTCAAAACCATCCATTTTCCAAAGATTTTATCACAAAAATAATTTTAGAATGAATTTTATATTCAAATTATGCCTACACAAGTTTCTGCATGGTTGGAAAGTAATTGTCTTTCTGATTCCATTGATATAAAATTTGTAAAATTTGGACGTGTGGATCAAAAGTTATGCAATTTACAAAATCAAACAACTAATAGAAATGTTTCTGGCTTTTAAAACAACACAGTGCCACGCGTCAAGTCCTTATTGGTCGATAATGGTTCGCGTGGATCGCGCAGTGTGGTGCGTTGGATCTTACTGAAATCGCACGGTGTAGATGGAGCGTACCGGTTCGTTTTAATGACTCTATCTATGCCACAGGATCAAGATCCAACGGCTGCGATGCGAGTGACCACGAATGGGCGGCACTGGCAGCGGCGGTTGGCGGCGGCGCGGTCAGACGGTGTCGGATCCGGCGATACAGGAAGCAAAAGAGGGAGAGAGGTAGCTCACCGAGGTCGCCTCGTCGTGCTGAAGCTCAACGTGCTCGCCATTTGTCGAGGGGCGCACGAGGACGATCGAAATTTCTCGCCGGAGTTCGCGAAGGCGTCGGGTGTTCTCTATTGAAGATGGTGGCGAGGCTATGGTGCACGCCAGAGAAAAAGGGAGGTGCCGTTAGGTTCGCAAGGTCGTGGCGAGTACACGCGTGTGAAGGAGAAGGAGAGGGGAGGTCAGATGCTACCTGGGGAACTCGCCGAAGTCAAGGCAGTGGACGGCAATGTTCGGCTATCGTCGTTGCCGAGGATACGGTGCTCGCACGGATGAACGGAAAGCACATGGAGATGCGCCAGAAGCTGGGGATCACGCTCGCGTGAAGTAGGGCTTGCGGGGGTGAGGGTGCTGGCCGGAATTGCTCAGAGAGCTCGTCGGAGACAGTGGCGATGCAGCGCAAAATTAGGCAGCCTGGAGGCGCTCTAGGATGGGAGGTTGAGGGGGAAACGGAGAGGAGGGAGGGGCACTTAAGAGGGCATAATCTCTGGGTGGAATCAACACTGCATTGACACGAATTTAATCGTGGTTTGAATGACAGAGAATGGCAGGAAGAAGGAGGAAGCAGTCGCGGGCGGGTGTAAACAAAGACTGATAGGTGGGGCAACGGTGTCAGCGTAAGAGAGAGGAAATAGGAGGGGTCCAGCGGTCAGTGGGTTTGCGGGTTCGTCTGCGAGTGACAGAAAACGCTTCGCTCGGGGTGTGAGGGAGTGGGCTGGACTGGGCTAGCTGGGTTTCGCTCGGGGTGTGAGACAAATGTTTTCCCTTTTCTTTTTCTATTTATCTGTTTTGATTTTGTTTAATCAATTCAAACATTCATTTGAATTCAAACTTTTGCCAAACTTTGTGAATAATCAAATACTATTTATTAACACATTCTGAAGTCAAATTTAGAATAATTCTTTTATTCTTTTGAGGGTCTTTTATTTATTTTATAAATGGACATTTGTCTTTATTTCAAATAGGTTTTAAATGTGTTTTAAAACTTCATTTGAAATCCATATTTTTACCAAACCTATTCAGTAGGTTTATTTATTTAATTAGGGTATCAAATAATTTGAATTATTTGGAATATTTTTAATATGATTTAAATTGGGTATTTGTTTTTATTCCAAATGAAATCAATTATGGTTTTAAATTCCATAAATTTTATTTAGGTGATTTCCTTGATTCCATTTAAATTAATTAAATAACTTTTATACCACTTGGGTATATTCCAAATACTATTTTCCCATGATTTAAATAATCATTCTTATTAGAGAAATTTGTCTTAATCCAAATAGAAATAGAATTTGGTTAATGCCATTTTATTTTATTTGGAAAATTCTTTATCCTTTTATTTGAATTTGGATTATATTCATTCCATTTGCTTATGGATCAGGCCAAGATTTAATTTGGTCTTTAAATATTCCTCATTTAATATTTCTTTCTTTATCTTATAAAATCCATATCTTTTTATTTATAGATCCAAACTTGGTGATTCCAATTTGTAAAATCTTATTTAATATTTATTAATCCTTTTAAATGTATTTAGGATTATTTGTTCACCATTTGGTATGGATTTCTAGATAGGTGCTTTATTATCTTTGGAAATTCAATTTCCTTATCTTATTAAATTCATGAGATTTTATCTATGGCTCCAAATTAAGTGAAACCAATTTCTATGGTTTTATAATATTTCTATTTGTAATTATTGATCATTTGACCAATTTTATATGGATCAAATCCAAAGGCTTGGTGATAGCTTGGAAATGTTTTTCTTCCATTGGGGTTTTAGTGTTTTGGTTTAATTTTCCAAGTGTTTAAATTTCCAGATGCATTTATGAAGAATGCATTTCACTTGATTTGAATTTAGTTGGATTCAAACTTTATTCAAAGTTTGTTCAACATGGGATTTTTAAGTTTCCATTTGGAATCAAAAAGTTTCTTTTCACCCTAAATTTCAACAATTATTTATTTTGTTTATTTATTTTTCACATTACAAAATCTGGAAAATTTTGGGATGTGACACAAACCATTTGCAAAAGGTTTTATCCAAAAATCATTTTTATAATTAAAGCAACATTTTTGTTTTACTAAAAATTCTTTTAATCAAAGTAATAATTTTCTAGGGTTAATCAAATATATTTTTAAATCCAAAAATTAGTGTTTAGGGTCAGGGAGTTCAAATCAAACAATTTGCAAAAGGTTTTACTCAAAAGCATTTTTAGAATAATTTTTATACAAAAAATAGTCCTAGAAATGTTTCTGCAAAAACACCTACTTTTTCAGAAGAAAAACACTAAACTAAGGGCATGGTTGCAAACTTCACATTTTTGTGATCCATTCATATAAAATTTATAAATTTGGCCAAGCAGAACAAAAGTTATGATTTTTTTCAAGTTTAATCAATCAAATTCATTTTCTGGATTTTAATTAGACAGATCTGGCCACGTGGCGTGTTCTTACTGGTGCATACCGATTCGGTTGGATCGACCAATACTGGCCGTTAGATCTAACTAACAACGCACGACAAAGATCAACGCGTACCTCTTCGATTAGTAATCTATACCTAGCCCGTAGATCAAAATCTAACGGTCCACAACACCTTAACCATGTACTGGCAGCGCTGGGCAACGGTGAGCGGTGGTGGCGCTCAGGCGATGGTGTTCCGGCGACTACAAGAAGCAAGGAAGGAAGGAAGGAAGGGGAGATGCTCACCGGGTTTGCCGTGACATGGGGATGCTCGACGTGCTCATTATAGACGAAGGGGTGCACGGAGTTGCTAGCGATTGCTCGCCGAAGAAGCTCCTGGCGACGCACACGCTCGGGCGTTGTCGGAAGTGAAGTTACGGGCTATGAGAAGACAAAACAAAGGCTGCGTTATATGCGTGAGACGAAGGCGAGTACACGTGCGTCAATGAGAGTGAGGGGGCGGTCAGGGTTTACCGGGGGAGGTTGCCAGAGTGGAGGTAGACAGGGGCGGCGCTCTGTCGTCATCATTGCTGACGCTCTGGGGCACGCGCCCGCAAGCAGAAGGTACTAGCAGATGCACACGTTGATGGCGAACACGCTCGTGTAAGTCAGGGGCAAGGGGATGGCCGGGGCTCGCCGGAATCGGTGCTGCAGCTCGTCGGAGTCATTGTGGTTTTGAGCAACAATTGGGGCAGCCTGGTGGCGGATAGGTGCGGGAGGTTGAGGGGAAATGGGGAGAAGAGGAGGGCGCTTAAGATAGCATGGTCGCGGAGCGAGTTATTGGCGCAATCAAAGCGAATTGACGACGAGTAATCAGCGCAGGAAATGTCCGGGGAGAGAGGGGAAAGAACTGGTCGCGAGGACGATGATGACAAGGCAGTGTGGGGCCTGGTTGTCAGCGAGGTGAGGGTAGGGCTGCGGGTGAGAAAACGTTTCGCGGGGGGGGGGGGAGAAGAGAGGTGGGCTGAGCTGTTGGGCTAGCTGGGCAAAGTTGTTGGGCTGGGTTTAGTAGGGTCGTCTGTTTTCTTATTTTTTTTCTCTATGTTTTCTTTTTCTTTTTCCTTTTCTATTTTCTGTTTTTCAATTCAAACATTCATTTGAATTCAGATTTCTTTATCAAGATTTTTCCATACTCTCAGTAAGTTTTTATACTGTTTATTAATGTATTTTAAAGTCCATTTTAGAATAACTTGTTTTATTCTCTTATGGTTTATTATTTATTTAAATTAGACATTTGTTTTTATTCAAACCATTGATTCAAGTCTCCATTTGATTTCAAATTTTCATCAAACTTTTTCAGTAGGTTTTATTTATTCATAAGTGTGTTTAACTAATTCACTTTGAATTATTTCAAATATTTTAATATGATTTATTATTTATTTAAATGAGGATTTTGTCTTTATTTAAATGAATTTGATTATAGTTCCAAACCATACAATTCTATTTAATTAATCCTTTATTCTTTTTAAGTTAATTGGATAACTTTTAATCCTACTTTGGCTATTTTCAATTATTTTTATCATGATTTAATTAATCATTTATATTAGGGATTTTGTCTTTATTCAAAACAAATATGGTTCAAGTCCATATAAGTTTTTATTCAAATAATCTTTATTCCCTTATTTTATTTGGATTATCTTTATTCCATTTGCTTATGGATTTAATTCAAGTTTTAAATTATCTTCTAAATAGTTTTCTTGGGATTGATTATTTATTTAGTTTAGGCAATTTGTCTTTATTTAAATAAAGTTGAATATGGTTTAATCCATTGAGTAATCTTTTATTCGTTTTTATTATTCAATAAACTTCCATTTGTTTATGGGTTTAGCCAAGATTTTATTTGACTTTTAAATATTCCTTATTTATTTATTTCTTTCTTTGTCTTACAAAATCCATATCTTTTTATTTATAGATCCAAAATTGGTGATTCCAATTTGTATAATTTTATTTAATATTTGTTTATATTTTTAAATCCTTTTAGGATTATTTTGCTCATAATTTGGCATGGATTTTGGTTAGGAGCTTTATTGTCTTTGGGAATTATTTCCTTTTATCTTATTAAATCATAAGTTTTTATCCATGGCTCCAATTTAAATGAAACCAATTTCTATGGTTTTATAATATTTTTTTTATCATTTTGATCATTTATAAATGCTTGTTGCTGAATTTTTATATGGATCAAAGCCATAGTCTTAGGGAGATCTTGGAAATGATTCCTTTCATTAGGGTTTGAGGGTTTTGGTTTAACTTTTCCAAGTGTTTAAATTTCAAGATACATTCATTGATGAATGCATTTCACTTGGTTGAATTTTTTGTTGTATTCCCTTTTCATTCAAATTTTATTCAAGAAGGGTTTTGATGTTTCCATTTAGAAGCAAAAAGTTTCTTTTCACCCTAAATTTCAACAATTAATTCTTTTGTTTATTTATTTTTCACATTTCAAAATTTGGAAAATTTTGGGATCTGACAAACAACAAGAAAGCTAACCGACCACCGCCTCCACCTCCGTAGCCACCTAGCATCCACCAGGGATCGACGACTTGCCAGGGAATGAATGACTAACCTATTGGAGATTGTGCATATTGATGTACGTAGTCCATTACCACGTCGCTCACGCAGCCCTCCCCATGGTGGTAACAAGATTCATGAGGCCCGGGAAGGAAAATACCTAGGACCACATTGTTTTGGCCCCGTGATACGGGCCACAACTCACCCCAAGGTTTTCCGGATTGACAAGATGATCAAGCCCTATTACGGCACTGTCGGGCCAACTAAGTGGTTGCAGTATTACAGAGAAGTGGACGAGATCGCATGCAGGGGCAACCCCAATGTCACCGTCAAGTACCTCCCACTGATTTTGACGGGCACCACTGGCCAATGGATCAACGACATGCTGGAGAAGTCCATATGCAATTGGTTGGACATGCATGAAGCGTTCACCAAGAATTTCAAGGGTACGTACAAACGTCCCTACACTATTGGTGATCTACAACGGTGCGTCCAGGAGAAGGAAGAGTCATCTCCAGCCTACCTCTCCCATTGGCTGGATATGAAAAATTCCTACACGGGGGTGCACGATTAGACCGCTATGGCCTCCTTCATCAATGTCTTGGAAAAGAGAACTTTGCTCCAGCATAAACTGAAGTGCCTGCAGGACAATCACAAGCTGGATCTCAATCAGATGATTTCCTTGGCCAGTGAGTTCGCGGCTGTCGACGATGATGCTTGCAGCTCTCTGCCGGCAATAGGTATACCAACCCAAGCCAAGAGGAATAACAACAACAAGCGGAAGAATCCGCCAGAAGAAAAGCCAGCCTCCGACATGGTCGCCATGACATTCGTAGGCAGAGGTGATGGCGGATAGCATAGTCGAGGCCAGGGGCTGGACGTGGGCAGCATCGTGGTAGTGTCACTACCCTGACAATGCTCCGCATTGCACAGATGTACGAGGAGTACCGTGACATGTCGTACCTTGTACACCTCGATGCCAATGACAAAGCTACTCACACCAATCGCCATTGCAAGTTTGTGAACGATCTCAAGGAAGACCCGAAGTCCGGCTACAAGTGAAGCCGGAAGAACCGACCGCGAGGCAAGGGCAAAGGGAATAAGAAGTATGAGGAGTCCAAGGATTCAAGTGACATGGATGAGGATGTAGAACCCAAGCATGCCGACAAAGGTGATGGAAAGGGAAAGAACCCCTTCGAGAATAAGGCTCCCGTCTACCACACTTTCCTTGGCACTCCAACTGTCCGGGCATAAAAAACCTCACTGACGATACTGATGGCCACCCTACCGCCAGTTCCCCAGTACCTACGTTGGTCAGAGATTCCAATCACTTGGTACATGACGGATCACCCCAACCTTGTTCCAACAGAGAACCAGTATGCTATGGTCATCAACCCTTTGATTGATGGCAATGAGTTCACCAAGTGTGCCTGGTGGATAGTGGAAGAAGCATCAACATAATGTACCTGGATACACTCCACAAGATGAACTTGACGGAGACCAACCTAAGGCGGACCAGCACCGTGTTTCATGGCGTCGTTCTTGGCCAGGAAGCTCGGTCCCTTGGATGCATTACCCTTTAGTTCGCCTTTGGTGATGTGAACAATTACCTCCAAGAGAACATGACATTTGTAGTGGTCCCCTTCAATAGCGTGTACAACGTCATATTCGAACATGACATCTTCCACTACTTCATGGCCAAATCATGATTTTTCTACAACAAGCTCAAGATACCTGGACCAAATGGTGTCATCATTGTTGCCAAAAGTTTTGCAAAGGCAAGGGACTGCGAGATAGGAGAAGCATCCTTTGCTGAATCCATCCTCTACAGCAAAGAGTTCAAGGAGATCCAGCGCCAGGTCGATGTCGGCATCGAAGAAGCAAATTTCTTACTTCAATCTCGCATTCAAGGCTGCAATTGAGACCAAGCCGGTGGAACTTGTGGTAGGTGATGCCTCCAAAACCACCGCCATAGGGACGAACCTAGATCCCAAATAGGATGTCTTGTCGAGTTCCTCCGTGAGAATAGGGACATCTTTGCTTGACAACCTACCGACATGAAAGGTTTGCATAGGGAACTTGTCAAGCACAACTTAAACATCGATCCTAAATGCAAACCGGTGAAACAACCTCTATGATGCTTTGGGGACGAGAAGTGACGCGCCATAGGCAAGGAGATAGCTAGGTTACTTAAGGATAATTTTATTCAAGAAGTTCTTCACACCTGATGGGTGGCCAATCCTGTACTTGTGCCTAAAAAGAGAACCAAAGAATTAAGAATTACACCGTCTTGAACAAAGCATGTCCCAAGGATTCGTTTGCTTTGCCTCCCACTGACCAAGTCATTGACTCGACGGCTGGCTCGGAACTTCTCTATTTTCTAGGTGCGTACTCAGGATACCACCAGATAAAGATGCGAAAGTCGGACCAATTGGCTAGTTCGTTCATCACACCCTATGGCACATATTGCTATGTCACGATGCCCTTTGGGCTGAAAAACCCAGGTTCTACCTACCAGTGGACAATGCAACATTGCCTCCATGACCAAATTGGTCGGAACGTTCATGCTTACATGGATGATATCGTGGTGATGTCAAATAAATAAAATGACCTCATCGTCAACTTGAGGGAAACCTTTGATAACCTCCGAAAGTTTAACATGGTTCTTAACTCTAAGAACTGCATCTTCGCGGTTCCTGCTGGCAAATTATTAGGCTTCATCGTTCCCCATAGAGGAATCGAGGTCAACCCGGAGAAGATCAAGGCCATCCTAAACATTAAACGTCTGACATGTCTAAAAGGCATTCAACTGTTCACTGGATGCATTGCAGAAGTAAGCCAGTTCGTCAGCCGACTTGGAGAGAAGGCCATGCCACTATACAAGTTGCATAAGAAGGCAGACAAATTCGTATGGACGGATGAAGCTGATGCAGCACTACAGGAGTTGAAGAGGATAGTTTCCTCTGCACCTATACTCATAGCACCTTAGTCAATGGATCCTATGTTGATCTACATGGCGGCCACCAACCAGGTTATCAGTTGTTGGGCCACGCAGAGATAAAACAAAACTTTTTCCTCTAACATGATGATCCCAAGATCTAGCTGAGGTAGAAGGCCACGAGGATTACCACTAGATGCATAGTTGCGGATTACTAATGAAGCGCGTCAGTTGAATGCAGTGAAGTCCTCAATATCCGATTCGATCGTCCTAGTGCTGATCGTACAACACCTCTGTTGGTATCCACACGTACAAGGTGAAGAACCGGAGGCGAACTGCTAGGTTCGATACGACGGCTAGACTGCTGTGGACCTAGGGTTTCCAACACATGAAATGACCTAACCGATCAACCCTCATGGGTTTCTACGCCCCACTATATATAGGCAATGAACGTGGGCTCCACTCACTCGTGGCCCATTCAGTAAAGCCCATATAATATTAGTCACCATGAGTCCGACTCACTAACTCAGTCCAAATTCGGCTCGGGTCCAACCCAAGCAGATTTCCGGTTCAGATCCAATCCGAACTTGCTCCCGCTTATAAGTATGTGACCCTGCAGGCTCATGGCAACTTGGACACGATTGGAGTCCGACTCTCAATCGATCAGTCGGTAGCGGCTCCTAGCAGAACGTGCTGACTCCCAAGTACCAAAGATTCATGACGACTTGCCTTTACAATGCGACTTGCGTCCGAGTCCCTTTTGCCTCACGATATACCTTGTCAGGCTATAGGCGAATATTTGTCATCCCTTAAATAGTCCGACTCTCTTCTCGATCCGAGATAAGTGATTCATCCGACTAACTCTTAGTCGATCGCCTCGGTTAACACTTAACCGAGTCATGCATGGCCATTCTTTCTGAATCATATCATTCGAGAGGGCCCAGATAATATCTCTCCAAGTGGAGGGGCAAAATCCCATCTTAGTTTTTCACATCACGCAGCTTGATTCTCAGTCGACCGGAACTCTGCCTTTATAACTGCCTAGTTACGGATCAGCGTTTGATGGAACCTAAGTCGGTGATCCTCAACTCGGACTATGCAACAACCTCATGTCTAAGGATTACATTGATTGCTATATACAAATGACAACTTGTTCGTTGTACCTCAACATGGGTCAATCCGACTCGCTAAACTCTTTAGCCGAATCTGCGTAAGTAGGAATAGCATCTCCATGCCCATGACAAGTGGAACCGAGTCATCAGCCGACTTTCACATTAGTGTAAGTAGGACTTGTACTACTAGGAAAATGGACATCCGTGGTGCACAAAAAATGGACATCCGTAGTGCACTAGAAGTGTGCCACGAGCCTAGCACTACGGCTAAAATTTACCCATAGCGCACTACCTGGTGTGTTGCGGGTAAAAAATTTACCCGTGTCGCACCACCCAGTGTGCCACTGGATGGGGTCTAGGTGCGCCACAACTATGTTTTTCGCAAAACAAAAAAAATGCAAAAAACTCGTTTTGAATTGCAAAAGCAATCGGGTCCGCGCGTCGCCGCCATCGTGTCACCTCGCCGGAGCATGGTGGTCGTGGCCGCAGCCACAACCTACCCCCTCAGGGTGGTGCGGGATGCCATGGCCGCGCTAGTTGTCGAGCGGGAGGTGTCAGGCCAGAGGAGGAGGTGGCGGTGGCCGGAGGAGGTGGCGGTCAGAGGATGTCACCGTCGTTCTCACTGCAAGGAGGAGACCAGAGAGAAAGGATAATGAGAAGAATGTAGAGGCCTCAACCTAATAAGGTAGATTCCTCCTATGTTTTACAATGCTAGTCCCTGGATCAATAGCTAGCATCCACAGTTAAGATGTAATATCAAGAAACAAAGGTCATAACATAACTTTACAACCAGGAATAACATAAGTTTATTACACCAAACATAGCTCATTTGGCTATTACATCACATTGCAGCGGAATAATAATAATCATGGGGTCCTTCATCTTCAAGGTGCCACAGGCAGATGTTGGTTGTAGACTTTGTAATCCTAAATCAATCAATCTTCACTAAAGACAATCAAACCTACAACATTACAAGTTACAGCCACAAGGGTCAATACATTTGAATTGTATTGGCAAGTTTCACTACTTTGCATATTATGAGTGGATCCTATCATTACATGCATCTTTGGCTAAGTAGAGTTTAAGGCTTATTTGCATAAAGCAATATTCATCCTATCTTTTTAAAAAAATGGTTTTGGTCTTTTGTCAAATCTCCTTTCCAAGTTCCTTGAACTCCTTGGTAGAAACTCAAGTGTTCAAGTCCTTGTCAAAATCCCTTGAGCTACTTGGTAACCCCAAGTGCATCAAGTTTTATGAAATCTCATGAGTTCCTTGGTAACCCCAAGTACATCATGCTTTTGAGCACCTTGGTAACCCCAAGTGCAACAAGCTTAACAAAATCTCTTTGAATTCCTTGGTACCCCCAAGTGCATCAAGTTTTTATATTAGAAGTTGGAATGTCGAGATCTCCCATGGTTCAAACTTTAGTTGCTCAGTATTGTCCATAACCGGGGACACGGCTAAGTACTTAGATTTTATTAACTTCTGCAGAAGGAGTACACTTTACCCACATGACACAATCCCATCTTGTTGCCACCAGTAGCCTACTGGATTAGTGCTCACCAAGATGGAGTACTGGCAGATTGAGAATGTGACGAAGTCTTTCCAAAAGGTCCTCCCATACATCATTGCTAGCTTGTATTCAGCCCCCATGAAGCATTCCAGATCCCCATGTCCGGTAACTAAAGACAATGTATGAGTCTTCCTAATGTAGTTGACTAAGCCAGAGCCATAATAGCATGTGGTTGCACACGAAAGCCACAATTGGAGAAACATGTTCCATCTCTAAGTTTCCTAGGTGGTTTTCATTTGGAGCACAACACAAGTGATTGCCATAGACATGGTTCCTTTTGTTGCCACCTTCTCCAAAACTTCAAGTATCTTCCACCTAGGTGGTTCATTGAGTCCTTGTTTTATTATGTAAAACACAAGTCCTTTTTTTTAACCTTTGTACAATCTCAACATGTATCTCTTTTCAAAACATAGCATGGCTAAGCATGTACAACTTCAATATTTTTACTAAGGAGTGTATAGGGAATCCTATTAGGATTTAGCATAGCATAAGTATAAAACATTTTCATGCATGTTTACAAAATCCACTAAGTATAATGAAAATAGTAGGATTTTTGTATGATAGTGTAACTTGCCTTTTTGGTAGAGAATGAGGGTTTACTCCTTGATCTTGCTAGTCTCACACTTCTCTAATTTCACTACAATCATTCAAACAAGCATAGTATCAAGTATCATTCCAACCCAATATTCAACCAATATTCTACACACACAAGTAATGAAAACTAAGTCATGTATAAGTATGCAATGGTTGGTTCTATGGTAAGGATGGTCTCTACTAGGCTTCTAAACTTTGTAAGTCCCAAATTTGTCATTTACCAAGATGGCAAAGTCATTTGTAAAAACATTTTATCTCAAAACCATTTTAAAAACCCATCCATCATTTTATGTGATGAAATTATTTTCTTATCAAAACAAAACTTTATGTTTTTCACCAAGTGAGTTGTTATTGTAAAACTTGGTGTTTTGGGTCAGTAAGTTTGGTCCAAAACATTTTCACAAAGTTTTCCTTGCAAAAACATTTTCATAAACAAAAACAAGAGTTTTATTTGGCTAGAAATGGCTAAGTTAAATAATTCAAACTAAATTTCACAAAAATCATTTTTAACACTATGGGTTGGTTCCTAGGGTCAGTAAGGTCACACAAATCCATTTTGCAAAAGATTTAATCCTAAAAACAATTTTAAACAATTTTTATACTCTAAACAAGTACATAAATGTTTCTGCAATTTCAAACAAGCTAACAGATACTATTTTTAAAACTAAGGCCATGGTTGGCTAGGACTTGTTCTCCTGATTTTATTGATATAAAATTTGCTAAATTTGGACGTGTGGTTTGAAAGTTATAGGGTTTTCAAATTGCTACTTAAATCTGTTTTTCAAATCCTGTTTTAAAACAGATCCTGCCACGCGTCGCTATATCACTGGCTGATACCGGTTCAGTGAGGATCACGTTGCGAACCGTTGGATTTAAGTTGGGTCGTGCGGCACAGATTGCTCAATACCCCTTCGGTTAAGTGAATCTATCGTGACGCTGCGATCTAGATCGGACGGTGCTAACGTGCTCGACCATAGTCGGGCGGCGCTGCGACGGCTGCTGGCGGCGGTGACTCTGTTTCATGGCGGCGCCGGCGATACAGGAAGCGAAGCAGAGGGGGAGTGTGCTCACTGGGTTAGTGGAGCGACGCTGATGCTCAACGTGGGACTGGTCCATCGAGGGGCGCACGGGGACGGGCAGAATTCCTCGCCGGAGTTGCTTCGGGTGGCGGTGCTCTCGGGTTGTTGTTGCCGGCGTCGTTTAGGACCGCGCTAGGACAAAATAGAGGCATGGTTAGGTGCGCAAGAGGGTCGTGAGTAAGGTAACATCATCGGGTTTGAGAGGGGAGGTCGGGTTCTACCTGGGGACGTCGTCGGAGAATGGAAGATGCGGCGGCGTTCGAAAGCTTGATGTAGCCGACGCTATGGGGTGCCCACGGTTGAGAGGAGGATGCTGGGAGACGCGTCTGGTTGTGGGGGAGCTGCGAGATTGGTAAATGAAGCAAGGGGAGGTCTGGTTTCGCCGGAATCGTCACCGGAGCATCATCGGAGACAGAGGCAGTCGAGGAGATATTGTGGCGGCCTGGAGGCGTGTCGAGGAGGGGCGTCTGGGGGAAATGGAGGAGGAAACGCTGGCGATTAATAGGCCATGGTCGCGACGAGGAATTATCGCGGCGTTAAGGCGAATTGATCGCGCGGAATCAAAGCCTGCAACGGCAGTGAGGGGGAAGAGGCGTGGTTCGCGCGGGTGTGAGAGAAGAACAGTAGCGGTGGGTCTACCTGTCAGTGGGAAAAACGTTTTAGGTGGGGTCCTCAGGTCAGCGTCGGTGTGGGTACGGTTCTGAGTGGAAAAGAAAACGATTCGGGGAGGGAAGTTGGGCTAGATGGGCTGGAGCTGGGCCAGATGATTGGGCTGCTCGTTTTGTTCTATTTTTTTTCTGTCTAATTTTTCTTTTTCCTTTTCTATTTCCTGATTTGTTATTTCAAACAATTATTCAAGCATTCAAAATAATTCAAACAATTTCAAACATTTGTAATGTGTTTTTGGTTCTGTTTATCAACATAAACCAATTATTAATTTAAAATAATAATTCATAACCTTTTATTAATTAAATAAGAGGGTCCTTTATTTATTTAATATGTTTTGATTTATTTAATAAACTCCTTATTTGAATTTCTAAACATTTTCCTAATCAATTTAGTAGGTTTTATTTGGAAATAAAGAATACTTGAAACTTGTTTAAAATTAAAATAAAAATAACATTTTGTTATATAGGGTCCATTAATAATTAAATGAATAAACCTTATTCATTTAATTCCTATAGAATTTGTTTTATTAGAATATTTATTTTGAAATCTAAAATAAACCAAAACACTTCAGTAAGTTTCATTTGAGAATAAAAAATTATTTGGTAAACTCATTTGAAATAAATAAATAGGTTTTAGTGTTTATTTAAAATGGAACAAGCCTTTACTTTAATAAAATTTGGATGTTAAATCCTTATTATTTTATTTAAACAATCCTTTATTATTTTTAAATAAACCTTTGCTACTTTATTAAAATAAAATGTTTTTAATTCCCAAAGCTTGGTCAAGGATTAATTTGGCTTTATAACATAATCTTTATTTATAAATTTCTATTTCATCACAAATCTTTTCATTTGATTGTTTTTAAAATAATATTTCTAATTGTTTCCTTTCATGAAATGTTTTTTTTTAATCCTTTTAGGATTTTATTTAATTCAAATGGGTTCGAGGTTCTATTTTAATTCAAAAGTTTCTTCTGGCTCTGAAAATCAAACAAAGTTTTATTTTATTAATTTATTTTCACATTACAAGATTTGGAAAATCTTGGGATGTGACAAAGAAGGAGAAGAGGAGAAGAAGGAAAAGGAAAAGGAAGAGAAGGATAAGGAGAAGAGGAGGAGAGGAGGAGAGGAGGAGAAGGGGAAAAGGAGAAGGAAAAGGAAGAGAAGGAGAATGGGAGGGAAAAGGAGACGTGTGTAGGTGGCCGGGGTGGTGATTCAAATTTCGAATCCCGCCCAACTTACTCGTGGTGCACTACATGGTGGTGCGCTACGGGTAAGTGGCCTCACTTTTTTCTTCTAGAAAATGATATTTTGACCGTAACTCTTTATCCTTTTCGAAATTTGAAAATCTAAAAAATTGCTAAACGACCTTGTGTTGTTGCGAACGGATGCGAAATTTCGTTCTCGTCATTTTGTTATATTAAATATTTTTTTGACTTCATATGAAAAAGTTAGGCAACATACTTACCCGTAGGGAACCACATAGTGGTGCGCCACGGGTATGAAACATACCCATGGCGCACCACTATGTGGTGCCCTACAAGTAAGTGGCTTGCGTCCACCTCTGCCATGGCCCACACGTAGCTGTGGTGCACCACCGCAATGTGAGAAATGGTTATGCTAGTTAGCCGTAGGGCACTTGTTGGCAGTGCGCCACACCTATTTACCCGTGAGGAACCATTGGCACATGCGCCACGAATGTGTGAATCACCTATAGTAGTTTTCCTAGTAGTGTTGGAGTAATCATCGGGCTCATGGGCGTGAAGGTCTCCATCTAGCTCGCGGTTTACCGCATATCCGCCTTCCACAACCAGCTCCTTTCCTCTCTAAGTGCCATCCTTAGCCGGAGCTTTAGCCACTTGAGAGGAGGTGCTCTCCTGTGTCTCCTGGTCACCGGGAATGATGACCATCGTGGCAACATCTTGGACCTCCTGCGAAGGAGTGTTGTCCACTTCCATGATAGAAGGATCAGATGCTGTCGTAGTCAGAGATCCGACAGGTGCGGCAGAAGGCTGGACGGCAGGGGTAGGAGGAGCAATGACAGGAGAAGATTGGGTCAACATATCACAAATATTGTTAGAAGCCCCAAAAATTTTGGAGTTCTTCTTGAAACTCAAATTGGTATTTTTCCTAAGACATACAAAGCAAAGAATAAGTACAGGAAGAAGCAATAGAGACGACGAAGTCGGAGGAAAAGAAACTTACATGACCGTTGATGCCCTATTCAAAGGGATGCCGACATCCTTTCTTTTCTCCACCCCCATGAAGGCGGTGGATTTCTTGGAGACTCCACTCTCCATATTTTTCTTCTTGCCCCTAGCTGCAATGTTGTTAGAGGTGGAGGTCTTCCGCTTTCGCCCTAACGGGACATCATCGTTGGACATGACAGTGACTTCTTCATCTTGGGGTCGTAGACTTGGGGAGCCATGTTGGTTTCGTCCAAGTCCCCCAGTGTATGGGTTTGCAACATAGAAAACAATAAATTTCCTATGATGGGAACAACTATGTACCAAGATCTATTTACTAGATATAAGTAACGGCTGGATATACATCCGTAGAGAACATACCCTTGTAGATGGCAAAGTTTAACGAGGTTGCACTCGTGGATGATGTAGATGAACGCTTGCTGATCTCAAGATCGAGAGGAAGTCCTAGTGCCGCAAATCAGCGGGGCATCATTTCTCGCACACACGTACAAGGCACCGAGCAACCTCCGCCTCCTCGCTCTAGCGATGCAGTAGAAGCAACAACTCCGAAAAGGCTAGAAAAAGGGTACGCTCCTAGGAGGTCACGCATGCGTCGCTTTTGCTGGCTACACATGGTGGGAGTCTATAACATCCCAGCATTTAGGAACCAACGAAGGGTAGATTTAGGAATTTGTGCATATGCATGCATTCATCTGTAAAATGCGGGTAAAATTTTCGCCAAACTAAAAAACCTAAAGTGATTAGAGTTTCTTTCACTCTCTATGTGTAGTGATGGCTAATGGGAGTGATTGTTATAAATTCTGACATGAGATTTTTGAATAAGTGTGTTTTGGAGGGGAGAATTTGAATTCAAATTTGAAATTTGAATTTATATTTAAAGATTAAGAATTGTTATTAAGAAATGAATTATAAAATTTAGTAATCTCATTTGTTATAATGTTAATAGATAATAAATAAAATGGAATATAATATAAAGAAATTCAAATAAGAAATGAATCTTTATTTCTTACTTTCATTCCATATACATTCTTATTTTACAATAATGAACACATGAAGGATTCAGTACAGAAGAGGAATTACAACAAATGAAATTTAAATAATAAATTATTACAAGAATGTTACAAAAAGAATAAATAAGATATTACAAAATCTTTACAAATGAATTAATTAAAAAATTACAATCTATCTATCTGATCCTATATTAGATTCTTGAATATCCAAATCTTGTACCTGCAAAAAATACAAAATCAAACAAAAAGGAAAATAAAGATTAGTGGTTAAGAACTCATAGTAGAGAGTAGTGAGGTGCACTTCTCATAATACATCATTGAGTATTGTTATAAAACGGGGCAAGTTTCACAAATATGAAAGAATCAATTCTTTCATAAACCAATAAGCCACAACACAGCTCTCAACATCAAGTAAAAGGGGCTAGTTTCACCAGGAGAGTAAAAGGTTAAAAGATCAAAAGGTAAAGACACCTCATTGATCTGATCCAATTGGTGTACCAAGCACATAGGAAGCACACTCACCTAAATGCATGGTGAGAGTTGTCAACACAACAGCAACAGTAGCCACACAAGCAAAAGGAGTAGCTCATCCGTGGCAAGAGCTTCCAGCAGCTCACTCTTTCCTTCTCAAATAGCACACCAGAAGCACATCAAGCCTGACCAAGCCTAGCCAAACCACACATACAAGATCATCCTAGTATCACTAGATGGTGACATAAGGAGGGGGTGGATCAGGTGGACAACAAGGCCAAGTTGCCGGAGCCAGGAGGTGAAGGGGCAGATCAAGGCCAAGCTTCCAGGAGCCAGAAGTAACAGGAGCAACACCAGGAGGAGAAGAACAAGATCAAGCCAGCAACCAAGATAGCAACATCAGGTCACCAGATCAACCAACAACCACAACAATAACTCAACTTTTGTGGTGAGTATTATGAAACCCTCACATGATCTGTTTATCTTATCAAAATAGAGGTTCATGTGTTGTTCTATATCTAGAGCTCTCAGAAAGCCACCCAAGTGGGGTGAATAAATCATAGAGGATATTTTAAATAAAAAGTACATGTAAATTCTACCAAATCAACCAGGATCTCGGACCAGCCTCATAGATCCTAGAGTTAACAAACAATTCATATCTTCCAACATGTACATAGCATAGTTTATAAATTCTAGGCACATCTCCTAGTAGAGTAGCACCTCAGAATCTACAAATCCTATGAACCAATATAAATCTGTGAGCACCCAAACATTGTAGCCAAGATGATTCAAGATCCAGTGACCAATTATAATCCCAGAACATTTTTACAAGGTACAACAAGATAGGAAACTAGTTCCTATGCCTCAGACCAACATCACAGGAAAATTAGTTTAAGGAGAAGATTTCCATTTATCTTGATTTAATCCAATCATAACCTCAACAGAATCAAGACAATTGTAGAAACTAACATCTTGTGTGACATAGTTAAATGGTCTCACAAGAACAGGTTCTATAAGCCAAGTAAAACCATTATTTAGATACCGCAAGGAAAGTGGCAAGACATTGGATATCATTTTCCTGAGACTACACCTCAGAAATCATCATCAAGCTTACCTATGCAATTATAGAGTATCATTAAAGTAAAATGATTAATCTCAATATGTTTATGACCATACAAGCCAACATCTACTGATACAGTGAGTAATCACTGATAGTTCTACTGTCAGTACTAGTGTACTGACAGTAGATAAACCCACCAATCATCAACACCACTAGGCAGATTTCATAGTAATACTATCATATTAATCAAGCTCAACTACCTATTGGAGGCAACACTATAGAACCACTGGCATCAGATAATCAAATCAAGACAGTAAGCACTAAAGTGCAATTCATCACAATCCTCACTAGGCACCACTACTAGTCCAGTTCATCATTTACAATTAAACAGAGGGATGAACCCTAGATGCAGGTACCCTAGAATAGGATATAAACCCTAATTAGAGATACACGGTAGGGACACAAAACATAGATCAGAAGGGGTAGAGGACAAACAACCACAAGGGGAAACCAAATCAACTCACCATAGATCCTCGCTGTAGATTAGAAGAGGAAGTAGAGTCGCCGACAAGCACACGGCGGCACGGGGAGCACCCAAGGGGCGCTGCGACCCGCACCGAGCCGAGGCGGTGGCCACAGCAATGTCTGAAGACATGAAGCACCACCACCACAACCACAACACCACCCTAGCACCACTGGGGGCAGCGGAGAAGCCGTCACCGGCACCACCCCAAACCCTAGGGTTCGGGATGGGGCTAGCCTGGCAGCAGTTGAGCTCCAAATCCAAATCGAATGGGACCAAACATTGGAGAATGGTTAACATCTACACCATGCATCATGGCAGAAGCCAGGACGGACCACGGCGGCGGGAATCACACGACGGCGGTGTCAGCGACCACGGGGTCGAGGAGGAGAAAGGGGTGAGGTCGAGAGAAGGTGAGGCAGAGGACTGGGCCGATAGGGCTAGTACCCCTTCGGGGAGACCCTTTGACCAGGCCAAATGGACCAAGATGGGCCCCAAAATCCCAATGGGTTAGCCTAAAACCTTAACAGGAATTCTAAGAATTTAAGTAAAAGACTAAAATAACCCTAGAAGTCTATAAATTCTAGAAAATAAAATAAAAGTCTAAAAAATACAAACAATATATTTTAGACTCATAATAAAATAGCCTATTAAATGAAATTAAGAAACCATTGTTAATAAATGAATTTTATGGTTACCTATTTTATAATATATATATTCCTTATGGAATTTTATAAAATTCAAGAAAATACATAAAAATCAATAAAAATAACTTTTACTATATTTGGTTATTATAGTATTTTAGAAAATACTTAATAAATATTTAAGTTACCAAAATAAAATCTCTTTTATTTAAATGCTAATTCTTAAAAAGAATTATTAAGAAAATAAATATAAGAGTTTATATTAAATAAAAATTAGCCTTTAACCTTACAAATAATATATTACACTATAAAATAGTGAAAATAATATTTATAAAATATTAAGGTCTCGTTCCTTAAGAAGAAAATTCTTAAGTTCCTAAGAATATTACGAAAAACTAAAATATTGGATAAAACACATAAAGAAAATAAATAACAAATAATGCATTACATTACTATGCATATTCATTTTTGCTTCTTTAAATATTGTCCTTACCGGGCAATAATGATGTTTTATAGACATAGAAGCTCAAGGTCTAGTGCAAACATCCGACTTCACTACCTTGCAATCACAAGGCAAGTTCATCCCTTGCTCATGTCCTTTGAAGACTCTGTACCAAAGTATTTATAAATTGTGTGTTATCATCTATGTTTCAAGGAAAGAAAATATTATTTTCTCAAATAAATTAATGGTTGATATCATCCTAACTGGTGATATAGTGGGGGCAATAGAACTTAGGTTTATATTTGCAACAAGGATAATCACCAAGGAATTTAAAAACCCATGACATCAGTGATTCTAGCGCCATATATCACGCGTTAACCATGAGATTTGGAATGGGACAGATAATTCAGTTGTATCTTCTTCCTCTCGCATGTAGCCGGACACTACTAGAGAAAAGGCTATAGGAGACATGCTTATGCGAGGCAAATTTAGTATATGCGCCTCCTATAAAAATAGGCGAGGCGCACTTTGCGATATGCGCCTCTAGTATAAAAATAGGCGAGACGCATATGACAAGAATGCGCCTCCTATAATCCCTGTACGGACAGAATCTAGCAGCCCCATATTATGCGAGGCGCATTCTAGTCATATGCGCCTCCTATATATCAGATAGGCGAGGCGCATATGGACAGAATGCGCCTCGCATAATCAGTGTGGGCCCGCGTATTGGTAGGTGCACGAATATGCGAGGCGCATATGGCTATATGCGCCTCCTATATATCAGATAGGCGAGGCGCATATGGACAGAATGCGCCTCGCATAATCTGTGTGGGCCCGCGTGTTGGTAGGTGCACGAATATGCGAGGCGCATATGGTTATATGCGCCTCCTATATTTGATAATATGCGAGGCGCATATGGTCATATGCGCCTCAAGTAACTCCTGCGGGCCCGGGCGATGGTAGGTGGCCGCATATGCGAGGCGCATATTGCTATATGCGCCTCCTATAGTTTGAATTATAGGAGGCGCATATTGTGCAATATGCGCCTCGCATAACTTGGCACCACTTTTTTCCAGCTTTTTGCACATTGAGCCAACTACCACCCACTCACTTGTAATCCTTTGAAAATCCTATTAATCATCGAGCCCTCAACTTTACATAATTCATATGTTTATAATTTCCTGTATTACACGTTGAGATCTTTTGAACCACAAACATATCCAAGTTGTATTCAAAGCGTACAAGGATCAATCAATAGTATCAATTTTTGTATTCAACATCCAAGTTGTTTCTAACAGGAATATAGGATAGCACTAGCAACCAGTATCATCGGGGGTTGTTTAGGCGAGAGGGACGGAGGGCGTGCTTCCAATCAACTCTTTTCTCCTTCTCTCGTGTGCCCAACCCAACAGCACGCGCAAGGAACGCTGCGATGGCGATGGGTGCGGCTGTGCGGGCGGCGGCGGCGGACGGCGTGGTGACTTTCCTGTGGGTGCTCTGCGTCTCCATGCTCGGCGCCTCCACGGCCTCCGTCACCACCTACCTCAGCCTGCACGAGGGGATCCACTACGCCCTCCTCGTCACCGTCTCCATCCTCACTCTCCTCCTCTTCGCCTTCAACCTCCTCTGCGACGCCCTCGGCGACGCCAGCTTCTACCCCACCGGCGTCGCGGCCTTCTACACCGCTGGACTCACCAACCCCTCGCTCTTCTCCATCGCGCTCCGCCTACCAGCACAGGTCCGTCCGTCTGTGATTTCGCCTTCTTTAACTGTCAAATCAGATCAATCAGTAAGAGGAGCAGCAACCAATAACCAATCTGTGCTGGTTGGTAGGCCGCCGGCGCCTCCTCGCCCCCCTGCTCGACCTCGTCTGGGCGCCGCGGGTGGCTGCAGCTTCGGCCGGCCCTTCTCCTCCTTGTTCCCCCATCTCGGATGGCCTCCACCGACGCCCTTGCCTCCGATGGCAGCAACTGCATGGGCGGTGGTTTGTGCTGCGGAACAGTGGTTGAGAAGGAGGAGATGCGCATCCTCGCAGAAGGGGAAGAGGCTGACGACCAGCATCCAGCCCAGCTCCAGGGATACGTCCTCGAGCCCGACCATGACGGCGCTCTGCGAAAGGTTGCGTTTCCCCTGTTTTGCCTTTGTGCGCTAAGCTTGCTCATCTTGTCCTGCTCCATTGGATATCTTGGTGATTGCTCTCAATACTTGCTAGCCCTCCTTTTACTGTTTACAATTGAAGATACTAGTAATAAAAATCATGACAATCGCTATGCTCTTTTCTTAGAGGTGATCCTGTCCTATATTAGTTTCCGAACTAGTAAACAATTTGTCCTGATTTGTATAGGATTTTTTTTGTTCATCCAGTATGATGACTAGTTGTGCATAGTGACTTCAAAATTGAGTGAAAAAATATGTGCAATGTATCATTGGAAGATTAATTTGCTCTATCCTAGTTGCAAATAGGAAGATTGAGTGGAGAACTAAATATTGATTAATTTTGAAGATCATTGGTAGATCCATGCAATTCCTCTGGTCATGATGTGATGCTTTTTTGGCTGTTGAGAACTAAATATTGATTAATTCTGATGTTTTTTTGGTTTTTCGCAAAAGTAGAAGACTTACTGCTGCTCATGATAATTATCGGTGTCTTTGACTTACAATTGCTCTGTTGTTTCTGCAGAAGCAGAAGACGGTTTGGTACGATCAAGTTGCTGCTCGAGATTTTTTTTTTGTATACATGCTATCTGATATATTAGATTCATGAAAAAAACTTGCCCTGATGATGACCTAGCATACAGATTCATGCAAATTGTATTCAAGTTGAGTGCCAACCATGATAAGATATAATCGCTTCACATATTTATGGTTTATGTTTTCCATAGTGGTTGATGTTTCATGTACTCTTAACCCTAGCTGCCTGCAAACAAAAGGAAGGGATCATTCTGCCAACACGATGATGATTCTCAAGGTGGCGATCAATGGACGACCTTTCATAGGTATAAGAGAATGACTTAAATTGCAAGGGAATCACCATTGTGTGTGCTATTCTGGTGGAGGTGCATAGATTTCTTAAGTAGCTTGTAGGGTTCATTCGTATCAGCAAATGGTTTCTGCAGTTTTTGGGGGACATCAAGTGCTCAATATCTTTTGATATATCTAATATAAAGTGTGTGTGCATATGCCCCCCATATATCTGCTGTGATTTTTGTAACTTGAGTGTACATAGAAATAAGTATGAAGTTCTATTTTTAACACTTGGTTCGAAGATAATAGTGATTTCTATAATTTGCTCATACTAGATGCAATCCTTTTATTTCCACTAGTGATTTTGATGCATAAGTGCTCCTAGTAGAGAAAGCATGTATGCAAGATGGAAACTTGTGTCTATAGGCAGTAGATGTCAATTTATTTTGATTGTTTGCTGCTTGTTATGCATAGGCAGCTTTGAAAGTTGTACATTTTCAGGTTCAAAGAATATATGAGGAGGAGGACCTGAAGGGCACGAAGGGACGTCATCGGTGACATCCACAAGTGCAGCAGGGTGGTGCTCCGCTGGCTGCCGGTCGATACGAGGTCTTCGTCAAGAGCAGTGTCACTTCTGCCAGTCGTTCTTCTCCGAGACCCTCTCCTACCAGGTTATCACCGCCACCATTCTCTTTTTGGTTCAACACATATTTTTCTTTTCCTTCACAGATTATTTGGTTGTGTTTTGCAGATCGATGATGCGCCCTCGATAGGCCTCTATGTGCAAGCTGGAGCTGCCGTCGTCGAAGTTGTAATGTGATTGTAAACTTGTACTCGGAGGTGTGAACTTGTGGCACAAACACTTGGTGTTGTGTGAAAACTTGGCACTTGTTGATTCTACTTGATGTATGAACTTGTATGTCATGATTGATGTGTAATGTATTGTATTCATGTTGGTTCTATTATGCTTTGACAAATTGCAAGTTTCTGAAAAATTCTGTGCTCTTTATACTGTATTCTGGACTATATTGTATATTTGAATATCTGTATATTATTATTTATAGTGGTCTGTAAAACTTGAATTTCGAAAATATTACCGGAGGCGCATATAGGATACTATAGGAGGCGCATATACTATAAATATCCGAGGCGCATTCTGAAACATATGCGAGGCGCATATGATATGCACCTCCTATACTTCACATATGCGAGGCGCATATCGATATGCGCCTCGCATAATAATATGCGAGGCGCATATCGATATGCGCCTCGCATATGTGAAGTATATGAGGCGCATATCATATGCGCCTCGCATAAGAAATACCCGAGGCTTGAAGCTAGAGGCACATGTGATATGCGCCTCGGATAGGCTTTCTGGTGCGCCTCGGATAGGCTTTTCTCTAGTAGTGTGATGTGCAGGTCATGACTGTTATCCTTGTAGCGTGCATTAATATGTAATTCGTAGAGGATATGCAGCATATGGGTGGGAACCCTCAACGGCCCATGATAGTTCTAGCATCTAATGGTCTGTACTAACCATTGTCGTAATTCAATGGGTGGGAATGGTGTACACCAAGGAGACATGCGGGGTCACTAAGGGGGCAATGATTGGCTTGGATCACCTACTGGGCCCCACATCATGGAATTGTTGACGGGAAAGTACGCCCGGTTGTGCAATAAGAAGTTGATCTCTCATGGGTAAAGTGACACACCTTTGCAGAGTGTAAGAATAATAACTTGTTACTCCCTGTTTTGGGAAGGAGATATGCACGCGACAGGAAAGGAACTCCATGAAAGTTCTGGTAAACCTGTGAAGGCTGATGGGTATAATTGTTAACAATAAAATCAATCTTTGAAGAAAGGTTTACGAAAACTGCATAGTGCCAAGGACTTATAGTACGAGGTGGTAAATAGAGCATCAAACTTCCCACCTTGCATATAATGAACTTGCTGGGTAACGCTGTTACTCACCCTTTCCTTTGATCCCCTGCCTAGATTCTGAGGATCCATAAGATACTCCAATGTATGCAGCAGAATGTCAAGAAGATGTCTTCTATGAGGATCCTGACTTGTCGGGCGGTGTCGAAGGGGTGAACTACGAGATCAGATATGGTGTGGGCGGCAACGAGTCAGATTAGTTGCCTTAGTAGTAGTAGTAACCAATTGAGCCGAGCAACATGAACAATATATAGTAATAAGTTGCTGAGCTCAATTTGGAGTGGAAGTTGTCACTTTAAAACTTCCACTGAAACACTTTATATTTGGGAATCTTTTGTACTCTTGAACTTCTGGTAATAATGTATGTACGTTTGTAATATGGACCCGCAATGTTTCTGTTGTACCACTATGAGGGATGTTATATTTACGGAACGGTGTTCTGTGAATGTCATGTCAACGACTATAGTGTACTACACATGCAGTGGTATGCTGGGTCACCGCAGTTGGTATCAGAGAAAATTGCTTTGACCTTAGGTTGGAAACCTAGTAAAGGGTATTACCTATAGGAGTTTAGAGCAACAATAAAGAATTCTCTAAAAGGGTATAATGGGTATTCAAATGGGAATATTTCGTTATATATTTTAGTGCGATAATTCTTTGTTATGATGCAATATATTATTGATTACTAATAAAAATATTTTTGTTATACAGAGTTATGGCACCAAAGTTTCCAAAAGAAAATTTAGTAAGGAAAGAGGAGACTCTCGATGATTACCAAGGATCATTCACTGATCAACTTCGTGAAATCTTAAGTATTTTTACTTGTCCAACTAAGATTCCAGTGAATACCATAACCTATTATAATGGTCGTATGTTATCCAAGTATCGTGTGAGTATCCAACTTCCAGAGGATCTTGGACTATATCACGATCTACCTATAGGTGAAGGTAGGAGTCATTTAGCACCATACCATGTTGCTGTTGTGGAGGCGATAACCAATATGCGGGATCATAAAGCCCAGGAGTTAGAAGGGAGCAAATTTTATGTGATTCCTCATGATTCTATAGACTCGGATCCAGTACCGGATCATCTTACCTTGGTAAAGAAGCATCCTAAGTTAGCTTCCAAATTTATGGATCAATATCGAACACTTGTTGCGTCTTTTTATAAGACACATCAAAATGACATGTTAGAGGGCCTAAGTGATCCGAAAAGAAGGAAACAATTAGCATTCCAATTGGAGAAAGAAGCAAGGAGTAGTGCAAAACCAATCTTTAAGGATATACCTATAGATCCCAACTCATTTACACCATATCCTTGTTCATACACACCAGAACCTACCTATGATCCTAGTTTAGATATGAGGTATTCTGTATCACAGGCTTCTGAGGAAGGATCTAATTCAGAACTTCCTTTTGAGAATCCTGATGGATGGAGAATAGGGTCATTTGAGGGATCCCAAGGGAATCAGATGTCAGTAGATGGGTCTGACAGAGATGTTGGACAATCCAGCTGGATGGGTGCGAGAACAAATCCTAATAACAGTAGTAGAAATACCATATTCGTAGAAAGCCAGGATGAGGAAGAAGATCCTGAGGAGAGAGTGTTTGAATTTTCAACACCTTCTCAAAACCCAGGGAATGTACATTATCCAGTGTTTAACTATCTTGCCCTACAGAGCACCTGGGGAGCGGCAAAATCTGCGTATTCTGTTGACAACCTAGGAATGAAGCTCAGGAGATGCAAGTGGGTGATAATGTTGAATAGGTTTCTGAAGACTTTTCACCTGAGCTGGATGGAGTCAATGCACTTAGGCTGAGTAATGACTCATTTCCTGATACTTCAGATACTAAGTATGTTCTGCCTGGAAGGCCATTTGTTCCACAAACTGTGCGACGAATGTCATGTCATCACGGTTGGACTTCAGGCATGTATGATGAGCATCGCGAATACTAGAAGCATAGGTTACTTATTAGGAAGTAGCTAGTATTGCGTATTGTAATCCGAGAGAATGATGTAGCTAAATAACTGAGGTGGTGTTTTAAATTTGTTATGGTACCTATATGGTACAGGTTTGTAATGACGTTGTATTTACTAATGGTTTGTAATGTATAATATGTGAAATGCATATCTGGATTTTGATTTCCATTGTGTGACTAGTTCTGTGCATAAAGTTGAACTCAAAACACATGTGCATGATGTAATTATGAGTATTCGCTTTATGTTGTAGGACTAGGGGTCATGGAATCGGGTGTAGTAACCGAATCTGAACAGCAGCGCATGGAGCGCGAGGCTAAGGAAAAAACAGATGCAGATGCTGGAAATCAAGGAGCATTACCACCACCAATGAGGCCGCTAATGGAGCAGAACTTTATGCAATACATGCAAATGATGCAAGAGTCCCAGAACAAATTCATGGAGGAGTTGTTAGGGCGAGCTGGAAACCAGAGAGCACCTGAAGGCGGAGGAGTGAGTCTTTCCGACTTCCAGAATGCAAGGCCGTTACCTTTTGCATCAGCCCCAGAACAAATGGATGCAGAGGATTGGCTAGTAGATACTGAGAGGAAGTTGAAAACTGTAGGTTGCAATGATGAAGAAGATATGAGGTGTGCAACTCATCTTTTGACTGGACCTGCAACATCATGGTGGGAAAATCAGTTAGCAATGCAACCGACAGGAAGAGAGTATACCTGGGAAGAGTTCAAGCAGAGGTTCCGTGAGTATCATGTTCCTGAAAGTGTGATGGAGTTGAAGCTTAGGGAGTTTGAGGAGCTTCAACAAGGTTATATTAGTGTCATGAAGTACATCCGGGAGTTTAGCCAATTGTCTCGTTATGCCGAGGATGAAGTGAGCACTGAAGAGAAGAGGAAGAAGCATTTTCTACGGGGGTTAAACCGATTCGGGAAGATGCAGTTGAGGTTGGCCAATAAACAAACTTTTCAGCAGTTACTCGATGCAACCATCACTTTTGAAGATTACTATAAGAATGTCCAAGAGGACCGAAGGAAGAGAGCCAAGAAAGAGACAAAGAGGATTCAAGCAAGTAAACCTAAACCTAATCTGGAGTTCAAACCCAGGAACAATTCTTACAATAACAACAACAACAAGAACAACAGTGGAAATCGGTCCAATCCCCTGAGGAATGTTATTTGCAATTATTGTGGAGTTCCAGAGAGAATGCAAAAAGACAGTAGTTATATGTTATGGCTGTGGGCAAAAAGGTCATATCAAGCCTGATTGTCCGAATAAACCACCGGGTGGTTGGCCTACTAAGGGTGGAGGGCAAGCTAGTGGAGGTAATGGACAACCCAATCGAGGAGGAAATTATGTCAAGAACAACAATTGCAAGAGGAACATACCTACTGGGAAGCTGAATTGTGCAACCTTGGAGGAGGTGGATAACTCCGAGCATGCAGTAATAGGTACGCTCAATATCCTTACCAATCCTGGAAAGTTCTATTTGATACCGGTACAACTACTTCATTCATTTCTAAAGAATTATGTGATAAATTTGGGATTAGAAGGGAAGCATTAGAAAACCCTATGACCATGGTGACGGCAGGGGGAAATGTAGTTGTACGCCACATTAAACAAGATCAGGTTATCTCGATCTATGGTTGTACATACTTTGTGGACCTTTATATGATTCCTTCGAAGGGAATTGCAGTAGTGTTGGGTATGGACTGGATGACTGAACATGGGGCTCAGATTAATTGTGAGTATAAAACTGTCTCAATCAAGACTCCAAGTAGAGCAAGGATAGTTTATCAAGCAGATAAGCACAGTCATATCATGGTAGATCTTCAGCTAAATTCAATGAAGGAGGTCAAGTTGGAGGATATTCCCGTAGTAAATTAGTTTTAGGATGTTTTTCCAGCAGAATTACCAGGAATGCCACCTGATCGAAAAATAGAGTTCACTATTGATCTAATTCCAGGTACAGCACCAATAGCTCAAGCACCATACATGATGGTTCCAAAAGAATTAAAAGAGCTTAAAGAGCAAAGTGATGAGTTAGCCAGGAAGGGATTCATTCAAGAAAGTCTATGTCCATGGGGAACTCCGGTGATCTTTGTAGATAAAAGAGATGGAGGACGAAGGATGTGTGGGGACTATAGAAATATCAACAATGTTACCATCAAGAATAAGTACCCATTTCCAAGAATTCAAGATCTATTTGATCAAGTTAAGACAGCTGGAGTATTTTCCAAGATTGGTCTAAGATCAGGATACCACCAGATAAAAAACAAACCGGAAGATGTTCCAAAGACAACATTTGTCTCAAGGTATGGACACCATGAGTATCTTGTCGTACCGTTTGGTTTGACCAATACACCAGAAATATTCATGAATCTAATGAACAAAATCTTCATGTCGTACTTGAACAAGTTTGTCATAGTGTTTATTGATGATATTTTGATATATTCAAAGGATAAGGAAGAGCATGCTGATCATTTGAGAATAGCATTGCAGATCTTAAGAGAACATAAGCTTTATGCTAAGTTCAGCAAGTGTGAATTTTGGATCTTGGTCATGTGATCAGTAAGGATGGGATTGCTGTAAATCCAACCAAAGTTCAATCAGTATTAGAGTGGACTGCACCACCCAATGTATAGCAAATTCGAGGTTTCTTGGGTAAGGCTAGTTATTATTGGAGGTTCATTGAAGTTTTCTTCAAGATAGCTGGACCAATGACTAAATTTCTAAGAAAGAACACACCATTCATCTAGGATGAGAAGTGTGAAGCAAGCTTTCAGGAGTTGAAGACTAGATTAACTACCGCTCCAATTTTAGCAGTTCCTGAAACAGGAAAGGTCTATATAGTATATTGTGATGCATCTAAAGAAGTTTTGGGTTGTGTGTTAATGCAAGATCGTAAAGTAATTGCTTACGGACTAGACAACCGAAACCACATGAAGTCAATTATCCAACCCATGATTTGGAACTAGCAGTAGTAGTCTTTGCCTTAAAAGGATGGAGACATTTTATTTATGGGGCAAGGTGTGAGTTATACACTGACCACAAAAGTCTCAAATACTTATTCACTCAAAAGGAATTGAATATGAGACAGAAGCGTTGGTTAGAGCTAATCAAAGATTATGATCTGACAATCAATTATACCCCTGGAAAAGCAAATGTTGTAGAAGATGCTTTAAGCCGTAAGAGCACATATATTTGGCCTAGTAATCGAGAACTACCAAAAGAGCTTCAGATGGATTTGGAGAGGTTGGAACTTCAATTCATAAGAATAGAGACTCTTGGAGGACTAGCTACCATTGAAGGGAATATGCCCGAGAGGCAATAATAAAGTGGTTATTATCGTATTCCTTGTTTATGATAAATGCTTATTTTACATGCTATAATTGTAGTAATACGGAAACATTAATACATGCGTGTTTAATAAACAAAAGGAAGTTCCTAGTTATGCCTCTCTTATAAACTAGCTCGTTGATTAACAAGATGATCAAAGTTTCCTAATCATGGACATTGGATGTTGTTAATAACGAGGTCACAACATTAGTGTAATGGTGTGATGAACATTCATCCGAAGTATAGCATTACGATCAAAGTCATTGAGTTTATATTGCTATAACAACTTACGAAGTGATCCTAATCCTTAGACCATGAGATCATGTCAATCACTAACACCGGAAGAGTTTCTTGATAACATCAAACGTCACACCGTAACAGGGTGATTATAAAGATGGGTTCAGAACTACTAAAGTGTTATGTTGAGGCCCATGGATAGAGAGTGGAATTTGTTCATCCCGATGACGGATAGATATGCTCTCGGCCCTCCCGGTGATATCACATTGATTAGCTTGCAAGCAAGTGATTTGATCACTAGAATGTTATATCACGGGAGCGAGAAAAGAGTGCATGTCAGTAACGAGATCAAACTAGGTATGGAGATACCGATGATCGAATCTCGGACATGTAATATATCGTGAAACAAAGGGATTAAGATACTAGCATAAAAGGTTCCGACGATCACAAGAAAGTCATCGTTGAATGTGTGGGAGTCAGTATGGGTCTCCAGATCCCGCTTCTGATTATTGATCCGAGAGGGGTCTCGATCATGTCCGCATTATTCACGAACCGTAGGGTGACATACTTAAGAGACACCGACATCCATTTGGAGCAAAAGTTTCATGCCGAAAAGAATAACAAGCGTAGGAATTTATTTCACTAGATACCGAAACAGGTTTTCAGGTGAAATTGCAGAAAGTGTTTCTGCATGTGAAATGGAATACTAGCGAGGGGTTATATGTGAATGTTTGTGATTAAAGTAATTGACAAAATTCTGAATAAATAAAAGGAGTTTTATTTAATGAGAGTTCGCATTAAATTTGGTGGAAATTTAATGGGAATTTGAGTGGGTTTTTGAGTGGAGGGAATTGAAAGGCATTTGAGTGAGTGGAGTGTCCACCCACAAGAATGTGGAAGAGGTGGGGGCAACCTCATGGCTGGGCGCATGGCCCCTTGGGTGCCTGTAAGGTTCCCAACCTTCAATAAGGTAGAGATCCCTGTGTTTACAGTGCTAGTCCCTGGATCAATAGCTAGCATCCACAGTTAAGATGTAATATCAAGAAACAAAGGTCATAATACAACTTTATAACCAGGAATAAAATAATTCATTACATCTTACATAGCTCATTTGACTATCACATTACATTGCAACAGAATATAACAATAGCATGGGGTCCTTCATCTTCAAAGTGCCACAGGCAGACATGTTGGTTGTAGACTTGTAATCCTAAATCAATAACTTCTCTAACATCAAACAAACCTGCAACATGATAAGTTACAACCACAAGGGTCAATACATTTGAATTGTATTGGCAAGTATACTATGGCAAGTTGATTAAACAACTTTTATTTCATTTGGGTAAATTCCAAAATACTATTTTCTCATGAATTATATAATTATTCTTATTAGAGATTTGTCTTTATTAAAATAGGGATAGAATGGTTAATGCCATTTTATTTTATTTTGGAAATTATTTATCCTTTTATTTTATTTGGATTTGGATTCTATTCATTCCATTTGCTTAATGGATTAGGCCAAGATTTAATTTGGTCTTTAAATATTCCTTTTTTTAATAATTCTTTCCTCATCCTATAAAATCCATATCTTTTTATTTAGAGATCCAAACTTGGTGATTCCAATTTGTAAAATCTTATTTAATATTTATTTATCCTTTTTAAATATCTTTAGGATTAATTGCTCACCATTGGTTATGGATTTTTAGATAGATGCTTTATTAGCCTTGGAATTTCAATTTCCTTATCTCATTAAATTCATAAGATTTTATCTATGGCTCCAAATTAAGTGAAACCAATTCTTATGATTTTATAATATTTCCATTTGTCATTCTTGATCATTTTGAAATGTTTGTTCACAAATTTTATATGGATCAAATCCATAGGCTTGGAGATAACTTGGAAATGATTTTATCCCATTAGGGTTTAGGGTTAGGATTTATTTTCCAAGGGTTTAAATTTCCAGATGCATTTATGAAGAAAGCATTCCACTTGATTTGAATTTAGTTGGATTCAAATGTTAACCAAAGTTTGTTCAAGATGGGATTTTAAGTTTCCATTTAGAAACAAAAGTTTCTTTTCACCCTAAATATCAACAAAATTTTATTTTGTTTATTTATTTTTCACATTACAAGATTTGGAAAATCTTGGGATGTGACAGTGCCCCCCTCTCCCTATAAAAGGAGCCCCCCTCCCTCTCTCTCACTCACACCTCCTCGTGAAGGATCTCTCTCCCCCTCTAGTATTTATCCCCCATGGTCTCGGACTAGCGGGATACATGTTCCCGGTGGCTTTTCGGCAAGAAAGAGTTGTGCTTCCGCTGCATCGCTGGAGCGAGGAGGCGGAGGTTGCTCGGTGCCTCGGACGTGTGTGCGAGCTAGGACTTCCTCTCGATCTTGAGACCGGCAAGAGATCGTCTACATCAACCATGAGTTTGGACTCATTAAGCTTTATCGATCTTCAAGGGTATGTTCTCTACGGATGTACATCCGCCCGTTGTTTGTATCTAGTAGATAGATCTTGGTACATAGTTGTTCCCATCGTAGGATTTTTTTGTTTTCTATCCTGTGAACCCTACAGTGGTATCAGAACCGGATCTATGCATAGATGCTTTGCACGGGTAGTACACATATGAGTATATGGGCGATGATGATCATTTTATTGCTTCTTATTTGTACTTTGGATATTGGTGGCATAGTGGGATGAAGCGGCCCGGACAAACTTTACATGTCCTCGCACATGAGACCTATTCCACCCTTGACAAGCAACTAGTTTTGCATAAGTGGCTAGCGGGTGTCTGTCTCTCCTACTATAGTCAATATCTAATTTGCAACGAGTTGTCAACAATTTGGTTATCCTCGTTGTGGTTCATGTTCGTAGGTAAGAAGGGTTCTATCTTCGAAAGCCCTAAACCACATAAAACTTGCAATGGATAAATTAGAGGCGTCTAGTTTAGATTGTTGTTGGGCTAGTGTCATAATATGGTAATGTTGTAAGTAGAAGTATGAGATGATACTCTTACAACACACATAACGTGTAGGTTCCATAGACCTTGGCCTTACACATAAAGGTATGATAGAGATCATACCACGGTGCACATGATGGAGATCATATGCAAGAACCATATCATTTCACTTATTAACATGAGATGTTTTTTGCATCTTATATTGTTTGTTTGGCGTTTTATTAGCATAATAAGATGATCCCTCATTTAGATATCAAGATAAGAATGTGTTCTTCCTTAAGTATGCACCGACTTTCGTCGCTTCAAGACATCACGTGATGATCAGGTGTACTTGAATCCACGAGCATATCTCGGGTGTAAGACAGTTACACACACGAATACTAAGGTTCTTACTTGGCGAGCCTAGCACGTACAGACATGGCCTCGGAACACGGACCGAAAGGTTAAGAATGAGTCATATGTTTTGATATGATGACCATATGGATGCTCTCCTTTGAAGCTACACCGACTCACGTGATGATCGGACTTGGTGTAGTGTACTTGGTTCATGTAATCACCAAAAAGACACGAGGGATGTCGTTTTTGAGTGGGAGTTCATTTCTAATTTGTATTAGTAGAACTCAATTTATCATAAATTAAATCAAAGTGAATTTGCATAATTTGTTGTAGACATTGGCATTCGTTCACCACCTTATGCATAGTTGTAATTGAGATAATAGAACTATAGAATTCTAGATATATACTTTACGAACTGGTATCGTATTGTGTTGAGTGTCAATCTAAAGTTTAAAAGTCCTATTGCAAACTTTCAACAAACTCTGTTTACTCCGTGAAATTTAATAATTGGTATTAAATCGAGAGTAACAATTCCAGTGTTAGTATCTTAAGAATCATGTTTGCCTCCATAATTCTTGATTGTTTTAATATCAAGTTTATCTAGGAGCTGAAAGAATTGTTTCAGAAACCATCATGTGTGGCAGATATAACGATATCTGAAACAATGTTTTGGTTGCAATATGATAGAGTATAATATATGTTCACATATTGGATGAGAATTTGCAAATGCTGGAGATGCTAGACATCCTAATCATCTAAAAGGGTTTTGGAAAGTAATGTTATACTCACGATTCTCCTTTATAAGCTACATTAGCTTGATCATGAAAGTTGTCATGATAAGGGTGAATAGAAGATGTATGTAAAGTGTTTACTACACTAAAAGATTAATAAAGAATGGATTTTGAAAGAATGCCGATCATTTTGATGATGGTGATATACTTCAAAGTGCAAGTCCAAAGGTATTACTATTTGAATATACACGCTTTGGACTATGTGTCATGTATATGGCGCCACTTTTGATGTTGATAGATTCTTTTAAAAGGAAAAGGAAATGCTGAAATAGAATCTATAAAATATATTTGGCAGAAAAGAAAAGATTGGAAATATCCAATTTAGGTATATGGATGATATACATGTTATGGTTGTATTCTTTGCTTGTTAAACAATGTGGTTCTTGGGTATTGGATACCGAATTGGTTGGTATGAAATGTCATACAGAACGACGCAATTCATGAACCACAATGGCCTAAGTAACTAGCAAGAGAATATGTCATGATGTTCATCGAAAACAAACAAACCGTTGTTTGTATTTCTCGTTGACATCAAAGCTTGACTCCAAGATTTGTTTTAATAATTTTTATTTAAATCAGGTATTATGAGAAGAAAGTTTGTTCAAATAATTACCGTATTCCATATAAGATGGATGATTTACAAATCTAGTTGGAGAAATCACATCCATAAAACCTAATGCTAAAATGTCGTAAGACAAATGATTGAAAAATCACTTACGAAGTGACATCGCCGTTTAAATTATATTGGAAATAAAACATGAAGAATTTCCATATTCATGGATTTTTGGATTCTTTGATTTGATCAAGTGACGCTTGTGAGACTTTCCTCGGGATAATTAAAATATTCGTTCAAAGGCCAAAGAAGAACGAACGACTAAAATATTGGAATTTATACATATCGATGTATGTAGTCCATTATGTGTAGTCGTAAGCGATGGGTTTCAACTTCATATAATTTATCTAGAAATTTGAGTGAATATTCACTTAATGAGAAAGAAGTATGAAATATTTGAAAAATGTTTCAAAGACTTTCAAGATGAAGTGAAAATCATTGTAACAAGAAAATAAATGGTTTATGATTTTATCATAAGGGATTTATTTGAGTTACAAGTGTAACAAGAAAATAAATGAATTATGATTTTATCATAAAGGGATTTATTTGAGTTGCTGTCACATCCCAAGATTTTCCAAATCTTGTAATGTGAAAATAAATGAATAAAATAAAACTTTGCTTAAATTTCAGAGCCAGAAGAAACTTTTGAAATCAATTAGAACTTCAAACCCATTTGAATTAAATAAAACCTAAAGGCATTTAAGATGACAAACTTTTATTAAAGGGAAATAAAAATAATTAAAATATTAATTTGAAACTCTTCAAAGAAAAGATTTGTTTTCAAAAAGAAATAGAAGTTCTTTAAGGGTTATTTAATAAAGCCAAAGTAAACTTTGACCAAACTTTGAGAATTAACACAATTTATTTTAAATAAAATAGCAAAGGTTTAAGTAAAAATAATAAAGGATTTATTAAATAAAATAATTAATATCCAAACTCTTTTAAAATAAAAGGTCTTACCAATTTAATTGAAACATCAAAACTTATTAAATTATTTAAAATAAGTTTTCTAAGTATTTTTGTATTCTCTAATAAAAACCTACTAAAGTGTTTTGACTTTATTTTAGACTTCAAATAAATATCCCAATAAAACAAACCCTAGTCAATTTAAAAATGAAATTTTATTATTATATTAATTAATAAAGGACACTAAAATAAAAGGTTATTTTGTTTTATAACAAATTTCCAAATATTATATATTTCCCAAATCAAACCTACTAATTGGGTTTTGAAAATATTTAGGTTTCAAGTAAAGATTTTATTAATAAAATCAAACCCTATTTTGATTTAATAACTAAGTTCCATTTTATTTAATTATTAATGGTCCCTAAAGTAAAAGGATTATATTATTTTAAAACAAGTTTTCAAAATATTCTTTATTAACAAATAAAACCTACTGATTTGGTTTTGAAAAATATTTAGGTTTCAAGTAAAGATTTTATTAATAAAATCAAACTCTATTTGATTTAATAACTAAGGTCCATTTTATTCAATTATTAATGGACCCTAAAATAAAAGGTTATTATGTTTTAAACAAGTTCCCCAAATATTCTTTATTTCCAAATAAAACCTACAGATTTTATTTTGAAAATATTTGGATTTTAAATGAAGATTTTATTAATTAAAACAAACCCTATTTTATTAAATAACTAATGATCCATTTAGTTAATTAATAAATGGAACCTAAAAAAGATTTAAAATTATATTTTATTTTAGAATGTGAATTATGATGTTAAACCGAACCAAAAACTCATTACAATAGTTTGAATTAATTGAATGGTTTGAATGTTTGAAATGTTGATTGAAAATCAAATCAGCAAATAGAAAAAGAAAAGGAAAATGTTGCTGTACAAAAAAAAAAGAGGAAACAACAGCGGCCCAACTACCCCAGCCCAAACAGCCCACCTAGCCCAATTCCCACGCCCGAACCGTTTTTTCCTCACCTCATAAACAACCCACTAAGCCAATGACTGGTGGACCACTTGTCCCTCTCGTTTCTCGCTGACAACAAGACCCCACACCACCAGCTCGTCTTCTTCCTCCTCGCGTTAACTCACCACCGTTGCTGCCATTTGATTCTCCGATTGAATACGCTTTATTGCAGCAGTAATCTCTCGCCGCGAGCATGCTGTCTTAATCGCCCACGCTCCCTCCTCCTTCCCCCTCTGTTTCCTCCCCCGAGCACGCCTCCAGGCCGCCACAATCTCTCCTCGACTGTCTCTGTCTCCGGCGACCATTCTCATCAATTCCGGCAGCCCCTCACCGCCCCTCTCCTCCCCGACCAAGCTCACAGCTTCCCCACTCTCAGGCGCATCTGCTAGTGCATCAAACTCGACCGCGGGTACCCTGTAACCTCGCCTTCGACAACGACCACCGTCGCCACCGTCTGCTTCATCTCCGGTGAAGCCCACAGGTAGTATCTGACCACCCCGCGCCTTCTCATTCACGCACGCACATTCGCTGTGTCCTTGCGCATCTAACCACATCGGTTTCTTGCCCTCTGGTGGACAGCAGCCCCATCCCCGTTGTCAGGCAGAAGCTCCCGACGCCGCCACGAACTCCGGTGAGGAATTGCCGTAGAACCCGAGCGCCCCTTGACTAACCGCGAGTACCTTGAGCTTCACCGTGTTCTCCTGAGCCTGGTGAGCATCTTCTTACCCTCTCTTGCTTCCTGCCTCGCCAGCGCCCCCGCCAACTGGTCGCTCCGCCGCTCGCCATTGTCCTCGCGCCGCCAGTCCTTGGCCAGGCAGCAGCAGCCGTCCGATGTCGATCGGATGGATATGATAGAACCACTTATCGAAGGGGTATGCGTCGATCTGCGCCGCACGTTCCAGTTAGATCCTGCGGTTCACGATGCCGATCCGGCCGAACCGGTATCGCCCAGTAAGATAACGCCGCGTGTCCCTGATCTGATTAAAAACAGAATTAGAAACCATATTTAAAAGCCATTTTCAAACCATTGTAACTTTTGATCCACATGTCCAAATTGGGCAAATTTTATATCAATGGATTCAGGAGAACAAACCCTAGTCAACCATGCCCTTAGTTTAGCAAATAGTAACTGTTAGCTTGTTTGAAATTGCAGAAACATTTGTATGCTTATTATGAATGTAAAAATTGTTTAAAATTGAATTTAGGGTTAAAATCTTTGGCAATTGGATTGATTTGAACCTACTGACCCTAGGAAACACTTTGTGGACACAAAAATGTATTTGGAGAAATTAAGAAATAATTCTTTAATTTAAAACCATTTCTAGTCAAATAGAAATGTAATTTATTTATTGAAAATAATTTTGCAGTAAAACCTTTGCGAATTGATTTGTTGTGACCTTACTGACCCTAGGAACCAACCCTTGGTGTTAGAAATGATTTTTGAAAAATTTAGGTTAGATTACTTGACTTACTCATTTTCTAGCCAAATAAAAAGAATGGTTTTTGTTATAAAAATGTTTATGGAAAGAAAACTTTAAGGAAATGTTTTGGATCAAACCTACTGACCTAAAAACACCAAGTTTTGCAAATTAGCAACTCATTTGGTGAACAACATAAGAGTGTTTCCTTAATAAAAACATTTTTCACCACATGAAATGATGAATGGATTTAAAAATAGTATTTGGACAAAACCCTCTTGATAATGACTTTGCCACTTTGGTAAATGACCAATTTGGATCTTACAAAGTTTAGAAACCCCATAGAGACCCTTTGCAAAATAAAACTATCTTGTGCATGCTCCCATGCATGAATTGGTTTCCATTTGTCTTGTGTGTGTGGAATTGTTTGAGTGATTATTGGTTTGGAATGTAAGTTGAATTAGTGTTTGCTTGTTTGACTTGTAGTGAAGTGTGAGACTAACAAGATCAAGGAGTGAACTACCATTCCCTACCAAAAAGGCAAGTGATGCTTCATACTTTTTGTCCAATTACTTTCACTATGCATTAGTGTTTTTGTTAAGTAAAACTTGCATGGATTTTGCTAAGTATAGACCTTGCTATAGGAAAACCTAGTAGATGAATCCTTAGTAGGATTTTCATAAGTTAAGTTTCCTATTACTACCAAGCTTAGCCTAGCTAATAGAAAACATGGGTGGAATAAATATTCACACTATGGAAAAATATTCTAAGTCTGAAGACTTATGTTTTCGTTTAATAAAACAACTAAATTAATGAATCCCCTGGGTGGAATGGGCTTGCTTGGTGGAGAATGGTTGAGTGGTTCACAATGCCATGGGCTTGGATTGTGTATCTCACTTGTGGAATGCCACCCAGGAAACAAAGGGATTTGAGATGTCAAATGTTGAGAAGCTTCAAGTGCAACCACTTGGCAATATGGGCTCTGCCACGATCATATAGGTTGCAAGAACTTAGCCATATGGACAGTGGGTGGTAGTGTTTGATAGGTTGGAGCGCGTCCATTTTGGTCTAAGGGAAAGCTTCTGAAAGATCTTGTCTTGGGAAACCAAGTCTTGTGGGTAAAGTGCACCACCTCTGTAGAGTGTAAAACCTAAGTACTTAGCCATGTCCCTGGTAAAGGACAATTTGAGCATCAAGACATGGAAGCAATCAAGAATCTCGTCATTCAAATTTCTAAAGTTAAAATCTTGTGGTTTGAACAAGGGTTGTTTGAATTCTTCAATCATTGATGGAGAGATGGCTTGGTACAAGGATCTTGAAATTTTTGATTGAGGAAAATGATTTTGGTCAAGCAAAAACTTAGTATTTTCAAAATGATAAGAAAAATCTATTTTGAGCAATGCAAGCCTCAACTCCACTTAGCCAAATGCATATAGATGATAGACTCCACTATACTACCATAGTATCACTTGCCAATACAATTCAAATGTATTGACCCTTTGTGGCTGTAACTTGTATGTTGCAGGTTTGATTGATTTTAGTGAAGATTGTTTGATTAGGATTACAAAGTCTACAACCAACATCTGCCTGTGGCACTTTGAAGATGAAGGACCCCATGATTATTGTTATTCCGCTGCAATGTAATGTAATAGCCAAATGAGCTATGTTTGATGTATTAAACTTATGTTATTCCTGGTTATAAAGTTATATTATGACCTTTGTTTCTTGATATTACATCTAAACTGTGGATGCTAGCTATTGATCCAGGGACTAGCATTGTAAAACACAGGAGGAATCTACCTTATTATTGGGTAGGGACCTCTACAGTTGCAATTTTAGCAAAACACCTAGATTTACATCTCCTGAAACACCATAGGAGTATGGAATGTTTGAGATTTGTAATAAAACCTTGTTTGACATGGTTGGATCAAAGGTGTTATTTATAAAACTGCCATTATGTTTTAAAAGATTAAAAGCTTTAGAGACTACCACTTTTACACTGAAAAGAGCTCCATCTTGATCCTTTGAAATGACACCATGGAAGTTATGGTTTGTGGTAAAACCCAAATTGTCATTTCTTAAATTTTGGTATGCTAAGCATAAGTAAGATGTTTACAACCAAAGTCGGATGAGCATGTCTTTGTAGGTTATTTAGAATAACCATTGGTTATTCCTCCATAACACCAAGGACAAAAGGGTTTGTCGCTTGAAACGTGAAGTTTCTTGAAAAAGGAATTTTTTCGTAAAAGTTAAGTGGGAGGACAATAGAACTTTGATAAGGTTAACGAACCTTAGCTAAATGTGCGAAGTTGCACAGCGCCAGAAATCGTTCTGCGGGCTGCCATAATGCTCATAGCTTATGTGCCTCAAAGGTTATGGTCACGGAGATCTAAAGTTCCTATTGAAACAAGAAGGTCGGATAAAACACAAATGTTGAGATTTGAGAGTAAATCATTATTGTTTGATAATGATGAATCGACTACATGCAAAGAAGCGGTGATGGGCCCTGACTCCGTTAAATGGCTTGAAGCCATAAAATCCGTGATAGTTCCATACACGAGAAATCAAGTTTTGAACTTGGAAGACCATCCGAAAAGGTGTAAAACCTATCGACGTATTTGGATCTATAAAGAAACAAACATGGATGTTTCACATCTATGAAATAGTCGACATGTCGGTAAAGTATTATACGACAATGTTCAAGGAGTTAACCATGACAAGATTTGATCATTCATAGCGATATTTAGTCTGGACGGATTAAAGTAGCAACCACTACATATAATTTGGTAGTTGAATAAACAAAACAAAGTTCTTCTTATAGAACGGTTACCTAGGATGTGTACATGACACGGTCCAAAGGGTTTTGTTAAATTCAAAGGATGCTAAAAGGGTATGCAAACTTCAATGGTTGAAGTAAGCATCGCGGAGTTGGAATCTTCACCATGATGAAAAAGGAGTTTTCATCACGAGACGATGAAGATGCTTGCATTTGCAAGAAATTAAGTGGGAGCGCTAAGACATATTTTCTAATACATTATGTGGATGACATCTTGTTGATTATAAATGATGTATCTTTTATTGACAAAGGTTAAGAATTTCATTTTGCTGAAATACTTAGGCAAAACTCGAATATTTAGCATGAATGTCTATAGTGGATAGACTATGATGCTAATATGGTTGTGCCAAACGTACATATATGAGATATTGAAGGAGTTCAATATAGAAACGACAAGAAACGGTTCTTGTCACATGGAAAGGAATTGAATCAAGATTCAAGTGTATTGACACTTGATAAGTGAAACAAGATTCAAGTGCTTTGACACTTGATGAGTGAAATCACAAGGATGTTTTGATCAATCATACCATGATATGTACACATCCAGATATGTCCTATGCTCTAAGTGTTATGAGCATATACCAGAATGAATCATAAAATGATCATTGGACGATAGTGAGGATATTCTTATGATCTTTTAGAAGAACTAAGAATATATTTGTGTAGAGGTGACAAACAATTACAAATAGTTCATTGTAAAGCGTTACATTGATACTAGTTTTGTCACAAGATACAAATTAAGTTTATCTCAATTTAAACTATGGGTGGCACAATGTAATGGAAAGGAGATTCCATGAAGAATTTGGATGAATTCAAAAGTTAATACATTGTGACGGATACTACAACGAAAGGCTAAGTATATGACTGCTATAGTAGCAACAAAGGAGGGAATTTGTGTAAAGTAGTGTGTTATCAAACTAAGGTGTGGTTTGCAACGGGCTAACACTAAAGATATATTGTACGACAATAGTATCGACATGTTTTAACCCCAAGGAACTAAAGGTCTCACCAAAAGACCAAATTTATACAATGCCATCTCATTGAAGAATGAGTGATGCGTGAAGACGCAAAGACATGCAAATACACATGGACCTGAGGCGCCAGAGCTGTAGATTATGTTAACCACTTGCAATTGCGTATATGGAACACCAGAAAGCCATACGTGTTCAATACGCAAAGTTTTCAAACTAGATTATTGTCTCTAGTGCAAGTGGGAGACTGAAGGGAATATGCCCGAGAGGCAATAATAAAGTGGTTATTATCGTATTCCTTGTTTATGATAAATGTTTATTTTACATGCTATAATTGTATTAATACGGAAACATTAATACATGTGTGTTTAATAAACAAAAGGAAGTTCCTAGTTATGCCTCTCTTATAAACTAGCTCGTTGATTAACAAGATGATCAAAGTTTCTTGATCATGGACATTGGATGTTGTTAATAACGAGGTCACAACATTAGTGTAATGGTGTGATGAACATTCATCAGAAGTATAGCATTACGATCAAAGTCATTGAGTTTATATTGCTATAACAACTTACGAAGTGATCCTAATCCTTAGACCATGAGATCATGTCAATCACTAACACCGGAAGAGTTTCTTGATAACATCAAACGTCACACCGTAACAGGGTGATTATAAAGATGGGTTCAGAACTACTAAAGTGTTATGTTGAGGCCCATGGATCGAGAGTGGAATTTGTTCATCCCGATGACAGATAGATATGCTCTAGGCCCTCTCGGTGATATCACATTGATTAGCTTGCAAGCAAGTGATTTGATCACTAGAATGTTATATCACGGGAACGAGAAAGAGTGCATGTCAGTAACGAGATTAAACTAGGTATGGAGATACCGATGATCGAATCTTGGACATGTAATATATCGTGAAACAAAGGTATTAAGATACTAGCGTAAAAGGTTCCAACGATCACAAGAAATTCATCGTTGAATGTGTGGGAGTCAGTATGGGTCTCCAGATCCCGCTTCTGATTATTGATACGAGAGGGCTCTCGATCATGTCCGCATTATTCATGAACCGTAGGGTGACACACTTAAGAGACACCGACATCCATTTGGAGCAAAAGTTTCATGCCGAAAAGAATAACAAGCGTAGGAATTTATTTCACTAGATACCGAAACGGGTTTTCGGGTGAAATTGCAGAAAGTGTTTCTGCATGTGAAATGAAATACTAGCAAGGGGTTATATGTGAATGTTTGTCATTAAAGTAATTGACAAAATTCTGAATAAATAAAAGGAGTTTTATTTAATGAGAGTTTGCATTAAATTTGGTGGAAATTTAATGGGAATTTGAGTAGAGGGAATTGAAAGGCATTCGAGTGGTGGAGTGTCCACCCACATGAATGTGGAAGAGGTGGGGGCAGCCCCATGGCTGGGAGCATGGACCCTTGGGTGCCCCCCTCTCCCTATAAAAGGAGCCCCCCTCCCTCTCTCTCACTTACACCTCCTCGTGAAGGATCTCTCTCCCCCTCTAGTATTTATCCCCCATGGTCTCGGACTAGAGAGATACATGTTCCCGGTGGATTTTTGGCAAGAAAGAGTTGTGATTCCACTGCATCGCTGGAGCGAGGAGGCGGAGGTTGCTCGGTGCCTCGGTCGTGTGTGAGAGCACGGATGCGCTGCTGTTTTGCGGCTCTAGGACTTCCTCTCGATCTTGAGATCGGCAAGAGATCGTCTACATCAACCACGAGTTTGGACTCGTTAAGCTTTGTCGGTCTTCAAGGGTATGTTCTCTACGGATGTACATCCACCCGTTGTTTGTATCTAGTAGATAGATCTTGGTACATAGTTGTTCCCATCGTAGATAATCACTTAGGAGATTATGGATCTTTATGGTTCCAAGATCATCTATTCCAGATGTGTCCGAAATTCATGAAGTGATACTCCGAGAGGCACATGAGACACCATATTCCATTCGTCCAGGAAGTACCAAGATGTACATGGATTTGAAAGAATTATTCTGGTGGAATAACATGAAAAGGGACATTGCAAAATACGTGTCTGAATGTCATACTTGACAAAGGGTAAAAGATGAACATCAAAGTCCAGCAGGACCATTACAACCTTCGGAAATTCCAGAATGGAAATGGGAGGAAATTTCTATGTATTTCATCACAAGATTACCCATGACACCAAAACGGAAAGATATGATATGTGTGATTGTTGATAGACTCACTAAGAGTGCACATTTTATTCTGGTAAATCAAAAATATAATGTTGAGAAGTTAGTAGAAGTTTATGTCAAGGACATAGTAAGTAAGCACGGAGTGCCCAAAAAGATCATAACTGATAGAGGATCTGTGTTTACTTCAGCAATTTGGAAACAATTACATGAAGCACTTGGTTCAAAGTTGGATTTCAGCACAACTTATCATCCAGAAACTAGGGGTCAGACTGAAAGAACCAATCGAATATTGGAAGACATGCTTAGGGCTTGTGCGTTAGACTTTGGAGGTTCGTGGGAAGATCATCTACCATTGGAAGATTTTTCCTACAACAATAACTATCAGAGTAGTCTGAAGGCAGCTCCATATCAAGTACTCTATGGAAGGAAATGTAGATCTCCAATATGCTGGTATGAGCCTGGTAGTAGCAAATAATTTGCACCAGACTATATCAAGGAAAGGCAAGATATCATCGATGTAATCAAGGATAGATTGAAAATAACTCAAAGTAGATAGAAAAGTTATGCTGATCAAAGCCGAAGATCATGGCATCCTGAAGTAGAGGACATGGTATATCTCAAAGTAAGCCCAATGAAAGGAGTTAAGAGGTTCGGAGTTAAAGGAAAATTGAGTCCCAGATATATAGGACCATTCAAAGTACTAAATCAGAACAGTACTATAGCTTATGCTTTAGAGTTACCACCAAGATTGGCTCAAGTTCACAATGTTTTCCATGTTTCACAACTCCAAAAATGTCTTAAGGTTCCTGATGATGCAATTACACATCAATAGGTGGCATTACAAGCAGATATGACATATGTTGAGAAACCCTATAAAATTTAGGAAGAGAACTAGAAAAGGTTGAGAAACAGGGCAATCAAGTACTGCAAAGTATAGTGGGAGCATCACCTCGAGAGGGAAGCCACATGGGAGAAAGAGTATGACTTAAGAGAAGCCTATCCAGAACTATTCAGGTACACTTCAGCAAACTTCGGGATAGAGTTTAATTTAAGGGGCGAAGTCTGTAACATCCCAGCATTTAGGAACCAACGAAGGGTAGATTTAGGAATTTGTGCATATGCATGCATTCATCTGTAAAATGCGGGTAAATTTTTGGCCAAACTAAAAAACCTAAAGTGATCAGAGTTTCTTTCACTCTCTGTGTAGTGATGGCTAATGGGAGTGATCGTTATAAATTCTAACATGATATTTTTAAATAAGTGTGTTTTGGAGGGGAGAATTTGAATTCAAATTTGAAATTTGAATTTATATTTAAAGATTAAGAATTGTTATTAAGAAATGAATTATAAAATTTAGTAATCTCATTTGTTATAATGTTAAGAGATAATAAATAAAATGGAATTTAATATAAAGACATTCAAATAAGAAATGAATCTTTATTTCTTACTTTCATTCCATATACATTCTTCTTTTACAATAATGAACTCATGAAGGGTTCAGTACAACAGAAGAATTACAACAAATGAAATTTCAATAATAAATTATTACAAGAATGTTACAAAAAGAATAAATAAGATATTACAAAATATTTAAAAATTAATTAATAAAAAATTACAATCTATCTATCTGATCCTATACTAGAATCTTGAATATCCAAATCTTGTACCTGCAACAAAATACAAAATCAAACAAAAAGGAAAATAAAGATTAGTGGTTAAGATGCTCACAATAGAGAGTAGTGAGGTGCACTTCTCATAATACATCATTGAGTATTGTTATAAAAAGGGGCAAGTTTCACAAATATGAAAGAATCAATTCTTTCATAAACCAATAAGCCACAACACAGCTCTCAACAGCAAGTAAAAGGGCAAGTTTCACCAGGAGAGTAAAAGGTTAAAAGATCAAAAGGTAAAGACACCTCATTAATCTGATCCAAATTGTGTACCAAGCACACATGCAACACACTCACCTAAATGCATGGTGAGAGCTGTCAACACAGCAGCAGCCACACAAGCAAAAGGAGTAGCTCGGCAAGAGCTTCCAGCAGCTCACTCTGTCCTTCTCAAATAGCACACCATAAGCACATCAAGCCTGACAAAGCCTAGCCAAACCACACATACAAGATCATCCTAGTATCCATAGATGGTGACATAAGGAGGGGGTGGATCAGGTGGATAGCAAGGTCAAGTTGCAGGAGCCAGGAGGTGAAGGGGCAGATCAAGGCTAAGCTTCCAGGAGCCAAAAGTAATAGGAGCAGCACCAGGAGGAGAAGAACAAGATCAAGCCAGCAACCAAGATAGCAACATCAGGTCACCAGATCAACCAGCAACCACAACAATAACTCAACTGTTGTGGTGAGTATTATAAAACAATCACATGATCTGTCTATCTTATCAAAATAGAGGTTCATGTGTTGTTCTATATCTAGAGCTCTCAGAAAGCCACCCAAGTGGGATGAATCCATCATAGAGGATCTTTTAAATAAAAAGTACATGTAAATTCTACCAAATCAACCAGGATCTCAGACCAGCCTCATAGATCCTAGAGTTAACAAACAATTCATATCTCCCAACATGTATATAGCATAGTTTATAAATTCTAGGCACATCTCCTAGTAGAGTAGCACCTTAGAATATGTGGCATCCCGCAAAACCACTACTAGAAAATCGCGTTGAATTTGTGCATTGCATCGTCAGCATCATATGTTGTTTGTCAAAAACTATTTCGCAAAGTCCGTTTTTGTTTTCTAAAACGCCCCGTCTTTATTCAAACGCCAAACCGGGTCCCCGGAATATTTTGTTTTGGCCGCTATCGGTTTGCAGACGGCCCGTTTAAAACAAATAACGTTTTAATTATTTTTAGCGGGGCAGTCGAACGGGCCGATTGACCCGAACGACCGCCCCAGAAACTAAATCGGTCCAACTAGTCTGCCCTCTAAATCCTATAGCTACCCAACTACCTACCCAGCCCACCCCCTCCACATCACCCTGGCCACTCACACGCTGCCACCTCACCCTCTCCTCTCCTCCCACCCAACCACAAGGTGCCACCTCAGCCCCCTCTCTCCCTCTCTCCTCAATCACCACCCAGCCCCCTGGGCAAACAAACACACGCACGCACACTACACACCACACACCCACACCTGCCTGTCCCCCTGCCAGCTGGGCCCGCCCCCACTCCCTTACCCATCCAACCACCCACGCCTGGGCCCACCGCCACCTCTCCTGGCACCTTCCCAGAACCGCCCTCCCCAGGCACGCACACAGCACACGCCGGCCCCGCACCTGGGCCCACCCCCACCGTCGCGCCTCTTCCCCCACGCGCTCTCCCTCCTCCCTCTGCTCCGCCGCGCGCAGCCCCGGCCTCATCCCCCGCCGCCGGCGCGGCCTGCCCCTCCGTTCGCCACCGCACCCCGCCTCCGTTCGCCACCGCACCCCGCCTCCCCCAAGCCACCACCGCACCGCCCCGCCCCTCCCGCGAGCGCGCATCGCCGGCGCAGCCCCACCGGTCCCTCCTCGCCGCGGGGCTCGCTCCGCCGCCTGCCGTGCGCTAGCCCCGCCCCGCACCGGCCAGCAACCACCCCGCCTTCCCTCGCCTCGCCCCCGCCGGAGTCGAGCCACGCCTCTGCCCCGCTCCTGTACCCCGCCTGCCCCGCCGCCAGCGTCCGCCTGCGCGCCCGCCTGCGCCGCAGCTCGCCCCCGTTGCCGCTCTGCTCCGCTGCCGCCGGCCACGTCCTCGCCTGGCCGCCTGCGAGCCGACCCCGCCTCCCTGGCCGGCCCCGACGCGAGCTCGCCTCCCCGTCGGCCCCTGCACCGACCCCGACCCACGCGCGAGCGCTGCCCCTACCCCGCCCAGGCCGCGTCCCCGCCGGCGCCGCCCACCTCCGCTTCGTCAACCGCCTTCCGCCTCGCGTGCTCCGGCGACCCGCTCGGCCCCGTCCGCGCCCCTCCCGCAGCCATCTCCTGCCGCTCGTGCCGCCCATCCTTCGTCGCCGTGGTCGCGTACCCGAAGCCGCAGGTGGAGGTCCTGCAGGGGTACAGACTCACGGAGAGCGCGGCCATCGGCGCGTCCACGGACTCGGCCGAGGAGAGCCGCCGGTACGGGACGACCTGGCTCCTTTCGCCAACATCGAGGTCAAGATCGTCGACCCGGAGTCCGGCGAGGCGCTGCTGGTGAACCGTACCGCTACAAGTGTTGAGCTGCCAAGTCCGTTGTCGGAAAACCGAGGCCGCAAGCCCCAAGACCTCCATCATGGAGCTCGGAGGCGATGACGCCAACTCGACAAGGTCCCGATCCTGAAGTCCGAAGGCCGATCCCGGCGCGCTGTACCCGTCAAACCACCAAGACCAACCCGATGCCGTCCACAGGTGATCGAGATGACATACCAAGGTCTTCGACATGGAACGACAAGACCCCGCTGGATGATGCCGCGCCCTGGACATCAAGATCTACGGACGCCGAGACCCCCGAACCCGAAGGTCGATCCCGTACCCGGTGCCGCATCAAGATCGCCTTCTCGAACCCCGTTGACGCCAAGTTCTTCGCCGTAGAGCAACAAGGCCTCCGACAAGTCAAGGAACGCCGAGTGCTGCACCCCGGACACCGAGACCCCGATGCGACAAGATCTACCCGTTACCGAGAACATTCCCGCGAGACCGCATCCGTCGAACCCTGAACCCAGAGACCGGACCCTGGACCCTGTCGAACCCCGAACCCCGGACCCCCAAGATCGTCGAGGCCCCTAACGTGTGAACCCCTTCCCGAAACCCTAATTTTATAACATAATACAACTTGTCGCATCATAACTGTCTTGCATGCATACATTCATGTGGTTTGGGGGCCTTTTGCCGATTCACCGATAATTAAATATGGGGCCCATATGCGGGCAAATCTAGTCTCATGTTGGCCTCATTTAAACATGTGTAGCGAACCGGTTCCATCTGTTGCATCGCTAAACAACATTTAAATTGCGGGGATTCTAAATAACTTGAACCACTTGAAATAATTGTCCGGACCCCGGTTCCGCTTAACATGACCTAATTGCATTGCACCTTCGCCATGCCATACATCATACATGCATCATGCCGATCTTCTGCCGTTGTATCAAATATTGCATCCGGTGTTTCTTCTAGTGTTTTGCTTCTTCGCGGATAAGGCCGTTGAGTCGATGTGAGCTTCGCCCCGATCTTCGGGGAAAACCTTCGACAATGTTTTCAGGCGAGCATCTCCCCCTTTCTACCTATCTTACTTTTATAGTATTTATTCCCTCCTGTTGATCTATTGCTATCTGTGTTGCGATGCTCTAGTTTCCGTACCCGTGATATCCCTTGCAGCCCTATATTTGCCTTGGACACATCCTATTACCTGTTGTTTGGTAGATAGTTGGACTTGCGCGTCGTAGTTGCTTGCTCAAGTGCTGATGTGTGTCGTCATATGCCACAGTTGCTGATGTATTGCCGCATGTTGATGATGGAGATGATTCTAGTTTTACTTATCGTCACTTTAATTTCTGTTTAACAACTAAAATTGAAATAAGCAGAGGCATCGGTGGGTGATAGATAATATTTGGTTTCCGAACGCCCACTTGTGTCCCGTAAGACCCCGAGTACTTGATACCTGTTCCTTGATTTATCGCGCTATCCACATCCGGGAGGTATATGGGACCCCCCTCAGCCAGAGCTTGATTCCGTCTTATTTCTTGGGGCCACAAACTAGTTTGGGGCTTTATTACTATCCTGTACTTATGCCATGTTTTACTGCTTTATTTACGATTGTGCGAGGTACTGCACACTGTACTGTTTAGGTAAGCGGAGTGATTACGCGGTATCGACACCCCGAGTTTTCGGGTTCCCAGTCGCTTACAGCCATTGTCGCAGACCTTGAGGCCGTCTCGGAGCTTGCTTACTCCGTTGAGGGATCTACTTAAGGGGTGGCCCCCTGAAATATTTCTGAATCTTGTGATTGCTTTGTCGTGAAGGCCTCGTTGGGTTTTTGATTTGGTTTTTCCGAGGTTGATCGAGTGTGTGTTGCTATTGGTGCACCCCGGCCGGGTAAAACTTTCTGAAAGCCGTGTCCGCGGATATGGACGACTTGGAGCACAGTTTCTCAATCATAGACAAGCATAACTAAAGTTTACTGCTATAAATTGACTTATAATGACTAGTAATCAGCTTCACTATAATGGAATGGCTAATTAATACTGCCCACAATTGCTTGTTTGGTTGTCGCTTGCGACAATTGTATCTGACTAGTAAGTATTGCAACTACAACGGAATGGCTGAATAAAAGTACCAACAACTGCTGGGTTTTGGGTTTATCTCATGCTATCTGTACCTGATTAGTAATTGTTGCAACTATCACGGAATGGTTAACTAAAAGTGCCCACTGTTTACTTTATCAGGACGATTATCTAAACCTGACTAGTAAAGTGCCGCAACTATAACTGAATAAGTAAAATTGCCAACTGTGTGAGTTCCTCGGTTGACTTCCTCGTTTGGTCTCGAGGGGGAAACACCAGGATGGGTTTGTTTGGTGATAGCTTCAGGTTGGATCCGGTTAGGTCACTCTTATCCCTCTCTGATATCCGCCAGTTGTATCGAGTCTCTATAGGTTGTTTAGTGCATGCTGCCGCTGCCGCTCAGTCCACCATACCTATGTAGGCGAGGACCGCCGAATTCTAGCCTCGCCGTGTACTGGCCTCAGTACTGACGCTCCTTCTTTTCCCTTTGCCCTTCGTCGGCACCCCTTTTGTTTAAGCAGGTTTGAGATCGACGTCGTTAGCAGGGTTACCCTTCCGGCTTGGCCTGGGCAGGGTTATGGACGCCATTGGTTATTCTTCAGGGCTCTTAGCCCCATTTGCATCTTGTCCGTAGCTGGACGCTCTATCGTTTTCAAGGTGATTTGGAACTTTGTATATTATATCTGTATTCTTGACTCTCTGAGTCGCTGTTATATATATCTGTTCTGTGGGTCCCATCGAGGACTGTTGTGTAATGTTATTACTTTGCTTTCCACCCGCACGAAAGTGCCTGGTGGGCACCTTCGAATCGTTTCTATGCGGGTTTTGGCGAATTTTGCTCAAACTTGCATAGGTCCGAATCGGAGGGTGTTACAGAGTGGTATCAGAGCTCAGCAGTTGCGATACCCCACAAGTCCAGCATGTAGGATAACCTAGCTAACAGCCGAAGTAGAGAGTCAAAACTATTTTGAAAATCGGTTGGATAGTTCTGATTAGGTCTGATTTTACTCCTTACCCCTCTGCTATTCTCCTCTTATCTCGACGTGTGTTAAATCCGCTCTCTTCTCTTTCTTCGAGTCCAGGATTTCTCGTGGTTGGTTTTCCGTCGTACCTTCAGGGTTTCGCTATCCCCCTTTTGTAACGGAGGTGCTACGATCGTCAATCTGCAACTTGTCTGTTGTACCCTTTCTCCAATCTTTTGTTCTTGAGCTCTTTATCCCTATGTGTTCCTTGCTGGATATCAGTGTCGTTGAAAAACATCTGAGAAGGACGAGCTTTGGTGAAGTTGGAGTCGACCTTGAGCATGTGTTGTTCTTGCCAATGGAACCATCGCGAAACCTAATCAGTGTGTCTTTCATACGATTTCTGCTGGCAACACTCCCTTGTTTCCGAACCTCGCTTGTCGAGATCTTCAGTCTAATTCCGAGAGTTGGATGCTTAATCCGCTTATTCGTGTGCAGAGTAATGGTTTGAGTGCGGGATGGAGTAGCTACCCTACCACTGCTCTTATCATTCGCTCTTGTACGTCGAATCAGTGGATCCAGCAATTTTACTCCGTCCACGGAAGTTAGGGGTGGCTTTATTTGCGATACCTCTACCTTCGAACTTTTGTTCCCGGAGTGTTCTCTCGACGATCAGGAGCAACGACCCTTTTTGTTGGTGGTGTCGCCGTTTTCAAGATGGAGGATGAACTCTTGTTAGTGGTGTCGCGAGGATCTACACGAAGCGAGAAGACGCAGAACGCCGACCTTCTTTCCGGTACCATGAGGTGGATCTCGAGGGCGAGATCCCTTGTTAGTGGTGTCGAATTGTGGCATCCCGCAAAACCACTACTAGAAAATCGCGTTGAATTTGTGCATTGCATCGTCAGCATCATATGTTGTTTGTCAAAAACTATTTCGCAAAGTCCGTTTTTGTTTTCTAAAACGCCCCGTCTTTATTCAAACGCCAAACCGGGTCCCCGGAATATTTTGTTTTGGCTGCTATCGGTTTGCAGACGGCCCGTTTAAAACAAATAACGTTTTAATTATTTTTAGCGAGGCAGTCGAACGGGCCGATTGACCCGAACGACCGCCCCAGAAACTAAATCGGTCCAACTAGTCTGCCCTCTAAATCCTATAGCTACCCAACTACCTACCCAGCCCACCCCCTCCACATCACCCTGGCCACTCACACGCTGCCACCTCACCCTCTCCTCTCCTCCCACCCAACCACAAGGTGCCACCTCAGCCCCCTCTCTCCCTCTCTCCTCAATCACCACCCAGCCCCCTGGGCAAACAAACACACGCACGCACACTACACACCACACACCCACACCTGCCTGTCCCCTACCAGCTGGGCCCGCCCCCACTCCCTTACCCATCCAACCACCCACGCCTGGGCCCACCGCCACCTCTCCTGGCACCTTCCCAGAACCGCCCTCCCCAGGCACGCACACAGCACACGCCGGCCCCGCACCTGGGCCCACCCCCACCGTCGCGCCTCTTCCCCCACGCGCTCTCCCTCCTCCCTCTGCTCCGCCGCGCGCAGCCCCGGCCTCATCCCCCGCCGCCGGCGCGGCCTGCCCCTCCGTTCGCCACCGCACCCCGCCTCCGTTCGCCACCGCACCCCGCCTCCCCCAAGCCACCACCGCACCGCCCCGCCCCTCCCGTGAGCGCGCATCGCCGGCGCAGCCCCACCGGTCCCTCCTCGCCGCGGGGCTCGCTCCGCCGCCTGCCGTGCGCTAGCCCCGCCCCGCACCGGCCAGCAACCACCCCGCCTTCCCTCGCCTCGCCCCCGCCGGAGTCGAGCCACGCCTCCGCCCCGCTCCTGTACCCCGCCTGCCCCGCCGCCAGCGTCCGCCTGCGCGCCCGCCTGCGCCGCAGCTCGCCCCCGTTGCCGCTCTGCTCCGCTGCCGCCGGCCACGTCCTCGCCTGGCCGCCTGCGAGCCGACCCCGCCTCCCTGGCCGCCCCGACGCGAGCTCGCCTCCCCGTCGGCCCCTGCACCGACCCCGACCCGCGCGCGTGCGCCGCCCCTACCCCGCCCAGGCCGCGTCCCCGCCGGCGCCGCCCACCTCCGCTTCGTCAACCGCCTTCCGCCTCGCGTGCTCCGGCGACCCGCTCGGCCCCGTCCGCGCCCCTCCCGCAGCCATCTCCTGCCGCTCGTGCCGCCCATCCTTCGTCGCCGTGGTCGCGTACCCGAAGCCGCAGGTGGAGGTCCTGCAGGGGTACAGACTCACGGAGAGCGCGGCCATCGGCGCGTCCACGGACTCGGCCGAGGAGAGCCGCCGGTACGGGACGACCGGGCTCCTTTCGCCAACATCGAGGTCAAGATCGTCGACCCGGAGTCCGGCGAGGCGCTGCTGGTGAACCGTACCGCTACAAGTGTTGAGCTGCCAAGTCCGTTGTCGGAAAACCGAGGCCGCAAGCCCCAAGACCTCCATCATGGAGCTCGGAGGCGATGACGCCAACTCGACAAGGTCCCGATCCTGAAGTCCGAAGGCCGATCCCGGCGCGCTGTACCCGTCAAACCACCAAGACCAACCCGATGCCGTCCACAGGTGATCGAGATGACATACCAAGGTCTTCGACATGGAACGACAAGACCCCGCTGGATGATGCCGCGCCCTGGACATCAAGATCTACGGACGCCGAGACCCCCGAACCCGAAGGTCGATCCCGTACCCGGTGCCGCGTCAAGATCGCCTTCTCGAACCCCGTTGACGCCAAGTTCTTCGCCGTAGAGCAACAAGGCCTCCGACAAGTCAAGGAACGCCGAGTGCTTCACCCCGGACACCGAGACCCCGATGCGACAAGATCTACCCGTTACCGAGAACATTCCCGCGAGACCGCATCCGTCGAACCCTGAACCCAGAGACCGGACCCTGGACCCTGTCGAACCCCGAACCCCGGACCCCCAAGATCGTCGAGGCCCCTAACGTGTGAACCCCTTCCCGAAACCCTAATTTTATAACATAATACAACTTGTCGCATCATAACTGTCTTGCATGCATACATTCATGTGGTTTGGGGGCCTTTTGCCGATTCACCGATAATTAAATATGGGGCCCATATGCGGGCAAATCTAGTCTCATGTTGGCCTCATTTAAACATGTGTAGCGAACCGGTTCCATCTGTTGCATCGCTAAACAACATTTAAATTGCGGGGATTCTAAATAACTTGAACCACTTGAAATAATTGTCCGGACCCCGGTTCCGCTTAACATGACCTAATTGCATTGCACCTTCGCCATGCCATACATCATACATGCATCATGCCGATCTTCTGCCGTTGTATTAAATATTGCATCCGGTGTTTCTTCTAGTGTTTTGCTTCTTCGCGGATAAGGCCGTTGAGTCGATGTGAGCTTCGCCCCGATCTTCGGGGAAAACCTTCGACAATGTTTTCAGGCGAGCATCTCCCCCTTTCTACCTATCTTACTTTTATAGTATTTATTCCCTCCTGTTGATCTATTGCTATCTGTGTTGCGATGCTCTAGTTTCCGTACCCGTGATATCCCTTGCAGCCCTATATTTGCCTTGGACACATCCTATTACCTGTTGTTTGGTAGATAGTTGGACTTGCGCGTCGTAGTTGCTTGCTCAAGTGCTGATGTGTGTCGTCATATGCCACAGTTGCTGATGTATTGCCGCATGTTGATGATGGAGATGATTCTAGTTTTACTTATCGTCACTTTAATTTCTGTTTAACAACTAAAATTGAAATAAGCAGAGGCATCGGTGGGTGATAGATAATATTTGGTTTCCGAACGCCCACTTGTGTCCCGTAAGACCCCGAGTACTTGATACCTGTTCCTTGATTTATCGCGCTATCCACATCCGGGAGGTATATGGGACCCCCCTCAGCCAGAGCTTGATTCCGTCTTATTTCTTGGGGCCACAAACTAGTTTGGGGCTTTATTACTATCCTGTACTTATGCCATGTTTTACTGCTTTATTTACGATTGTGCGAGGTACTGCACACTGTACTGTTTAGGTAAGCGGAGTGATTACGCGGTATCGACACCCCGAGTTTTCGGGTTCCCAGTCGCTTACAGCCATTGTCGCAGACCTTGAGGCCGTCTCGGAGCTTGCTTACTCCGTTGCGGGATCTACTTAAGGGGTGGCCCCCTGAAATATTTCTGAATCTTGTGATTGCTTTGTCGTGAAGGCCTCGTTGGGTTTTTGATTTGGTTTTTCCGAGGTTGATCGAGTGTGTGTTGCTATTGGTGCACCCCGGCCGGGTAAAACTTTCTGAAAGCCGTGTCCGCGGATATGGACGACTTGGAGCACAGTTTCTCGATCATAGACAAGCATAACTAAAGTTTACTGCTATAAATTGACTTATAATGACTAGTAATCAGCTTCACTATAATGGAATGGCTAATTAATACTGCCCACAATTGCTTGTTTGGTTGTCGCTTGCGACAATTGTATCTGACTAGTAAGTATTGCAACTACAACGGAATGGCTGAATAAAAGTACCAACAACTGCTGGGTTTTGGGTTTATCTCATGCTATCTGTACCTGATTAGTAATTGTTGCAACTATCACGGAATGGTTAACTAAAAGTGCCCACTGTTTACTTTATCAGGACGATTATCTAAACCTGACTAGTAAAGTGCCGCAACTATAACTGAATAAGTAAAATTGCCAACTGTGTGAGTTCCTCGGTTGACTTCCTCGTTTGGTCTCGAGGGGGAAACACCAGGATGGGTTTGTTTGGTGATAGCTTCAGGTTGGATCCGGTTAGGTCACTCTTATCCCTCTCTGATATCCGCCAGTTGTATCGAGTCTCTATAGGTTGTTTAGTGCATGCTGCCGCTGCCGCTCAGTCCACCATACCTATGTAGGCGAGGACCGCCGAATTCTAGCCTCGCCGTGTACTGGCCTCAGTACTGACGCTCCTTCTTTTCCCTTTGCCCTTCGTCGGCACCCCTTTTGTTTAAGCAGGTTTGAGATCGACGTCGTTAGCAGGGTTACCCTTCCGGCTTGGCCTGGGCAGGGTTATGGACGCCATTGGTTATTCTTCAGGGCTCTTAGCCCCATTTGCATCTTGTCCGTAGCTGGACGCTCTATCGTTTTCAAGGTGATTTGGAACTTTGTATATTATATCTGTATTCTTGACTCTCTGAGTCGCTGTTATATATATCTGTTCTGTGGGTCCCATCGAGGACTGTTGTGTAATGTTATTACTTTGCTTTCCACCCGCACGAAAGTGCCTGGTGGGCACCTTCGAATCGTTTCTATGCGGGTTTTGGCGAATTTTGCTCAAACTTGCATAGGTCCGAATCGGAGGGTGTTACAGAGTGGTATCAGAGCTCAGCAGTTGCGATACCCCACAAGTCCAGCCTGTAGGATAACCTAGCTAACAGCCGAAGTAGAGAGTCAAAACTATTTTGAAAATCGGTTGGATAGTTCTGATTAGGTCTGATTTTACTCCTTACCCCTCTGCTATTCTCCTCTTATCTCGACGTGTGTTAAATCCACTCTCTTCTCTTTCTTCGAGTCCAGGATTTCTCGTGGTTGGTTTTCCGTCGTACCTTCAGGGTTTCGCTATCCCCCTTTTGTAACGGAGGTGCTACGATCGTCAATCTGCAACTTGTCTGTTGTACCCTTTCTCCAATCTTTTGTTCTTGAGCTCTTTATCCCTATGTGTTCCTTGCTGGATATCAGTGTCGTTGAAAAACATCTGAGAAGGACGAGCTTTGGTGAAGTTGGAGTCGACCTTGAGCATGTGTTGTTCTTGCCAATGGAACCATCGCGAAACCTAATCAGTGTGTCTTTCATACGATTTCTGCTGGCAACACTCCCTTGTTTCCGAACCTCGCTTGTCGAGATCTTCAGTCTAATTCCGAGAGTTGGATGCTTAATCCGCTTATTCGTGTGCAGAGTAATGGTTTGAGTGCGGGATGGAGTAGCTACCCTACCACTGCTCTTATCATTCGCTCTTGTACGTCGAATCAGTGGATCCAGCAATTTTACTCCGTCCACGGAAGTTAGGGGTGGCTTTATTTGCGATACCTCTACCTTCGACCTTTTGTTCCCGGAGTGTTCTCTCGACGATCAGGAGCAACGACCCTTTTTGTTGGTGGTGTCGCCGTTTTCAAGATGGAGGATGAACTCTTGTTAGTGGTGTCGCGAGGATCTACACGAAGCGAGAAGACGCAGAACGCCGACCTTCTTTCCGGTACCATGAGGCGGATCTCGAGGGCGAGATCCCTTGTTAGTGGTGTCGAATTGTGGCATCCCGCAAAACCACTACTAGAAAATCGCGTTGAATTTGTGCATTGCATCGTCAGCATCATATGTTGTTTGTCAAAAACTATTTCGCAAAGTCCGTTTTTGTTTTCTAAAACGCCCCGTCTTTATTCAAACGCCAAACCGGGTCCCCGGAATATTTTGTTTTGGCCGCTATCGGTTTGCAGACGGCCCGTTTAAAACAAATAACGTTTTAATTATTTTTAGCGGGGCAGTCGAACGGGCCGATTGACCCGAACGACCGCCCCAGAAACTAAATCGGTCCAACTAGTCTGCCCTCTAAATCCTATAGCTACCCAACTACCTACCCAGCCCACCCCCTCCACATCACCCTGGCCACTCACACGCTGCCACCTCACCCTCTCCTCTCCTCCCACCCAACCACAAGGTGCCACCTCAGCCCCCCCTCTCCCTCTCTCCTCAATCACCACCCAGCCCCCTGGGCAAACAAACACACGCACGCACACTACACACCACACACCCACACCTGCCTGTCCCCCTGCCAGCTGGGCCCGCCCCCACTCCCTTACCCATCCAACCACCCACGCCTGGGCCCACCGCCACCTCTCCTGGCACCTTCCCAGAACCGCCCTCCCCAGGCACGCACACAGCACACGCCGGCCCCGCACCTGGGCCCACCCCCACCGTCGCGCCTCTTCCCCCACGCGCTCTCCCTCCTCCCTCTGCTCCGCCGCGCGCAGCCCCGGCCTCATCCCCCGCCGCCGGCGCGGCCTGCCCCTCCGTTCGCCACCGCACCCCGCCTCCGTTCGCCACCGCACCCCGCCTCCCCCAAGCCACCACCGCACCGCCCCGCCCCTCCCGCGCGAGCGCGCATCGCCGGAGCAGCCCCACCGGTCCCTCCTCGCCGCGGGGCTCGCTCCGCCGCCTGCCGTGCGCTAGCCCCGCCCCGCACCGGCCAGCAACCACCCCGCCTTCCCTCGCCTCGCCCCCGCCGGAGTCGAGCCACGCCTCCGCCCCGCTCCTGTACCCCGCCTGCCCCGCCGCCAGCGTCCGCTTGCGCGCCCGCCTGCGCCGCAGCTCGCCCCCGTTGCCGCTCTGCTCCGCTGCCGCCGGCCACGTCCTCGCCTGGCCGCCTGCGAGCCGACCCCGCCTCCCTGGCCGGCCCCGACGCGAGCTCGCCTCCCCGTCGGCCCCTGCACCGACCCCGACCCGCGCGCGTGCGCCGCCCCTACCCCGCCCAGGCCGCGTCCCTGCCGGCGCCGCCCACCTCCGCTTCGTCAACCGCCTTCCGCCTCGCGTGCTCCGGCGACCCGCTCGGCCCCGTCCGCGCCCCTCCCGCAGCCATCTCCTGCCGCTCGTGCCGCCCATCCTTCGTCGCCGTGGTCGCGTACCCGAAGCCGCAGGTGGAGGTCCTGCAGGGGTACAGACTCACGGAGAGCGCGGCCATCGGCGCGTCCACGGACTCGGCCGAGGAGAGCCGCCGGTACGGGACGACCGGGCTCCTTTCGCCAACATCGAGGTCAAGATCGTCGACCCGGAGTCCGGCGAGGCGCTGCTGGTGAACCGTACCGCTACAAGTGTTGAGCTGCCAAGTCCGTTGTCGGAAAACCGAGGCCGCAAGCCCCAAGACCTCCATCATGGAGCTCGGAGGCGATGACGCCAACTCGACAAGGTCCCGATCCTGAAGTCCGAAGGCCGATCCCGGCGCGCTGTACCCGTCAAACCACCAAGACCAACCCGATGCCGTCCACAGGTGATCGAGATGACATACCAAGGTCTTCGACATGGAACGACAAGACCCCGCTGGATGATGCCGCGCCCTGGACATCAAGATCTACGGACGCCGAGACCCCCGAACCCGAAGGTCGATCCCGTACCCGTGCCGCGTCAAGATCGCCTTCTCGAACCCCGTTGACGCCAAGTTCTTCGCCGTAGAGCAACAAGGCCTCCGACAAGTCAAGGAACGCCGAGTGCTTCACCCCGGACACCGAGACCCCGATGCGACAAGATCTACCCGTTACCGAGAACATTCCCGCGAGACCGCATCCGTCGAACCCTGAACCCAGAGACCGGACCCTGGACCCTGTCGAACCCCGAACCCCGGACCCCCAAGATCGTCGAGGCCCCTAACGTGTGAACCCCTTCCCGAAACCCTAATTTTATAACATAATACAACTTGTCGCATCATAACTGTCTTGCATGCATACATTCATGTGGTTTGGGGGCCTTTTGCCGATTCACCGATAATTAAATATGGGGCCCATATGCGGGCAAATCTAGTCTCATGTTGGCCTCATTTAAACATGTGTAGCGAACCGGTTCCATCTGTTGCATCGCTAAACAACATTTAAATTGCGGGGATTCTAAATAACTTGAACCACTTGAAATAATTGTCCGGACCCCGGTTCCGCTTAACATGACCTAATTGCATTGCACCTTCGCCATGCCATACATCATACATGCATCATGCCGATCTTCTGCCGTTGTATTAAATATTGCATCCGGTGTTTCTTCTAGTGTTTTGCTTCTTCGCGGATAAGGCCGTTGAGTCGATGTGAGCTTCGCCCCGATCTTCGGGGAAAACCTTCGACAATGTTTTCAGGCGAGCATCTCCCCCTTTCTACCTATCTTACTTTTATAGTATTTATTCCCTCCTGTTGATCTATTGCTATCTGTGTTGCGATGCTCTAGTTTCCGTACCCGTGATATCCCTTGCAGCCCTATATTTGCCTTGGACACATCCTATTACCTGTTGTTTGGTAGATAGTTGGACTTGCGCGTCGTAGTTGCTTGCTCAAGTGCTGATGTGTGTCGTCATATGCCACAGTTGCTGATGTATTGCCGCATGTTGATGATGGAGATGATTCTAGTTTTACTTATCGTCACTTTAATTTCTGTTTAACAACTAAAATTGAAATAAGCAGAGGCATCGGTGGGTGATAGATAATATTTGGTTTCCGAACGCCCACTTGTGTCCCGTAAGACCCCGAGTACTTGATACCTGTTCCTTGATTTATCGCGCTATCCACATCCGGGAGGTATATGGGACCCCCCTCAGCCAGAGCTTGATTCCGTCTTATTTCTTGGGGCCACAAACTAGTTTGGGGCTTTATTACTATCCTGTACTTATGCCATGTTTTACTGCTTTATTTACGATTGTGCGAGGTACTGCACACTGTACTGTTTAGGTAAGCGGAGTGATTACGCGGTATCGACACCCCGAGTTTTCGGGTTCCCAGTCGCTTACAGCCATTGTCGCAGACCTTGAGGCCGTCTCGGAGCTTGCTTACTCCGTTGCGGGATCTACTTAAGGGGTGGCCCCCTGAAATATTTCTGAATCTTGTGATTGCTTTGTCGTGAAGGCCTCGTTGGGTTTTTGATTTGGTTTTTCCGAGGTTGATCGAGTGTGTGTTGCTATTGGTGCACCCCGGCCGGGTAAAACTTTCTGAAAGCCGTGTCCGCGGATATGGACGACTTGGAGCACAGTTTCTCGATCATAGACAAGCATAACTAAAGTTTACTGCTATAAATTGACTTATAATGACTAGTAATCAGCTTCACTATAATGGAATGGCTAATTAATACTGCCCACAATTGCTTGTTTGGTTGTCGCTTGCGACAATTGTATCTGACTAGTAAGTATTGCAACTACAACGGAATGGCTGAATAAAAGTACCAACAACTGCTGGGTTTTGGGTTTATCTCATGCTATCTGTACCTGATTAGTAATTGTTGCAACTATCACGGAATGGTTAACTAAAAGTGCCCACTGTTTACTTTATCAGGACGATTATCTAAACCTGACTAGTAAAGTGCCGCAACTATAACTGAATAAGTAAAATTGCCAACTGTGTGAGTTCCTCGGTTGACTTCCTCGTTTGGTCTCGAGGGGGAAACACCAGGATGGGTTTGTTTGGTGATAGCTTCAGGTTGGATCCGGTTAGGTCACTCTTATCCCTCTCTGATATCCGCCAGTTGTATCGAGTCTCTATAGGTTGTTTAGTGCATGCTGCCGCTGCCGCTCAGTCCACCATACCTATGTAGGCGAGGACCGCCGAATTCTAGCCTCGCCGTGTACTGGCCTCAGTACTGACGCTCCTTCTTTTTCCTTTGCCCTTCGTCGGCACCCCTTTTGTTTAAGCAGGTTTGAGATCGACGTCGTTAGCAGGGTTACCCTTCCGGCTTGGCCTGGGCAGGGTTATGGACGCCATTGGTTATTCTTCAGGGCTCTTAGCCCCATTTGCATCTTGTCCGTAGCTGGACGCTCTATCGTTTTCAAGGTGATTTGGAACTTTGTATATTATATCTGTATTCTTGACTCTCTGAGTCGCTGTTATATATATCTGTTCTGTGGGTCCCATCAAGGACTGTTGTGTAATGTTATTACTTTGCTTTCCACCCGCACGAAAGTGCCTGGTGGGCACCTTCGAATCGTTTCTATGCGGGTTTTGGCGAATTTTGCTCAAACTTGCATAGGTCCGAATCGGAGGGTGTTACAGAATATACAAATCCTATGAACCAATATAAATATGTGAGAACCCAAACATTGTAGACAAGAGGATACAAGATCCAGTGACCAATTATAATCCTAGAATATTTCTACAAGGGACAACAAGATAGGAAACTAGTTCCTATGCCTCAGACCAGCATCATAGGCAAATTAGTTTAAGAAGAAGATTTCCATTTAACTCGATTTAATCCAATCATAAGCTCAATAGAATCAATACAATTGTATAAACCAACTGTAACATCCCTAAATTCATATTCCAAAACTCATTCATATCATCTAAGCATTCATCATAATTTAGGGTTCTTCTCAAAAACAGAAGCTTGTGCTATGATTTCATGTGAGTAAAATTTCACTCATTAGACCATCACTTTTTGAAACTTAAATGTTAAGGAACTTGTTTGCTTGCCCCACTATTGGAAAGATTGAGTGTAAAAGTTTAACCAAAATGTTCAAATTAGAAATAATTCCCAAAACCTCTATTTCAAACATTTGCAAAATGGTGCATAGTCTCTGTTTGTTTGAAATCCAAGTCTGACCAAACCCTTGCAAGGAAGCCCCACAAGTTTTGACCTATTTCTAAGACCAATTCACCCCTGCAAAACCCCAGGAGAATTTGAATTCAAATTGTATTTGAAACCATTTGAAAACATAACCAGAAAATCGAATTAGAAAAGAAAAAAGACTAGACAAAGGAAAAGGGCCAAGCGCCAGGTTTCTGGCCCAACAGAGGATCGAGCCCAACTAGCCCACCCGGGGAGTTCCTTTTCTTTTCTCACGCGCGAACGCACACAGCCAGTCGCTGACAAACAGACCCCACCCATATTTCGCACACTTCGCCGACAAGCGGGCCATGGCCACGCTGTCATCGTCTTCCCCAAACCCCGCCCGCGACCACGTCGCAGCTGCAGTGACTGCCGGTGATGGCGCGGCTTAATTGGGCAATTAAACACAGGCGTTTCCTGTCGAGGCACCGGCTATAAGATCCCCACATCCCCACGATCATTTTCCCCCAGTCAATCTCACACTCACGCCACCAGGCTGCCCACGACTCGCTCGAGACCGCCGCAGACAGAGCCAACTCCGGCGACCGATTCAGGTGAGCCCCGTGCGCCCCTTCCCCTCTGGATTGTTCGAGACACTTAGTAATTCTCTTGCGCACCTTCTAACCACAACAGAGCATCCTGTACTGCCCCAGGTCGCCGTGTTCGCTTGACGCCGTAAGCACCCGACAACCACCCCAACTCCGGCGAGCAATCTCAGTAAGTTCCGAGCGCCCCTTGCTTTCTTATTCACCCGAGCGTGTTCGCAATTGTCCTGCGCATCTCCTAAACCCATTGGTTCGTGTTAGGGCGACGCGGAACCTCGACAACGACTCCGACAACACCCACCCGACGCTAGACGTAACTCCGACGAGATCTAGAGCCCATCTCCGAGCGCCCCTCCGCAAGCCAGTACCACGACGAGCTTCAGCAGCCTCCGACGAACCTGGTAAGACCCCTCTCCCTCTCGCGGACGATTGTCACATCCCAAGATTTTCCAAATCTTGTAATGTGAAAATATATTAATAAAATAAAACTTTGTTTGATTTTCAGAGCCAGAAGAAAGTTTTTGAATGCAATTGGAGCTTCAAACCCATTTGAATTTAATAAAAACTAAAGGGATTTAAAAAGATAAACATTTAATAAAAGGAAAATAAAAACATTTGGAAATACTATTTTGAAACAATTAAATGAAAAGATTTGTTTTCAAATGAAATAGAAGTTTTACAAATAAGGATTATTTTATAAAGCCAAAATTAAAACCTTGGCCAAGCTTTGGGAATTAAAACATTTAATTTTAAAAATAAAATTAGCAAAGGTTTATTTAAATAAATTAATAAGGATTTAATATCCAACTTTGTCTAAATGAAAAGTTTTACCAATTTAATTAAAACATCAAACTTATTAAATTGTTTTAAATAAGTTTCTAAGTATTTTATATTCTCAAATAAAACCTACTGAAGTGTTTTGGTTTTATTTTAGTTTCCAAAATAAAGATTTTAATAAAACAAATCCTATTGAATTAAATGAATAAAAATCTATTCATTTAATTGTTATTGGACCCTAAAATAAAATGTTATTTTATTTTAAACAAGTTTCCAAGTATTCCTTATTTCCAAATAAAACCTACTGATTTGGTTTTGAAAATATTTGGTTTTAAAATGGAGATTTTATTAAATAAACCAAACCCTATTTTGTTAATAAACCATGGTCCATTTTATTTAATTAATAAATGGAACCTAAAAAGATTTAAAATATTATTTTGGAAGTTGGTTTATGCTACTAAACAGAACCAAAAACTCATTACAAGTTTGAATTGTTTGAATGGTTTGCATTGTTGATTGAATCATTTGTTTGAATATCAAATCAGAAAATAGAAATAGAAAAGAATAAAACAAACAGGCAGAAAAAAATATGGAAAAGGACAGACCCAACTGAGCCAGCCCAACAGCCCACTTAGCCCAGTTCTCTCCTCCCCGCAGAAAACGATTCGAACCAACTATCTGACCCGCGTAGACGATGACATGTGGACCCTTCTCCTTATCCCTTTCCCATTGACCAGCGGACCCCTTTCCACTGTTGTTCTTTTCCACCCACGCGACCCCTTCTTCCCCCTCGCCGGCCGTTGCAGACTTAATTTTGCGGCATCAATTCTCCTTAACGCGGCCACCTTAACTCGCAGTGATCAAGCTCGATAAAACGCCAGCACGTCCTCTCTCGTTCCCCTCTGCCTCCTTCCCCAAGCACGCCCCAGGCTGCCGTATTTCGTCAGCCACTCTCTCTGACTCCGACGACCCTTCTCGCCAATTCCGGCCAGCACACGCCCCCTTCCGCCTCCCTGAGCACACGAGCACACTCACCATACCTTGACGCATCCTTCTGTGTCAATCACTCGACCGCGGGCGCCCCAGAGCTTTGGCTTGGACTAGCTCTGACAGCGCCGCCGCCTGTTTCTTCTCCGACGACGACCCCCAGGTAGAAACCGACCGCCCCTCTGCTTCTCGATTATGCTAGCATCTTCGCCTTGGTCTTGCGCACCTAATCATGCCCTCCGTTTGGCTTCTCGTGATCGATAGCGTCGCCTCCGACCACAACCAGGACCACCTGACGCAGTTCACAACTCCGACGAGGAATTCCTGCAACCCTAGTGTGCCCCTTGACCAACCACGAGTACCTTGAGCTTCTCCGTGTTCTCCTGAGCCTGGTGAGCATCTTCTTACACTTCCTTGCTTCCTACTTAGCCAGCGCCGCCGCCATCTGGCCGCACCGCCGCTCGCCGGTGACCTCGCGCCGCCAGTTCTTGGCTATCAGATAGGAGCCGTCCGATATCGATCGAGTGGACGTGATAGAATCACTTAATAGTGAAAAGGTATGCTCCCTGTGCCGTGCGATCAAACTAGATCCTGCGGTCCGTAGCACGTGATCCAGACGAACCGGTATCAGCTAATCACGACGTGACGCGTGGCCATGTTTTGATTTAAAAACAGATTTGAATCTGTTCTAGATTCAATTTTCAAACCTCTGTAACTTTCAAACCACACGTCCAAAAATTACAAATTTTATGTCGTTGGATTCAGGAGAACAAACCCTAGCCAACCATGCCCTTAGTTTAGCAAATAGTAGATGTTAGCTTGTTTGAAATTGCAGAAACCTTTGTATGCTTGTTAAGAATGTAAAAATTGTTTTAAATTGAATTTAGGGTTAAAATCTTTGGCAATTGGATTTATTTGAACCTACTGACCCTAGGAAACACTTTGTGGACACAAAAATGTATTTGGAGAAATTAAGAAATGATTCTTTAATTTAAAACCATTTCTAGTCAAATAGAAATGTAATTTATTTATTGAAAATAATTTTAAAGTAAAACCTTTGAAAATTGATTTGTTGTGACCTTACTGACCCTAGGAACCAACCCTTGGTGTTAAAAATAATTATGGAAAGATTTAGGTTGGATTACTTGACTTAGTCATTTTCTAGCCAAATAAAAAGAATGGTTTTTGTTATAAAAATGTTTATGAAAAGAAAACTTTAAGGAAATGTTTTGGACCAAACCTACTGACCTAAAAACACCAAGTTTTGCAAATTAGCAACTCATTTGGTGAACAACTTAAGAGTTTTGCCTTAATAAAAACATTTTTCACCACATGAAATGATAAATGGATTTAAAATAGTTTTTTGGACAAAACCCTCTTGCTAATGACCTTGCCACATGAGTAATTGACCAATTTGGATCTTACAAAGTTTAGAAACCCCATAGAGACCCCTTGCAAAATAAAACTATCTTGTGCATGCTCCCATGCATGACTTAGATTCCATTACTTTGTATGTGTGAAGAATTGTTTGTTTGACTTTGCTTTGGAATGTGAATTGAATTTGTGTTTTCTTGATTGATTTGTAGTGAAGTGTGAGACTAGAAAGATCAAGGAGTGAACCACCATTCCCTACCAAAAAGGCAAGTGATGCTTCATACTTTTGTCCCATTACTTTCTCTATGCATTAGTGATTTTGCTAAGTAAACTTGCATGGATTTTGCTAAGTATAGATCTTGCTATAGGAAAACTTAGTAGATGAATCCTTAGTAGGATTTCCTAAGTTAAGTTTCCTATTACTACCAAGCTTAGCCTAGCTAATAGAAAACATGGGTGGAAAATATATTCACACTATGGAAAAATATTCTAAGTCTGAGGACTTATGTTTTGTTTAATAAAACAACTAAGTTAATGAATCACCTGGGTGGAATGGAAGGATGGGGATATGTTGAGTGGTTCACAAGGCCATGGACTTGGATTGTGTATCTCACTTGTGGTATGCCACCCAGGAACAAAGGGATTTGAGATGTCAAATGTTGAGAAGCTTCAAGTGCAACCACTTGGCAATATGGGCTCTGCCATGATCATATAGGTTGCAAGAACTTAGCCATATGGACAGTGGGTGGTAGTGTTTGATAGGTTGGAGCGCGTCCATTTCGGTCTAAGGGAAAGCTTCTGAAAGATCTTGTCTTGGGAAACCAAGTCTTGTGGGGAAATTGCACCACCTCTGCAGAGTGTAAAATCTAAGTACTTAGCCATGTCCCTGGTAAAGGACAATTTTGAGCATCAAGACATGGAAGCAATCAAGAATCTCATCATTCAAATTTCTAAAGTTAAAATCTTGTGGTTTGAACAAGGGTTGTTTGAATTCTTCAATCATTGATGGAGAGATGGCTTGGTACAAGGATCTTGAAATCTTTGATTGAGAAAAAAATGTTTTTGACAAGCAAAAACTTGGTATTTTCAAAATGATAAGAAAAATCTATTTTAAGCAATGCAAGCCTCAACTCCACTTAGCCAAATGCATATATATGATAGACTCCACCATAATACCATAGTATCACTTGCCAATACAATTCAAATGTATTGACCTTTGTGGCTGTAACTTGTATGTTGCAGGTTTGATTGATTTTAGTGAAGATTAATTGATTAGGATTACAAAGTCTACAACCAACATCTGCCTGTGGCACTTTGAAGATGATGGACCCCATGCTTATAGTTATTCCGCTGCAATGTAATGTAATAGCCATATGAGCTAAGTAAGATGTAATAAATCTATGTTATTCCTGGTTATAAAGTTATATTATGACCTTTGTTTCTTGATATTACATCTTAACTGTGGATGCTAGCTATTGATCCAGGGACTAGCATTGTAAACACAGGAGGCTCTATCTTATTAAAGATTGGGACCTCTTACAACGATGTATAACGCCGACGCCGCCGTAGTCAGACGCGCCGCCGCTAGTCAACGCCGCCAGCTCCGCCCGTTCGTGGCTTGATGGTTTGGTCCGTTGGATCTGCATCGTAGGGCTGGGATAGATCTAGGCCGAAGAGGTATGCGCGCGTCTGGATCGTTAGATCTAAGTTGGATCCTACGGCCTGCGACTGCCGATCCGCGCGAAGCGGTACGCACCAGTAAGGTTGCGACGCGTGGCAGGGTTTAATTCAAAAACAGAATTTAAAACCTGATTTAGATCCAAACTTCAAACTACTATTACTTTTGAATGCCACGTTAGATTTTTACAAATTTTATACCGTTGGATTCAGTGAAACCAGACCTTTCTGTATGTCCAATTTGTTTAACAAATAGTAACCATTAAAATGACTTTATTTGTGGAATCATATTTAAAGCTATTTTGAGTATAGGTTTGTTTTGATAATTAGTTTTAATGTTAAATAAGTTTGTTATGGCAAATTTTATGACCGGTTATGTTTCAGTATCATGCACATGCTTGGTAAAATTTCCAAAATCACCACTTAGTAAAATTCTTGCATGCATGCATTCATATTATTTTTGATTGAATAAATTGTGTGAAATTGAATGCTATAATTTTTCTTGTAGATTTTGCTAGTGATTGTGATTGTGAAGAGTGCTACTCTCCCCACTACCAAGGCAAGTGATATTTTCATGAATATATCTATCCTATGTTTTGTACTAGCATTAGATATTTTGCTAAGTCTTGCATGCTATCTTTGCCTAATGTCAAGATGGGAAATCCTAAGTAGTGTATAATGGTAGATTTGCTAGGGGAATTTTCCTAAGATAAGTTCCCATAACATGCTTAGCCTAGCTACTTAGCAAACAAGGGTGGTGAACATCTATACTTATTATGATGAAAATATTTCTAAGTCAAGAGACTTATGCTTTCCTAATAAAACAACTAAGTCAAATGAACCTCCTGGTGGAATGGAAAGATTGGGTTATGTTGAGTGGTTACACAAGGCCATGGACTTGGGTTGTGTATCTCACTTGTGGTATGCCACCCAGGCACAAAGGGATTTGGAGGCCAAGTGTTGAGAAAGCTTACAGTGCAACCACTTGGCAATATGGGCTCTGCCATGATCATATAGGTTGCTAGAACTTAGTCACTTGGACAGTTGGTGGTAGTTGGGATGATAGGTTGGAGCGCGTCCATTTTGACTAAGGAAAGGCTTCTGAAAGGTCCTGTCTTGGGAAACCAAGTCTGGTGGGGAAAGTGCACAACCTCTGCAGATGGAAAACCTAAGTACTTAGCCTAGTCCAAGGCAATGGACAACTTGAACATCAAGACATGGAAGCTACAAGAATCTCATCACTCCAACTTCTAAGTAAAAATTTGTGGGTGAACAAGGGTGAAGGACCCCAATGTCTATTGGTGGTTTCTTGGGAATGTTTTGACAAAGAAAAACTTAGTGATTTCAACTAATAGGAAAAACTTAATTTCAAGCAAAGCAAGCCAAGCTACACTTAGCCAAAATGCATATAGTAATATAGTCCACTTAAAATATACTAAGGTATCACTTGCCAATACTATTCCAAAGTATTGACCCTCTGTGGCTGTAACTTGTGATGTTGCAGGTTACTCCGATGATGATTAGGAGTCATGAGTCTACACTCAACATGCTTGCCTGTGGCACATGAAGATGAAGACTTATGTTTATTTACTTATTCCATAAACTCTTGTACTAGGCCTATGGCCCTGAGTTGTAAAAGACTATGTTTTATCTCTGGAATGAATGTAATAAACGACCTTTGTATCTGTGTACTTCATCTTAAACTGTGGATGCTAGCATTGATCCAGGGACTAGTATTGCAATCACAGGGATCCTTTCCTTTATAAAAGAGGGGTCTAACAGATGGTATCAGAGCACTGTGTTGCCTGTAGGATTATGACCCTAGGATTGGAAAAACCACTAAGGAAAAAGTTTTCAACTACTTCTACACTTGTCTATTCTTCTCGTAAAACTTTTCTAATCTCTTTCAACTTCCTTTGTAGATGAACTCCATCAACGAAGCCGTGAAGAAAGGACCACTCATGACCATGACCTTGGAGTGTGAAACTGAGTTTCCCAATCTTCTCAAGGACCTCATGGTGGCAATGGAAGCACATGGTGCAGCTGTGTACAAGGGCTTTCCAGTGATGGATGAAGGAGTGGAGTATTGGTGGGTGCAACTTCACTTGTACAAAAACAAGGGAGACAACCACAAAGAAAGGGGATTCTGCATGTACACCAACACTACAATGCACACCACATTCTTTGAGTCAGCCAGGGATGCAGCTTGGAGGACTATCAAAGAACTAAGTGCTAGAGTCAAGTGCAGAATGCTCAACCTCCAAAAGGACTTAGAGAAAGAGAAGGAGATTACTCAAGAGTTGCAAGCCACCAACCAAGAGATAAGGGGAGATGTTATAGACTTAGTGATAGAGTCAAGAGAGCAAGATTGGTGGATTGCCTCCAGGAACATTGTGTTTGCTAATAGATCCCGTGAGATTGGATTGTAAGGACACTTCGTTAGTTGGACCACCACTTATCACCCTATTTCCAAAAATGATACTTTAATAAGTGTGGACCTTGATTGATGTAATGGACTTATGTATGCATGACTTGTGTGATGATTTTGTTCTATGGATATGTATGAATGTTGTCTTGATTTACCTTGAATTGTGTTGTTCTAACTTTTTCATTCTTATAAATAGATGCCTATTGCCATCAGCACTGTTGAGGAGTTTCAGGTTACTCGTTTTGGTCCCCGTATCATTGAGCTTACCACTTTGCTCGATCTCCCTCTTCCCACCATCACGGTGTACCCACTTACCAAGTTCGAGAGGAAGGATCTCTGGGGCTTCAAGGTGAACCAGCCCGGACGCCAGACTGAGCCTACTACGGAGGCCATTGTCTTCAAGATGATGCACGACGACAGAGAGAGAGGCATGGAGGTAGTCATGCAGGACCTGATAGGACGACTGTTAGGCCGTCACTCCCGACAGGTTAGGGGCACCCACTTTCACGTCTTCGGAAGACGTGATGTTGATGGAGAGTCCATCAACTTTGAGGACGACTCGAGGAGCACTGCAGAGCCGATACGTCTCTATCTCCAGGACTTAGAGACTCTTCTCAGGCACGTAGATACGGACAGGATGAACGTCATGCTCGGAAATGACGAGCTTCAGGTGCAGCTTCGCGAGAAGGACAAGCTTTTTGCGCAGCAGGATGAGATGATCAAGGAAATGGAGACAAAGTTCGAGGCCCAGGACCGCAAGTTCAAGAGTCAGGAGAAACGCGTCCAGGATAGGAACAAGAAGATCCGGGAAATGACCGAGGAACTGAAGTCCAAGGATTTCGAACTAGAACAGCAGCAGATGGTTATTGAGAGGCTTCGTTCCCAGAAGAGGGCTCTCAAGGCCAAGGTCGATTCCTTGACCACTACGATTGAGGAGAACAAGACCACGATGGAGAACGCAGGTCTTACCTTCGTCGAGGAGGAGATTGTTATTGATGAGTAGACTCGACTACTCGTTCACCTTTTCATATTCATACTTGTTATTGTGAACTTGTTATTGGACCATCCGACATGTGGATGGCTTGCCACTTGTGTGTCTTATTTCATGAACTTATCATCTGGTTGTTGAGTTTTATTCTTATGTTGCATGTTATGTGAAATGCTTGTGATGTATTGTGCATAAAACATCTAAGGGTATCTCATACTTATCTATTTGAACAAACCACAGATGCCTCCCCGTCGCGCAAACCCCAACCCCAATAACATCACCCCGGAAATGCAACAAATGATGAATGCGCAAACACAGCTTATGCAAATGATGACGACATTCATTCAAAACTAGAATAACAACAACAACGACCCCAACAACAACAACAACAACAACAACAACCCCAATAACAACAACAACAACCCACCGGGTTTTGATATGCTCACCAGATTTCTGCGTTTGAGGCCAGCAAAGTTTTCGGGAACAACTGATCCCATGGTGGCCAATGACTGGCTACGTTCCGTGAACAAGGACTTAGTGACTGTGGGCTGCACGGATGCTGAAAAAGTCAGATTCGCAGCAAATCTGTTGGAAGGACCAGCCGCCACATGGTGGGACAACTTCCAAATCACCACTCCTATTGATGAGGTGACTTGGGCTATCTTTGAAGATGGCTTTCGCACTGCTCATATCTCATCAGGAATGATGAGCCTGAAAAAGAAGGAGTTTCACAACCTGAAACAGCGCCACGGCAGCGTGGCAGAATACATAGAAGAGTTCAACAATCTGGCACGCTATGCACCGGATGAGGTTGACACAGATGCCAAAAGAAAGGAAAAATTTCTGGAAGGCTTGAATGATGAGCTGAATATGCAGTTGTCTGTGGCATATGTTCCAACTTATCAGTCTTTGTGTGACAAGGCTGCTATTTTGGAAAGTAAAATGAAGCAAGTCGAGAGTAGAAAGAGGAAACACTCCGACAAACACAGCTCGGGATCGTCTCACAAACGATCTCACTATGATGACAGTGGCAACTCAGGATCCCATAAACATGGGAAATTCAGCAAGCACAACCACAACCGTCATGACAACAAGCATCACCGCAGTCATGACAAGGACAAGTACAAGAACCACAAGGGTGGACATAAGAGCCACTATGGTGGAAATGGTAGTGGAAATGGAGGCCAACCTCCTAAAAAGGACATCAGTCAGGTTGAGTGCTTCAAATGCAAGAAGCTGGGGCATTATGCTAATGAGTGACCTGAGAAGAAAGTTGAAGGACCTAACAAGCCAAATCCTTTTCAGAAAGGACAGGTTAACCACATTAATGTGGAGGAGGTCTATGAGGAGCCTGATGCCGTGGCTGGTAAGTTCAGACTCAATTCAATTTCAGCATTTGTAATCTTTGATACCGGTGCATCTCATTCATTCATATCAAAGGCATTTTTTGATAGAAATGGGTTTGCATCAGAAAACATTGGGTGTCCAATAAAGGTTAGTTCTCCGGGGGGAGATATGATTGTAAGCCTTGGATGCCGGGATCTCATCATAGAGTTTGGTAAGCATAAGTTTCCAGTAAGCCTGATAATCCTAGATTCCCAAGGACTAGACGTAATTTTGGGAATGGATTGGATGGCTAAGTATGAAGGAGTATTAGATTGTGCCAATCGTATAGTTACACTCACAACCCCCGAAGGAAAAAGAATAAAATTCAAGTCAAACTTTGAATCCAAAGGAAGTAGGCTGAATTCTCTTAAGGGGGTTAGCATGGATAGTGTGCCAATAGTATGTGAGTATCCGGATGTGTTTCCGGAAGAGTTACCAGGAATGCCACCGGATAGAGATGTGGAGTTTCTGATAGACTTGGTGCCAGGATCAGGACCAATAGCTAAGAGACCGTACAAAATGTCGGTTGATGAACTGAAAGAGCTCAAGAAGCAGCTAGGAGAACAGTTGCAGAAAGGGTTTATTCAACCAAGTTCTTCATCTTGGGTAGCCCCAGTATTGTTCGTGGAGAAGAAGGATAGAACACAAAGATTATGTATTGACTACCGTTCTCTCAACGAGGTTACCATCAAGAACAAATATCCTTTGCCAAGAATCAACGACTTGTTTGATCAGCTAGAAGGAGCATGTGTATTCTCGAAGATTGATCTCCGGTCAGGTTATTTTCAACTCAAGATAAGAGAGCAAGACATACCAAAAACAGCATTCACCACAAGGTATGGATTGTATGAGTATACTGTGATGCCTTTTGGATTAACCAACGCTCCGGCATACTTCATGAATATGATGAACAAGGTGTTCATGGAATTTCTTGACAAGTTCGTTGTCGTTTTCATCGATGACATCTTGGTCTACTCCAAGAGCAAGGAAGAACATGAAAGACACTTACGCTTGATACTTGAGAAACTGAGGGAACATAAACTTTATGCCAAATTCAGCAAGTGTGAGTTCTGGTTAGAGAAAGTTGGTTTTCTTGGTCATGTGATGACGAAGGATGGTGTGGCAGTTGATCCTGCTAAGGTTTCAGCGGTGACAGAATGGGAATCACCCAAGAATGTGAAAGAAGTTCGTAGTTTCCTTGGCTTAGCAGGTTACTACAGAAGGTTCATTGAAAATTTCTCGAAGGTTGCTAAGCCAATGACGGAATTGCTAAAGAAAGACAAGAAATTTGCTTGGTCTGAAGGTTGCGAAGTCAGCTTCCAAGAATTGAAGAAGAGACTGGTGACAGCACCAGTTCTATGTCTGCCAGATTTAGAAAAGGATTTCCAAGTATATTGTGATGCGTCTCATCAAGGTTTGGGTGCCGTACTTATGCAAGACGGTAAAGTCGTAGCTTATGCTTCGAGACAACTCAAAACTCATGAAGTAAACTATCCTACTCATGATTTGGAGTTGGCCTCTGTCGTCCATGCACTCAAAACATGGAGACATTACCTTTTGGGAAAACGATGTGAAGTGTTCACCGATCATAAAATCTTGAAGTATATCTTCACCCAGAAGAAATCAACACGAGACAAAGAAGATGGCTAGAACTTATCAAGGATTACGACTTAAGTTTGCAATATCATCCTGGTAAAGCAAATGTAGTAGCGGATGCTCTAAGTCGTAAGACGTTTGTAAATGGCCTTACCAAAGGTGATTTACCAGAAGACTTGTGTAAGCAATTCAAAGAACTCAGGTTGGAAATTGTGCCTGAAGGACATCTCATGTCTTTGGATGTTCAACCCACTCTATTGGACAAGATCCAAGAAGCCCAGAAGACCGATAAGGAAATTGAAAAGATTAAGGAAAATATTAGTCTAGGGAAAGCTAAGAGTTTCCATATAGACGAACAAGGTACTTTATGGCACAGGAAACGTATATGTGTTCCACAAGACCCGGAGTTGCGGAAACTGATCTTACAAGAAGGTCACAATTCTCTGTATTCTATTCACCCAGGAAACACCAAGATGTACATGGATATGAAAGAAAGATTTTGGTGGAACAATCTAAAAAGGGACATCGCCGAGCATATTGCTTTGTGTGATGTGTGTAGCAGAGTAAAAGCGGAGCACCAGAAACCAGCGGGTTTACTTCAACCACTGCCTATTCCTGAATGGAAGTGGGAAAATATTGGTATGGATTTCATTACCGGATTACCAAGGACAAGGTCAGGGTATGATTCCATATGGGTAGTAGTGGATCGCCTAACTAAAGTGGCTCATTTTATACCCGTGAAGACAACCTATACAAGTGCCAAGTTAGCAAACATCTACATTAGAAGAATCGTATGCCTTCACGGTGTGCCTAAGAGTATTGTATCAGATAGAGGAACTCAGTTCACTTCTCACTTTTGGAGACAGCTTCATGAATCTTTGGGAACAAGATTGGAATTCAGCACTGCTTTTCATCCTCAAACTGAAGGACAAACATAAAGGACTAATCAAATTCTTCAAGACATGTTGAGGGCATGTGCCTTAGACTATGGAGCAAGTTGGGATGAAAGCTTGCCTTATGTAGAGTTCTCTTACAACAATAGTCATCAAGTTAGTATTGGAATGGCACCATTTGAGTTACTCTACGGAAGGAAATGTACCACCCCATTACTATGGAATGGTGTGGGAGAGAGAAGTTTATTTGGACCTGATCTTATCAAAGACGCCAAAGAGAAGGTCAAATTGGTTAAGGACAGGTTGAGGGTAGCACAGTCCCGACAGAAAAGCTACGCAGATTCTAAGCGTAGAGAAGTCACCTACGAAGTTGGGGATAGAGCTTATCTTAGAGTATCGCCACTTCGTGGAGTAAAAAGGTTTGGAGTCAAAGGGAAGTTGGCACCAAGATATGTTGGGCCATTCAAGATTCTAAGTCGCAAGGGAGAAGTTGCATATGAAGTTGAATTGCCAGAATCTCTGTCAGCTGTCCATAATGTGTTTCATGTGAGTCAGCTCAAGAAATGTCACCCAGAGATGGAGGAATCATCTTTGAAGGATACCATACCTTTGGAAGAAGTCCAATTAGAAAGTGATCTCACCTATGAGGAAAAGACTGTCAAGATTCTTGAGACCGCAAAAAGAGTCACAAGGACAAAAACTATCAAGTTTTGCAGAGTGCAATGGAATCATCACTCCGAAGAGGAAGTAACATGGGAAAGAGAAGATGATCTTCGGAAAGACCACCCACACCTATTTGCTAGCCAATCCGAATCTCGAGGGCGAGATTCATCTTAAGGGGGTTAGATTTGTAACATCCCTAAATTCATATTCCAAAACTCATTCATATCATCTAAGCATTCATCATAATTTAGGGTTCTTCTCAAAAACAGAAGCTTGTGCTATGATTTCATGTGAGTAAAATTTCACTCATTAGACCATCACTTTTTGAAACTTAAATGTTAAGGAACTTGTTTGCTTGCCCCACTATTGGAAATATTGAGTGTAAAAGTTTAACCAAAATGATCAAATTAGAAATAATTCCCAAAACCTCTATTTCAAACATTTGCAAAATGGTGCATAGTCTCTGTTTGTTTGAAATCCAAGTCTGACCAAACCTTTGCAAGGAAGCCCCACAAGTTTTGACCTATTTCTAAGACCAATTCACCCCTGCAAAACCCCAGGAGAATTTGAATTCAAATTGTATTTGAAACCATTTGAAAACATAACCAGAAAATCGAATTAGAAAAGAAAAAGGACTAGACAAAGGAAAAGGGCCAAGCGCCAGGTTTCTGGCCCAACAGAGAATCGAGCCCAACTAGCCCACCCGGGGAGTTCCTTTTCTTTTCTCACGCGCGAACGCACACAGCCAGTCGCTGACAAACAGACCCCACCCCCATTTCGCACACATCGCCGACAAGCAGGCCCTGGCCACGCTGTCATCGTCTTCCCCAAACCCCGCCCGCGACCACGTCGCAGCTGCAGTGACTGCCGGTGATGGCGCGGCTTAATTGGGCAATTAAACACAGGCATTTCCTGTCGAGGTACCGGCTATAAGATCCCCACAACCCCACGATCATTTTCCCCCAGTCAATCTCACACTCACGCCACCAGGCTACCCACGACTCGCTCGAGACCACCGCAGACAGAGCCAACTCCGGCGACCGATTCAGGTGAGCCCCGTGCGCCCCTTCCCCTCTGGATTGTTCGAGACACTTAGTAATTCTCTTGTGCACCTTCTAACCACAACAGAGCATCCTGTACTGCCCCAGGTCGCCGTGTTCGCTTGACGCCGTAAGCACCCGACAACCACCCCAACTCCGGCGAGCAATCTCAGTAAGTTCCGAGCGCCCCTTGCTTTCTTATTCACCCGAGCGTGTTCGCAATTGTCCTGCGCATCTCCTAAACCCATTGGTTCGTGTTAGGGCGACGCAGAACCTCGACAACGACTCCGACAACACCCACCCGACGCCAGACGCAACTCCGACGAGATCTAGAGCCCATCTCCGAGCGCCCCTCCGCTAGCCAGTACCACGACGAGCTTCAGCAGCCTCTGGAGAACCTGGTAAGACCCCTCTCCCTCTCGCGGACGATGTAGAACGCCGGCCTCGCCGTAGTCAGACGCGCCGCCGCTAGTCAACGCCGCCAGCGCCGCCCGTTCGTGGCTTGATGGTTTGGTCTGTTGGATCTGCATCGTAGGGCTAGGATAGATCTAGGCCGAAGAGGTACGCCCGCGTCTGGATCGTTAGATCTAAGTTGGATCCTACGGCCTGCGACTGCCGATCCGCGCGAAGCGGTACGCACCAGTAAGGTTGCGACGCGTGGCAGGGTTTAATTCAAAAACAGAATTTAAAACCTGATTTAGATCGAAACTTCAAACTACTATAACTTTTGAATGCCACGTTAGATTTTTACAAATTTTATACCGTTGGATTCAGTGAAACCAGACCTTTCTGTATGTCCAATTTGTTTAACAAATAGTAACCATTAAAATGACTTTATTTGTGGAATCATATTTAAAGCTATTTTGAGTATAGGTTTGTTTTGATAATTAGTTTTAATGTTAAATAAGTTTGTTATGGCAAATTTTATGACCGGTTATGTTTCAGTATCATGCACATGCTTGGTAAAATTTCCAAAATCACCACTTAGTAAAATTCTTGCATGCATGCATTCATATTATTTTTGATTGAATAAATTGTGTGAAATTGAATGCTATAATTTTTCTTGTAGATTTTGCTAGTGATTGTGATTGTGAAGAGTGCTACTCTCCCCACTACCAAGGCAAGTGATATTTTCATGAATATATCTATCCTATGTTTTGTACTAGCATTAGATATTTTGCTAAGTCTTGCATGCTATCTTTGCCTAATGTCAAGATGGGAAATCCTAAGTAGTGTAGAATGGTAGATTTGCTAGGGGAATTTTCCTAAGATAAGTTCCCATAACATGCTTAGCCTAGCCACTTAGCAAACAAGGGCGGTGAACATCTATACTTATTATGATGAAAATATTTCTAAGTCAAGAGACTTATGCTTTCCTAATAAAACAACTAAGTTAAATGAACCTCCTGGGTGGAATGGAAAGATTGTGTTATGTTGAGTGGTTACACAAGGCCATGGACTTGGGTTGTGTATCTCACTTGTGGTATGCCACCCAGGCACAAAGGGATTTGGAGGCCAAGTGTTGAGAAAGCTTACAGTGCAACCACTTGGCAATATGGGCTCTGCCATGATCATATAGGTTGCTAGAACTTAGTCACTTGGACAGTTGGTGGTAGTTGGGATGATAGGTTGGAGCGCGTCCATTTTGACTAAGGAAAGGCTTCTGAAAGGTCCTGTCTTGGGAAACCAAGTCTGGTGGGGAAAGTGCACAACCTCTGCAGATGGAAAACCTAAGTACTTAGACTAGTCCAAGGCAATGGACAACTTGAGCATCAAGACATGGAAGCTACAAGAATCTCATCACTCCAACTTCTAAGTAAAAATTTGTGGGTGAACAAGGGTGAAGGACCCCAATGTCTATTGGTGGTTTCTTGGGAATGTTTTGACAAAGAAAAACTTAGTGATTTCAACTAATAGGAAAAACTTAATTTCAAGAAAAGCAAGCCAAGCTACACTTAGCCAAAATGCATATAGTAATATAGTCCACTTAAAATATACTAAGGTATCACTTTCCAATACTATTCCAAAGTATTGACCCTCTGTGGCTGTAACTTGTGATGTTGCAGGTTACTCCGATGATGATTAGGAGTCATGAGCCTACACTCAACATGCTTGCCTATGGCACATGAAGATGAAGACTTATGTTTATTTACTTATTCCATAAACTCTTGTACTAGGCCTATGGCCCTGAGTTGTAAAAAACTATGTTTTATCTCTGGAATGAATGTAATAAACGACCTTTGTATCTGTGTACTTCATCTTAAACTGTGGATGCTAGCATTGATCCAGGGACTAGCATTGCAATCACAGGGATCCTTTCCTTTATAAAGGAGGGGTCTAATAGAATCATAATTTAGGGTTCTTCTCAAAAATAGAAGCTTGTGCTATGATTTCATGTGAGTAAAATTTCACTCATTAGACCATCACTTTTTGAAACTTGAATGTTAAGGAACTTGTTTGCTTGCCCCACTATTGGAAAGATTGAGTGTAAAAGTTTAACCAAAATGTTCAAATTAGAAATAATTACCAAAACCTCTATTTCAAACATTTGCAAAATGGTGCATAGTCTCTGTTTTTTTGAAATCCAAGTCTGACCAAACCCTTGCAAGGAAGCCCCACAAGTTTTGACCTATTTCTAAGACCAATTCACTCCTGCAAAACCCCAGGAGAATTTGAATTCAAATTTTATTTGAAACCATTTGAAAACATAACTAGAAAATCGAATTAGAAAAGAAAAAGGACTAGACAAAGGAAAAGGGCCAAGCGCCAGGTTTCTGGCCCAACAGAGGATCGAGCCCAACTAGCCCACCCGGGGAGTTCCTTTTCTTTTCTCACGCGCGAACGCACACAGCCAGTCGCTGACAAACAGACCCCACCCCCATTTCGCACACATCACCGACAAGCGGGCCCTGGCCACGCTGTCATCGTCTTCCCCAAACCCCGCCCGCGACCACGTCGCAGCTGCAGTGACTGCCGGTGATGGCGCGACTTAATTGGGCAATTAAACACAGGCGTTTCCTGTCGAGGCACCGGCTATAAGATCCCCACATCCCCACGATCATTTTCCCCCAGTCAATCTCACACTCACGCCACCAGGCTTCCCACGACTCGCTCGAGACCGCCGTAGACAGAGCCAACTCCGGCGACCGATTCAGGTGAGCCCCGTGCGCCCCTTCCCCTCTGGATTGTTCGAGACACTTAGTAATTCTCTTGCGCACCTTCTAACCACAACAGAGCATCCTGTACTGCCCCAGGTCGCCGTGTTCGCTTGACGCCGTAAGCACCCGACAACCACCCCAACTCCGGCGAGCAATCTCAGTAAGTTCCGAGCGCCCCTTGCTTTCTTATTCACCCGAGCGTGTTCGCAATTGTCCTGTGAATCTCCTAAACCCATTGGTTCGTGTTAGGGCGACGCAGAACCTCGACAACGACTCCGACAACACCCACCCGACGCTAGACGCAACTCCGACGAGATCTAGAGCCCGTCTCCGAGCGCCCCTCCGCTAGCCAGTACCACGACGAGCTTCAGCAGCCTCCGGCAAACCTGGTAAGACCCCTCTCCCTCTCGCGGACGATGTATAACGCCGGCGCCGCCGTAGTCAGACGCGCCGCCGCTAGTCAACGCCGCCAGCGCCGCCCGTTCGTGGCTTGATGGTTTGGTCCGTTGGATCTGCATCGTAGGGCTAGGATAGATCTAGGCCGAAGAGGTACGCGCGCGTCTTGATCTATAGATCTAAGTTGGATCCTACGGCCTGCGACTGCCGATCCGCGCGAAGCGGTATGCACCAGTAAGGTTGCGACGCGTGGCAGGGTTTAATTCAAAAACAGAATTTAAAACCTGATTTAGATCCAAACTTCAAACTACTATAACTTTTGAATGCCACGTTAGATTTTTACAAATTTTATACCGTTGGATTCAGTGAAACCAGACCTTTCTGTATGTCCAATTTGTTTAACAAATAGTAACCATTAAAATGACTTTATTTGTGGAATCATATTTAAAGCTATTTTGAGTATAGGTTTGTTTTGATAATTAGTTTTAATGTTAAATAAGTTTGTTATGGCAAATTTTGACCGGTTATGTTTCAGTATCATGCACATGCTTGGTAAAATTTCCAAAATCACCACTTAGTAAAATTCTTGCATGCATGCATTCATATTATTTTTGATTGAATAAATTGTGTGAAATTGAATGCTATAATTTTTCTTGAAGATTTTGCTAGTGATTGTGATTGTGAAGAGTGCTACTCTCCCCACTACCAAGGCAAGTGATATTTTCATGAATATATCTATCCTATGTTTTGTACTAGCATTAGATATTTTGCTAAGTTTTGCATGCTATCTTTGCCTAATGTCAAGATGGGAAATCCTAAGTAGTGTAGAATGGTAGATTTGCTAGGGGAATTTTCCTAAGATAAGTTCCCATAACATGCTTAGCCTAGCTACTTAGCAAACAAGGGCGGTGAACATCTATACTTATTATGATGAAAATATTTCTAAGTCAAGAGACTTATGCTTTCCTAATAAAACAACTAAGTCAAATGAACCTCCTGGGTGGAATGGAAAGATTGGGTTATGTTGAGTGGTTACACAAGGCCATGGACTTGGGTTGTGTATCTCACTTGTGGTATGCCACCCAGGCACAAAGGGATTTGGAGGCCAAGTGTTGATAAAGCTTACAGTGCAACCACTTGGCAATATGGGCTCTGCCATGATCATATAGGTTGCTAGAACTTAGTCACTTGGACAGTTGGTGGTAGTTGGGATGATAGGTTGGAGCGCGTCCATTTTGACTAAGGAAAGGCTTCTGAAAGGTCCTGTCTTGGGAAACCAAGTCTGGTGGGGAAAGTGCACAACCTCTGCAGATGGAAAACCTAAGTACTTAGACTAGTCCAAGGCAATGGACAACTTGAGCATCAAGACATGGAAGCTACAAGAATCTCATCACTCCAACTTCTAAGTAAAAATTTGTGGGTGAACAAGGGTGAAGGACCCCAATGTCTATTGGTGGTTTCTTGGGAATGTTTTGACAAAGAAAAACTTAGTGATTTCAACTAATAGGAAAAACTTAATTTCAAGAAAAGCAAGCCAAGCTACACTTAGCCAAAATGCATATAGTAATATAGTCCACTTAAAATATACTAAGGTATCACTTTCCAATACTATTCCAAAGTATTGACCCTCTGTGGCTGTAACTTGTGATGTTGCAGGTTACTCCGATGATGATTAGGAGTCATGAGCCTACACTCAACATGCTTGCCTATGGCACATGAAGATGAAGACTTATGTTTATTTACTTATTCCATAAACTCTTGTACTAGGCCTATGGCCCTGAGTTGTAAAAAACTATGTTTTATCTCTGGAATGAATGTAATAAACGACCTTTGTATCTGTGTACTTCATCTTAAACTGTGGATGCTAGCATTGATCCAGGGACTAGCATTGCAATCACAGGGATCCTTTCCTTTATAAAGGAGGGGTCTAATAGAATCATAATTTAGGGTTCTTCTCAAAAATAGAAGCTTGTGCTATGATTTCATGTGAGTAAAATTTCACTCATTAGACCATCACTTTTTGAAACTTGAATGTTAAGGAACTTGTTTGCTTGCCCCACTATTGGAAAGATTGAGTGTAAAAGTTTAAACCAAAATGTTCAAATTAGAAATAATTACCAAAACCTCTATTTCAAACATTTGCAAAATGGTGCATAGTCTCTGTTTTTTTGAAATCCAAGTCTGACCAAACCCTTGCAAGGAAGCCCCACAAGTTTTGACCTATTTCTAAGACCAATTCACTCCTTCAAAACCCCAGGAGAATTTGAATTCAAATTTTATTTGAAACCATTTGAAAACATAACTAGAAAATCGAATTAGAAAAGAAAAAGGACTAGACAAAGGAAAAGGGCCAAGCGCCAGGTTTCTGGCCCAACAGAGGATCGAGCCCAACTAGCCCACCCGGGGAGTTCCTTTTCTTTTCTCACGCGCGAACGCACACAGCCAGTCGCTGACAAACAGACCCCACCCCCATTTCGCACACATCGCCGACAAGCGGGCCCTGGCCACGCTGTCATCGTCTTCCCCAAACCCCGCCCGCGACCACGTCGCAGCTGCAGTGACTGCCGGTGATGGCGCGACTTAATTGGGCAATTGAACACAGGCGTTTCCTGTCGAGGCACCGGCTATAAGATCCCCACATCCCCACGATCATTTTCCCCCAGTCAATCTCACACTCACGCCACCAGGCTTCCCACGACTCGCTCGAGACCGCCGTAGACAGAGCCAACTCCGACGACCGATTCAGGTGAGCCCCGTGCGCCCCTTCCCCTCTGGATTGTTCGAGACACTTAGTAATTCTCTTGCGCACCTTCTAACCACAACAGAGCATCCTGTACTGCCCCAGGTCGCCGTGTTCGCTTGACGCCGTAAGCACCCGACAACCACCCCAACTCCGGCGAGCAATCTCAGTAAGTTCCGAGCGCCCCTTGCTTTCTTATTCACCCGAGCGTGTTCGCAATTGTCCTGTGAATCTCCTAAACCCATTGGTTCGTGTTAGGGCCGCAGAACTCGACGATCCGACGCGAAGCGGTATGCACCAGTAAGGTTGCGACGCGTGGCAGGGTTTAATTAAAAACAGAATTTAAAATCCTGATTTAGATCCAAACTTCAAACTACTATAACTTTTGAATGCCACGTTAGATTTTTACAAATTTTATACCGTTGGATTCAGTGAAACCAGACCTTTCTGTATGTCCAATTTGTTTAACAAATAGTAACCATTAAAATGACTTTATTTGTGGAATCATATTTAAAGCTATTTTGAGTATAGGTTTGTTTTGATAATTAGTTTTAATGTTAAATAAGTTTGTTATGGCAAATTTTGACCGGTTATGTTTCAGTATCATGCACATGCTTGGTAAAATTTCCAAAATCACCACTTAGTAAAATTCTTGCATGCATGCATTCATATTATTTTTGATTGAATAAATTGTGTGAAATTGAATGCTATAATTTTTCTTGTAGATTTTGCTAGTGATTGTGATTGTGAAGAGTGCTACTCTCCCCACTACCAAGGCAAGTGATATTTTCATGAATATATCTATCCTATGTTTTGTACTAGCATTAGATATTTTGCTAAGTTTTGCATGCTATCTTTGCCTAATGTCAAGATGGGAAATCCTAAGTAGTGTAGAATGGTAGATTTGCTAGGGGAATTTTCCTAAGATAAGTTCCCATAACATGCTTAGCCTAGCTACTTAGCAAACAAGGGCGGTGAACATCTATACTTATTATGATGAAAATATTTCTAAGTCAAGAGACTTATGCTTTCCTAATAAAACAACTAAGTCAAATGAACCTCCTGGGTGGAATGGAAAGATTGGGTTATGTTGAGTGGTTACACAAGGCCATGGACTTGGGTTGTGTATCTCACTTGTGGTATGCCACCCAGGCACAAAGGGATTTGGAGGCCAAGTGTTGATAAAGCTTACAGTGCAACCACTTGGCAATATGGGCTCTGCCATGATCATATAGGTTGCTAGAACTTAGTCACTTGGACAGTTGGTGGTAGTTGGGATGATAGGTTGGAGCGCGTCCATTTTGACTAAGGAAAGGCTTCTGAAAGGTCCTGTCTTGGGAAACCAAGTCTGGTGGGGAAAGTGCACAACCTCTGCAGATGGAAAACCTAAGTACTTAGACTAGTCCAAGGCAATGGACAACTTGAGCATCAAGACATGGAAGCTACAAGAATCTCATCACTCCAACTTCTAAGTAAAAATTTGTGGGTGAACAAGGGTGAAGGACCCCAATGTCTATTGGTGGTTTCTTGGGAATGTTTTGACAAAGAAAAACTTAGTGATTTCAACTAATAGGAAAAACTTAATTTCAAGCAAAGCAAGCCAAGCTACACTTAGCCAAAATGCATATAGTAATATAGTCCACTTAAAATATACTAAGGTATCACTTGCCAATACTATTCCAAAGTATTGACCCTCTGTGGCTGTAACTTGTGATGTTGCAGGTTACTCCGATGATGATTAGGAGTCATGAGCCTACACTCAACATGCTTGCCTATGGCACATGAAGATGAAGACTTATGTTTATTTACTTATTCCATAAACTCTTGTACTAGGCCTATGGCCCTGAGTTGTAAAAAACTATGTTTTATCTCTGGAATGAATGTAATAAACGACCTTTGTATCTGTGTACTTCATCTTAAACTGTGGATGCTAGCATTGATCCAGGGACTAGCATTGCAATCACAGGGATCCTTTCCTTTATAAAGGAGGGGTCTAATAGAATCATAATTTAGGGTTCTTCTCAAAAACAGAAGCTTGTGCTATGATTTCATGTGAGTAAAATTTCACTCATTAGACCATCACTTTTTGAAACTTGAATGTTAAGGAACTTGTTTGCTTGCCCCACTATTGGAAAGATTGAGTGTAAAAGTTTAACCAAAATGTTCAAATTAGAAATAATTCCCAAAACCTCTATTTCAAACATTTGCAAAATGGTGCATAGTCTCTGTTTTTTTGAAATCCAAGTCTGACCAAACCCTTGCAAGGAAGCCCCACAAGTTTTGACCTATTTCTAAGACCAATTCACCCCTGCAAAACCCCAGGAGAATTTGAATTCAAATTTTATTTGAAACCATTTGAAAACATAACCAGAAAATCGAATTAGAAAAGAAAAAGGACTAGACAAAGGAAAAGGGCCAAGCGCCAGGTTTCTGGCCCAACAGAGGATCGAGCCCAACTAGCCCACCCGGGGAGTTCCTTTTCTTTTCTCACGCGCGAACGCACATAGCCAGTCGCTGACAAACAGACCCCACCCCCATTTCGCACACATCGCCGACAAGCGGGCCCTGGCCACGCTGTCATCGTCTTCCCCAAACCCCGCCCGCGACCATGTCGCAGCTGCAGTGACTGCCGTTGATGGCGCGGCTTAATTGGGCAATTAAACACAGGCGTTTCCTGTCGAGGCACCGGCTATAAGATCCCCACATCCCCACGATCATTTTCCCCCAGTCAATCTCACACTCACGCCACCAGGCTGCCCACGACTCGCTCGAGACCGCCGTAGACAGAGCCAACTCCGGCGACCGATTCAGGTGAGCCCCGTGCGCCCCTTCCCCTCTGGATTGTTCGAGACACTTAGTAATTCTCTTGCGCACCTTCTAACCACAACAGAGCATCCTGTACTGCCCCAGGTCGCCGTGTTCGCTTGACGCCGTAAGCACCCGAAAACCACCCCAACTCCGGCGAGCAATCTCAGTAAGTTCCGAGCGCCCCTTGCTTTCTTATTCACCCGAGCGTGTTCGCAATTGTCCTGCGCATCTCCTAAACTCATTGGTTCATGTTAGGGCGACACAGAACCTCGACAACGACTCCGACAACACCCACCCGACGCCAGACGCAACTCCGACGAGATCTAGAGCCCATCTCCGAGCGCCCCTCCGCAATCCAGTACCACGACGAGCTTCAGCAGCCTCCGGCGAACCTGGTAAGACCCCTCTCCCTCTCGCGGACGATGTAGAACACCGGCGCCGCCGTAGTCAGACGCGCCGCCGCTAGTCAACGCCGCCAGCGCCGCCCGTTCGTGGCTTGATGGTTTGGTCCGTTGGATCTGCATCGTAGGGCTAGAATAGATCTAGGCCGAAGAGGTACGCGCGCGTCTGGATCGTTAGATCTAAGTTGGATCCTACGGCCTGCGACTGCCGATCCGCGCGAAGCGGTACGCACCAGTAAGGTTGCGACGCGTGGCAGGGTTTAATTCAAAAACAGAATTTAAAACCTGATTTAGATCCAAACTTCAAACTACTATAACTTTTGAATGCCACGTTAGATTTTTACAAATTTTATACCGTTGGATTCAGTGAAACCAGACCTTTCTGTATGTCCAATTTGTTTAACAAATAGTAACCATTAAAATGACTTTATTTGTGGAATCATATTTAAAGCTATTTTGAGTATAGGTTTGTTTTGATAATTAGTTTTAATGTTAAATAAGTTTGTTATGGAAAATTTTGACCGGTTATGTTTCAGTATCATGCACATGCTTGGTAAAATTTCCAAAATCACCACTTAGTAAAATTCTTGCATGCATGCATTCATATTATTTTTGATTGAATAAATTGTGTGAAATTGAATGCTATAATTTTTCTTGTAGATTTTGCTAGTGATTGTGATTGTGAAGAGTTCTACTCTCCCCACTACCAAGGCAAGTGATATTTTCATGAATATATCTATCCTATGTTTTGTACTAGCATTAGATATTTTGCTAAGTCTTGCATGCTATCTTTGCCTAATGTCAAGATGGGAAATCCTAAGTAGTGTAGAATGGTAGATTTGCTAGGGGAATTTTCCTAAGATAAGTTCCCATAACATGCTTAGCCTAGCTACTTAGCAAACAAGGGCGGTGAACATCTATACTTATTATGATGAAAATATTTCTAAGTCAAGAGACTTATGCTTTCCTAATAAAAACAACTAAGTCAAATGAACCTCCTGGGTGGAATGGAAAGATTGGGTTATGTTGAGTGGTTACACAAGGCCATGGACTTGGGTTGTGTATCTCACTTGTGGTATGCCACCCAGGCACAAAGGGATTTGGAGGCCAAGTGTTGAGAAAGCTTACAGTGCAACCACTTGGCAATATGGGCTCTTCCATGATCATATAGGTTGCTAGAACTTAGTCACTTGGACAGTTGGTGGTAGTTGGGATGATAGGTTGGAGCGCGTCCATTTTGACTAAGGAAAGGCTTCTGAAAGGTCCTGTCTTGGGAAACCAAGTCTGGTGGGGAAAGTGCACAACCTCTGCAGATGGAAAACCTAAGTACTTAGCCTAGTCCAAGGCAATGGACAACTTGAGCATCAAGACATGGAAGCTACAAGAATCTCATCACTCCAACTTCTAAGTAAAAATTTGTGGGTGAACAAGGGTGAAGGACCCCAATGTATATTGGTGGTTTCTTGGGAATGTTTTGACAAAGAAAAACTTAGTGATTTCAACTAATAGGAAAAACTTAATTTCAAGCAAAGCAAGCCAAGCTACACTTAGCCAAAATGCATATAGTAATATAGTCCACTTAAAATATACTAAGGTATCACTTGCCAATACTATTCCAAAGTATTGACCCTCTGTGGCTGTAACTTGTGATGTTGCAGGTTACTCCGATGATGATTAGGAGTCATGAGCCTACACTCAACATGCTTGCCTATGGCACATGAAGATGAAGACTTGTGTTTATTTACTTATTCCATAAACTCTTGTACTAGGCCTATGGCCCTGAGTTGTAAAAAACTATGTTTTATCTCTGGAATGAATGTAATAAACGACCTTTGTATCTGTGTACTTCATCTTAAACTGTGGATGCTAGCATTGATCCAGGGACTAGCATTGCAATCACAGGGATCCTTTCCTTTATAAAGGAGGGGTCTAACAGAATCATAATTTAGGGTTCTTCTCAAAAACAGAAGCTTGTGCTATGATTTCATGTGAGCAAAATTTCACTCATTAGACCATCACTTTTTGAAACTTAAATGTTAAGGAACTTGTTTGCTTGCCCCACTATTGGAAAGATTGAGTGTAAAAGTTTAACCAAAATGTTCAAATTAGAAATAATTCCCAAAACCTCTATTTCAAACATTTGCAAAATGGTGCATAGTCTCTGTTTTTTTGAAATCCAAGTCTGACCAAACCCTTGCAAGGAAGCCCCACAAGTTTTGACCTATTTCTAAGACCAATTCACCCCTGCAAAACCCCAGGAGAATTTGAATTCAAATTTTATTTGAAACCATTTGAAAACATAACCAGAAAATCGAATTAGAAAAGAAAAAGGATTAGACAAAGGAAAAGGGCCAAGCGCCAGATTTCTGGCCCAACAGAGGATCGAGCCCAACTAGCCCACCCGGGGAGTTCCTTTTCTTTTCTCACGCGCGAACGCACACAGCCAGTCGCTGACAAACAGACCCCACCCCCATTTCGCACACATCGCCGACAAGCGGGCCCTGGCCACGCTGTCATCGTCTTCCCCAAACCCCGCCCGCGACCACGTCGCAGCTGCAGTGACTGCCGGTGATGGCGCGGCTTAATTGGGCAATTAAACACAGGCGTTTCCTGTCGAGGCACCGGCTATAAGATCCCCATATCCCCACGATCATTTTCCCCCAGTCAATCTCACACTCACGCCACCAGGATGCCCACGACTCGCTCGAGACCGCCGTAGACAGAGCCAACTCCGGCGACCGATTCAGGTGAGCCCCGTGCGCCCCTTCCCCTCTGGATTGTTCGAGACACTTAGTAATTCTCTTGCGCACCTTCTAACCACAACAGAGCATCCTGTACTGCCCCAGGTCGCCGTGTTCGCTTGACGCCGTAAGCACCCGACAACCACCCCAACTCCGGCGAGCAATCTCAGTAAGTTCCGAGCGCCCCTTGCTTTCTTATTCACCCGAGCGTGTTCGCAATTGTCCTGCGCATCTCCTAAACCCATTGGTTCGTGTTAGGGCGATGCAGAACCTCGACAACGACTCCGACAACACCCACCCGACGCCAGACGCAACTCCGACGAGATCTAGAGCCCATCTCCGAGCGCCCCTCCGCTAGCCAGTACCACGACGAGCTTCAGCAGCCTCCGGCAAACCTGGTAAGACCCCTCTCCCTCTCGCGGACGATGTATAACGCCGGTGCCGCCGTAGTCAGACGCGCCGCCGCTAGTCAACGCCGCCAGCGCCGCCCGTTCGTGGCTTGATGGTTTGGTCCGTTGGATCTGCATCGTAGGGCTAGGATAGATCTAGGCCGAAGAGGTACGCGCGCGTCTGGATCGTTAGATCTAAGTTGGATCCTACGGCCTGCGACTGCCGATCCGCGCGAAGCGGTATGCACCAGTAAGGTTGCGACGCGTGGCAGGGTTTAATTCAAAAACAGAATTTAAAACCTGATTTAGATCCAAACTTCAAACTACTATAACTTTTGAATGCCACGTTAGATTTTTACAAATTTTATACCGTTGGATTCAGTGAAACCAGACCTTTCTGTATGTCCAATTTGTTTAACAAATAGTAACCATTAAAATGACTTTATTTGTGGAATCATATTTAAAGCTATTTTGAGTATAGGTTTGTTTTGATAATTAGTTTTAATGTTAAATAAGTTTGTTATGGCAAATTTTATGACCGGTTATGTTTCAGTATCATGCACATGCTTGGTAAAATTTCCAAAATCACCACTTAGTAAAATTCTTGCATGCATGCATTCATATTATTTTTGATTGAATAAATTGTGTGAAATTGAATGCTATAATTTTTCTTGTAGATTTTGCTAGTGATTGTGATTGTGAAGAGTGCTACTCTCCCCACTACCAAGGCAAGTGATATTTTCATGAATATATCTATCCTATGTTTTGTACTAGCATTAGATATTTTGCTAAGTCTTGCATGCTATCTTTGCCTAATGTCAAGATGGGAAATCCTAAGTAGTGTAGAATGGTAGATTTGCTAGGGGAATTTTCCTAAGATAAGTTCCCATAACATGCTTAGCCTAGCTACTTAGCAAACAAGGGCGGTGAACATCCATACTTATTATGATGAAAATATTTCTAAGTCAAGAGACTTATGCTTTCCTAATAAAACAACTAAGTCAAATGAACCTCCTGGGTGGAATGGAAAGATTGGGTTATGTTGAGTGGTTACACAAGGCCATGGACTTGGGTTGTGTATCTCACTTGTGGTATGCCACCCAGGCACAAAGGGATTTGGAGGCCAAGTGTTGAGAAAGCTTACAGTGCAACCACTTGGCAATATGGGCTCTGCCATGATCATATAGGTTGCTATAACTTAGTCACTTGGACAGTTGGTGGTAGTTGGGATGATAGGTTGGAGCGCGTCCATTTTGACTAAGGAAAGGCTTCTGAAAGGTCCTGTCTTGGGAAACCAAGTCTGGTGGGGAAAGTGCACAACCTCTGCAGATGGAAAACCTAAGTACTTAGCCTAGTCCAAGGCAATGGACAACTTGAGCATCAAGACATGGAAGCTACAAGAATCTCATCACTCCAACTTCTAAGTAAAAATTTGTGGGTGAACAAGGGTGAAGGACCCCAATGTCTATTGGTGGTTTCTTGGGAATGTTTTGACAAAGAAAAACTTAGTGATTTCAACTAATAGGAAAAACTTAATTTCAAGCAAAGCAAGCCAAGCTACACTTAGCCAAAATGCATATAGTAATATAGTCCACTTAAAATATACTAAGGTATCACTTGCCAATACTATTCCAAAGTATTGACCCTCTGTGGCTGTAACTTGTGATGTTGCAGGTTACTCCGATGATGATTAGGAGTCATGAGCCTACACTCAACATGCTTGCCTGTGGCACATGAAGATGAAGACTTATGTTTATTTACTTATTCCATAAACTCTTGTACTAGGCATATGGCCCTGAGTTGTAAAAAACTATGTTTTATCTCTAGAATGAATGTAATAAACGACCTTTGTATCTGTGTACTTCATCTTAAACTGTGGATGCTAGCATTGATCCAGGGACTAGCATTGCAATCACAGGGATCCTTTCCTTTATAAAGGAGGGGTCTAACAGAATCATAATTTAGGGTTCTTCTCAAAAACAGAAGCTTGTGCTATGATTTCATGTGAGTAAAATTTCACTCATTAGACCATCACTTTTTGAAACTTAAATGTTAAGGAACTTGTTTGCTTGCCCCACTATTGGAAAGATTGAGTGTAAAAATTTAACCAAAATGTTCAAATTAGAAATAATTCCCAAAACCTCTATTTCAAACATTTGCAAAGTGGTGCATAGTCTCTGTTTTTTTGAAATCCAAGTCTGACCAAACCCTTGCAAGGAAGCCCCACAAGTTTTGACCTATTTCTAAGACCAATTCACCCCTGCAAAACCCCAGGAGAATTTGAATTCAAATTGTATTTGAAACCATTTGAAAACATAACCAGAAAATCGAATTAGAAAAGAAAAAGGACTAGACAAAGGAAAAGGGCCAAGCGCCAGGTTTCTGGCCCAACAGAGGATCGAGCCCAACTAGCCCACCCGGGGAGTTCCTTTTCTTTTCTCACGCGCGAACGCACACAGCCAGTCGCTGACAAACAGACCCCACCCCCATTTCGCACACATCGCCGACAAGCAGGCCCTGGCCACGCTGTCATCGTCTTCCCCAAACCCCGCCCGCGACCACGTCGCAGCTGCAGTGACTGCCGGTGATGGCGCGGCTTAATTGGGCAATTAAACACAGGCGTTTCCTGTCGAGGCACCGGCTATAAGATCCCCACATCCCCACGATCATTTTCCCCCAGTCAATCTCACACTCACGCCACCAGGCTGCCCACGACTCGCTCGAGACCGCTGTAGACAGAGCCAACTCCGGCGACCGATTCAAGTGAGCCCCGTGCGCCCCTTCCCCTCTGGATTGTTCGAGACACTTAGTAATTCTCTTGCGCACCTTCTAACCACAACAGAGCATCCTGTACTGCCCCAGGTCGCCGTGTTCGCTTGACGCCGTAAGCACCCGACAACCACCCCAACTCCGGCGAGCAATCTCAGTAAGTTCCGAGCGCCCCTTGCTTTCTTATTCACCCGAGCGTGTTCGCAATTGTCCTGCGCATCTCCTAAACCCATTGGTTCGTGTTAGGGCGACACAGAACCTCGACAACGACTCCGACAACACCCACCCGACGCCGGACGCAACTCCGACGAGATCTAGAGCCCATCTCCGAGCGCCCCTCCGCAAGCCAGTACCACGACGAGCTTCAGCAGCCTCCGGCGAACCTGGTAAGACCCCTCTCCCTCTCGCGGACGATGTAGAACGCCGGCGCCGCCGTAGTCAGACGCGCCGCCGCTAGTCAACGCCGCCAGCGCCGCCCGTTCGTGGCTTGATGGTTTGGTCCGTTGGATTTGCATCGTAGGGCTAGAATAGATCTAGGCCGAAGAGGTACGCGCGCGTCTGGATCGTTAGATCTAAGTTGGATCATACGGCCTGCGACTGCCGATCCGCGCGAAGCGGTACGCACCAGTAAGGTTGCGACGCGTGGCATGGTTTAATTCAAAAACAGAATTTAAAACCTGATTTAGATCCAAACTTCAAACTACTATAACTTTTGAATGCCACGTTAGATTTTTACAAATTTTATACCGTTGGATTCAGTGAAACCAGACCTTTCTGTATGTCCAATTTGTTTAACAAATAGTAACCATTAAAATGACTTTATTTCTGGAATCATATTTAAATCTATTTTGAGTATAGGTTTGTTTTGATAATTAGTTTTAATGTTAAATAAGTTTGTTATGGCAAATTTTGACTGGTTATATTTCAGTATCATGCACATGCTTGGTAAAATTTCCAAAATCACCACTTAGTAAAATTCTTGCATGCATGCATTCATATTATTTTTGATTGAATAAATTGTGTGAAATTGAATGCTATAATTTTTCTTGTAGATTTTGCTAGTGATTGTGATTGTGAAGAGTGTTACTCTCCCCACTACCAAGGCAAGTGATATTTTCATGAATATATCTATCCTATGTTTTGTACTAGCATTAGATATTTTGCTAAGTCTTGCATGCTATCTTTGCCTAATGTCAAGATTGGAAATCCTAAGTAGTGTAGAATGGTAGATTTGCTAGGGGAATTTTCCTAAGATAAGTTCCCATAACATGCTTAGCCTAGCTACTTAGCAAACAAGGGTGGTGAACATCTATACTTATTATGATGAAAATATTTCTAAGTCAAGAGACTTATGCTTTCCTAATAAAACAACTAAGTCAAATGAACCTCCTGGGTGGAATGGAAAGATTGGGTTATGTTGAGTGGTTACACAAGGCCATGGACTTGGGTTATGTATCTCACTTGTGGTATGCCACCCAGGCACAAAGGGATTTGGAGGCCAAGTGTTGAGAAAGCTTACAGTGCAACCACTTGGCAATATGGGCTCTGCCATGATCATATAGGTTGCTAGAACTTAGTCACTTGGACAGTTGGTGGTAGTTGGGATGATAGATTGGAGCGCGTCCATTTGACTAAGGAAAGGCTTCTGAAAGGTCCTGTCTTGGGAAACCAAGTCTGGTGGGGAAAGTGCACAACCTCTGCAGATGGAAAACCTAAGTACTTAGCCTAGTCCAAGGCAATGGACAACTTGAGCATCAAGAAATGGAAGCTACAAGAATATCATCACTCCAACTTCTAAGTAAAAATTTGTGGGTGAACAAGGGTGAAGGACCCCAATGTCTATTGGTGGTTTCTTGGGAATGTTTTGACAAAGAAAAACTTAGTGATTTCAACTAATAGGAAAAACTTAATTTCAAGCAAAGCAAGCCAAGCTACACTTAGCCAAAATGCATATAGTAATATAGTCCACTTAAAATATACTAAGGTATCACTTGCCAATACTATTCCAAAGTATTGACCCTCTGTGGCTGTAACTTGTGATGTTGCAGGTTACTCCGATGATGATTAGGAGTCATGAGTCTACACTCAACATTCTTGCCTGTGGCACATGAAGATGAAGACTTATGTTTATTTACTTATTCCATAAACTCTTGTACTAGGCCTATGGCCCTGAGTTGTAAAAGACTATGTTTTATCTCTGGGATGAATGTAATAAACGACCTTTGTATCTGTGTACTTCTTCTTAAACTGTGGATGCTAGCATTGATCCAGGGACTAGCATTGCAATCACAGGGATCCTTTCCTTTATAAAGGAGGGGTCTAACACCAACATCTTGTGTGCCATAGTTAAATGGTTTCAGAAGAACAAGTTCTATAAGCCAAGTAAAACCATTATTTAGATACCACAAGGAAAGTGGCAAGCCATTGGATATCATTTTCCTGAGACTACACCTCAGAAATCATCATCAAGCTTACCTATGCAATTATAGAGTATCATTAAAGTAAAATGATTAATCTCAATCTGTTTATGACCATACAAGCCAACATCTACTATATAGTGAGTAATCACTGACAGTGCTACTGTCAGTACTAGTGTACTGATAGTAGATAAACCCACCAATCATCAACACCACTAGACAGATTTCACAGTAATATTATCATATTAATCAAGCTCAAATACCAATTGGATGCAACACTATAGAACCACTAGCATCCGATAATCAAATCAAGACAGTAAGCACTAAAGTGCAATTGATCACAATCCTCACTAGGCACCACTACCAGTCTAGTTCATCATTTACAATTAAACAGAGGGATGAACCCTAAAACTAGGTATGAACCCTAGAATAGGATATGAACCCTAATTAGGGATACATGGAAGCGACACATAGCATAGATCAGAAGGGGTAGAGGACAAGCAACCACAAGAGGGAAACCAAATCAACTCACCATAGGTCCTCGCTGTAGATTAGAAGAGGAAGCAGAGAGGCCGACGAGCACACGACGGCACGGGGAGCACCCAAGGGGCACTACGACCCGTACCGAGCCGAAGTGGCGGCCACAGCAACGTCTGAAGACGAGCAGCACCACCACCACCACCACGACCACAACACACTACTAGGAAACAGGCTGTTAGTGGCGCACCCGAAATGCCCATCCGTGGCGCACTAGCAGTGCGCCACGAGCCTTGCGCTACGGCTATCTCTCAGCCGTGGCGCACTGCCTAGTGCGCCACGGTTGTGTAGAGATAGGCGTAGCGCACCTCCTAGTGCGCTACAGAAGTTTGGGATGGTGCGCTACCCCTGGGATCTTCTGTGGCGCACTACCTAGTGCGCCACTAAACTTCCATAGTGCACTTTAGGTGTAGTGCGCCACAGAAGGTAGACCATGTGCGCCACCGATGTATTTTTTGTTTTTTTATTTCCGAGCCAGATTATATGCAATACAGATTATATACAATATTACAGCAAATATACACACACAGATACAAGATATACAATTATATATATAAATACTCAATATGAAAAACAAGATTGAAACAAATACATATGGATAAGTCTCATACATGAATACATAGTCTAAGTTAATTACATTGTTTCGATCATGTTACAAAGTAGTAGTTGGTGACATGCGAATACATGTGTCGATCGAACAAGTTAGAGCTTGGAAGCTCGCCTAGACATCTAAACTAGCTAGCTAGACACAAACGCGGGATAAATAACCAAAGAAGATAAGCATGATCACCGCCTCGACGAAGGTGTAGGTCTTCATCCGGTTCCTTGTCCTAACTCCCGCTAGATAGCGCGTGTATCTAGCTTCCGCCTCCGCCATAGTGTTGTACCCTTTGTAGCTATTGCCGCTGAAACGGTGCACCTGTCTCCGGCAGTCTTCCCAATCATCGTAGACTCCGGGAACCCGTCCCTTGTACACGACGTACCACGTCATCTATAAGTTGACAATAATAATTAACCGATTATTGAAAAAAAACATATATAATTAGAGTCGCATATGAAGATACACTTATAGAAAGTACTCCTAAATCAAAAAGACCAAACTCAAAAAGCATGCCTCATATATAACTAGGTTGTTCGACACAGGAATATGCTACGATGGAACTGTTTGCCAAGTAGGATGCACAACACCTGGACCTGTGCATAGCACAAGGCGAACAATCCCATCGCAGCACATTCACATATAGTGTGCCACGACATTTCAATCATCGGCATTATTCTCGAAAAAGACCAAAGTAACTCAAAAAGCATGCCTCATATATATACATAGGTCGTTGGACACAGGAATATGCTACGATGGAACCGTACGCCAAGTAGGATGCACAACACCTGGACTTGTGCATAGCACAAGGCGTACAATCCCATCGTAGCACATTCACATATATAGTGTGCCACGACATTTCAATCATCGGCATTATTCTCGAAAAAGACCAAAGTAGCTCGAAAAGAATGCCTCATATATAACTAGCTAGGCCGTTGGACATAGGAATATGCTATGACGGAACGGTTAGCCAAGTAGGATGCACAATTCCTGGACTTGTGCATATCACAAGGCTAACTATCCCGTCATAGCACATTCATATATATATATATTGTTCCACGACATTTCAATCATCGGCATATTCTCGAAAAATACAAAAATAACTCGAAAAGAATGCCTCATATATATACATAGGTCGTTGGACACAGGAATATGCTACGATGGAACGGTGAGCCAAGTAGGATGCACAAGACCTGGACTTGTGCATATCACAAGGCTCACAGTCCCATCGTAGCACATTCACATATATAGTGTGCCACGACTTTCAATCATCAGCATTATTCTCGAAAAAAGAGTAAGGAAAAAAAGAAGGACCAAATTGAGCAAAGGACCAAAGAGTAAGCAAAAAAACCAAGCATTGATTGATATATAATAATAATAAGCAAAATAAGTTCAATTGTCGTCCACACACACACAAAGGTCATCTATAGTTTGTAACTACAACTAGGCCAACATCAAGCCTTCTGGTTCGGCTTAGGGAACGGGAGGACGCTTTGTCTCTTCATGAACTTCCTATAGTCACCCTGCATCTCTAGGCGATCTTCTATGTCATGGTTATTCGGGATATTTCCTCCGTAGAAGATCCCCCCCCGAAGTCATGACATCACGAAAGATGATTGCCCCAAACTGCTGCTGGATGCGATACATCTCTTGTCTAATATCCGAATCATTGATCTTGGCCTTTGCTTCGGCCCACTGTTTGAGATGATCTGGCAGCGTAGACTTCTGCTGGTCAAGTAGGAACGCCCTCATGTGATGGAGTGCGTAGTAGGCTTCCTTCTTACTGTTTTCCGGCTGCTTCATGCAGGGGAACTCCGTTACGTGGTTGAAGACGTGCCTACCGAACTTGACCTTCTTACGCACGAAGATGGTGCCTTCCGTCAAGGTAAAGCCAGTGAGAGCATCATCCAGAACTTCCTTGATCTTGTCGTAGTTTTTCTTCTTTTCTAGACTCCCCGAGTCGAAATACGTGGCATGGGAATGCTTCGGAGATAAGGAGATGAGCGTGCAGTGTTCATCTCTACGCAAAAAATTCAAATGGAATGTGTTGGAAAAAGAATGATGATGATCTAATAAAGCCAATCAACGGTGGCGAGTGAATAACGACTTACTCGGGAAAGTAAGGCACGAGAATGTATTCCTTTGTCTTGTTCGCCACGAGGATTCTTTTTAGGTACGAGGCCACGATACGTCGTTCGGCGGGGGAACCCAAGCAGTCGTCACGCATGTAGTAGGGGTCCACTATAGCGATGCCCGGTGTGTTCTCTCTAATGATCTGCATGGCCAGGCTGAGAGAAAACAGACGGACCATGGTATAGTGCAGCGGGTATAGGTGGCACATATTGAAGATGTCGTCGAACCGCAGGAAGAACAGATCCGTAGGGGCATTGTCGATGAAGCCCAAGCCTGGTGGCACCTTAACCACGAATACCGGGTGCGAGGGATCTTTCTCCGATAGAAGGCGTCTGTCTATCGTCAGCACGCCGTCATGCACACTCTGAAGTTCCGAACTGGCGAGCTTCCGCAAATTCTTAGGTAGCATGGGCTCACCCGCCACATGAATCCTCCACATAATTCCCTCAGGTCTTGGTGGCCCGTCCCAAAACCTGATCGGATTCGCAGTTGTTGACGACACAGGCTGGCTCGAGCTGCTAGATTTTCTTTTCCTGCCCTTTTTTCCTGTTGGAGAGCGGGCAGGCACCGCAATCTGAGCACCGGCCGCCCTATGTAGTGTGTCAGGGCTTAGAATAAAGGGTCGGTTGGTTGTATCAGCTGGCTCTGTAAAGGCGCAAGCTGGAGGCGTCTCCTGAGAACCAAACAGACGCTTGGTGATAGTGGCTTTCTCTGTGGGGCCACCAGCTAGGTCTTCTTCATTGCCAAACTGAGTGCTGAAGAAGTGATCATTCCAGTCTTCGTCGTCCTCGGCCGGATCCTGCGCCATGTGCATATCATCAACATGATCATCCGACCCACCGCGTGGAGGTGACGGCGAGGGCGGTAAGGGGGCCTTGCCACCGCTTGTCGCTGGCACAACAGGCGGTGCTGTTGTCTGTGGTGTGATGGCCCCCGCCGTCCCCAAATGGATCATGCTCTTTGGCCATTGCAAGAATAAGCCGAAGCAACTTCTGAGGACAGATGGCTCTTCTTCATCCGCTCCTGGGGGTTGAATGGGAGGTTCCAGGTCGTCGCAGCCCCTTATCACCCGACTAATTTTAACCCTGTGCACGCTATCTGGCATCGGCTTTGAGTGGAACGTGCGCTGCAAGGGTTGAACGATGGTACCCTTGGCAACATCCCTCAGCTCGTTGTTCACGTAGCATAAGAGAGTGCAAGGAACATCCGTCTGCGGAAAACATGTATGGCGTCGTCAGAGCGAGATGCCATAAGAGTAATATATAGATGGCATGAAAGGCGGTAATTAAAGCAATTTGTTTACCGTGATGGCGTCGAGATTGGCTAATGTCGACGCACCGCATACGGCGACGGGCGTGCAAGAGACAGAAGGGCTGCTTGATGGCGCGGTGCTGGCCGCCGGTGTATTCTCCCTACCGACGGGTGCTTGGAGCTCCGGTGCCGCCGCGACGATGGCAGGGGGGCACCAACATGTACTCCGGCGCCGCGGTGATGGCAGGGGGAGTCACCAACACTTGCGGCGCCGCGGTGCTAGCGGGCGGAGTCACGAACATGTAGTTCGCCTGATTCGTCGGCGCCGCGTTGTTCGAGTGGCTGCTGACCATGCTTGGAATCGGGCACGGCCCTACTCGACCACCCGCACTCCAGTTCGCTATTGACTCCACCAAGGTAGGCAGGAAGGACGTGAGGGTGATTGCCAGGTTGTCTTGGACGATCTACGGGATCCGCGCCACTTGTGCCTTAAGTTCTTGAACCTCGCGGTTTTCCTCCTCGCTCCTTCCCGACAGCGCCACATGCGTCCTCGGCGGTGGACCAAAATGATCCACCCAATTCTTACCCCCGAGGCGGGCCAGACGGCCAGCCGACGACGGCTTCTTCGTAACCGGCTCTATTTTCTTGGCCCGGTTCATCGCCCTGTTAAAAGGGTTATCCCACCGGGTGGCCGCCGTCGACCCCTGGGATGAGGAACCCTGGGATCCATGACTAGAAACAATTTCCTCCTCCTGCAGAAGAAGTAACAGTGAATCATTTAGATCATCGATTAGATTGCAATCGTGTTGATCCGCGGTAATTAGATTATACTTACCACAATTTCCTCGAATTCCTTCACCGCAGGATCCGCGGTGAGTTGTTTGGTTTTTGGGTCCACATGGTAACGGGCCCTGATGAAGTTTCGAACCTGCCCGGGTTCGAATTTAGCAAAGGGGTTTTCTATCCCCTTGGATCTATACTCTTCGTCCTCCTTATTCCATTTGGCCTCCGCGGTTCTGTATCCACCAGATCCGAGATGGTGATGACCTATATTCATCGCCTGCAGCACCTTTCCCCGATTACTATTGGCCAGGGCTCTTTTGGATTCACATCTCTCCTTGAACTCCCGGAACTGATCTTCGGTGATCTGCGGGTCAATCTTCTGGATCTCCTCGAGACTTTTGCCTTCTTTATAGATCTTCTTCTTTATCCGGGTTCTCCAGCTGGCCAGGGCGGTGCTCATATTTGTGAGGGCGGATTTGTTTACTTCGTTCCCATGATAATTTGTGTTCTGATACTTAGCGGGGAACTTGTATCTTGCGTGCAGCTTCTCGAAGAGGAGTGTGCGCAAGTGGCCATTATCTTTATGCCGGAGATTCTCGGTGTTGATCGAGATGGTTGTCCGGGTGATCGCCGCCACTTTCCCACCGTACCCTTTGACAACAAGGGCGGGCTCCAAAGGAACCCCTAATGGGGTCACTTCGGTAATTTCCATGACCGTGCCGACCGTGTTCGGGCGCCGGTCCTTCGGCTTCTTCTTCTTCTTCTTCTTCTTCTTAGGAGGGTTGCTACCACTCCCTGTGCCCTCGCCGCCATCAGTGGTTTCATCGTCCGCCGTTCCTTCGGATTATTCCTCCGCGTCTTCCATCTCATCATTCTCGCTCTCCTGGGGATGGTATTCTTCATCGTCTTCTAGCCGCTGGGCCGCCTCCCAGAATGTCAATTGTTTATTCGGAGGTCTGAGTTCTCCTTCAGCGCTGATGCGCTTAGAACATCCAGCCTCGTCGTTGTCACACATCTTTGCACTAATAAAAAACAAATAATTGGTTAAATGCACGGAAAAATCCGGCATGACCTTTGCTAATTTTCTTAAACTAGGAGTGCCCGATTTCTGCCGAAACGGAAGTTAATCAACATTCCGGCAAAAATCGGGACTCGTTTCATACAAGAACCTGCATACACACATAATAAAGTGTTTCATACAAGCACAAGCACAATTTCAAGTGCTAAAATTATATCACCACATATTATATCACCTGTCATTGATGACATCAAGCAAATACATGCAGATTATAACACCTGTCATTATATGACATCAAGCAAATACAAGTTTATATGATAATAAATATGACAGCAAGCAAATACACAACCGCGACAAAGAAGCAAATACAAGTTTATATTCACACATTTGGTTCAGCACATATTGATTTTATATATTCACTACAACATATTGTTTGTAGTAGTGCCTTTTCAGCACTACTAGACCATCACCAGGATCAGTACTAAAACCATACTATTCATAATTTGCATGATCACTCATGTAAGTAAAATACTCATGATTTTATTGACTGCCCAACTATAGAGGAGTTTCCTCCTGAACAACCATCTTTGTACTTGGGGCTGGGCTTAATTAGACATCACAGAGTGTATTTATGGTGAAGCATCATGTGGCCCCAGTGTCAATTTTATATATGTCAAATTACTTCTAACTGCATCAGTGCTACTACTGTACTTCTAACTGCATTATGGTGATGATCCCTATTTCCTAAGTTCCTCTATTTCATGATGACCCAATTATAGTGGTGGCAAACGAGCTAATATCCCAGGAAAACAAGTTTAGTGCACCAATTCACACACCATGCTTCCAAACCATAAACCGGCATCACCTAAAACCTGTCACCACTGCCCAATCAATGCAGTTGGACTAGGCTATTCCAGACCACATACACTGGGCCTAATTATTTTATCAAGCAGATATACAATAGAAGAACCTAACCTAAACCTCTAACCTGAATCTTGCTACATTGAACCTAACTTGAACCTAACCTGAAGCTTGCTACACAGAATAAACTCAGGACCCTAACCTTCAACTTGCTACTCTTAACCTTGGCATGTGCTTGACTAGTAGAGGAGCAAACTACTGCATCCAGACTTAACTACATCTGACTGAGACCTCATACAAACATGACGGCAATGGCAACATCAAGTGATGATTAAGCACCAACAATTAAAATCTAGAGCTACATGAGTAGATGAGCCATTGTTTCCCAATTCCCCTTCCCTAAGTAGAACCCAAAGCTCTAGATTTCTAAATTTGGCCAAGTAGAACCCAAAGCTCCAGATTTTATGACAGTAGCATCTACATTGCCTCAACAGTAACATGTCTTAGATCATGGGTCATTTATATACTTGTGAAAGATAACAGTATGCCCACTGTATGATGAAAGTAACATGTTAGGCCAAATTTTATCTAACATCCAATCGACCATCAAGATTTATCTAACACAGTGGAAGATCACTGTAAGCTCACTGTCAAACATAATGTCAATTCTTAGCTACTTGGTACCTGTTTAGTTCTTCATTTTTGTTACTGATCTAGCCAAATGTTCATGTTGTGTTACTGATCTAGACAGCCGGGGACACCTACATGTGCTTTGCTAGATTCCCATGTTTGCTCGTTTTTGTGACAGAAAATTCCCATGGACTTCTCTGAACTCCCATGGCCATCTCATTTTGTCAGACAACCACCAATCATTAGGAAAAAATGTCAATTCCATCAGGTGCTAACCCTAACCCTAACCATTGCTAACCCTAACCATCAGAGGCATCAATTGAATCATCAGGTGCTAACCCTAACCATTGCTCGAGGAGAGAGGAAGAGAAGGAGAGAGGGGAGGGGTAGCACTCACCTCTGAGATGAGGACGACGAGGGCTGGCGGACGAGGTAACGAGGAGGAGGGAGCGGCAGAGCACCTTGCTGTCGGAGGAGCGGAGCCGACGCTGCAGGAACCTCGCCGCCACCAACCTCCTCCTCCACGGAACGAGCGCGTGGGCAAGGCGGCCTCCTCCTCCTCCTAGCGTGGCGGCCTCCTCCTCCTCCTCCTGGCGTGGCGGTCTCCTCCTCCAGGGATGCGGCGGCCTCCTCCTCCTGGGATGCAGCGGCGGCGGCGCGTCGTCGATGGGGATGGGGACGATGCGGGGAGGGACTTAGACGATCTAGCTGTGTCTGAGGACGATGGGGAGGGCGTGGCTCAACTAGTCCTACCCACTTAGGCGTAGCGCACCCTGGCCAAGTGCGCTACGGATAACCGTAGTGCACTTGGCCAGGGTGCGCTACGCCTAAGTGGGTAGGACTAGCTGATAAGAGGGCTGCCACCCCGATAGTTACCACTAGCTCGCCTTATCCCACTGGTTCCAGCCACTCCTTTATTCTATAAACCTGTGAGCACCTAGGTTCGAATCCTGGTGCCCACCTTTTTTATTTTAAAAATATTTTTAAATGTTCCAAAAAATGCCCAAAAGTGGTGATATATGCCATAAAAGTTTTGTTTTGTTTTTAAAATACTTTTAAATATTCCAAAAATTCCCAAAGGTGATAATATATGTCATAAAAGTGGTACAAATAGGATTCAAAATATGTCATAATAATTTGTACATGATTCAAATATGTCATAATAATTTGTCCATAAATATTACAATCTTTTTCGACCACGCATTTTACAATATTTTTGAGCTAGCGTTTTACAATCTTTTTTCCCTTCTTTGTCGCGGTTGAATAATTTAGCCCCGGCACTTTAATGTTTCTTCTTTCGAACGGGCTACCTTTTTTGGGTAGGGTTGTCCTTTTTCTTCTTGTGATGTATGTTGCTGCATCGTAGTCGTCGTCATCTTCGATCTTTGGATCGCCGTACTGGTCGAAGTCTTGCTCGTTGGAGACTCCATCCATTCCGATGATGTTTCTTTTTCCTCTCCTCACGACAACACGGCTAGGCTTTGTCGGGTCGGTAATGAAAAAACATTGGTCCACTTTGGTAGCCAGTACCCACGATTCATTTTTCGCGGCCACGTTTGCACCGGTGGCCTTGGATTTGGCTGCTTCGGGTATAACCATGGTTGTGAAATACCGGTCTTCTCTTTCGACGCTCTTTGCCCATCTGACACGGAACATCGGCACCTTTTCTCCACAGTAGTCGAGCTCCCAGATCTCCTCGATTCTTCCGTAGAATCTTTCCTTCACGTTGTCATCGGTGTAGAATTCCGACGTTACGCCTGAGTTCTGATAATCACACTTGTTGTCCTTTTCCTCCGTGTAGAATGTGTAGCCGTTGATATCATACGCCTGATAGGTCACCAGGTTTTGCATCGGTCCCTGCGACAAGGTGAATATGATCTTTTCCGTGTCAGAAGAATGCGAGCGCGGGGGATTATCAAGGAGCATTTGCCTAATCCAACGCGTGAAATCTGAGTTGTGCTCTTTGATTATCTCTCCCTGCGTCCTCTATATGCCCCGGTCACTGTACTTCTTCTCGATTAACTTTTTGTGCTTCTGTACCCAAGGATCGACCAGTTCTAAATGCTGTAGCGCGACAAGGTTTGCTCGATCAAAGTCTGCGCATCGAAAATCAAAGTCTGCATGCAGTATGCGACGACCCTCTCGGTGACCAGATCCGTCGAGCTTGCCAAGGTGTCTGTTGATGGGAAGACCGACAGGGTTCTCGATGTCTAGATAATTCGTGCAGAAAGAGATGCACTCTTCGGCTAGAAAGCCCTTGGCTATGCTTCCATCTGGACGGGACCTGTTGCGAACGTATCCTTTCATGTGTCCGTTCATCCTTTCGAACGCCATCATGCTGCGGAGGAACATCGGCCCGAGTTGTACGATGTCCTCCACGGCATGGACCAGCAGATGCACCATAATGTCGAAGAATGCGGGTGGGAAGTAGACCTCAAGCTCACATAGTATCACCACGATCTCACTAGAGACCGGAGATGATTCAAGCCAATCGACTTCCTAGAGATGACGTCGAAAAACTTGCATAGGCCAAATAACGTTTCACGGACGTGCTCGTCCATTATCCCTCTTAGTGCGACCGGAAGTACTTGCGTCATTAGCACGACACAGTCGTGAGACTTCATGCCACTGAACCTCTGCTTCGCCTCGTCTAGGTATCTGCTTATCTTGCCCGCGTAGCCGTAAGGAAATTTGACTCCTAGAAGGCACTTGAAAAACTGTTTGATCTCATCCTGGCTTAGAGTGAAGCAAGAAGGAGGGCAGTAATATTCGTTCTTCTTGAACTTTTTACCCTTCCGACGACCTTGTGTCGTCTCCGACTCATGATCATCGTCATCTTCCTGATCATCAGGAGTAGTGCGTCCTCCGTGAAGCTCCTTCCGGATACCCAAGCATATCAGGTCGTGCCTTGCTTTCGGACCATCTTTCGTCCTATCTGGCATGTTGATTATGGTGGCGACCAGACTCTCGCACACGTTTTTCGTGATATGCATGATGTCGAGGCTATGAGGCGTGCGGAGAAACTTCCAGTATGGCAACTCCCAGAAAACAGACCTTGTTTTCCATACCTTCATCAGCGGTTTGTCTTGTTGCTGCCTCTTTCGCTTCTTTCCAGGCTTAGGACAATCTTTCCAGTTTTTCAGCAACTCTTCCACTTCTTCGCTGCTCCTATGCTCTAGGATTCCTCGGGTCTCTGATTTGCCATCGAACAGGTCTCCACGTTTTCTCCATGGATCATTCTTACCGAGCCACCTCCGGTGCGCCATAAACATGGTTTTCGATGACCCTGGAGCTTTCTCTAGTTGGAGATAGCTTGTGTTATCCATGCACCTAACGCATGCGCAGAATCATTGGATAACCTGCCTTGAGATATACCCGCAACCTGGATAGTCTTGCACCATAGTGATCAACGCGGCTCTCATAGTGAAATAATCTTGTGCGACGGCGTCGTAAGTATTGGCTCTAGATTCCCATAACGTGGCTAGCTCCTCTTTCAACAGCCCGAGATACAGATTGATGTCGGTACCAGGTTGTTTCGGCCCTTGAATTAGCATACTCATTTGTATGTACTTCTTCTTCATGCACAACCATGGAGGGAGGTTGTACATCCATACAAACACGGGCCAAGTGCTGTTCGTGCTGCTCTGGCTACCGAACGGATTGAGTCCATCGGTGCTCGCACCAAGCCTGATGTTCCTCGAATCTCCACCGAATTCTAGGAATTCGAGGTCCAATGCTTTCCACTGGCTAGCATCTGAAGGGTGCGTCAGCAGCTCATCCTTTTCGAGGTCATCATCATCTCCTGGCTTCTTCCTTTCAGCATGCCATCGCATGAGCTTGCTTCCTTAGGGTCCGCGAAATAGCGCTGCAGACAAGGACTGATAGGAAAGTACCATACCACTTTTCGAGGTGCTTTCTTCCCTTTCTTGTATCGACTCACGCCGCACACCGGACATGTGGTTTTCTCCGCGTCCTCGCCTCGATAAATGATGCAATCGTTGATGCATACGTGATATCTAACGTGCGGTAGATCGAGAGGACAGACGGTTTTCTTGGCATCCTCGATACTAGTTGGAGATGTGTTCCTCTCCGGGAGACGATCGTGCCAGAATGCCATCATATCATCGAAGCTTGCGTCGCTCAATTTGTGCTTTGCCTTCATCTCCATAGCCTTGAGCGTTACATTCAACCAGGTATCATTGGGCCTTCATCCTTCATACAATGGAGTAACCGCGTCTTTCTCAAGTTGCGCAAGCTTGGCTTTCTCTCTAGCGGCAGCCCTGGCGTTACTCGTCTGCTTGAGAAGCAGCTCTTGCACATAAGGGTCCCGCACCCATCCTGACGTTGTTCCATCGTCGTCTGCTCCTCCGGCATCTAGATCATCATCATCCCGGTCTGCTTCCGCACCTTCACCATCTCCAGGAGACTCTTCATCATCTCGCCCGTTCTAGCCGTGATGATGATCATCGTCATGTTGGCCACCTTCTTCATCGTCTCCATCATCTACGTCATCGCTTATACAACGAGTGTATCCATCCATGAAACCATGGCGGAGCAGGTGCGCCTGCAGATTCCCGGAATCTGGGTCGATCACCCAGTTGAGTTTGCATCTTCTGCACGGACATCTTATATCTGTCTTGTTATTTCGTATCATGTCGGCCGTCGCACATTTCAAAAATCTAGCCACAATGCCTTCGCTCATTATGCGGACCATTTTTGCCTGCACGATGTACACGGTACAATTTTGAAGTCTATTAGAACCACATAATGAATGCATGCATGCAATGGTCGATAGAAAATTTCGGCATGACCTATCCTAAAATTAGGACCTTTGCGAAATGCCAAAGTCTTTCCAAAATGGAAATGAATCAACATTTTGGCAAAACAAATGGCAACTTGTTCACATACAAACACAAGAGAGAGAGAGAGACTGATCCATACACACATGAACATATCATTATCCTCTCCATACACACATGCATGAGCATCATCGATACTCTCCATATACACACACGTATGACCATCGATCCTATCCACATACACACATCATGAGCATCGATCATCTACATACATATGAGCACATTATCCATATACACATGAACACATCCTTACATGGACAACTTACCGAGATGAGAGACCGATCGCGAGAAAGATGGAAAGGAGAGGTGCGCGCGTCGATCGGAGAAGGATAGATGAGAGACCGGAGACCTCCTCTATTACTTATGTAACATCCAAAGCAAGTTTTACATGCTAAAAATGGTGAATGTGTGGAGAAATTGAGGTGGGAAGGAGAAGATCCCGACTAGATCTAAGGAGGAAGAAGAAGGGGAAAGTGAAGTGTGGGGTGGTGGATGTGGTCACACATGTGCACATAAAGTGCTGCCCTAAAGAAATCGACACATCCGTGGCGCACACGGCCCTAGTGCGCCACAGGGAGTACAAACATTTGTGGCGCACTATGCCATGTGCGCCACAGATGCTCCTACTCCCTGTGGCGCACTAGGCCGAGTGCGCCACAGAAGTTTGTGGCCGTTTCAGAGCAGAGGGGGGCATGCGCTTAGGCGTAGCGCACCAGCCCATGTGCGCCACAGATGACCCTAACAACCGTGGCGCACGTGACTATAGTGCACTACAGATGTTTGGCGTGCGGCCAACAGGGCCCTGGCCCACACACATCTGTGGCGCACTATAGTCATGTGCGCCACAGTTGTTCTAGTTATTAGTAGGGCACTACCCACAGGTGAGCCACGCCTGTTTTAGCCGTGGGGCACTTCAACCATGTGAGCCACGGATGTGCTGATTACCTATAGCCGTTTTCCTAGTAGTGACACCACGCTAGAACCACTAGGGGCAGCGGCGAAGGCGTCACCGGCACGACCCCAAACCCTAGGGTTCGGGACGGGGCTAGCCTAGCAGCAGTAGATCTCCAAATCCAAATCGAATTGGGCCAAACGTTGGAGCATGGTTAACATCTACACCATGCATCATGGTGGCAGCCAGGACGGACCACGGCGGCGGGAATCTCACGGCGGCGGTGTCAGCGACCACGGGGTCGAGGAGGAGAAAGGGGTGAGGTCGAGAGAAGGTGAGGCAGAGGACTGGGCCGATAGGGCCAGTACCCCTTCGGGGAGACCCTTTGACTAGGCCAAATGGGCCAAGATGGGCCCAAAAGCCCAATGGGTTGGCCCAAAACCTTAACAGGAATTCTAAGAATTTAAGTAAAAGACTAAAATACCCCTAGAATCTATAAATTCTAGAAAATAAAATAAAAGTCTGAAAAATACAAACAATATATTTTAGACTCATAATAAAATAACCTATTAAATTAAATTAAGAAACCATTGTTAATAAATGAATTTTATGGTTACGTATTTTATAATATATCTATTCCTTATGGAATTTTATAAAATTCAAGAAAATACATAAAAATCAATAAAAATAACTTTTACTATATTTGGTTATTATAGTATTTTAGAAAAATACTTAATAAATATTTAAAGTTACCAAAATAAAATCTCTTTTATTTAAATGCTAATTCTTAAAAAATAATTATTAAGAAAATAAATATAAGAGTTTACATTAAATAAAAATTAGCCTTTAACCTTATAAATAATATATTACATTATAAAATAGTGAAAATAATATTGATAAAATATTAAGGTGTCGTACCTTAAGAAGGAAATTCTTAAGTTCCTAAGAATATTACGAAAAACTAAAATATTGGATAAAACACATAAAGAAAATAAATAACAAATAATGCATTACATTACTATGCATATTCATTTTTGCTTCTTTAAATATTGTCCTTACCGGGCAATAATGATGTTTTGTAGACATAGAAGCTCAAGGTCTAGTGCAAACATCCGACTTCACTACCTTTCAATCACAAGGCAAGTTCATTCCTTGCTCATGTCCTTTGAAGAGTCTTTACCAAAGTATTTATAAATTGTCTGTTGTCATCTATGTTTCAAGGAAAGAAAATATTATTTTCTCAAATAAATTAATGGTTGATATCATCCTAAGTGGTGATATAATGGGGGCAATATAACTTAGTTTTATATTTGCAACAAGGATAATCACCTAGGAATTTAACAACCCATGACATCAGTGATTCTAGCGCCATATATCACGCGTTAACTATGAGATTTGGAATGGGACAGAGAAGTCAGCTGTATCTTCTTCCTCTCGCAAGTAGCCGGATGTGCAGGTCATGGTTGTTATCCTTGTAGCATGCATTAATTGGTAATTCGTAGAGGATATGCAGCATATGGGTGGGAACCCTCAACGTCCCACGATAGTTCTGGAATCTAACGGTCTGTACTAACCATTGCCGTAATTCAGTGGGTGGGCACAGTGTACACCAAGGAGACATGTGGGGTCAGCGAAGGGGGAAGTGATTGGCTTGGATCACCTACTGGGACCCACATCATGGAATTATGGACGGGAAAGTATGCCCGGTTGTGCAACAAGGATTTGATCTCTCATGGGTAAAGTGACACACCTTTGCAGAGTGTAAGAATTGTAACTTGTTACTCCATGTTCTGGGAAGGAGCTACGAACGCGGCAGGAAAGGAACTCCATGAAAGTTCGGGTAAACCTGTGAAGGCTGATGGGCATAGTTTTTAACAATAAAATCAATCTTTGAAGAAAGGTTTACGAAAATTGCATAGTGCCAAGGACTTATAGTACGAGGTGGTAAATAGAGCATCAAACTTCCCACCTTGCATATAATGAACTTGTTGGGTAACGCTGTTACTCACCCTTTCCTTTGATCCCCTACTTAGACTCGGAGGATCCAGAAGATACTCCAATGTATGCAGCAGAATGTCAAGAAGATGTCTTCTATGAGGACTGTGGAAGGGGTGGACTACGGATCAGATATGGTGTCGGCGGCAACGAGTCAGATTAGTTGCCTTAGTAGTAGTAACCAATTGAGTCGAGCAACATTAACAATATATAATAATAAGTTGTTGAGCTCAATTTGGAGTTGAAGTTGTCACTTTAAAACTTCCGCTGAAACACTTTATATTAGGTTTGTAAGTTGAATCTTTTGAATTCTTGAACTTCTGGTATTGTAATAATAATAATAATGTATGTATGTTTGTAATATGGACCCGGAATGTTTCTGTTGTACCACTCTGAGGGATGTGATATTTACGGAACGGTGTTATGTGAATGTCATGTCAACGACTATAGTGTACTACACATGCAGTGGTATGCTGGGTCACCGTAGCGCGGAGTATCTCACGCACTGTCCCGGACTTCTCCCGTGCGACACGTGGTGGATGCGAAGAGGGTCGCATGTAATTTTTCCTTTTTATTTTTTGTAGATTTGAACATGAAAACTTCGATATCTTTCAAATGGAGAGTCCAAATCGATATCCGTTTTCACAGCCTTGCTAGTCTTATCCACATCTTCAAAACTAGATCCATTATTGATATGTTTTGACGAACTTTTTTCTCGTACTGCCTTTGATGCATAGGTTGCACTGCCTTTTGGTCCAGTGCATGGTGCCTTCGGTTGCAATGCACGACACATTGTCCTAGCAGTGCACCGCCCGTGCACTACCCTGTTGTTCTATGTTGCACTGCGTAAGGTCGCAGTGCACTGCGCGGTGTCCTAATAGTGCACTGCCCGTGCAGACGATGTACTACCTCATTATACTGTGTTGCACTGCCTTAGTTCGTAGTGCAGTGCGCGGTGTCCTGGCAGTGTACTTCCCGTGCAGAGGGTGTACTTCCTCTTATACTGTGTTGCACTGCCTTAGTTCGCAGTGCACTGCGCGGTGTCCTGGCAGTGTACTGCCCGTGCAGACGGTGTACTGCCTCATTGTACTGTGTTGCACTGCCTTAGTTTGTAGTGCACTACGCGGTGTCCTGGAAGTGTACTGCCCGTGCAGACGGTGTACTGCCTCGTTGTACTGTGTTGCACTGCCTTAATTTGCAGTGCACTGCGCGGTGTCCTGGCAGTGTACTCCCCTTACAGATGGTGCACTGCATCATTGTACTGCGTTGCACTGCCTTTGTTCGCAGTGCACTGCATGGTATCCTGGCAGTGTACTGTCCGTGCAGACGGTATACTTCCTCATTGTACTGTGTTGCATTGCCTTAGTTCACAGTGCACTGCGCGGTGTCCTAACAGTGTACTGCCCATGCACTTCCCTGTTGTACTGCGTTGCACTGTGTAAACTGTTTTTTAGTGTATTTTTTTCTCTTTTTAGCATTGTATTTTTTTCTGTTTTTTCCGCTAGTTGCGCTCGAGAAAGATAAAAAAAGAATACGCGAGCGAGCTGCTAGCCAGCGCGGGTCGGGCTGTTGTGCGGGCTGGAATACACGCGCTGTCGAGCAGCCGGAAACGCGCGCATGCCGAACGTTCACACGCCACTTGTCGGGCTGCTGTGTGGCCGGGAATACATGCGCTGCCGAGCGGACGAAAACACGCGCTTCCTGAAGAGCGCGCTCGCACTAGTCGTTCTCGAACAACTCTTTCTTTCTGAAAATCCACCGGAAACATGTATATCGCTAGTCCGAGACCATGGGGAATAAACTAGAGGGGAGGGAGATCCTTCATGAGGACGTGTTAGTATGAGAGGGGAGAGGGGGTCCTTTTATAGGAGGAGGGAGGGCATCCCCTCCCCATTGCCGGAGCCCATGGATGGTGCCCCCTCCTCTTCCTCATTCATGTGGAGGGAGCTCCACTCACATAAAGATGAACCTTCACATCTCCACTCAAAATCCCACTCATATTCCATTAAATTTCCACCAAATTTAATGCAATCTCTCTTTAAATAAAAATCCTTTTATTTATTTATTTAGATTTTTGTTTATTACATTAATTAACAAACATTCACATAAAAACCTTGCTAGTATTCTATTTCACCTAAAACAATTCCGGTGTCTAGTGAAATAAATTCCCGCGCTTTGTAAATATTTTCGTCAAGAAACTATTTCTTCCAAAATGTGTCGGTGTCTCTTAAGTGTGTCACCCTATGTTTCGCGAATAACGCGGACATGATCGAGACCCCTCTCGGATCAATAATCAGAAGCGGGACCTGGAGATCCATACTGACTCCCACACATTCAATGATGACTTCTTGTGATCGTGAGAACCTTATACGCTAGTATCTTAATCCCATTGTCTCGTGATATATAACATGTCCGAGATTCGATCATCGGTATCTTTATACCTAGTTTGATCTCGTTACCGACATGTACTCTTTTCTTGTTCCCGCGATACAACATTCTACTGATCAAATCACTTGCTTGCAAGCTAACCAATGTGATATCACCGAGAGGGCCCAAAGTATATCTATCCATCATCGGGATGGAAAAATTCCACTCTTGATCCATTAGCCTCAACATAACACTACCCATATTTATAATCCCCTGTTATGGTGTGACGTTTGATGTTATCAAGATACTCTTCTAGTGTTAGTGATTGACATGATCTCATGGTCTAAGGACTAGGATTACTTCATATGATGTTATAGCAACATAAACTCAATGACTTTGATCGTAATGCTATACTTCGGATGAATGTTCATCACACCATTCCAATAATGTTGTGACCTCGTTATTAACAACATCCAGTGCCCATGATCAGGAAATCTTGATCATCTTTTTAATCAACGAGCTAGTTTATAAGAGAGGCATAACTAGGAACTTTCCATTTGTTTATTAAACACACATGTATTAACATTTTCGTATTAATCCAATTATATCATGCAAAATAAACATCTATCATATACTTGGAATATACATAATAACAATATTATTATTACCTCTCAGGGCATATTTCCTTCAGTCTCCCACTTGTACTGGAGACAATAATCTAGTTACATAGTTATAAATCTAACACCCATGGAGTTCTCATGTTGATCATGTTTTGCTCTAGGGAGAGTTTTAGTCAACGGATCTGCTACATAGAGATCCATGTGTATTTTACAAATCTTTATATCTACATCCTTGACATGCTCGTGGATGGAGTGAAACCGGCGCTTAATATTCTTGGAATTCTTGTGAGACCTTGGTTCTTTGGCATTGGCTATGGCTCCATTGTTGTCACAATAGATCACCATTGGGTCCAACGCTCTAGCAAGCACACCCAGTTCGGTTATGAATTCCTTCATCCAAACTGTTTCCCGAGCTGCTTCCGAAGCAGCAACATATTCGGCCTCCGTTGTTGATCCCGCCACCACTGGTTGTTTGGAACTCCTCCAACTAACCTCTCCACCATTCATGAGAAATACGTATCCGGATTGAGACTTAGAGTCATCCGGATCAGTGTCGAAGCTAGCATCGACATAACACTTAGCGAGGAGCTCTTATTCACCTCCGTACACGAGAAACATTTCCTTAGTTCTTCTTAAGTACTTAAGGATATTTTTGACCGCTATCCAGTGTTTCGATCCTAGATCAGATTGGTATCTGCTAGTGATGGGGATACGCCTACTGGGGTATACTCAGCAGGACGTTTCCGACTAGCCCGAGGGCTGGCGAGTGGGCCTGCAGAACGGCGAGTGGATCAAGGCCCAGCAAGGTACCAAGCGACTGGAAGCTGAAGGCCCAGGCGAGTAGATAGGCCCAGTCGGACTAGGTTAAACGATTACCGAAGCTGTAACCGAATCGGTTGAGATATGTAAACCCTAGGGGAGGTGAGCCTATATAAACCTCCCTATGGGGTGAGTAGAGACACGTTCCCTCATACACCCAAGCGAGTCGCCGCATAGCTGCCGAGCTCGCCCATTGTAACACCTCCATAATACAATCTAGCAGGAGTAGGTCTTTACCCTCCGGGGGGCCGAACCTGGGTAAAACCCTGTGTCTTTGCCCTCATCTCGCACCGCAGATGGCTGGCCGCCCTTGCCCCTCGTTCTACTACTCGCTGCCGATTGCAGCATCTGCCGTGACCATTCCCACGACAGTGGCGCCCACCGTGGGGCCTGGCCGGTCTGACCGGTGTTCTGCGGCGAGATCCAATCTGCCCATCAACGAGACGGTCGCCACCGGCCGCATGATAGCGATCGGCGAGATGCTCCAGATCTTGCCGAGTAGCTACGTCCCGGCGGCGCGACCCGTCACGCACAGCGTAATCCTGCCAATCGGCACGATCAGCCTCTTCGTCGGCCTCACCGACGTCATCGTCTCGAAGGACTCGGCTCGCATCCGCGAGTCGCCGCCACGCGATCGGCTCTCCGAGAGCCAGGTTCGCACGATCCACCGCCTCGCCTCCGAGTACAACTCGGCCCACAGCAACGTGGCCGGGAACTCAGCGGCCGCAGAAGATGCGGCCCTCACCGATGACGCCGACTCGGCGACCCCGGCGTCACTCGCCGGATCCATCACCGCGGCCTCATCCGCGGGCTCCATCGCCCAGGTCTCCAATGCGGGAGACTTCGAGGACCCCTCCATCCTCGGGATCTTCGAATTCGACTCCGGGTCGGAGAACTACGCCGACCTCCGCGATGGTGCCAATCGCCACGCCGCGGCTTACATGGCCACCGGCACCGATCCACCGGAGGATCCTTTCTCCACCCCAATCCCTCCTAACGCCACGGCGACGGAGGTCGAGGAACTCCGCTTGAAACTGGCGGAGGCGGTACGCAAAGAGCAGACCGAGCGCGAAAAATTTCGCCTCGAGCAGGTGACGGCGCAGGAGCTGTCACGCTACCACCAGCAGCGGATCAGGTCACGCTTGAACCCCACCGTTCAAGGGCGTGCCCTGAACTTCGACGACGAAAACGACCCGGCCCGCATAGCCGAGCGCGCGATCTGTGAGAACGCGCCACCAGGAGGAAGCGCCCGGCCCCCGCCAGGATCAACGGCGATGGGTGCCCCACCACCACCCAACCGCACCCCTCCCAGGGACCAACCGCGGATAGTTGTCTCCTCACGGGAGCGAGACACAAACGGCCTCCCACTGTTCTCCACCCCAATGGACAACCTCGTGGCAGGCCGAGCAGCCGCCGATAGCATCACGGCCACTGGCGACGGCGCCTTACAGATCCAGTACGTCAAGGCCCTGCTTGCGAAGGCCGTGGAGCAGCAAAAAGCGGGCGCCGACTCGCAAGGTCGAGTATACTCGTGTTCCTCGGGAAGCAGAGCGGCCTCAAGCGGCCGCCCAGCGGCGGCAAACACCCTCAATTGCCCGCCACCAGAGCCACTGCAGCTCCAACACCGACCCGCGAACGCGGCACTCTCCACCAACGATCCCAGGCCGGCGACCAACTTTGTCGCCGCTAACGGACAACCCATCGATGCCCGCACTCACATCATCAACAACCAAAACTGGCGCGCACGCCAGCCCGACGACTTGCGGCACACCCTAACTAATCGCCGCGATGGCGAGCCTATGGGGTCGCTCAGTCGACTTGGGCCTAAGTGCTTCGGACCAATGATCCGAGACGAGAAGTACCCGCCAAACTTCAAGGCGCCAAAGGAGATAGAAAAATACGACTCCTCGTACAACCCCGCAGTCTGGCTCGACACATACCTCATGGCAATGGGGATCGCGGACCACACTGACCTACTCGCCGCCCGTTACCTCCCACTGATGATGGAGGGGACGTGCAGGCAGTGGATCAACACTCTCCCCCAGGACAGTATCGACTCCTGGGAGGAAATGCGCGACGCCTTCGTCAGGCACTTCGAGTGCTCCTACACCCGCGCCACCACCATTGAGGACCTGGAACGATGCGTCCAGGGACCCCGTGAGTCGACCCGCAACTGGGTCCAACGGTGGCAAGAGCTCTGGTACAACGCGGTCGGCATCCACCCGGACACCGCGATCCATTGCTTCAAGACCTCGTGCCGCTACGAGCCTCTAGTCGCCAAGCTTAAGCGACACTCCCGCACACTCGACAACATCCCCGACCTCCTCGAGATCGCCAAACGGTACGCCGAGGAGGATCCAAACCAGGAAACCGACGACGAGTCAGGAGGGCAACGCCGCACGGGCGGCAACGACAGCGGACGCCGAACCGACCTACGCTACAGCAGCACCCGCCTCACTGGCAAGTGCCGCAGCGACGGGCGAGTCGACTTCGTCGCCAACGCTGGGCACGCACAGCGCGAGCCCAAGAGCTACCGCCGCGACGGAGGGCAACGGCGCGATGGCGGAAATTACAAGAACAAGCCAAGGTTCGATCCTGCGGCCCTCCTTAACCAACCATGTGCGTTCCACAGCAGGGAAGGGAAGCCCGCAACGCACACCACCGCCGACTGCCACACCCTCAGGGAAATCGAGAAGGCACGGCACGCGCGGGAGGACACCGACAACGACCCGCCAAATGGCGGAAAATTCGGCAAAGTAGCCGGCTCGCTCCACACCTTCACAGGCTTCAACACAAAGCGCGAGAAGAAGGTCATCGCCCGCGCCGTCGCCGTCAATGCGGTGGCCCAAACGGACGTTCCCCAGTTCCTGAACTGGTCGGAACAGCCCATCACCTGGAGCCGACAAGACCACTCGCCACGCATCGAGTACCCAGGACGAGTCGCCCTGGTGGTCAAGCCCAAGGTTGGCGACTACTGGCTCCCCAAGACACTGATGGACGGCAGCAGCTCCATCAACATCCTCTACCTCGACACCTTCAGGCGGCTGCGGCTCCCACAGTCGATGATCGAGACAACCCACACCACGTTCCACGGCATCGTCCCCGGTCGGAAGGCGTATCCGATCGGCAAAGTCACGCTACCAGTCACTTTCGGTAGTCCAGCAAACTTCCGCACCGAGCGGATCGTCTTCGAGCTGGTGCCCTTCGACAGCCCTTACCACTGCGTCCTGGGGCGTCAGGCGTTCGCTAAATTCATGGCAGCGCCCCACTACGCGTACAACACGATGAAGCTCCCCGGGCCGTGCGGCGTCATCACCATCAACGGCGACCCCGACATGGCCGCCGAATGCGAGGCCAAAGGAGCCGAACTCGCCGACGCCGTGATCGCGGCAGAGACTAATCACGCCGACGAGATCGCCAAATACGCGAGCGGGGTCAACAGTGACGATCCCACAATACTCAAGAAGCCCAACTTAGAGGGCACAAACACCTCAACCTTTGAGGCCACGACGCACACCCGCACCGTCGAGCTGGTCCCAGGCGACTCCAGCCAGACGGTGACGATCGGGACAGGCATGAGCCCAGCATAGGAAGGCGCGCTCATCGAGTTCCTTCGTGAGAATAGGGACATCTTCGCATGGAAACCCTCCGACATGCCCGGTGTCCCTAGGGAGCTCGCTGAGCACAAACTAAACGCCGACCCCAAAGTGCGACCTGTCAAGCAGTCGCTACGGCCCTTCAATGAAGAACGCCGTCGAGCAATCGCCGAGGAAGTGCACCGCCTACTCGCTGCCGGCTTCATCCGGCCAATCAAATACTCCAAGTGGCTGGCAAACCCAGTCCTGGTCGAGAAGAAAAACGGGACCTGGAGAATGTGTATCGACTACACAAACCTGAACAGCGCCTGCCCAAAGGAGCAGTTCGTCCTCCCGCGGATCGATCAGATAATCGATTCAACCGCGGGTTCGGAGTCGCTATGTTTCCTCGACGCCTACTCCGGGTACAACCAGATCAAAATGGCTGTCGAAGACGAGGAGAAGACGGCGTTCATCACGCCATTCGGAGCCTTCTGCTACACCGCCATGACCTTCGGCCTCAAGAACGCCGGGGCAACCTACCAGCGGTGCATGCAAGAATGCCTCGCGAGCCAAATTGGCCGCAACATCCACGTCTACATCGACGACGTGGTCGTGAAATCCGCTCGCCAAGGCGACCTACTCGCCGACCTGGCGGAAACCTTCGCCAATCTGCGAAGGTATAAGATAAAGCTCAACCCAGGCAAGTGCACCTTCGGTGTACCTGCCGGACAATTACTGGGGTACGTCGTCTCCAAACGAGGGATCGAGGCGAACCCAACAAAGATCGACACGATCGCCCGGCTCGGCAAACCCGAGTGCCTGCGTGACGTCCAGAAGCTGGCCGGGCGGGTAGCGGCTCTCAGTCGCTTCATCCCCCTCCTAGGCGAAAAGGCGATGCCCCTATACCGCCTGATGCGCAAGAACCCCACCTTCCAGTGGGACAAGGAGGCGGACGACGCGCTCCGCGACCTCAAAAAGGTGCTACTCGCCGCACCACTACTCGCCTCCCCCGCCGACAAAGAGCCTATGCTGGTTTACGTCGCGGCGTCCGAGCGCGTCGTCAGTGCTGTGATGGTCGTCGAACGACCAGAGGTAGGAAAGGAGCGCCCGGTTCAGCGGCCGGTGTACTACATCAGCGAGGTCCTCACCGAGTCGCGCCAGCGGTACCCACAGTACCAAAAGCTAGTATACGCGGTCTTCAGGGCTCAGCGGCGCCTGCCGCACTACTTCCAGGAGCACCCGGTCACGGTCGTCTCCTCAGCGCCACTGCAAGACATCATCCGCAACCGTGAGGCGACCGGACGGGTCGCCAAGTGGGCCTTCGAGATCGGCACCCACAACATCAAATACGAGCCACGAAGAGCGATTAAGTCACAGGCACTGGCAGACTTCATCGCCGACTGGGAGGAGGCCCAGCAGCCAGAGAAGCTGCCATACCTCCATTACTGGAGCCTGCACTTCGACGGCTCCAAGAACGCGGACGGTGCAGGAGCAGTGATAGTGTTGACTTCACCAAAGGGCGACAAGCTCCGCTACATCCTCCGCCTCGAATTCACGCCCTGCACCAACAACATGGCCGAATACGAGGCCCTACTCCACGGCATGCGAGCCGCCAAGGAGATGAACGTCAATCGCCTTCGATGCTACGGAGATTCCGACCTCGTCGCGGGGCAGGTCGCCGGCACCTGCGACGCCATCTCCCCTACCATGGCGGCATACCGCCAAGAGGTGGACAAGTTGGGCGGCCACTTCACCGGCTACTCTGTCGAGTGGATCGACAGGCGAAAAAACGAGGAGGCCGACGCCCTCTCCCGCATCGGGTCGGCTCGACTCGCACCACCCGCCGGCGTGTTCCTCGACACAATCTCCAAACCATCAGTCTCTCCCCCGAGGGAGATCGACATCGGAGTCCCACTCCAACCAGAGGCAGCCTTGGTCGCACTCATCACCGAGCCAGACGACTGGACCAAGCCCTACATCGCCTACCTGGAAACCGGCACCCTGCCAGCAGACGAGACAAACGCTCGAATGATCGCTCGCCGATGCAAGTCTTACACCATCATCGACGGCGAGCTACACAAGCGCAGCGTCACCGGCGTGTTCCAACGTTGCGTCCAACCGGCTGAATGACGTAAAATCCTCCACGACATTCACTCAGGTGACTGCGGCCACCACGCCGCCGCTCGCTCCCTGGTCGCCAAGGCTATGCGACACGGCTTCTACTGGCCCACCGCACACGCCGACGCTGTCGACATCGTCCAGCGATGCGCCGGGTGCCAGAAGTACGCCAATCAGACGCGCGTACCGAGCTCAGCGCTCAAAACGATCCCCATCACTTGGCCATTCGCCGTATGGGGCATGGACATGGTAGGCCCCTTCAAGAAGGCCCCCTCCGGCTACACCCACCTGCTAGTCGCCGTCGACAAATTCACCAAGTGGGTGGAGGCCAAGCCAGTCCGGAAATGCGACGGGAAGACCGCCACTAAATTCCTACGCGAGCTCATATATCGCTACGGGTTCCCAAACAGTATTATAACGGACAACGGCACAAACTTCGCCAAGGGAGCAATGGCCGAATTTTGCGAAGAGCACCACATCCGGCTCGATCTCGCGTCAGTCGCCCACCCGGAATCCAACGACCAGGCGGAACGAGCCAACCAAAGCATCCTCCACGGCCTGAAGCCGCGACTCCAAGTACCACTCGAGCGCACCGCTGGATGCTGGGTCGAAGAGCTGCCCTCCGTCATCTGGGGAATCCGCACCTCGGTTAACAGATCGACGGGATTCACTCCCTTCTTCATGGTCTACGGCGCTGAAGCAGTCATGCCCACCGACCTCGAACACGACTCGCCGCGGGTCGTCCACTATACGGAGGCCGCAAACGAGCTGGCCCGCCAAGATGGGCTCGACCAGCTCGACGAAGCACGCGACCTCGCTCGATCGCGCACCGCCATTTACCAGCAAGGACTCCGCCGCTACCACAGCCGACGGGTGAAAACCCGCACCTTCCAGGAAGGCGACCTGGTGTTACGCCTCATCCAGGACAAGAAGGGCATGCACAAGCTCTCCCCTCCGTGGGAAGGCCCGTTCGCTATCGGGCGCGTACTCGGCAACGACGCCTACTACCTCATCGACGTTCGCGGGGACGGCGAGCTCGACGTCAAGCGACCATGGAACGTAAACCTCCTCCGGAAGTTCTACTCCTAGAACCCCACACATGTACTCTCTAGTCGCTATGAAATAAAAGAAACGGTTACCACAAATTGCGTCTACTCTCCATGACTTGTGCCACTCGCACTCGTAATAACAGCGGTACGCTAAAATGCAGAAGTCAACCTTTGGTACAGCGATCGGCACGGCTAAGTAGTGCGGCGTAAGAGCACTGAATCATTTCAGGTCTTGCGTCGTCCACGAAAAACGCCAATCCGGAGCCCCATTGGAGTCGCCTAGCTCGACTGGTTTTACGAACCAAGACAACTGCCCTCGCTTCTCACAGCGACCTTGGTCCTCCGCATCCTCGGCATAGCGACTTGAACGGCTAAATACCACGATCGGGGACTGAATACCAGTTCGTCGCGATCGGTCAGGGAAAACGCCAAGTAAGAGAGCATGCCCAGGACTCGCCACGCGACTGACCCCACGGGCCAGGCAGGAGTGACGCGCTCACACTAACGCGCTAAGTCCTCAACCACCCTCGAGTCGCGCCTAGAACTACCAAGTACCACGCTCGGGGACTCGGCCACCCGACCCCGTTCGCGTACGGGAAAACGGTAAATTACAAAGCACTCAAGGGAGTCGCCTTGCGACTGGCTCTCCGAGCTCGGGCGAGCCGACTAAATCAACAAAACACATGATAACAACAAACATCATATACGAGGTGAACCCCACAAATTGGCGGACGCGCTCGGGGACTCGTCCAAAATCAATCCAAAGCACACAAACAAATAGCAAAATAAACACGACGTCCAATTCAATCGCATATTGCATTGTCTTATATTACAAAATATGCCCGCGTGGCAGAACTGCTGCTAACACTTCAAGGCAAACTACCCTACTCTGCAGGCTTCGATGACGACTCGCCAGAATCCCGGCGACTACGGATGAATGCGGTGTACGGGTTTGATGGATACGTCGTCAGTTCACCCGCCATCGCCGCGCGAAAAGGCTGCTCGACCTTGAAGTCACGATGCGGCGGCTCGGGGTCGTTCGGCGCGACGACCGTTTCCTGGTAGGGAAGGAGGTCGCCCATCGCCCAGACACGCTCCGAGTACGTGGCGGCACGCTCCTGCAACTTGAGAACCTCGGACAGGTCCACCGCGCCAGTCGACGAGGGATACCCACTCGTCACATCGTCGAGGTCGAAATCCTCGGGGAAGTGGGCGAGTCCAAGGCTCAGTGCTGTCGACGCTCCACGCTGAAACGCCGACCGCGTCATGAATTCAACGACCGCGGGCGCCTTCTCCAAATATTCCCACACCTCAACGAGGTCGCTGGGAATAACCTCCGTGGGGGACATTTCTTGAAGGTAGGCGCGGATGCACGTCGCCGATAGCGTAGCCGAGTCGACGAGCATGCTTACGCACTGCCTCGAATCGAGCGAGCTCGCTTCTTCTTGGCTACCAATTACGCGACCTGCGAGAAGGAGACAATGATGAGTGCGACGGACACCACAAAAACCCCAACTAACGGAAAGGGAAGATGCACTCACCAAGCAACGGGCGGGCGAGTCCCGTGATGAAGCACTGAAGCGACGTGTGGTCGTCCTGAAGCCCAGCAATAAGGACTTCCGACACCTTGCGATCCTCCTCCGCGGCTGCAATGGCGGCCTTAGCTCGCCGGTCCGCCGAGCTCGCTTCTTCCCTCGCCTCCCGCAGCTCGCGCTCGAGGTCGGCGACCCGCCGTTCAGCAGCGCCCAGAGCAGATCTCGCCGCCTCCAACTCACCAGCAGGGACAAGCTCCTGGCGAGCTTCCTCTGCCTTTGCAGCAACAGCCTGGAGCTCTTTGTTCGCCTCCTGGATGGTGGTCAGCTCCTTCTCAGCACGCTGTTGCGCGACCAATTGGTCCGCCGACTCGAGCTGCAGACCATGCATATCATCAAAAAAGTCAGTAAAAACGAACCTCCTAAGTGCCCACCCGCTGAAATTTAGCGCGTGCGCACTCGGGGAATGGCGATCAAGAAATTCCCAAGTGCCCACCCCGCTAAAATTTAGCGCGTGCGCACTCGGGGACTGGATACGAAAATAAAAGACGAGAAAATAATAAGAATCAAGCCGCTGCAAAGCACCGACCTGATCCTCGGGGACTGGATATACCTGGATGGCTGCGCCAAGCATGCCATGAAGTTGCACCGCGTCCACGGACACGAGTAACGCTGGCGTGTGCCCACGACGCTGGTCGACTTCAGCATCGGCGGTCCCTGGAGCGAGGCTCGGGGGCGCAGCCCCGCTTGCCGCGGCCGCCTTGGTCACGAAGCGAGGGAAGGTAGCGATAGAGGCACCCACTCCAAAGGAAGTCGCCTCCGCCGTTCCAGGCAAGGAAACGCCCTCCTTCGTAGACGCGACTGCCTCCACCGCGGGGCCGGCCGGCGCGACCGCCGTGTCGTCAAAGACAGTGACGATGTCGTCGCCCTTGGCCTTCTTACTGCCATCCGCTGAGGCAACGACCTCGTCCGCTTTCCTCTTACGGGAAGTATCCTCCTCGCTAGCGGTGGAGGGTACCTGGGCCACGGTCGGGTGGCCCATCCTTTTCACTCCGGTCCTGCACATCAGTTGAATCAATAAAGACAATCGAAATAGCTACGGAAAATAGGGAAGGCCAAATGCACTCACTTGGCAACTGGGATGAAACGTAGCCCTGTGCGAAGGCCGGCCGGTTTTTCCAGTTCGGGGCCAAGTTGGCGACTGAGCCCTAGTTCCAGGACATCGCGTGCCCAAGACACGGACGGCTTCTTCGTCGTTGAGGCCGCGGCTGGCGCCTCTGGGATACCCTTGGCAGGGGCTTCCTCGCGAATTGGAGCCGCTACAGCCGGAGCCTCCTTGCGGGGCGAAGCCGCCCCAATCGGAACCTCCTTGCGAGGCGAAGTCGCTGCAGCCGGAGCCTTCCCTAGCCCAGAGACTGGCGCGAACGGCGGGGGCATCGAGGCCAGCGGCACCTCCACAGTTGGCGCGTCTAGCGCGGTTGTCGCTGGGGTCGCGCCGTCACCGGCCGAGCTGTGAGCATCGGAGCTGCTCGTCGAGTGCGGCGGCGAGGCCATCCTCGGCGGCTTCGTTTTCCTCTTCGGGGGGGCCCTCGCTTCCTTTTCCTTCTTCTTCTTCTTCGAAGGAGTGGCCTGGCGGCGCGAGGTGGTTTCTGGGAGCTCGTCATCGTCATCATGACGCTCGAGGCTCCTGCTCGCTTCGATTTCGCGCTGACGTTGCCCGCGGGTCTTTCGGACCAGCGGGGCGATTTCCTCTTCGGACTCGTCCTCGTCGTCCTCGTTGCCCTTCGCGGCTTGCGATTCGCCTGTATCCTGGGCGGATGGCCCCGGGCTCTCATCATCAGAAGGTGGGAGCCACCCTTCCACCACTTGGAACAGCTACGATGAATACGAAACAGAGTCAGAATTACCGCGACTGCATACGCTGCGACTGCGAACAAGGTAAAGAAATTGACGTTGGAGCCGGACGCTTGGCGGTGTAGGGGGCGACCCCGGCTTGTGCATCCATGTACACCGCCTGGGTGATCTTCTTCAACGCTGGGAGATAGTCTTCCAGCCTCCACTCGTCGAGGCAGGCTTTCGTCGAGTCTCCCCGGCCCGTGTACTGATACATGTAGTGGTCGCGTTGGGCGAGCGGAACGAGCCGTCGCCCAAGCCAGCAATTGTACAAGTTTATCGTCTGAAGGCCCTTCTTCTTCAGACCACGGATGGCCTGGAGCATCTCGTCGACGACCATCCGCTGGTCGTCGGGGAGCTTGCCGACCTGGAGATGGCGCGGCTCGGAACGATTGGCCGAGTACCGCGGGATCGCCGCCTCGTCCTCCGGGGTCGCCTCGGTCACGTAGAACCATGACTTCTTCTAGTCGCTCTCTGCTTTGGAGGGTAGCATCAGGTCAAAGAAAGAAGCTTTGGACTTGAGCTGGAACGTCAGGCCCCCCGCGGCTAGCATTGGGCCGCCTGCCTCCTCACGGCTGATCCGTCCGTGGAACAGATCTTGCCACAAGGGAAAGTAGGGCCGGGAGCCCAAGTAGCACTCGCAGAACGCCACGAAGATGGCGAGCTGCTCGATGCTGTGGGGACCCAGATCTGAAGGCTAGATCCCGTAGTAGGCGCAAAAACGCCGGAAGAACAAAGATGTGGGAAACCCTAGCCCCCGCTCGAGATGACTGGTGAAACAGACGAATTCCCTCTCTCGCGGGTTTGGGGTCGTTTCTCCGGCTGCGGGGATACGCCAACAGCCGGCTCGCAGGATTCCGGCCTCCTCGAAAGAGGCCAGCTGCGCCCTCGTGCACTTGGACCTGTCCCATGGTTCGGTGAGAAGGGCCATAGCCGAGAGGTTGGTTGGAGATCGGAGGATTTCGGGTCGATTGGACCAAGGAGCAAGGGAAAGAGAATGCGCGCACTCGGAAGAAGTGGTGGGCAGTTGGCTCTACGATTGCCTGCCATTCCTCTTATATAGCGAGAGTTACCCGCCAAATCAGGGGGCCGTTACCGCGCGATGATTACGCCAAAAGTTACCGTTGAGTTGCCCTAACGACTAGTATGACCACGCCTGACGGTCCAACTCCAGCCACTCGGCTCGCTAGGTCACTCGCTGCGACCGCGTTCCGTCAGCTCGGCTCGCCCAAGACGCGACTCGGTTCACCGGATTTTCTTCTTCATACAGGAGCCCGCCGATGATTCGACTGGATGCCTACTTTGGGGCTGTATACTCCGACTGCCAGCAGCCACTTACGCCTAATCGACGACGGCCTCGGGGACTAGTGATGGGGATACGCCTACTGGGGTATACTCAGCAGGACGTTTCCGACTAGCCCGAGGGCTGGCGAGTGGGCCTGCAGAACGGCGAGTGGATCAAGGCCCAGCAAGGTACCAAGCGACTGGAAGCTGAAGGCCCAGGCGAGTAGATAGGCCCAGTCGGACTAGGTTAAACGATTACCGAAGCTGTAACCGAATCGGTTGAGATATGTAAACCCTAGGGGAGGTGAGCCTATATAAACCTCCCTATGGGGTGAGTAGAGACACGTTCCCTCATACACCCAAGCGAGTCGCCGCATAGCCGCCGAGCTCGCCCATTGTAACACCTCCATAATACAATCTAGCAGGAGTAGGTCTTTACCCTCCGGGGGGCCGAACCTGGGTAAAACCCTGTGTCTTTGCCCTCATCTCGCACCGCAGATGGCTGGCCGCCCTTGCCCCTCGTTCTACTACTCGCTGCCGATTGCAGCATCTGCCGTGACCATTCCCACGACAGCTAGTCAAACTAATAGAATGTGCCTCATTCGGTCTTGTACATAGCATGGCGTATATTATAGAGCCTATGGCTGAATCATAGGGGACTTTGTCCATTATCTCTATTTCTTACGCCATAGCCGGACTTTGAGTCTTACTCAATGTCTTGCCTTCCAATATAGGTAAGAACCCTTTCTTACTTTCGTCCATTTTAAACTTCTTTAAAATCTTATCAAGGTATATACTCTATGATAGCCCTATTAGGTGCCTTGATATATCTCTATAGATCTTTATGCAAAATATGTATGACGCGGATGAATGCTTGATATACCTAGGTCCTTCATTGAAAATTTGCTGTTTACGTTCCAGTGAAGTTGCGGATGAATGCTTATTCAAAGTCCAGCCATGCATTGATGCTGTTGTCGGGGAGGCTGTCGAGCCATGTTCTTTCCGAGTCAACGAGTATGAGGGGGACATAGCGGATGGCCAAGAGGAGGTTACCGTTCGTGATTCCCATGGTGGTGGTGTAATCCACCAGCCAGTCCTCTGGCTTGACGGTGCCGTTGTACTTTGGCATGTCCCTTGGGAGCAAAAATCCCTTCAGAAATGGCTCGTTTCGGATGTGCGGGCCGAAACATTTCGGGCCAGCCGGAATTTATTCTTCCACCGTGCGCCACTATACTAGGAGATCGATGCGCTCGTGCGCGTCAGCCAGTTCGCGAGGGCCAAGGCATCCGGTCAAACGTGAGACGGGCGGGTATTTGTTTCCGCTAGCTCCTTCCTCTGGCGCGCGAGCCTTCTTTCCCTGGCCAGCTCCTCCAACCGGCGTGTGACTAACACAGGTGACGGAAGTGTCGCGGTTGCGGTGACCTCGATTGGCGGCTCCGCCACGTAGGCGGCTCTTTTGCCCGGTGCCATCTAGCGAAGATGTCTGGGTGTGCTTGCTTCCTCCGGGTGCTTCCTGATCCGTGCCTCAGCGGGGGATCATGTCCCGGATGTTGCCCCGTTGGCTGGGAGCCCCTTCGGCTTGTTGCTTGTTGGCGATGGCGATGAGGAGTTGGACTCGCTCCTATTGGCGACGAAGTTCCTCCCCCTCGAGGTTCTTCAGTTCTGCGGCCGCCGCCTCCGCCGCTCTCATGTTTTTGGTGGGGGTGCTATAGACGGGCTGGGCCACGCCGGCACGCGAGCCCGCGACGCGGTCTAGTTCCGACCCAAGGTCACACCCTTGATGTTGGATATGCCTGGCAAAGCCATGGGCGGTGTTGTACTCGTGCACGGTGGCGTTCAGCCAACGCTGGTTAACAGCGACCTTGGTGGCCTCCTCCAAGAGCTTCTGGCGCGTGGCTTCGAGCGTGGTCGTGATAGCCGCCGGGTCTGTCTTGATGACGACGGGGGTGCGGAGGTGCTGGATGGAGGTGGTGAGCGGGTCTTGCTCCTGCTCGAACGCGGAGCCTTCTCCTCCCGCTCGGCACTCCTATGGCGGGCGGTGATTTTCACGGGCGTTTACCACCATGACCTCGACGCAGTTGTTTGTCACGGCGGCTCCGCAGGCGACGTGGTCGAGATGCATGCCGGAGACGGTGTCGACCTTGCTGGGGAAGGCCTCAGCGAGATGGTGGCGATGTAGACGCGATGGTCCCCGAAGTGTAGGATGGAGCCATTGACGGGGAAGGTGTCCCCGGCGAAGCACGCAGGACGACGCAGTCGAAAGCGCCGAGTCTGAGGAAGAGGCCGGAGGCCACACACTCACCGGCGACGAGTGGAAGTCCCGTGCGGAAGATGATCCCATCCGAAGCGCTGTGCCCCATGGTGGGCACCAACTATCGTGGCGTGGAACACGGCAGTGCCATCGGGGATGGCTTAATAGGGACACTTAGGTGCAATCGGTGGCTCACACAACGGGTTGGGCACGATGAACATCAAACACAACAACGTACCCAGGTCCAGGGGCCTCTCGGCGAGGTAACACCCCTACTCCTGTATGATCTACTATATGGGGGGAGAATGCCTAGTACAAGTGCTCCTGGAGCTGTTTCCTTATCTACAATCGATGGCTAGAGGAAAAAGAAGAACTAGAGGCAAACTCTTACAACTGTTGTCACCTACCTAGAACCCTAGCTATATCCGCCCTTATATACTGGTCAGGGGAAGTAGATTACATTGTGGGTTCTAGGGTTTACTATTTGGATCAGGGTTTACATGGCGGGCTGGCTGCAGGGCCCCCAGGCGGAGGACCAGGACCCAGTGAGCCTCAGTACATCGATGGACGGTACTACAGTAGCCCCTTGCCCTCCCTTTAGTGTCACCCTTTACTTTAGCAGTCACTCGGGCTTCCTTTGGGGCGTCATCCCTTGCTTTAATGGTCACCCGGGGCTTCTTTGGCGGTCAGACGACCACTTTACTTTATCTTCGTCTGGTAGCACCGGTCAGGGCGCCACGTCAGCCTGTCTGGCGATGGGAGACGCCAGAGGCATACTCCGCAAGGATTGTCTCCCCTCTACGCTCTCCATTGAATCCGAGGCCAACCGGGTGGGAGCGGCCACCCAGCCGGTTATTCTGGCTACCCGGCTAAACGGGCCAGCCGGGAAAGCTTTAAGCCTAGTCGGGTGGGACTAGCCAACCGGCTAGAGCTCTTCTGCTTGAAGGCCAGGCGGCCAGTGTCTTCTGTAGCTGTCCTACTTAGGCATGGCTTTCCCTACCTGGGGTTATCCCCACGACAGAGTGCCTTATTCTTGGAGACGACGTCTAATACCTTGAGATGAGGCCATAGATCTTCCGACCCCTCATCCTCCTTCTTCCTCTTCTTCTTTCCGAAGAAGGGTGGATTGAGTTAACTCTTCTTGAAGACGACGGGTCCATCATAGATGAAAGATAAACCATCCTCCTCCTCCCCCTCCTCCTCATATGTGCTCTCTGGCAGCGTCCCCTCCATCAGATGACGGTAAGCAGGGTGCTCGTCGAAAAAATGACCTTCCAGTGTGTCGGAATAGTGCGGCCCGTCAACGGACTCCCCGCTATCACCATGGTAGGGACTGATATCCCATGTGTGTTGGACTCGTCAACGAAGGTGCACTGATCAGAGCAGCTGCGCGGCATTTTTGTGTCTGTGGAAGCTTGGCCATCCTAAAAGGCAGGGGAGGGGGAGAGACATATTCGGTGTGTGCTGATGGCGCCTAGTACTTATCGTGGGATGCTTCGTTGGAAACCCCAAGAGCAAGGTATGAAGCAGCACAACAGCAAGTTTCCCTCAGTAAGAAACCGAGGTTATCGAACCAGTAGGAGGAAGGCAACGTCACACAGGTGTTGCAAGCAACGCGGAGACCTGCACAACAAAAACTCAAGACTTTGCCCCAACAAATCAGTGAGGTTGTCAAGCTCACCGGTTTGCTGTAACAAAGGATTAAACGTATGGTGTGGAAGATAATGGTGGTTTTCAGCAAGTAAACAGGTAATAGTGGAAGATGTATCAATGGTAAATATTGGACCGGGGTCCATAGTTCACTAGAGGTTCTCTCCTTAGATAAACAACATGGCATGAAGGGTAAACAAATTACAGCGGGGAAATTGACAGGAACTAAGCAAGACATAACAATGCAATTACTAGTCAAAAAGATCCTATGAGGTTGATTGGGCAATACAACAATATACATAGATCGGCATCCAACTGCATCTATGCCTAGAAGTCCACCTTCAGGTTATCATTCGAACCCCCTCCAGTATTAAGTTGCAAGCAACAGACAACTGCTTTAAGCAAAGTGTGTAAGGTAAACAGTCCACATGTTCCATGAACAAGAGACCGTTGTTTTCTCCCTAGTAGCAATATCACATATACAACTGAACAGATTATTGTCACTTCCCTTGGAAACTAGAGGCATGAACCCACTATCGAGCATAAATACCCCCTCTTGGAGTCACTAGCAACTACTTGGCAAAGATAGCTACTAACAACGGAGAGCATGCAAGATCACAAACAACACAGACATGATCGAATCATGAAGACAAAACCATTAATCAAACCAACATAATAATCTCAATATCCATCGGATCTCCGCAAACACAACATGAATGATTACAAATATATTAGATCTTGATCATGAACGGAGCTCACAAGATCTATGAATGAAAGCACAAAGAAGGAGATACAACCATCTAGCTACTACATGGACCCATAGTCCAAGGTGGAACTACTCACACATCATACCGGAGAGAAGGCCTCCGGGCTGATCTCCCCTCCGGCAGGGTGTCGGTAAGAACTTCAGATCACCCCGATCTAGGGACGATGGTGGTGGCGGCTACAGACGGTTTCGTGGATTTCTGATCGGGTACTCAGGGTTTCTGCATCGGGGGCTTCTTATAGCCGAAGGGGCGAGACCGGGAGGCGGCCAGGGCGACCAAACCCTAGCCAGGCACGGGCCCACCTGTCCCCGCGCCTGGGGTGGGTCTGGCCCCCCTAGCTGGCCCCTCCGGCTCTCCTCTGGACTTCTTGTTCCCCACGAAAAGTAATTGACTTTGTCCTTTGTCCCGTCCAATTCCGAGAATATTTCTTTACTAACTTTTCTAAAACCAAAAACAACAGAAAACAGGCATCTGGCACTGTTGCAACTTGTTAATAGGTTAGTACCAGAAAACATGTAAAAAGCACCTCAAAGTGTGGACAAGTAAAGCAAAGTAGATACAAAACAAGCATGGAGCATAAAAAATTATAGATATGTTTCCAACGTATCAACACCCCCAAGCTTAACTCCTGCTCATCCTCGGGTAGGTAAGTGATAAAAAGAATAATTTTTGAGGTGACATGCACCCTCACAATAAAGATCAAACCATTTGCAAGCATTGAAAGATGGGATCAAAGAACTCTAAACATGTGCATGAAAGATGGAGTTCTAACAATAGGATATAGTAACTATGCATGCAACATGGAAAGCTACAAACAAACATCATGAATAACATGCATTGAAAAACGTTTGTTTGTTTCACATGCAGAAAACATAGCATAGTGGCAATCGGCCTGTCCCTCATAGAGTAGCAATATAATGCATGGGACACCTGCAAAGTTCACAAGGGTGACTAGAAACAAGTAGCTCAAGAGCAAGTAATAACACAATATGCATCAATTAATAAGCTTTGGAACACTACACACAAAATGGCAACTATGCTCTCTTAATGGTGCCTAAAGGTAGAAGGTGGAGACTCAATAATGGTGGAAGAAAGGCCTTTTTGTAAAGGAAGCAGGGATTACAAGTTTCAAAAAGAGCTTCCAAAAATTATGGTACTTGTTAGCTTTCAGCCCTCATTGCCCCTATCATAAGCATCTTGAAGTGGTTAAGGTTAAAGTGGCAAAGCTGGAGTATATGCTTGACGAAGTATAAGTTGGCAATCTCATGCCCCTTGAATACGAGGGACACACCTCATGCATACTGAACTTTGAATCTAGGTAAGTTCTTATCACTGTAAGTATTTGCATATCATTGATAACCGCCAACGGGGTACCCCTTGCACATGGTACAAGAGCTTTCCCATAACCAAAATGACAAGGCAAGCAGACAATGAGCATCTCAACAATCTTTTGATTTACCATATGCATAACTTTTTATTGAGGATGCTTCATAGATAGCTCATTATGGTGATGCTGCAAGTTTCCACCATGATTAGGCATGGCTTAGGCTAGCGGCCCAGGCGTTTCTCTAACACAGGATACAAACTCCATGGACTTACAAGTCCCTACTTTATTTCACACCAGTGACATCCATAGACAAAAGAACATTATATCAACTAAGTGCAACAAGGTACAAGTGCAATGTTGAAAACATTCCCCGTGACAGCACGTGTGGCATCCCGCAAAAACCACTACTAGAAAATCGCGTTGTTTTTGTGCATTACATCGTCATCATCACGCATTGTTTGCCTGAAACTATTTCGAAACGCCTAGTTTTGTTTTCTAAATAGCCCCCGTCTTATTTCAAATTAAAACATCGGTCTGTTCCGGTCTTTTATTTGTCTAAAACTATTTACAAAAGTTATTCTTAAATAAAAGAAAAACCCTAGACTAAAATATCTAATCAGCCCACCCGCCTAATCTACCCACCACTCACAGCTCGCCACCTCACCCTCTCCCCCAATCCCTACCCACCTGCCACCACATCAATCCACCCTCTCTACCCCCTCTTTCTCTCACCACAGCCCCATCTACCCACCCTCTCTCTCTCCCCACCGACACCCTGGCCCCACCCCACTCCCCCAGCACACACGCCCCACCAGCCTCCCCATCGCTGCCCCCACTCTCCTCTCCCTATCCCGCGGGCCCCACGCGCCAGCCCCGACCCGCGTGGACCCGCGCCCCTGGGTCCCACCCCTCCGGCCCCACCACTCCCTCTTCTCTCCCTCACGCCCCCGACAACCTCCCTCACCCCGCGTCCTCTCTTCTCCCTCCTCACCGGCAGCCGCGGCCGCCCCCTCCGACGCCCCGCCTCCCACCTCCCTCGCCGGCGCCACGCCTCCACCCGCCGGCCGCCTCGCCTCCTCGCCTCTCTGCGCCACCGCGCCCGCGTCCGCCCTCGCCCCTCCGGCGAGCTCCGCCAGCCTCGGTCGCCTCTCCCCCGAGCCTCCTCCCCTCCGCCGGCTGACACCAACCTCCTCCCCGTCGCCTCCCCGCGGCGCCGCCTCCACCCTACGCCGGCCCCGCATGGCTCCTCCCCGAGCTCGGCCCCCGTTCTCCCCTTCCCCCATCGCCGCTCGCCGCCAGAGAAGCCCGGCCCGCTGCCGGCCGTGCCTCGCCCGTCGCCGGCGCCTCCCACCTCGCCCGCCTCCGGCTACAACCGCCATCGCCGCCTGGCTCTCCTCCCCGCCGGCCTCGTCTGCCTCCGCGGCCCCCGCCTCACCGGACTTCTCTTCCTCGCCGCCCCCTCTGCCGGCGCCCCTCCCGAGCCCGAGCTCTGCCCGCCGCCGGTCGTGGGCCGACTCCCGCGCGACCTCGGCCTCTGCTCGCCGTTCCTCTCCAGGCCCGGGTCCGAAGACCTATGACCGCCAAGTTCGACCTTAACTTGACAAGTTCTGCGCGCGGGCGCTCACCAATAAGACCGGCTCGATGCTGATGCGTTCAACAAATGAACAAGGCGGGACTCGAAGAATACCGGCGCTAATTCAAGATCGACAATGACACTCGTGACTAGAATTCGAAGGCGAGGGCGATGCCTCCCAAGATCTGCTTCACAGAACCCTGAAGACCCCGTCGCCGTCGCCGGATCCGAAGACCAATCCCGAACCGGCGCCACGCTAAGTACTCCTTCCGAACCTGTGGAACCCCGAAACCTCCCCAAGATCTACGCTGCGGAACAACAAGGCCGTTGGAGTGGAATCGACAAGATCTACCGTCGGACGCCAAGTACTCCCTCGAGGACGCCGAGTACTTTACCCCGGACACCGAGACCCTTGACGACAAGTTCTCCTTCCCGGACGCCGAGCTCGCTGAGACCCCGGACCCGAATACCACACGTGCGACAAGTACTCCTTCCCGGATGCGATGCTCGAGAACACGGACGGTAAGGACACCGACGCAGAACGCCAAGTTCTGCATCCCGAACGCCAAGACCGACCTGACATGCGGGCCCGACAAGATCGGCACCGACCAGGACGAACCCGATGTGCCCCGACGCCGCAACCAAGTCCTTCTTCCCGGATGCGACAAGACCTACCTCCGTTGTCCAAGAACGATCCCGTCGAACCCTAGATCCGAACCCTGAGACCGAACCCCGAACCCCGAAACCCAAGATCGCCGAACCCTAATGTGTGCCCCTTTTCCCGAGCCCCTATTTTATAAATGCTAAACCTGTTGCATATTAATCATTCATCTCGCATGCATATTTGTGTGGTTTGGGGGCCTTATGCCGATTCACCTCTAATTAAATATGGGGCCCATATGCGGGCAAATCTAGTCGTATATTGGCCTCATTTAAATTTGTGTAGCGAACCGGTAACTTATCCTGCCATGTTAATGCAACATTTAAATTGCGGGGGTTCTAAACAACATGAACCACCTAATAAATTGTCGGGACCCCGGTTCCGCTTAATATGACCTAATTGCATCGCATCTTTGCCATGTCATGCATCGTACATGCAGCATGCCCGATCTTTTGCCGTAGTATTAAATATTGCATCCGGTGTTTATTCTAGTGTTTTGCTTCTTCGCGGATAAGGCCGTTGAGTTGATGTGAGCTTCGCCCCGATCTTCGGATGAACCCTTCGACAATGTTTTCAGGCGAGCATCTCCCCTTTCTACCTATCTTACTTTTATAGTATTTATTCCCTCCTGTTGATCTATTGCTATCTGTGTTGCGATGCTCTAGTTTTCGTACCCATGATATCCCTTGCAGCCTTATATTGCCTTGGCCACCTCCTATTACCTGTTGTTTGGTAGATAGTTGGACCTGCGCGTTGTAGTCGCTTGCTCAAGTGCTGTTGCGTGTCGTCAAGTACCACAGTTGTTGGAGCCTTGCCGCATGTTTAATGTTGGAGATGATCATGGCTTTAATTACCGTTCACTTTATTTATTGTTTAATAACTAAAATTGAAGTAGGTAAGCAGAGGAACAGGTGGGCAATAGATGTTATTTGGTTGTTAACCGTCCACTTGTGTCCCGTAGGACCCCGAGTACTTGATACATGTTCCTTGAATATTCGCGCTATCCACATCCGGGAGGATTATGGGACCCCCTGAGCCAGAGCTTGATTCCGTCTTATTTCTTTGGGCCACAAACTAGTTTGAGGTTTTATTTACTATCCTGTACTTATGCCATGCTTTACTGCTTTATTACGATTGTGCGAGGAGCGCACTGTACTGTTTAGGATCGGGACACGTTTTCGTGGTGTCGACAAGCCCAGTTTTGGGTTCCCAGTCGTTCACAGCCGTCCACCCAAACCTCGGGTCCGTCTCGGAGTCAGCTAACTTCGTTGCGGGTGTACTCCAAGGGGTGGCCCCCTGAAATATTTCTGAATCTTGTGATTGCTTTGTCGTGAAGGCCTCGTTGGGTTTTGATTTGGTTTTTCCGAGGTTGATCGAGTGTGTGTTGCTATTTGTGCACCCCTGCAGGGTAAAACTTTCTGAAAGCCGTGTCCGCGGTTATGGACGACTTGGAGCACAGTATCTCGATCATAGACAACTATAACTAAAGTAGTGCTATAAATTTGACCTTATAATGACTAGTAATCAGCTTCACTATAATGGAATGAATAAATAAAACTGCCAACAATTGCTTGTTTGGGTTGTCGCTTGCGACCATTGTATTTGACTAGTAAGTATTGCAACTAGAACGGAATGGCTAAATAAAAGTACCAACCACTTCTGGGTTTTGGGATATCTCATGCTAATTGTATCTGACTAGTAAGTGTTGCAACTACAACGGAATGGTTAACTAAAACTGCCCACTTTTTATTTTATCAGGATGATTATCTATACTTGACTAGTAATTGCTGCAACGATAACTGAATAAATAAAACTGCCAACTGTGTGAGTTCCTCGGTTGACTTCCTCGTTTGGTCTCGAGGGGGAAACACCAGGATGGGTTTGTTTGATGGTAGCATCAGGTTGGGTCCGAATAGGTCCTTCTTACCCCTCTCTGATATCCGATAGTTATATCGAGTCTCTATAGGTTGTTTAGTGCATGCTGCCGTTGCCGCTCAGTCCACCATACCTATGTAGGCGAGGACCGCCGAATTCTAGTCTCGCCGTGTACTGGCCTCAGTACTGACGCTCCTCTTTTTCCTTTGCCCTTTGTCGACACCCCTTTTGTTTTAGTAGGTTTCGACGTCGTTAGCAGGGTTACCCTTCCGGCTTGGCCTGGAGGGTTATGGACGCCATTGGTTATTCTTCAGGGCTCTTAGCCCCATTTGCATCTTGTCCGTAGTCGGACGCTCTATCATTTTAAAGGTGATTTGGATATTTGTATATTATATCTGTATTCTTGACTCATTGAGTCGCTGTTGTATACATATCTGTTCTGTGGGTCCCATCGAGGACTGTTGTGTAATGTTATTACTTCGTTTTCCACCCGCACGAAAGTGCCTGGTGGGCACCTTTGAATCGTTTCTATGCGGGTTTGGTTTGAAGCGCTAAAACTTGCATAGGGTCGATTCTGAGGGTGTTACAGAGTGGTATCAGAGCTCAGCAGTTGCGATACCCCACAAGTCCAGCCTGTAGGATAACCTAGCTAACGGCCGAAGTAGAGTGTCAAAACTATTTTGAAAAATCGGTTGGATAGTTCTGCTTAGGTCTGATTTTACTCCTTACCCCTATGCTATTCTCCTCCTACATCTGCGTGTTTTGAATCCACTCTCTTCTCTCTCTTCGAGTCCAGGATTTCTCGTGGTTGGGTTCCGTCGTACCTTCAGGGTTTTGCTTCCTCCTTTGGTAACGTTGTTCTACCATCCGGTGTTCATGCTGCCTGAGGAATCCGTCTACTGTGGTACCATTCTTTGTCCCTTGTTTATGCCTTCCGGTGTTTTCCGACACGACGACATCATCTACGCCAGATCCGATGCAGATTCTGCATCACTCCTTTGCTTCTGAACCTTGTTTGTCGAGATCTTCAGTCTGATTCCGAGAGTTGGTTGCAAAATCCGCCTAGTCGTGTGCAGAGTAATGGTTTGAGTGCGGGATGGAGTAGCTACCATACCACTACTCTTATCATTCGCTCTTGTACATTGAATTGGTGAATAAATGTGATTTCACTCTTTCCATCGAAGCTAGAGGTGATTTGTTGATACCTCTACCTTCGACCTTTTGTTCCCGGAGTGTTCTCTCGACGATCACGGACAACGACCTCTTGTTAGTGGTGCCGCGAGGATCTACACGAAGCGAGAAGACGCAGATCGCCGACCCTTCTTCCCGGTACTATGAGGCGGATCTCGAGGGCGAGATCCATTGTTAGTGGTGTCGAATTGTGGCATCCCGCAAAAACCACTACTAGAAAATCGCGTTGTTTTTGTGCATTACATCGTCATCATCACGCATTGTTTGCCTGAAACTATTTCGAAACGCCTAGTTTTGTTTTCTAAATAGCCCCCGTCTTATTTCAAATTAAAACATCGGTCTGTTCCAGTCTTTTATTTGTCTAAAACTATTTACAAAAGTTATTCTTAAATAAAAGAAAACCCTAGACTAAAATATCTAATCAGCCCACCCGCCTAATCTACACACCACTCACAGCTCGCCACCTCACCCTCTCTCCCAATCCCTACCCACCTGCCACCTCATCAATCCACCCTCTCTCCCCCCTCTTTCTCTCACCACAGCCCCATCTACCCACCCTCTCTCTCTCCCCACCGACACCCTGGCCCCACCCCACTCCCCCAGCACACACGCCCACCAGCCTCCCCATCTCTGCCCCCACTCTCCTCTCCCTCTCCCGCGGGCCCCACGCGCCAGCCCCGACCCACGTGGACCCGCGCCCCTGGGTCCCACCCCTCCGGCCCCACCACTCCCTCTTCTCTCCCTCACGCCCCCGACAACCTCCCTCACCCCGCGTCCTCTCTTCTCCCTCCTCACCGGCAGCCGCGGCCGCCCCCTCCGACGCCCCGCCTCCCACCTCCCTCGTCGGCGCCACACCTCCACCCGCCGGCCGCCTCGCCTCTCTGCGCCACCGCGCCCGCGTCCGCCCTCGCCCCTCCGGCGAGCTCCGCCAGCCTCGGCCGCCTCTCCCCCGAGCCTCCTCCCCTCCGCCGGCCGACACCAACCTCCTCCCCGTCGCCTCCCCACGGCGCCGCCTCCACCCGACGCCGGCCCCGCATGGATCCTCCCCGAGCTCGGCCCCCGTTCTCCCCTTCCCCCACCGCCGCTCGCCGCCAGAGCAGCCTGGACCGCCGCTCGCCGTCGAGCCCGCTGCCGGCCGCGCCTCGCCCGTCGCCGGCGCCTCCCACCTCGCCCGCCTCTGGCTACAACCGCCGTCGCCGCCTGGCTCTCCTCCCCGCCGGCCTCGTCTGCCTCCGCGGCCCCCGCCTCGCCGGACTTCTCTTCCTCGCCGCCCCCTCTGCCGGCGCCCCTCCCGAGCCCGAGCTCTGCCCGCCGCCGGTCGTGCGCCGACTCCCACGCGACCTCGGCCTCTGCTCGCCGTTCCTCTCCAGGCCCGGGTCCGAAGACCTATGACCGCCAAGTTCGACCTTAACTTGACAAGTTCTTCGCGCGGGCGCTCACCAATAAGACCGGCTCGATGCTGATGCGTTCACCAAATGAACAAGGCGGGACTCGAAGAATACCGGCGCTAATTCAAGATCGACAATGACAATCGTGACCAGAATTCGAAGGCAAGGGCGATGCCTCCCAAGATCTGCTTCACAGAACCCTGAAGACCCCGTCGCCGTCGTCGGATCCGAAGACCAATCCCGAACCGGCGCCACGCTAAGTACTCCTTCCGAACCTGTGGAACCCCGAAACCTCCCCAAGATCTACGCTGCGGAACAACAAGGCCGTTGGAGTGGAATCGACAAGATCTACCGTCGGACGCCAAGTCCTCCCTCGAGGACGCCGAGTACTTCACCCCGGACACCGAGACCCTTGACGACAAGTTCTCCTTCCCGGACGCCGAGCTCGCCGAGACCCCGGACCCGAATACCACACGTGCGACAAGTAATCCTTCCCGGATGCGATGCTCGAGAACACGGACGGTAAGGACACCGACGCAGAACGCCAAGTTCTGCATCCTGAACGCCAAGACCGACCTGACATGCGGGCCCGACAAGATCGGCACCGACCAGGACGGACCCGATGTGCCCCGACGCCGCAACCAAGTCCTTCTTCCCGGATGCGACAAGACCTACCTCCGTTGTCCGAGAACGATCCCGTCGAACCCTAGATCCGAACCCTGAGACCAAACCCCGAACCCCGAAACCCAAGATCGCCGAACCCTAATGTGTGCCCCTTTTCCCGAGCCCCTATTTTATAAATGCTAAACTTGTTGCATATTAATCATTCATCTCGCATGCATATTTGTGTGGTTTGGGGGCCTTATGCCGATTCACCTCTAATTAAATATGGGGCCCATATGCGGGCAAATCTAGTCGTATATTGGCCTCATTTAAATTTGTGTAGCGAACCGGTAACTTATCCTGCCATGTTAATGCAACATTTAAATTGCGGGGGTTCTAAACAACATGAACCACCTAATAAATTGTCGGGACCCCGGTTCCGCTTAATATGACCTAATTGCATCGCATCTTTGCCATGTCATGCATCGTACATGCAGCATGCCCGATCTTTTGCCGTAGTATTAAATATTGCATCCGGTGTTTATTATAGTGTTTTGCTTCTTCGCGGATAAGGCCATTGAGTTGATGTGAGCTTCGCCCCGATCTTCGGATGAACCCTTCGACAATGTTTTCAGGCGAGCATCTCCCCTTTCTACCTATCTTACTTTTATAGTATTTATTCCCTCCTGTTGATCTATTGCTATCTGTGTTGCGCTGCTCTAGTTTTCGTACGCATGATATCCCTTGCAGCCTTATATTGCCTTGGCCACCTCCTATTACCTGTTGTTTGGTAGATAGTTGGACCTGCGCGTCGTAGTCGCTTGCTCAAGTGCTGTTGCATGTCGTCAAGTACCACAGTTGTTGGAGCCTTGCCGCATGTTTAATGTTGGAGATGATCATGGCTTTATTTACCGTTCACTTTATTTATTGTTTAATAACTAAAATTGAAGTAGGTAAGCAGAGGAACAGGTGGGCAATAGATGTTATTTGGTTGTTAACCGTCCACTTGTGTCCCGTAGGACCCCGACTACTTGATACCTGTTCCTTGAATATTCGCGCTATCCACATCCGGGAGGATTATGGGACCCCCTGAGCCAGAGCTTGATTCCGTCTTATTTCTTGGGGCCACAAACTAGTTTGAGGTTTTATTTACTATCCTGTACTTATGCCATGCTTTACTGCTTTATTACGATTGTGCGAGGAGCACACTGTACTGTTTAGGATCGGGACACGTTTTCGTGGTGTCGACAAGCCCAGTTTTGGGTTCCCAGTCGTTCACAGCCGTCCACCCAAACCTCGGGTCCGTCTCGGAGTCAGCTAACTTCGTTGCGGGTGTACTCCAAGGGGTGGCCCCCTGAAATATTTCTGAATCTTGTGATTGCTTTGTCGTGAAGGCCTCGTTGGGTTTTGATTTGGTTTTTCCAAGGTTGATCGAGTGTGTGTTGCTATTTGTGCACCCCTGCAGGGTAAAACTTTCTGAAAGCCGTGTCCGCGGTTATGGACGACTTGGAGCACAGTATCTCGATCATAGACAACTATAACTAAAGTAGTGCTATAAATTTGACCTTATAATGACTAGTAATCAGCTTCACTATAATGGAATGAATAAATAAAACTGCCAACAATTGCTTGTTTGGGTTGTCGCTTGCGACCATTGTATTTGACTAGTAAGTATTGCAACTAGAACGGAATGGCTAAATAAAAGTACCAACCACTGCTGGGTTTTGGGATATCTCATGCTAATTGTATCTGACTAGTAAGTGTTGCAACTACAACGGAATGGTTAACTAAAACTGCCCACTGTTTATTTTATCAGGATGATTATCTATACTTGACTAGTAATTGCTGCAACGATAACTGAATAAATAAAACTGCCAACTGTGTGAGTTCCTCGGTTGACTTCCTCGTTTGGTCTCGAGGGGGAAACACCAGGATGGGTTTGTTTGATGGTAGCATCAGGTTGGGTCCGAATAGGTCCTTCTTACCCCTCTCTGATATCCGATAGTTATATCGAGTCTCTATAGGTTGTTTAGTGCATGCTGCCGCTGCCGCTCAGTCCACCATACCTATGTAGGCGAGGACCGCCGAATTCTAGTCTCGCCGTGTACTGGCCTCAGTACTGACGCTCCTCTTTTTCCTTTGCCCTTTGTCAGCACCCCTTTTGTTTTAGCAGGTTTCGACGTCGTTAGCAGGGTTACCCTTCCGGCTTGGCCTGGAGGGTTATGGACGCCATTGGTTATTCTTCAGGGCTCTTAGCCCCATTTGCATCTTGTCCGTAGTCGGACGCTCTATCATTTTAAAGGTGATTTGGATATTTGTATATTATATCTGTATTCTTGACTCATTGAGTCGCTGTTGTATACATATCTGTTCTATGGGTCCCATCGAGGACTGTTGTGTAATGTTATTACTTTGTTTTCCACCCGCACGAAAGTGCCTGGTGGGCACCTTTGAATCGTTTCTATGCGGGTTTGGTGGGAAGCGCTAAAACTTGCATAGGGTCGATTCTGAGGGTGTTACAGAGTGGTATCAGAGCTCAGCAGTTGCGATACCCCACAAGTCCAGCCTGTAGGATAACCTAGCTAACGGCCGAAGTAGAGTGTCAGAACTATTTGAAAAATCGGTTGGATAGTTCTGCTTAGGTCTGATTTTACTCCTTACCCCTCTGCTATTCTCCTCCTACATCTGCGTGTTTTGAATCCACTCTCTTCTCTCTCTTCGAGTCCAGGATTTCTCGTGGTTGGGTTCCGTCGTACCTTCAGGGTTTCGCTTCCTCCTTTGTTCACGTTGTTCTACCATCCGGTGTTCATGCTGCCTGAGGAATCCGTCTACTGTGGTACCATTCTTTGTCCCTTGTTTATGCCTTCTGGTGTTTTCTGACACGATGATATCATCTACGCCAGATCCGATGCAGAGTCTGCATCACTCCTTTGCTTCTGAACCTTGTTTGTCGAGATCTTCAGTCTGATTCCGAGAGTTGGTTGCAAAATCCGCCTAGTCGTGTGCAGAGTAATGGTTTGAGTGCGGGATGGAGTAGCTACCATACCACTACTCTTATCATTCGCTCTTGTACATTGAATTGGTGAATAAATGTGATTTCACTCTTTCCATCGAAGCTAGAGGTGATTTGTTGATACCTCTACCTTCGACCTTTTGTTCCCGGAGTGTTCTCTCGACGATCACGGACAACGACCTCTTGTTAGTGGTGCCGCGAGGATCTACACGAAGCGAGAAGACGCAGATCGCCGACCCTTCTTCCCGGTACTATGAGGCGGATCTCGAGGGCGAGATCCATTGTTAGTGGTGTCGAATTGTGGCATCCCGCAAAAACCACTACTAGAAAATCGCGTTGTTTTTGTGCATTACATCGTCATCATCACGCATTGTTTGCCTGAAACTATTTCGAAACGCCTAGTTTTGTTTTCTAAATAGCCCCCGTCTTATTTCAAATTAAAACATCGTTCTGTTCTGGTCTTTTATTTGTCTAAAACTATTTACAAAAGTTATTCTTAAATAAAAGAAAAACCCTAGACTAAAATATCTAATCAGCCCACCCGAATTCCTAAAGCTACCTAGTCCTAATCTACCCACCACTCACAGCTCGCCACCTCACCCTCTCCCCCAATCCCTACCCACCTGCCACCTCATCAATCCACCCTCTCTCCCCCCTCTTTCTCTCACCACAGCCCCATCTACCCACCCTCTCTCTCTCCCCACCGACACCCTGGCCCCACCCCACTCCCCTAGCACACACGCCCCACCAGCCTCCCCATCTCTGCCCCCACTCTCCTCTCCCTGTCCCGCGGGCCCCACGCGCCAGCCCCGACCCCGCGTGGACCCGCGCCCCTGGGTCCCACCCCTCTGGCCCCACCACTCCCTCTTCTCTCCCTCACGCCCCCGACAACCTCCCTCACCCCGCGTCCTCTCTTCTCCCTCCTCACCGGCAGCCGCGGCCGCCCCCTCCGACGCCCCGCCTCCCACCTCCCTCGCCGGCGCCACGCCTCCACCCGCCGGCCGCCTCGCCTCCTCGCCTCTCTGCGCCACCGCGCCCGAGTCCGCCCTCGCCCCTCCGGTAAGCTCCGCCACCCTCCTCCGCCTCTCCCCCGAGCCTCCTCCCCTCCGCTGGCCGACACCAACCTCCTCCCCGTCGCCTCCCTGCGGCGCCGCCTCCACCCGACGCCGGCCCCGCGTGGCTCCTCCCTGAGCTCGTCCCCCGTTCTCCCCTTCTCCCATCGCCGCTCGCCGCCAGAGCAGCCCGTCCCGCCGCTCGCCGTCGAGCCCGCTGCCGGCCGCGCCTCGCCCGTCGCCGGCGCCTCCCACCTCGCCCGCCTCCGGCTACAACCGCCGTCGCCGCCTGTCTCTCCTCCCCGCCGGCCTCGTATGCCTCCGTGGCCCCCGCCTCGCCGGACTTCTCTTCCTCGCCGCCCCCTCTACCGGCGCCCCTCCCGAGCCCGAGCTCTGCCCGCCGCCGGTCGTGGGCCGACTCCCGCGCGACCTCGGCCTCTGCTCGCCGTTCCTCTCCAGGCCCGGGTCCGAAGACCTATGACCGCCAAGTTCGACCTTAACTTGACAAGTTCTTCGCGCGGGCGCTCACCAATAAGACCGGCTCGATGCTGATGCGTTCAACAAATGAACAAGGCGGGACTAGAAGAATACTAGCGCTAATTCAAGATCGACAATGACACTCGTGACCAGAATTTGAAGGCGAGGGCGATGCCTCCCAAGATCTGCTTCACATAACCCTGAAGACCCCGTCGCCGGATCCGAAGACCGATCCCGAACCGGCGCCACGCTAAGTACTCCTTCCGAACCCGTGGAACCCCGAAACCTCCCCAAGATCTATGCTCCGGAACAACAAGGCCGTTGGAGTGGAATCGACAAGATCTACCGCCGGACGCCAAGTACTCCCTCGAGGACGCCGAGTACTTCACCCCGGACACCGAGACCCTGGACGACAAGTTCTCCTTCCTGGACGCCGAGCTCGCCGAGACCCCGGACCCGAATACCACACGTGCGACAAGTACTCCTTCCCGGATGTGATGCTCGAGAACACGGACGGTAAGGACACCGACGCAGAACGCCAAGTTCTGCATCCCGAACGCCAAGACCGACCTGACATGCGGGCCCGACAAGATCGGCACCGACCAGGACGGACCCGATGTGCCCCGACGCCGCAACCAAGTCCTTCTTCCCGGATGCGACAAGACCTACCTCCGTTGTCCGAGAACGATCCCGTCGAACCCCAGATCCGAACCCTGAGACCGAACCCCGAACCCCGGAACCCAAGATCGCCGAACCCTAATGTGTGCCCCTTTTCCCGAGCCCCTATTTTATAAATGCTAAACCTGTTGCATATTAATCATTCATCTCGCATGCATATTTGTGTGGTTTGGGGGCCGTATGCCGATTCACCTCTAATTAAATATGGGGCCCATATGCGGGCAAACCTAGTCGTATATTGGCCTCATTTAAATTTGTGTAGCGAACCGGTAACTTATCCTGCCATGTTAATGCAACATTTAAATTGCGGGGGTTCTAAACAACATGAACCACCTAATAAATTGTCGGGACCCCGGTTCCGCTTAATGACCTAATTGCATCGCATCTTTGCCATGTCATGCATCGTACACGCAGCATGCCCGATCTTTTGCCGTAGTATTAAATATTGCATCCGGTGTTTATTCTTGTGTTTTGCTTCTTCGCGGATAAGGCCGTTGAGTTGATGTGAGCTTCACCCCGATCTTCGGATGAACCCTTCGACAATGTTTTCAGGCGAGCATCTCCCCTTTCTACCTATCTTACTTTTATAGTATTTATTTCCTCCTGTTGATCTATTGCTATCTGTGTTGCGATGCTCTAGTTTTCGTACCCGTGATATCCCTTGCAGCCTTATATTGCCTTGGCCACCTCCTATTACCTGTTGTTTGGTAGATAGTTGGACCTGCGCGTCGTAGTCGCTTGCTCAAGTGCTGTTGCGTGTCGTCAAGTACCACAGTTGTTGGAGCCTTGCCGCATGTTTAATGTTGGAGATGATCATGGCTTTAATTACCGTTCACTTTATTTATTGTTTAATAACTAAAATTGAAGTAGGTAAGCAGAGGCACAGGTGGGCAATAGATGTTATTTGGTTGTTAACCGTCCACTTGTGTCCCGTAGGACCCCGAGTACTTGATACCTGTTCCTTGAATATTCGCGCTATCCACATCCGGGAGGATTATGGGACCCCCCTGAGCCAGAGCTTGATTCCGTCTTATTTCTTGTGGCCACAAACTAGTTTGAGGTTTTATTTACTATCCTGTACTTATGCCATGCTTTATTGCTTTATTACGATTGTGCGAGGAGCACAATGTACTGTTTAGGATCGGGACACGTTTTCGCGGTGTCGACAAGCCCAGTTTTGGGTTCCCAGTCATTCACATCCGTCCACCCAAACCTCGGGTCCGTCTCGGAGTCAGCTAACTTCGTTGCGGGTGTACTCCAAGGGGTGGCCCCCTGAAATATTTCTGAATCTTGTGATTGCTTTGTTGTGAAGGCCTCGTTGGGTTTTGATTTGGTTTTTCCGAGGTTGATCGAGTGTGTGTTGCTATTTGTGCACCCCTGCAGGGTAAAACTTTCTGAAAGCCGTGTCCGCGGTTATGGACGACTTGGAGCACAGTATCTCGATCATAGACAACTATAACTAAAGTAGTGCTATAAATTTGACCTTATAATGACTAGTAATCAGCTTCACTATAATGGAATGAATAAATAAAACTGCCAACAATTGCTTGTTTGGGTTGTCGCTTGCGACCATTGTATTTGACTAGTAAGTATTGCAACTAGAATGGAATGGCTAAATAAAAGTACCAACCACTGCTGGGTTTTGGGATATCTCATGCTAATTGTATCTGATTAGTAAGTGTTGCAGCTACAACGGAATGGTTAACTAAAACTGCCCACTATTTATTTTATCAGGATGATTATCTATACTTGACTAGTAATTGCTGCAACGATAACTGAATAAATAAAACTGCCAACTGTGTGAGTTCCTCGGTTGACTTCCTCGTTTAGTCTCGAGGGGGAAACACCAGGATGGGTTTGTTTGATGGTAGCATCAGGTTGGGTCCGAATAGGTCCTTCTTACCCCTCTCTGATATCCGATAGTTATATCGAGTCTCTATAGGTTGTTTAGTGCATGCTGCCGCTGCCGCTCAGTCCACCATACCTATGTAGGCGAGGACCGCCGAATTCTAGTCTCGCCGTGTACTGGCCTCAGTACTGACGCTCCTCTTTTTCCTTTGCCCTTTGTCGGCACCCCTTTTGTTTTAGCAGGTTTCGACGTCGTTAGCAGGGTTACCCTTCCGGCTTGGCCTGGAGGGTTATGGACGCCATTGGTTATTCTTCAGGGCTCTTAGCCCCATTTGCATCTTGTCCGTAGTCGGACGCTCTATCATTTTCAAGGTGATTTGGATATTTGTATATTATATCTGTATTCTTGACTCATTGAGTCGCTGTTGTATACATATCTGTTCTGTGGTTCCCATCGAGGACTGTTGTGTAATGTTATTACTTCGTTTTCCACCCGCACGAAAGTGCCTGGTGGGCACCTTTGAATCGTTTCTATGCGGGTTTAGCGGGAAGCGCTAAAACTTGCATAGGGTCGATTCTGAGGGTGTTACAGCACGGTTCTACTAATTCCAACTTATAAGTGCAAGCATATACAACAAAGTTGTCACAATGGTTCAATTTTATTAGGGGCAAAGAATAAAGTGTTCCATCAAGTTCGTGAGGGCTTTAATCACTAAGTTTTCACATAACAAAATAGTTTTTAATTGGAAGATAGTTGAAAGCCAGAATATACTTTGGAATGGTGTAACACACCATGCATAGGAGTTTATATTGGACACTTTGGAATAACTTGGTTTCTTCGGAGTTGGAAGCATGAGTAGAACTTACTCATACAAGTGGAGGCTAGAAAAAGACTAGGAGCAACCAACTAAGAGAGCAATAATGGCCATAATCATGCAGTGCAACAAAGCATACTAATCAAAGCAAAGAGTGGTACTACAAGTCAAGGACTAAATGATCATAGAGGCTAATGGTGACTTGTCATAGTCATAATATGGTGTGAGCATGTGCCAAGTCAACCCAAGCAAAACATCAAAGGAGAATACCACAATACTATGCTTTTGCATGCTAAAACAACGCATAATTTCTTCAAGGAACACTAAGCAATCCCAATTGTTTGGAACAAGACATGCTACAACAATAATCACTAATCATAATGCTAAAACAACACCTATCATGTAATGCTAAAGTCTATGTCACAGTCAATGCAAGCTCCTCTTGCACTTCAAGCAAGAACTTACTACTCCTTTCCAACACCAAGCAAACTTATTTGCAAAACAACAAAGCGAGAATGGGGGTCCAAACTATTTTATTCAAGCAAACTAAACAACCTAAGCAAAGCAAACGAAAACTAAGACGCTCCAAGAACAACACAATTGTGCATGAAACAATAAAAACGAAGTGTCTAGACAGACCTAAACTTTTTATTGATGAAGAAGGGGATGTCTTGGGCATACCCAAGCTTTGACGCTTGTACCTCTTGGATATTCTTGGGGTGACACCATGGTGGCATCCCCAACTTGAGCTTTTGTCCATTCTTTGTCTCATTGCATCATTCTCTGTCTACACCTGAAAATTTTCCTTCATACAAAACTTCACACAATCTTCATTAGCAACATTAGGTTATTCAAAAGATATTAGACCACTGGCAAAGCTTTGGAACAGCAAGGCTTTTCACTAAAAACATGGGCTACTGTAGTAAATCCTTCAAAAATCTCAATTTACCTGAAGAGAACTAAAAAAGGTATCAATAAGAAGCAAATGCAAATAATGGCAGAAATCTATCAAAACAGACCAGCAGGTAGAAACCGATTTTTTAGAACATCTTTTGTTGCTCAAATAAAAAAGTGTTGAACTAACGAAAGTTAGCTAACATACTGGGGGATTTACTCGTAAATCTTTAGCCCAATCCGAGTTACAGAGCCTCCTCACGAATTTTTTTGGTGGAGGTAAGAAATATGTTTCGGGACAGCAACTCCCCAAATCTTACTTCCCTCTCATTAGAAGTCATTCTTGGCACAAAAAGCAAACAAAAAGGATAAGGAGAGGTCATTATAGAAGTAATAACTTCCAAGACTCAAGGAAACTCTTGGGTTATCCCTCAACAAGTACTTTTCTTTAATGCCTTTAAGTTAAGCACAAGAAGCAAGAAGAATCAAGTATTTTCAAATGAAGAAGCATTAACATTCATACTTGCAAAATCTTCAACTATGAAAGGTATCTCATCCAAATAGGTTTTGGAGGATCCTTTCTCATCTCTCTTTGGTCTACTACCTTCATCAAAAAGATTTTCAGGGGCAATCCAATCAAAGTTCTTTTCAAAGGCTTCATGCATTCCAACAAGTTTAAAGGGTATGGGTATATTGAATTATTCTCTAGGCTTAGTTTTATCAAAAATACCCACACCATCTACACTTGAACCTAGGATATTGAAACTTTCAAAAACCTTTTTGGCTTCCCTAGCAACATCATGGAATTCTTTTGATAAAGTTTCAAGGATGAATTCCCTTTTTTCAACATTCTTCTCTTATTTTAGTTTTAGGAACAAGAATTGTATGAAGGGGTTAAGGCTAACAAACCTAGCCTCCAACATATGAACTAAAGAATCTATAGAAATCTCATAATTAGGAGCAAACTCTGCTATAGATTTATCCTCAATATCCTCATGCTTGCTAACATAATTAAAGAATTCTTCAATATTATCTTTACCAATTATGGAGCCACTACCTATTGCAAGATGTTTCAGAGCGAACTGGGGGAGCAACATGGTGATCTAGAGCAAAGTGGCAACTAGAGCAGGAACTAATTTTTTTGTGTTTTTGAATAAGGCAAGCAAACCAAACTAGACTAATTTCTTGGGTTTTTTTAAAAGAGGCAAACAAAACCAAGAAAAGAAACAAAGCAAACTGAAAACAAAGTAAAGAGAGACGAAGTGAAGGACTCCCCTAGTGAAGACGTCCTTGGCCTCCCCAGCAACGGCGCCAGAAAATAGCTTGATGGCGCCAAGTACTTGTCGTGGGACGCTTCGTTGGCAACCCCAAGAGCAAGGTATGAAGCAGCACAGTAGCAAGTTTCCCTCAGTAAGAAACCGAGGTTATAGAACCAGTAGGAGGAAGGAAACGTCACACAGGTGTTGCAAGCAACGCGGAGACCTGCACAAGACAAACTCAAGACTTTGCCCCAACGAATCAGTGAGGTTGTCAAGCTCACCGGTTTGCTGTAACAAAGGATTAAACGTATGGTGTGGAAGATAATGGTGGTTTGCAGCAAGTAAACATGTAACAGTGGAAGATGTATCAATGGTAAAGATTGGACCGGGGTCCATAGTTCACTAGAGGTGCTCTCCTTAGATAAACAACATGGCATGAAGGGTAAACAAATTACATCGACGCAATTGTCAGGAACTGAGCAAGGCATAATAATGCAATTACTAGTCAGAAAGATCCTACGAGGATGATTGGGAAATACAACAATATACATAGACCGCCATCCAACAACATCTATGACTAGAAGTCCACCTTCAGGATATCATCCGAACCCCCTCCAGTATTAAGTTGCAAGAAACAGACAACTGCTTTAAGCAAAGTGTGAAAGGTAAATAGTCCACATGTTCCATCAACAAGAGACCGTTGTTTTATCCCTAGTAGAAACAGCACATCTACAACCAAAGAGATTATTGTCACTTCCCTTGGAAACTAGAGGCATGAACCCACTATCGAGCATAAATACCCCCTCTTGGAGTCACTAGCAACTACTTGGACAAGATAGCTACTAACAACGGAGAGCATGCAAGATCACAAACAACACCGACATGATAGAATTATAAAGACAAAACCATTTATCAAACCAACATAATAATCTCAATATCCATCGGAACCCCGCAAACACAACATGCATGATTACAAATAGATTAGATATTGATCATGAACGGAGCTCACAAGATCTATACATGAAAGAACAAAGGAGGAGATACAACCATCTAGCTACTACATGGACCCATAGTCCAAGGTGGAACTACTCACGCATCATACCGGAGAGAAGGCCTCTGGGATGATCTCCCCTCCGACAGGGTGCCGGGAAGAACTTCAGATCCCCCCGATCTAGGGACGATGGTGGCGGCGGCTACAAATGGTTTCGTGGATTTCTGATCGGGTACTCAGGGTTTCTGCATCAGGGGCTTCTTATAGGCGAAGGGGAGAGACCGGGAGGCGGCCAGGGACACCAAACCCTAGCCAGGCGCGGGCCCACCTGCCCCCGCGCCTGGGGTGGGTCTGGCCCCTCTGGCTCTCCTCTGGACTTCTTGTTCCCCACAGAAAGTAATTGACTTTGTCCTTTGTCCCGTCCAATTCCAAGAATATTTCTTTACTAACTTTTCTGAAACCAAAAATAACAGAAAATAGGCATCTATCACTGTTGCAACTTGTTAATAGGTTAGTACCAGAAAACATGTAAAACGCACCTCAAAGTGTGGACAAGTAAAGCAAAGTAGATACAAAACAAGCATGGAGCATCAAAAATAATAGATACATTTCCAACGTATCATGTGCACCGTGCCTAGATGGGGAGGGGTTTTCGTTGTTGATGGCCGCTTAAAAAGGCTTGCTCGGGACATCCAAATGTTGCCACGGGCCGTATAAGCAGCCTAGCAGTTCCCTTCCACCGTTGAAGGATTGAATGGGGCCTTAATATATGAAGCGAGCCAATATGATCCGTGGATGATCAAGAGTTAGATGGCAAATGGGGCCTTAATTTCTGAACATGGCCCATGGATGATCAACGATGTGACTGCTTTGATTCCAGGAAGTATGGCTTAGATTTAGTCAAGCAGGAAAATCTCCTGCTATCCCCAAAATATTTCGTGCCCTATGTTTCAAACATACTGGTATTCCCTTTCTACCCCTAGTTAAGGCGGTTCGTTGAAGCTTCAATCGATATTTCCGGGTTCACTACCTCTATAGCCCTTCCTGCCCCCTCCCACCCCCACCCACCCCCCCACACACACACATAATCCTCACCCGTAGCTGGGAAAGCCCTACAGAAAACCCTAGATCTAACCTTCACCGCCTTACCCTAAATCTGCTTCTTCGCCGCTGTCTTCCAGTGCTGGGAGAAACCCTTGTTTTGCTTCCACAAGCACCACCAAGAATCTAATTCTTCGTCGTTGTCGTCTAGTGCTTAGATCAACCCCTATTCTACTTCACCTTTGTCCACAACCACCGCAACTGCATCACCCTTGGCAACCTCGATGTAACCACCCAGGATGCACAGGATTCCTAAACGCCGTCCCGACCTAGGTAACTAGATATCCTTCTATTTTCGTATGATAAATATGGAGTAGTTAACTGTATTTTGTATTGGAGCTACTTTTTTTAGTTACTTACAAGTGTTATACTTGTTATCTGTATCTTCCCAAATAAACTCTTTGTAGTCAGGTTTAACTATAAGCCGTTGAACTGTGATTTTGTATGTCATGGAGAAATATGAGCCAGCGAACCATGAACACATTTGTTTCCATTATCTCCTTTATTAAAGTGCCCTCCCATAAATGATTTTATTATAATTTCTCTCTGGTTTGGTGTAGGCTAAGGCACTAACTGTTATTTCCTGCCTGATATTGTTCTCTTATATGTGTAGTACACATTTAAATTTGTTATACTGCTTCCAGTAATAGGTCGTAGTTATTTGTTTCTGCTTACCCCACGATTCCTAACAGTTTGCTGTTGTTACGCAATGAATAGGTGAAGTTTACACTAGAAATCATATAATGAAGGGCCCCTATAACATAGTAAGTATCTATTCCTTTCTGACCAGTTCATGCTAACATCTATCAGATTAGAACATTTTTGTATTTACTATCGTCTGCACCTTTATGCAAAGGCCCAACACTGAAGTATGGAGACCACCAGTCCAATTGCATGATGAAGCGGACATCGTCAACGAACTTATTTGAGCAACCGTGAGACTCTACATAGAGCTATTGTAAGCACCATCCCTTTTTAAGTTTTAAGTCCCTTGGTTTCAGGACATTTAGTCTAGTTCAAATTTCATTTTTTTTTGAGTTACTAGGATGATTAGAACAAGGCCATATTTTCAACGGAATCCAATATAACAGAAATAGAAGGATCATAATCAATCATTCACTTCAAATCTCACTCTGGTATCTACCACTTGTCTAGCTATTTTAATACGAGGCACACTGTAACATCCCAAATTTTATGAAATGCAAAATCATGTATTGCATTCATATCATCATAGCATTTTGATCTTGCACAAAAATTTAAAAAAAAACCTAAATTAAAACCATATTTAGACCCCTCTTTATATATTTTATATGGGGCATGGCTTTATTTATTATTTCAAAGGCCAAAGTGTTTTTGAGTGGTTAGATGTGTGTAGCACACGTTTTGACACTAGGATCACAGTACAAAAACTTAGTGAATATTTGAATTCAAACATATTTGAATTAGGGTTTCAAAACCATTTCTGAAAATCAAAACAGAAAATAAAAAGGAGAGAGAAAAAATAAAAACGAGCGCTACCTATCTAGACCAGCCCCACTTGCGGCCCAGTAATCCCACCTTAGAATTCCCCCTCCCCCTCTCTCTCTCACCCGCACGCACCCCCTCGCTCACTGCCATTGGGCCATGCGCCACGTCGACACGGTCGTCTTTAATCCCGCACCTGCAGACCACGCCGTCGCCACCCGTTTCTTCCCCTTCACTGCGGCGATTCAATTCGATTAAATTGCATTGATTCACCGCGTGATTGCCGCCCCTTCTCCAGCTACTTAACCCCCACCTCGTTGTGGCCATTTCCCCCCAAACCCCATCGCCCGAGCGCCCCCAGGCTGCCATTAATTGAGCTCACACCGCCACAGACCCGAGCAGCTCCGACGACGCATTCCGATGAGCACCGTGTTCGCCTCTGTCTCTAGTTCACGCAAGCATGTTCCTATTACTCTTGTGCGCATAACCATGCCCCTGGTTCGTCCTGTATCACCCCAGGTCACCATCCCCGTCAACCTCCGTGAGCACCCGAGGCGCCAATCAACTCCGGCGAGTAATTCCCGTAAGGTCTGCACGCCCCTTGCCCTCTGGTTCAAACCATTGCATGCATCGTGACCTTGTGCACCTCCTGATGCCATTCGCTTGCCTTCTGGTGACCAAGGTCGTCACCTTTGTCTCCGCCAGCAACCACTCGATGCCAGTGCGGTCTCCGACGAGCTCCTACGCCCTTGTCCGTGTGCCCCTATCCAAGCCAGTTGCACGACGATCTTCAACGCATCCTCGCGACTCAGGTAAGCACCAGCACCCTTCCCTAACCCCTTAGCCTCGCCGGCGAGTGACTGGCAGTAGCGCCGCCGCCAGTCTTTGATCAGTTGGATCTGGCCCGTTGGATTTAGATCTGGCGGTTAAGATTAGATTTAGAGCTAAGGGGTAAATTATGATCTGAGCCATAGGATCCACTATAGATCTAACGACACAGAAGCGCGATCCTGAGCGAAGCGGTACGGGCCAATCAAATGGCGCCGCGTGTCTGGATTTTTGTTTTAAAACTCAGATTTGAATCTATTAGATATTTAAACTTGTAAAATCCATAACTTTTGATCTGTTTGCCCAAAAATTACAAATAATATATCAATGGATTCAGAAAATTAAGACCTACGCATATATGGCATTGGTTTGGACATTTGCTTCTGTAAAATTAGGATTTTGTACATAATCATTTGTAGCCCAATTTTGGATATAAAAATTATTTAGAATTTTTTTAAAGTAATTTTGAGTTTATTTAGACTTTAGGAAGTTTACTTTGTGTTCAGTACTATTTGGTTTGACTTGTTTAGTGTAGAAAATCATTCCATTGCATTTGCATGCATTCGTATGTATTTTTTTTTGAATATTGAAATGTGAATTTAGTGTTATGATTTTATGTGTATATTTTGGTGATTGTGGTGATTGTGATTGTGAGGACTGTTGCTTCTCCCAACTATCAAGGAAAGTGATGTTTCATATATATTGTCCTACTATTTTATCTATGCACTAGTGATATTTTGAGTAGGATTTGCATTGGAAATTTTCTAAGTATATACTATGCTATGCCTTGGGAAATCCTAGTAGATGTTGTCTTAGTAGTTTTCCCTAAGATAAGAAACTTGCCATACTTGTATGCTTAGCCTAGCTAGTAGGAAAAAAGGGTGGATTATTCATACTATGTTGTTATGCAAAATCTATGACTATGTGTTTTTTAATAATAAAACAACATGTGAATGAATCACCTGGGTGGAATAGAAAGAATGGTTTGTGTTGAGTGGTTACACAAGGCCCATGTCTATGTTTAACCTTGTGTATCACACTTTTGGATGGTCACCCAGTAACAAAGGGATTCGAGACATTTAGTGTTGAGAAGCTTCTAGTGTAACCACATGGCATATGGGCTCTTCCTTAACCAACTAGGTTGACAGTTGGTGGTAGGGTTGATAGGATGGAACGCGTCCATGGTGGTCTAAGGGAATGCTTCTGAAAAGTCTCGTCTCGATGCATGTCGAGTCTTGTGGGGAAAGTGCACCACCTCTTGAGACGGTAAAACCTAAGTACTTAGCCGTGTCCCCGGCAACGGATAATTTGAGCATCAAAGACATTGAAGTGATCAAGAATCTCCTCATCCCAATTTCTCTAAGTTAAAAACTTGTGGTTGAATAAGGGTAAAGGTTCACCAATGTCTATTGGTGGTTCCTTGGGTGTTTTTGTCAAACAAAGACTTAGTGTTTTCAAACTAATAAGAAAAACCTTATTTTGAGCAAAGCTAGCCTGAACTAAACTTAGCCAAATTCATATATTTATTAGTTGTTGCTATACTACAATGGTATCACTTGCCAATGCAATTCCAAAGGTATTGACCATCTGTGGTTGTCACTTATGATGTTGCAGGTTACTCTGATGGAGACTAGGGTTGTGAGTCTACACTCAACATGTTTGCCTGTGGCACATGAAGATGAAGACTTTTATTTATCTAATTATGTGTGAACTCTATGTATTAGACTTGGGCTAATGAGTTGTAAATACTATGTTATATCTAGAATGACGATGTAATAATGACCTTTGTATCTATGTACTTCATCTTAAACTGTGGATGCTAGCAATTCGATCCAGGGACTAGTATTGCAATCAAAGGGGCCTTTACCTTAAAAGGTGGGGTCTTACAGATGGTATCAGAGGACTGTGTTGCCTGTAGGATTATGACCCTAGGATGGATTAGACTAAGGAAACCACTAGGAAATGCAAACTCCTTTACAAATTTCCACACTTGTCTCTTTTCATCACGTAAAACTTCTCCTAATCTTCTTTCTCATCTCCATTTATAGATGAACTCCATCAACAAAGCCATCAAGAAGGGACCACTCATGACCATGACTTTGGAGTGTGAGACGGAGTTTCCCAAAGCACTCAAGAACCTTATGGTTACCATGGGGATACATGGTGCAACAGTGTACAAAGGATTCCCCATGATAGATGAAGGAGAAGAGTATTCGTGGGTACAACTCCACTTGTATAAAAAATGAAGACAACCACAAAGAGTCGGTATTCTGCATGGTCACCAACTCATAAATGCACAAGTGTAACATCCCAGCATTAGAGCTTAAAAATAAGCTGAACCTAGATGTGTGCATTGCATTCATGCATAGAAAATCCGAATAATTTTCGCGCTTTTGAACAAAACTTGTCGAAGTGATTGAAGTTTCTCTTAACTTGATGGAATTGAAGTAGATCATCAAGATGACTGCGATAAGTTTCAATATGACCTTTGCTAAAACCTTATTTTGGGTAAGGGAGATTTTATCTAAGGGTAGATCAAATGTAATAAAAGTTAAACCCTAATACAATATGATTTATACTTGACCATTAGGTGATCATATTATAGTATTCATTATAATATCTCATGAGTACCAAGTTAGAGGATATAAAACCAAATATGAATTTAACAACTATATGTTAATCTCATCTGCATATACCCTGAGTATCATGGTAATATCTAACCCTACTTCTTAAGTAAGATTGAGTAGGAAAGAAACTAAGTTTAGATCATGCACCTATACCTTTCTTTCCATATCAATCCTTATCATCCCTATTGAGTTATATTTCAATATATGTTGTTCATTAATGTTGAGGAATCAACTATTGAATCCCCAGATCACAATCTATCAACTCTTGACCATATCATAGTTTATACTTAAAGTGCCTATATAGAAACAATTAAGAAGGGGTAAATAGTGATGTTAGCTTTAGAAATCATCTATAGGATGGGAAAGATTGAAAAGAATCCAATCAACAGGATAATTGATGAAGTTAAATTCCTCCTAGATAAATATAAGAACTATTTATATTATCTAATCCTATGGTAGTAAAGAAGATTACAAGGATAAATACTAAAGATAGTTACTAGGAGTAGTCCTATTGGATCAAGTAGGTATAGTCAATGAATTATATCTCTTAATCCAATAGAACTAAACATAAGATATTTATCATCCAACTGCAATGTTGTATGGATGGAAGCCTTGATTAGCCAACTAGAATGTCACATCCCAAGATTTCCAAATCTTGTAATGTGAAAATAAATTAATAAAATAAAACTTTGTTTGATTTTCAGAGCCAGAAGAAACTTTTTGAATTCAATTGGAACTTCAAACCCATTTGAATTAAATAAAATCCTAAAGGGATTTAAAAAGATAAACATTTTAAATAAAGGAAAATAAAATATTTTGGTACTACTACTTTAGATCTTTTAATAAGAGATTTTGTTTTCAAATGAAATAGAAGTTTATAAATAAAGAACATTTTATAAAGCCAAATTAAACCTTGGCCAAGCTTTGGATTTAAAACATTTTGTTTTGAATTAAAATAGGAAAAGTTGATTTAAATAAATTAATAAGGATTTAATATCCAACTTTATTTAATAAAAGGTTTTACCAATTTAATTGAAACATCAAAACTTATTAAAATTATTTAAAATAAGTTTTCCGAATAATTTATATTCTCAGATAAAACCTACTAAAGTGTTTTGGCTTTATTTTAGATTTTAAAATAAATATTCTCAATAAAACAAACCCTAGTTGATTTAATAATGAAAGTCTATTTTATTTAATTAATAATGGACTCTAAAATAAAATGTTATTTTGTTTTAAAACAAGTTTCCAAGTATTCAATATTTCCCAAATAAAACCTACTGATTTGGTTTTGAAAATATTTAGGTTTCAAATAAATATTTTATTAATAAAATCAAACTCTATTTGATTTAATAACTAAGGCCCATTTTATTTAATTATTAATGGACCCTAAAATAAAAGGTTATTTTGTTTTAAACAAATTTTCCAAATATTCTTTATTTCCAAATAAAATCTACTGATTGGTTTTGAAAATATTTGGAGTTCAAATGAACATTTTATTAAATAAACCAAACCCTATTTTATTAATAAACCATGGACCATTATACTTAATTAATAAATAGAACCTAAAAAGATTTAAAATATTATTTTTATTTTGAATTTTGGTTCATGTTACTGAACAGAACTAATTTCAATGTTACAAAGTTTGGGTGTTGTTTGAATTGTTTGAACCTTGTTTGATTGTTTTGAAATTCAAATCAGAAAATAGAAATAGAAAAGAATAAAACAAACAGACAGAAAAAATGAAATTGGACCAGCCCACCATCTGGCCCAACAGCCCAACTCGCAGCCCACCTCCTCTTTTCCCTGAAGCGTTTTCCTTCACCGCATAAACAACCCGCATGGCCTATGACTGGTGGACCTCCCCCTTTCTCTCCTTTTCTCACTGACACCAGACCCCACCACCGGCCCTCTTCTTCCTCACCCGCCGCGGACCTGTTCCTCCCCTTTTCTCGCCTCGCCGTTTCTGGCCAAATAAATTCGGATGAATTCGTTTAAATGCGTGGTTAATCCTCCCCCTGGACCCTGCTGTCTTAATCCCCCTGGTCTCCTCTTCCTTCTCCCGCAGACCACACCTCACCGGAGCCCCCAGGCTACGCAAATTGCTTGCGACAACACCCCTGTCCCCGACAACTTCCCCGGCCGATTCCGGCTGCCACACGCTGCCCCTTGTCTCGTCGACCTAGCACACATACTCCATGCGTCCAGACGCATCCGTCTATACCAACCATTCACCTGCGGGCGCTCCAGAACGTCGACAACAACTCCACCTATACGCCGTCGTCGCCTGCTACTTTTCCGGCGAGTCCTCTAGGTAATATCTGACCACCCCTTTCCTCTCGATGATGCATACATGACCACCGACCACATGCGCAGCTAACGCAGCCCCTAACTTTTCTTAGCGTGGTCCTAAACGTTGCCAACGACGACAACCTGAGAGCACCGTCGCCCGCAGCTTCTCCGACGAGCAATTAGCAGCAACCCCTTGCGCCCCTCGAGTAGCCGACCCCACCTCGAGCATCAGCAAGTGTCTGCGATCCTAGTAAGCCTTGCCAGCCTCTCCCTCGCTTCCTGCAACGCCAGCTCCGCCGCTAGCAGAGCGTCGCCGCCGCGCGCTGCCGCTAAGCGCCGCCAGAGTTAGGTCAGGCCATCTCCAGCCGTTAGATGCAGATCGTAGGGGTACGACAGAATCACTTAACGCGAAGGGCTATGCGTTCAGGATCGCACAATCGGACTTGATCCAACGCGCCAGAATAGTCAATCCGAGCGAAGCGGTACTGGTGAATGAAAATAGGACGCGTGGCACCAGGAGAGTTAAAATAGGATTTGAAATCAGATTGAAATGCCATTTTGAAAACCCTATAAATTTCAAACCACACGTCCAAATTTTATAAATTTTATATCAATGAATTCAGGAGAACAAGCCCTAGCCAACCATGGCCTTAGTTTGACAAATAGTATCTGTTAGCTTGTTTGAATTTGCAGAAACATTTGTGTACTTGTTTAGATTAGAAAAATTGTTTAAAATGATTTTTGGATTAAAACCTTTGCAAAATGGTTTGTTGTGATCTTACTGACCCTAGGAACCAACCCTTGGTGTTAAAAATGATTTTGGAAAGATTTAGGTTGGATTACTTGACTTAGCCATTTTCTAGCCAAATAAAAAGAATGGTTTTTGTTATAAAAATAATTAGGGAAATAAAACTTTAAGAAAATGGTTTGATCAAACCTACTGACCCAAAACACCAAGTTTTGCAAATTAGCAACTCATTTGGTGAACAAACTTAAGAGTTTTGCCTTAATAAAAACATTTTTCACCACATAAAATGATGAATGGATTTAAAGATAGTTTTTGGACAAAAACCCTCTTGCTAATGACTTTGCCACTTTGGTAAATGACCAATTTGGATCTTACAAAGTCTAGAAACCCCATAGAGACCCCCTTTGCAAAATAAAACTATCTTGTGCATGCTCCCATGCATGACTTAGATTCCATTACTTTGTGTGTGTGAAGAATTGTTTGTTTGACTTTGGTTTGGAATGTGAATTGAATTTGTGTTTGCTTGATTGATTTGTAGTGAAGTGTGAGACTAGAAAGATCAAGGAGTGAACCACCATTCCCTACCAAAAAGGCAAGTGATGCTTCATACTTTTTGTCCCATTACTTTCTCTATGCATTAGTGATTTTGATAAGCAAAACTTGCATGGATTTTGCTAAGTATAAACCTTACTATAGTAAAACCTAGTAGATGAATCCTTAGTAGGATTTTCCTAAGTTAAGATTCCTATTACTATCAAGCTTAGCCTAGCTAATAGAAAACATGGGTAGAATATATATTCACACTATGGAAAAATATTCTAAGTCTGAGGACTTAAGTTTTGTTTAATAAAACAACTAAGTTAATGAATCACCTGGGTGGAATGGGCTTGCTTGGTGGTTTTTGGTTGAGTGGTTCACAAGGCCATGGACTTGGCTTGTGTATCTCACTTGTGGATGGCCACCCAGGAACAAAGGGATTTGAGATGTCAAATGTTGAGAAGTTTCAAGTGCAACCACTTGGCAATATGGGCTCTGCCATGATCATATAGGTTGCAAGAACTTAGCCATATGGACAGTTGGTGGTAGTGTTTGATAGGTTGGAACGCGTCCATTTTGGTCTAAGGGAAAGCTTCTGAAAGATCTTGTCTTGGGAAACCAAGTCTTGTGGGGAAAGTGCACCACCTCTGCAGAGTGCAAAATCTAAGTACTTAGCGATGTCCCTGGTAAAGGACAAATTGAGCATCAAGACATGGAAGCAATCAAGAATCTCATCATTCCAATTTCTAAATTAAAATCTTGTGGTTTGAACAAGGGTTGTTTGAATTCTTCAATCATTGATGGAGAGATGGCTTCGTACAAGGATCTTGAAATCTTTGATTGAGAAAAATGTTTTTGACAAGCAAAAACTTGGTATTTTCAAAATGATAAGAAAATTATATTTTAAGCAATGCAAGCCTCAACTCCACTTAGCCAAATGCATATAGAAGATAGACTCCACCATAATACCATAGTATCACTTGACAATACAATTCAAATGTATTGACCTTTGTGGCTGTAACTTGTATGTTGCAGGTTTGATTGATTTTAGTGAAGATTGATTGATTAGGATTACAAAGTCTACAACCAACATCTGCCTGTGGCACTTTGAAGATGATGGACCCCATGCTTATATTTATTCTGCTGCAATGTAATGTAATAGCCATATGAGCTATGTAAGATGTAATAAATCTATGTTATTCCTGGTTATAAAGTTATATTATGACCTTTGTTTCTTGATATTACATCTTAACTGTGGATGCTAGCTATTGATCCAGGGACTAGCATTGTAAACACAGGAGGCTCTATCTTATTAAAGATCGGGACCCCTACAGATGGTATCAGAGCATTGTGTTGCCTGTAGGATTTGTAAACCTAGGATTGGACAAAAGCCCTTAGAAAAAAATAGGAGTTGTGTTTTGTTCCAAAAACTTATTTACAAAAAAAAACTTGTAAACTCTTTCTTCCAACATTTTGGTTTCAAATCTACATCTCATCTATTTCAACTTGATGGAAAAACCTACCCCATGGCCAAAGACTACACCATGTGTAAAGGACTGCTTCAACTTCTTCAACTCTAATGACTTCAACATCTACAACTCTAATTACTTCAACATCTTCAGCATATTCATCAAGGACTTCCAACTTGGATACCACTAACGACTACAAGTGAGACAAGGAAATCTTGCTCAAGTTTTGGAGACTAAGGGAATGCAAAAGTTAGAAGGAACCTACATCATTTGAAATTTTGCAACCAAGAGTTTATCTCAAGGAAACCATGATCTCATGCAAGAAGAAAAACCATGAAGGAAGGAAAGATCACAAGTGAACCATATAGATGGACCACCATATTTTAGCTAAGACAAAACCACCAACTGATGTGGTGTAACAAAAATATTTTGTTGCCTAAGTATGCGCTAGAACTTTGTTGTTTGAGTGAAATGTTTGTTTGTGATTGCTTGCACATTGCTTGTGTGAATTGTGATGTGTGTGATTAGAAATTTTTCCTTAGAAATATCTTGCCTATTCTAATCTCCATTCAACCCAAACAGATGACTACTCCAAGAGACACCAACACCAACCAAGAAGACAACATGAGAGAACTTATAGCAACCCAAAACCAGTTGAGCCAAGAGACAACTCAGCTTTTAGCCAACAACAATGGACTAGACCCAGCCATACAAAGGATTTTGAAACTTCAATCCCAATTGTTGCAAGGATTGGTTACTCAAGTGATCAACATGAGAGAAAACTTTTCCCAAAGAGCTAATGACAGCAAGGATGACAAAGATGCTATTCTAGAAGGAACCCAAGCTAACAATATTTTTAGATACAAGGATCTTGCATCCAAGGAACATGAAGATCAATGCCTCAAGAAGAGAGAAAGATCTCCCACTCATGAATAACATGAACTAGAAGAACCCCTAGCTTTGGAGAGACCCAAGAAGAAGAAGAAATTCCCCAGCACTAGCAAGAAGGATATTACACAAGTGCAATGTTTCAAATGCAAAGAGATGGGACACTATGCCAGTGAATGCCCAGAAAAGAAGAAGAACCAAGGAAACAAACAAAAGGCAATGATACTAAAGGAAAAGAAAGATATCAGCCAAGAGATGTGTTCTAAATGCAAGGAACTAGGCCACTATGCAAACAATTGTCCAGAAAAGATGAAGAACAAGTTAAATCAGTCTATGAAGGATCTCAACCTTGGCCCATGAGTCAAGAATGGAAACCAAGAACACAATGCAAAAGTTTGCTTAAGGAAGAATTTCCCCAGGATCCCAAGAAGGCCAATATGTAATTTTTGTTTGAAATTTTTTAAGGGTGGTAGTACCCTAGTTGTTTTGAACCTGCTTGTAACCCTAGCCTCCCCAAATCTCGGGACGAGATTTATTTTAAGGGTGGTAGCCTGTCACATCCCAAGATTTTCCAAATCTTGTAATGTGAAAATAAATTAATAAAATAAAACTTTGTTTGATTTTCAGAGCCAGAAGAAACTTTTTGAATTCAATTGGAACTTCAAACCCATTTGAATTAAATAAAATCCTAAAGGGATTTAAAAAGATAAACATTTTAAATAAAGGAAAATAAAATATTTTGGTACTACTACTTTAGATCTTTTAATAAGAGATTTTGTTTTCAAATGAAATAGAAGTTTATAAATAAAGAACATTTTATAAAGCCAAATTAAACCTTGGCCAAGCTTTGGATTTAAAACATTTTGTTTTGAATTAAAATAGCAAAAGTTGATTTAAATAAATTAATAAGGATTTAATATCCAACTTTATTTAATAAAATGTTTTACCAATTTAATTGAAACATCAAAACTTATTAAAAATTATTTAAAATAAGTTTTCCGAATAATTTATATTCTCAGATAAAACCTACTAAAGTGTTTTGGCTTTATTTTAGATTTTAAAATAAATATTCTCAATAAAACAAACCCTAGTTGATTTAGTAATGAAAGTCTATTTTATTTAATTAATAATGGACTCTAAAATAAAATGTTATTTTGTTTTAAAACAAGTTTCCAAGTATTCAATATTTCCCAAATAAAACCTACTGATTTGGTTTTGAAAATATTTAGGTTTCAAATAAATATTTTATTAATAAAATCAAACTCTATTTGATTTAATAACTAAGGCCCATTTTATTTAATTATTAATGGACCCTAAAATAAAAGGTTATTTTGTTTTAAACAAATTTTCCAAATATTCTTTATTTCCAAATAAAATCTACTGATTGGTTTTGAAAATATTTGGAGTTCAAATGAACATTTTATTAAATAAACCAAACCCTATTTTATTAATAAACCATGGACCATTATACTTAATTAATAAATAGAACCTAAAAAGATTTAAAATATTATTTTTATTTTGAATTTTGGTTCATGTTACTGAACAGAACTAATTCAATGTTACAAAGTTTGGGTGTTGTTTGAATTGTTTGAACCTTGTTTGATTGTTTTGAAATTCAAATCAGAAAATAGAAATAGAAAAGAATAAAACAAACAGACAGAAAAAAATGAAATTGGACCAGCCCACCATCTGGCCCAACAGCCCAACTCGCAGCCCACCTCCTCTTTTCCCTGAAGCGTTTTCCTTCACCGCATAAACAACCCGCATAGCCTATGACTGGTGGACCTCCCCCTTTCTCTCCTTTTCTCACTGACACCAGACCCCACCACCGGCCCTCTTCTTCCTCACCCGCCGCGGACCTGTTCCTCCCCTTTTCTCGCCTCGCCGTTTCTGGCCAAATAAATTCGGATGAATTCGTTTAAATGCATGGTTAATCCTCCCCCTGGACCCTGCTGTCTTAATCCCCCTGGTCTCCTCTTCCTTCTCCCGCAGACCACACCTCACCGGAGCCCCCAGGCTACGCAAATTGCTTGCGACAACACCCCTGTCCCCGACAACTTCCCCGGCCGATTCCGGCTGCCACACGCTGCCCCTTGTCTCGTCGACCTAGCACACATACTCCACGCGTCCAGACGCATCCGTCCATACCAACCATTCACCTGCGGGCGCTCCAGAACGTCGATAACAACTCCACCTATACGCCGCTGTCGCCTGCTACTTTTCCGGCGAGTCCTCTACGTAATATCTGACCACCCCTTTCCTCTCGATGATGCATACATGACCACCGACCGCATGCGCAGCTAACGCAGCCCCTAACTTTTCTTAGCGTGGTCCTAAACGTCGCCAACGACGACAACCTGAGAGCACCGTCGCCCGCAGCTTCTCCGACGAGCAATTAGCAGCAACCCCTTGCGCCCCTCGAGTAGCCGACCCCACCTCGAGCATCAGCAAGTCTCTGCGAGCCTGGTAAGCCTTGCCAGCCTCTCCCTCGCTTCCTGCAACGCCAGCTCCGCCGCTAGCAGAGCGTCGCCGCCGCGCGCTGCCGCTAAGCGCCGCCAAGTTAGGTCAGGCCATCTCCAGCCGTTAGATGCAGATCGTAGGGGTACGACAGAATCACTTAACGCGAAGGGGTATGCGTTCAGGATCGCACGATCGGACTTGATCCAACGCTCCAGAATAGTCAATCCGAGCGAAGCGGTACTGGCGAATGAAAATAGGACGCGTGGCACCAGGAGAGTTAAAATAGGATTTGAAATCAGATTGAAATGCCATTTTGAAAACCCTATAACTTTCAAACCACACGTCCAAATTTTATAAATTTTATATCAATGAATTCAGGAGAACAAGCCCTAGCCAACCATGGCCTTAGTTTGACAAATAGTATCTGTTAGCTTGTTTGAATTTGCAGAAACATTTGTGTACTTGTTTAGATTAGAAAAATTGTTTAAAATGATTTTTGGATTAAAACCTTTGCAAAATGGTTTGTTGTGATCTTACTGACCCTAGGAACCAACCCTTGGTGTTAAAAATGATTTTGGAAAGATTTAGGTTGGATTACTTGACTTAGCCATTTTCTAGCCAAATAAAAAGAATGGTTTTTGTTATAAAAATTATTAGGGAAAGAAAACTTTAAGAAAATGGTTTGATCAAACCCACTGACCCAAAACACCAAGTTTTGCAAATTAGCAACTCATTTGGTGAACAAACTTAAGAGTTTTGCCTTAATAAAAACATTTTTCACCACATAAAATGATGAATGGATTTAAAGTAAGTTTTTGGACAAAAACCCTCTTGCTAATGACTTTGCCACTTTGGTAAATGACCAATTTGGATCTTACAAAGTCTAGAAACCCCATAGAGACCCCCTTTGCAAAATAAAACTATCTTGTGCATGCTCCCATGCATGACTTAGATTCCATTACTTTGTGTGTGTGAAGAATTGTTTGTTTGACTTTGGTTTGGAATGTGAATTGAATTTGTGTTTGCTTGATTGATTTGTAGTGAAGTGTGAGACTAGAAAGATCAAGGAGTGAACCACCATTCCCTACCAAAAAGGCAAGTGATGCTTCATACTTTTTGTCCCATTACTTTCTCTATGCATTAGTGATTTTGCTAAGCAAAACTTGCATGGATTTTGCTAAGTATAAACCTTACTATAGTAAAACCTAGTAGATGAATCCTTAGTAGGATTTTCCTAAGTTAAGATTCCTATTACTATCAAGCTTAGCCTAGCTAATAGAAAACATGGGTGGAATATATATTCACACTATTAAATCACCTGGGTGGAATGGTCTTGCTTGGTGGTTTTTGGTTGAGTGGTTCACAAGGCCATGGACTTGGCTTGTGTATCTCACTTGTGGATGGCCACCCAGGAACAAAGGGATTTGAGATGTCAAATGTTGAGAAGCTTCAAGTGCAACCAATTGGCAATATGGGCTCTGCCATGATCATATAGGTTGCAAGAACTTAGCCATATGGACAGTTGGTGGTAGTGTTTGATAGGTTGGAACGCGTCCATTTTGGTCTAAGGGAAAGCTTCTGAAAGATCTTGTCTTGGGAAACCAAGTCTTGTGGGGAAAGTGCACCACCTCTGCAGAGTGTAAAATCTAAGTACTTAGCCATGTCCCTGGTAAAGGACAAATTGAGCATCAAGACATGGAAGCAATCAAGAATCTCATCATTCCAATTTCTAAATTAAAATCTTGTGGTTTGAACAAGGGTTGTTTGAATTCTTCAATCATTGATGGAGAGATGGCTTGGTACAAGGATCTTGAAATCTTTGATTGAGAAAAATGTTTTTGACAAGCAAAAACTTGGTATTTTCAAAATGATAAGAAAAATCTATTTTAAGCAATGCAAGCCTCAACTCCACTTAGTCAAATGCATATAGAAGATAGACTCCACCATAATACCATATTATCACTTGCCAATACAATTCAAGTGTATTGACCTTTGTGGCTGTAACTTGTATGTTGCAGGTTTGATTGATTTTAGTGAAGATTGATTGATTAGGATTACAAAGTCTACAACCAACATCTGCCTGTGGCACTTTGAAGATGATGGACCCCATGCTTATAGTTATTCCGCTGCAATGTAATGTAATAGCCATATGAGCTATGTAAGATGTAATAAATCTATGTTATTCCTGGTTATAAAGTTATATTATGACCTTTGTTTCTTGATATTACATCTTAACTGTGGATGCTAGCTATTGATCCAGGGACTAGCATTGTAAACACAGGAGGCTCTATCTTATTAAAGATTGGGACCCCTACATAGAAAACCTAAACCATAAAGGATCACAAGATTATAATGATCAAGCCTTATTCACCAAGATTGGGTACTTATGTCATGTATAAGTGGTATTGGTGGATAAAACATGATTGAACCCCTAGTAGAGATAAGTTATCGTAGAGTAATCATTACAAACCACGTAAATATGATTTAGGGTTGGAGTGTGAGTTATTGGAGTAAAGTGAATCTAAGATGCTATTATTCAATTAAAGCTAGTATAGCATAGAGTTATAGAAGTGGTGTTATTCATCTTAAAGGATAGTCAACTTTAGAGAAAGGTAGTTGGATGCATACAACCATTTGAGAAATATTAGTGATGGAGGATTAAGGAAGGTTATGAGTGGAGTTTGAAAGAACTACTTGTTGGATTGAAGATTTTCAATAGTAGTATAGTGGGTATAATCAAGCAAGGATATAAGAAAACTATGAAATGCTTTAATAACAGACTCATTGGATTCATCCATGAGTTTAGAAGAATGATATATGAATAAGAAGATTTAAATGAGGAAAGCTCATCATACTGACCATGATGATGGATAGGAAGAAGTATTATATCTAGGAAAGGAATTCCTTAATTAGAAATCCAGGATTGCGAAATATAATTATATGTTATAAATTACTCTTCTATTTATTCTTGGTAGACAATCAATTCTAAATCACAAACCAAGTGGAATATCCATTTCATGTTATTGATCTATCATCTTATGTCCATATCACTTCATAGGAATATTTTCCTATAGCAAATCCTGTAAGCATATCTTTACCAATTCATTTCTATAAAACATTCTAATTATAATTTTCTGTCATAAAAGGTGATGTCATCAAATATCATAAACATAAAACAATATGTTTAATCATTAAATCTTGACTCATATCCATAAAGGAATCTAAGTATACAAAAACCCTAAACCCTATGGTAAATATTCATAATTCAAAACCTTAAACTTCTTGGTTTATCACAATAGAATATATACTTGCCATTTTCCAAATTAATAGGAGTAGTAATAACCATATCAATGTCTTTTAGATTTCATGCATGAAATAATGATATAGGATCATTATACATATAAAAATCTATATTAAAACTCTAAGCCAACTAGAGTTAAGTCTTATAAAAAAATAAGAATACATCATTCAAGAAATCCATAACTAAAGGAGGAGAGTAAAATAATAAGAAAAGTTTGTACAAATTATTAAAAGGGGTTCATATAGAGCAAATAAAATAAATATAAAAAGATTATATAATAAAAGTTCACAAATGATACCAAATATATTTTAGTATTATTGCAAATATCTAGCAAATAAATCCTACAAAGAAAGGTTCAAAATATAAATCAAATTCAAATCTGAATAGGAAAACAGAAAATAAAAAATGTAAAACAAATAAAAACATTGACTAGCCGTGGCCCAACACCCCTATACTTATCTGACGCCATATGCAGCCCACAAAAGCCTAGCACCGAGCCCAGCTCGTTTCCATCTGTGACTGACGAATGGGGTCAGGAAAGGACCGCGGGTTGAGCTGAAAGAATCGCCAGGGAGTTATCCACAAAACAGCCAATCGTCGTCATCCTCACGCACACAGACAGCTCGCTGGAGGAGCTCGCCGCCGCCCGATGCCGTCATCATCGTCTTTGCACCAAGATCAACGTCGCCGTCGCCAGGAGAGGATAAGGAGGCCACTGCGACAACCCTGCTCGTCCTCATCCTCAATCTCGCTCTCCAGACTCATTTCTCTTCCTCACCCGAGAACCCAGTTCATCGGAGTTCATCGTTTCGGCCAACTCCGACCACCCGTCGCCTCGTGGTAGCCACCGTTGGACGCGTCGTCATGGACTGAACCATCTAGGACTAAGCACGGGGGCCCGCTCGCCGAGAATCATGTGAAATCGAGCATTCCTTTTCCTCGGCCGTCGTGGCCATAACCGTCGATTCGCCGTCGTCACGCCTCCCCAAACCTCCTTGACCGCTCTATCGTCATCAGGGTAAGCTTACTCATCTCTGGACCCTAATTTCGCTTGCTAAATCTCACCGTAGGTCTAGTTTCACTGAGCATCGCCACTGGCCACCGCAGAAGCTCATCGCCGATAACCCTCCGATGACCAATAGATAGCGGCGCCACCATCAAAATAGGATCGCCTAGATCTCCTCTGTCCAACGAACCTAGCCACAGCCCCGCGCTTGCACCAGATCGATCGATTGATCCTCAACCAGTGAGGATCAACTCGAGTGACGTCATGCTCACCTCAGGATCGAACCACGTCAGCTTGCCTCGCGTGGCTGATGACATGGCCTTGGGCCCATGTGTCATCGACTGAGAGTAGAGAGAGGGCCAGTAACAAATACATTTTCTAAACCTGAGAGGTGAGGTGGACAATGGCCGACGGGTCAGTGACTGAGGCTAGCTTTGAGTGCGGTGTAAAAAGTATTTCCTGTTTAAGAAATAATAAAATGTTATAAACTCAATTATTGATATTCCAGAAAACAAATAAATGATTAAACCTTGTTTAATTAATAACTTTTGATTTAAAATTCATAAAAATATGTATAATATATGAAAATTTGTAGAAAAATAAAATCTACAACTTTAACTTATTATCAAACATAATTATGATGATTATTTAAATAATATTATTTAATAAAGGTTTCATAAGTAATAAAACTTTGATAATTCATATTTTAATAATAGTAAATGTTAAAAATATAAATAGAATACCAAAAATCTTAGTAAAATAAGAATTATAATTTAAAACTATAATCATGTATTATTGTTACACTTAAGTAAATGTTTATTATTTCTTAAGTAATTATAAAGTAATAAGAATTGTAAAAAAATCATATCTTATTATTTATAAATCACAAAAATAATATAATATACCAAAATGATCAAAAAATAATATCTACATGTTCAAAATCTAATAATCTCCTTTTGAGTTAAATAAAAAATTAAATATTTTAATAACTCAAATTTAAACTTATTTACTTCATTAATAATTCATATAAGGATAAATAAAATTTATTAATATTTCTAAAATGAGTCAAATAAGTCTAATAAATAGTATTAGTCTTAAATATTAATAATATAAGGCCATAATGGTTTAAAACATTATAAATACCCTTTTATTCAAATTATCCTCAACCTTGAGGGAAGATTATATTCTCAAAGGATTCCAATTCATGAAAAAACCTTAAAGAATAACTTGTAAATAAGTCGGATCATTCCTATCTACTTTAACCACCAAATTACAAAAACTACCACCACACTATAATAAATCCATAAGTAGTTAAGTAATATTATATTTTGATTTATAAACTATAACCACTCATTGGTAAAAGGTAAACGATACTACTCCATTATAAAAATCAAGAAACCACTACACTAAGTAAAAGGATAACCAAATTTAAGTAACCTAAAGGAAACATTCCAAATACACAAGATACAAATGTTATAAGTATTATACTTTCAAAATTATCTATATTTTAAAGTTAACTTTAGTCTCCAAAAATCTAAATATAACACAATAATCATTATTATATGTTTTATAGTTAACTTTTGTCTGAAGTAGTTATGTTATAAAAACATCTCAAACCCAAACCATTCGAGCAAACATAAATAACAGCTACGCAACTCAACTAACCGCAAAGCTTGTCTAGTCCTTAGAAGAGAAACCTTTTCTTCGAAGGTTATTCTTTTTGCCACTTAAAACAAGAACTCTTATATAAGCAATTTTGACTAGTATTTCATAAGTATATATATTTTACTACTACATATGTGTTGCTCACAATCACTCATAAACTCTAATAGAAGCACAAATGTGAAACCTATTTAAAAGAACCACACATTCCAAAGTAACCATTTCCAGAATCAAACCATAGGACAACGTTATCCCATTGCGTTTAGAATGTGCATCACATCACTTACGCATAAAAGAATATTGCTTCTTTAAACATTAGTACTTACCGGACCAATGATGCTGATTTCAAATTTTGGATCTTATACTGACTCGAAGACCGTGAGTGCATAATCTTGCAATCACAAAAGGCAAGTTCGCACTTGCTCATTTCGTTTGTTTATTTTCTATAAACTATTTTAGAAATCCAGTGTTGTTATCACCTGCATTTGAAAAAGGTCTAAAAACACTATTTTCGGTAATAATATGAACTATTGGTTACTGATCTAGGGTGATCAGCTAATCTATTAAAACTGATAGTTGGAATACCACTGTTCGGAACTATATCACCTAGGACTTAACAACCAATGTCACCAATGATTCTTGCGCCGTATATTATGCGTTGACCATGAGATTTGGAATGGGGCGGAGAAGTCAGATGTATCTTCTTCCTCTCGCATGAAGCCGGATGTGCAGGTCATGGCTGTTATCCTCGAAGTGTCCATATTAATTGGTAATTCATAGAGGATATGCAGCATATGGGTGGGAACCCTCATCGTCCCACGATAGTTCTGGCATCTAACGATTTGTACCAACCATTGCTGTAATTCATTATGTGGGCATGGAGTACACCAAGGAGGCATGCAAGGTCGCGAAGGGGGCAGTGATTGGCTTGGATCATCTTCTGGGCCCCACATCATGGAATTGTGGATGGGAATAAGCTACCTGGTTATGCAACAAAGAGTTGATCTCTCATGGGTAAAGTGACGCACCTCTGCAAAGTGTAAGAACTGTAACTTGTTACTCCCTATTTTGGGAAGGAGCTGCGAATGCGGCGGGAAAGGAACTCCATGAAAGTTCTGGTAAACCCGTGAAGGCTGACGGACATAGCTTTTCAGAATAAAAGCAACCTTTGAAGAAATGTTTATGAAAACTTGCATTGCCTATGACCTACAGTCTGTGGTTGTAGTTATAGTGCATCAAACACTCCTTTTCTAGTGAATTTGCTGAGTACGCTCGTACTCAAAGTATCTTCTTAACCCTTTCTAGATTCTGAAGCCATTAAGACAATGTCTACACCATGTTATGCTCCAGGAATCATCAACAGCTAAAGCTCTTGAATGAAGACAAGGAAGTCAACATATACCTCAACTCAAGTGAAGACGAAGTTACTAATTAGATAGGAATATAATCTCTAGCCAAAGAACCTATTTCTGTAGTGCGTTGCAATAGCAGCAATTCCAACCTCTTAGCCAGAATACTAGACTTAATAGTATAATCATTCTTGTGTTATTTATCTTTGATTCTTCTCCGTAAGAAGTTCTTTCTCTCTCTTTAACCTAGAGTGTTCTCTGGATCTTGTGTAAAGATTGAGTTGTAACCTTTAGCCTTGTATTGGACCCGCTTTGTTTCTGTTGTGCCATTCTGAGGGATGTAATACTATTGAACGGTGTTTCATTGGTGTTATGTCAACGACTATAGTATACTACATCATGCAGTGGTATGCTGGATCACCGCAGTTGGTATCAGAGCATATGCTTTGACCTTAGGTTGGAAACCTAGTAAATGGGTAGAACCTGTAGAACACATCCTAGTGATAATAAAGAGTTCTCTAGTGATATGAGGGATATTCACTTGAGAATAATCATGTATGTTACTAGTGCGATAACTCTTTTATATGATTGCAATTCCGATCATTACCCAAGAGTTTTAACTCTATGTGACTGATGATAATTTCTTATCTACAGTTCCACATGGCACCTCGATATCCACCCCGGAATGTTCAAGTGATGAACAGGACGTTGGATGACTATGGAGGGGATTGGACAGACAATCTCCGACAACTTCTATGGAGTTTGGAATGTGAATCAATACTTTTGGTCAAGATTTACAGTTACTATGCTGGGCAGGTATTAGCTAAATACCGTGTCATGATCATGTTACCCAAGAAGTTAGGACTTAAGGGAGAAATGCCATTAGGAGAGGCAAGGTGCATGGCATTTGTATATCAGATTGCCGTAGCAGCATCCATAACCATGATCCGAGAACAGAAATCCCAAGCTCTAGAAGGTAGTACTCACACCATTATACCGCATGAAACCTCAAACCCAGAGCATGAGTTAGATCACTCTACTCTAATGCAAGCTGAACCTACTCTAGCGGTAGAGTATATGGATCGTTATCGGTCTTTGCTAAACACTTATCATAAAACTCACCAAGAATTAGTTCAGGAGCTAGATACGGTCATTGAGGATTTTACTGATCCTGATAAAGCAATGGCTCGTAGGAAGAAGCTAGATAAAGAAGCTAGGCATCCCAAATACATACCTTCAGGAGAAGTGTTTGAGGAAACTGAGTTTGATGACCCAAACTCGGAAAATTATGCCTATTACCAAAATGATTTCAAGCCACCTAAAGACCTATGGACCAAATATAACTCCGAACAACAGGAACAGAATAAAGTTATTACAAATAACCCTGAGCCCAACAAGTATGGATGGGAAATAGAATCTCAAGGTAGAACCATAGGAAATCCTATACCTTGTGATACGGGTATTGAAGAAGAGACCAACTATAACCATAGAGAGCCTTATGGACCATATGGGGGTAATACTAATCCAATCAACTTATGTCAACACCCGGATTTTTCAATCCTAGATGCCTGTTATGCCATACATCGCAATCCCAGGATTACCATTTTTGCGAGAAATAACAGAATTGGATACCATAGTACTTCATCCATTACAAACGATACATAAGTTCTTAGACAAATGGGGATCTCATGATCCAGTTCTTAGTACAACATCAAGCAGCGGAATACGTAATAATAACGCTAGCGTAGGCGAAGCTCCATCTTCGGGGTCACAGGCAATGCTGACGATGGGAGATGATCCTAATTGTCGTAACCTTCCTGGGGTCCATCTTCCAGGTACTGTTCTTCATAGTCTGGCCATGGGAATAGCCAGGGACAAAGCCATGAGTACTCTTTAAGTACTCGCAAACTAATACTAACAAGAGAAGGGGGGTTTTGGATAATAGGACACTAGGCTCTAGGGTTGTTTTGCAAAAAGCCAGGTTTATCTTTACTAAGTTCCGAAGCTAGTCACAATTTTATAACTCCTAAGTGGGATCTTGTAATTCAGGTCACAACTCTGTTGTGTTCAAGTCAAAGTCTCAATTCATTTCACAAGTCATTTTGAAAAGTCTGACGGGGGAACAGTATGGCCACTCCAACTGTCCATAACCGCGGACGCGGCTATTCGAATAGTTTGACACTCTGCAGAGATTGTACACTTTCACCACAACATTCGATACATCCGTCAGGAACAAATCCTGAATTCACCATACTCAGTATGCGGATAATCAATCCTAACCTTTCGATTACACGCCCTAGTATAAGCACCTCTCCTCTGAGTTTGGCCTCCCAACCATGACCACTGTCATCTTGGGTACTGCACAGGTGGACAATCTTCACAAGGTAGCCTCAGCTCAGACCTTGGCCGGGAGGGAACTAATACTAAGGTATATAAGTTTCTAGTCAAGCCCTACCCAATATTCGGGTATTGTGGTTGTACGCAAAAATTGGAATGGTATCGCATACAGACAACCATCAGTTTTATAAAGGGCTAAGGCTCATGCCTCAACATTTTCATCACCAAAATCATCAAGTGTTTGGAAACACATGTCCAAAACATTTCAATAGAATGATCCATCATTCCAAGGTTTTCATAACCATTTTTCCACCAAGTATTCCCATCTACAGTTGATCAAGTTTTATGCTTAGCACTAGCATCTACAGGTGGGGGTGGTACTAATGAGGGGTGGTAACTAGTGAAGTTTCACTAAGTCCAACATTATATCTTAGGCTGATATCAAGGTTTCTAGCTTAGGCCAAATTTTATGCTCTTTAAGCAACCTTCAGCACAACTGTCTAGTATCTACCAAACTCTTAGGTAGACTCTAAGTAAGCTTTGATAAAAAAATAAAGTAAGAAGCTTGCCATAAAACTAGGATTGGTTTAGCAAGTAGGTATGATCACATATGCTTAAGACATATAGTATTCATATCACAAGTATGGGTTTATTGCATTAGTAGGGTATCTTGCAAGTGTTAGCTTGCATTGGTATAGTATCAGCTTGCATCAATATCAGTATAACCTTGCCTTGTGCAGAGCAGTGGTTGAAGTTCTCCTCGGCTTCCTCTTCGTAGTATCCTCCTTCCTCCTCGTAGTATCCTTGGTCGGTACTAGCGTCTATGAATAAATACGAGGTACACAATCACCAAACAATACTTAACTACTTGCAATCATCACACAGAAGGGTCCTATAGATGATCTAGCATCATCTCTAACATTACAAGGTTAAAGCTTGGTTTCAAACTTCTTATTTTTAGAAAAGTAATTTCTACTCATTGAAAACTAATTAAGATTTAATATTCTCCAAGCTAAACATGGGATCATTTTGACACATGTCATCACCACATATTGTAGTCCATGGGAATGTGATTTAAAGTAGTGTCAAAATTGAATAAGGTTTTACCCTTTTATTTCAATTAATTAAAGTGGCTAAAAATGCTTATGAAGCATTCTTTTATTACTTGAACATTATTTCTGTAAGTAAACCTATATATTTTTATATATTCTGAAAGGTATGGTTAAATGTGATTTTTGAGAGTTGGAATCAACTCAAAAGCTTTTATGGTTTAGATTTGAAAAATGTTTGAATGCAGAAAAGCTTCTGCCTTGTTATTTTCTCTATGGGTGATCTACAGATCCAAATGACTTGAATCCAACGGGATTGGATTAAGCATTCATAGATCTTTCCAACAAAATTGGTTTCATTCAATTTGGTGCACTGAATCGATCTGGTTTGATTTTTGAAGTTGGGTACAGAAGTGTGTTTGAATTTAAAAAGAAAAGGTTTAATTTGAATTGCTGGGTTGCGCGGGAAATTCTAACGGGCCGGCCTGCTAAGCACAGGGCTCCCGCGGGCTACGTAAGTGGGTGTCCCCACTCGTGAGTGACACGGGGTTGGGCGAAGCGGTATGGGGCAACGTGGATCGTTTGATCTAGTTCTAATCCAACGGCTGAGGGTCATCGTCGACGCGAGACAGCTCCGACGAGAACGAAACCTAGCGCGGCCAGTGGGGGGTGCTGGGGGCTCACCGGGGTACGGGCGAGGGTCGGCGAGGCGGGCGAACGACGAAGTCGACGACGGCGAACCTCCTGGTACCGGTGGCTTCTGCTGGGGCGGCTCCAATCGCTGGCTCCCTTCTTCTCCGGCAGCGGCAGGCTCCAGTGAAATTCTGGCGAGGTGGTGCTCGGCTTGCTCTGAGGATGGTGTGGCACGGTCAGTGGGGACAGGGGAGTGAGATGGTGTGAAGAAATCGTGCGGGGGTGGCCTCTATTTATAGTCGAGCGAGGGGACCGTCGGGGCGCAAGGTGAGCTCGTCGGGGGCAACGTTACAGGCGGCTAATGGCATGGGCAAGGGTAGGGGACGGTGCTGTGTCTCCTGGCGATGCTCAACAACATGATCGCGAGGCATGGGGCGGTGCGGTTTGGTCTGGAACGAGCGGTGCTCTGCGCGGAAGAGGCGGCGTCTTCGACCGCGAGCGGTGGCTGTATGGCACGGGGCGGCAAACGGGGATGTCTGGTGGTCTCCTGGGTCGATGGTGATCGTGTATGCACGCGGTGAGGGCGGCACACAGTCTGTGGGTGATGGTCGAGGGTGGCGCTCTGGCGCACGCTCGGCATGGTCTGGGCGTGTCTCGTGCGCGTGGTCCAGGGCTTGGCAACGCTCGCGGCTGGGACAGGCAGTGGCGGTGGACGGTGGGCTGCCTCCCAGACAAGGTTGGCACGGCTAGTTCTTCCTCTAGCCCGCTGTCCACAATGGGGTGACATGGGGGTGCTCGGCTGTTCACCATTAATGACAATGGCAAGCTCACAGGGGTGCTAGTGTTGGGCTAATCTTTCTGGATGATCTACTGGGTTGTGTGTGAGCTAACTAGGGAACAAGTTAGGCTCAAAACACTGCACACTATAGTGTCTGATGTTTTGTTTGATTTGTGTCTACGACCTGTTTGATGAAATGTCCGCATGAAATCAAGTTTTGAATTTTGCAAATATTTTTGGTGGGTTTGCAAGATTGGTTCTGGTGAGTCTGCAGATGCTTGGGTTTTGAAAGTTGAGCTTGTTTGGGTGGGTTTTGGAAAGGTGGGATCTTCCCATATGAAGAAGATTCAATTTTGAATTGTCATTTAAACTATGCATTTGAAAGTTTCTGGATGATCACAAAGTGGGCCTTGACACTCTGTTATGAGTACATTCAAGGGGTGCAAAGATCCAGAAAAGTTTCTGTTAGGTTTTGAAAGTTTGAGACAGCCAAAGTAGGCATGGGAGTTAAATTGGTCAAAATGACCATTCACTTAATATATTTGTTTTGATTTACTTGTCTTTAGGAAAGGTGTGGGAAATGTTTTAGATGATGTTATTTTCACCTAAGAAACATTTTACAAGCAATGGTTCACACAAACAAGGTGGTTTTTAAAGAAATTCAAAATCCATGCATACACATATACATGCATTCATGAATTCATTTAGAAAAGTTTTTGTTAACCCTAAACTTGATGATTAGTGTTTTGATGATCTAAGTTTGATATTTTTGGGATGTTACAAACCTTCCCCCTTAAACAAAATCTCGTCCCGAGATTTGAAAAGGACGAAAAAATTACCTAGGATTTGAAGAGATCTAGAAACTCCGTTCTGATGTGATCTTCGCGTTCCCAGGTAGCCTCCTCTTCTGTGTGGTTGCTCCACTGAATCTTGAGAAACTTGATGCTTCGGGTTCTGGTAGTTCGAAAGTCTTCTTCCAATATACGGATGGGTACTTCGGGATAGGTTAGGTCATCGTTGATCTCGATGGTCCGGTGATCGATATTCTTGAACACTTCGGTCTTCTCGGGGACTTCGAGACATTTGCGAAGTAACGAGATATGGAACACATTGTGCACCGCTGACATCTTTTCAGGTAGTTCCAGTTGATACGATACTTCTCCTCGACGGTTCAAAATTTTGAAAGGTCCGATATATCTGGGGGCTAACTTTCCTTTGAGTTGGAAAAGTTGCATTCCCTTCAATGGCGACACTTTTAGATAAACAAAATCTCCGATGTTGAAGGCGAGGTCTCGACGTCTCTTGTCGGCGTAACTCTTTTGTCGGGATTGGGCTGTCTTGAGGTGTTCACGAATCTTGTGAACCTTCTCTTCTGCTTCTCGTAGGATGTCGGGTCCGAAAATCTGACTCTCTCCTACTTCCGACCAGTTCAAAGGGGTGCGGCACTTTCTTCCGTACATAAATTCAAATGGGGGCCATTTGCAAACTAGCTTGGTAACTATTGTTGTAGTAAAATTCTGCAAACGACAGACAGTCTTCCCACTTGGATCCATATTCTATCACACATGCTCTAAGCATATCTTCGAGTATTTGGTTTACTCGCTCCGTTTGTCCATCGGTCTGAGGGTGATACGCGGTACAGAAATCTAGGCGGGTTCCTAAACCTTCTTGGACTTTCTTCTAGAATCTCGAGGTAAACTGAGTTCCTCGATCCGAGACTATGTTCTTGGGGACTCCGTGCAAACTAACGATCCTAGCGATGTATAACTCCGCTAGCTTCGAACTCTGATAGGTAGTTTTGACGGGCAAGAAATGGGAGACTTTGGACAATCTGTCCACTATGACCCAAATAGAGTCATTTCCCCTACTAGAAGTAGGTAGTCCAGTGATAAAGTCCATTCCTACAGAATCCCATTTCCATTTCGGAATTTGCAAAGGTTGCAACAATCCAGCGGGTCTTTGATGTCCTGCCTTGACTCGCTGACATATATCACACTTGGCGATATAGCTTCCGATTTCTCTCTTCATCTTATGCCACCAAAATTGCTCTTTCAAATCTTGATACACCTTAGTTCCTCTGGGATGGATAGAATAAAGTGTATCATGAGCCTCCTTCAAGATAACTTCTTTCAACTCCGAATATGCTGGTACACAAAGGCGTCCTTTGTACCACATAACTCCTTCTTCGTCCTCGGTGAATCCGGGTACTTTGCTTGTACCGATACGACGCTTAATTCCGTCGATACTAGCATTTCCTTTCTGCGCCTCTTTAATCCGACTGATGAAAGTGGGCTGAAGTTCTATGCTAGCCAAAAATCCTTTACTTACTAATTCTACTCGAAAATCTTCCATCTCTTTGTGCAAACTTGGTTGCTCCTTCAAAATCATGGAGTTCAAGTAGCACGGCAATCTGCTAAGGGCATCGGCTACCACATTGGCTTTTCCAGGGTGATAGTGAATGTCCAGGTCGTAATCCTTGATTAGCTCAATCCATCTTCTCTGCCTCATATTCAGCTCCTTCTGAGTGAATATATACTTTAGGCTCTTGTGATCTGTATAAATCTCACAACGGTTTCCCATCAGGTAATGTCTCCATGTCTTTAGGGCTAGAACTATGGCTGCGAGTTCGAGGTCATGGGTTGGGTAATTTTGTTCATGTTGCTTCAATTGTCGCGATAGATAAGATATAACTTTGCCTTCTTGCATTAGCACACATCCGAGACCAATCTTGGATGCGTCACAATACACATCGAAGGGCTTCGTGATATCCGGCATTATCAAGATTGGGGCTGAAATCAATCTCCTCTTGAGTTCTTCAAAACTTGCTTCACATTTGTCGGTCCATTCAAACTTCTTGTCCTTCTTCAGCAATTGGTCATGGGTCGGGCTATACTCGAGAATCCTTCTACGAATTTGCGGTAATATCCCGCCAATCCGAGAAAAGCACGAACTTGGGTTTGAGTGGTTGGAGCTTGCCAATCTTCTACATCTTTCACTTTGGCAGGGTCAATGGCAATTCCTCCGGCTGATACAATGTGACCGAGGAATCCTACTTCCTGTAACCAGAATTCACATTTGCTAAATTTTGCATACAACTGATGCTCTCTAAGGGTTCCAAGAATGGTCCTTAGGTGTAGCTCATGTTCTTCTTCTGATTTGGAATAAATCAGAATGTCATCGATGAAAACAACGACAAACTTATCCAGGAAGTCCATACAAATCTTATTCATGAGATTCATGAAATAAGCGGGGGCATTGGTTAATCCAAAAGACATGACTGTATACTCATACAATCCATATCTGGTGGTAAAGGCAGTCTTTGGGATATCCTCTGCACGAATTTTGAGTTGATGATAGCCAGTTCTAAGATCAATCTTAGAAAACACCTGGGCACCGGTCAACTGATCAAACAAATCTTCTATCTTAGGCAAGGGGTACTTGTTCTTGATGGTGACATCATTCAACTTTCAATAATCCGTACACAAACGGTTACCTCCATCCTTCTTGTCCACAAACAATACAGGTGATCTCCATGGGGACGCACTCGGTTGAATCAATCCAATTTCTAGCATGGAATCCAGTTGCTTCTTCAGTTCTTCTAGTTCTGACGGGTTCATACTATAGGGTCTCTGAGCTATGGGTCCTGTTCCGGGGATTAGTTCGATGATAAACTCGATATCCCGATCAGGGGGCATACCGGGCAAAACATCAGGAAATACATCGGGGTATTCGCAAACTATCCGAACTTGGTCAATGGTAGGTTGGGCTAGACTCCTTTTACACTTGAATTGGCGAGGTAAGGTTTCAGATATATGCTCGACTGATATTCCGGTGGTACTGGTCATGGTAATGGCTTTCTTGGCACAGTCAATCAATCCTTTATGCTTGGACATCCAATCCATTCCTAGTACTACTTCCAAACCTTTAGTTCCGAGTACTATTAGGTTAGCATAAAAATCTATGCCATGGATTCGGATAGGGACGGCTTTGCAAATTTTCCTAGCCTTGGTGGTTGATCCGGGAATTTGTACAATCATCACATGCTTAAATTTGGTTGGTTGAATTTTACTAGTGCAGGAAAATTCTTCGGTGACAAATGAATGCGATAAACCAGAATCAAACAACACTCTTGCAAGTACTGAATTAACAGAAAACATACCCAGCACGGCGTCTGGTGCTTCCTGAGCTTCTTCAGCATGCATGAGAAAAAGACGGCCATTGCAGTTGAGTGAATTCCCTGGGGCAAATCTTCTCCCTGGCTGGACACGACGCTGCTGCTGAGCTGGGACATTGGCGTTGGGGGCTGTGGCATTCTTCTTGTTGGGGCACTCATTGGAACAGTGGCCTTTATTTCCACAGTCATAACAGGTCACTTGTGACTTGTCCTTGGCTGCGATAGGCACAACATTGCTTCCAGTCCTTGGGGCAGTGTTGGGGTTGGTGGTAGTATTGTTGATGTTGAACTTGGGTGGGGCACGGGTGAAATTTCTAGAGTTGCCGGGGTTGTTGTGATTTCCTCCGGGTCTAGGGTTTCCACGGTTGGGATAGGTCGGACAGGTCATAGGGGCTCTGTTGGTTCTTGGGGCAAATCCTAGAGATGGGTTGGGGCGATACTTTGGGGTCTGATGGGTTCCTGGTTGATGCATCATGCGACACTTGCGGTTCTCATTGGCCTGGTTGATCTTTCCTTCCATTTGGATAGCAGAGTCTACAAGGGCTTCAATATCAACAAAGGAGATATTGACTATGTAGAGGTCCTACCCAATATGGTAGATCCCTCCTGTGTTTTACAATGCTAGTCCCTGGATCAATAGCTAGCATCCACAGTAAGATGTAATATCAAGAAACAAGGTCAAAATATAACTTTATAACCAGGAATAATATAATTTTATTACATCATACATAGCTCATATGGCTATTACAATACATTGCAGCGGAATAAATATAGTCATGGGTCCTTCATCTTCAAAGTGCCACAGGCAGATGTTGGTTGTAGACTTTGTAGTCCTAGTCAATCAAACAATCTTCATATAATAAAACAATCAACCTGCAACATTACAGGTTACAGCCACAAGGGTCAATACATTTTGAATTGTATTGGCAAGTTTCACTTTTATGTAAATAAGAGTGGATCCTATCAATACATGCATATTTGGCTAAGTAGAGTTTAAGGCTTATTTGCATAAAGCAACATTTATCCTATCATTTCAAAATGGTTTTGGTCCTTTGTCAAATCTCTTTTTCAAGTACCTTGAACTCCTTGGTAGAAATTCAAGTGTTCAAGTCCTCGTCAAAATCCCTTGAGCTACTTGGTAACCCCAAGTGCTTCAAGTTTTATCGAAATCTCATGAGTTCCTTGGTAACCCCAAGTGCTTCAAGTTTTATCAAAATCTCATGAGTTCCTTGGTAACCCCAAGTACATCATGCTCTTGAGCACCTTGGTAAACTCCAAGTGCAACAAGCTTAACAAAATCTCTTTGAATTCCTTGGTACCCCCAAGTGCATCAAGTTTTTATATTAGAAGTTGGAATGTCGAGATCTCCCATGGTTCAAACTTTAGTTGCTCAGTATTGTCCATAACCGGGGACACGGCTAAGTACTTAGATTTTATTAACTTCTGCAGAAGGAGTACACTTTACCCACATGACACAATCCCATCTTGTTGCCACCAGTGGCCTACTGGATTAGTGCTCACCAAGATGGTGTACTGGCAGACTGAGAGTGTGACGAAGTCTTTCCAAAAGGTCCTCCCATACATCATTGCTAGCTTGTCTTCAGCCCCCATGAAGCATTCCAGATCCCCATGTCCGGTAACCAAAGACAATGTATGGGTCTTCCTAATGTAGTTGACTAAGCCAGAGCCATAATAGCATGTGGTTGTACACGAAAGCCACAATTGGAGAAACATGTTCAATCTCTAAGTTTCCTAGGTGGTTTTCATTTGGAGCACAACACAAAGTGATTGCCATAGACATGGTTCCTTTTGTTGCCACCTTCTCCAAAAACATAAAGTGTCCACCACCTAGGTGGTTCATTGAGTCCTTGTTTTATTATGTAAAACACAAGTCCTTTTCTCAACCTTTGTAAAATCTCAACATGTATCTCTTTTCAAAACATAGCATGGCTAAGCATGTACAACTTCAATATTTTTACTAAGGAGTGTATAGGGAATCCTATTAGGATTAGCATAGCATAAGTATAAAACATTTTCATGCATGTTTACAAAATCCACTAAGTATAATGAAAATAGTAGGTCTTTTGTATGATAGTGTAACTTGCCTTTTTGGTAGGGAATGAGGATTTCACTCCTTGATCTTGCTAGTCTCACACTTGCTAAATCCACTACAATCATTCAAACAAGCATAGTATCAAGTAGCATTCCAAACCAATATTCAATCAATATTTCACTCACACAAGGCAATGGATTCTAAGTCATGCATGGAAACCTTCTTAAGATGGTTTTATTCACAAGGGAGGTATCCACTAGGCTTTTAACTTTGTAAGGTCCACATTGGTCATTTACCAAGATGGCAAAGTTATTTGCAAAAACATTTTATCTCAAAACTATTTTAAAACCCATTCATCATTTTATGTGATGAAATTATTTCCTTATCAAAGCAAAACTTTATGTTTTTCAACAAGTGAGTTGCCCTTGGCAAGGCTTGGTGTTTTGGGTCAGTAAGTTTGGTTCATAACATTTTCCCAAAGTTTTTCTTGAAAAAAAAACATTTCCATAATAAAATCAATGAGTTTATTTGGCTAGAAAATGGCTAAGTTGAATAATTCAACTTAAATTTCACAAAAATCATTTTTAACACAATGGGTTGGTTCCTAGGGTCAGTAAGGTCACACAAATCCATTTTGCAAAAGATTTAATCCTAGAATCAATTTTAAACAATTTTTATACTCTAAACAAGTACACAAATGTTTCTGTAAATTCAAACAAGCTAACAGATACTATTTACAAAACTAAGGCCATGGTTGGCTAGGGCTTGTTCTCCTGATTTCATTGATATAAAATTTGCTAAATTTGGACGTGTGGTTTGAAAGTTACAAGGGTTTTAAGTTTGCAATTTAAATCAGATTCAAATCTGTTTTTAGTTTAAAACCTGGCCACGCGTCATGATTTAACTGGCCGGTACCGGTTCAGCCGGATCGACATCGTGGAACGTTAGATCTAGTTAGATCGAGTGGCTCAGATCGAGTACTTCTTCGCGATTAAGTGATCTATCGGGAGCGTCGGATCGTGATCCTACGGCGCTAATGTGCTCGACCATTTGCAAGCGGCGCCGGCGGTGGCTAGCGGCGGCGACGGTCAGATAGTGGCGGCGCTGGCGAAACAGGAAACGAGGGAGAGGCTGGCAGGGCTTACCAGGCTCGCAGAGACCTGCTGATGCTCGTGGTGGGGTTGGCTACGCGAGGGGCGCAAGGGGTTGCTGCTAATTGCTCGTCGGAGAAGCTGCGAGCGGCGGTGCTCTCTGGTTGCTGTCGAGGATGATGCTGCAGATCACCAGGAGGTAAAAAAACCCATAGTCAGGAGCGCAAGGACACGGCGAAGTTGTGTGCGTGAACGAGAAGGCGCGGGGCGGTCGGGTTCACCTGGGAGACGTCGCCGGAGAAGAAGCAGACACGGCGGCGCTCTGTGCTTGACGATGGCGAGGATTGGGGGCGCCCTAAGACAAACGGAAAGTGCCGTTAGGTTCGAATGAGCTTGGAGATCATCATCGTGTTCTCGGGGAGGAGAGGGGCAACCAGAATCTACCTGTGGGGCTCGTCGGAGAAAGAGGCAGACGCGGCGGCGTCGGGGGTTTGTCGTAGTCGGGGTTCTGGCGCACCCGCGGGCGAACTAGGAGTACTAGGAGGTGCGTGAGGTCGAGAGGAGTCCACTCGCATGAAGTAGAGGCAGAGGGGTGGTCGGAGTTGGCCGGAATTGCTGCGACAGCTCGTCGGAGCAGAGGACGCTCGGGGAGGAATTGAGGGCGGTCTAAGGCGTGCCAGTGCGAGGTGTCAGAGGGGAATTATAGAGGAGGCTTGGGCGTTTCAACCTGCATGATCAAAGCTGGTAACGGTGGTCGAATTAAGGCGAATTTAAGCGGGAGGAATCAATGGCAGAACAAGGGAGAAGAACTAGTCGCTGCGGGGTGGAGAGGAAAAACAGTGGAGGTGGGTCTACCTGTCAGTGGGGAAAGAAAATGAGGGGAAGGTCCACATGTCAGTTCCTCTGTGGGTTTAAAAGGGAGTGTGAAACGTTTTCTTTCGGGGAAGGGGAGTTGGGCTGGTTGGTGGGCTTAGTGGGCTGCTTGGGTTGGGTTGGCCCTTTTCCATTTTTTTTATTCTGTGTTATTTCTCCTTTTCTATTTTATTTCCTGTTTTGAATTTCATCCAACCATTCAAGCATTCAAATGATTCAAACAATTTCAAACATTTGTAATGAGTTTTTGGTTCTGTTTATCAACAAAGTCCAAAGTCCAAAATTTAATATTTTTATTTATTTTAAGACTCATTTATTGATTAAATAAAATGGATCTTTAGTTATTTAATAAATTAGGGTTTGATTTATTTTAATAAAATCTTCTTTTGAAATCCAAGTATTTTCAAAACCAAATCAGTAGGTTTTATTTGAATTTAGAAGATACTTAAAACACTTGTTTAAAATAAAATCAAATAACATTTTATTTAGGTCCATTAATAATTATATATAATAGACTTTCATTATTAAAATCAATAGGATATGTTTTATTGGGATATTTATTTTGAAATCTAAAATAAACCAAAACATTTCAGTAAGTTTTGTTTGAGTATATACTTTACTTAGAAAACTTATTTAAAATAATTTAATAAGTTTTGATATTTTAATTAGAATGGTAAAACCTTTTATTCAAATAAATAGGATATTAAAATCTCTATTATTTTATTTAAACAATCCTTTATTATAAACCTTTGCTACTTTATTTTAAAATAAAATGTTTTTAATTCCCAAAGTTTGGCCAAGGATTAATTTGGCTTTATAACATAATCTTTATTTATAAACTTCTATTTCATCTGAAAACAAATCTTTTCATTTGATTGTTTTTAAAATAATATTTCTAATTGTTTCCTTTCATGAAATGTTTATCTTTTTTTTTAAATCCTTTTAGGATTTTTATTTCATTCAAATGGGTTTGAGGTTCTACTTTAATTCAAAAAGTTTCTTCTGGCTCTGAAAATAAAACAAAGTTTTATTTTATTCATTTATTTCCACATTACAAGATTTGGAAAATCTTGGGATGTGACAGACTAACACCGTCTGCATCTCGTCGTGTAGACCATTCAGGAATCTTTCTTTCTTCTTGGCTTCGGTGTCTATTTCGTCCGGGGCATACCTAGCTAATGACAAAAATTTGTCACGGTATTCCACTACAGTCATCCTTCCTTGCTTCAACTCTCTGAACTCGTCTCTCATTCTCTTGATTAAACCTGGTGGCACATGGGTTCTGCTAAACTTGACCTTGAATTTCTCCCAGGTCATCATCTGGCCTCCGGTCATTGCACGAACACTGTTCCACCATGCCTTGGCATCTCCGGCTAGATAATGGGTGGCGAACAAGACTTTCTCGTTGGCTTCCACTCCGGCTACTTCTAAGTTATTTTCCATGGTTTGCAGCCAATCATCAGCGTCTAGAGGTTCTTCCGACTTGGTGAAAACGGGTGGGTTGGTATTCTGGAAATTCTTGAGCTTAGATCCTTGGTTGTCCTGATTTCCATGGCCTTGGTTGTTGTGGGCTAGCTGGGCTATCTGTTGCAGAGTGGCTAGGTTGGCTTGACGTTCCGCTCTTTCAGCTTCACGGTCAGAAGTCAACATTTGCAGAATCTGCAACATCGGATCCGGGGCTGAACCACTTCCTCCACGTGGCATCTGAAGATTTAGATAGATCATGAGAAAAGAGGGAAATTGCTAAGGTTTTGGGTTTTTGAAAAGTTTTTGGAGTTTGACTCAAGTTTTCTAGCAACTTGCTTTTTCATTCATTCACTCATAGCACACAATACAACACACACCACAACAAGGAAAAACAGATGGTTTGAAGAACCATTCTGGAATCTACGATACAGTGGGACCGACTACTACTCACTACGCTAGTGCTCAGTGCTACTACTCCTTGGAGTCTGTGGCTTCATCATCTTCAGGATCATCGATGAAGGCGAAATCATCCTCATCGGTGAAGAAGTCCATGGCCTGATCCTCCAGAAAATCATCGTCATTGCTGAGATAGGAGTAAGGGTCTCCACGAAGATCCTCTCCGGCATTCTCCCTTTCCTCCAACTTCATGTCCCTCTCGTGGATGGTCTCTTCCAGAGATGAGATGCGATGGCGAAGACGGGCAATAATGCGCTCCTTCTTGTCGAGCTGACGGCGGCGAGACTTGCGATCCTTTGCTAGCATGGCGATGGTCTGATCCTTCGTCTTGATGATGGCAGACTTGTGGTTGCAATAGTCACAGCAGTTGTCCAACTCTTGTTGACGATCATGCATCATGAAGCTAAGGTGGTCCAATTGAGTCTTCAGCTCGGGGTGGTATGGGGCTTCCAGTGGTTATCCATTTGCATCACGTCTTGGGAAAAACTCAAAGCGAGTACCCTTGATCTGATTGATGCTCTGCCCACACAGACGGGAAAGAGCTTCCTGCATTGCTCTGGTAAGTCCATCGAGTCAGTTGTTTTCCCTCAAGGTAAACTGAATTCCCTCCCGCTGTGGGAGGTTCAATCTTTCCTCGGAGACTTGCAACAATTAGCCACTGCAGATCTTCTCCTCCTTGATCATTGAGCTGAGCTCCGAAGAACTCGGGGTGCGGACGCTCCAGAAGTTCTGAAAGCTGATCCAGATCCCTCTCAAAGATAAGGTCTCCTCCATTCCCAAGTTGATAAAACTTGCTGTACTTCACGTCCATCTATAAAAATAGAGGATGCGCAGATTAGCAGAGTGATCAAGTGGGTCAAAATTTTATCTATTTTGCAAGAGTTTTTGGGGAACATGAAGTTTTATTAAAGAATTAAAGAGGTAAGAATGAGAATAAGTTTTCGTAAATATTTTTGTTCTGTGGTTTTGAAATTAAGTTTTTGGTTCAACGTCCAATCTAACTAGGGTCTCCTATAGTCAGGATGGCTCTGATACCAACTTGTCAACACCCGGATTTTTCAATCCTAGATGCCTGTTATGCCATACATCGCAATCCCAAGATTACCATTTTTGTGAGACATAACAGAATTGGATACCATAGTACTTCATCCATTACAAACGATACATAAGTTCTTACACAAATGGGCATCTCATGATCCGGTTCTTAGTACAACATCAAGCAGCGGAATACATAATAATAACGGTAGCATAGGAGAAGCTCCATCTTCGGGGTCACAGGAAATGCTGACGATGGGAGATGATCCTAGTTGTCGTAACCTTCCTGGGGTCCATCTTCCAGGTACTCTTCTTCATAGTCTGGCCATGGGAATAGCCAGGGACAAAGCCATGAGTACTCTTTAAGTACTCGCAAACTAATACTAACAAGAGAAGAGTGTTTTTGGATAATAGGACACTAGGCTCTAGGGTTGTTTTGCAAAAAGCCAGGTTTATCTTTACTAAGTTCCAAAGCTAGTCACAGTTTTATGACTCCTAAGTGGGATCTTGTAATTCAGGTCACAACTCTGTTGTGTTCAAGTCAAAGTCTCAATTCATTTCACAAGTCATTTTGAAAAGTCTGACGGGGGAACAGTATGGCCACTCCAACTGTCCATAACCGCGAACGCGGCTATTCGTATAGTTTGACACTCTACAGAGATTGTACACTTTCACCACAACATTCGATACATCCGTCAGGAACAAATCCTGAATTCACCATACTCAGTATGCGGATAATCAATCCTAACCTTTCGATTACACGCCCTAGTATAAGCACCTCTCCTGTGAGTTTGGCCTCCCAACCATGACCACTGTCATCTTGGGTACTGCACAGGTGGACAATCTTCACAAGGTAGCCTCAGCTCAGACCTTGGCCGGGAGGGAACTAATACTAAGGTATATAAGTTTCTAGTCAAGCCCTACCCAATATTCGGGTATTGTGGTTGTACGCAAAAATTGGAATGGTATCGCATCCAGAGAACCATCAGTTTTATAAAGGGCTAAGGCTCATGCCTCAACATTTTCATCACCAAAATCATCAAGTGTTTGGAAACACATGTCCAAAACATTTCAATAGAATGATCCATCATTCCAAGGTTTTCATAACCATTTTTCCACCAAGTATTCCCATCTACAGTTGATCAAGTTTTATGCTTAGCACTAGCATCTACAGGTGGGGGTGGTACTAATGAGGGGTGGTAACTAGTGAAGTTTCACTAAGTCCAACATTATATCTTAGGCTGATATCAAGGTTTCTAGCTTAGGCCAAATTTTATGCTCTTTAAGCAACCTTCAGCACAACTGTCTAGTATCTACCAAACTCTTAGGTAGACTCTAAGTAAGCTTTGATAAAAAAATAAAGTAAGAAGCTTGCCACAAAACTAGGATTGGTTTAGCAAGTAGGTATGATCACATATGCTTAAGGCATATAGTATTCATATCACAAGTATGGGTTTGTTGCATTAGTAGGGTATCTTGCAAGTGTTAGCTTGCATTGGTATAGTATCAGCTTTCATCAATATCAGTATAAGCTTGCCTTGTGCAGAGCAGTGGTTGAAGTTCTCCTCGGCTTCCTCTTCGTAGTATCCTCCTTCCTCCTCGTAGTATCCTTGGTCGGTACTAGCGTCTATGAATAAATACGAGGTACACAATCACCAAACAATACTTAACTACTTGCAATCATCACACAAAAGGGTCCTATAGATGATCTAGCATCATCTCTAACATTACAAGGTTAAAGCTTGGTTTAAAACTTCTTATTTTTAGAAAAGTAATTTCTACTCATTGAAAAACTAATTAAGATTTAATATTCTCCAAGCAAAACATGGGATCATTTTGACACATGTCATCACCACATATTGTAGTCCATGGGAATGTGATTTAAAGTAGTGTCAAAATTTAATAAGGTTTTACCCTTTTATTTCAATTAATTAAAGTGGCTAGAAATGCTTATGAAGCATTCTTTTATTACTTGAACATTATTTCTGCAAGTAAACCTATATATTTTTATATATTCTGAAAGGTATGGTTAAATGTGATTTTTGAGAGTTGGAATCAACTCAAAAGATTTTATGGTTTAAATTTGAAAAATGTTTGAATGCAGAAAAGCTTTTGCCTTGTTATTTTTGCTATGGGTGATCTACAGATCCAAATGACTTGAATCCAACGGGCTTGGATTAAGCATTCACAGACCTTCCCAAAAAAATTGGTTTCATTCAATTTGGTGCACTGAATCGATCTGGGTTGATTTTTGAAGTTGGGTACAGAAGTGTGTTTGAATTTAAAAAGAAAAGGTTTAATTTGAATTGCTGGGCTGCGCGGGAAATTCTAATGGGCTGGCCTGCTAAGCACAGGGCTCCCGCGGGCTGTGTAAGTGGGTGTCCCCACTTGTCAGTGACACGGGGTTGGGCGAAGCAGTATGGGGCAACGTGGATCGTTTGATCTAGTTCTAATCCAACGGCTGAGGGTCATCGTCGACGCGAGACAGCTCCGGCGAGAACGAAACCTAGCGCGGCCAGTGGGGGTGCTGGGGGCTCACCGGGGTACGGGCGAGGGTCGGTGAGGCGGGCGAACGACGAAGTCGACGACGGTGAACCTCCTGGTACCGGTGGCTTCTCCTGGGGCGGCTCCAATCGCTGGCTCCCTTCTTCTACGGCAGCGGCAGGCTCCAGTGAAATTCCGGCGAGGTGGTGCTCGGCTTGCTCTGAGTATGGTGTGGCACGGTCAGTGGGGAGAGGGGAGTGAGATGGCGTGAAGAAATCGTGCGGGGGTGGCCTCTATTTATAGTCGAGCGAGGGGACCGTCGGGGCGCAAGGTGAGCTCGTCGGGGGCGACGTTACAGGCGGCTAATGGCATGGGCAAGGGTAGGGGACGATGCTGTGTCTCCTGGCGATGCTCAAAAACATGATCGCGAGGCATGGGGCGGTGCGGTTTGGTCTGGAACGGGCGGTGCTCTGCGCGGAAGAGGCGGCGTCTTCGACGGCGGGCGGTGGCTGTATGACACGGGGCGGCAAACGGGGATGTCTGGCGGTCTCCTGGGTCGGTGGTGATCGTGTATGCACGCGGTGAGGGCGGCACGCGGTCTGTGGGTGATGGTCGAGGGTGGCGCTCTGGCGCACGCTCGGCATGGTCTGGGCATGTCTCGTGCGCGTGGTCCAGGGCTTGGCAACGCTCGCGGCTGGGACAGGCAGTGGCGGTGGACGGTGGGCTGCCTCCCAGACAAGGTTGGCACGGCTAGTTCTTCCTCTAGCCTGCTGTCCACAATGGGGTGACATGGGGGTGCTCGGCTGTTCACCATTAATGACAATGGCAAGCTCACAGGGGTGCTAGTGTTGGGCTAATCTTTCTAGATGATCTACTGGGTTGTGTGTGAGCTAACTAGGGAACAAGTTAGGCTCAAAACACTGCACACTATAGTGTTTGATGTTTAGTTTGATTTGTGTCTGCAACCTGTTTGATGAAATGGCCGCATGAAATCAAGTTTTGAATTTTGAAAAGATTTTTGGTGGGTTTGCTAGATTGGTTCTGGTGAGTCTGCAGATGCTTGGGTTTTGAAAGTTGAGCTTGTTTGGGTGGGTTTTGGAAAAGTGGGATCTTCCCATATGAAGAAGATTCAATTTTTAATTGTCATTTAAACTATGCATTTGAAAGTTTCTGGATGATCACAAAGTGGGCCTTGACAATCTGTTATGAGAACATTCAAGGGGTGCAAAGATCCAGAAAAGTTTCTGTTAGGTTTTGAAAGTTTGAGACAGCCAAAGTAGGCATGGGAGTTAAATTGGTCAAAATGACCATTCACTTAATATATTTGTTTTGATTTACTTGTCTTTAGGAAAGTTGTGGGAAATGTTTTAGATGATGTTATTTTCACCTAAGAAACATTTTACAAGCAATGGTTCACACAAACAAGGTGGTTTTTAAAGAAATTCAAAATCCATGCATACACATATACATGCATTCATGAATTCATTTAGAAAAGTTTTTGTTAACCCTAAACTTGATGATTAGTGTTTTGATGATCTTTTGGGATGCTACAACTTAGAAGAGTATTCCGATAGCTACTACACTAATATATATGAATGGATACAAGAAAAAGCTAAGGAACCAACTTACTATGAGGAAGCGTTGCCGGAAAACCCGGAATATTCTATAGAAGATTACGCCAACTCTAGTCATTTTTCAATGACTAATCTTAGTCTCGGTACTTTTAATCAAGAATACGCACCTCCTGGATGCTCTTATGCTCCAGAAGGCAGTCGTAGGACTTCACGTCATCATGGACGGAACTCCAGGAAGCACTAGAGGAAAATGAAAGTAAGAAAGGAACAACATCCCAAGGGATGAGGGTTTGAATAATGTATATAGAGGGTAATGCGTATTGTAGTTTGAAAAGTTTGCCGAAATAAGTGAGGATATATCCACAAGAACAAGAATCTCTTGTAAGATAGTTGTGTAGGTATGGAGCAAACCGTTGGAACATCTAGTACATTTGTAAATTATTTAAAACCTATGTGTAATACATGGTATATGTGTGGTTGTTTATCGACTTTTGGATCTTATTGGATCTTATTGATTGACTAGATTTGTACATGAAGTTTAATTAGGTGTGCAAATGCATGATGTAACACCCAGTTATTACTTGATGTTATAGACCTAGATAGAAACGGGAATTCGTGTAAGGGAGTGACGAGTTTCGAAGATCATAAGGAAGACTGACTTGAAGGATGAAGCATCATATAAGAGGTATTAACACCATTTGGAAGATGGATCAAGCTTAGATCATCATTAGTCCGCAACAAGATATGATAAGCTGAAAATTCATTCAAAGTAGGTAAGATGCTAAGAAGTTAATGACAGAGTTGTACCAAGTTCATGGAAGTATCATGAAAAAGTACCAATAAGATGCCTTGGAACTAAAAGGGTATTCAAGCTCTGACAATTCAGAGAGAATACCAGTTGTAGGTCGGAAATTGTAAGGAAGTACCTACCACCCAGAATGATCCGCCTTTGTAACCTAATCCCTAGTCGACATTCTGATCCGCAGTTGGTATTTTGTCTGCATCTGGTATTTGGTTGACATAGTTAACCAAATTATCTTAATGGTTGCATAAAGAGCATTAAATTTGTCCTAAGTTAAGTAAAAACTAAGGAAGTATAAATTTTTTAAAGGCGATCGTCTTTCGAGAGGCTTCGCAAAGTTAGTTTTATCCCAGCAAATATGTCCAATAGTAAATACGACATATAGTGCTGAAAGATTTGCTTTGGAGATCCACAACTATGTGAATACACCATATAATCTTTCATCGGACCCTAAACCAGTAAAATATAAGTTGAATAGGAACCAACATTCTAGTTTAAGAACCAAAGGTCTCTATGTATGTAGTTTAAACACTATTAGTAAAATCTAAGGGGGAGAGTAGACATTATGAATGAAAGTTGAAGAAGTACTATAGGTAATAATGAAAGATTATCTAAAATTTAATAAGGTAAAAGCTTGAAGGTGATTAAAGGTTAATCCTAACCGACTAATTCTAGAAGAAACAACTCTTAAGTGGTCTTTAAGAAGTAATAGAGAACCTTCACTAGGACATGGAAAGAGAATAAGAAATTCCAATGGGTAAGAACTAAATAAGTTCTAATCCAATATTCACAAGGACTACCAGTATAAACCATACCACCACAAATCAAAAGTTATTCCTTTAGCCACAAGTATTGATTAATAAAAATTTAAAACCTTGTTTTAGTGAGACTTCCAAGACCGTATATAGTATAATAAGAAAGATTGATGATTAAATAAAAAAGGAATTGGATTAGGATATCTAATCAGGTTATGGAATACTACAATTAATTACATTTAAGGTCATCATGGAGTGGAGAATGTAGTAACCACTACAGTCAATTTCTTACTCCGAAACGTGAGAGTTTGCGAACTTCGAGGACGAAGTTTATTTTAAGGGGGAGAGTCTGTAACATCCCAGCATTAGAGCTTAAAAATAAGCTGAACCCAGATGTGTGCATTGAATTCATGCATAGAAAATCCGAATAATTTTCGCGCTTTTCAACAAAACTTGTCAAAGTGATTGAAGCTTCTCTTAACTTGATGGAATTGAAGTAGATCATCAAGATGACTGCGATAAGTTTCAATATGACCTTTTCTAAAACCTTATTTTGGGAAAGGGAGATTTTATCTAAGGGTAGATCAAATGTAATAAAAGTTAAACCATGATATAATATGATTTATACTTGATCATTAGGTGATCATATTATAGTATTGATTATAATCACTCATGAGTACCAAGTTAGAGGATATAAAACCAAATATGAATTTAACTACTATATCTTAATCTCATCTGCATATACCCCGAGTATCATGGTAATATCTAACCCTACTTCTTAAGTAAGATTGAGTAGGAAAGAAACTAAGTTTAGATCATGCACCTATACCTTTCTTTCCATATCAATCCTTATCATCCCTATTGAGTTATATTTCAATATATGTTGTTCATTAATGTTGAGGAATCAACTATTGAATCACCAGATCTCAATCTATCAACTCTTGACCATATCATAGTTTATACTTAAAGTGCCTATATAGAAACAATTAAGAAGAGGTAAATAGTGATGTTATATTTAGAAATCATCTATAGGATGGGAAAGATTGAAAAGAATCCAATCAACAGGATAATTGATGAAGTTAAATTCCTCCTAGATAAATATAAGAACTATTTATATTATCTAATCCTATGGTAGTAAAGAATATTACAAGGATGAATACTAAAGATAGTTACCAGGAGTAGCCCTATTGGATCAAGTAGGTATAGTCAATGAACTATATCTCTTAATCCAATAGAACTAAACATAATATATTTATCATCCAACTGCAATGTTGTATGGATGGAAGCCTTGATTAGCCAACTGGAAACCTAAACCATAAAGGATCACAAGATTATAATGATCAAGCCTTATTCACCAAGATTGGGTACTTATGTCATGTATAAGTGGTATTGGTGGATAAAACATGATTGAACCCCTAGTAGAGATAAGTTATCGTAGAGTAGTCATTACAAACCACATAAATATGATTTAGGGTTGGAGTGTGAGTTATTGGAGTAAAGTGAATCTAAGATGATATTATTCAATTAAAGCTAGTATAGCATAGAGTTATAGAAGTGGTGTTATTCATCTTAAAGGATAGTCAACTTTAGAGAAAGGTAGTTGGATGCATACAACCATTAGAGAAATATTATTGATGGAGGATTAAGGAAGGTTATGAGTGGAGTTTGAAAGAACTACTTGTTGGATTGAAGATTTTCAATAGTAGTAATTGGTATAATCAAGCAAGGATATAAGAAAACTATGAAATGCTTTAATAACAGACTCATTGGATTCATCCATGAGTTTAGAAGAATGATATATGAATAAGAAGATTTAAAATGAGTAAAGCTCATCATACTGACCATGATGATGGATAGGAAGAAGTATTATATCTAGGGAAGGAATTCCTTAATTAGAAATCCAGGATTGTGAAATATAATTATATGTTATAAATTACTCTTCTATTTATTCTTGCTAGACAATCAATTCTAAATCACAAACCAAGTGGAATATCCATTTCATGTTATTGATCTATCATCTTATGTCCATATCACTTCATAGGAATATTTTCCTATAGCAAATCCTATAAGCATATCTTTACCAATTCCTTTCGATAAAACATTCTAATTATAATTTTCTATCATAAAAGGTGATGTCATCAAATATCATAAACATAAGACCATATGTTTAATCATTAAATCTTGACTCATATCCATAAAGGAATCTAAGTATATAAAAAACCCTAAACCCTAGGGTAAATATTCATAATTCAAAACCTTAAACTTCTTTGTTTATCACAATAGAATATATACATTGCCATTTTCCAAATTAATGGGAGTAGTAATAACCATATCAATGTCTTTTAAATTTCATGCATCAAATAATGATATATGATCATTATACATATAAAAATTTATATTCAAACTCTGAGCCAACTAGAGTTAAGTCTTATAAACAAATAAGAATACATCATTCAAGAAATCCATAACTAAAGGAGGAGAGTAAAATAATAAGAAAAGTTTCTACAAATTATTAAAAGGGGTTCATATAGAGCAAATAAAAGAAATATAAAAGATTATATAATAAAAGTTCACAAATGATACCAAATATATTTTAGTATTATTGCAAATATCTAGCAAATAAATCCTACAAAGAAAGGTTCAAAATATAAATCAAATTCAAATCTGAATATGAAAACAGAAAATAGAAAAAAAGTAAAACAAATAAAAACATTGCCTGGCCGTGGCCCAACACCCCTATACTTATCTGACGCCATATGCAGCCCACAAAAGCCCAGCACCGAGCCCAGCTCATTTCCATCTGTGACTGACGAGTGGGGTCAGGAAAGGACCATGGGTTGAGCTAAAAGAATCGTTAGGGGGTTATCCGCAAAACATCCCATCGTCGTCATCCTCACGCACACAGACAGCTCGCTGGAGGAGCTCGCCGCCGCCCGATGCCGTCATCGTCGTCTTTGCGGCAAGATCAACACCGCTGTCGCCAGGAGAGGATAAGGAGGCCACCGCAATAACCCTGCTCGTCCTCATCCTCAATCTCGCTCTCTAGACTCATTTATCTTCCTCACCCGAGAACCCAGTTCGTCGGAGTTCATCGTTCTGGCCAACTCCGACCACCACTCGCTTCGTGGTAGCCGTTGGACGCGCCGTCGTGGACTAAACCATCTAGGACCAAGCACGGAGGCCCGCTCGCCGGGAATCATGTGAAATCGAGAATTCCTTTTCCTCGGCTGCTGTGGCCATTACCGTCGATTCGCCGTCGTCACGCCTCCCCAAGCCTCCTCGACCGCTCTATCGTCACCAGGGTAAGCTTACACATCTTTGGACCCTAATTTTGCTTGCTAAATCTCACCGTAGGTCTAGTTTCGTTGAGCATCGCTGCCGGCCGCCGTAGAAGCTCGTCGCCGATAATCCTCTGATGACCAATAGATAGCGGCGCCACCATCAATAGGATCGCCTCGATCTCCTCTGTCCAATGAACCTAGCCACAGCCCCGCGCTTGCACCAGATCGATCGATTGATCCTCAACCAGTGAGGATCAGCTCGAGTGACTTCATGCTCATGTAACATCCCTAAAATCATGTTTCAAACTCATGCATATCATCCATGCATCCATGATCACATATAGAGTTCATTCCAAACAAATCAATTCAAAAACAGGAGCATATGAGCTCATTATTTTATGCGATCAACATTTGAATCAAATGCTACTCTCCAATGAGAGATTGTTGTTCATGAAACCAAACTTTGTTGTCTTATTGCTCTCAGGTTGTATTGCTATATTACTAAGATTTAAACCAAAGTTTCAAAACAAATATGATTTGAAAACCAATTTCAAAACCTATTCAAACTAGTGCTATGCCACTGCTTATTTTATTTTATTCCAAGTGACCGAGCCAATTCAAAGTGACCACTTGGTTTTATGCCCAGAAATGTGATTGTTGCAGACTGCAAAAATCCTGAAAAGATTTGAATTCAAATAGGTTTTGAAATCATTTGAATTTGATTCCTGAAATTGAAAACAGAAAAAGAAAAGGAGAAAAGAATTGGAAAAGGGCATGCGCCACCTATCTAGCCCAATGACGGATACAGCCCACTAAGCCCACCCGGGTTCCCTCTCTCTCTCTCACTCGCAGACGCACCCACCGAGTGACTGACGCCAGGACCCCATCCCCTCTCTGTTTCTCTCGCTGACAACTGGGCCTCACTGTCGCGTCACCCTTCGTCCCCAAATCGCTCCCACGACCACGTCGCCGGCCGTTCCCTACGCCATTCACTGCCGCGTTGATTCCGCGCTAAATTACCATTGATACCGCGCGAGATCCTCGCCCCCGCTCTGGCTATAAGACCACCTCCCCCTCGCGGCCATTCCCCCCAACAAAGCCAGAAAGAAACGCCCCCAGGCTGCCCGCAATCGCTCGTGCACCGCCGCAGACAGAGCTCACTCCGGCGACCAATCCCGGTGAGCCCCGTGCGCCCCTTCTTCTCTAGTTCTTGCAGACAGCTTCGCAACTTCCTTGCGCACCTTCTGACACCATTGGTTCCTCCTATATCGCCCCAGTTCGTCGTCTTCGTCAAGCACAGCAAGGTTTTGACGGCGTCCTCAACTCCGGCGATTAAATTTGGTGAGCCCCTTGTTCCCCTTTGCCTCTGATTCACATGATTGTGTTCGCCGTACTCTTGCGTATCTCCTGATGCCTTTTATTCATGCTAGGGTGACTAGGAGCGTCGCCAACATCGTCGTCCACCCGAGCCTGACGCTGTCAGCAACTCCGACGAGCCCGTGCAGCCGTGTCCGTGCTCCCCTTGCCAAGCCGTCGACAAGTTGAGCATCAGTGCATCGCTACGAACCTGGTAAGCACCTCCGAAGACCCCAGAACCCCCTGTAGCGCCGCGCCGCCGTAGGCAGAGCTCGCCGCCGCCAGATGCCACCGCCAGTGCCGCCCATCTATGGTTGCTTGGTCGATGACCGTTGGATCTAGATATAGCGCGTGTAAATAGATCACTTATCGAAACATTATGAGTAGATCTGGACCGTGCAAGATAAGTTAGATCTAACGGCTTGTGAGCGCGATCCTGAGCGAACCGGTACGCACCAATCAGGTTATGACGCGTGGCTAGAGTTTAGGTTTAAAAACAGGATTTGAATCTATTAGATGTTTGAATTTGTTTTAGCCATAACTTTTAATTCCCATGTTCAAATTTGACAAATTTTATATCAATGGAACCAGGAGAACAATACCTTTCCAAATATGCAATGTGTTTAATGTTTTGTTTATGTTAAAATGGTTTTACTTACAGAAACATGCGTAGGCCTATTTTGTGTATATAAATTATTTGAGAAATGTTTTAAGGTTTAAATAAATGTTGTTTGGCAAGTTTTGAACTTGTTTATGAACCAGTACTATACACTTGTCTTGTTGAGTTTAGAAAATCATCACATATCATGTTGCATGCATCCATATATTTTTGCTTGTATCTATTTGTATGTGATTTGTTGCTATGATTCTATGTGTAGATTTTGGTGCCAATAGTGATTGTGATTGTGAGGAATGTAGCTACTCTCTAAACTAACAAGGCAAGTGGTGCTTCATGATATTTTTATCCCTATGTTTTCTACTAAGCATTAGAAATATTTTGCTAGTCTTGCATGTTATATTTTGCTTATATGCCATGTTGGGAAATCCTAGTAGTGTAGAATTGCTAGGAAATTTCTAAGTTAAGATGCTTATCTATGCCATGCTTAGCCTATCTAGTAGTAACCAAGGGTGGTGAAATATACATGGTGTGATAAAAATATTTCTAAGTATTTGAACTTGTGTTTTGCCTAATAAAACAAGTAAGTGAATGAAACACCTGGGTGGAATGGAAGGAATGGTTTATGTTGAGTGGTTACAAAAGGCCCATTTCTATGGTTTACCTTGTGTATCTCACTTGTGGAAAGCCACCCAGGAACAAAGAGATTTTAGAGGCCAAGTGTTAAGAAGCTTCTAGTGCAGCCACTTGGCAATTTGGGCTCTGCCTGGATCACATAGGTTGCTAGAACTTAGCCATTTGGACAGTTGGTGGTAGTGGGATGATAGGTTGGAGCGCGTCCATTTGGTCTAAGGGAAGGCTTCTGAAAGGTCCTGTCTTGGTGAAAATCAAGGCTTGTGGGGAAAGTGCACAACCACTGCAGATGGAAGAATCTAAGTACTTATCCATGTCCCTAGAAAAGGACAACTTGAGCATCAAGACATGGAAGATATCAAGAATCTCCTCATCCCAATTTCTAAGTAAAACTTGTGGGTGAACAAGGGTGAAGGACCCCAAAGTCTATTGGTGGTTCCTTGGGGAAAAGTTTTGACAAAGAAAAACTTAGTGATTTCAACTAATAGGCAAAACCTATTTTGAGCAAAGCAATCCTAAGCTACACCTAGCCAAATTGCATATAGTATCTAGTCCACAAAAATTATACTAAGGTATCACTTGCTAATACTATTCCAATGTATTGACCCACTGTGGCTATAACTTGTGATGTTGCAGGTTACTCTGATGAGGATTAGGAGTCATGAGTCTACACTCAACATGTTTGCCTGTGGCACATGAAGATGAAGACTTTTATCTATTTACTTATTTAAACTCTTGTACTAGGCCTGTGGCCTTGGAGTTGTAAAGACTATGTTGTCTCTGGAATGACTGTAATAATGACCTTTGTTTCTGTGTACTTCATCTTAAACTGTGGATGCTAGCATTGATCTAGGGACTAGCATTGCAATCACAGGGATCCTTTTCCTTTATAAAGGAGGGATCTTTCAGATGGTATCAGAGCATTGTGTTGCTTATAGGATTATGACCCTAGGATTGGAAACCACTAAGGAAATTTTTTCAACAACTTCTACACTTGTCTATTCTTCTCGTAAACTTTTCTAATCTTCTTTCTCATCTCTATTTGTAGATGAACTCCATCAACGAAGCCGTAAGGAAAGGACCACTCATGACAATGACTTTGGAGTGTGAGACAGAATTCCCCAAGGCTCTCAAGGACCTCATGGTTGCAATGGAAATACATGGTGCAGCTGTGTACAAAGGCTTTCCTGTGATGGATGAAGGAGTTGAGTACTGGTGGGTGCAACTTCACTTGTATAAAAACAAGGAAGACAACCACAAGGAATCAAGATTTTGCATGTTCACCAATTCAGTGATGCACCCTACATTCTTTGACTCAGCAAGGGATGCAGCTTGGAAGACCATCAAAGAACTTGGTGATAGAGTCAAGTGCAGAATGTTCAACATCCAAAATAGCATAAAAGAAGAGAAGAAACATACCCAAGAGTTGGAGGCTACCAACCAAACCTTAATAGGAGACATTATAGACTTAGTAATGGAGTCATGTGCTCATGATAGAGTGATTGCTTCTAGAAATATTGTGTTAGCCAACATATCTAGTGAGTTGGGATTGTAACGTACTTCGTTAGTTGGACCACCAGTTATCACCTTATTTTCCAAAAGTTGTTTAAAATAAGTTGAACCTTGGTTGTTGTAATGGATCCATGTATGCCATGACTTGTGTGTTTTGATTTCCAAAGATATGCATGTGATTCTTTGCCTTGTGTTTATCTTAAATTGTGTTGTTTCTAACTTCTGCTATCTTATAAATAGATGCCTAATGTTACCATCAACACTGTTGAGGAGTTCCAGGGAACTCGCTTTGGTCCTTGTATTATTGAGCTCACTACTTTGCTCAATCTCCCTCTTCCTACCATCATGGTGCTTCCCCTCACCAAGTTTGAGAGGAATGACCTTTGGGGTTTCAAGGTCAACCAGCCCGGACGCTAGACTGAGCCTACCACGGAGGCTATCATCTTCAAGCTCATGCACGATGACAAGGAGAGAGGCCTAGAGGTAGTCATGTAGGACTTGATTGGACGTCTGTTAGGGAGACACTATCGACAGGTTAGAGGTACTCACTTCCACGTCTTCGGTAGACGTGATGTGGATGGAGAGGCCATCGACTTCTAGGACACTTCGAGGGATACAACTGAGCCGATTCGCCTATACCTCTAGGACTTAGAGGTTCTTCTTAGTCATGTGGACACTGATAGGACCAACGTCATGCTTAGCAATGATGAACTCCAGGTGCAGCTTCGTGAGAAGGACAAGGTCTTCGCGGAGCAAGATGAGATAGTCAAGGAGATGGAGGCAAAGTTCGAGAGCCAGGACAGAAAGTTCAAGAGTCAGGAGAAGCGAGTCCAAGATAGGAACAAGAGGATTCGGGACATGACTGAAGAACTGCAGGCCAAGGACTTTGAGATCGAGCATCAGCAGACTGTGATTGAGAGGCTTCGTTCTCATAAGAAGGCTCTCAAAGCCAAAGTAGAGACCTTGACCACCAATCTCGAGGAATACAAGACCGCTATGGAGAATGCAGGTCTTACCTTTGTTGAGGAGGAGGTTGATGCCGAGGAGTAGTGACGACTACTCATTTATCATTTATTTATCATACTTTATTTGAGTCACAATGACCATCCAACATGTGGATGGCTTGTTATTGGTGTGTTTACTTTGCAAACTTGTCGTTTTTGTTGTTGAACTATTATTATTATGATGCATGCTTGATGATTGTTTATGTGATGTATTGTGCATGATAGCATCTATGGGTATCTCATTCTCATCTCTATTGAACAAACCATAGATGCCTCCCCGTCGTGCCAATCCCAACCCCAATAACAACAACATCACTCCTGAGATGCAACAAATGATGACAGCTCAGACTCAGCTAATGCAAATGATGACTACGTTCATCCAGAACCAGAACAACAACAAAAACAACAACAACAACAACAATAACAACAACAACAAAACAAACAACAACAACAACCCACCGGGTTTTAACATGCTTACCAGGTTCTTGAGATTGAGGCCAGCAAAGTTCTCAGGAACAACTGATCCTATGGTGGCCAATGATTGTCTACGCTCTGTGAACAAGGACTTGGTAACAATTGGCTGTACTGACAAAGAGAAAGTCAGATTTGCAACTCACTTGTTGGAAGGACCAGAAGCCACTTGGTGGGATAACTTCCAAATCACCACTCCCATTGCAGATGTGACATGGGCTATCTTTGAAGATGGCTTTCATACTGCTCACATCTCATCCGGAGTGATGAGTTTGAAGAAGAAAGAGTTCCATAATTTGAAGCAGCGCCACCGCAGCGTGGCTGAATATATTGAGGAGTTCAACAATCTGGCGCGTTATGCACCGGATGAAGTTGACACTGATGCTAAGAGGAAGGAAAAGTTCCTTGAAGGACTGAATGATGAACTGAACCTGCAGCTATCAGTGGCCTATGTTCCCACATACCAGTCTCTTTGTGATAAGGCTGCTATTTTGGAGAACAAAATGAAGCAAGTTGAGAGTAGAAAGAGAAAGCACTCGGACAAGCACAGCTCGGGATCGTCTCATAAGCGTTCCCATTATGATGATAGTGGAAGCTCAGGATCCCACAAGCATGGGAAATTCAACAAGCACCACAACCACAACCGTCATCATGAAAACAAGCATCACCGTAGTCATGACAATGACAAGTACAAGAACCACAAGGGTGGATATAGGAGCCACCACAGTGGTAGTGGAAGTGGCAGTGGAAGCCAGCCTGTCAAGAAAGATATCAGTCAGGTTGAGTGTTTCAAGTGCAAGAAGATGGGGCATTATGCAAATGAATGCCCAGAAAAGAAAGTTAAAGGACCCAACAAGCCCAACCCTTTTCAGAAGGGTCAAGTGAACCACATCAATGTGGAGGAAATCTATGAAGAGCCAGATGCTGTTGCTGGTAAGTTCAAACTTAATTCTATTCCAGCACTTGTTCTTTTTTATACTGGAGCATCGCATTCATTCATATCAAAAGCATTTGTGGATAGAAATGGGTTTCCAACTGAAAACATTGGGTGTCCAATAAAAGTTAGTTCTCCAGGTGGAGATATGATAGTAAGTCTTGGATGTCGGGATCTAGTAATAGAGTTTGGAAAGCATAAGTTTCCAGTGAGTCTGATAATCCTAGATTCCCAAGGACTGGATGTAATTTTGGGAATGGATTGGATGGCTAAATATGAGGGAGTACTAGATTGTGCTAATCGTACTGTTGCACTCAAAACCCCGGAAAGGAAACAGATTAAATTCAAGTCTAACTTTGAATCAAAAGGGAGTAAGCTAAATTCTCTTAAGGGGGTTAGCATAGACAGTGTGCCAATTGTGAGTGAATATCCGGATGTGTTTCCGGAAGAATTACCTGGAATGCCACCAGATAGAGATGTGGAGTTTCTTATTGATTTGCTACCAGGATCTGGACCAATAGCAAAAAGACCGTACAAGATGTCAGTGGATGAACTGAAAGAACTCAAGAAACAACTTGGAGAACAGTTACAGAAAGGATTTATTCAACCAAGTTCTTCATCTTGGGGAGCCCCTGTCTTGTTTGTAGAAAAGAAAGATAGAAGTCAAAGGTTATGCATAGATTACCGTTCACTCAATGAGCTGACTATCAAGAACAAATACCCTTTGCCTATAATCAATGACTTGTTTGATCAGTTAGAAGGAGCTTGTGTGTTCTCAAAGATTGATCTTCGGTCAGGTTATTTCCAACTCAAGATAAGGGAACAAGACATACCTAAAACAGCTTTCACCACAAGGTATGGATTGTACGAGTATACCGTGATGCCAGTTGGTTTGACCAATGCACCAGCATACTTCATGAATATGATGAACAAGGTGTTCATGGAATTTCTTGATAAGTTTGTTGTCGTTTTCATCGATGACATTTTAATCTACTCCAAGAGCAAAGAAGAACATGAAGGACATTTGCGTTTGATACTTGAGAAGCTCAGAGAGCATAAACTTTATGCTAAATTCAGCAAGTGTGAATTCTGGTTGAATGAAGTTGGATTTCTTGGACACGTTGTGTGAGGAGATGGTGTTGCAGTTGATCCTGCTAAAGTTTTGGCTGTAACTAAATGGGAATCTCCCAAGTTAGTGAAAGAAGTTCGTAGTTTCCTTGGCTTAGCAGGTTACTACAGAAGGTTCATTGAGAATTTCTCCAATGTAGCAAAACCCATGACATAATTGCTAAAGAAAGACAAGAAATTTGCTTGGTCTGAGGGATGTGAACTCAGCTTTCAAGAATTGAAGAAGAGACTTGTGACAGCACCAGTCTTGTGTTTGCCAGATTTGGAAAAAGATTTCCAAGTGTATTGTGATGCATCTCATCATGGATTAGGTGCAGTACTTATGCAAGAAGGGAAAGTAGTGGCTTATGCCTCGAGACAACTCAAAACTCATGAAGTGAACTATCCTACTCATGATTTGGACTTAGCCTCTCTTGTCCATGCACTCAAAACATGGAGACACTATCTTTTGGGAAAGCGATGTGAAGTGTTCACAGATCACAAGAGTTTGAAGTATATCTTCACCCCGAAAGAAATTAATATGAGACGAAGAAGATGGCTAGAACTCATCAAAGACTATGACTTGAGTTTGCAATACCACCCTGGTAAAGCAAATGTTGTAGCAGATGCTCTAAGCCGTAAGGTTTTTGTGAATGGCCTCACTAAGGGAGAACTGCCAGATGATCTGTGTGCCCAATTTAGAGACCTCAGATTGGAGATTGTGCCTGAAGGACATCTCATGTCTTTGGATGTATAACCTACTTTGTTGGACAAAATCAAACAAGCCCAGAAGACTGATAAAGAAATTGAAGAGATCAAGGAAAAGATTGGCACGGGAAAAGCCAAAGGATTCCATGAAGACGAACAGGGTACTTTATGGCATGGAAAACGTATCTGTGTTCGACAAGATCCGGAGCTTCGGAAACTGATTTTGAAAGAAGCACACAACTCACTGTATTCCATTCACCCGGGTAACATCAAGATGTACATGGATATGAAAGAAAGATTTTGGTGGAATAATCTCAAGAAAGACATCGCTGAACATATTGCTTTGTGTGATGTATGTAGCAGAGTGAAGGCAGAACACCAAAAACCAGCAGGTTTGCTTCAACCACTACCTATTCCTGATTGGAAGTGGAACAAGATTGGCATGGATTTCATTACCAGATTGCCAAGGACCCGGTCAGGATATGATTCCATTTGGGTAGTAGTGGATCGCCTAACTAAAGTGGCTCATTTCATACCCATGAAGACAATCTATACAAGTGCTAAGTTGGCCAAGATCTATATGAGTAGAATTGTATGTCTACATGGAGTACCCAAGAGTATTGTGTCAGATAGAGGAACCCAATTCACTTCTCATTTTTGGAGGCAATTACATGAGTCATTGGGAACGAGGTTGGAATTCAGCACTGCTTTTCATCCTCAAACTGATGGACAAACAGAAAGGACTAATCGGATTTTTGAAGATATGTTGAGGGCATGTGCCCTAGACTATGGAGCCAGTTGGGATGAAAGTCTGCCTTACGCAGAATTTTCTTATAACAACAGCTATCAAGCCAGCATTGAGATGGCACCATTTGAGTTTCTCTATGGGAGAAAATGTACCACCCCATTGTTATGGAATGGTGTGGGAGAAAGAAGTTTGTTCGGACCAGAACTTATCAAAGAAGCCGAAGAGAAAGTCAAGCTGGTTAAGAACAGATTAAAGATAGCACAGTCCTGACAGAAAAGCTACGCAGATCCTAAGCATAGAGAAGTCACCTATGAAGTTGGTGATAGAGCTTATCTTAGAGTGTCACCACTTCGTGGAGTGAATAGGTTTGGAGTCAAAGGGAAGTTGGCCCCAAGATATGTTGGACCATTCAAGATTCTGAGTCGTAAAGGAGAAGTTGCTTATGAAATTGAATTGCCAGAGTCTTTGTCAGCTGTTCATAATGTGTTTCATGTGAGTCAGCTTAAGAAATGTCATCCATAAATGGAAGAAACTTCTTTGAAGGATACTATACCTTTGGAAGAGGTTCAATTGGAAAGTGATCTCACTTATGAAGAGAAACCTATCAAGATTCTTGAGACTGCAGAAAGAGTCACATGGACTAAGACTATCATGTTATGCAAAGTTCAATGGAACCATCATTCCGAAGAAGAAGCAACATGGGAAAGAGAAGATGATCTTCGGAAAGACCACCCTCACCTATTTGCTAGCCAATCCGAATCTCGAGGGCGAGATTCACCTTAAGGGGGTTAGATTTGTAACATCCCTAAAATCATGTTTCAAACTCATGCATATCATCCATCCATCCATGATCACATATAGTGATGGGGATATGCCTACCGGGGTATGCCCAGCAGGACGTTTCCGACTGGCCCAAGAACCGGCGAGTGGGCCTGCAGGACGGCGAATGGATTGACGCCCAGCGAGGAATCAAGCAACTGGAAGCTGAAGGCCCAGGCGATTAGATAGGACCAGTCGGATTAGGTTAAACGACTACCGAAGCTTTAACTGAATCGGTTGAGATATGTAAACCCTAGGGGAGGTAAGCCTATATAAACCTCCCTATAGGGCGAGTAGAGATACGTTCCCTCATACACCCAAGCGACTCGCCGCCCAACCAACGAGCTCGCCCATTGTAACACCTCCATAATACAATCTAGCAGGAGTAGGTCTTTACCCTCCGGGGGGCCGAACCTGGGTAAAACCCTGTGTCTTTGCCCTCATCTCGCACCGCAGATGGCTGGCCGCCCTTGCCCCTCGTTCTACTACTCGCTGCCGATTGCAGCATCTTCCGTGACTATCGCCACGATAGTGGCGCCCACCGTGGGGCCTGGCCAGTCCGGCCGGTGTTCTGCGGCGAGATCCAATCTTCCCATCAACGAGACGGTCGCCACCGTCTGCATGATAGCGATCGGCGAGATGCTCCAAATCTTGCCGAGCAGCTACGTCCCGGCGGCGCGACCCGTCACGCACAGCGTGATCCTGCCAATCGGCACGATCAGCCTCTTCGTCGGTCTCACCGACGTCATCACCTCGGAGGATTCGGCTCGCATCCGCGAGTCGTCGCCACGCGATCGGCTCTCCGAGAGCCAGATCCGCACGATCCATCGTCTCGCCTCCGAGTACAACTCGGCCCACAGCAGCGTGGCCGAGAACTCAGCGGCCGCAGAAGACGCGGCCCTCACCGACGACGCCGACTCGGCAACCCCAGCGTCACTCGCCGGATCCATCACCGCGGCTTCATCCGCGGGCTCCATCGCCCAGGTCTCCAACGCGGGAGACTTCGAGGACCCCTCCATCCTCGGGATCTTCGAGTTTGACTACGGGTCAGAGAACTCCGCTGACCTCCGCGACGGGACCGGTCGCCACACCGCGACCTACATGGCGACCGGCACCGATCCGCCGGAGGATCCGTTCTCCACCCCAATCCCTCCTAACGCCACGGCAACGGAGGTCGAGGAACTCCGCCTGAAACTGGCGGAGGCGATACGCAAGGAGCAAGCCGAGCGCGAAAAATTTCGCCTCGGGCAGGTGACGGCGCAGGAGCTATCACGCTACCACCAGCAGCGGATCAGGTCACGCCTGAACCCCACCGTTCAGGGGCGTGCCCTGAAGTTCGACGACGAAAACGACCCGGCCCGCGTGGCCGAGCGTGCGATCTGCGAGAACGAGCCACCAGGAGGAAGTGCCCGGCCCCCGCCAGGATCAACGGCAATGGGCGCCCACCCCTCCCAGGGACAAGCCGCGGATAGTAGTCTCCTCACGGGAGCAAGACGCAAACGGCCTCCCACTGTTCTCCACCCCAATGGACAACCTCGTGGCAGGCCGAGCAGCAGCCGACAGCATCACGGCCACCGGCAACGGCGCCCTACAGATCCAATACATCAAGGCCCTGCTCGCGAAGGCCGTCGAGCAGCAAAGAGCGGGCGCCGACTCGCAAGGACGAGTATACTCACGTTCCTCGGGAAGCATAGCGGCCTCCAGCGGCCGCCCCGCGGAGGCAAACACCCTCAATTGCCCGCCACCAGAGCCACTGCAGCTCCAACACCGACCCGCGAACGCGGCACTCTCCACCAACGACCCCAGGCCGACAACCAACCTTGTCGCCGCCAACGGGCAACCCATCGACGCCCGCACCCACATCATCAACAACCAAAGTTGGCGCGCACGCTAGCCCGACGACCTGCGACATACCCTAACCAATCGCCGCGACGGCGAGCCCATGGGGTCGCTCAGTCGACTCGGACCCAAGTGCTTCGGACCAATGATACGAGGCGAGAAGTACCCGCCAAACTTCAAGGCGCCGAAAGAGATAGAAAAGGCGAGCCCATGGCCGTGCAAACTTCAAGGCGAGCCCATGGGGTCGCTCAGTCGACTCGGACCCAAGTGCTTCGGACCAATGATCTGAGGCGAGAAGTACCCGCCAACCTTCTTCATGATCCGAGGCGAGCCCAAGAGCTTCCGCCGCGACGGAGGCAACTACAAGGCCAAGCCAAGGTTCGACCCCGCGGCTCTCCTTAACCAACCATGTGCGTTTCATGGCAGGGAAGGGAAGCCCGCAACGCACACCACCGCCGACTGCCACACCCTCAGGGAAATCAAGAAGGCACGGCGAGCGCGGGAGGACCCCGACAACGACCCGCCAAACGGCGGAAAATTCGGCAAAGTAGCCGGCTCGCTCCACACCTTCACAGGCTTCAACACGAAGCGCGAGAGAAGGTCATCGCCCGCGCCGTCGCCGTCAACGCGGTGGCCCAGGTGGACGTTCCCCAGTTCCTAAACTGGTCGGAGAAGCCCATCACCTGGAGCCGCCAAGACCACTCGCCACGCATCGAGTACCCAGGACGAGTCGCCCTGGTGGTCAAGCCCAAGGTCGGCGACTACTGGCTCCCCAAGACACTGATGGACGGCGGAAGCTCCATCAACATCCTGTACCTCGACACCTTCAGGCGGCTGCGGCTCCCGCAGTCGATGATCGAGACGACCCACACCACATTCCACTGCATCGTCCCCGGTCGGAAGGCGCACCCGATCGGCAAGGTCACGCTGCCAGTCACCTTCGGCACACCGGCAAACTTCCGCACCGAGCGGATCGTCTTCGAGCTGGTGCCCTTCGACAGCCCCTACCACTGCGTCCTGGGGCGCCAGGCGTTCGCTAAATTCATGGCAGCGCCCACTACGCGTATAACGCGATGAAGCTCCCCGGGCCGTGCGGCGTCATCACCATCCACGGCGACCCCGACATGGCCACCGAGTGCGAGGCCAAAGGAGCTGAGCTCGCTGACGCCGTCATCGCGGCGGAGACCAACCACGCCGATGAGCTCGCCAAGTACGCGAGCGGAGTCAACAACGACGACCCCACCATACTCAAGAAGCCCAACTCAGAGGGCGCAAATACCTCAACCTTTGAGGCCACGACGCACACCCGCACCGTCGAGCTGGTCCTAGGCGACTCCAGCCAGACGGTGACGATCAGGACGGGCATGAGCCCAGCATAGGAAGGCGCGCTCATCGAGTTCCTCCGTGAGAACAGGGACATCTTCGCATGGAAACCGTCTGACATGCCCGGTGTCCCTAGGGAGCTCGCTGAGCACAAGCTAAACTCCGACCCCAAAGTGCGACCTGTCAAGCAGTCGCTGCGGCCCTTCAATGAAGAACGTCGTCGAGCAATCGCCGAGGAGGTACAGCGTCTACTCGCTGTCGGCTTCATCCGGCCAATCAAGTACTCCAAGTGGCTGGAAAACCCAGTCCTGGTCGAGAAGAAGAACGGGACCTGGAGAATGTGTATCGACTACACAAACCTGAACAGCGCCTGCCCAAAAGAGCAGTTCGTCCTCCCGCGGATCGACCAGATAATCGATTCAACCGCGGGCTCGGAGTCGCTATGTTTCCTCGACGCCTACTCTGGGTACAACCATATCAAAATGGCTGTCGAAGACGATGAGAAGACGGCGTTCATCATGCTATTTGGAACCTTCTGCTACACCGCCATGACCTTCGGCCTCAATAACGCCGTGGCGACCTACCAGCGGTGCATGCAAGAATGCCTCGCGAGCTAAATTGGCCGCAACATCCACGTCTACATCGACGACGTGGTCGTAAAATCCGCTCGCCAAGGCGACCTACTCGCCGACCTGGTGGAAACATTCGCCAACCTGCGAAGATATAAGATAAAGCTCAACCCAGGGAAATGCACCTTCGGTGTACCTGCCGGACAACTACTGGGATACGTCGTCTCCAAACGAGGGATCGAGGCGAACCCCACGAAGATCGACACGATGGCCCGGCTCGGCAAACCCGAGTGCCTGCGCGACGTCCAGAAGCTGGCCGGGCGAGTAGCGGCTCTCAGTCGCTTCATCCCCCGCCTGGGCGAAAAGGCGATGCCCCTATACCGCATGATGCGCAAGAACCCCACCTTCCAGTGGGACAAGGACGCGGACGACGCGCTCCGCGACCTCAAAAAGGTGCTACTCGCCGCACCATTACTCGCTGCCCCCGCCGACAAAGAACCCATGCTGGTTTACGTCGCGGCTTCCGAGCGCGTCGCCAGCGCCGTGATGGTCGTCGAGCGACCAGAGGAAGGAAAGGAGCGCCCAGTCCAGCGACCGGTGCACTACATCAGCGAGGTCCTCACCGAGTCGCGCCAGCGGTACCCACAGTACCAAAAGCTAGTATACGCGGTCTTCAGAGCTCAGCGGCGCCTGCCGCACTACTTCCAGGAGTACCCGATCACGGTCGTCTCCTCAGCACCACTGCAAGACATCATCCGCAACCGCGAGGCGACCGGGCGGGTCGCCAAGTGGGCCGTCGAGATCGGCGTCCACAACATCAAATATGAGCCACGAAAAGCGATCAAGTCGCAGGCACTGGAAGACTTCATCGCCGACTGGGAAGAGGCCTAGCAGCCAGAGAAGCTGCCGTACCTCCATTACTGGAGCCTGCACTTCGACGGCTCCAAGAACGCGAACGGTGCAGGCGCAGGGATAGTGCTAACTTCACCAAAGGGCGACAAGCTCCGCTACATCCTCTGCCTCGACTTCACACCCTGTACCAACAACATGGCTGAGTACGAGGCCCTACTCCACGGCATGCGAGCCGCCAAGGAGATGAACGTCAATCGCCTCCGCTGCTACGAAGATTCCGACCTTGTCGCGGGGCAAGTCGCTGTCACCTGCGACGCCGTCTCCCCTACCATGGCGGCGTACCGCCAAGTAGTGGACAAGTTGGGCGGACACTTCACACCGGCTACTCCGTCGAGTAGATCGACAGGCGGAAGAACGAGGAGGCCGACGCACTCTCTCGCATCGGGTCGGCTCGACTCGCACCACCCGCCGGTGTTTTCCTTGACACGATCACCAAGCCATCAGTCTCTCCCCCGAGGGAGATCGACATCGGAGTCCCACTCCAACCAGAGGCAGCCTTGGTCGCACTCGTCCACGAGCCAGACGACTGGACCAAGCCCTACATCGCTTACCTGGAAGCCGGCACCCTGCCGGCAAACGAGACGGACGCTCGGATGATCGCTCGTCGATGCAAGTCCTACACCATCATCGACGGTGAGCTCCACAAGCGCAGCGTCACCGGCGTATTCCAACGCTGCGTCCAACCAGCTGAAGGACGCAAGATCCTCCACGACATTCACTCCGGTGACTGCGGCCACCACGTCGCCGCCCGCTCCCTGGTCGCCAAGGCTATGCGACATGGCTTTTACTGGCCCACTGCACACGCCGATGCTGTCGACATCGTCCAGCGGTGCGCCGGGTGCCAGAAGTACGCCAACCAGACGCACGTACCGAGCTCGGCGCTCAAAACAATCCCCATCACCTGGCCATTCGCTATGTGGGGCATGGATATGGTAGGCCCCTTCAAGAAGGCCCCCTCCGGCTACACCCACCTGCTAGTCGCCGTCGACAAATTCACGAAATGGGTGGAGGCCAAGCCAGTACGGAAATGCGACGGGAAGACCGCCACTAAATTCCTATGCGAGCTCATATATCTCTACGGGTTCCCAAACAGCATAATCACGGACAATGGCACCAACTTCGCCAAGGGAGCCATGGCCGAATTCTGCGAAGAGCACCACATCCGGCTCGACCTCGCGTCAGTCGCCCACCCGGAATCCAATGGCCAGGCGGAACGGGCCAACCAAAGCATCCTCCACGGCCTGAAGCCGCGACTCCAAGTACCACTCGAGCGCACCGCCGGGTGCTGGGTCGAGGAGTTTCCCTCTGTCATCTGGGGGATCCGCACCTCAGTCAACAGATCGACAGGGTTCACTCCCTTCTTCATGGTCTACGGCGCCGAGGCAGTCATGCCCACCGACCTCGAGCAAGACTCGCCGCGGGTCGTCCACTATACGGAGGCTGCGAACGAGCTTGCCCGCCAAGACGGGATCGACCAACTCGATGAAGCACGTGACCTCGCTCGGTCACGCACCGCTATCTACCAGCAGGGACTCCGCCGCTACCACAGCCGGCGGGTGAAAGCTCGCACCTTCCAAGAAGGCGACCTGGTGTTACGCCTCATCCAGGACAACAAGGGCATGCACAAGCTCTCCCCTCCGTGGGAAGGCCCATTCACCATCGGGCGCGTACTCGGCAACGACGCCTACTACCTCATCAACGTCCGCGGGGACGGCGAACTCGACGTCAAGCGACCATGGAATGTAAACCTCCTACGGAAGTTCTACTCCTAGAACCCCACACATGTACTCTCCATTCGCTATGAAATAAAAAGAAACAGTTACCGCAAATTGCGCCTACTCTCCATGACTTGTGCCACTCGCACTCGTAATAACAGCGTTACACTAACCGCAGAAGTCAACCTTTGGTACAGCGATCGGCACGGCTAAGTAGTGCGGTGTAAGAGCTCTGAGTCACCTCAGGGCTTGCATCATCCATGAAAAACGCCCACCCGGAGCCCCATTGGAGTCGCCTAGCTCGACTGGTTCTACGAGCCAAGACAACTGCCCTCGCTTCTCACAGCGACCTTGGTCCTCCGCATCCTCGGCATAGCGACTCGAACGGCTAAGTACCACGCCCGGGGACCGAAGACCAGTTCATCGCGAGCGGTCAGGGAAAACGCTAAGTAGGAGAGCATGCCCAGGACTCGCCATGCGACTGACCCCACGGACCAGGAAGGAGTGACGCGCTGAAACCAACGCGCTAAGTCCTCAACCACCCTCGAGTCGCGCCTAGAACAACCAAGTACCACGCTCGGAGACTCGGCCACCCGACCTCGTTCGCGCAAGGGAAAACGGTAAAGTACAGAGCACTCAAGGGAGTCGCCTAGCGACTGGCTCTTCGAGCTCGGGCGAGTCGACCAAAATAACAAAACACATAACAACAACACATATATCGCATACGAGGTAAACCCCACAAAAAGGGCGGACGCGCTCGGGGACTCGTCCAAAAATCAATCACAAGCACACAACAAATACCAAAATAGACACGATGTCTCATTCAATTGCATATCGCATTGTTTCATGCTACAAAATATGCCCGCATGGCAGACCTGCTACTAACGCCACAAGGCAAACTATCCTACTCTGCAGGCTTTGATGAAGACTCGCCAACATCCCGGTGATTGCGGATGAACGGCGTGTACGGGTTCGACGGATACGTCGTCAGTTCACCCGCCATTGCCGCGCGAAAAGGTTGCTCGACCTTGAAGTCACGATGCGGCGTCTCGGGGTCGTTTGGCGCGACGACCGTCTCCTGGTACGGAAGGAGGTCGCCCATTGCCCAGACACGTTCCGAGTACGTGTCGGCGCGATCCTGCAACTTGAGAACCTCGGACAGCTCCACTGCGCCAGTCGACGACGGATATCCACTCGTCACATCGTCGATGTCGAAGTCCTCGGGGAAGTGGGCAAGTCCAAGACTAAGTGCCGTCGACGCTCCGCGCCGAAACGCCGACCGCGTCATGAACTCAACGACCGCGGGCGCCTTCTCCAAATACTTCCACACCTCAACGAGGTCGCTGGGAATCACCTCTGTGGGCGATATCTCTTGGAGATAGGCGCGGATGCACGTCGCCGACAACGTTGCCGAGTCGACAAGCATGCTCACACACTGCCTCGCGTCGAACGAGCTCGCCTCTTCCTCGCTATCGATGATGCGACCTGTGAGCAGAGGACAATAATGAGTACGACGAACACCGCAAAAGGACACAACCACTTGATGGGGCAGATGTACTCACCAAGCAGCGGGCGGGCGAGTTCCGTGATGAAGCACTGAAGCGACGTATGGTCGTCCTGAAGCCCAGCAATAAGGACTTCCGACACTTTGCGATCTTCTTCAGCGGCTGCAATGGCGGCCTTATCTCGCCCGTCAGCCGAGCTTGCTTCTTCCTTTGCCTCCCGCAGCTCGCGCTCGAGGTTGGCGATCCGTTGTTCAGCGGCACTCAAAGCCGATTGCGCCGCCGCCAACTCACCAGCGGGGACAAGCCCCTGGCGATCTTCCTCTTCCTTCGCGGCAACAGCCTGAAGCCCTTTTTTCGCTTCCTGGACGATGGCGAGCTCCTTCTCCGTGCGCTGCTTTGCGGCCAATCGGTCAGCCGACTCAAGCTGCAGACCCTGCACATCACCAAAAATGTTAATCAAAGCAAAATTTCTAAGTGCCCACCCGCTGAAATTCAGCGAGTACGCACTCGGGGACTGGCGATCAAGAAAATCCTAAGTGCCCACCCGCTGAAATTCAGCGAGTGAGCACTCGGTGACTGGCAATCAAGAAAATCCTAAGTGACCACCCGCTGAAATTCAGCGAGTGCGCACTCGGGGACTGGCGATCAAGAAAATTCTAAGTGCCCACCCGCTGAAATTCAGCGAGTGCGCACTCGGGGACTGGCGATCAAGCAATTCCTAAGTGCCCACCCTCTAAAATTTAGCGCGTGCGCACTCGGGGACTGGACGCGAAAAACAAATTTAAGACATTATAAGAATCAGATCGCTGTAAAGCACCGACCTGATCCTCGGGGACTGGATGTACCTGGATGGCTGCGCCAAGCATGCTGTGAAGTTGTATCGCGTCCACAGACGCAAGGAGAGCCGGCGTATGCCCACGACGTTGGTCGACTTCAGCATTGGCGGTCCCGTGAGCGTGGCTTGAGGCGAAGTCCCACTAGCCGCGGCCGCCTTGGTCACGAAGCGCGGGAAGGTAGCGATAGAGGCACCCGCTCCAAAAGAGGTCGGCTCCGCCAGTCCAGGCAAGGGAGCGCCCTCCTTCGTAGACGCGGCCGCCTCCATCACGGGTCCGGCTGGTGCAACCGCCGTGTCGTCAGAGATAGTGACGGTGTCGTCACCCTTGGCCTTCTTGTTGCCATCCGCCGAGACGACGTCCTCGTCCGCCTTCCTCTTGCGGGAAGGATCCTCCTCGCTAACGACGGGCGGCACCTTAGCCACGGTCGGATGGCCCATCCTCTTCACTCCAGACCTGTGCATCAATCGTATAAGCAAAAAGAATTGAAGATGTTATGAAAGACAAGGAAGGGTGAGTGCACTCACTTGGTGACTGGAATAAAGCGTAGCCCCGTACGGAGGCCGGCTGGTTTTTCCAGTTCAGGGCCCAGTCGGCGACTGAGCCCCATCTCTAGGACATCGCGTGCCCAAGACACGGACGGCTTCTTCGTCATTGAGGCCGCAGCTGGAGCCTCTGGGATATCTTCGGCGGGAGCCTCCTTGCGAGGCGAAGCCGTTGCAGCCGGAGCCTCCCCTAGCCCAGAGACTGGGGCGAATGGCGGAGGTATTGAAGCCAGCGGCACTTCCATGGACGCCGCGTCCAGCACGGCTGTCACTGGTGGCGCGTCGTCGCCGGCCGGGCTGGGAGCGTCAGAGCTGCTCGCCGAGTGCGGCGGCGAGGCCGGCTTCGATGGCTTCGTCTTCTTCTTCGGGGGGCACTTGCCTCCCTTTCTTTCTTCTTCTTCTTCGACGGAGTGGCTTGACGGCGCGAGGTGGTTTCTGGGAGCTCGTCGTCATCTTTATGACGCTCGAGGATTCTGCTTGCCTCGATCTCGCGCTGTCGTTGTCCGCGGGTCTTTCGGACCAGCGGGGCGACCTCCTCCTCGGACTCGTCGTCGTCGTCCTCGTCGCCCTTAGCGGGCGGCGACTCGCCTACGTCCTGGGCGGACGATCTCGAGATCTCTTCGTCCGAAGGTGGAAGCCACCCTTCCACCACTTGGAATAGCTGCGATGAATACAAAGTAAAATCAGAATTACCGCGACTGCATAAACTGCGACTGCGAGCAAAGTGAAGTGGTTACCGTTGGAGCTGAACGCTTTGCGGTATAGGGGCGACCCCAGCCTGCGCATCCAGGTACACCGCCTGGGTAATCTTCTTCAGTGCTGGGAGATAGTCCTCCAGCTTCCACTCGTCGAGGCAGGCCTTCGTCGAGTCTCCCCGGCCCGTGTACTGGTACATGTAGTGGTCTCGCTGGGCGAGCGGGACGAGTCGCCGCCCGAGCCAGCAGTTGTACAGGTTTATCGTCTGGAGGCCCTTCTTTTTCAGACCGCGGATAGTCTGGAGCATCTCGTCGACGACCATCCGCTGATCGTTGGGGAGCTTGCCGACTTGGAGATGGCGCGGCTCGGACCGATTGGCGGAATACCGCGGGATCGCCACCTCGTCCTCCGGGCTCGCCTCGGCCACGTAGAACCATGACTTCTTCCAGTCGCTCGCTGCCTTGGCGGGCAGCATCAGATCGAAGAATGAGGCTTTGGACTTGAGCTGGAACGTCAGGCCGCCCGCGGCTAGCATTGGGTCGCCTGCTTCCTCGCGGCTGATCCGTCCGTGGAACAGATCTTGCCACAAGGGGAAGTAGGGCCGGCAGCCCAAGTAGCATTCGCAGAACGCCACGAAGATGGCGAGCTGCTCGATGCTGTGGGGACCCAGATCTGAAGGTTGGATCCCGTAGTAGGCGCAGAAGCGCCGAAAGAGCAGGGACGTAGGAAACCCTAGCCCCCGCTCGAGATGACTGGTAAAACAGATGAATTCCCTCTCTCGCGGGTTCGGGGTCGTCTCTCCGGCTGCGGGAATACGCCAACAGCCGGCTCGCAAGATCCCGGCCTCCTCGAAAGAGGCCAGTTGTGCCCTTGTGCACTTGGATCTACCCCACGGTTCGGTGGAAAGGGCCATGGCCGAGAGGTTTGTTGGGGGTCGAGGGATTTTGGGCCGGCTGGATCGCGATGCGAGGGAAGGAAAATGCGTGCAATCGGAAGAAGTGGTGAGGAGGTGGCTATCTGATCGCTTGCCATTCCCCTTATATAGGGGATGTTACCCGCCAAATCTGGGAACCGTTACCGCGCGATGATTGCTCCAAAAGTTACCGTTGGATTACCCCAACGGCTAGTTTGACCACGCTTGACAGTCCAACTACGGCCACTCGGCTCGCCGACCAAATCACTATGACAGTGTTTCGCCGACTCGATTCGCCAAAGCCCGTGATGATTCGACTGGATGCCTACTCTGAAGCCGTATACTCCGACTGCCAGTAGCCACCTACGCCTAATCGCCGACGGCCTCGGGGACTACTGATGGGGATATGCCTACTGGGGTATGCCCAGCAGGACGTTTCCGACTGGCCCAAGAACCGGCGAGTGGGCCTGCAGGACGGCGAATGGATTGACGCCCAGCGAGGAATCAAGCGACTGGAAGCTGAAGGCCCAGGCGAGTAGATAGGCCCAGTCGGATTAGGTTAAACGACTATCGAAGCTTTAACTGAATCGGTTGAGATATGTAAACCCTAGGGGAGGTGAGCCTATATAAACCTCCCTATAGGGCGAGTAGAGATACGTTCCCTCATACACCCAAGCGACTCGCCGCCCAGCCGCCGAGCTCGCCCATTGTAACACCTCCATAATACAATCTAGCAGGAGTAGGTATTTACCCTTCGGGGGCCGAACCTGGGTAAAACCCTGTGTCTTTGCCCTCATCTCGCACCGCAGATGGCTGGCCGCCCTTGCCCCTCGTTCTACTACTCGCTGCCGATTGCAGCATCTGTCGTGACTATCGCCACGACATATAGAGTTCATTCCAAACAAATCAATTCAAAAACAGGAGCATATGAGCTCATTATTTTCTGTGATCAGCATTTGAATCAAATGCTACTCTCCAATGAGAGATTGTTGTTCATGAAACCAAACTTTGTTGTCTTATTGCTCTCAGGTTGTATTGCTAGATTACTAAGATTTAAACCAAAGTTTCAAAACAAATATGATTTGAAAACCAATTTCAAAACCTATTCAAACTAGTGCTATGCCATTGCTTATTTTATTTTATTCCAAGTGACCAAGCCAATTCAAAGTGACCACTTGGTTTTATGCCCAGAAATGTGATTGTTGCACACTGCAAAATACTGAAAAGATTTGAATTCAAATAGGTTTTGAAATCATTTGAATTTGATTCCTGAAATTGAAAACAGAAAAAGAAAAGGAGAAAAGAATTGGAAAAGGGCCTGCGCCACCTATCTAGCCCAACGACGGATTCAGCCCACTAAGCCCACCCGGGTTCCCTCTCTCTCTCTCTCTCTCTCTCTCTCTCTCTCTCTCTCTCTCTCTCTCTCTCTCTCGCAGACGCACCCACCGAGTGACTGACGCCAGGACCCCACCCCCTCTCTGTTTCTCTCATTGACAACTGAGCCTCACTGCCGCGTCACCCTTCGTCCCCAAATCGCGCCCACGACCACGTCGCCGGCCGTTCCCTCCGCCGTTCACTTCCACGTTAATTCCGCGCTTCATTACCATTGATACCGCGCGAGATCCTCGCCCCTCTCTGGCTATAATACCACCTCCCCCTCGCGGCCATTTCCCCCAACAAAGCCAGATAGAAACTCCCCTAGGCTGCCCGCAATCGCTCCTGCACCGCCGCAGACAGAGCTCACTCCGGCGACCAATCCCGGTGAGCCCCGTGCGCCACTTCTTCTCTAGTTCTTGTAGACAGCTTCGCAACTTCCTTGCGCACCTTCTGACACCATTGGTTCCTCCTATACCGCCCCAGGTCGTCGTCTTCGTCAAGCACAGCAAGGTTCCGACGACGTCCTCAACTTTGGCGATTAAATTCGGTGAGACCCTTGTTCCCCTTCGCCTCTGATTCACACGATCGTGTTCGCCGTACTCTTGCGCATCTCCTGATGCCTTTTATTCATGCTAGGGTGACTAGGAGCGTCGCCAACGTCGTCGTCCACCCGAGCCCGACGCTGTCAGCAACTCCGACGAGCCCGTGCAGCCGTGTCCGTGTGCCCCTTGCCAAGCCGTTGCCAGGTTGAGCATCAGTGCATCGCTACGAACCTGGTAAGCACCTCCGACGACCCCAGAACCCCCTGTAGCGCCACGCCACCATAGACAGAGCTCGCCGCCGACAGATGCCACCGCCAGCGCCGCCCATCTATGGTTGCTTGGTCGATGACCGTTGGATCTAGATCCAGCGCGTGCAAATAGATCACTTATCGAAACGTTATGAGTAGATCTGGACCGTGCAGGATAAGTTAGATCTAACGGCTTGTGAGCGCGATCCTGAGCGAACCGGTACGCACCAATCAGGTTATGACGCGTGGCTAGAGTTTAGGTTTAAAAACAGGATTTGAATCTATTAGATGTTTGAATTTGTTTTAGCCATAACTTTTGATTCCCACGTTCAAATTTGACAAATTTTATATCAATGGAATCAGGAGAACAAGACCTTTCCAAATATGCAATGTGTTTAATGTTTTATTTCTGTTAAAATGGTTTTATTTACAGAAACATGTGTAGGCCTTTTTTGTGTATATAAATTATTTGAGAAATGTTTTAAGGTTTAAATAAATGTTGTTTGGCAAGTTTTGAACTTGTTTATGAACCAGTACTATACACTTGTATTGTTGAGTTTAGAAAATCATCACATATCATGTTGCATGCATCCATATATTTTTGCTTATATCTATTTGTATGTGATTTATTGCTATGATTCTATGTGTAGATTTTGGTGCCAATAGTGATTGTGATTGTGAGGAGTGTAGCTACTCTCCAAACTACCAAGGCAAGTGGTGCTTCATGATATTTTTATCCCTATGTTTTCTACTAAGCATTAGAAATATTTTGCTAGTCTTGCATGTTATATTTTGCTTATATGCCATGTTGGGAAATCCTAGTAGTGTAGAATTGCTAGGAAATTTCTAAGTTAAGATGCTTATCTATGCCATGCTTAGCCTAGCTAGTAGTAACCAAGGGTGGTGAAATATACATGCTATGATAAAAATATTTCTAAGTCTTTGAACTTGTGTTTTGCCTAATAAAACAACTAAGTGAATGAAACACCTGGGTGGAATGGAAGGAATGGTTTATGTTGAGTGGTTACACAAGGCCCATTTCTATGGTTTACCTTGTGTATCTCACTTGTGGAAAGCCACCCAGGAACAAAGATATTTTAGAGGCCAAGTGTTAAGAAGCTTCTAGTGCAGCCACTTGGCAATATGGGCTCTGCCTGGATCACATAGGTTGCTAGAACTTAGCCATTTGGACAGTTGGTGGTAGTGGGATGATAGGTTGGAGCGCGTCCATTTGGTCTAAGGGAAGGCTTCTGAAAGGTCCTATCTTGGTGAAAATCAAGGCTTGTGGGGAAAGTGCACAACCACTGCAGATGGAAGAATCTAAGTACTTAGCCATGTCCCCTGGAAAAGGACAACGACATGGAAGCTATCAAGAATCTCCTCATCCCAATTTCTAAGTTAAACTTGTGGGTGAACAAGGGTGAAGGACCCCAAAGTCTATTGGTGGTTCCTTGGGGATAAGTTTTGACAAAGAAAAACTTAGTGATTTCAACTAATAGGAAAAACCTATTTTGAGCAAAGCAAGTCTAAGCTACACTTAGCCAAATTGCATATTGTATCTAGTCCACCAAAATTATACTAAGGTATCACTTGCCAATAGTATTCCAATGTATTGACCCACTGTGGTTGTAACTTGTGATGTTGCAGGTTACTCTGATGAGGATTAGGAGTCATGAGTCTACACTCAACATGTTTGCCTGTGGCACATGAAGATGAAGAATTTTATCTATTTACTTATTTAAACTCTTGTACTAGGCCTGTGGCCTTGGAGTTGTAAAGACTATGTTGTCTCTGGAATGACTGTAATAATGACCTTTGTTTCTGTGTACTTCATCTTAAACTATGGATGCTAGCATTGATGCAGGGACTAGCATTGCAATCACAGGGATCCTTTTCCTTTATAAAGGAGGGATCTTATAGTTCACCTCAGGATCGAACCACGTCAGATCGTTTGACTAGTCTTGCCTCGCGTGGCTGATGACATGGCCTTGGGCCCATGTGTCATCGACTAAGAGTAGAGAGAGGGTTAGTAACAAATACATTTTCTAAACTTAGAGAGCTGAGGTGGACAATGGCCCACGGGTCAGTGACTGAGGCTAGTATTGAGTGCGGTGTAAAAAGTATTTCCTGTTTAAGAAATAATAAAATGTTATAAACTCAATTATTGATATTCCAGAAAACAAATAAATGATTAAACCTTGTTTAATTAATAACTTTTGATTTACAATTCAGAAAAATATGTATAATATATGAAAATTTGTAGAAAAATAAAATCTACAACTTAAACTTATTATCAAATATAATTATGATGATTATTTAAATAAATATTATTTAATAAAGGTTTCATAAGTAATAAAACTTTTATAATCCATATTTTAATAATAGTAAATGTTAAAAATATAAATAGAATACAAAAAATATTAGAGAAATAAGAATTATAATTTAAAACTATAATCATGTATTATTGTTACACTTAAGTAAATTTTTATTATTTCTTAAGTAATTATAAAGTAATAAGAATTGTAAAAAAATATATCTTATTATTTATAAATCACAAAAATAAATATAATATACCAAAATGATCACAAAAATAATATCTACATGTTAAAAATCTAATAGTCTCCTTTTGAGTTAAATAAAAAATTAAATATTTTAATAACTCAAATTTAAACTTATTTACTTCATTAATAATTCATATAAGGATAAATAAAATTTATTAATATTTCTAAAATGAGTCAAATAAGTCTAATAAATAGTATTAGTCTTAAATTTTAATAATATAAGGCCATAATGGTTTAAAACATTATAAATACCCTTTTATTTAAATTATCCTCAACCTTGAGGGAAGATTATATTCTCAAAGGATTCCAATTCATGATAAAAACCTTAAAGAATAACTTGTAAATAAGTTAGATCATTCCTATCTACTTTAACCACCAAATTAAAAAAATACCACCACACTATAATAAATCCATAAGTATTTAAGTAATATTATATTTTGATTTATAAACTATAACCACTCATTGGTAAAAGGTAAATGATACTACTCCATTATAAAAATCAAGAAACCACTACACTAAGTAAAAGGATAACCAAATTTAAGTAACCTAAAGGAAACATTCCAAATACACAAGATACAAATGTTATAAGTATTATACTTTCAAGATTATCTATATTTTAAAGATAACTTTAGTCTCCAAAAATCTAAATATAACACAATAAACATTATTATATGTTTTATAGTTAACTTTGGTCTGAAGTAGTTAAGTTATAAAAACATCTCAAACCCAAACCATTCGAGCAAACATAAATAACAGCTACCCAACTCAACTAACCACAAAGCTTGTCTAGACCTTAGAAGAGAAACCTTTTATTCGAAGGTTATTCTTTTTGCCACTTCAAATAAGAACTATTATATAAGCAATTTTGACTAGTATGTCATAAGTATATATATTTTACTACTACATATGTGTTGCTCACAATCACTCATAAACTCTAATAGAAGCACAAATGTGAAACCTATTTAAAAGAACCACACATTCCAAAGTAACCATTTCCAGAATCCAAACCCTAGGACAACGTTATCCCCGGGATTTGCGTTTAGAACGTGCATCACACCACTTACGCATAAAAGCATATTGCTTCTTTAAACATTAGTCCTTACCGGACCAATGATGTTGATTTCATATTTTGGATCTTATACTGACTCGAAGACTGTGAGTGCATAATCTTGCAATCACAAAAGGAAAGTTCACACTTGCTCATGTCCTTTGTTTATTTTCTGTAAAGTATTTTACAAATCCAGTGTTGTTATCACCTGCATTTGAAAAAGGTCTAAAAACACTATTTTTGGTAATAATGTGAACTATTGGTTACTGATCCAGGGTGATTGGCTAATCTATTAAAAATAACAGTTGGAATACCACTGCTCAGAACTATATCACCTAGGACTTAACAACCAATGTCGTCAGTGATTCTTGTGCCGTATATTACGCGTTGACCATGAGATTTGGAATGGGACGGAGAAGTCAGTTGTATCTTCTTCCTCTCGCATGAAGCCGGATGTGCAGGTCGTGGCTGTTATCCTTGAAGCGTCCATATTAATTGGTAATTCGTAGAGGATATGCAGCATATGGGTGGGAACCCTCATCGTCCCACGATAGTTCTGGCATCTAACGGTTTGTACCAACCATTGCTATAATTCATTATGTGGGGATGGAGTACACCAAGGAGGCATGCGAGGTCACGAAGGGGGCAGTGATTGGCTTGGATCATCTTCTGGGCCCCACATCATGGAATTGTGGATGGGAATAAGCTACCTGGTTGTGCAACAAAGAGTTGATCTCTCATGGGTAAAGTGACGCACCTCTGCAAAGTGTAAGAACTGTAACTTGTTACTCCCTGTTCCGGGAAGGAGCTGCGAACGCGGCGGGAAAGGAACTCCATGAAAGTTCTGGTAAACCCGTGAAGGCTGACGAACATAGATTTTTAGAATAAAAGCAACCTTTGAAGAAATGTTTATGAAAACTTGCATTGCCTATGACCTACGGTCTGTGGATGTAGTTATAGTGCATCAAACACTCCTTTTCTAGTGAATTTGCTGAGTACGCTCATAATCAAAGTATCTTCTTAACCCCTGCTAGATTCTGAAGCCATTAAGACGATGTCTACACCAAGTTATGCTCAAGGAATCATCAACAGCTAAAGCTCTTCAATGAAGACAAGGAAGTCAACATATACCTCAACTCAAGTGAAGACGAAGTTACTGATTAGATAGGAATATAATCTCTAGCCAAAGAACCTATTTCTGTAGTGCGTTGCAATAGCAGTAATGTCAACCTCTTAGCCAGAATACTAGACTTAATAGTATAATTGTTCTTGCATTATTTATCTTTGATTATTCTCCGTAAGAAGTTCTTTCTCTCTCTTTAACCTAGAGTATTCTCTGGATCTTGTGTAAAGAGTGAGTTGTAACCTTTAGCCTTGTATTGGACCCGTTGTGTTTCTGTTGTGCCATTCTGAGGGATGTAATACTAGTGAACGGTGTTTCATTGGTGTTATGTCAACGACTATAGTATACTACATCATGCAGTAGTATGCTGGGTCACCGCAACAGGTCATTATTTGACTCTGCAAGGAATGCAGCTTGGAATGCCATCATGGAGCTTGGAGATAGACTCAAGTGTAGAATGCTCAACACTCAAAATGACCTTATAGAGGAAAAGAAGCATACCCAGGACTTAGAGGCTGCCAACCAACGTCTAAGGGAAGACATCATAGATTTAGCATTGGAGTCTTGTGACGAAGACAGACAGATTGCCTCCAAGGATGCCATGATAGCTATTTTGACAAGTGAGTGAGAGTTGTGACGTACTCCAATAGTTGGACCACCACACTTACCGTTTTTCTTGCATTGATAATTTTGATCATACCAATCTATTTGGTATGGCAAAAATTTGTGTAAGTCATCTTAACCTTGGTGTTTGTGATTGAATATTGTATGACATGACTTGTGTGTTTTATGTATGCTATTGGCTTTTGTTTCACTACCTTATGTTTTTCTCTTTACGTGTGTTGATTCTAATTTTTCTCTATCCTATGCAATATATGCCTAGCTTTGTTATTAGCACCGCCAAGGAGTTCAAGGGAACTCGTTTTGGTTCTCATATCGTGGAGCTCACTAGTGTGCTCAATCTTCCCCTCCATAATATTAAGGGACTTCATCTTACGAAGTTTGAGAGGAAGGATCTATGGGGTTTAGAGTCTCGTAGCCAGGACATTAGTCGGAGCCATCTACTGAGGAGATTACCTTCAAGTTGATGCATGATGACAAGGAGAAGGGACTTGATGTGGTAATGCAGGAGCTACTTGGACGCCTTTGTGGACGTCACTCCACCGAGCTCAGGGGCCTCTACTTCCACCCATTTGGGAGACGTGACGAGGATGGAGAGGCTATAGTGTATGATGACGCTAGAGATACTATTGAGCTAGTGTGTCTCTATCTTCAGGACCAAAAGAGCCTCGTTAGACACCTTGACACGAATAGGAGCAAAGTCATGCTTAGTAATGACGAGCTATAGGTTCAGTTGAGGGAGAAGGACAAGGCCTTCGTGGAGCAGGACGAGATCATCAAGGAGATGGAGGATAGGTTCGAGAAGCAAGACAAGAGGTTCAAGAACCAAGAGAAGAGAGTGCAGGATAGTAATAAAAGGATCAATGAGATGAAGTCCGAGATAGAGCTCAAGGATCTTGAGCTAGAGACACAGCATGGAGTGATAGAGAGGTTGCGCTCGCAGAAGAGAGCCCTCTGGGATAAGGTCGATGCTTTGACCACCACCGTGGAGGAGTACAAGACAGCCATGGAGACAGCAGGACTTACTCTAGTGGACGAGGAGGTTGACATGGTGGAGTAGTGTTGACTACTTGGCTGCCTATCTATCATCCTTTTATTTATCGAGTCGCAATGCTCATCCAACGTGTGGATGGATTTGCTAGTGTGTTTACTTTTCCAAAACTTGTTGTTTACGTTGTTTAAACTCTATGTTTATCTCGTTCTTGTTTATTTGTGATTGTTTCTATGTGTTGTAATGTGCATGTTAGTATCTATGGGTTATATCTCATTACTTATCCTTATTGAAACCACAGATGCCTCCCCGTCGTGCCAATCTCAACACTAACAACAATAACAACAATGGCAATGAGATGCAGCAGCTGATGACAACCTAGACTCAATTGCTGCAAATGATGACCTAGTTCATGGCGAATCAGAATCAGAACCAAAGCAACAACAACAACAACAACAACAACAACAACAACAACAACAACAAAAGCAACAGCAACAACAACATCAACAGCAACAGCAATAGCAATAGCAACAGCAACAGCAACAACAACAACAACAACAACAACAACAACAACAACAACAACAACAACAACAACAACAACAACAACAACAACACAACAACAACAACAACAACAACAACAACAACAACAACAACAACAACAACAACAACAACAACAACAACAACAACAACAACAACAACAACAACAACAACAACAACAACAACAACAACAACAACAACACAACAACAACAACAACAACAACAACAACAACAACAACACAACAACACAACAACAACAACACAACAACAACAACAACAACAACAACAACACAACAACAACAACAACAACAACAACAACAACAACAACAACAACAACAACAACAACAACAACAACAACAACAACAACACTCAAAACAACCCACCAGCCTTTGATATGCTTACAAGGTTTCTGAGGTTGAGGCCTGCAAAGTTCTCGGGAACCACTGATCCTATGGTAGCCAATGACTGGCTATGTTCTATGAACAAGGACTTGGTTACTATGGGCTGCACTGATGAGGAAAATGTCAGATTTGCAGCACATCTACTTGAAGGACCAACACCTACATGGTGGGATAATTTCCAAATCACCACTCCTATTGAAGATGTGACTTGGGCAATATTTGAGGATGCATTCCACACTGCTCATATCTTATCAGGAGTGATGAGTTTGAAGAAGAAAGAGTTCCACAACCTTAAGCAACGTCACCGCAGTGTGGCAGAATATATTGAGGAGTTCAACAATCTGGCACGCTATGCACCAGATAATGTTGACACTGATGCTAAGAGGAAGGAAAAATTCCTTGAAGGGCAGAATGATGAGATGTGCATGCAGCTATCTGTTGCATATGTCCCAACTTATCAATCACTGTGTGACAAAGCCACCATCTTGGAAAGCAAGATGAAACAGGTGGAGAATAGGAAAAGGAAGCATCACTTTGATAAACATAGTTCCGGATCGTCACACAAGCATTCCCATGGTGATGATAGTGGAGGTTCTGGATCCCATAAGCATGGGAAGTATAACAGCCACCACAACAGTAACCGTCACCATGATAACAAGCACCACCGTAGTCATGGCAATGATAGATATAAGAACCACAAGAGTGGACACAAGAGCCATCACAGTGGGAATGGCAATGGAAGTCAGCCTGCTAAGAGAGACATCAGTCAGGTTGAGTGCTTCAAGTGCAAGAAAACTGGGCACTATGCAAATGAATGCCGAGAAAAGAAGGCTGATGGAGCCAACAAGCCAAACCCATTTCAGAAGGGTCAAGTGAAACACATCAATGTGGAGGAAATCTATGAGGAATCTGATGTTGTGGCTCGTAGGTTCAAGCTTAATTCTATTCCAGCACTTGATCTTTTTATACCGGTGCATCGCATTCATTCATATCAAGAGTATTTGTTGATAAAAACGGACTCCCAAATGAAACTATTGGGTGTCCTATTAAAGTAAGATCTCTAGGTGGAGAGATGATAGTAAATTTTGGATGTCATGATCTAGTGATAGAATTTGGAAAGTATAAGTTTCCAGTTAGATAATCCTAGATTCCCAAGTATTGGATGTAATTTTGGGCATGGATTGGATGACTAAGTATGAAGGAGTAATAGATTGTGCCAATCGTACTGTTACACTCACAACCCCGGATAAGAAACGGATTAGGTTCAAGTCTAACTTTGAATCTAAAGGGAGTAAGCTAAATTATCTTAAGGGAGTTATCATAGACAGTGTACCGGTGGTAAAGGATTATCCGGATGTGTTTCCGGAGGAATTACGAGGAATGCCACCAGATAGAGATGTGGAGTTTTTGATTGACTTACTGCCAGGATCTGGACGAATAGAAAAGAGACTCTATAATATGTCATTTGATGAGTTGAAAGAACTCAATAAACAACTTGGAGAACAATTGCAGAAAGGATTTATCCAACCAAGTTCTTCGTCTTGGGGTGCACCAGTTCTGTTTGTTGAGAAGAAGGATAGAAGTCAAAGGTTATGCATAGATTATCGTTCACTCAATGAGGTGACTATAAAGAACAAGTACCCTTTTCCTAGAATCAATGATCTATTTGATCAGCTAGAAGGAGCCCGTGTGTTCTCAAAAATTGATCTCCGATCATGCTACTTTCACCTAAAGATTAGAGAGCAAGACATACCTAAGACTGCTTTCACCACTAGGTATGGATTGTATGAGTATATTGTGATGCCATTTGGACTAACAAATGCACCAGCTTATTTCATGAACATGATTAACAAGTTGTTCATGGAGTTTCTTGACAAGTTTGTTGTCGTATTCATCAATGACATTTTGATCTATTCCAAGAACAAAGAAGAGAATGAAGAAAATTTGCGTTTGATACTTGAGAAACTCAGGGAACACAAGTTGTATGCCAAGTTCAGTAAGTGTGAATTTTGGTTGAATAAAGTTGGATTTCTTGGACATATTGTGTCTGGAGATGGTATAGCTATCAATCCCGCAAAAGTGTCAGTTGTAACTGAGTGGGAATCTCCCAAGTGAGTTAAAGAAGTTCGTAGTTTCCTAGGCTTGTCAGGATACTATACAAGGTTCATTGAGAATTTCTCAAAAGTAGCTAAGCCAATGACGGAGTTACTTAAGAAAGAGAAGATGTTTGATTGGACTGAAGGTTGTGAAATCAGTTTCCAAGAATTGAAGAAGAGACTAGTGTCAGCACCAGTCTTGTGTCTGCCTGATTTGGAGAAGGATTTACAAGTTTATTGTGATGCATCTCACCAAGGATTGGGTGGAGTTTTGATGCAAGAAGGGAAAGTTGTGGCTTATGCCTCGAGACAACTCAAAACTCATGAAGTGAATTATCCTACTCTTGACTTAGAGTTAGCCTCTGTTGTCCATGCACTCAAAACATGGAGACACTATATTTTGGGAAAACATTGTGAAGTATTCACTTATCACAAGAGTTTGAAATATATTTTCACCCAGAAGGAACTCAATATGCGACAAAGAAGGTGTCTAGAACTCATCAAGGACTATGACTTGAGTTTGCAATACCATCCTGGTAAAGCAAATGTTGTAGGAGATGCTTTAAGACGTAAGGTTTATGTGAATGGCCTTACTAAGGGAGAATTGTCTGATGATTTGTGTGCTCAATTCAAATATTTAAGATTGGAGATAGTGCCTGAAGGATATCTCATGTCATTGGAAGTTCAACCAACACTGTTGGACAAGATTAAAGAAGCCCAAAAGTTGGACAAGGAAATAGAGGAGATCAAAGGTAAAATTAGTTGTCACATCCCAAAATTTAGCAAATTTTGAAATATGGAAAAACTTAAACAAAATAAAAAACCAAGTCTTGGAAATTCACAGGGAACAAAAACTTTTTGACTATTTAATATAACTCCTTCAAAACAAAAATCAAATAAAACAGTTTTGTTTATGAAGTTCTATGCATGTTTTCAAAACCTCAAAATCATGAAGCATGCATGGTAGCATTTTAAAACTAAGAGAAATAACTTTCTTCTCAAAGTTGAAATGACCACTTAACAACATAAGACTTTGGATATATTCCATATTTAAAATATACAAAAGAATCCCTAAGTTAGCTAAAAATATAAAGGGCAAAATTATAAAACCATAGAAATTAGTTTGACTCTATTTGAAGCTCCAGATAAAATGATATGAAATTTATAAAAATATAGAAAGAAAAATAAAGTCAAGTTAAGGCAATGACTAAAAATGAAATAAAAGTATTCTTAAATGAGTGATTATGGTAAAGAATAAAATTATAAAGCTAAGGAAATTGGTTTGAACCTTTTTGGAGTCCTAAGTCAAAAGATATGGTTTTTATAAAAAAAAGGAATAGAAAATAATGAAACTAGAAGTACGTACCATGCTCAATTTTTTTTAAAATGAATTATACTTTATTAGAAGAAAAATATTCCAAATATTCTAATTAGAGTAAACTATCAACTTGTATTTTATATAAATTTTCTAAAAAAGTTTGGTACAAATTTTAATCAAATTGAAGAGACAAATTGGAAACTATAAAATAAAATAGAAAAAGAAAAAAATAAAACATATTTAAAAAATAGAAAGAGCCGACCCAGTAGTAGCCCAAGGCCCAACCTGCTCTTCATCTCACTCTATTTTTTTCTCCCTTTATTTTTGACTTGGGCCGCACATCTTGGCCCATCAAACCGATCGACCCAATGGATCATGATCTTCCTCCTTTCTTCACATACATGTAGGTAAGGTCAACTTTCATGGCTATTGATTTTCCTCTCCTCCCCCATCAATTCTATTAACTGTTTCTTGTCGAGTTAAACACAAAAGTTGTTGGAAATTCAATGGGGAATCCATCCATGGAAGAAATTTCGTATTTAGGTGAGTAAATATATCAAACCGAACCAGTGAACTGAATGTCATATGGCGGCATACATCTCCTGATCTCCCTCTCTAGAGCATATCAAGACGAACCGAAAGGTCCAGCGCGTACCTCTAGTCCTCCTCCTTCACTTTCGTTCCTACACTTTCTCGAGAGAAGCTCTGTAGAAATCACATGAACAATGCCAATATCATCCTAATATAGGAGTTCATCGTCAGATCTTGTCGTCCATGGTGAGTACCTCGTTGATTCCTTCAACCAGCAGAGTCTCCTCGAAGTTGTCTACCTCCAGGACATGATTGTGCATCTTCTTGTTGTAGTTGGCCGCGCCGCCGGACGTCACGCTTCACTCCAGCTGTGGATTTTCGTCACCGTTGGAGACAAACAACCTCTAAATCACGTCTAGTAGCACCGCCTCGACATCCTCTACGCCGTCCACATCTTCTTCTACTCCGGTGACGTTCCTAGCGACGGGAACGACAACGCCAAGCCCGTGCCCTCAAATCCGGTGAACTTCTTCGGCGAGATTTTCTAGTGAGCCATCTTGAACCATTAGATCTTCATCTAAAGGTCATCATAGATCACTTAAACAAAGGGGTATCCTCCGATCAGAATCTGCCAAGTGTCATATCTATTTCTATTTTCGGATTTTTAGACATAAGAACATAGAAACTTGCAAAAATCATATCTTTAGTTCCGTTTATTCAAATTTAGCAAATAATATGTCTATGGATTCACAAAAATGAGTAGAACACAGTAGAGCTATAATTCGATATTTTTTAGTCAGCTAAAATCACGTTTTATACAAAACCATTTTTGGAGTATTTTGAGTATAAAAATTGTTGTGTAAATTATTTTTGAGTGAATCCTTTTGCAAATGGTTGTATAGTGAACCCTCTGACTAGAAACATCAACACCAAAAATTAAATTTATATTTTTATGGCGGTAGAAAATGTCCTATTGAATAAGACATTTCTAATAAAATAAAATGCTTTTAAATAATCTATTTGCACTAAAAATAATTACAATTGGCATTCAAGTTGTATAGAAGGACCAGTAGGAGTTTTTAGTTTTCAGAACCTTGCTATAAAAATTTCTCAAATAAAATTATCGTGTTGCATGCTTGCATGCATTTTATTGTATTCTTGTGATTGTTTTGTGATGCTAGTTTTGAGTGTGTGCTTTTTACTTGATTGTATTATAGTGTACTTTGAGGAGTGTGACATTTGCAAGATCAAGGAGAGTACCTAAATATTCTACTATAAAGGCAAGTGATATTTTGGTCATCAAAAGTCCTATCTTTTCAATATTGCACTAGTAATATTTTTGTAGTATGCATGATAGGACAATTTTGTATATTACTATGCTATGCTATAGTAGATCCTATAGAATATATCTTGGTAGAAATATTCCTATGTTAAGAGACATGTTATGCTAGTATGCTTAGCCTAGCTATTAGAATTCAAGGGTGGAAATTCATGTTATGATGTTATGGAAAGGTTATGCCTATGTGTTTTTGGACTAAGAAAAACAACTTGTTAATGAAACACCTGGGTGGAATGGGAAGTATGGTTTGTGTTGAGTGGTTACTCAGGGCCCATTTTTATGGTTTACCCCGGTGTATCTCACTTGTGGATGGCCACCCAGGAACAAAGAGATTGGAGACATTCTTGTTGCGAAAGCCTCCAGTGCAGCCACATGGCATATGGGCTCTGCCTTGACCAACTAAGTTGCAAGAACTCAGACAGACAGACAGACAGAAGGTGGTAGTGATGATAGGATGGAACGCGTCTGTGGTGATCTGAGGGATTGCTTCTGAAAAGTCTCGTCTCGATGCATGTCGAGTCTTGTGGGGAAAGTGTACGACCTCTCGAGAGGGTAAAAACTAAGTACTTAGACGTGTCCCCGGTTATGGACAATTTTGAGCCTCAAGATATGAAGTAGAATCAAAGATCTCACCATTCCAATTTCTTTAAGTTAAAACTTGTTGGGTGAACAAGGGTAGCAGCTGGTGTATCCAGTGTGTCATGTTCAATGAAGTGTTTTGAAAAGGAGAAAAACTATTTTACAAAGGATAGGAAAAACTTAATTTATGCAAAGGCCAGCCAAAACTCCACTTAGCCATATATTCATGTAGATGTTAGATTCTCCATATCAATATGATATCACTTGCCAATACAATTCAAATGTATTGACCCTTGTGGTTGTAACTTATCATGTTTCAGGTTTGTTTGATGTTAGTGAAGTTTGTTGAGTAGGGATTACAAGTCTACAACCAACATGTTTGCCTATGGAATACAAAGATGAAGGACTCCATGACTTATAGTTTTATCTGCTGCTCTGTAATAAGATAGCCATATGATCTATGTAAGTTGTAAAGAAATATTTTATTCCTAGTTATAAGTTGTAATATGACCTTTTTTTCTTGATATTACATCTTAAACTGTGGGTACTAGCTATTTGATCCAGGGACTAGCACTGTAAACACAGGGATCTCTACCTTATCATGTTGGGACCTCTACACTATGTATCAAAAAGCTTATAGCAAACGAACTATTGAAATGACTTGATCTTTATGCTACACTTATCAATAGGAGTATGTCCATCATACCATTCTCCTAATGATATGACCTTGTTGTTAATAACATCTCAATGTTCATGATCGAGAAACCACGATCATCTATTAAGCAACAAGCTAGTATTATAAAGAGGCTTTACCAGGGACTCTAATTTGGTTTACAAATTCACACAGGTATTAATGTTTCCGGTTAATAATATTATAGCATGAATGTAAACATTTATCATAAACACAAAGATATAATAATAACTACTTTTATTATTGCCTCTAGGGCATATCTCCAACATATTTTGCAAGAAGCACACAATTCACCATATTCCATTCATCCGGGTAACACTAAGATGTACATGGATGTGGAAGAAAGATTTTGGTGGAACAAACTTAAGAAAGATATCGCGGAACATATTTCCTTGTGTGATGTGTGTAGTCGAGTGAAGGCGGAACATCATAAACCGGCAGGGTTATTGCAACCACTACCTATACCTGATTGGAAGTGGGATAATATTGGTATGGGTTTTATCACCAGACTGCCAAAGACCAGATCTGGATATGACTCCATATGGGTTGTTGTGGATCGCCTAACTAAAGTGGCTCATTTCATACCCGTGAAGACTACCTATACAAGTGCTAAATTGGCTAAGATCTATATGAATAGAATTGTATGTTTGCATGGAGTACCTAAGAGTATTGTGTCTGATAGAGGAACTCAGTTCACTTCGCATTTTTGGCAACAACTGCATGAATCATTGGGAACAAGGTTAGAATTCAGCACAACTTTTCATCCTCAAATGGATGGCCAAACTGAAAGGACCAATCAGATTTTGGAAGACATGTTGAGAGCTTGTGCACTAGACTATGGTTCTAGTTGGGATGAAAGTCTGCCTTCCGCAAAATTCTTGTAACATCCCTAAAATCATGATTTCAAAGCTTTGCATATCATACATGCATTCATGATTATTTTAGGATCATTTTCAAAGTTTTACAAAAGCAGAAGCATTTGTATGCTTATTATTTTATGTAAACAAAGCATTGATCCAATGCTACTCTCTAGTGAGAGAATATTTGTTTTAAACCAATGTTGTTGGGTCATAGGATTTTTTGATAAATTCCAAAGCTTGGACAAGGATTTCAAAACAAGGAAACAAATTCAAAACCATTTCTTTGTCTTTATTAAACAATGGGTAAAAACCTTGTTTATTTTAAAATTCCAAAGTACTAAATTATTTTAAAGTGCACAACATTGTTCTGCCACCAAATGTGTACAATTTTCACTTTATAAAAATCCAGAAAAGGTTTGAACTCAAACACATTTGAATTCATTTGAATTTGGTTCCGGGAAATTGAAACAGAAAAAGAAAAAGAGTAAATAAATGGAAAAGGGCCTGCGCTAGCATTTCAGCCCAACAGCAGACCCAGCCCACTAAGCCCACCCGGGACTTTCCTCTCTCTTTCTCACCGCAGCAGGACACACCCTCCCTTGTTGTCAAGTGGACCCAGTGCCAGGTCAGCTCGTCGTCCCCAAACCCCGCCCACGACCAAGCCTTCGCCGTTTCTTCCTCCCTTCATTGTCGTGATTTCAATTTGCTTAAATGGCGATGAATGCGTGCGTAATCTCCGCCCCTGCTCTAGCTACTTAATCCCCTCCCCTCTCCGCATCTTTCCCCTCACTCAACGCCTCTTCTCCGCCACCAGGCTGCCCACAATTCCACTTGCACCACCGCGGTACCGAGAACCTCCGGCGACGCATTCCGGTGAGTACAGCGCCCCCCTTCGTCTCTGGTTCATGCGAGCGTGTACTCCTAACTTCTACGCATCACCTCACACCATTCGTTTGTTCTGCCATGCACCAGGACGTCGCCTCCGTCCACCTCTGTAAACAACAGAGCCGCCGCATAACTCCGACGAGAAATACCGGTAACCTCCGAGCGCCCCTTGCTCCCTCTTTGACCCTGTCGTGTTCGCCACGACCTTGCGCATCCTCTGGCAGAACTGGTTCGTGCTTGGGTGATCTACATCGTCGGCAACATCTCCATCTACAAGAACCCGACGACGTCTGCAAGTCCGACGAGCCCCAGCAGCCTCTACAGCGCGCCCCGACCCTGGCAGTTTGCACGTTGATCTTCCTCGTGGCATCGCGAGTCTGGTAAGACCATCTGCTGACCCTAGCCCCCTCCGTAGCCTCCGGAACATCACTGGCAGAGCCGCGCCTCCGCACCGCCGCCGCTGGCGCCGCCCATCTGTGGTGGCTTGATCAGTAGCCGTCAGATCTAGATCCAACGCATGCGATAGAATCACTTATCGAAGGGGTATGTGTTATATCTGGCCGTGCATTTTGTTTTAGATTATGTGGCTCTCGTTGATCGATCCAGCCGAAACGGTATCAGCCAATCAGAACTTGACGCGTGTCCTGTTCTTTGTTTTAAAAATCTGAATTAGATCTATTAGTGATTCAAACTTGTAAAATTCATAACGTTTGATCCACACGTTCAAATTTTACAAATTTTATATCATTGGATTCAAGAGAAAGAATGCTATCTTTTTATACAATGTGTTTAATGTTTTGCTTCTGAAAAATTGGTTATTTTTGCAGAGACATTTATAGACTTATTTTGAGTATATAAATGATTTGAAAAATGATTTAAAGATCAAATAAAGTTTGTTTAGTGTGTCTTGGCCTTGTTTATGTTGCAGTACTATATACTTGTCTTGTTTGGTGTAGAAAAATCATCACATGAAATTTGCATGCATTCATATATTTTTGCTTGTATATTTTGATATGTGAATTTGGTGCCATTATTTTATGTGTAGATTTTGGTGCTAATAGTGATTGTGGTTGTGAAGATTGTTGCTACTCCCCAAACTACCAAGGAAAGTGGTGCTTCATGTTTTTATCCCTATATTTCTACCTATGCATTAGAAGTATTTTGTATAGAATTTGCATGGTTATTTTTGCTAAGTATCTATATGCTATGCTTGGGAAATCCTAGTAGTTGTAGCAATATTAGAATTTCCTCTAAGTAAGATACATGCTATTTCCATGCTTAGCCTAGATAGTAGCTACCAAGGGTGGATTATATATTCATGCTATGTGAAATATTCTAAGTCTTTGACTTATGTTTTGCTTAATAAAACAACTAAGTGAATGAAACACCTGGGTGGAATGGAAAGTTTGGTTTGTGTTGAGTGGTTACACATGGCCCATTTCTATGGTTTACCTTGTGTATCACACTTGTGGAAAGCCACCTAGGAACAATGGGGTTTGAGATGCCAAATGTTAAGAAGCTTCTAGTGCAGCCACATGGCATTATGGGCTCTGCCTGGATCATATAGGTTGCAATAACTTAGCCATTTGGACAGTTGGTGGTAGTGGGATGATAGGTTGGAACGCGTCCATTTGGTCTAAGGGAAGGCTTCTGAAAGGTCCTGTCTTGGTGAAAATCAAGTCTTGTGGGGAAAGTGCACAACCTCTGCAGATGGAAGAATCTAAGTACTTAGCCATGTCCCTGGTATTGGACAACTTGAGCATCAAGAGATGGAAGCTATTAAGAATCTCCTCATCCCAATTTTCTAAGATAAAACTTGTGGTTGAACAAGGGTGAAGGTTCACCAATTTCTATTGGTGGTTCCTTGGGAAAGTTTTGTCAAAGAAAAACTTAGTGTTTTCAGCTAATAGGTAAAACCTATTTTGAGCAAAGCAAGCCTAAGCTACACTTAGCCAAATTCATGTAGTAACTAGATGCTAATATTTTACTAAGGTATCACTTGCCAATACTATTCCATTGTATTGACCTATTGTGGTTGTAACTTGTGATGTTGCAGGTTACTCTGATGATGATTAGGGGGTTATGAGTCTACACTCAACATGCTTGCCTGTGGCACATGAATATGAAGACTTATTCATATTATTATGGTTGAACTCTTGTATTAGGCCTATGGCCATGGAGTTGTAAAATACTATGTTTGTCTCTGGATGATTTGTAATAAAGACCTTTGTTTCTGTGTACTTCATCTTAAACTGTGGATGCTAGCATTGATCCACGGACTAGCATTGCAATCACAGGGATCCTTACCTTTAAAAGGGGAGGGATCTTACAATTATCTTACAATAACAGCTATCAAGCAAGAATAGAGATGGCTCCGTTCGAGTTTCTTTATGGAAGAAAGTGTACTACGCCATTACTATGGAGTGGAGTAGCAGAAAGAAATTTATTCAGACCAGAATTGATCAAAGAAGCTAAAGAAAAAGTCAGAATGGTAAAGGACAGATTGAAGATAGCCCAGTCCCGATAGAAGAGCTATGCAAATCCAAATCATAGGGAAGTCACCTATGATGTAGGTGATAGATCCTATCTTAGAGTCTCACCACTTCGTGGGGTGAAGATATTTGGAGTCAAAGGAAAATTGGCACCAAGATATGTTGGACCATTCAAGATTTTGAGCCGCAAAGGAGAAGTAGCTTATGAGATAGAATTGCCAGAGTCACTGTCTGTTGTTCACAATGTGTTTCATGTGAGTCAGTTGAAGAAGTGTCATCCGGAAATGGAAGAAACTTCATTGAAGGACACTAAACCTTTGGAAGAGGTTCAGTTGGAGAGTGATCTTACTAATAAGGAGAAACCTATCAAGATTCTTGAGACTGCAGAAAGAGTTACTCATACTAATACTATCAAATTCTGCAAAGTATAGTGGAATCATCATACCGAGGAAGAAGCAACTTGGGAAAGAGAAGATGACCTTCAGAAAGATCACCCTCACCTATTTGCTAGCCAATCTGAATCTCGAGGGCGAGATTCATCTTAAGGGGCTTAGATTTGTAACATCCCAAATTTCATGAAATGCAAAATCATGTATTACATTCATATCATCATAGCATTTTGATCTTGCACAAAAATTTGCAAAACAAAACCCTAAAATAAAACCATATTTAGACCCCTCTTTATATATTTTATATGGGGCATGGTTTTATTATTTATTTCAAAGGCCAAAGTTGTTTTGAGTGGTTAGATGTGTGTAGCACACTTTTTGACACTAGGATCATAGTACAAAACTTGGTGATGATTCGAATTCAAACAGATTTGAATTAGGGTTTCAAAACCATTTCTGAAAATCAAAATAGAAAAGAAAAAGGAGAAAGAAAAAATAAAAACGAGCGCTACCTATCTATCCCAGCCCCACTTGCGGCCCAGTAAGCTCACCCGGGAATTCCCCCTCCCCCTCTCTCTCACCCGCGCGCGCACCCGCTCGCTCACTCCCACAGCGCCCTGCACCATGTCGACACAGTCGTCTTCAATCCCGCACCCGCAGACCATGCCGTCACCGCCCATTTCTTCCCCTTCACTGCCGCGATTCAATTCTATTAAATTGCGTTGATTCGCCGAGTTATTGCCGCCCCTGCTCCAGCTACTTAACCTCCACCTCGCTGCAGCCATTTCCCCCCAAACCCCATCGCCCGAGCGCCCCCAGGCTACCAGTATTTGAGCTCACACCGCCGCAGACCCGCAGGCTGCAAGATCTAATCTATTTGTAATCATGCATCTTGTGTTTGCGGGGATCCGATGGATATTGAGATTACTATGTCAGATTGATTAATGGTTTTGTCTATTTGATACTATCATGTATGTGTTGTTTGTGATCTTGCATGCTCTCCATTATTAGTAGCTATCTTGGCCAAGTAGTTGCTAGTGACTCCAAGAGGGGGTATTTATGCTCGATAGTGGGTTCATGCCTCTAGTTTCCAAGGGAAGTGACAGAAATCTCTTCGGTTGTAGATGTGTTGTTGCTACTAGGGAGAAAACAACGGTCTCTTGTTCATGGAACAAGTGGATTGTTTACCTTACACACTATGATTAAAGAAGTTGTCTGTTGCTTGCAACTTAATACTGGATGGGGTTCAGATGATAACCCAAAGGTGGACTTCTAGTCATAGATGCAGTTGGATAGCGGTCTATGTATCCTATTGTATTGCCCAATCGAATCTCATAGGATCTTTATGTCTAGTATTGCATTGTTATGCCTTGCTCAGTTCCTGTCAATTGCCCTGCTGTAATTTGTTTACCCTTCATGCCATGTTGTTTATCTAAGGAGAGCACCTCTAGTGAACTATGGACCCCGGTCCAATCTTTACCATTGATACATATTCCACTTTTACTTGTTGGAAACCTTTACCTTCCACACCATACGTTTAATCTTTTGTTACAGCAAACCGGTGAGCTTGACAACCTCACTGATTCATTGGGGCAAAGTCTTGAGTCTGTGTTATGCAAGTTTCCGCGTTTCTTGCAACACCTGTGTGACGTTTCCTTCCTCCTGCTAGTTCGATAACCTCGGTTTCTTACTGAGGGAAAACTTGTTGTAGAGGTCCCAACCTTTAATAAGGTAGAGATCCCTGTGTTTACAATGCTAGTCCCTGGATCAATAGCTAGCATCCACAGTTAAGATGTAATATCATGAAACAAAGGTCATAATACAACTTTATAACCAGGAATAAAATAATTCATTACATCTTACATAGCTCATTTGGCTCTCTCATTACAATGCAGTAGAAATAACTATAGCATGGAGTCCTTCATCTTCAAAGTGCCACATGCAATCATGTTGGTTGTAGACTTGTAATCCTAATCAACACACTTCACTAACATCAAACAAACCTACAATATAATAAGTTGCAGCCACAAAGGTCAATACATTTGAATTGTATTGGCAAGTTTCACTACTATGTAGAAATAAGTGGAACCTATCAATATATGCATATTTGGCTAAGTAGGGTTTAGGCTCATTTGCAGAAAGCAATATAGTTTTATCCTATCTAATCAAAATAGTTTTGATCTTTTGACAATCTTTCTGAACTCCTTGGAAAACTCCAAGTGCTTCTAATCCCTTGTTGACACCATCAAGTTTTACTTTGAGAAATTAGAATGTCGTTATCTTCCATAGCTTCAGGCCTTAGTTGCTCAGAGTTGTCTGTAACCGGTGACACGGCTAAGTACTTAGAATTTGATCTTCTACAGAAGTTGTACACTTTACCCACATGACACAATCTCGTCTTGACGCCACCAGTGGCCGCTGGATAAGTACACACCAAATAGAGTACCGGCAGATCGAGAATGTGACAAAGTCTTTCCATATAAGTCCTCCCAATACATAATGCTAGCATGTCTACCAGGCACCAATGTAAGGATATGTTTCCAATACATAATTCTAGTTAACCTGAGTAGGTACCAATGCAAGGGTCTTCCACTATGTAATTGACTAAGCCAGAGCCCATTTAGCAAGTGGTTGTACACGGAAGCCACTGTACGAGAAACATGTTCAATCTCTAAGTCCCTGGATGGTTTTATTCTAGTGTACATACAAAAACATAGCCATATAAACATGGTTCCCTTTGTTGCCACCTTATCCAAAATTGAGTCTCCACATTCCACCCAGGTGGTTCATTGAGTACTTGTTTTATTATATTAAACATATATTTTTCCAACACTTCAAATAATCATATCATGTATTCCATCCCAAATCTATAGCAGGGCTAAGCATACTACAACTATGATGTTTTCACTAAGGAAGATATAAACGATTTCCTAATAGGACATAGCATAGCATAGTAACATAGTAGCCCTATCATGCATACTACAAAAATACCACTAAGTGTAATGAAAATAGTAGGACATGGATAATAGTGCCACTTGCCTTTTTAGTAGAGAATTTTGGTTCACTCCTTCATCTTGCAAAATTACTCTCTTCAAATTTCACTACAATTCAATCAAGCAAGCACATATTCAAACTAACATTCAAACAATTCACCACATAAAATGATAAAAACAAGGCAATGCATGCAAGCATGCAAAATATTGTTTTATTTGGAAAATTGGTTTCTAATAGGCCATAAACATTTTTAAAACACCTAAAGGTCATTTATAAATGTGGCAATATCATTTGAAACTAAGTTAGTGAAAATGGGCCATTTAAATCATTTTGTTTTTCTAGGAGTGATTTAAATCAAAGTAATATTTTGTAGTTTTAGTCAAATATATTATTTAATCACAAATGTTAGTGTTTATGGTTAAAGGGTTTAATATTAATCCATTTGCAAAAGGTTTCACCTAAATTCCATTTTTAAATCAAACAATATTTTTATTTGTTAGAAATGCCTTTAACAAAGTAATCATTTACTAGGGTTCATCAAATATATTTTTAAATCCTAAAACTTGTTGTTTAGGGTCAGAGAGTTTAAATCAAACCATTTTCCAAAGTTTTTACCCAAAAAGCATTTTTAAAACATATTCAACATTTTTATTCAACAAGAAATGCTTTTATTCAAAGATTTATTCCCTAGTATCACAAAATATTCTTTTAAATCTACAAGTTGGTTCTTAGGGTCAGTAGGTTCAAAACAATCCATTTACAAAATATTTTATCCTAAAAATATTTTTATAATAAATTTTATACTCAAAATATGCCTACACATGTTTCTGCAAAAACAACCAATATTACAGAAGCAAAACACTAAACAAAAGGCATGGTTGGAAAGGTTTTGTTTTCCTGATTCCAATGATATAAAATTTTCAAAATTTGGACGTGTGGATTAAAAGTTATGAATTTTTAAAATCTAAACATCTAATAGATCTAATTCTGTTTTTAAATCCTGAGTCTGGCCACGTGGCTGTTTTCTATTGGTCGGTAATGGTTCGTGCGGATCGATCATTACTAGCTGTCGGATCTAACTAACAACGCACGGTACATATTGAGCGTACCGGTTCGCTTAAGTGATTCTATTTACGCCAGACGATCGAGATCCAATGGCTCACAGCGAAACAACCAAGATCTGGCGGCGCTGGGCGACGGCGGACGGCGGCGCGCTCAGGCGGTGATATTGCCGATGAACTAGGAAGCAAGAGAGGGAATGGAGATGCTTACCGTGCTCACATGGTTGTAGTGAAGCTCAAGGTGGTCTCAGCTACTCGAGGGGCGCACGGGTGTAGTGGTGATTGTTCACCAGAGTTGCGCCTGACGTCCGTCACGCTCGGTTGTTGACGGAGGCGAGGATTGAGGGCGCGCTAAGACAAGTGAGGGACACCGTTAGATGCACAAGAGTGTCACGTGCATAGGAGCATCAAAGTGAGGGAAAGGGGAGGTCAGATGTCACCGTCTGGAGTCGCCGGAGTTGAGACAGACGATGGCGGTGTTAGGACGAGGAAGAAGCCGACATTGTGGAGCATGTGCGGCCAAGGGGAAAGTGCTGGAAGGTGCGCACGTCGATGGGGAACAGACTCGTGGATACTGGGAGGCTAGGGGAGGGTTGACATCGCCGGAATCGGATGAAACGCTCGCCGGAGTCAGTGGCGTTGCTGAGAGCAATTCGGGCAGCCTAGGGGCAGGTAGGAAGTGGTGTCTAGGGGGAAATGGAGAGGAGAGGCAGGCTCTTAAGAGGGCGTGATCACGGGGCTGAATTGCTTCACCAATTAATCGTATTTACTCAATTTGATTCGAACCAGAAACGGCAGAGGGGGGAGAAAGGCGTGGTCGTCGCGGGGTAGAAGATGATGACGGGGCAGGTGGGGTTCGTTGGTCAGCGACAGAGGGGAGTGCGCGTGGGGTCCAATCGTCAGCAACTATGCGGGTATGCTTGCGTGTGAAAGAAAAACGGTTCGGGGAAGAGATAGGCTGCGAGTTGGGCTGGACTGGGCCTTGTTTCTGGGCTAGGTTTGTTTCCCTTTTTTTATACTGAATCTTTTTTCTTTTTCCTTATCTATTTTTCTGTTTTGATCTTTGTTCAAATAATTCAAACACCATTTGAATTCAAACCTCTACCAAACTTTTAGCAAGCTTCTATTATTGTTTTAAATGTGTTTCAAAGTCCATTTTAGGATAACTAATTTATTCCTTCATGGTTTATTATTTATTTAAATAGACATTTGTCTTTATTTTAAATAGGGTTTAAATATGTTTTTAAACTCTATTTGAATTCCAATTTTTACAAAACCTTTTTCAGTAGGTTTTATTTATTTAATTTTGCATATAATTTACTTTGAATTATTATTTAAAATACTTCAATATGATTTAATGATCATTTTAAATTGGGAATTGTCTTTATTTAAATAAAATTGGACATTAATAAATCCTTATGATTTTATTTAAATAATCCTTTACTCTTTTATTAATCATTAATCTTTCATTTTATTTGTTTGGCCAAGATTTAATTTGGCTTTTATTTATTCCTTATTTATTTATTTATTTGCCTTATAAAATCCATATCTTTTTATTTAAAGATCCAAAATTGATGATTCCAATTTATATAATTTTATTTAATATTTGTTTATCTTTTTAAATCCCTTTAGGATCTATTTGCTCAAGATTTGGCATGGATTTTATATAGGTCTTTATTAGCTTTGGAAATTAATTCCTTTTATCTTAATAAATTCATAATTTTTATCTATGACTCCAAATTGAGTGAAACCAATTTCTATGGTTTTGTAATATTCTTATTTATCATTCTTGATCATTTATAAATGTTTGTTGACAAATTTTTATATGGATCAAATCCATAGTCTTAGAGAGATCTTGGAAATGAATTATTCCATTAGGGTTTTAGGGTTTTGGTTTAACTTTTCCAAGTGTTTAAATTTCAAGATACAATATTGATTGAATGCATTTCACTTGATTGAAATTTTGTTTGATTCCCTTTTCATTCTAAGTTTGTTCAAGATGGGTTTTGATGTTTCCATTTGGAATCAAAAAGTTTCTTTTCACCCTAAATTTCAACAATTATTTATTTTTTTATTTAATTTTCACATTTCAAAATTTGGAAAGTTTTGGGATGTGACACTTGTTATTGTGCTGCTTCACACCCTTCTCTTGGGGTTCCCAACAGGCTCCACGTCAGCCATCAAGTTCTCTAGCGCCGTTGCCGGGGAGGCTAAGGACGTCTTCACAAGGGGAGTCCTTCACTTCCTTTGTCTTTAATTTGTTTTTAGTTTGCTTAGTTTCTTTTGCTTGGTTTTGTTTGCCTCTTTTCAAAAACTCCAAAAAAATTAGTCTAGTTAGGTTTGCTTTCTTTATTCAAAAACACAAAAAAATTAGTTCTTGCTCTAGTTGCTGGTCTGTTATTGCTTTTCTTGGTCATGCTTTCTATCAATGGATGGTTTCTTTGAAACTAGTTCTTATTGGAAAGGTGGGTTCACGGAAGAACAAAAGAATTATTATAAGGAACACTGTTTGTCACAAAAAAGGGAAACACCTATGGGAACAAATTGATAAATTGAATACTATTGCTAGAGAAGTGTGCTCTACTTATAATGATACTTACTGCTTTGATAAAGCTTGTTGCTGTAGGAGGTATAAACACCTCCCTTTTAAATGTGAGTATAATGATAATGTTACCATATCCTCTTATGTTAAAGGAAATTATGATTTTTATGATGTGGAATAAATTGAAGAATTTATTGCTTTCAAGGGTGCATTTGAACTTGTTAGTTTGCTTGAAAATACTGAGGATGCACCTTATGAAGATGAGGTTTATGAGATACTTAAATTTTTCTTTGATAATTACAAGGAATAAAATGGCTATATTCTTGAATATTTTAATAGGTGCTTTCCGTGAATGGAAGAGACTAATGCCTTGCAGGAGCCTATGGAAGAAGAAATTGTTGAAACTGGAAGATCATTAGATGAAAAAGAGGAGGAGAGTGATGAACAAAAGGAGGAAGAATGGATTATCTACACATGCCTACCTTCTAATGAGATTAACTCTTTATCTCTTACATTATTTGATTGTCCCCCATCCTTACCAAAGGAGGATGAATGTTGTGGTCGTGTGGTTCCTTTTGAAATATCTACTTTGGGTAAAACCTGTGAAGGTTTTAATCCCACTATTTTTTAGCTTGATTTAAACTATGTGTTTGTAGATCATGAAAAGAATGCTTTATGTGATAGCTATATTTTTTAGTTTATTCATGATGCTACTGAAAATTATTATGAGAGAGGAAAGTATGGTTGTAGAATTTTTCATTGTACTGAAACACCTCTCTATGTGCTGAAAGTTTTGAAGTTACTCTTGTTTTATCTTCCTATGCTTGTCACTTTTTTCTTTGTGAATTTATTTGTGTACAAGATTCCCATGCATAGGAATTGGGTTAGACTTAAATGTGTCTTGAGTTTGCTTCTTGATGCTCTCTTTGACTTCAATTCGTATTTCTTATGTGAGCATCTTCTCAAACTTCATGTGCCTAACTTAAAGGTGTTAAAGAAAAGTACTTGTTGGGAGATAAACCAAGAGTTTACTTGAGTCTTAGAAGTTATTAATTCATTAATGACCTCTCCTTATCTTTTTTGTTTGCTTTTTCTGCCAAGAATGACCTCTAATGAGAGGAAAGTAAGATTTGGGGAGTTGCTGTCCCGAAACAGATTTATGTCCTCTACCATAAACATTCGTGAGGAGTCTCTGTAACTCGGATTGAGCTGAAAATTTACTAATAAATCCCCCAGTATGTTTAGTTTAACAATTTTTTATTTGAGCAACATAAGGTCTTCGAAAAAATCGGTTTCTACCTGCTGGTCTGTTTTGACAAATTTCTGCCATTATTTGCATTTGCTTTTTATTGCTTCCTTTTTAAGTGCTCTTTAGGTGAATTGAGATTTTTGAGGGATTTGCTATAGTAGCTTGTGTTTTTAGTGAAAAGTTTTGCTGTTCCAAAGCTAAACCCAAAGGTCTATTATCTTTTGAATAAACTAATGTTGCTAATGAAGATTGTGTGAAGTTTTGTATGAAGGAAAAATTTCAGGTGTAGAGAGAGAATGATGTAATGAGATGAAGAATGGACAAAATCTCAAGCTTGGGGATGCCACCCTGGGGGTCACCCCAAGAAATATCCAAGAGGTGCAAGCGTCAAAGCTTGGGCATCCCCTTCTTCATCAATAAAAAGCCCAGGTCTGTCTAGACACTTCATTTTTATTGTTTCATGCACATTGTGTTGTTCTTGGAGCGTCTTAGTTTTTGTTTGGTTTGTTTAGTTTGCTTGAATAAATTAGTTTGGACCCCCGTTCTCGCTGTGTTGTTTTGCAAATAAGTTGCTTGGTGTTGGAAAGGAGTAGTAAGTTCTTGCTTGTAAGTACAAGAGGAGCTTGCATTAACTATGACTTAGAATTTAGCATGACATGCTAGCTGTTGTTTTGACCTTATGCTTAGTGATTATTTCTGTAGCATGTATTGTTCCAAACAATTGGGATTGGTTAGTGTGCCTTGAAGAAATTATGTGTTGTTTTAGCATGCAAAAGCATAGTATTGTGGTATTCTCCTTTGATGCTTTGCTTGAGTTGACTTGGCACATGCTCACACCATGTTATGACTATGACAAGTCACCATAGCCTCTATGATCATTTATTCCTTGACTTGTAGTACCACTCTATGCTTTGATTAGTAATGCTTTGTTTCACTGCATGATTATGGCCATTATTGCTCTCTTAGTTGGTTGCTCCCAGTCTTTTGCTAGCATCCACTTGTATGAGTAAGCTCTACTCATGCTTCCAACTCATAAGAAACCAAGTTATTCCAAAGTGTCCACTATAAACTCCTATGCATGGTGTGTTACACCATTCCAAGTATATTCTTGTTTTCAGCTATCTTCTAGTTAAAAAGTCTCTTTGTAATGTGAAAACTTAGTGATTAAAGCCCTCACAAACTTGATGGCACACTTTATATTCTTTGCCCCTAATAAACTTGAACCATTGTGTCATCTATGTTGTATATGCTTGCACTTATACGTTGGAATTAGCAGAACCGTGCTGTCACGGGGAACGTTTTCAACATTGCACTTGTAATTTGTACTCAGTTGATATCATGCTCTTTTGTCTATGAATGTCACCAGTGTAAAATAAAGAGGGAACTTGTAAGTCCGTGGAGTATGTATTTTGTGTTAGAGAAACGCCTGGGCTGCTAATCTAAGCCATGCCTAATCATGGTGTACACTTGCAGCATCACCATAATGATCTATCTATGAAGCTGAAGGGAATATGCCCGAGAGGCAATAATAAAGTGGTTATTATCGTATTCCTTGTTTATGATAAATGTTTATTTTACATGCTATAATTGTATTAATATGGAAACGTTAATACATGTGTTTTTAATAAACAAAAAGGAAGTTCCTAGTTATGCCTCTCTTATAAACTAGCTCGTTGATTAACAAGATGATCATAGGTTTCCTGATCATGGACATTGGATGTTGTTAATAACGAGGTCACAACATTAGTGTAATGGTGTGATGAACATTCATCCGAAGTATAGCATTACGATCAAAGTCATTGAGTTTATATTGCTATAACAACTTACGAAGTGATCCTAATCCTTAGACCATGAGATCATGTCAATCACTAACACCGGAAGAGTTTCTTGATAACATCAAACGTCACACTGTAACAGGGTGATTATAAAGATGGGTTCAGAACTACTAAAGTGTTATGTTGAGGCCCATAGATCGAGAGTGGAATTTGTTCATCCCGATGACGGATAGATATGCTCTGGGCCCTCTCGGTGATATCACATTGATTAGCTTGCAAGCATGTGATTTGATCACTAGAATGTTATATCACGGGAACGAGAAAAGAGTGCATGTCAGTAACGAGATGAAACTAGGTATGGAGATACCGATGATCGAATCTCGGCCATGTAATATATCGCGAAACAAAGGGATTAAGATACTAGCGTAAAAGGTTCCGACGATCACAAGAAAGTCATCGTTGAATGTGTGGGAGTCAGTATGGGTCTCCAAATCCCGCTTCTGATTATTGATCTGAGAGGAGTCTCGATCATGTCCGCATTATTCGTGAACCGTAGGGTGACACACTTAAGAGACACTGACATCCATTTGGAGCAAAAGTTTCATGCCGAAAAGAAAAGGAAAGCGCAGGAATTTATTTCACTAGACACCGAAACTGTTTCTGTTGAAATTGCTGAAACTGGTTCTGCATGTGAAATGGAATACTAGCAAGGGGTTTTATGTGAATGTTTGTTAATTAAAGTAATTAACAAAATTCTGAATAAATAAATAAAAGAGTTTTATTTAAATGAGAGCTTGCATTAAGTTTGGTGGAAATTTAATGCATGTGAGTGGATTTTTAATGGGAGTGGAGGCTTTTCATTTTGAGTGGGAGCTCCACCCACATGAATTTGGAAGAGGTGGGGGAAGCCCCCATGGCTGGGCGCCATGCCCCTTGGGTGCCCCCCCTCTCTTTCCTATAAAAGGCCCCCCTCTCCTCCTCTCAAAGCACACCTCCTCGTGAAGGATCTCTCTCCCCCTCTAGTATTTATTCCCCATGGTCTCGGACTAGCGAGATACATGTTCCCGGTGGCTATTCGGCAAGAAAGATTTGTGCTTCTACTGCATCGCTGGAGCGAGAAGGCGGAGGTTGCTCGGTGCCTCGAATGTGTGTGCGAGCACGGATGCGCTGTTGTTTTGCGGCGCTAGGACTTCCTCTCGATCTTGAGATCGGCAAGAGATCGTCTACATCAACCACGAGTTTGGACTCGTTAAGCTTTGTCGGTCTTCAAGGGTATGTTCTCTACAGATATACATCCGCCCGTTGTTTGTATCTAATAGATAGATCTTGGTACATAGTTGTTCCCATCGTAGGAAATTTTTTGTTTTCTATGCTGCGAACCCTACAGTGGTATCAGAGCTGGATCTATGCGTAGATGCTTTGCACGGGTAGTACACATATGAGTATGTGGGCGATGATGATCATTTTATTGCGTCTTAGCTGTACTTTGGATATTGGTGGCATAGTGGGATGAAGCGGCCCGGACAAACTTTACATGTCCTCGCACATGAGACCTGTTCCACGCTTGACATGCAACTAGTTTTGCATAAGTGGCTAGCGGGTGTCTGTCTCTCCTACTATAGTCAATATCTAATTTGCAACAAGTTGTCAACAATTTGGTTATCCTCGTTGTGGTTCATGTTCGTAGGTAAGAACGGTTCTACCTTCGAAAGCCCTAAGCCACGTAAAACTTGCAATGGATAAATTAGAGGCGTCTAGTTTAGATTGTTGCTGGGCTAGTGTTATGATATGGTGATGTTGTAAGTAGAAGTATGAGATGATACTCTTACAACACACATAGCGTGTAAGTTCCATAGACCTTGGCCTTACACATAGAGGTATGATAGAGATCATACCACGGTGCACATGATAGAGATCATATGCGGGAACCATATCATTTCACTAATAAACATGTGATGTTTGATTGCATCTTATATTGCTTGTTTGGCGTTTTATTAGCATAATAAGATGATCCCTCATTTAGATATCAAGATAAGAATGTGTTCTTCCTTAAGTATGCACCGACAATGTTTCGTCGCTTCAAGACATCACGTGATGATCGGGTGTACTTGAATCCACGAGCATATCTCGGGTGTAAGACAGTTACACACGCGAATACTAAGGTTCTTACTTTGCGAGCCTAGCATGTACATACATGGCCTCGGAACACGGACCGAAAGGTTAAGCATGAGTCATATGTTTTGATATGATGACCATATGGATGCTCGCCTTTGAAGCTATACCGACTCACGTGATGATCGGACTTGGTGTAGTGGATTTGGTTCATGTAATCACCAAAAAGACACGAGGGATGTCGTTTTTGAGTGGGAGTTCATTTCTAATTTGGATTAGTAGAACTCAATTTATCATAAATTAAATCAAAGTGAATTTGCATAATTTGTTGTAGTCATTGGCATTCGTTCACCACCTTATGCATAGTTGTAATTGAGATAATAGAACTATAAAATTCTGGATATCTACTTTACGAACTGGTATCGTATTGTGTTGAATGTCAATCAAAGTTTAAAGTCCTATTGCGAACTTTCAGAAAACTCTATTTACTCCGTGAAATTTTATAGTTGGTATTAAATCTAGAGTAACAATTCCAGTGTTAGTATCTTAAGTAGCATGTTTGCCTCCATGATTCTTGATTGTTTTAATATCAAGTTTATCTAGGAGCTGAAAGAATTGTTTCAGAAACCATCATGTGTGGCAGATATAACGATACCTGAAACAATGTTTTGGTTGCAATATGATAGAGTATAATATATGTTCTCATATTGGATGAGAATTTACGAAGGTTGGAGATGCTAGACATCCTAATCATCCAAAAGGGTTTTGGAAATTAATGTTATACTCACGATTCGCCTTTATAAGCTAAAGTAGCTTGATCATGAAAGACGTCATGATAAGGGTGAATAGAATATGTATGTAAAATGTTTACTACACTAAAAGATTACTAAAGAATGGATTTTGAAAGAATACCGATCATTTTGATGATGGTGATCTACTTCAAAGTTCAAGTCCAAAGGTATTATTATTTGAATATACACGCTTTGGACTATGTGTCATGTACATGGCGCCACTTTTGATGTTGATAGATTCTTTTAAAAAGAAAAAGGAAATGCTGAAAGAGAATCTATAAAATATATTTGGCATAAAAGAAAAGATTGGAAATATCCAATTTAGGTATATGGATGATATACATGTTATGGTTGTATTCTTTGCTAGTTAAACAATGTGGTTCTTGGGTATTGGATACCGAATTGGTTGGTATGAAATTTCATACGGAACAACGCAATTCATGAACCACAATGGCCTAAGTAACTAGCAAGAGAATATGTGATGATGTTCATCGAAAACAAACAAACCATTGTTTGGATTTCTCGTTGACATCAAAGCTTGACTTCAAGATTTGTTTTAATAATTGTTATTTGAATCAGGTATTATGAGAACAAAGGTTGTTCAAATAATTACCGTATTCCATATAAGATGGATGATTTACAAATCTAGTTGGAGAAATCACATCCATAAAACCTAATGCTAAAATGTCGCAAGACAAATGATTGAAAGATCACTTACGAAGTGACGTCGCCATTTAAATTATATTGGAAAGAAAACATGAAGAATCTCCATATTCATGGATTTTTGGAGTCTTTGATTTGATCAAGTGACGCTTGTGAGACTTTCCACGTGATAATTAAAACTTTGTTCAAATGCCAAAGAAGAACGAACGACTAAATTATTGGAATTTATACATATCAATGTATGTAGTCCATTATGTATAGTCGTAAGCGATGGATTTCAACTTCATATGCTTTCTCCGGAAATTTGAGAGAATCTTCACTTAATGAGAAAGAAGTGTGAAATATTTGAAAACGTTCAAAGAATTTCAAGATGAAGTGAAAATCATTGTGACAAGAAAATAAATGGTTTATGATTTTATCGTAAGGGATTTATTTGAGTTACAAGTGTAACAATAAAATAAATGAATTATGATTTTATCATAAAGGGATTTATTTGAGTTGCAAGTTTAGAAAAACACCTAAATTTACATCTCCCGAAACACCATAGGAGTATGGAGTGTTTGAGATTTGTAATGAACCTTGTTTGACATGGTTGGATCAAAGGTGTTATTTATAAAACTGCCATTATTTTTTAAAAGATTAAAGCTTTAGAGACTACCGCTTTTACACTAAAAAGAGCTCCATATTGATCCGTTGAAATGACACCATGGAAGTTATGGTTTGGGGTAAAACCCAAGTTGTTATTTCTTAAATTTTGGTATGCTAAACATAATTAAGATGTTTACAACCGAAGTCGGATGAGCATGTCTTTGTACGTTATTTCGAATAACAATTGGTTATTCCTCCATAACATCAAGGACAAAAGGGTTTGTCGCTTGAAACGTGAAGTTTCTTGAAGAAGGAATTTTTCATAAATGTTAAGTGGGAGGACAATAGAACTTTGATAAGGTTAACGAACCTTAGCTAAATGTGCTGAGTTGCGCAGCGCCGGAAATGGTTCTGGAGGCTGCAATAATGCTCATAGCTTATGTGCCTCAAAGGTTGTGGTCATGGAGATCTAAGTTCTTATTGAACCAAGTCGGTCGGATAAACAATCAAATACTAAAATTTGAGAGTAAATCATTATTGTTTGACAATGATGAACCGACTATATGCAAAGAAGCGATGATGGGCCCTGACTCCGTCAAATGGCTTGAAGCCATAAAATCCGTGATAGTTCCATACACGAGAAATCAAGTTTTGAACTTGGAAGACCCTCCGGAAAGGTGTAAAAACCTATCGGTCGTATTTGGATCTATAAAGAAACAGACATGGATGTTTCACATCTATGAAATAGTCGACATGTCGTAAAGTATTTTATGACAATGTTCAAAGGAGTTGACTATGACAAGATTGGATCTTTCATAGCGATATTTAGTCTGGACGGATTAAAGTAGCAACCACTACATATAATTTGGTATATGGTAGATGAATAAACAAAGCAAAGTTCTTTTAATAGAATGGTTACCTAGGACGTGTACATGACACGATCCAAAGGGTTTTGTTAATTCAAAGGATGCTAAAAAGGGGCATGCAAACTTCAATTGTTGAAGTAAGCATCGCGGAGTTGGAATCTTCACCGTGATGAAAAAGAGTTTTCATCAGGAGACGATGAAGATGCTTGCATTTGCAAGAAATTAAGTGGGAGCGCTAAGACATATTTCTAATACATTATGTGGAGGACATCTTGTTGATTAGAAATGATGTATATTTTATTGACAAAGGTTAAGAATTTCATTTCGATGAAATACTTAGGCAAAACCCGAATATTTAGCGTGAATGTCTATAGTGGATAGACTGTGACGCTAATATGGTTGTGTCAAATGTACATATATGAGATATTGAAGGAGTTCAATATAGAAACAACAAGAAACGGTTATTGTCGCATGGAAAAGAATTGCATCAAGATTCAAGTGTATCGACACTTGATAAGTGAAACAAGATTCAAGTGCTTTGACACTTGATGAGTAAAATCACGAGAATGTTTTGATCAATCATACCATGATATGTACACATCCAGATATGTCATATGCTCTAAGTGTTATGAGCATATACCAGAATGAATCATAAAATGATCATTGGACGATAGTAAGGATATTCTTATGATCTTTTGGAAGAACTAAGAATATATTTGTGTAGAGGAGACAAACAATTACAAATATTTCATTGTAAAGAGTTACATTGATACTAGTTTTGTCACAAGATAAAAATTAAGTTTATCTCAATTTAAACTATGGGTGGCACAATGAAATGGAAAGAAAGTTTCCATGATGGATTTGGATGAATTCCAAAGTTAAGACATTGTGATGAATACTACAACAAAAGTCTAAGTATATGACCGCTATAGTAGCAGCAAAGGAGGGAATTTGTGTCAAGTAGTTTGTTATCAAACTAAGGTGTGGTTCGCAACGGGCTAACACTAAAGATATATTGTATGACAATAGTATCGACGTATTTTAACCCCAAGGAACTAAAGGTCTCACCGAAAGACCAAATTTATACAATGTCATCTCATTGGAGAATGAGTGATGCGTGAAGACGCAAAGACATGCAAATACACACGGACCTGAAAGTGTCAGATCCGTAGATTATGTTAACCACTTGCATGCGTATATGGAACACCGGAAAGCCATAAGTGTTCAATACGCAAAGTTCTCAAACTAGATTATTGTCTCTAGTGCAAGTGGGAGACTGAAGGGAATATGCCCTAAGAGGCAATAATAAAGTGTTTATTATGTGTATTCCAAGTATATGATAGATGTTTATATTGCATGCTATAATTGTATTAATACGAAAACGTTAATACATGTGTGTTTAATAAACAAACAGAAAGTTCCTAGTTATGCCTCTCTCATAAACTAGCTCGTTGATTAACAAGATGATCAAGGTTTCCTGATCATGGACATTGGATGTTGTTAATAACGGGATCACAATATTAGTGTAATGGTGTGATGAACATTCATCCGAAGTATAGCATTACGATCAAAGTCATTGAGTTTATATTTCTATAACAACTTACGAAGTGATCCTAATCCTTAGACCATGAGATCATGTCAATCACTAACACCGGAAGAGTTTCTTGATAACATCAAACGTCACACCGTAACAGGGTGATTATAAAGATGGGTTCAGAACTACTAAAGTGTTATGTTGAGGCCCATGGATCGAGAGTGGAATTTGTTCAACCCAATGACGGATAGATATGCTCTGGGCCCTCTCGGTGATATCACATTGATTAGCTTGCAAGCAAGTGATTTGATCACTAGAATGTTATATCACGGGAACGAGAAAAGAGTGCATGTCAGTAACGAGATCAAACTAGGTATGGAGATACCGATGATCGAATCTCGGACATGTAATGTATCGCAAAACAAAGGGAATAAGATACTAGCGTAAAAGGTTCCGACGATCACAAGAAAGTCATCGTTGAATGTGTGGGAGTCAGTATGGGTCTCCAGATCCCGCTTCTGATTATTAATCTGAGAGGAGTCTCGATCATGTCCGCATTATTCGCGAACCGTAGGGTGACACACTTAAGAGACACCGACGTCCATTTGGAGCAAAAGTTTCATGCCGAAAAGAAAAGGAAAGCACATGAATTTATTTCACTAGACACCGAAACTGTTTCGGTTGAAATTGCTGAAACTGGTTCTGCATGTGAAATGGAATACTAACAAGGGGTTTTATGTGAATGTTTGTTAATTAAAGTAATTAACAAAATTCTGAATAAATAAATAAAAGAGTTCTATTTAAATGAGAGCTTGCATTAAATTTGGTGGAAATTTAATGCATGTGAGTGGATTTTTAATGGGAGTGGAGGCTTTTCATTTTGAGTAGGAGCTCCACCCACATGAATGTGGAAGAGGTGGGGGCAGCCCCCATGGCTGGGAGCCATGCCCCTTGGGTGCCCCCCTCTCTCTCCTATAAAAGGCCCCCCTCTCCTCCTCTCAAAGCACGTCTCCTCGTGAAGGATCTCTCTCCCCCTCTAGTATTTATTCCCCATGGTCTCAGACTAGAGAGATACATGTTCCCGGTGGCTATTCGGCAAGAAAGAGTTGTGCTTCCGCTGCATCGCTGGAGCGAGGAGGCGGAGGTTGCTCGGTGCCTCGAACGTGTGTGCGAGCACGGATGCGCTGCTGTTTTGCAGCGCTAGGACTTCCTCTCGATCTTGAGATCGGCAAGAGATCGTCTACATCAACCACGAGTTTGGACTCGTTAAGCTTTGTTGGTCTTCAAGGGTATGTTCTCTACGGATATACATCCGCCCGTTGTTTGTATCTAATAGATAGATCTTGGTACATAGTTGTTCCCATCGTAGGAAATTTTTTGTTTTCTATGCGGCGAACCCTACAGAAGCATCCTCAGTAAAAAGCTATGCACATAGTAAATAAAAAGATCGCTGAGATGCTCATTGTCTGATTGCCTTTTCATTTTGGTTAGGGGATAGCTCCTGTACCATGTGCAAGGGGTACCCCGTTGGCGGTTCTCTATGATATGCATGTACTTACAATGACAAGAACTTACAGGTGACTGAAGTTGAGTAGCATGAGGTGTGTCCCTCCTATTCAAGGGACTTGAGATTGCCAACTTATACTTTGTCAAGCATATACTCCGTAGTTTGTTCAATTTAACCTTAATCACTTCAAGATGCTTATGATAGGGGCAATGAGGGCTGAAAGCTAACAAGTACCATAATTTTTGGAAGATCTTTTTGAAACTTGAAATCCCTACTTCCCTTTGTGAAGGTCCTTTCTTCCACCATTATTTTAGGACCTTCTACTTTTAGGAACCATTAAGAGTCATAGTTGCCATTCTATGTGTGGTGTCCCAAAACTTATTGACTAATGCATATTGTGATATTACTTGTTCTTGTGCTACTTGTTTCTAGTCACCCTTGTAAACTTTGAAGGTGTCCTATGCATTTATTTTCTACTCTATGAGGGACAAGCTGATTGCCACTATGCCATGTTTTCTATATGTGAAACAAACAAATGTTTTTCAATGCATGTTATTCATGATCTTTGTTTGTAGCCTTTCATGTTGCATACATAGTTACTTTGTCTTATTATTAGAAATCCATCTTTCATGCACATGTTTAGATTTCTTTGATCCCAGCTTTCAATGCTTGAAAATGGTTTAATCTTGGTTTTGATGGTACACGTCACCTAAAAATATATTATTTTTATCACTTACCTACTCGAGGACGAGCAGGAGTTAAGCTTGGGGATGCTTGATACGTCGGAAACGTATCTATAATTTTTGATGCTCCATGCTTCTTTAGTATCTACTTTGCTTTGCTTTGTCTACACTTTGAGGTGTTTTTATAACTTTTCTGGAACTAACCTATTAACAAGTTGCCACAGTGCCAGTGTCACATCCCAAAATTCTCCTAATTTTGGAATGTGAAATAAATAAATAAGTTTGATTGATTGTTTGACTATGTTCAAAATTCTCAAAGAGAAGAAACTTTTTGAATAGAAAATCCTCTCCACCTTGAATTCAAAATCTTATATTCTTTTGTTATGACCTAAGTAGCCATATAGGAAAAAGGGCATGGATTGATTATGGATTATTGAATTGGTGTGCAAGATTTCAAAATGAAAATCATGAAGCATTCATAAGCATTTCATTACATCCATGCAAAGTTCTCACAAACTAAATCCAAATCTTGGGTATCTAAATCCTGTAGTTGATTCGCCCAAATGTTCCTAAGGGTCATTAAATTGACGTATTAAAACCCACTGTTGCTAAGGCATAAATTATTGATAATCATAGCCTAAAGAGATCCAATTAATACTACAAAATTTTAGAATCAAAATTGAGCTCATTTGGAGCTAGTATGAAAAAGTTATGAAATAAATACAAACACATAAAGATATAAATAAAATGAAATATACAAGGATTTATAAATCCACTACTTCCAAACTAGTAAAAATATTACAAATTTGATCCTATAATGATCTATTCGATTTTAGAAAAATTTAGAAACAAGAATCATGTCATTTGGAGTTCGTATGCAAAAGATATGAGGGAAACAAGTATTAAAAAAAACTGAACGGGCCGGCCCAGCCGGACCGACCGGACGAGCCAGCCAGCCACGCACACATCAATCGGTTGGTTGCTTTAAAAAGCGTGTGAAAATTGATTTTCTATACCTATCTCTATTCAAACTCTTATAACTTTTTATCTACAACTCCGAATTGACTTCCGTTTGTTTACTTGTTCCCTACTCCAAGGCCTATCTCTACACCGTCTCAAACCTCCATATAAACTCGTGGAGCCACAGCTGTACGAGTTTCTTTCCTCGAAATCCCGAATCTACACATGCCCGAATCTTATTTCGCTTTTTAACCCATCTAGACTTCGTCGTTTGCCTTTGGTCAAAAAACGAAAGTTGTAGGGATCATCGAAATCTTTCAATTCTGACAAATCTCACATCTTTTCATCCACCACAGCCGGAGAATTTCGTATCGCAATATTTCAGATCTTACGGTGTAAATCCAAGATCTACTCACGCTCGTTTCTTCAAATCCAAATTCCTTTGGTGAGAAGGTAGGAATAATGATTCGCCACAACTTTCATGTTCTGAGTTTTTCAATTTGACCTACGGATTTGTCTCTCTAACACAGATCTGTTTCTTGTCTATTCTGAGCCAAAATCGGGTCAATCCCATCGGATCCTATCCAGACGGTCGAGATCCAATCAAACCGGTGCGTGTCATGTTGTTATCCCGGTCATCTTCCTCATCAACGCCACGTCAACGTAAGATCAACATCTAGTCCCAGTCAGCATGCAAAGTCAACCTGTCCAGTCAGCGGAATATTCTGTTCGGATTTAAAATTGCATATTATAGATCTAACTTGTAAAATTCATTAGAAATTCATGCAACGTCCAAAAATTGTGTATAATATATCAAATTGAAGATAATTTTACGTAGAATCATCTTATCAGAATAGATCCAAATGTTAATGTACGTGGTTACTGCAGTAATTTAATTAGTTTTAATGGTCTTTTAGGTTAATAAATTTATAAGAAATTATCTGTAACTCCGAAAAATATGAATAATATATCAAATTGAAGCTACTGTAATGTACTTTAATAATATCTGGTTGGATCTAGCCTTTTCAGATTATTTAACCCGTAGCAATTTAATTAGTTTTAATGGCTTTATAAATCATTAAATTCATAGTAAATTAATTTCTTGTCACAAAAATATAAATGATATACCGGGAAAGCTGGTTCCATGTAGATCATCAATATGCAATTAGTTAAGCATTTTACTGTAAGGTTTTGCCGTGAAGATTTAAATGGTTTAATGGCTTATTTAGAGTAATAAATTCATAAGAAAATAAATACTCTTTAGAAAATTACAAATAATATGTCCCTTAAATCACAATTCCGTGGAGATTACAGATATAATTTTAGTTTGATTTTTAGACAACAAAAACTATATAAATCATTTAAAACCCATTAAACAATATTTAAATCATACAAAAAGATCTATAACTCCGATTAGGGTGAATCCAACGCCTACTGGTTCCTATTAACGTCCTCTATCCATTAAACCAAAGAAAAAAATTTAATTCGACAGTTAGAACAGTCGTTACAATAGAACTATTAAAAACCCTATATTGGCAAGTAGTTATTAATAACAAGTACTCCATTGCATTAATTGGCCTCTTGCATGCATCATATACTCCAGTATTGTGTAGAGAACTAAAGTAACAACCCTTGTGACTTATTAAATTGTCATGCATGCATTTGTTGTATTTGTTTGATCTCTATGTGCTATTGTTTATGTTGTATGCAATTGTTTGATCGATAGATTGCGAGGAGTGCAACGTGTGTGATTGCAACTACTATGATTGCAAGTATTGCGGTTATGACGAGAGCAACCATTATATATATGAGAATTGTGAGGATTATCTAATCGACTACATCTACAACAAAGGCAAGTGGTGCTATCTTGGTCATAAATGTCCTATTGTTTTCCTATGCATTATATATGTTTTTGTAGAATTTCATATGTAGGAATTGATGTGTATATGCAATGCTATGTTCCATATTATTCCCTAGCATTCCTTGTTTATGATCCACCGTTGGTAGATGTGCTTAGCCATGCTATGATGAACGAGGACTGGGTTACATCACTGAAGTTGTTTCTAAATGTCTTGGTTTGCGAAAACTAAAACAACTTAATCAATGAATCTCCTGGGTGTGATGGGATTGATAATTTTTGGTGGTATCATTGCAGAAAGGCACCCAGGACACTGAGAAATGATTGTTTTCTTTGTTTGGAAGCTTTCGTGTGCAACCATGTGCCAATAATGGAATGGGCGGTTGGTTGAACTCAGTAGGTTGTGGTAACTCGAACCCGCGTATCCAGATATGTAGATAGTGTAGGTTGGACCGGTGCGCGTCGGGATTGGGGAGCTACTTCCCGAACGGTTCCTTCTTGGACTTCTCCCTATCATCACCCAATATGAGAGTGGTGGTACGAGCTGGGCTGGCCAAGTCACATGGGTAAAGTGTACTAACCCCTGCAGGGTGTATAAAGTAATCGATTAGTCCTGTCCCCGGTTATGGACAATTTAAGCGACCTGATACTGATGCTATGATATTTCTCACTCATCCTTATTTCTTAATTACTTAAAACTTGTTGGGTGAACATAATTGGGTAGGAGCACCTGGGAGTGAACCAGAGTGTCCTATTTATCGTATTGGAAAACTACTTTGTTACAAATGTTAGGATAAAACTGTTGCTTTATGCAAATGAGCCTGAACTCCACTTGGCCAAATAAGCATGTAGTTGATAGATCTGTTGTTAACCACTTTATCCTACTTGCCATACATTCAATGTATTGACCATTCGTGGCTGCAACGTTTCATGTTGCAGGTTATATCGTATCTGAGTGATCGTTCATAGGTCGCGAGACTCCACTCAACAATTGTTCGCCTGTGGCACATTTGAAGGATGGAGATCTACCCTGTATTCGTTTTCCGCTGTGTACTTGAATAAATAATGTAAATTCTGGATCATATTCGTTGTATTTATGACGCACAGTTATATTTGGTATCATTTTGTACTGTGTGTGCCAGTGAACCGATCCAGGGATTGCCACTATACACATGAACTCAGCCTTATCAGGCGAGGGTGTTACAAGATGGTATCAGAGCTGTGTGTTGACTGTAGGATCGTGACCTTAGAAATGGATTAGAAATAGAAGGCCTCTATTAGGAGAACTATCATATTTTATACTTATTAGAGTTCTTATATTCCTTGTCTATCATTTTCCAACACCTCTCCTTTTCAAACTTGTAGATGTCCATTCATTTGATTAGTAGAAGAAGTGATCTACCATAAAAACTACAGGAATTGGAAAATGTTATTAATAGTTTTCTATAAAGCAAATCACTATATGAGAGTTGGCCTACAAGTAAAGAACAAATAATATGACATAAATAAACATCTCATCAAGTTTGGTTAGGTCTGTACCACCATATTTTATCTCTTTAGGAGATCATCGCTATTGTGTTAGCATATTGTTCTTACCAACTTATGTGGTATGACAATATAGGTTGTTTGCTTGGTTGTATTGAGCTATTTTATGTGATTCTTTGTTTCGGATCACTTAGTTTTGAACTCTAATGTTTCTGAAATTGTGATGAGGTTTTTAAATTAGTTTAATGGTGTGAATTGATTGAAATTCATGATTTTACTGCTGCAGTTTTTTGCATGACCTGTTGTACCGCGCGATTTTTCATATTTTACTGGTAACTCATAAAAATCCAAAAAAATAGGATCTGGAGCGTAATTACCTGTAGTATATGCACACAAATTGGCTAAAATTCCTGACGAGTATAAGGTGCCCAGAAAAATTCGTGAAACCTGCTGTACTGTTTTGACAGATTTAGTTTAGTGCTTATATATTGCTATGTTTTACTCTAGTATTGTTCCCAATGCTTTCAAACTATTTTGTGGTTATATAATACTAAGTTTATACCCCTGTAATGTTATTATACAAGTGTTTGATTGTATGTTGATCGCCTATGATTGTTTCCTTGTTTGTGACATTGATTGCTTCATATAGTTATGGGTAGGATTATTTCCTTAGTCGTTTCTCTCCTATAGAATCTATTCTTCCCTATCTTGAACCCTTGGAGATATAATAATGTGGTAAGTGGAAGGTTTGACAACACAATGCATTTAGGAAGAAGAATGCTTTATCTAAATGGAAAAAAAAGATGTGGGAGTATGAAGTATTGAAATGATGTTATGTAGTAGATTACGCAACCTGAAAGTTGAAGTATTGGTAGTTTAGTTTTAGTAGTAGCTTTGTTGATTGAATACATGGGAGTATACATAGAGCATTAGTTCGTGCCCATGGAAAGATTCTTCAGGGCAAGTGAGAATGCCCGAGGGATAGAAAAACGTGATTCACCTATCCTCATACAGGGTAATGATTTGGGTGCAGGATGGATTGATCACCATTCCTACTACTCTTATTATTCGCTCTTGTACTGTTGGCTTTGAGAATCTTGAGTGCCCTTTTCAACCTTAGCAGAGAGTCGACGTTGAGCCTAAACCCTAGAATGGTATATTGTTACACCCTTCTAAAAGCACCCAGTGCTAAGCATAGGAATGTACGGTAAGGATGAATCCCAACCGTGAATTATGGGCACCGTGAAGTAAACTTTCCCTATTTGCCCACCACGAGAGTTCTGCTAGTTCAAGTAGTATTTTCTTGGAATTTGTCAATCATGAAGTTTAGAATGTGCAAGAGACATTGTGTCAATAAATGTCTAGAGGAGAATTTACCGGAGCCAAGTGAACCCTCAAGAAGTGACCTAGTCGATTTTCTTTTAATGGTGGTAGCATCCTAATGGATCCCGAACCTTTCTTTCTTTCTAGCCTTCCCAAATCTCAGGACGAGATTTCTTTTAAGGGTGGTAGTCTGTCACATCCCAAAATTCTCCTAATTTTGGAATGTGAAATAAATAAATAAGTTTGATTGATTGTTTGACTATGTTCAAAATTCTCAAAGAGAAGAAACTTTTTGAATAGAAAATCCTCTCAACCTTGAATTCAAAATATTATATTCTTTTGTTATGACCTAAGTAGCCATATAGGCAAAAGGGCATGGATTGATTATGGATTATTGAATTGGTGTGCAAGATTTCAAAATGAAAATCATGAAGCATTCATCAGCATTTCATTACATCCATGCAAAGTTCTCACAAACTAAATCCAAATCCTGGTATCTAAATCCTGTAGTTGATTCGCCCAAATGTTCCTAAGGGTAATTAAATCGACGTATTAAAACCCACTGTTGCTAAGGCATAAATTATTGATAATTATAGCCTAAAGAGATCCAATTAATACTACAAAATTTTAGAAACAAAATTGAGCTCATTTGGAGCTAGTATGAAAAAGTTATGAAATAAATACAAACACATAAAGATATAAATAAAATGAAATATACAAAGATTTATAAATCCACTACTTCCAAACTAGTAAAAATATTAAAAATTTGATCCTATAATGATCTATACGATTTTAGAAAAATTTAGAAACAAGAATCATGTCATTTGGAGTTCGTATGCAAAAGATATGAGGAAAACAAGTATTAAAAAAAAACTGAACGGGCCGGCCCAGCCGGACCGACCGGACGAGCCAGCCAGCCACGCACACATCAATCGGTTGGTTGCTTTAAAAAGCGTGCGAAAATTGATTTTCTATACCTATCTCTATTCAAACTCTTATAACTTTTTATCTACAACTCCGAATTGACATCCGTTTGTTTCTATTTGTTCCCTACTCCAAGGCCTATCTCTACACCGTCTCAAACCTCCATATAAACTCGTGGAGCCACAGCTTTACGAGTTTCTTTCCTCGAAATCCTGAATCTACACATGCCCGAATCTTATTTCACTTTTTAACCCATCTAGACTTCGTTGTTTGCCTTCGGTCAAAAAACGAAAGTTGTAGGGATCGTCGAAATCTTTCAATCCCGACAAACCTAACCTCTTTTCATCCTCCACAGCCAGAGAATTTCGTATCGCAATATTTCAGATCTTACGGTGTAAATCCAAGATCTACTCGCGCTCGTTTCTTCAAATCCAAATTCCTTTGGTGAGAAGGTAGGAATAATGATTCCCCACAACTTTCATGTTCTGAGTTTTGCAATTTGACCTACGGATTTGTCTCTCTAACACAGATCTGTTTCTTGTCTATTCTGAGCCAAAATCGGGTCAATCCCATCGGATCCTATCCAGACGGTCGAGATCCAATCAAACCGGTGCGTGCCATGTCGTCATCCCGGTCATCTTCCTCATCAACGCCACGTCAACGTAAGATCAACATCTAGTCCCAGTCAGCATGCAAAGTCAACCTATCCAGTCAGCGGAATATTCCCTGGAATATTCCGTTCGAATTTAAAATTGCATATTATAGATCTAACTTGTAAAATTCATTAGAAATTCATGCCATGTCCAAAAATTGCGTATAATATATCAAATTGAAGATAATTTTACGTAGAATCATCTTATCAGAATATATCCAAATTTTAATGTACGTGGTTACTGCAGTAATTTAATTAGTTTTAATGGTCTTTTAGGTTAATAAATTCATAAGAAAGTATCTGTAACTCCGAAAAATATGAATAACATATCAAATTGAAGCTACTGTAATGTACTTTAATAATATCTGGTTGGATCTAGCCTTTTCAGATTATTTACCCGTACTAATTTAATTAGTTTTAATGGCTTTATAAATCATTAAATTCATAGTAAATTAATTTCTTGTCACAAAAATATAAATGATATACCGATGGAAAGCTGGTTCCATGTAGATCATCAATATGCAATTAGTTCAGCATTTTACTGTAAGGTTTTGCCGTGAAGATTTAAATGGTTTAATGGCTTATTTAGAGTAATAAATTCATAAGAAAATAAATACTGTTCAAAAAATTACAAATAATATGTCCCTGAAATCACAATTCCGTGGAGATTACAGATATAATTTTAGTTTGATTTTTAGAAAAAAGAAACTATATGAATCATTTAAAACCCATTAAACACTATTTAAATCATACAAAAAGATCTATAACTCCGATTAGGGTGAATACAACGCCTACTGGTTCGTATTAACGTCCTCTATCCATTAAACCAAAGAAACAAATTTAATTCGACAGTTAGAATAGTTGTTACAACAGAACTATTAAAACCCTATATTGGCAAGTAGTTATTAATAACAAGTACTCCATTGCATTAATTGGCCTCTTGCATGCATCATATACTCCAGTATTGTGTAGAGAACTAAAGTAACAACCCTTGTGACTTATTAAATTGTCATGCATGCATTTGTTGTATTTGTTTGATCTCTATGTGCTATTGTTTATGTTGTATGCAATTGTTTGATCGATAGATTGCGATGAGTGCAACGTGTGTGATTGCAACTACTATGATTGCAAGTATTGTGGTTATGATGAGAGCCACCATTATATCTATGAGAATTGTGAGGATTATCTAATCGACTACATCTACAACAAAGGCAAGTGGTGCTATCTTGGTCATAAATGTCCTATTGTTTTCCTATGCATTATAGATGTTTTTGTAGAATTGCATATGTAGGAATTGATGTGTATATGCTATGCTATGCTCCATATTATTCCCTAGCATTCCTTGTTTATGATCCACCGTTGGTAGATGTGCTTAGCCATGCTATGATGAACGAGGACTGGGTTACATCACTAAAGTTGTTTCTAAATGTGTTGGTTTGCGAAAACTAAAACAACTTAATCAATGAATCTCCTGGTGTGATGGGATTGATAATTTTTGGTGGTATCATTGCGGAAAGGCACCCAGGACACTAAGAAATGATTGGTTTCTTTGTTTGGAAGCTTTCGTGTGCAACCATGTGCCAATAATGGAATGGGCGGTTGGTTGAACTCAGTAGGTTGTGGTAACTCGAACCCGCGTATCCAGAGATGTAGAAGTGTAGGTTTGACCAGTGCGCGTCGGGATTGGGGAGCTACTTCCCGAACGGTTCCTTCTTGGACTTCTCCCTATCATCACCCAATATGAGAGTGGTGGTACGAGCTGGGCTGACCAAGTCACATGGGTAAAGTGTACTAACCCCTGTAGGGTGTATAAAGTAATCGATTAGTCCTGTCCCCGGTTATGGACAATTTGAGAGACCTGATACTGATGCTATGATATTTCTCACTCATCCTTATTTCTTAATTACTTAAAACTTGTTGGGTGAACATAATTGGGTAGCAGCACCTGGGAGTGAACCAGAGTGTCCTCTTTATCGTATTGGAAAACTACTTTGTTACAAATGTTAGGATAAAACTGTTGCTTTATGCAAATGAGCCTGAACTCCACTTGGCCAAATAAGCATGTAGTTGATAGATCTGTTGTTAACCACTTTAGCCTACTTGCCATACATTCAATGTGTTGACCATTCGTGGCTGCAACGTTTCATGTTGCAGGTTATATCATATCTGAGTGATCGTTCATAGGTCGCGAGACTCCACTCAACAATTGTTCGCCTGTGGAACATTTGAAGGATGGAGATCTACCCTGTATTCGTTTTCCGCTGTGTACTTGAATAAATAATGTAAATTCTGGATCATATTCGTTGTATTTATGACGCACAGTTATATTTGGTATCATTTTGTACTGTGTGTGCCAGTGAACCGATCCAGGGATTGGCACTATACACATGAACTCAGCCTTATCAGGCGAGGGTGTTACAGCCAGTTGCCTGTTTTCTTCAGTTTTTGGTTCCAGAAAGGCAAAAAATCAATATTCGCGGAATTGGACGGGACAAAAGCCGAAGTCATTATTTTACCATGGGAGACACGAAGTCCAGAGGAGAGACGGAGAAGCGGACCAGGGCACCAGACCCCCCATGGGAGCGGGTGGGCCCTGCCCCGTGCCTAGGTAGGGTGTGGGGCCCCTGGCCACCTCTCAGCCTCGCCTCTTCGCCTATAAGAAGCCCCCGATGCAGAAACCCTAGGCACCCGATAAAAACTCCACGAAACCTTCTTTAGCCGCCACCACCATCGGCCCTAGATCGGGGGGACCTAAAGTTCTTCCTGGCACCCTGCCGGAGGGGAGATCATCCCGGAGGCCTTCTTCTCCGGTATGATGTGTGAGTAGTTCCACCTTGGACTATGGGTCCATGTAGTATCTAGATGGTTGTATCTCCTCCTTGTGCTTTCATGTATAGATCTTGTGAGCTCTGTTCATGATCAAGATCTAATATATTTGTAATCGTGCATGTTGTGTTTGCGGGGATCCGATGGATATTGAGATTACTATGTCAGATTGATTAATGGTTTTGTCAATTTGATACTATCATATTTGTGTTGTTTGTGATCTTGCATGCTCTCCATTGTTAGTAGCTATCTTGGCCAAGAAGTTGCTAGTGACTCCAAGAGGGGGTATTTATGCTCGATAGTGGGTTCATTCCTCTAGTTTCCAAGGGAAGTGGCAAAAATCTCTTCGGTTGTAGATGTGTTGTTGATACTAGGGAGAAAATAACGGTCTCTTGTTCATGGAACAAGTGGATTGTTTACCTTACACACTTTGCTTTAAGCAATTGTCTGTTGCTTGCAACTTAATACTGGAGGGGGTTCGGATGAGAACCTGAAGGTGGACTTCTAGTCATAGATGCAGTTGGATGGCGGTCTATGTATATTGTTGTATTGCCCAATAGAATCTCATAGGATCTTTTTGTCTGTTATTGCATTGTTATACCTTGCTCAGTTCCTGTCAATTGCCCTGCTGTAATTTGTTTACCTTTCATGCCATGTTGCTTATCTAAGGAGAGCACCTCTAGTGAACTATGGACCCCGGTCCAATCTTTACCATTGATACATATTCCACTGTTACTTATTTACTTGCTGCAATCCTTTACCTTCCACACCATACGTTTAATCTTTTGTTACAGCAAACCGGTGAGCTTGACAACCTCACTGATTCGTTGGGGCAAAGTCTTGAGTCTATGTTGTGCATGTTTCCGCGTTGCTTGCAACACCTGTGTGACGTTTCCTTCCTCCTGCTGGTTTGATAACCTCGGTTTCTTACTAAGGGAAAACTTGCTACTGTGCTTCTTCACACCCTTCTCTTAGGGTTCCCAACAGGCTCCTTGCCAGCCATCATCGCCTCACCGTCGATTCCAATGCCCTCCAACCTTGCCCGGCCTCACCGACTCCTCCACTGCCTCCATGGTGAGATCATGCGTCTTCCAGTGCCCTCCGTTCGCCCTCTCCCTCTCTAGTTCGCCCAGTCGCCAAACACCGTCGTGCTCCACCGCCATACAAGCTCGTCAGTGCTGCTCCGGCGACCCAAAAGGGGCGGCCCCACCATCGTTTGGCTCCCTACAACCTCGTGCATCCAACACACACGACCACGCAGGCTCGCTTGCCCTACTCCACCGTCCCGTTCGTCAAATGGGAGGAGCACCACCGTAGTGACGTCACACCACCGTCACCATGACATCAGCACACAGTCAACCCAGTCAAAGCCGTGGGTCCCGTTCTGTCCATGTGGAGGTTGAGTTGGCACTGGGCCACTCCGGCAGCCTCTCTGGCTAGCTGTAGCCATGGTATAAAAAGTATTTGCTACTTTTGTTTTAAATATCAAAAATTGATATAAACTTGTAAATTTAATAAATTTTATCATGTAATTCAGAAAAATATGAATAATATATCAAAATGTTCATAAAAATAAGATCTACACAATAGCAACATAATCATGCATTGTTAAACAACTTCAATGACAAGTATGATTAGAAGAACATAATGACCTCTCTCATATGAATCCAGAGTTTCTTTGAATTAGGGTTTGCACCCCTCGGAACCCCGGTTAAACTACCGAGCATGTCTTAGGGTTTAAATTTCAGTACAATTAAACTTGTCATATCATCATCCTTGTTTGAGCATTGCATCGATGCCATGTGTTGATTGTTTCCTTTCTTTCCGGTATTTGGTTCTTCTCCGGTAGAATACAATATTGAAATCGAGACTGAGTCCAAGATTGAAGAATGTAAGGTTCCCAACCTTTAATAAGGTAGAGATCCCTGTGTTTACAATGCTAGTCCCTGGATCAATAGCTAGCATCCATAGTTAAGATGTAATATCAAGAAACAAAGGTCATAATACAACTTTATAACTAGGAATAACATAATTTATTACATCTTACATAGCTCATTTGGCTATTACAATACATTGCAGCAGAATATCTATAAGCATGGGGTCCTTCATCTTCAAAGTGCCACAGGCAGACATGTTGGTTGTAGACTTGTAATCCTAATCAATAAACTTCACTAATATCAAACAAATCTGCAACATAACAAGTTACAGCCACAAGGGTCAATACATTTGAATTGTATTGGCAAGTGATACTATGGTAGTATAGTGGAGTCTATCATCTATATGGATTTGGCTAAGTGGAGCTTAGTCTTGCATTGCTCAAAATAGATTTTTCCTTATCATTTGAAAACACTAAGTTTTTGTTTGGAAAAAATCACCCAAGGCATCTACCAATCAAAGATTGAAGATCCTTTAACGCTTGTTCAACCACAAGTTTTTAACTTAGAAATTTGGATGATGAGATTCTTGATAGCTTCCATGTCTTGATGCTCAAATTGTCCTTTGCCAGGGACATGGCTAAGTACTTAGATTTTACACTCTGCAGAGGTGGTGCACTTTCCCCACAAGACTTGGTTTTCCAAGACAAGATCTTTCAGAAGCCTTTCCTTAGACCAAATGGACGCGTTCGAACCTATCATCCCACTACCACCAACTGTCCAAATGGCTAAGTTCTAGCAACCTATATGATCCAGGCAGAGCCCATAATGCCAAGTGGCTGCACTTGAAGCTTCTCAACATTTGACATCTCAAATCTCTTTGTTCCTGGGTGGCCATCCACAAGTGAGATACACAAGGTTCACCAGTCCCCTGGCCTTGTGTAACCACTCAACACAAACCATTCCTTCCATTCCACCCAGGTGATTCATTCACTTAGTTGTTTTATTAAACAAAAACACAAGTCCTCAGACTTAGAAATTTTTCCATAGCATGAATATATATATTCCACCCTTGTTTTCTATTAGCTAAGCTAAGCATGATAGTAGTAGGAATCTTAACTTAGGAAATTCTACTAAGGTTTCATCTACTAGGATTTCCCATAACATAGTTTATACTTAGCAAAATTCCATGCAAGTCCTACTTAGAAATATCACTAATGCATAGTGAAAAATAATAGAACAAAAGTATGAAGCATCACTTTCCTTTTTGGTAGAGAGTATAAGTTCACTTCCTTGTTCTTTGCAACAATCACAATCCTCAAGTCACTACAACTCAATCAAACAAACAATATTTCAATCTACCATTCAAGCAATTCATCACATAAAATTATAGAAACAAAACAATCAATGCAAGCATGCCAAAGATTGTTTTATTTGGATAAATGGTTTCTAATAGGTTATAAACATTTGAAAACACCTATTGGTCATTTCATAAAGTGGAAAAGTCATTTGTAAAAGGTTTCACTTTATAAACCATTTCTAAACCAAGTCATTATTTTCTGTGGTTGAAAATGTCTTTAGTAAAGTAGTAGTTCTATAGGGTTCACCTAATACATTTTCAAATCATCAAACTTGGTGTTTGGGGTCAGAGAGTTTGAAACAAAACATTTCCCAAAGGTTTTCTTCCAAAACATTTTTAATAAATAAACCATATTTTTATTTGACTAGAATTGGTTTAATTCAAAGATTCATTCTTTTGTTTCAACAAATACACTTTTGAAACCACAATTTGTTTCCTTTGGTCAGTAGGTTCAAAATACACCATTTTCCCAAGATTTTATCCTCAAAATCATTTTGGAATAATTTTTATATCCTAAACAAGCATACATAAGTTTCTGCAAAAACAATCATTTTACCAGAAGCTTTTTACTAAAAAAAAGTGCATGGTTGGATAGGGCTTGTTTTTCTGAATCCATTGATATAAAGTTTGCAAAATTTGGACGTGTGGTTTGAAAGTTATGGAATTTACAAAATCACATATCTAATAGATTCAAATCTGTTTTTAAAACGAAACCTGAGCCACGTGTCTTAATTCTATTCGCCCATACCGTTTCACCCAGATCAACTGCTCTGGCGCGTTGGATTAAAGTGCAATCGTGCGGCTAAGGTGGATACATACCCCTTCGGGTTAAATCTATTCTCACGCGTCTGATCAAGAACCAACGGTTGTAAAGTGTGCGACCAGGGAGGGGCGGCGACGACTGGCGGCGGCGAGCTATGTCTACAGCATGCGGCGGTTATAGGAAGCGACGGGAGGAGGGGAGAAGCTCACCAGAACCGCAGGACCTTGATGATGCTCAACGTGGTAGTCGGAAGACAGGGGGCGCTCGAGGTCGACGGTGATTCCTCGCCGGAGTCGTCTCTGTCGACGAGCTGGTTCGGCGACGTTGTTGGCAAGGTTGTGGTCCGTGCTAAGACAAGTAGATTGCACCGTTAGGTTCGCAAGAGGGAGGCGAGTATGTGTGCATCACAGAGAGGTGAAAAGGAAGTCTGGTCTCACCAGTAGATGCCACCGGAGTTGGAGAAGGAGGTGGTGGCGTGCTGGTGTCATCGGGGGCGACGTCCTGGGGCGTCCGCGAGCGAGCTACCGCCACTGGGAGGTATGCCTGGTGCTGGCGAGCACGCTCGTGTGCTCCAGGGGCGGTGGGGTTGTCTGGGTTCGTCGGAATTCGAGCAGAACCTCGTCGGAGTTGGTGAGGTTGTAGCGACCAATTAGAGTAGCCCTGGGGCGGAGAGGAGCTGGAAATAGAGGGGAAATGGAGAGGAGGGAGAGGCGAGTTAACGAGAGTAATCGTGGGTGTAATTGCTGCAGCGTTTATGACGAATTTACTCGGCGAAATTTCGGGCAGAAACTGCGAGGGGAGGAACTGGTCTGCGGGGGGGGTGAAGGAGACGATGATGTGGCGTGGGGTCGGAACGTCAGCGAGAGAGGGAGAGGGAGAGTGGGGCCTGCTCGTCAATGGGTTTGCGGGTTCGTCTGTGAGTAACAGAAAACGTTTTGGGGAGAGATGAGAGGTGGGATGCTGGGCCTTAGTGTGCTGCCAGATTGGGTTGGGTCTGTTTTATATTTTTCTTCTCCTTTTTATTTTTCTTTTTCCTATTCTTTTATTCTGCTTTGATTTAGTTTGGCCAATTCAAACATCCATTTGAATTCAAATCTTGCCAAATTTTGTGTAGGTTTAAATATTGATTAGTATTGTATTCTGATGTCAATTTTTGAATAAAACCTTATTCCTTTTGGGGTCTTTTATTTATTCAAAATAGGCTCTAGTTTTTAATTAGATAGGATTTAATAATGTTTCAAACACCATTTAAAATTCTTCAAACTTTCCAATTCTTTTAGGTAGGTTTTTATTTGTTTAGTTGGTTCAAATAATTCATCTTAAACTATTTGGAAAGTATTTTAATATGATTTATAAATCATTTAAGATTGGGCATTTGTTTTAATTCCCATAGGATTTGGTTTAGATCATTTTATTTTATTTTGGAATTTCTTTAACCAATGTTTTATTTAGATTTGGATTATAATTCATTCCACTTGTTTATGGGTTAGGCCAAGATTTAGTTTGGTCTTTAAATATTCTTTATTTAATAATTCTTTCTTCCTCTTATAAAATCCATATCTTTTTATTTAGAGATCCAAACTTGGTGATTCCAATTTGTGAAATCTTGTTTTAATTTGTTTATCCTTTTAAAACTATCTTTGGATTATTTGCTCACCAATTGGTATGGGTTTCTTGATAGATGCTTTATTAACTTTGGGAATTCAATTTCTTATCTTATTAAATTCATAAGATTTTCTTTATGGTTCCAAATTGAGTGAAACCAATTTATATGGATTTATAATATTTCTGTTCGTATTTCTTGATCCTTTGTGAATGTTTGTTGATCAATTCTTATATGGATCAAATCCATAGACTTGGATATAACTTTGGAAATGATTTTTATTCCATTAGGGTTTTAGGGTTTGGTTTTATTTTCCCAAGTGTTTAAATTTCCAGATACATTCATTGAGGAATGCATTTCTCTTGATTTGGATTTTTGTTGGATTCAAACTTTCATCAAAGTTTGTTCAAGATGGGATTTTAAGTTTTCCTTTTAGAAACAAAAGTTTCTTTTCACCCTGATTTTCAACAAAAAATTATTTTGTTTATTTATTTTTCACAATACAAGATTTGGAAAATCTTGGGATGTGACAAAGATCAAGATCAACACCGTCGAAGCTCAAAGACCAATACTTGACCAACTCTAACCAAGTCAAGTACCAGATGTCTGAATTTCTGCTTTCTGGATGTCAACAGGCAAAGGAAAGCGAAACCCCACACATACATATGAATCCTATGCTCTCAAAGTATTTCAATTCTTGCCATGTGCATACAATTCTAAAGTCTTTTATAGATAGATAGAGTAATCATATCTGGTGCATGTTCCCTTTAAACCTATAATCCCTGATCCACTGCTCCTAGCATAACTAGGGTTTGGCTTTGTGAGCGATGCTAGAGTTACTTTATCTGTTGTGCTTAGCCATGCTTTAGTAGTTCTGCTGATTCACCTGGTTGATGGATCCGAGCTCCAAATGGACCTAGTTGGATAGGGAGAACGTGGTATGACTCGTGATGTGATGTAAACATGCTAAGGCTTGTATGGGAGGCCACGTTGGTTGTGGTTTTTGTAGTCCCATACTTGTCACCTTTAGGACCCGAGTTCTTGCCTATGGACCAAGATGAGTGTACAGCCACACGGGGGTTTATGGGGACCCCTTGACCCCAACTTGCCTAGTCTGATCCATGAGTCCATAGTTTGAGGTTTTATTTGGCACCCGCATGGAAAAGGTTTTGGACAATGGTGCAAGCATATAGGACGTGGCCGGGTGAAGGGTGCACGTCACTGAATTGGATCCTGGTACACAGAGTCGAGGACCGCCTGGGAGTATGGCTAAATACCGTAGCCAGGAGCCCTTCTGGTGACTCATGGATTAGGAAAAAGTAAGGGAAAGGTTTCGGTCGATCACCCTCTATCAGCTGGGAGCCCTTCTAGTGACTCATGGATGCTTCCTCATGGGTACGAGGGGGTGATCCAAGTAGAGGTTCGATGATGATGACTTGGTGGATATCAAAAGATGATGATCAATACTTTGGAGATGACGCTCTCTTATCCCCTTTTAAAACACTGTGATTAGACGATCTTCTTCTCCCTCCTGTTTTATAAACAAAGACGGCTTTATGCAAAATAACTCCACCAGCCATAAGTCTTGCGGAGTACAACCTGTACTCACCCTTTCTTTGTTGATCCTTTTGCCGCACAGTAAGTGTTACCATAGAGGAAGATTTCTTTACGTCATCGACATCGACAAGTAGCTTGGGTGTCACATCCCAAAATTTTCCAAATTTTGAAATGTGAAAAATAAATAAACAAAATAAAATTTTGTTGAAATTTAGGGTGAGAAGAAACTTTTTGATTCCATTGGAAACATCAAAACCTATTTTGATCAAATAAAATCCTAAAGGGATTTAAAAAGATAAAAAAATAATAAATAAAGTTATAATAGATAGAATCACCATTTTTTGATCTTTAAATAAAAAGATATGGTTTTTATAAGAAAAGGTAGAAATATTAAATGAGGACTATTTTAAAGAGTCAAATAAATTCTTGGCCAAGCAAATGAAATAAAATATTTCTATTTGATAAAAAGAGTAAAGGATTATTTAAATAAAATAATAAGGATTTATTATTATCCAATCTTATTTAAGTAAAGGTTTTTCCATTTTAAATAAACACAAAAACTTGTTAAAGTATTTTAAATAAAAAATTCCAAGTGTTTTGTTTTCCAAATAAAACCTACTAAAAAGTTTTTGGTAAATTTTAGAAAGTCAAATAGAGTTTTAAACATATTTGAATCCTATTTTAAATAAAGACTAAAGTCTATATATTTATTTTTAATAATAAATAATAAACCCTAAAAATTATTGTTCTAAATTTAACTTTAGATTGTTTTGTTAAACAGTATTAAAATCAACACAAAGTTTGGTGGTGGTTTGAAAATTCCAAACAGAAAAAGAAAAGCAATCTCAGTATAAAAAAATAGAAACTAACCCAACCCACCAAACCTACCCAGCCCAGCTAAGCATCTGGCCCAGCAAGAGCCCACCCGGCAACCCTCACCCAAATCATTTTCTCACACGCAACCTCACCCGCGCAGTCACAGACAGGTGGACCCCACTCTCTCTTCCTCTCTCTCACAGACAACGCGTCCCACACTATCAGTCGTCGTCTCCACCACGACCATTTCCCCCTCGCCGTTTTTGCCATGATTCAATTGCATTAATTCGCGTTTATGGAGGGATTAAACTCGCCAGCGACCATGCTCACTTAAGCGGCTCGCTCTCCTCTCCCATTCCCCACAAGCAGCACCTCCTCTCTGCCTCCAGGCTGAGCAAATTGCAAGCTCGAACCTCTCTGCCCCGACAAGCTTCTCCGGCGAAATACCGACGACTCCGGCCACCTCTCCACTCCCTGGCATCACTATCTTGCTCCCCATCATTAGGCGCACCTACCAGTACCACTAGCTTGCTCGCGCGTGCTCCAAATCGTCGACAAGAACCACCATCTGAGCGCCGCCGTGTCTGCCATTGCTCCGGCAAGCCTCTCCATAAGTACCGACCACCCCTGTTCCTCTCGATGATACTCCTGTGATCACCACGCTCGCCCGCGTCTAACGCCCCCTCCCATTTGCCTCGGCATGATCTGTAGCCTCGCCTCCATCGACAAACAAAGATGCCCGACGACGCCACGGACTCCGGCGAGCAATAGTCGCTGCTCCGGTGCGCCCCTCGACAAGTTGACCACACCTCGAGCTTCACCGCAACCACGCGAGCACGGTGAGCTACTCCTACCTCTCCCTCGCTTCCTGAATCGTCTCCAACGCCACTGGCCGAGCACGCACAGCCGTCCGCCGCCGCCAGCGCCGCTAGTCCTTGGTCAGATAAGCTGAGCCCGTTGGATCTTGATCTTGTGGCTAAGATTAGATTATAAGCGAAGGGGTATGCGTCCATCTGCGCCGTGTGTTTTAAGTAAGATCCTGTGGCCAGTATTAGTCGATCCAAACGAAACGGTATCGACCAGTAAGGAAGCGCCACGTGGACAGAGTTTGATTTAAAACAGAAAATAGAATCTATTATATATGCAAACTTGTAAAATTCATAAATTTAATTCTAAACGTCCAAATTTTGCAAATTTATATCAATAGAATCAGCAGAACAAGTACTTTGCAACCATGCACTTTGTTTAATGTTTTGCTTATGGAAAATTGGTTGAATTTGCAGAAACATGTGTAGGCCTAATTTGAATATAAAAATTGTTCTAGATATATTTTTAAGGTGAAATCTTTGCAAAATGGATTATTTTGAACCTACTGACCATAGGAACCAACTTATGGATTTAAAAATGTATTTTGTGAGGTTAAGGAATAAATTTTTGAATTAGCACATTTCTAGTCAAATAAAAATATTGTTTTTGGTTTAGAAATGAATTTTGAGTAAAACCTTTGGAAAATGATGTGATTCAAACCTTCTGACCCTAAACACCAAGTTTTGTGATTTAAAAACATATTTGATGAACCATATAAAGTTATTATTTTGCTAAAACATATTTTCAACAACATAAAATATCACCTTAACATAATATTTGGTTTATGAGATGAAACCTTTTGCAAATGGTTTTACCACTTTAGCAAATAACCACTTTGAGCTTTAAAATGTTTAGAGCCTAATATAAACCACTTTTCTAAATAAAACCATCTTTTGCATGCTTGCGCGCATTGCCTTGTTTCTATTATTTTATGTGTGATAAAATTGTTTGAATGCTAGTTGAATATGTGTTTGCTTGATTGAATTGTAGTGAAGTTAGAAGAGTGTGATATTTGCAAGATCAAGAAGTGAACCAACATTCTCTACTAAAAAGGCAAGTGACACTATCATCCATGTCCTACTATTTTCATTACACTTAGTGGATTTTTGTAACATGCATGATAAGGACTACTATATTTTATGCTATGCTAAATCCTAATAGTATACCCTTATATCTTCCTTACTGAAAACATTGTAGTTGTAGTAAGCTTAGCCCTGCTATATATTTGGGATGGGATACATGATATGATTATATGGAGTGTTGGAAAGATACATGTTTTATATAATAAAACAAGTATTCAATGAACCACCTGGGTGGACAAGGATACTCAAGATTGGACAAAGGTGGCAACAAAGGGAACCATGTTTATATGGCTATGTTTTTGTGTGTCCACTAGAAGAAAACCACCCAGGGACTTAGATATTGAACATGTTTCTCGTACAGTGACTTCCGTGTACATCCACATGCTAAATGGGCTCTGTCTTAGTCAACTACATAGTGGAAGACCCATGCATTGGCATCTTCAAGTTAACTAGAATTGTGTAAGGGAAATATATCCCTACATTGGTGTCTGGTAGACAAGCTAGCATTGTGTATTGGGAGGACTTCTATGGAAAAGACTTTGTCACATTCTCCATCTGCCAGTACTCCATTTTGGTGAGTACTTATCCAGCGGCCACTGGTGGCATCAAGACGAGATTGTGTCATGTGGGTAAAGTGTACAACTTATGCAGAAGTTCAAATTCTAAGTACTTAGCCGTGTCCCCGGTTATGGACAACTCTGAGCAACTAAGGCCTGAAGCTGTGGAAGATCTCGACATTCCAATTTCTCAAAGTAAAACTTGATGGTGACAACAAGGGATTAGAAGCACTTGGAGTTTTCCAAGTAGTTTAGAAAGATATGACAAAAGATCAAAACTATTTTGAAAAGATAGGATAAAACTATATTGCTTTCTGCAAAAGAGCCTAAACCCTACTAAGCCAATTATGCATGTAATGATAGGATTCACTTACTTATACTTAATATTGAAACTTGCCAATACAATTCAAATGTATTGACCCTTGTGGCTGCAACTTATTATGTTGCAAGTTTGTTTGATGTTAGTGAAGTGTGTTGAATAGGATTACAAGTCTACAACCAACATGATTTCCTGTGGCACTTTGAAGATGAAGGACTCCATGCTATATAGATATTCTGCTGCATTTTAATGAGATAGCCAAATGAGTTATGTAAGATGTAATGAATTATTTTATTCCTGGTTATAAAGTTGTAATATGACCTTTGTTTCTTGATATTACATCTTAACTGTGGATGCTATCTATTGATCCAGGGACTAGCATTGTAAACACAGGGATATCTGCCTTATTAAAGGTTGGGAACCTTACATTGGGGTTCTTGGATGCAGCCTGGAATCTATGGAATGGGGCATCATCGTTATGCTTCAGGCCTCTTAGTCCATTTGTTAAGTTTGCTATACTTAATAGCATAATTTTCCTTCGTTGTTTAATTTTGTGGTCAGTGACCTCTGCTTGTAATATTTTGGTTCTTCGCTCAGTTATGAGCTTGCTGTAATATTTTTTGTGTCATAGGTTCATTGTTGTGTTACCGATTCTCTCTCTGTACGCTTTCGATATTAGGTTAGGCTTATGTTCAAATGAAGGTCTGGGATTTTTTTATCCTTAATCCCGGGGGTGTCACAGGTTTTTGGTATCAGAGCAGTACCGACTATAGGAAACCCTTTCTATTGGTCGATGTTGAGTCTAGTAATTATGAAAACTATTTGAAAGCTGAAAATTACTTGCGAAAACTCTAGTATGCTTGTTTTTCTTCTTATCCAGTTTCACTCTAATTCTGGGTCATCTTATCTTATGTTGATTTGGAAAAGTTTTGCTATCTCATCTTGTCTTTCAAAGCTTTGGTGCCTTTCTAGGCATGTCGGTTCTCAACCATTTTACCTAGTGTTAAATTCTCTAGAGTCTGGTGTGTGTGTTCCTTGTTTCTCTTGTTCTGTTTCACTCGAGATATTTCTTTCCATCATGATCTCTCTGTATTTTGGTCCCACTACATCATGTTCATGGTTCCACAATGTTCTGTTCTAGGTCTCGAGGTTTCCTTTTGCCTCGTGTGCCTCCTTTTCATTTGTTCGGGTACTTCAAAAGTTGCATCTTATTTTGGAAGCTACCTTGTGGTACCCTCTGTGCTACTAATATAGTAGTTACTCCTTTCTTTGGGTTTTAAGCCTCGGACTTGAACCTAAGATCCCTGATTGTGCTGGATTCTAGTTTTGTGAATCTTGTACATGAAGCTGACCATTAACCCAAGATCCATTTTGGTGACCCTTGTCATTAACGTTCAAACATTACCCCAGGATGGCTAATACCTTCTAGTATAGCATTCAAGCATGTGGTCTTTGCCGCGATTAAATTGTGACAACTAAGGACTTCCCCTACGACATGCTATGGCAGATGTTCTTTAATGGAACCAAATAGATCATGACAAGGGTACTTCTCGTGAGTCCCACTTCTATACTTGTGACTCTACCACACCTCCGTTTTCTATGCATTGGTTTTCGGAAGGTTGTTGACTTATGCATCCACATCTCGGGATTCCATCCTAATCATGTTCCTTTTCCCTTGTTGTTTTACGACCTTTATCTACCAGTTGGTAGCCAAGTAGTGAATATGCATTGGTGTCTTCCGATGTAAGATACTCTTGTGGTCCTTCACGACAAACCATTTCGGGATGTCAGGACAAACAAACTCCAGTACCTCGTCATATCTAGGACCAGGTCAAAGTGTTGTAATCCACAAATTAAGAGGCATTGATTAGCTTCTGTCTATTCTACCTTGAAGTATCACACCCTTTCATACAAAGAGGTCGTGCTGAGTTTCATGACCCCTTAATGAAATGATGCTTTTACACATCTTTACCCACCCTTCCTCGAGATTTTGTGCTCGTGAGTGATGCGCGTGCGTAATGATGTGACCATCAAAGATTCTTAGCAATTCGTATTGCTTAGAAATCAAAGGACATTTGTGTCATTCTTAGCACGATTGGTTAACCCTGTCACTATGCGAAGAATGGTTGTGCTACCAAGTCCGTTATTCTGGTGTGCTCTCTTCAGTCAAACAGTTAGGCTTGTGCCGAAACTTTGAGACTATGTCCTCTTGCCTTACCAAGAAAGTTTCATCTCGAACTAAGTGACATATTGGTGGTTTGTGATATTCTGGACGTCTTTCTAGAAGTATCGCCATGTTGCCACATGACCGTGTTGTCAAGTTCTTGAGCCAGCACGTTACCTGAACTTCTATTTCTTCAAGGATCCGTACTGGATACCCCTTAACAAGTTGGTTGAGCTTAAACAACCACTTGGAGAGTTGTAATACAAAAGTTCTATTCAACCTTGTTCTTCTTAAAGGGATGTTTATTTTTGTTAGTGCTGAAGTAAGATAGTATGTTCTTTGTGGATATATTATCTTCCCCTCCTTTGATTTGATTTGGGTTATCGTCAAATCAAACTCATTTCCAAGGACTATCTTGATGGTGTATCTAGTTGTGATGTTTCACTAGAGTACATCCTCATGTCTTCGATCTGACCAACAATTATGCTTTGTTCAGGAAACATATGAGTCCATCTTAATGGAGTGTTTCGATAAGTTTGTTATTGAGCCTATCGATGACATCCTTATCTTATCCATGTTATATGAGATTCATATGGAACATTTGGCATTAATGTTGGAATCTTTTGAGAACCATATTTGTGTCATCTCGAAGTATGTGCTCTGGATGTTAGAAGTAACCCTCTCTAGTTCACGCGCAATTGTTGAAATATGTTGTAATGGATTCAGTAGAGTTGTCTTTGTTTCCTCGGGAATCATTCCAAGTTAGTCACGCATATGCGAGGTATTCTTGTTATGGTAGGTTGATACCTTCACATCTCGAGAAGATCCTCCAACATCTTAAGCCACTGACTAATTTTTTATGAAGAGAAGAAGTTTAATACCTTTTTATCTTATCAATGTTTCCCAACAAGGATTCTATTGTGTTTCATTGCAAACAATTTATGCATGTGCAATTATCATCTAATAACTTGCTAACACATGGGTTTATAAATCTAGCTCATCTTTTGGAGCTTAACACCATAGTCCATATCTTGAGTATCTAGTGACTTATCCTCCGTGTAAATGTTGCAAACTTTCTATTCGGACATGCTGAGTGTGAAGAATCTCTCCACCTAACCAAAGTTGAATCTCAAGAAGCAATGATGGTTGGTGTCCCTCAAGGTTTTGACATAGGTCTCTTTGTAAATCTAGCAAGATTGATGTAATGGTTAACACACTTAGCCCGAAAGACCTTTTGTCATATTCCTTGATTTAGCAGTAACAACCACTCTGCATGAGTCTTCTTCTATAATTTATTAAAGGAGTTGTTATTATGGTTTCCTTTGTATCCGAAGTCCTACCTTTGATGCTTCGTATCAAAAACATCAAGGAGAACATTTAAAGTAGTGTTGCTAAATGTCTCTCGGTCGATCCTCCAGACCTTTTTACGTTGGCAAGAGTTACATTGTGCCAGGTAATTGAAGTCTGAGAATGAAATTTCTTTCTTCTCATGTCATCCGGAATCTTCTTTATTATTTAACTAGTGGTGTAGAGTGATATCATGATCTTGGGTAAAGATTCTGATAGTACTGGATGAATAAAGAGTTTCCTCCATTTTCTTGACCATGTTTTAAGAGCGACTATGATTTTGGTAATCTGTAGTTTCTCTCGATACATTTTTTTGTGACTCTTATGAGTCCTCTCCACCAAAACACCTTTCTATCTTGGCCTTCTATTGAATGAAAGAGTGACCCTTCTGTTTCAAAAGTAGTTCAACAGCTTGGTTTTGCTGGTATCTATCTTTCTAGCCTGTAAATCTCTACTAAAATGTATAGTAGAGGTTACCTCTTGAAGTCTATGGTCATGTTCTCCCCATTGGAAGTTTCCTTCCTTCAGAACTCTAACTCTTCTGCAAGCTCCATGGACTCAATCCTTATGAATACCAGTTATCTGTCACCTTGAAACCTTCTCCTTTTGTTTCCTCTTTTACCTTGACGTGTTTCATGTTTAATGGCTCTAGAGATGTTTATGAAACATATATTCATGAGTTGACCATGAGATACTCAGTTTGTGGTTCCGTCTCATTCCCTCTCATCCTTAGTTTGAGCAAAAACCTCGAAGGAAATGAAGCGCTTCATTCATTCAATAATGGTAGCATGGATCAACCTCGTAGAGAAGATCGTTAAAGATTAGTGTAACCATGTTCCTTATATCTTCCTACCTAGGAATATCGGGACGATATCTGTTAAGGGGGATAGAATTGTAACAACCCTAGTTTTATTAAATACTAATTAGGGCTTTGATTGTGTATTCATGAGCATCATCTACTAAAATGTGCATTAAAGAAGTAAAGAAAAACCCTAAACCCTAGTGTCCCCCTTTCTAATTGAAACACGTTCAAAATGGTTTTGAATTTTCAAAACTACAAAAATTATGGAACCCAAATTGTTTACAAGGGTGCCTGCAATATTTGACTATTTGCAAAGTTATAGTATTTTGAAATGTATCAAAACAGATTTGAAATTTAAATACAAAATAGAAAAGGCAAAACGAAAAAATAAAAAGGGTTTTGAAAATAAAAAATTGCAGCCAATCCAACTAGGCCAGCCTGGTTCCCTCTTCCCTCTTTCTCTCTATCTGTCGCTCGCGTGCCCACAGCCGGACCATCTTCGGCCCAATCCGGCCTCGTACCACTTCGCCTCTCTCTCTATCGTCTTTCTTCCTGATTCCAAGCACCTCTCTGTTGTCGGCGTCACCATTGATCTCCGTCGCTCGTTCCCCACCGTCTGCCGAGCTCCAGAAGGTGCATAAGAATCCCCACGACCCTATCTCCCGTCCTTATACTCCCTCTGTCTCCCTAGAGACTTCCCTCTCTCGATTTTCCCCCTGGTCGAACCCTATCTTCGGCCAGAGCCATCTGGCGCCGTTGTCTCTGGCCACCCCTCGTCCATTTGAGAACACCGACGGGACCGCCGTGCTCGACTCCTTCATCTTCCTGACTTGTGCAAGTCGGAGCAGTCCCTAACGCCGCAATCGATACCTCCTTTCCCGTCACCGGTCATCGCCTCACTGTCGATTTCAGTGCCCTCTGACCTCGCCCAGCCTCACCAACCCCTCCATTCCCTCCATGGTGAGAACCTGCATCTTCTAGTTCCCTCCGTTCGCCCAGTCCATCTCTAGTTCGCCATGTCGCTGAACACTGTCGTGCTCCTCCACCATACAAGCTCTTTGGCACTGCTCTGGCGACCCAAAAGGGGCGGCGCCACCACCGTTTGGCTCCCTGCAACCTCGTGCATCCAACACACATGACCACGCAGGCCCGCTTGCCCTACTCTGTCATCCCGTTTGTCAACTGGGAGGAGCACCACTGCGGTGATGTCATGCCGCCGTCACCATGACATCAGCACATAGTCAACCCAGTCAAAGCCGTGGGTCCCGCTCTATCCACGTGGAGGTTGAGTTGGCACTAGGGCCACTCCGTCGGCCTCTCTTGCTAGCTGTATCCATGGTATAAAAAGTATTTTCTATTTTTGTTTTAAATATCAGAAATTGATATAAACTTGTAAATTCAATAACTTTTATTCTGTAATTCAGAAAAATATGTATAATATATCAAAATGTTCAAAAAAAATAAAATCTACACAATAGAAACATAATCATACATTGTTAAACAACTTCATTGACAAGTATAATTATAATAACATATTGACCCCTCTCATATGAATCCGGAGTTTCCCCGAATTAGGGTTCGCACCCCTCGGAACCCCGAATAAACTGTCGAGCATGTCTTAGGGTTTCAATTTCAATATAATTCAACTTGTCATATCATCATCATCCTTGTTTGATCATTGCATAGATGCCATGTGTTGATTATTTCCTTTCTTTTTGGTATTTGGTTCTTCTCCAGTAGAATACGATATCGGAATCGAGATCGAGTCCAAGATTGAAGACCGAGATCAACACCGTCAAAGCTCCAATACCAATACTTGACCAACTCTAACCAAGTCAAGTATTAGATGTCCGAAGTTCTGCTTTCTGCATATTAACAGGCAAAGGCAAGCGAAACCCCAGACATACATATGAATCCTATGCTCTCAAAGTATTTCAATTCTTGCCATGTGCATATGATTCTAAAGTCTTTTATTGATAGATAGAGTAATCCTATCTGGTGCATGTTCCCTTTAAACCTATAATCCCTGATCCACTGCTCCTAGCATAACTAGGGTTTAGCTTTGTGAGCACTGCTAGAGCTACTTTATCCGTTGTGCTTAGCCATGCTTTAGTAGTTCTGCTAATTCACCTGGTTGATGGATCTGAGCTTCCAATGAACCTAGTTGGATAGGAGAACATGGTATGACTGGTGATGTGATGTAAACATGCTAAGGCCTGTATGGGAGGCCACGTGGGTTGTGGTTTTTGCAGTCCCATACTTGTCACCCTTAGGACCCGAGTTCTTGCCTATGGACCAATATGAGCGTACAGCCACATGGGGGTTTATGGGGACCCCCTTGACCGCAACTTGCCTAGTCTGATCCATGAGTCCATAGTTTGAGGTTTTATTCGGCACCCGCATGGAAAAAGTTTTAGAAAATGGTGCAAGCATATAGGACGTGGCCGGGTGAAGTGTGCACAACACTGAACTAGATCCCGGTACACAGAGTCGAGGACCGCCTGGGAGTATGGCCAACTACCGCAGTCGGGAGCCCTTTTGGTGACTCATGGATTAGGAAATATTAAGGGAAAGGTTTCGGTCGATCACCCTCTATCAGCACACCAAGGAAGTGTGTCAAGTGATGCTAAGAGTCGGTCGGCGCATGTGGGTAAAGTTGTACGCCCCTACAGGGTTAAATCTTTTAGAAAAGCCATGTCCATGGTTATGGATGAATTGGTGACCAGATTCTAAGATCATAGAGAACTATAACCTAATCGTAAAACTTGGCAGATCAACGTGTGCTTAAGGATGCTTCGTCATGGGTACGAGGGGGTGATCCAATTAGAGGTTTGATGATGATCACTTGGTGGATATCAAAAGATGATGATCAATACTTTGGACATGACACTCTCTTATCCCCTTTTAAAACACTCTGATGAGACGAGCTTCTTCTCCCTCCTGTTTTATAAACAAAGACGGCTTTATGCAAAATAACTCCACCAACCATAAGTCTTGCGGAGTACACCCTATACTCACCCTTGCTTTGTTGATCCTTTTGCAGCAGAGTAAGTGTTACAATAGAAGATGATTTCTTTACAACATCGCCATCGACGAGTAGCTTGGGGTTCCCGGCCGATAGCCTGGAATCTATGGAATGGGGCATCATCGTTATGCTTCAGGCCTCTTAGGCCATTTTTTAATTTTGCTATACTTAATAGCATAATTTGCCTTCCATTGTTTGATGGTTGTGCTTAGTGACCTCTGATCTTGCTATAATAATTCTTGTGTCATAGGGTCACTATTGTGTTACCGATTCTCTCTCGGTATGCTTTCGAGATTATGTTAGGCTTATGTTCAGACGAAGGTCTGGGATTTGTCTAGCCTTAATCCCGGGGGTGTCTAATAAGTCACTTGAATTTCCCGAACTACTTTCCTCCGAGATTTTTGTGTTTTTCCTTGATGTGATCTGAACCTGATTTGACGCATCTGCAGATGCCACTGGCATTGCGTTTGACCGCGATGTCTTGGATCATGGGGACCCCCTCGTGGACGCGGTTGCTTCGGTCGAAGAGTGTCCCAACGGATCTTTTGCTGCTTAGTTTCTCTTCTGCGGCGATGGCCCTAGAGCCTTTAGCTGCTTCGGATGCGGCTAATCTTTAGGGTCCTTCTGCTTCTTAGTTGCTCGCATAGAATTGTCATGATTTTGTTGTCTGTCTTGTAATATTTTGTACTTGATAACTGTAACATACCACTCTTTTGTGTAATATAAATAAATACATGTTTGAGCATTACATGCATGCATTATATTTGCACTTTGATTTAATCACATAAGAACAAACAAAACCCTAAAATTTTCTCTCTCAAACCATTCAAATGGTTCTTATACTTTGAAAAGTACCCAAAAGAGTGGAGCCCAAATTGACAAAAAAGTGGTTTCCACATTATTTTATTATGTTTGGATACACTCTAGTATTTTGGAAATATTCAAAACAGAATTTGAATTGAAAATACAAACAGAAAAAGAGAAAATAGAAAAAGAAAAGGTTTTAGCAGAAAAATCTAACCCTAACTCTATCTGGGCCGCAGCCTAGCAAGCTCTCCCTCTCCTCTCCCCTTTTCCTGCCGCCCACGCGCGCCGCAGACAGCCCACCTTGGCCCATCCACGGCCCACCCGGGCCCGTACCGTTTCGTCGAGGCTATCATCATCGACAACCTCTCGCCGTGCCCGAAGCAGCTCGCTGTCGCCGCCGCCCCCGAGCGTCTAAAAGTATCGCTGGTCGCTACTGGACAACCCTAGACGTCCCCCACTTCTCCTCTTCCTCTCCCTCTCTCGCTGCAGCGCCATGGCCGACGAACCCTAGCTACTGCCACCGCTCGTCCTCGCCGTCTTCGGCCGCCCTAGCTCAAGACGACGCCACCACTGGAACCGCCATGTTAGACTCTCTCTTCCTGGCCCCTCCTCTCCCTCACTCGCAACCTCAATCGACCGAATCGAGAGCTCCGACCGCCATCGGTCTATGTCGTTCCCTGCCATTCCCGAGCTCGCCTCTCCTCACCGTCAAGCCCATCGTGCTCACAGTGAGCTCCTCGTCACAACAGTGCCCTCCCCGCTTGAGCCCGACGCCGCCACCGCTGGAGCTCGTCGAAGGCGACGCTCCGGTGACCAATAAGGAGCGGCGCCGCCACTATCGTGCTCAGCGCGTCAGCTCACGTCCAACGCACCCCTTCGCACAGCCCCGCGAGCTCCCTAGCGCCAACCTCGCTCTCGATCTAAGAGCTTGGCCATTGCTGACGTCATGCTGGCGTCAGCATGATGTAGTAAACCATTTTCTTTTGTTTTATTCGTTTTTGGTAATTATTTTCTAAAAAAAATCCCTGATAGGTGGACCCTACCTATAAGATGTTTAATATTTTTCATAAATGTTTTTTGAAATTACTAAAAGTCTGACATGTGGGCCCAACTTGGAAAATAATTTAAATATTCCAAAAATTATTTAAAACGAACTAAAATGGAGAAATTCATAACTAATTCATTTGAAATCAGAAAATACAAATAATATATCAAAATGTTCAGAAAAATAAGAGCTTTACAATAGAAATATAATCATACATTGTTAACCAACTTTCATGACAAGTTTAATTAGAAGAACCAATTGAACCCCATAGGTGATTTCAAGGATCCCCCTGTTCTAGGGTTTGGACCTCTCGGACCCTGTTTAAAATGACCAAGCATGATCTAGGGTTCATTTCAACACTACTTAACTTGTCATATCATCCATATTGTTTGAGCATTGCACATGCCATGTGTTGAATGTTGCTTTTCCTTTTCTAGTGATTGGTTCTTCGTGAATAGGAACCGAACCCGAGGCTGAAGTCAAAGGCACCGAAGAGCAGTACCAGTCCAACAACGGACAAGGCAAGTGAAGCCCCACTCATACATATGAATCCTATGTTTACAAAGTATTTCATTCTCTCCATATGCATTCGGTTCAACAGTATTTTATCAGTAGACAGAGTACTCCTATCTGATGCATGTCAACCTTTGTGAACTAAATACATGATCCACTACTCCTAGCATAACTAGAGTTTGTCTTGAGCATCGCTAGTGCCTCGGTTCATTCAAGCTTAGCCATGCTTAGTGGTCTGATGCTGGTTATTCAGATGATGCACTGGAGCTGCGAATGAATCTAGTATGGTAGGATGTTGTGATATGATCATAGATGGATAATAAAAATGCTAAGCCTTGTATGGGAGGCCATGTGGGTTATGGTTTTTGTAGTCCCATACTTTCCACCCTTAGGAACTGAGTTATCGCCTCTTGAACCAAGACGAGCATATAACCACACGGGGTCCTGGAAACCCCCTCGACTCACTAACTTGCCTAGTAGATTCCATGAGTCACATAGTTCGGTCTTTCCATTCGACATACTCATCTTGGTTGTTCTTGGATGGAGGTGAAGGAGGTGCATTCATAAAAGGTAGGTAAGCATGGCCAGGAACAAGATATTGATGGTGACTCCTTAACGGCGAGTGTGTTGGGAATCCCAAGAGCAAGGTGTGAAGAAGCACAGCAGCAAGTTTTCCCTCAGTAAGAAACCGAGGTTATCAAACCAGTAGGAGGAAGGAAACGTCACACAAGTGTTGCAAGCAACGCGGAGACCTGCACAACACAAACTCAAGACTTTGCCCCAACGAACAGTGAGGTTGTCAAGCTCACCGGTTTGTTGTAACAAAGGATTAAACGTATGGTGTGGAAGGTAATGGTTTGCAGCAAGTAAACAAGTAATAGTGGAAGATGTATCAATGGTAAATATTGGACCGGGGTCCATAGTTCACTAGAGGTGCTCTCCTTAGATAAACAACATGGCATGAAGGGTAAACAAATTACAGCAGGGCAATTGACACTGAGCAAGGCATAAAAATGCAATACTAGTCAAAAAGATCCTATGAGATTTGATTGGGCAATACAACAATATACATAGACCGCCATCCAACTGCATCTATGACTAGAAGTCCACCTTCAGGTTATCATCCGACCCCCCTCCAGTATTAATTTGCAAGCAACAGACAGCTGCTTTAAGCAAAGTGTGTAAGGTAAACAATCTACTTGTTCCATGAATAAGAGACTGTTGTTTTCTCCCTAGTAGCAACAACACATCTACAACCGAAGAGATTTCTGTCACTTCCCTTGGAAACTAGAGGCATGAACCCACTATCGAGCATAAATACCCCCTCTTGGAGTCACTAGCAACTACTTGGCTAAGATAGCTACTAACAACGGAGATCATGAAACATCACAAACAACACAGACATGATAGAATCATAAATACAAAACCATTAATCAATCTGAAATAATAATCTCAATATCCATCGGATCCCCGCAAACACAACTTGCATGATTACAAATAGATTAGATCTTGATCATGAATGGAGCTCACAAGATCTATACATGAAAGCAGTGGAGATACAACCATCTAGATACTACATGGACCCATTGTCCAAGGTGGAACTACTCACGCATCATACCGGAGAGAAGGCCTCCGGGATGATCTCCCCTCCAGCAAGGTGCTGGGAAGAACTTCAGATCCCCCCCGATCTAGGGACGATGGTCGCGGCGTCTATAGAAGGTTTCATGGAATATTGATAGGGTACTTAGGGTTTCTGCATCGGGGGCTTCTTATAGTCGAAGAGGCGAGGCTGGGAGGTGGCCAGGGGCCCCACATGCTACCTAGGCACGGGGCAGGGCCCATCCGTGCCTAAGGGGTCTGGCCGCCATGTCTTGCGTCTTCGTCTCGTCTTATGGATTTGTGTCCACCACGGTAAAATATTAACTTTGGCTTTTGTCCCATCCAATTCCGAGAATATTGATTTTCTGCCTTTCTGGAACCAAAAATAGAAGAAAACATGCAACTGGCACTTTGGCAACTTGTTAATAGGTTAGTTCCAGAAAAGATATAAAAATATCTCAAAGTGTAGACGAAGCAAATCAAAGTTGATACTAAACAAGCATGCAGCATCAAAAATTATAGATACGTTTCCGACGTATCAAGTGAAGGAAATATGCCCTAGAGGCAATCATAGAGATGATTATATTTCATATGTATCCATGAGTTATTGTAATGTTCCTTGAATATCCATATCAGTCAACTTGTATTGATTGGAACATTAAGATGGAGATCATCATGGTGGACAAGTTCTATGGCGATAGAGATCACCATGAGAAAATGGGCCATACTGTGTCACATCTATGTGAATGTTATTCTTATGCGTTTTACTACTATGCATGCTTAGATGATAGAAGTAGAACGATCCCTCAGAAAGTTTAAGTTAAACCATGCCCTCCCAACCAAACCTTGCACCATCCTATGCCATGTACAATCGTTGGTGGGCCTATGAAATTAGGGTGCCACGGTTTTCCTTGGCTGGATGGGTTTGTATCGGATACCTACACACATAAGGGTTGGTGAGCTTGACAAGGTCATCTTAACAGTTAAGGACCTTGGTTCATAAAGGTTGGGCGCCTAGTTTTAACATAGAGATGTCACCCAACAACAAGAGTCATATGTGATATGATTAGCAAGAGTTGCTTACCAATTTACCTTGTCTTCTAGCAGTGATGCTAAAGCTCACTAGTCGACTTTTTAATTGTGGATCTTGAATCACTTAGTATCAATAGAGGGATATTGATTTAAGTGGGAGTATATGCTATTAAATTGTTTAATATGTTTTACTCTTTCATGGTTACATGGCTTAGTATTTTGCATGTTTTCTATTGTAGATCAATGGAACCGAACACTGCATCACCTTTTTCTTTACGTTCGATTCTTGACAAAGATAAACTAAATGGGACAAACTATTCGGACTGGGTCCGTAACTTGAGAATTTTTCTCAGGTCTGATAAAAAGGAAACAGTTCTGGATCCCCCAATCCCCGATGAACCTGCTGATAATGCATCTGCTACCCTCAAGAATGCCTACAAGAGATCATGTGATGATTCTCTTGAGGTTAGATGTCTTATGCTTGAATGCATGGAAACTGAACTCCAAAATAAGTTTGAGGATCACGAAGCGTACGATATGATTGCCGCGCTTAGGGACATGTTCTAGACAGAGGCCAGGACTGAGAGGTACAATGTCGCCAAGTCCTTTGTGGAATGCAAGCTGGCAGAGGGAGCAGCTGTAGGCCCCCATGTGATCAAAATGGTTGGTTACAGTCAGACTTTGGAAAAGCTTGGTTTTCCACTAGGCCAAGAGTTGGCTACTGATTTCATTTTGGTGTCTCTTCCATATAGCTATGGGAAGTTCATTTTGAACTACCATATGCATGGGGTGGAGAAGGGCCTTAATGAGTTATGCGGGATGCTAAAAACAGCAGAAAGTGACATGAAAAAGTGTGCAGGGCATAGCCATGTGATGGATGTGTAGAACAAGCCTAGCTTCAATAAAAAGGGTACTTCTTGGAATAAGAAGGTCAAGGCTAAGGATACGATCCCTAAGCCTGCACCCAAGAAAAAGGCTGGACGTGTAGAAGACACTGAGTTCTTCTTTTGTCATGAACATGGCCACTGGAAGAGAAACTGCAGCAAGTACCAGGCTTCTTTGAAGAAGAGTGGAAGTAAGAGTACTTCCCACTCAGGTATGCTTGCTGTAAATGTTGTGGACATTCTTCTCGCTGATTCCTATGGAAACTCTTGGGTATTTGATACCGGATCGGTTGCTCATATTTGCATTTAGATGCAGGGGCTAATAAGGACTAGAGAAGTGCAGAAAGGCGAAGTGGATTTTCACGTCGGAAATAAAGCAAGGGTTGCTGCATTGTTTGTCGGCGTCATGCAACTTCACCTTCCGTCAGGATTTATTATGGAGTTGAATAATTGTTATTATATTCCTAGTATGGGTCGAAACATTTTATCACCTTCATATTTGATGAGGGATGGATATTCATTTGCGAGTATGAACAATGGTTGTGTAATCTCTAAGAATGATATGTTTATGGCTAATGCTCCCATTGTGAATGGGTTAGTTATTTTAAATCTTGATGATGCATCTGTTTACAATGTTAGTGCTAAAAGGCTTCGGCCTAATGATTTGAGTCCTACCTATTTATGGCATTGTCGTTTGGGGCATATAAGTGAAAAGCGCATGAAGAAGCTCCATGGTGATGGTCTTCTAACTTCGTTTGATTTTGAATCATACGAGACATGCCAGGCTTGTTTACTTGGAAAGATGACCAAGTCGCTTTTTCGGGTTTACCCAAGAGAGCGGCAGACTTGTTGGAACTCATACATAGAGGAGGATATCACTACTTCATTACTTTCACTGATGATTTCAGTAGATATGGTTATGTCTACTTGATGAAGCATAAGTCTGAAACTTTTGAAAACTTCAAGGAGTTTCAGAGTGAGGTAGAGAATCAACGTGGCACGAAAATAAAGGCCTTGTGATCTGATCGTGGAGGTGAATATTTGAGTCACGAATTTAGCAATCATCTTAAAAGTTGTGGAATTGTTCCACAGCTCACGCCGCCCGGAACGCCTCAAAGAAAAGGGGTCTTTGAACGGTGCAATCGAACTTTGTTGGACATGGTTCGATCGATGATGAGCCAGTCGGATTTACCATTATCATTTTGGGGTTACGCTCTAGAAACGGCAGCTTTCACACTTAATAGGGTAGCATCTAAATCCGTAGTTAAGACACCATATGAGATGTGGACTGGAAAGAATCCCAGTTTGTCTTTTGTAAAGATTTGGGGTTGTGATGCATTTGTCAAGCGACTTCAGTCGGACAAGCTAACACCCAAATCGGATAAGTGCATTTTCGTGGGATATCCAAGGGAAACCTTAGGGTATTACTTCTACAACCGAGAATAGGGAAAAGTGTTTGTCGCTCATAGCGGTGTTTTCCTAGAGAAAGAGTTTCTCACAAAGGAAACGAGTGGAAGGTCGGTGCGACTTGAAGAAGTTCAAGATGAGCCAGTCGGGGATGCTTCTACGAGTGATGCTATTGTATCAGAACAAGTTGAGGAACCCGTGGCAATAGAAGCACCACAACCACGAAGGTCGGCGAGGCTCCACGAAGCGCGGGAATTATTATTGTTAGACAATGATGAGCCTGCGACCTATGCAGAAGCCATGAGATCCGAGATAGAGTCCATGGGCAACAATCAAGTTTGTAACTTGGTTGACCTGCCTAATGGTTTTAAAGCCATCGATTGCAAATGGATCTATAAGAAGAAGATTGATATGGATGGAAATGTTCACATCCATAAAGCTCTACTTGCTGCAAAAGGTTTTCGACAAGTTCAAGGAGTTGACTACGACGAGACTTTCTCGCTCGTAGCGATGCTTAAATCTATATGGATAATTCTAGTTGTTTCACATTTCGACTATGAAATATGGCAGATGGATGTCAAGACGGCTTTCCTAAATGGAATCCTAACTGAGGACGTGTATATGATGCAGCCCGAAGTTTTTGTCGATCCAAACAATGCTCGAAAGGTATGAAAACTTCTATAGTCAATTTATGGGCTGAACCAAGCATCTCGGAGTTAGAACATTCGATTTGATGAAGTTGTAAAGGAGTTTGGCTTCATAAAAAATGAACAAGAACCTTGTGTTTACAAGAAGGAAAGTGGGAGAGCACTTGTATTTCTAATCTTATATGTCGATGACATATTGTTGATTGGAAATGACATTCCTATGCTCGAGTCTGTTAAGACCTCATTGAAAATAGTTTTTCGATGAAGGACTTGGGATAAGCGGCATATATTCTAGGCATCAAGATCTATAGAGATATATCAAGGAGGCTAATTGGATTAAGACACGGTACATATATTGACAAAGTGTTGAAACAGTTCAGCATGGAAGAGGCTAAGAAGGGGTTCTTGCCCATGTCTCACGGCATTAAACTCAGCAAGACTCAGTGTCCTTCAACTACTGATGAGAGTGAGCGCATGAGCAGGGTTCCATATGCTTCGGCTATTGGGTCCATCATGTATGCAATGATATGTACTCGCCCAGATATTTCCTATGCTCTAAGTGTTACGAGCAGATACCAGGCTGATCCAGGTGAAGGTCACTAGACAGCGGTAAATAACATCCTTAAGTACTTGAAAAGGACTAAGGATGTGTTCCTAGTTTATGGAGGTGAGGATGGACTCAGTGTAAGGGATTACACAGATGCGAGTTACCTTAACGACTCAGATGACTCCAGATTGCAATCTGGTTATGTGTTTTTCATGAATGGTGGTGCTGTGAGTTGGAAAAGTTCCAAGCAAGATACGGTGGCCTCCTCTTCAACAGAAGCTGAATATATTGTCGCCTCGGAGGCTGCAAAGGAAGCTGTTTGGATTAGGAATTTCCTGATCGCTCTTGTTGTGGTTCAGGGAGCGTCCAATCCCTTGGACGTTTATTGTGACAACAATGGTGCTATTGCACAAGCCAAGGAACCTAGACAGCACCAGAAGAATAAACATATTCGCATGCGTTACCATCAGATTCGAGAGTTCGTTGAGGATGGTAGTGTCATGATATGCAAAATACATACGGACTCAAATGTTGTTGATACTTTTACAAAGCCACTCCCGCAGCCTGCGCATGAGGCGCACACAAGAGCAATTGGTATTAGATACATTTTAGATTGACTCTAGTGCAAGTGGGAGACTGAAGGAAATATGCCCTAGAGGCAATCATAGAGATGATTATATTTCATATGTATCCATGAGTTATTGTAATATTCCTTGAATATCCATATCAGGCAACTTGTATTGATTGGCAATTATGTTAATTGTTTGTGAAACTCTTTACTTGTATGGTTAGTTAATAGTTGTACCTAGTCGGAATTCATGTGAGGACACACGTGAATATTAGACTAGCACATCGACTGGTTAATGACTATGCTTCGCAAGTCATAGACATGGAGATGTCAAAACAATGATGTGGACACATGTTATGAACATGGGGTTGGACTGACCCAACTTGAGACTGACAATTAGACTTGCATCCCTCTCTACACATCGTGTACATTTTGTCCTTAGACCTGAGATTGTCGCATGTACTTGAGATGTGGATCGACCTACTTTGGCGCTATCAGACGCTACTCCATAACTGGGTAGTTATAAAGGTAGCTTTCTGGTTTGTCCTGAAGCATGCTGCAAGGCATGGTCAATCAAGATGGGATTTGCCCCTCTCTACTTGAGAGAGATATATCTGGGCCCCTCGAGTGATCGGATCCATAAATGCATGGGTGCTACATATGGTTAAGAGTTAACCTAGTAAAGGGATTCCGAATCACAGTATCGAGAAAGGGAGGTCAGCTTGGAGCTAGACCAAATATCGTGAGGCAAAGGGAAAGACATGTACTAAACCTTGTGATGGTTCGTTCGATATGATCTTTGTATGCGTTTAGTATTTGGCACGTCTTGCTAGAGGCCTCTACCAACTATTGACAGAATAAGTGTATCCGTGTCATGCCTACACGTATAAGAACCTATAGGGTCACACACTTAAGGGCATGGAATCTTAATGAGGATTAGATCCGAATTAGACCAGGCTTAGGCTACAAATGGGCTGCTAATGTAGAAGCCCACTAGGACGCCTATATAGGAGAGGGTGGGGCAAGCTGACCAGGGTTAGACCATTCCACCCAGCCGCCATTCCTCACGCCTGTGTTGCATGCGCGGACCTAGCAGTCCGGCGTCTGACGCTTCCACCTTGTACGTGTGGATACCTCGGAGGTGCTGCAGCTATAGCACTTGGAAGAGCCGCGCAAGGGGATATGCTCATGGGACGAGGAAGAGGAGGAGACGTAGAACTTCTACACTGCCTCGACGCGCTTCACCAAGTTCCGCAACCGCGCGTCTAGTGGTAATTCTGTGATCTATGGCAATAGTATTCCTGGTTTAAACGGTAGAAAATTTTGATTTGCGCTAGTGTAGCCTATCCATATCCCTTCATCAAGCATCCCCAAGCTTAACTCCTGCTCGTCCTCGAGTAGGTAAGTGATAAAAACAATAATTTTTGAGGTGACATGTACCATGAAAACCAAGATCAAACCATTTGCAAGCAATGAAAGTTGGGATCAAAGAACTCTAAACATGTGCATGAAAGATGGAGTTATAAAAATAGGACATAGTAACTATGCATGCAACATGAAAGGCTACAAACAAAGATCATGAATAACATGAATTGAAAAACGTTTGTTTGTTTCACATACAGAAAACATGGCATAGTGGCAATCATCTTGTCCCTCATAGAGTAGCAAATAGATGCATGGGACACCTTCAAAGTTCACAAGGGTGACTAGAAAAAAGTAGCACAAGAACAAATAATATCACAATATGCATCAATCAATAAGATTTGGAACACTACACACAGAATGACAACTATGATCTCTTAAAGGTGCCTAAAGGTAGAAGGTGGAGACTCAAATAATGGTGGAAGAAAGGCCTTTCATAAAGGAAGCAGGGATTTCAAGTTTCAAAACGAGCTTCCAAAAATTATGGTACTTGTTAGCTTTCAGCCCTCATTACCCCTATCATAAGCATCTTGAAGTGATTAAGGTTAAAGTGAACAAATATGGAGTATATGCTTGACGAAGTATAAGTTGGCAATCTCAAGTCCCTTGAATACGAGGGCCACACCTCATGCTACTCAACTTTAGTCACCTATAAGTTCTTGTCATTGTAAGTATTTGCATATCATAGAGAACCGCCAACGGGGTACCCCTTGCACATGGTACAGGAGCTATCCCATAACCAAAATGACAAGGCAAGTAGACAATGAGCATCTCAGCAATCTCTTTATTTACCATATGCGTAGCTTTTTATTGAGGATGCTTCATAGATAGCTCACTATGGTGATGCTGCAAGTTTCCACCATGATTAGGCATGGCTTAGGATAGCGGCCTAGGCGTTTCTCTAACACAAAATACAAACTCCATGGACTTACAAGTTCCCTCTTTATTTCACACCGGTGACATCCATAGACAAAAGAGCATGATATCAAATGAGTACAGAGTACAAGTGCAATTTTGAAAATGTTCCCCATGACAGCACGGTTCTGCAAATTCCAATGTATAAGTGCAAGCATATACAACAAAGAAGACACAATGGTTCAAGTTTATTAGAGGCAAATAATTTAAAGTGTGCCATCAAGTTTGTGAGGGATTTAATCACTAAGTTTTGACATAACAAAATAGTTTTTAATTGGAAGATAGATGAAAACAAGAATATACTTGGAATGGTGTAACACACCATGCATAGGAGTTTATAGTGGACACTTTGGGAAAACTTGGTTTCTTGGGAGCTGGAAGCATGAGTAGAGCTTACTCATACAAGTGGAGGCTAGCAAAAGACTGGGAGCAACCAACTAAGAGAGCAATAATGGCCATAATCATGCAGTGCAACAAAGCATTACTAATCAAAGCATAGAGTGGTACTACAAGTCAAGGACTGAATGATCATACAGGCTATGGTGACTTGTCATAGTCATAACATGGTGTGAACATGTGCCAAGTCACCCAAGCAAAGCATCAAAGGAGAATACCACAATACTATGATTTTGCATGCTAAAACAACACATAATTTCTTCAAGGCACACTAAGCAATCCTAATTGTTTGGAACAAGACATGCGACATAAATAATCACTAAGCATAAGGTCGAAACAACAGCTAGCATGTCATGCTAAAGTCTAAGTCACAGTTAATGCAAGCTCCTCTTATACTTACAAGCAAGAACTTACTACTCCTTTCCAACACCAAGCAACTTATTTGCAAAACAACACAACAAGAACGGGGGTCCAAACTACTTTATTCAATCAAACTAAACAAACTAAGAAAATCAAACGAAAACTAAGACGCTCCAAGAACAACACAAATGTGCATGAAACAATAAAAACGAAGTGTCTAGACAGACCTGGGCTTTTTATTGATGAAGAAGGGGATGCCTTGGGCATCCCCAAGCTTTGACGCTTGTACCTCTTGGATATTTCTTGGGGTTACACCATGGTGGCTGTAGAGGCCTCAACCTAATATGGTAGATTCCTCCTGTGTTTACAATGCTAGTCCCTGGATCAATAGCTAGCATCCACAGTTAAGATGTAATATCAAGAAACAAAGATCATAATATAACTTTATAACCAGGAATAACATAGATTTATTACATCTTACATAGCTCATATGGCTATTACATTACATTGCAGCGGAATAACTATAAGCATGGGGTCCATCATCTTCAAAGTGCCACAGGCAGATGTTGGTTGTAGATTTTGTAATCCTAATCAATCAATCTTCACTAAAATCAATCAAACCTGCAACATACAAGTTACAGCCACAAAGGTCAATACATTTGAATTGTATTGGCAAGTGATACTATGGTATTATGGTGGAGTCTATCATCTATATGCATTTGGCTAAGTGGAGTTGAGGCTTGCATTGCTCAAAATAGATTTTTCTTATCATTTTGAAAATACTAAATTTTTGCTTGACAAAATCATTTTTCCTCAATCAAAGATTTCAAGATCCTTGTACCAAGCCATCTCTCCATCAATGATTGAAGAATTCAAACAACCCTTGTTCAAACCACAAGATTGTAATTTAGAAATTTGAATGATGAGATTCTTGATTGCTTCCATGTATTGATGCTCAAAATTGTCCTTTACCAGGGACATGGCTAAGTACTTAGATTTTACACTCTGCAGAGGTGGTGCACTTTCCCCACAAGACTTGGTTTCCCAAGACAAGATTTTTCAGAAGCCTTCCCTTAGACCAAAATGGACGCGCTCCAACCTATCAAACACTACCACCCACTGTCCATATGGCTAAGTTCTTGCAACCTATATGATCATGGCAGAGCCCATATTGCCAAGTGGTTGCACTTGAAGCTTCTCAACATTTGACATCTCAATCTCTTTGTGCCTGGGTGGCATACCACAAGTGATATACACAACCCAAGTCCATGGCCTTGTGTAACCACTCAACATATCCCAATCCTTCCATTCCACCCAGGTGATTCATTAACTTAGTTGTTTTATTAGACAAAATCACAAGTCCTCGGACTTAGAATATTTTTCCATAGTGTGAATATATTTTCCACCCATGTTTTCTGTTAGCTAGGCTAAGCTTGATTGTAATAGGAATCTTAACTTAGGAAAATCCTACTAAGGATTCATCTACTAGGTTTTACTATAGCATGATCTATACTTAGCAAAATCCATGCAAGTTTACTTAGCAAAATCACTAATGCATAGTGAAAGTATTGGGATAGAAAGTATGAAGCATCACTTGCCTTTTTGGTAGGGAATGGTGGTTCACTCCTTGACCTTTCTAGTCTCACACTTCACTACAAGTCAATCAAGCAAACACCAATTCAATTTACATTCCAAACAAATAATCACTCAAACAAATTCACACCCACAAGACAATGGAAACCAATTTATGCATGGGAGCATGCACAAGATAGTTTTATTTTGCAAAGGGGTCTCTATGGGGTTTCTAAACTTTGTAAGATCCAAATTGGTCATTTTACCAAAGTGTCAAAGTCATTAGCAAGAGGGTTTTGTCCAAAAACTATTTTAAATCCATTTATCATTTCATGTGGTAAAAAATGTTTTTATTAAGGAAAAACTCTTAAGTTGTTCACCAAATGAGTTGCTAATTTGCAAAACTTGGTGTTTTGAGTCAGTGGGTTTGATCAAACCATTTTCTTAAAGTTTTCTTTCCATAATTATTTTTATAACAAAAACCATTCTTTTTATTTGGCTAGAAAATGGCTAAGTCAAGTAATCCAACCTAAATATTACAAAAATCATTTTTAACACCAAGGGTTGGTTCCTAGGGTCAGTAAGGTCACAACAATCCAATTTGCAAAGGTTTTACTTCAAAATTATTTTCAATAAACAAATTACATTTCTATTTGACTAGAAATGGTTTTAAATTAAAGAATCATTTCTTAATTTCTCTAAATACATTTTTGTGTTCACAAAGTGTTTCCTAGGGTCAGTAGGTTCAAATCAATCCAATTGCCAAATATTTTAACCCTAAATTAAATTTTAAACAATTTTTACATTCATAACAAGCATACAAATGTTTCTGCAATTTCAAACAAGCTAACAGATACTATTTGTCAAACTAAGGCCATGGTTGGCTAGGGCTTGTTCTCCTGAATTCATTGATATAAAATTTGTAAAATTTGGACGTGTGGTTTGAAAGTTACAATGGTTTGAAAATCATAACATAATCAGATTTCAAATCTGTTTTTAAATCGAGCAGGTGACACGCAGCGTTATTCTACTGGTTGATACCGGTTCGGCCGGATCGGCATCATGAACCGCAGGATCTAACTGGAACGTGCAGTGCAGATCGACGCATACCCCTTTGCTCACTTTCTTTCCTAGCCGCTGGATCAAGATCGGACGGTTGCTGCTGCCTGGCGAAGGACTGGCGGCGCGATGACAACGGCGAGCGGCGGAGCGACCAGTTGGCGGCGGCGCTGGCGAGGCAGGAAGCGAAACAGGGAGGGAGCAAGCTCACCGAGGTCGCGAGGATGAGGTGATGTTGTTCGTGTGGTCGTCGTGGCAAGGGGCGCACTGTGCTGGCTTGAATCGCTCGCCGGAGTTCGTGTCCGCGTCGGGCTTCTCTGTTTTTCGTCGGAGGCGATGGCACAAGCCACGGGAAAGCAAGATAATAGTTGCGTTAGATGCGTACGGGGTCGGTGATCGTGTGTGCATCAACGATACGGAAGGGGGTGGTCAGATATTACCTGGAGGACTCGCCGGAAAAGTAGCAGACAACGGCGGCGTTCGGGTGTCGTTGTTGTCGAGGCACTGGGGCGTGCGCGAGCGAGCTAATGCCTCTGGGAGGTTCGCTAGGATGTGGGGATCAGGTGAGGGTGGTCGAAGAGGCAAGGGGCGGTGAGAGGCTGCCGGAATTGATGAGAATGGTCGCCGGAGTCTGCGGCGGTGCAGGGTAAAATCGAGTAGCCTGGGGGCGTACTAGGGTGGGGAACTGAGGGGGAAACCGAGAGGGAGAAGAGGCGGTTAAGAGGGAGTGGTCACTGGTGGGGGTTACTCGGCCAGTAAAGAGGATTCACGCCGGCATTCAACGACAGTAATGGCCAGGGAGGGGGGCGCGATCAGTGGCGGGTGAGGAAGAAGAGGGCCGGTGGTGGGGTCTGGTGTCAGTGAGAAAAGGAGAGAAAGGGGGAGGTCCACCAGTCATAGACTATGCGGGTTGTTTATGCGGTGAAGGAAAATGCTTCAGGGAAAAAGAGGAGGTGGGCTGCGAGTTGGGTTGTTGGGCCAGATGGTGGGCTGGTCGTTTTCTCTTATTTTTTTCTGTTTACTTTGTTTTATTCTTTTCTATTTCTATTTTCTGATTTGATATTCAAACAAATGATTCAATTAACAATGCAAACCATTCAAACAATTCAAACTTGTAATGAGTTTTTGGTTCTGTTTAGTAGCATAAACCAACTTCCAAAATAAAATAATATTTTAAATATTTTTAGGTTCCATTTATTAATTAAATAAAATGGACCATGGTTTATTAATAAAATTAGGGTTTGGTTTATTTAATAAAATCTCCATTTTAAATCCAAATATTTTCAAAACCAAATCAGTAGGTTTTCTTTGGAAATAAGGAATACTTGGAAACTTGTTTAAAACAAAATAACCCTTTACATTAGAGTCCATTATTAATTAAATATAATAGACTTTTCATTATTAAATCAAATAGGATTTGTTCTATTGAGATATTTATTTTGAAATCTAAAATAAAGCCAAAACACTTTAGTAGGTTTTATTTGTGAATATCAAATATTTGGAAAACTTATTTTAAATAATTTTAATAAGTTTTGATGTTTTAATTAAAATGGTAAAACCTTTTATTTGAATAAATTTTGGATATTAATTCCTTATTATTTTATTTAAGCAATACTTTATTATTTTTAAATAAACCTTTGCTATTTTATTTAGAATAAAATGTTTTTAATTCCCAAAGCTTGGCCAAGGATTAATTTGGCTTTATAAAATAATCTTTATTTATAAATTTCTATTTCATTTGAAAACAAATCTTTTCATTTAATTGTTTCCAAATAGTATTTCCAAATGTTTTTATTTTTTCTTTTATTAAATGTTTATCTTTTTAAATCCCTTTAGGTTTATTTTAATTCAAATGGGTTTGAACTTCCAATTGAATTCAAAAAGTTTCTTTTGGCTCTGAAAATCAAACAAAGTTTTATTTTATTAATTCACATTACAAGATTTGGAAAATCTTGGGATGTGACAGGCTACCACCCTTAAAATAAATCTCGTCCCGAGATTTGGGAAGGCTGGGGTTACAAGCAAGTTCAAAACAACTAGGGTACTACCACCCTAAAAAAAATTCAAACAAAAATTACATATTGTCCTTCTTAGGATTCTGGGAAAAATCTCTCTAAGCAAACAGTTGCATGTGTCCTTGGTTTCTTTACTTGATTCATGGGCCAAGGTTGAGATCCTTCATAGACTTGTTTAACTTGTTCTCCATCCTTTCTGGACAATTGTTTGCATAGTGGCCTAGTTCCTTGCATTTGAAACATGTGACAAGGCTGAGATCCCTCATAGGCTGGTTTATCTTATGCTTCATCTTTCCTGGACAGTAGTTTGCATAATGTCCTAACTCTTTGCAGTGTTTGCACATCACTTGGCTAAAATCCTTCCTTATCTTGGGTTTCACTAGCTTTTGTTTGTCTTCTTGTCTCTTCTTCTTTTCTGGGCATTCACTGGCATAGTGTCCCATCTCTTTGCAATTGTAACATTGCAACTGGCTTATGTCCTTCTTCTTATTTTTGGGTCTCTCCAAAGCTAGGAGTTCTTCTAGTTCATGTTCTTCATGAGTGGGAGATCTTTCTCTCTTCTTGAGGCATTGATCTTCATGCTCCTTGGATGCATGATCCTTGTCTCTAAAAACATTGCTAGCTTGGGTTCCTTCTAGAATAACATCTTTGTCATCCTTGTTGTCATTAGCTCTTTGGGAAAAGTTTTCTCCCATGTTGATCATTTGAGTAACCAATCCTTGCAACAATTGGGATTGAAGTTTCAAAATCCTTTGTATAGCTGGGTCTAGTCCATTGTTGTTGGCTAAAAGCTGAGTTGTCTCTTGGCTCAACTGGTTTTGGGTTGCTATAAGTTCTCTCATGTTGTCTTCTTGGTTGGTGTTGGTGTCTCTTAGAGTAGTCATCTGTTTGGGTTGGATTGGGATTAGAATAGGCAAAATATTTCTAAGGAAATATTTCTAATCACACACATCACAATTCACACAAGCAATGTTCAAGAAATCACAAACCAAACATTCACAAACAATTTTTCACTCAAACAACAAAGTTCAAGCACATACCTAGGCAACAAAAATATTTTTGTTACACCACATAAGTTGGTGGTTTTGACTTAACTAAATTATGGTGGTCCATCTATATGGTTCACTTGTGATCTTTCCATCCTTCTTGATTCTTCTTGTATTAGATCTTGGTTTCCTTGAGAAAAACTCTTGGTCACAATACTTCAAAGTTGTTGATGGCTCCTTCTAACTTTTGCATTCCCTCAGTCTCTAATTCTTGAGCAAGATTTCCTTGTTTCACTTATAGTCCTTAGTGGTATCCAAGTTGGAAGTCCTTGGTGAATATGCTGAAGATGTTGAAGTCGTTAGAGTTGAAGATGATGAAGAAGTCTTTTGCACATAGTGTAGTCTTTGGTCATGGGGTAGGTTTTCCATCAAGTTGAAGTAGAAGAGAAGTAGAGTTGAAACCAAAATGGTTGAGGAAAGAATTTACAAGATTTTTGTAAATAAGTTTTTGGAACAAATACAACTCCTATTTTTTTTTCTAAGGGTTTTTGTCCAATCCTAGGTTTACAAATCTTACAGGCAACACAATGCTCTGATACCATCTGTAGAGGCCTCAACCTAATATGGTAGATTCCTCCTGTGTTTACAATGCTAGTCCCTGGATCAATAGCTAGCATCCATAGTTAAGATGTAATATCAAGAAACAAAGGTCATAATATAACTTTATAACCAGGAATAACATAGATTTATTACATCTTACATAGCTCATATGGCTATTACATTACATTGCAGCGGAATAACTATAAGCATGGGGTCCATCATCTTCAAAGTGCCACAGGCAGATGTTGGTTGTAGACTTTGTAATCCTAATCAATCAATCTTCACTAAAATCAATCAAACCTGCAACATACAAGTTACAGCCACAAAGGTCAATAAATTTGAATTGTATTGGCAAGTGATACTATGGTATTATGGTGGAGTCTATCATCTATATGCATTTGGCTAAGTGGAGTTGAGGCTTGCATTGCTCAAAATAGATTTTTCTTATCATTTTGAAAATACTAAATTTTTGCTTGACAAAATCATTTTTCCTCAATCAAAGATTTCAAGATCCTTGTACCAAGCCATCTCTCCATCAATGATTGAAGAATTCAAACAACCCTTGTTCAAACCACAAGATTGTAATTTAGAAATTTGAATGATGAGATTCTTGATTGCTTCCATGTCTTGATGCTCAAAATTGTCCTTTACCAGGGACATGGCTAAGTACTTAGATTTTACACTCTGCAGAGGTGGTGCACTTTCCCCACAAGACTTGGTTTCCCAAGACAAGATTTTTCAGAAGCCTTCCCTTAGACCAAAATGGACGCGCTCCAACCTATCAAACACTACCACCCACTGTCCATATGGCTAAGTTCTTGCAACCTATATGATCACGGCAGAGCCCATATTGCCAAGTGGTTGCACTTGAAGCTTCTCAACATTTGACATCTCAATCTCTTTGTGCCTGGGTGGCATACCACAAGTGAGATACACAACCCAAGTCCATGGCCTTGTGTAACCACTCAACATATCCCAATCCTTCCATTCCACCCAGGTGATTCATTAACTTAGTTGTTTTATTAGACAAAATCACAAGTCCTCGGACTTAGAATATTTTTCCATAGTGTGAATATATTTTCCACCCATGTTTTCTGTTAGCTAGGCTAAGCTTGATTGTAATAGGAATCTTAACTTAGGAAAATCCTACTAAGGATTCATCTACTAGGTTTTACTATAGCATGATCTATACTTAGCAAAATCCATGCAAGTTTACTTAGCAAAATCACTAATGCATAGTGAAAGTATTGGGATAGAAAGTATGAAGCATCACTTGCCTTTTTGGTAGGGAATGGTGGTTCACTCCTTGACCTTTCTAGTCTCACACTTCACTACAAGTCAATCAAGCAAACACCAATTCAATTTACATTCCAAACAAATAATCACTCAAACAAATTCACACCCACAAGACAATGGAAACCAATTTATGCATGGGAGCATGAACAAGATAGTTTTATTTTGCAAAGGGGTCTCTATGGGGTTTCTAAACTTTGTAAGATCCAAATTGGTCATTTTACCAAAGTGGCAAAGTCATTAGCAAGAGGGTTTTGTCCAAAAACTATTTTAAATCCATTTATCATTTCATGTGGTAAAAAATGTTTTTATTAAGGCAAAACTCTTAAGTTGTTCACCAAATGAGTTTCTAATTTGCAAAACTTGGTGTTTTGAGTCAGTGGGTTTGATCAAACCATTTTCTTAAAGTTTTCTTTCCATAATTATTTTTATAACAAAAACCATTCTTTTTATTTGGCTCGAAAATGGCTAAGTCAAGGAATCCAACCTAAATCTTACAAAAATCATTTTTAACACCAAGGGTTGGTTCCTAGGGTCAGTAAGGTCACAACAATCCAATTTGCAAAGGTTTTACTTCAAAATTATTTTCAATAAACAAATTACATTTCTATTTGACTAGAAATGGTTTTAAATTAAAGAATCATTTCTTAATTTCTCCAAATACATTTTTGTGTTCACAAAGTGTTTCCTAGGGTCAGTTGGTTCAAATCAATCCAATTGCCAAATATTTTAACCCTAAATTAAATTTTAAACATTTTTTACATTCATAACAAGCATACAAATGTTTCTGCAATTTCAAACAAGCTAACAGATACTATTTGTCAAACTAAGGCCATGGTTGGCTAGGGCTTGTTCTCCTGAATTCATTGATATAAAATTTGTAAAATTTGGACCTGTGGTTTGAAAGTTACAATGGTTTGAAAATCATAACATAATCAGATTTCAAATCTGTTTTTAAACCGAGCAGGTGACACGCGGCGTTATTCTACTGGTTGATACCGGTTCGGCCGGATCGGCATCATGAACCGCAGGATCTAACTGGAACGTGCAGTGCAGATCGACGCATACCCCTTCGCTCACTTTCTTTCCTAGCCGCTGGATCAAGATCGGACGGTTGCTGTTGCCTGGCGAAGGACTGGCGGCGCGATGACAACGGCGAGCGGCGGAGCGACCAGTTGGCGGCGGCGCTGGCGAGGCAGGAAGCGAAACAGGGAGGGAGCAAGCTCACCGAGGTCGCGAGGATGAGGTGATGTTGTTCGTGTGGTCGTCGTGGCAAGGGGCGCACTGTGCTGGCTTGAATCGCTCGCCGGAGTTCGTGTCCGCGTCGGGCTTCTCTGTTTTTCGTCGGAGGCGACGGCACAAGCCACGGGAAAGCAAGATAATAGTTGCGTTAGATGCGTACGGGGTCGGTGATCGTGTGTGCATCAACGATACGGAAGGGGGTGGTCAGATATTACCTGGAGGACTCGCCGGAAAAGTAGCAGACAACGGCGGCGTTCGGGTGTCGTTGTTGTCGAGGCACTAGGGCGTGCGCGAGCGAGCTAATGCCTCTGGGAGGTTCGCTAGGATGTGGGGATCAGGTGAGGGTGGTCGAAGAGGCAAGGGGCGGTGAGAGGCTGCCGGAATTGATGAGAATGGTCGCCGGAGTCTGCGGCGGTGCAGGGTAAAATCGAGTAGCCTGGGGGCGTACTAGGGTGGGGAACTGAGGGGGAAACCGAGAGGGAGAAGAGGCGGTTAAGAGGGAGTGGTCACTGGTGGGGGTTACTCGGCCAGTAAAGAGGATTCACGCCGGCATTCAACGACAGTAATGGCCAGGGAGGGGGGCGCGATCAGTGGCGGGTGAGGAAGAAGAGGGCCGGTGGTGGGGTCTGGTGTCAGTGAGAAAAGGAGAGAAAGGGGGAGGTCCACCAGTCATAGACTATGCGGGTTGTTTATGCGGTGAAGGAAAACGCTTTAGGGAAAAAGAGGAGGTGGGCTGCGAGTTGGGTTGTTGGGCCAGATGGTGGGCTGGTCGTTTTCTCTTATTTTTTTCTGTTTACTTTGTTTTATTCTTTTCTATTTCTATTTTCTGATTTGATATTCAAACAAATGATTCAATTAACAATGCAAACCATTCAAACAATTCAAACTTGTAATGAGTTTTTGGTTCTGTTTAGTAGCATAAACCAACTTCCAAAATAAAATAATATTTTAAATCTTTTTAGGTTCCATTTATTAATTAAATAAAATGGACCATGGTTTATTAATAAAATTAGGGTTTGGTTTATTTAATAAAATCTCCATTTTAAATCCAAATATTTTCAAAACCAAATCAGTAGGTTTTATTTGGAAATAAGGAATACTTGGAAACTTGTTTAAAACAAAATAACCCTTTACTTTAGAGTCCATTATTAATTAAATATAATAGACTTTTCATTATTAAATCAAATAGGATTTTTTCTATTGAGATATTTATTTTGAAATCTAAAATAAAGCCAAAACACTTTAGTAGGTTTTATTTGTGAATATCAAATATTTGGAAAACTTATTTTAAATAATTTTAATAAGTTTTGATGTTTTAATTAAAATGGTAAAACCTTTTATTTGAATAAATTTTGGATATTAATTCCTTATTATTTTATTTAAGCAATCCTTTTTTATTTTTAAATAAACCTTTGCTATTTTATTTAGAATAAAATGTTTTTAATTCCCAAAGCTTGGCCAAGGATTAATTTGGCTTTATAAAATAATCTTTATTTATAAATTTCTATTTCATTTGAAAACAAATCTTTTCATTTAATTGTTTCCAAATAGTATTTCCAAATGTTTTTATTTTTCCTTTTATTAAATGTTTATCTTTTTAAATCCCTTTAGGTTTATTTTAATTCAAATGGGTTTGAACTTCCAATTGAATTCAAAAAGTTTCTTTTGGCTCTGAAAATCAAACAAAGTTTTATTTTATTAATTTATTTTCACATTACAAGATTTGGAAAATCTTGGGATGTGACAGTGGCATCCCCAAGCTTGAGCTTTTGTCCATTCTTCATCTCATTACATCACTCTCTCTCTACACCTGAAATTGTTTTCCTTCATACAAAACTTCACACAATCTTCATTAGCAACATTAGTTTATTCAAAAGATATTAGACCTCTGGCAAAGATTTGGAACAACAAGGCTTTTCACTAAAAACACAAGCTACTGTAGTCACTCCTTCAAAAATCTCAATTCACCAAAAGAGAACTCATAAAGGAATCAATAAGAAGCAAATGCAAATAATGGCAGAAATCTGTCAAAACAGACCAGCAGGTAGAAACCAATTTTTTCAAAACTCCTTTGTTGCTCAAATAAAGAAGTGTTAAACTAAAGAAAGTTAGATAACATGCTGGGGGATTTATTCGTAAAGTTTCAGCTCAATCTGAGTTACAGAGACTCCTCCCAATTTTTTTGGTGGAGGACAGAAATCTGTTTCAGGACAACAACTCTCCAAATCTTACTTCCCTCTCATTAGAGGTCATCCTTGGCACAAAAAGCAAACAAAAAGGATAAGGGAGAGGTTATTACTGCAGTAATAACTTCCAATACTCAAGGAAACTCTTGGTTTATCTCCCAACAAGTACTTTTCTTTAACGCCTTTAAGTTAGGCACAAGAAGCAAGAAGAATCAAGTATTTTAAAATGAATCATTACCCCTCTTGTTATTTCCTTTCTTACCTTTCTTCTTCTCTTTAGGGAAGATATGTGTAACATCCCAATTTCAGCAACCCTGATTAAATGTCCAAAAGGCAAAAATTAGGGGGAACAAAAACTTTTTCTTGCATTGTGTGCTTACTTGTTTGCTTGTGCTCAAGCAACTGTTTGTGTATTAGTGTGTACTCCTCATCTCAACACTAGTTTACAAAAAGCTATTTTACAAAAGAGATGTCTTGGCTCATCTTTCATATTCTCAAATGTTCTGGCATTTCAAACCTGAGCCAAGATGACTCTGACACAACAAAATACTTTGCTAGTTTCTGTTAATAAAACGATGGAGATATATAGATACTCTCCTTATGTTTCAATACAGAACCTTCAACTACTCTTATCTCTAGGTTCTCCAAAAACCTTTATTAAAAACCTTTCTATTCCAATCTTGGTAGGAATACCAAGATGATCCTATCTTACTTCAAGATACACCCAACTAAAAATACCCAACCTTACCTCAAGCTAGGCTTGATGGTAACCCTAGTAGTAGTGTATAAGTGACAAGATGAATTGCCTTGACTGTTGTTTAATGAATTGCCTTGATCAGCTGGTTGATGAATTGCCTTGATCTGCTGTCTGATGAATTGCCTTGATCCGCGGACTACCTTGTTTGCTTAGGAACTAGATTGAGCTAATCTATTAGCTCATCCCTTAGGACCCAATCCTTGTTTGTGATCATTAATCTCAAACTAAGCATCCAAATCTGGATCTATCCTAAGCCCCTAAAGTAACCATCTCATCTCCTCCACAGCTCAATCCAAGGAAAATCCCTCTTGATGGTTTCCAACCCAGTAAGAACCCATCCAAGTTTGGAACCCATCTACTAAACCTATACCTCAACATAAACCACTTATTGGGAAGGATAAATGTCACATACCAAAAATTTCCAAATTTTTAAATGTGAAAAATAAATAAACAAAATAAAATTTTGATGAAATTTAGGGTGAGAAGAAACTTTTTGATTCCAATTGGAAACATCAAAACCTATTTTGATCAAATAGAATCCTAAAGGGATTTAAAAAGTTAAACAAATAATAAATAAAGTGATAATAGTTGGAATCACCATTTTTGGATCTTTAAATAAAAAGATATGGTTTTTATAAGCAAAGATAGAAATATTGAATAAGGACTATTTTTTTTAAAAGATCCAAATTAAATCTTGGCCAAGCATTTAAAATAAAATATTTTGTTTGATAAAAATAGTAAAGGTTTATTTAAATAAAACCATGAGGATTTATTTTTATACAAATTTCATTCAAGTATAGAATTTTTCCTATTTTGAATGAGCAGTAAACTTAATAAAGTATTTTATTTCAAAGTGTTATGTTTTTAGTAAAACCTACTGAAAAGGTTTTGGAAAATTTTAGAAAGTCAAATAGAGCTTTAAACATATTTGAATCCTATTTGAAATAAAGACTAAAGCCCTTTTTATTTATTTTTAATAATTAATAAATCCTAAAAAGAATTATTTTATTTTGGACCTTGGATTATGTTGTTAAACAGAATTAAACTATACCTAAAGTTTGGTGGAAGTTTGAATTCATTTGGAGTTTGAATTGTTTGAATTAAAATCAAAACAGAAATTCAAAATAGAAAAAGAAAAAGCATTTCTGTATATAAAAAAAATGAAACTAGCCCAACCCATCTGGCCAGCCCAGCAAGCCCACTCGCAACCCATCTTTTCCACCCCGCAGTGAAACATTTTTCACTCAGAAAAGAACCCACCCTGTCGCTGACAACAGGACCCCACAACCACTCCCTCAGTCACGCTGACGAACGGGACCCACTGGCCACCTCATCGTCATCAACCCCGCGTCGATCGTTCCCCTCGCCGTTTACTGCCGTGTTTAATCTTCATGAATTCGTGTTGATGGCCGGATTAAACTCGCCAGTGACCACACTCGATTAAACGCCTCGCCCTCCTCTCTCTTTCCCCCAAGCCACGCTCCCTCTCGGCCACCAGGCTGCACGAATTACACGCCCAAGCAACCACTGCTCCGACGAGCTCCTCCGTCGATTCCGGCGAACTACAACCGCCCCTCGCCTCCCACTGCACGCAGGATTGCTCCCTATCTCCTGGGGCATCTCCCAGTGCCGCTCGTTAGCTCGCGCGAGCATCGTAGCCTCGGCAACCTCGACACCTGAGCGCCACTGTCGTCTGCCGTTTCTCCGACGAGCTCCCCTGGTAAGCACAGACCGCCCCGAACCTTCCCATTGATACTCCCAGGATCCCCAGCAATGTACACAACTAACCGCGTGCTCCATTCGTCTTGGCGCGCTCGCAAACTCCGTCCATGTCGACAACCAGACGAACCCGACGCTGCCGCTAGCTCCGGCGAGCAATCCACGCAGCTCCAATGCGCCCCTCGCTAAGCCGACCACACCTCAAGCTTCACCACAACCACGCGAGCACGGTGAGCTACTCCTACCTCTCCCTCACTTCCTGAATCATCGCCAACGCCACCGCCAGAGCGCCGCCGCCGCGCGCTGCCGTCGAGCGCCGCCAGTTTCTAGTAACCTCGCAGTTGCCGTTAGATCTAAAACGTCTGGTTAGGATTAGATTATAACGAAGGGGTATCGTGTGCTCTATGCCGCACGATCTCATTTAGATCCAAAGATCCACAGAGCGCAATCCGCACGAAGCGGTACCGTCCAATAGAATCAAGCCACGTGGACAGAGTTTGATTTAAAACTGAAATTAGAATCTATTGGTTATGCAAACTTGTAAAATTCATAACTTTAGTTCTACATGTCCAAATTTTGCAAATTTTATATCAATGGATTCAGCAGAACAAGAACTTTGCAACCATGCACTTTGTTTAATGTTTTGCTTCCGTAAAATTGGTTTAAATTGCAGAAACATGTGTAGGCATAATTAGAATATAAAAATTGTTCTGGATATATTTTTAAGGTGAAATCTTTGCAAAATGGATTGTTTTGAACCTACTGACCATAGGAACCAACTTATGGATTTAAAAATGTATTTTGTGAAGTTAAGGAATAAATATTTGAATTAGCACATTTCTAGTCAAATAAAAAAATATTGTGTGGTTTACAAATGAATTTTGAGTAAAACCTTTGGGAAATGATTTGATTCAAACCTTCTGACCCTGAACACCAAGTTTTAAGATTTAGGAACATATTTGTTGAACCATATAAATTCATTACTTTGCTAAAAGATATTTTCAACAACATAAAATATCACCTTATCATGATATTTGGTATATGAGGTGAAACCTTTTGCAAATGGTTTTACCACTTTTGTAAACGACCACTTTGAGCTTTAAAATGTTTAGAGCCTAGTAGGAACCACTTTTCCAAATAAAACTATCTTTTGCATGCTTGCATGCATGACCTTGTTTTTGTTATTTTATGTGGTGAAATGGTTTGAATGCTAGTTGAATTTGTGTTTGCTTGATTGAATTGTAGTGAAGTTATAAGAGTGTGATATTTGCAATATCAAGAAGTGAACCAACATTCTCTACTAAAAAAAGGCAAGTGACACTATCATCCAAGTCCTACTATTTTCATTACACTTAGTGGATATTTGTAACATGCATGATAAGGACTACTATATTTTATGCTATGCTAAATCCTAATAGGATACCCTTATATTTTCCTTAGTGGAAACATTGTGTTGTAGTATGCTTAGCCCTGCTATATATTTGGGATGGGATACATGATATGATTATATGAAGTGTTGGAAAGATGTATGTTTTATATAATAAAACAAGTACTCAATGAACCACCTAGGTGGACAAGGATACTCAAGATTTGGACAAGGTGGCAACAAAGGGAACCATGTTTATATGGCTATCTTTTTGTGTGTGCACTAGAAGAAAACCACCCAGGGACTTAGAGATTGAACATGTTTCTCGTACAGTGGTTTCCGTGTACAGCCACATGCTAAATGGGCTCTGGCTTAGTCAACTACATAGTGGAAGAACCATGCATTGGCATCTTCAGGTTAACTAGAATTGTGTAAGGGAAATATATCCCTACATTGATGCCTGGTGGACAAGCTAGCATTGTGTATTGGGAGGACTTCTATGGAAAGACTTTGTCACATTCTCGATCTGCCAGTACTCCATTTTGGTGAGTACTTATCCAGTGGCCACTGGTGGCATCAAGACGAGATTGTGTCATGTGGGTAAAGTGTACAACTTCTGCAGAAGATCAAAATTCTAAGTACTTAGCCGTGTCCCCGGTTATGGACAATTCTGAGCAACTAAGGCCTGAAGCTATGGAAGATCTCGACATTCCAATTTCTCAAAGTTAAAACTTGATGGTGACAACAAGGGATTAGAAGCACTTGGAGTTTTCCAAGGAGTTCAGAAAGATTTGACAAAAGATCAAAACTATTTTGAAAAGATAGGATAAAACTATATTGCTTTCTACAAAAGAGCCTAAACCCTACTTAGCCAAATATGGATGTAATGATAGGATCCACTTATTTCTACATAGTAGTGAAACTTGCTAATACAATTCAAATGTATTGACCTTGTGGCTGCAACTTATTATGTTGCAGGTTTGTTTGATGTTAGTGAAGTGTGTTGAATAGGATTACAAGTCTACAACCAACATGATTGCATGTGGCACTTTGAAGATGAAGGACTCCATGCTATATATTCTGCTGCATTGTAATGTGATAGCCAAATGAGCTATGTAAGATGTAATGAATTATTTTATTCCTAGTTGTAATGTTGTATTATGACCTTTGTTTCTTGATATTACATCTTAACTGTGGATGCTAGCTATTGATCCAAGGACTAGCATTGTAAACATAGGGATCTCTACCTTATTAAAGGTTGGAAACCTTACAGATGGTATCAGAGCATTGTGTTGTCTGTAGGATTGTAACCCTAGGATAGGACAAAACCCCTTAGAAAAATAGGAGTTGTATTTGTTCCAAAACTTATTTGCAAACAATCTTGTAAACTCTTTCATCAACCTTTTGGTTTTGATTCTACATCTCTTCCTTTTCAAATTGATGGACAAAGCATTCACCATGAACAATGACTTCAATTTTAGTTTCACCAAGGATTTCACTAAGGACTACAAGTGAGAACCAAGAGACATTAGATTTCCTACCAAAACATTGATATCAAGTTAGTGTATGGATCATATTGACCTATGAGGTATGACCATACCAAGTTAATCATTTCAAGAAAACTTGTTGTTTCCTTCAACTCATGAGTTAAGCTCATAAGTTGTTAAGTGGATAGTTGCTTGTTGATTGCTTGATTGTTTGATTGAACTTGGTTGTTTTAAGTTGTGTGTTAGAACTTCCTTAGGTCTATCTGTCATTACTTATCCCTATCAAACCAACAGATGCCTCCCCGTCGTGCCAACCCCAACCAAAACAACAAAGCCAACATCACTCCTGAGATGCAGCAGATGATGACAGCTCAGACACAGCTGATGCAGATGATGACCATGTTCATACAACAACAACAACAACAACAACAACAACAACAACAACAACAACAACAACAACAACAACAACAACAACAACAACAACAACAACAACAACAACAACAACAACAACAACAACAACAACAACAACAACAACAACAACAACAACAACAACAACAACAACAACAACAACAACAACAACAACAACAATCAGAATAATCCTCCAGCACATGATATGCTCACCAGGTTTCTGAAACTAAGGCCTGCAAGGTTCTCTGGGACAACTGACCCAATGTTAGCCAATGATTGGTTACGTTCGGTGAATAAGGACTTAGTGACTGTTGGCTGCACCAACGAGGAAAATTTGCAACATTTCTGCTTGAAGGACCAGCAGCAACATGGTGGGACAACTTTCAGATCACCACTCCCCTTGAAGATGTGACTTGGGCTATTTTTGAGGATGGTTTCCTTACAGCTCACATCTCATCTGGAGTGATGAACTTGAAGAAAAAGGAATTCCAAAATCTGAAACAATGTCACCTCAATGTGGCTGAGTATATTGAAGAATTCAACAATCTGGCACGCTACGCACCGGATGAAGTTGATATCGATGCTAAGAGAAAGGAGAAATTGCTTGAAGGACTTAATGATGAGTTGAACCTGCAGCTAGCTGTTGCCTATGTCCCAACTTATCAATCACTCTGTGACAAAGCCACCATTTTGGAAAACAAGATGAATCAAGTTGAGAATAGAAAGAGGAAGCATAAACTCAAGTATCACTCAGGATCATCACAAAAGAAGCATTCATTCAAAAAGAGCAATGAAGATTCTGAACCACATCAGTATCACCACAACATAATGGAAGTGATAATAATGGAAATGATACTGACAATGGAGATGACCTTGGTCAGAACCAACATGACACTTTCAGGAAGAAAGATATTAGCCAGTTGCAGTGCTATAATTGTAAGGAACTTGGACACTATGCATCAGACTGTCCTGAGAAGAAAAAGAAAAAGGATGCTAGAAGATCCAATGGAAATGACTCCAGTGATATCCAGAAAGGACATGTGAACCACATTGACATGGATGAGAACTTTGAAGAGATAGAAGAAGTGGATGTCAGGAATTAGTTAACTCAGAAGAATAAATAAGGATTCCTTGTCTGGATATCAAGTGTTGAACCCATGGTCAAGTGAACCATCAATGTAACCCTATGAGACTTTCTTTTAAGGGTGGTAGTACCCTAGTTGCCTTCAAGCCAACCTGTAACCCTAGCCTTCCAAAATCTCGGGACGAGATTTCTTTTAAGGGTGGTAGCCTGTCACATCCCAAAATTTTGATGAAATTTAGGGTGAGAAGAAACTTTTTGATTCCAATTGGAAACATCAAAACCTATTTTGATCAAATAGAATCCTAAAGGGATTTAAAAAGTTAAACAAATAATAAATAAAGTGATAATAGTTGGAATCACCATTTTTGGATCTTTAAATAAAAAGATATGGTTTTTATAAGAAAAGATAGAAATATTGAATAAGGACTATTTTTTTAAAAGAGCCAAATTAAATCTTGGCCAAGCATATAAAATAAAATATTTTGTTTGATAAAAATAGTAAAGGTTTATTTAAATAAAACCATGAGGATTTATTTTTATACAAATTTCATTCAAGTATAGACTTTTTCCTATTTTGAATGAGCATTATGTAACATCCCAAAAATATCAAACTTAGATCAACAAAACACTAATCCTAAAGATTAGGGTTAACAAAAACTTTTCTAAATCAATTCATGAAAGCATGTATATGTGTATGCATGAATTTTGAAATTCTTTAAAACCACTTTGTTTGTGTGATCCATTGCTTGTAAAATGTTTCTTAGGTGAAAAGAACATCATCTAAAACATTCCCCACACTTTTCCTAAAGAAAAATAAGTCAAAACCAATATATTAAGTGAATGGTCATTTTGACCAATTTAACTCCCATGCCTACTTTGGCTGTCTCAAACTTTCAAAACCTAACAGAAACTTTTCTGGATCTTTGCACCCCTTGAATGTACTCATAACAAAGTATCAAGGCCCACCTTGTGATCATCCAGAAACTTTCAAATGCATAGTTTAAATGACAACTCAAAATTGAATCTTCTTCATATGGGAAGATCCCACTTTTTCAAAACCCACTTAAACAAGCTCAATTTTCAAAACCCAAGCATCTGAAGACTCACCAGAACCAATCTAGCAAACCCACCAAAAATCATTTCAAAATTCAAAACTTGATTTCATGCGGCCATTTCATCAAACAGGTTGCAGACACAAATCAAACAAAGCCACAAACACTATAGTGTGCAGTGTTTTGAGCCTAACTTGTTCCCTAGTTAGCTCTCACACAATCCAGTAGATCATCTAGCAAGGTTAGACCAGCACTAGCACCCCTGTGAGCTTGCCATTGCCATTAATGGTGAACAGCCGAGCACCTCAATGCCACCCCATAGTCGACAGCAGGCTAGAGGAAGAACTAGCCGTGCCAACCTTGTCTGGGAGGCAGCCCACCGTCCACCGCCACTGCCTGTCCCAGCCGCGAGCGTTGCCAAGCCCTGGACCACGTGCACAAGACACGCCCAGACTATGCCGAGCGTGCGCCAGAGCGCCACCCTCGACCATCACCCACAGACCGCGCGCCGCCCTCACCGCGCGCACACACGATCACCACCGACCCAGGAGACCGCCAGACATCCCTGTTTAACGCCCCGCGCCATACAGCCACCGCCCGCCGTCGAGAACGCCGCCTCTGCCGCGCAGAGCACCGCCCGTTCCAGACCAAACCACACCACCCCATCCCTCGCGACCATGTCGTTGAGCATCGCCAGGAGACACAGCACCGTCCCCTACCCTTGCCCATGCCATTAGCTGCCTGTAACATCGCCTCCGACGAGCTCACCTTGCGCCCCGGCAGTCCCCTCGCTCGACTATAAATAGAGGCCACCCCCGCACGATTTCTTCACACCATCTCACTCCCCTCTCCTCACTGATCGTGCCACACCATTCTCAGAGCAAGGCGAGCACCACCCCGCCGGAATTTCACCGGAGCCTGCCGCTGCCGGAGAAGAAAGGAGCCAGCGATTGGAGCCGCCCCAGGAGAAGCCACCAGTACCCGGAGGTTCGCCGTCATCAACTTCGTCGTTCGCCCGCCTCGCCGACCCTCGCCCGTACCCCGGTGAGCTCCCAGCACCCCTCACTGGCCGCGCTAGGTTTCGTTCTCGCCGGAGCTGTCTCGCGTCGACGATGACCCTCAGCCGTTGAATTAGAACCAGATCGAACGAATCACGTTGCCCCATACCGCTTCGCCCCGCCCCGTGTCACTGACGAGTGGGGACACCCACTTAAGCAGCCCGCGGGAGCACTGCGCTTAGCAGGCCGGCCCGTTAGAATTTCCCGCGCAGCCCAACAATTCAAATTAAATCTTTTCTTTTTAATTTCAAACACACTTCTGTACCCAACTTAAAAAATCAACCCAGTTCGATTTAGTGCACCAAATTAGATGAAACCAATTTTGTTGGAAAGGTCTGTGAATGCTTAATCCAAGCCCGTTGGATTCAAGTCATTTGGATCTGTAGATCACCCTTAGCAAAAATGACAAGGCAGAAGCTTTTCTGCATTCAAACATTTTTCAAATTTAAACCACAATAGCTTTTGAGTTGATTCCAACTCTCAAAAATCACTTTCAACCATACCTTTCAGAATATATAAAAATATATATAGGTTACTTGCAGAAATAATGTTCAAGGAATAAAAGAATGCTTCATAAGCATTTCTAGCCACTTTAATTAATTAAAATAAAAGGGTAAAACCTTGTTAAATTGTGACACCACTTTAAATCACATTCCCATGGACTACAACATGTGGTGATGACATGTGTCAACATGATCCCATGTTTAGTTTGGAGAATATTAAATCTTAGGTAGTTTTTCAATGAGTAGAAATTACTTTTCTAATAAGAAGACTTAAACCAATCCTTAACCTTGTAATGTTAGACATGATGCTAGATCATCTATAGGACCCTTGTGTGTGATGATTGCAAGTAGTTAAGTATTGTTTGGTGATTGTGTACCTCGTATTTATTCATAAACGCTAGTACCGACCAAGGCTACGAGGAAGAAGGAGGATACTACGAAGAGGAAGCCGAGGAGAACTTCAACCACTGCTCTGCACAAGGCAAGCCTAATACTACTAGTGAATGTGCAAGCTTATACTGATATTGATGCAAGCTATACTAACCAAGTTTACCAATGCAAGCTAACACTTGCAAGATACTATACCTATGCAAGCGCATAAGACACCCTATTGTTGCCACAACCCATGCTTGTGATATGATTACTATATGCCCTAAGCGTATGTAACCATACCCACTTGCTAAACCAATCCTAGTTTTATGGCAAGCTTCTTACTTTTTTTTCGTTATCACAGTTTACTTAGAGGCTACCCAAGAATTTTGGTAGATACTAGACAGTTGTGCTGAAGGTTGCATAAAGAACATTAAATTTGGCCTAAGCTAGAAACCTTGATATCAGCTTATGGTATAAGGTTGGACTTAGTTGCAACTCCACTAGTTACCACCCCTCTATTAGTACTACCCCACCTGTAGATGCTAGTGCTAAGCATAAAACTTGATCAACTTTAGATGGGAATACTTGGTGGAAAAATGGTTATGAAAACCTTGGAATGATGGATCATTCTATTGAAATGTTTTGGACATGTGTTTCCAAACACTTGATGATTTTGGTGATGAAAATGTTGAGGAATGAGCCTTAGCCCTTTATAAAACTGATGGTTGTCTGGATGCGATACCATTCCAATTTTATCGTACAACCACAATACCCGAATATTGGGTAGGGCTTGACTGGAAACTTATATACCTTAGTATTAGTTCCCTCACGGCCAAGGTCTGAGCTAAGGCTACCTTGTGAAGATTGTCCACCTGTGCAGTACCCAAGATGACAGTGGTCATGGTTGGGAGGCCAAACTCACAGGAGAGGTGCTTATACTAGGGAGTGTAAATGGAAGGTTAGGATTGATTATCCGCATACTGAGTATGGTGAATTCAGGATTTGTTCCTGACGGATGTATCGAATGTTGTGGTGAAAGTGTACAATCTCTGCAGAGTGTCAAACTATTTGAATAGCCGCGTCCGCGGTTATGGACAGTTGGAGTGGCCATACTGTTCCCCCGTCAGACTTTTCAAAATGACTTGTGAACGACTTGAGACTTTGGCTTGACCACAACAGAGTTGTGACTAGAAATACAAGATCCCACTTAGGAGTTATAAAATTGTGACTAGCTTGGGAACTTAGTAGTATAAATCTGGCTTTTGCAAAACAACCCTAGAGCCTAGTGTCCTATTATCCAAAAACCCCTTTTTCTTGTTAGTATTAGTTTGCGAGTACTTAAAGAGTACTCATGGCTTTGTCCCTGGCTATTCCCATGGCCAGACTATGAAGAGGAGTACCTGGAGGATGGACCCCAGGACGGTTACGACAACTAGGATCATCTCCCATCGTCAGCATTGCCTGTGACCCCGAAGATGGAGCCTCGCCTACGCTACCGTTACGATTCCGTATTCTGCTGCTTGATGTTGTATTAAGGACTGGATCATGAGATCCCTATTTTTGTAAGAACTTATGTATCGTTGTAATGGATGAAGTACTATGGTATCCAATTCTGTTATGTCTCGCAAAAATGGTAATCCTGGGATTGCGATGTATGGCATAACAGGCATCTAGGATTGAAAAATTCGGGTGTTGACAAGTTGGTATCAGAGCCATCCTGACCATAGGAGACCCTAGTTAGAGTGGACGCTGAACCAAAAACTTAGTTTCAACACTCAAAAACAAAACTATTTACGAAAGCTTATTCTCATTCTTACCTCTTAAATTCTTTAATAAACTTCAGGTACCTCAAAAACTCTTGCAAAATATATAAAATTTTGACACACTTTATCACTTTGCTAAACTACTCATCCTCTATTTTTATAGATGGACGTGAAGTACAGCAAGTTTTACCAACTCGGAAATGGAGGAGACCTTATCTTTGAGAGGGATCTGGATCAGCTTTCGGAACTTTTGGAGCGCCCGCATCCCGAGTTCTTCGGAGCTCAGCTCAATGATCAAGGGGGAGAAGATCAACAGTGGCTAATTGTTGCAAGCCTCCGAGGAAAGATTGAACCTCCCACTGCGGAGGGAATTCAGTTTACCTTGAGGGAAAACAACTGGCTCGATGGACTTGCCAGAGCAATGCAGGAAGCTCTTTCCCGTCTGTGTGGGCAGAGCATCAATCAGATCAAGGGTACTCGCTTTGAGTTTTGCCCAAGACGTGATGCAAATGGTCAACCACTGGAAGCCCCATACCACCCGAGCTGAAGACCCAATTGGACCACCTTAGCTTCATGATGTATGATCGTCAGCAGGAACTGGAAAACTGCCGTGACTATTGCAACCACAAGTCTGACATCATCAAGACGAAGGATCAGACCATCGCCATGCTAGCAAAGGATCGCAAGTCTCGCCGCCGTCATCTTGACAAGAAGGAGCGCATTATTGCCCGTCTTCGCCATCGTATCTCAGCTCTGGAAGAGACCATCCATGAGAGAGGCATGCAGTTAGAGGAAAGGGAGAATGCCGGAGAAGATCTTCATGGATACCCTTACTCCTATCTCAGCGATGACGATGATTTTCTGGAGGATCAGGCCATGGACTTCTTCACCGATGAGGATGATTTCGCCTTCATCGATGATGCGGAAGATGATGAAGCCATAGACTCCGAGCAGTAGTAGCACTGAGCACTAGCATAGTGAGTAGTAGTCGGTCCCACTGTATCGTAGTTCCCAGAATGGTTCTTAAAACCATCTGTTTTGCTTTGTTGTGGTGTGTGTTGTACTGTGTGCTATGAGTGAATGAATGAAAAAGCAAGTTGCTAGAAAACTTGAGTCAAACTCTAAAAACTTTTCAAAGACCCAAAACCTTAGAAATTTCCCTCTTTTCTCATGATCTATATCAATCTTCAGATGCCACGTGGAGGAAGTGGTTCAGCCCCGGACCCAATGTTGCAGATCCTGCAAGTGTTGACTTCTGACCGCGAAGCTGAACGAGAGGAACGGCAAGCCAACCTAGCCACTCTGCAATAGATAGCCCAGCTAGCCCACAACAACCAAGGTCATGGAAATCAGGACAACCACGGATCTAAGCTCAAGAATTTCCAGAATACCAACCCACCCGTTTTCACCAAGTCAGAAGAACCCCTAGACGCCGATGATTGGCTGCAAACCATGGAGAATAACTTAGAAGTATCCGGAGTAGAAGCCAACGAGAAAGTCTTGTTTGCCACTCATTATCTAGCCGGAGATGCCAGGGCATGGTGGAACAGTGTTCGTGCAATGACCGGAGGCCAAATGATGACCTGGGAGGAATTCAAGGTCAAGTTTAGCAGAACCCATGTGCCGCCAGGTTTGATCAAGAGAATGAGAGACGAGTTCAGAGAATTGAAGCAAGGAAGGATGACTGTAGTGGAATACCGTGACAAATTTTTGTCATTAGCTAGGTACGCCCCAGATGAGATAGAAACCGAAGCCAAGAAGAAAGAAAGATTCCTGGATGGTCTGCATGACGAGATGCAGACAGTATTAGTCAATATTCCCTTTGCTGATATTGAAGCTCTTGTCGACTCCGCTATCCAGATGGAAGGAAAGATCAACCAGGCCAATGAGAACCGCAAGCGTCGCATGATGCATCAACCAGGAACCCATCAGACCCCAAAGTATCGCCCCAACCCATCTCCAGGATTTGCCCCAAGAACCAACAGACCCCCTATGACCCGTCCGAACTATCCCAACCGTGGAAACCCTAGACCTGGAGGAAATCACAACAACCACGGCAATTCTAGCACTTTCACCCGTGCCCCACCCAAGTTCAACACCAATCATGCTACCGCCAACCCCAATACTTCCCCGAGGACTGGAAGCAACGTTGTGCCTGTCGCAGCCAAGGACAAGTCACAAGTGACCTGTTATGACTGTGGAAATAAAGGCCACTATTCCAATGAGTGCCCCAACAAGAAGAACGTTACAGCCCCTAATACCAATGTCCCAGCCCAGCAGCAACGTCGTGTCCAGCCAGGGAGAAGATTTGCCCCAGGAAATTCACTCAACCGCAATGGCCGCCTTCTTCTCATGCATGCTGAAGAAGCTCAGGAAGCGCCAGACGTCGTGCTGGGTATGTTTTCTGTTAATTCAGTACTCGCAAGAGTGTTGTTTGATTCTGGTGCATCGCATTCATTTTTCACCAAAGAATTTGCATGCACTAGTAAAATCCAACCAACCAAACTGAAGCATGTGATGATGGTACAAATTCCCGGATCGACCACCAAGGCTAGGCAAATTTGCAAAGCCATCCCTATCCGAATCCATGGCATAGATTTTTATGCTAATCTAATAGTACTCGGAACTAAAGGTTTGGAAGTAGTACTAGGAATGGATTGGATGTCCAAACATAAAGGAATGATTGACTGTGCCAAGAAAGCCATTACCATGACTAGTATCACCGGAATATTAGTCGAGCATATATCGGAAACCTTACCTCGCCAATTCAAGTGTAACAAGAGTCTAGCCCAACCTACCATCGACCAAGTTCGGGTAGTCTGTGAATACCCCGATGTATTTCCAGATGTTTTGCCCGGTATGCCCCCAGATAGGGATATCGAGTTTATCATCGAACTAATCCCCGGAACAGGACCTATAGCCCAGAGACCCTATAGCATGAACCTGTCAGAACTAGAAGAACTGAAGAAGCAACTGGATTCCATGTTAGAAATCGGATTGATTCAACCAAGTGCGTCCCCATGGAGGTCACATGTCTTGTTTGTGGACAAGAAGGATGGAGGTAACCGTTTGTGTACGGATTATCGAAAGTTGAATGATGTCACCATCAAGAACAAGTACCCCTTGCCCAAGATAGAGGATTTGTTTGATCAGTTGACCGGTGCCCAGGTGTTTTCTAAGATTGATCTTAGAACTGGTTATCATCAACTGAAAATTCGTGCAGAGGATATTCCAAAGACTGCCTTTACCACCAGATATGGGTTGTATGAGTATACAGTCATGTCTTTTGGATTAACCAATGCCCCCGCTTATTTCATGAACCTCATGAATAAGATTTTTATGGACTTCCTGGATAAGTTTGTCGTTGTTTTCATCGATGACATTCTGATTTATTCCAAATCGGAAGAAGAACATGAGCTACACCTAAGGACCATTCTTGGAACCCTTAGAGAGCATCAGCTGTATGCAAAATTTAGCAAATGTGAATTCTGGTTACAGGAAGTGGGATTCCTCGGTCACATTGTATCAACCGGAGGAATTGCCGTTGACCCTGCCAAAGTGAAAGATGTAGAAGATTGGCAAGCCCCAACCACTCAAACCCAAGTTCGTGCTTTTCTCGTATTGGCGGGATATTACCGCAAATTCGTAGAAGGATTCTCTAGTATCGTCCGACCCATGACCCAATTGCTGAAGAAGGACAAGAAGTTTGAATGGACAGACAAGTGTGAAGAGAGTTTCCAAGAACTCAAAAGGAGATTGATTTCCGCCCCAATCTTGATCATGCCGGATATCACGAAGCCCTTCGATGTGTATTGTGACGCATCCAAGATTGGTCTCGGATGTGTGCTAATGCAAGAAGGCCAAGTTATATCCTATCTATCGCGACAATTGAAGCAGCATGAACAAAATTATCCCACCCATGACCTCGAACTCGCAGCCGTAGTTCTAGCCCTGAAGACATGGAGACATTACCTTATGGGAAACCGTTGTGAGATTTATTCGGATCACAAGAGCCTAAAGTATATATTCACTCAGAAGGAGCTGAATATGAGGCAGAGAAGATGGATTGAGCTAATCAAGGATTATGACCTGGACATTCATTATCACCCTGGAAAAGCCAACGTAGTAGCCGATGCCCTTAGCAGATTGCCGTGCCGCTTGAACTCCATGATTTTGAAGGAGCAACCAAGTTTGCACAAAGAGATGGAAGATTTTCGAATAGAATTAGTAAGTGAGGGATTTTTGGCTAGCATAGAACTTCAGCCCACTTTGATCAGTCAGGTTAAAGAGGCGCAGAAAGGAAATGCTAGTATCGACGGAATTAAACGTCGTATCGGTACAGGCAAAGTACCCGGATTCACCGAGGACGAAGAAGGAGTTTTGTGGTACAAAGGACGCCTTTGTGTACCAGCAGATTCTGAGTTAAAAGAAGTTATCCCGAAGGAGGCTCATGATACTCTTTATTCTATCCATCCAGGAGGAACTAAGATGTATCAAGATTTGAAAGAGCAATTTTGGTGGCATAAGATGAAGAGAGAAATCGGAAGCTATATCGCCAAGTGTGATATATGTCAGCGAGTCAAGGCAGGACATCAAAGACCCGCTGGATTGTTGCAACCTTTGCAAATTCCGGAATGGAAATGGGATTCTGTAGGAATGGACTTTATCACTGGACTACCTACTTCTAGTAGGGGAAATGACTCTATTTGGGTCATAGTGGACAGATTGTCCAAAGTCGCCCATTTCTTGCCCGTTAAAACCACCTATCAGAGTTCGAAGCTAGCAGAGTTGTACATCGCTAGGATCGTTAGTTTGCACGGAGTCCCCAAGAATATCGTATCGGATCGAGGAACTCAGTTTACCTCGAGATTCTGGAAGAAGGTCCAGGAAGGTTTAGGAACCCGCCTAGATTTCAGTACCGCGTATCACCCTCAGACCGATGGAAAAACGGAGCGAGTAAACCAAATACTCAAAGATATGCTTAGAGCATGTGTGCTAGAATATGGATCCAAGTGGGAAGACTGTCTGCCGTTTGCAGAATTTTCCTACAACAATAGTTACCAAGCCAGTTTGCGAATGGCCCCATTTGAATTCATGTATGGAAGGAAGTGTCGCACCCCTTTGAACTGGTCGGAAGTAGGAGAGAGTCAAATTTTCGGACCCGACATCCTACGAGAAGCAGAAGAGAAGGTTCACAAGATTCGAGAGCATCTCAAGACAGCCCAATCCCGACAAAAGAGTTACGCCGACAAGAGACGTCGAGACCTCGCCTTTAACATTGGAGACTTTGTTTACCTGAAAGTGTCGCCATTGAAGGGAATGCAGCGTTTCCAACTCAAAGGAAAGTTAGCCCCCAGATATATCGGACCTTTCAAAATTTTGAACCGTCGAGGAGAAGTATCGTATCAACTCGAGCTACCAGAAGAGATGTCAGCAGTGCACAATGTGTTCCATATCTCGTTACTTCGCAAATGTCTCGAAGTCCCCGAGAAGACCGAAGTGTTCAAGAATATCGATCATAGGACCATAGAGATCAATGATGACATGACCTATCCCGAAATACCCATCCGTATATTGGAGGAAGCTTTTCGAACGACCAGAACCCGAAGCATCAAGTTTCTCAAGATTCAGTGGAGCAACCACACAGAAGAGGAAGCTACCTGGGAACGCGAAGATCACATCAGGACGGAATTTCCAGATCTCTTCAAATCCTAGGTAATCTTTTCGTCCTTTTTCAAATCTCGGGACGAGATTTTGTTTAAGGGGGGAAGGTTTGTAACATCCCAAAAATATCAAACTTAGATCAACAAAACACTAATCCTAAAGATTAGGGTTAACAAAAACTTTTCTAAATCAATTCATGAAAGCATGTATATGTGTATGCATGAATTTTGAAATTCTTTAAAACCACTTTGTTTGTGTGATCCATTGCTTGTAAAATGTTTCTTAGGTGAAAAGAACATCATCTAAAACATTCCCCACACTTTTCCTAAAGAAAAATAAGTCAAAACCAATATATTAAGTGAATGGTCATTTTGACCAATTTAACTCCCATGCCTACTTTGGCTGTCTCAAACTTTCAAAACCTAACAGAAACTTTTCTGGATCTTTGCACCCCTTGAATGTACTCATAACAAAGTATCAAGGCCCACCTTGTGATCATCCAGAAACTTTCAAATGCATAGTTTAAATGACAACTCAAAATTGAATCTTCTTCATATGGGAAGATCCCACTTTTTCAAAACCCACTTAAACAAGCTCAATTTTCAAAACCCAAGCATCTGAAGACTCACCAGAACCAATCTAGCAAACCCACCAAAAATCATTTCAAAATTCAAAACTTGATTTCATGCGGCCATTTCATCAAACAGGTTGCAGACACAAATCAAACAAAGCCACAAACACTATAGTGTGCAGTGTTTTGAGCCTAACTTGTTCCCTAGTTAGCTCTCACACAATCCAGTAGATCATCTAGCAAGGTTAGACCAGCACTAGCACCCCTGTGAGCTTGCCATTGCCATTAATGGTGAACAACCGAGCACCTCAATGCCACCCCATAGTCGACAGCAGGCTAGAGGAAGAACTAGCCGTGCCAACCTTGTCTGGGAGGCAGCCCACCGTCCACCGCCACAGCCTGTCCCAGCCACGAGCGTTGCCAAGCCCTGGACCACGCGCACAAGACACGCCCAGACCATGCCGAGCGTGCGCCAGAGCGCCACCCTCGACCATCACCCACAGACCGCGCGCCGCCCTCACCGCGCGCACACACGATCACCACCGACCCAGGAGACCGCCAGACATCCCCGTTTAACGCCCCGCGCCATACAGCCACCGCCCGCCGTCGAGAACGCCGCCTCTGCCGCGCAGAGCACCGCCCGTTCCATACCAAACCACACCGCCCCATCCCTCGCGACCATGTCGTTGAGCATCGCCAGGAGACACAGCACCGTCCCCTACCCTTGCCCATGCCATTAGCTGCCTGTAACATCGCCCCCGACGAGCTCACCGTGCGCCCCGACGGTCCCCTCGCTCGACTATAAATAGAGGCCACCCCCGCACGATTTCTTCACACCATCTCACTCCCCTCTCCTCACTGATCGTGCCACACCATTCTCAGAGCAAGGCGAGCACCACCCCACCGGAATTTCACCGGAGCCTGCCGCTGCCGGAGAAGAAAGGAGCCAGCGATTGGAGCCGCCCCAGGAGAAGCCACCAGTACCCGGAGGTTCGCCGTCGTCAACTTCGTCGTTCGCCCGCCTCGCCGACCCTCGCCCGTACCCCGGTGAGCTCCCAGCACCCCTCACTGGCCGCGCTAGGTTTCGTTCTCGCCGGAGCTGTCTCGCGTCGACGATGACCCTCAGCCGTTGGATTAGAACCAGATCGAACGAACCACGTTGCCCCATACCGCTTTGCCCAGCCCCGTGTCACTGACGATTGGGGACACCCACTTAAGCAGCCCGCGGGAGCACTGCGCTTATCAGGCCGGCCCGTTAGAATTTCCCGCGCAGCCCAACAATTCAAATTAAATCTTTTCTTTTTAATTTCAAACACACTTCTGTACCCAACTTCAAAAATCAACCCAGATCGATTTAGTGCACGAAATTAGATGAAACCAATTTTGTTGGAAAGGTCTGTGAATGCTTAATCCAAGCCCGTTGGATTCAAGTCATTTGGATCTGTAGATCACCCTTAGCAAAAATGACAAGGCAGAAGCTTTTCTGCATTCAAACATTTTTCAAATTTAAACCACAATAGCTTTTGAGTTGATTCCAACTCTCAAAAATCACTTTCAACCATACCTTTCAGAATATATAAAAATATATATAGGTTACTTGCAGAAATAATGTTCAAGGAATAAAAGAATGCTTCATAAGCATTTCTAGCCACTTTAATTAATTAAAATAAAAGGGTAAAACCTTGTTAAATTGTGACACCACTTTAAATCACATTCCCATGGACTACAACATGTGGTGATGACATGTGTCAACATGATCCCATGTTTAGTTTGGAGAATATTAAATCTTAGGTAGTTTTTCAATGAGTAGAAATTACTTTTCTAATAAGAAGACTTAAACCAATCCTTAACCTTGTAATGTTAGAGATGATGCTAGATCATCTATAGGACCCTTGTGTGTGATGATTGCAAGTAGTTAAGTATTGTTTGGTGATTGTGTACCTCGTATTTATTCATAGACGCTAGTACCGACCAAGGCTACGAGGAAGAAGGAGGATACTACGAAGAGGAAGCCGAGGAGAACTTCAACCACTGCTCTGCACAAGGCAAGCCTAATACTACTAGTGAATGTGCAAGCTTATACTGATATTGATGCAAGCTATACTAACCAAGTTTACCAATGCAAGTTAACACTTGCAAGATACTATACCTATGCAAGCTCATAAGACACCCTATTGTTGCCACAACCCATGCTTGTGATATGATTACTATATGCCCTAAGCGTATGTAACCATACCCACTTGCTAAACCAATCCTAGTTTTATGGCAAGCTTCTTACTTTTTTTTCGTTATCACAGTTTACTTAGAGGCTACCCAAGAATTTTGGTAGATACTAGACAGTTGTGCTGAAGGTTGCATAAAGAACATTAAATTTGGCCTAAGCTAGAAACCTTGATATCAGCTTATGGTATAAGGTTGGACTTAGTTGCAACTCCACTAATTACCACCCCTCTATTTGTACTACCCCACCTGTAGATGCTAGTGCTAAGCATAAAACTTGATCAACTTTAGATGGGAATACTTGGTGGAAAAATGGTTATGAAAACCTTGGAATGATGGATCATTCTATTGAAATGTTTTGGACATGTGTTTCCAAACACTTGATGATTTTGGTGATGAAAATGTTGAGGCATGAGCCTTAGCCCTTTATAAAACTGATGGTTGTCTGGATGCGATACCATTCCAATTTTATCGTACAACCACAATACCCGAATATTGGGTAGGGCTTGACTGGAAACTTATATACCTTAGTATTAGTTCCCTCACGGCCAAGGTCTGAGCTGAGGCTACCTTGTGAAGATTGTCCACCTGTGCAGTACCCAAGATGACAGTGGTCATGGTTGGGAGGCCAAACTCACAGGAGAGGTTCTTATACTAGGGAGTGTAAATGGAAGGTTAGGATTGATTATCCGCATACTGAGTATGGTGAATTCAGGATTTGTTCCTGACGGATGTATTGAATGTTGTGGTGAAAGTGTACAATCTCTGCAGAGTGTCAAACTATTCGAATAGCCGCGTCCGCGGTTATGGACAGTTGGAGTGGCCATACTGTTCCCCCGTCAGACTTTTCAAAATGACTTGTGAACGACTTGAGACTTTGGCTTGACCACAACAGAGTTGTGACTAGAAATACAAGATCCCACTTAGGAGTTATAAAATTGTGACTAGCTTGGGAACTTAGTAGTATAAATCTGGCTTTTGCAAAACAACCCTAGAGCCTAGTGTCCTATTATCCAAAACCCCCTTTTTCTTGTTAGTATTAGTTTGCGAGTACTTAAAGAGTACTCATGGCTTTGTCCCTGGCTATTCCCATGGCCAGACTATGAAGAGGAGTACCTGGAGGATGGACCCCAGGACGGTTACGACAACTAGGATCATCTCCCATCGTCAGCATTGCATGTGACCCCGAAGATGGAGCCTCGCCTACGCTACCGTTACGATTCCGTATTCCGCTGCTTGATGTTGTATTAAGGACTGGATCATGAGATCCCTATTTGTGTAAGAACTTATGTATCGTTGTAATGGATGAAGTACTATGGTATCCAATTCTGTTATGTCTCGCAAAAATGGTAATCCTGGGATTGCGATGTATGGCATAACAGGCATCTAGGATTGAAAAATCCGGGTGTTGACACATTAAAACTTAATAATGTATTTTATTTCAAAGTGTTATGTTTTTAATAAAACATACTGAAAAGGTTTTGGAAAAATTTAGAAAGTCAAATAGAGTTTTAAACATATTTGAATCCTATTTGAAATAAAGACTAAAGCCCTTTTTATTTATTTTTAATAATTAATAAATCCTAAAATGAATTATTTTATTTTGGACCTTGGATTATGTTGCTAAACAGAATTAAACTATACCTAAAGTTTGGTGGAAGTTTGAATTCATTTGGAGTTTGAATTGTTTGAATTAAAATCAAAATAGAAATTCAAAATAGAAAAAGAAAAAGCATTTCTGTATAAAAAATGAAACTAGCCCAACCCATCTGGCCAGCCCAGCAAGCCCACTCGCAGCCCATCTTTTCCACCCCGCAGTGAAACGTTTTTCACTCAGAAAAGAACCCACCCCGTTGCTGACAATAGGACCCCACAACCACTCCCTCACTCATGCTGACGAACGGGACCCACTGGCCACCTCATCGTCATCAACCCCGCGTCGACCGTTCCCCTTGCCGTTTACTGCCGTGTTTAATCTTCATGAATTCGTGTTGATGGCCGGATTAAACTCGCTAATTACCATGCTCGATTAAACGCCTCGCCCTCCTCTCTCTTCCCCCAAGCCACGCTCCCTCTCGGCCACCGGGCTGCATGAATTGCACGCCCAAGCAACCACTGCTCCGACGAGCTCCTCCGTCGATTCCGGCGAACTGCAACTGCCCCTCGCCTCCCACTGCACGCAGGCTTTCTCCCCATCTCCTGGCGCATCTCCCAGTGTCGCTCGTTAGCCCGCGCGAGCACCGTAGCCTCGGCAACCTCGACACCTGAGCGCCACTGTCGTCTGCCGTTTCTCCGGCGAGCTCCCCTGGTAAGAACAGACCGCCCTAAACCTTCCCGTTGATGCTCCCAGGATCCCCATCCCTGTACGCAACTAACCGCGTGCTCCGTTTGTCTTGGCGCGCTTGCAAACTCCGTCCCCGTCGACAACCAGACGAACCCGACGCCGCCGCTAGCTCCGGCGAGCAATCCACACAGCTCCAGTGCGCCCCTCGCCAAGGCGACCACACCTCAAGCTTCACCGCAACCACGCGAGCATGGTGAGCTACTCCTCCCTCTCCCTCGCATCCTGAATCATTGCCAACGCCACCGCCAGAGCGCCGCCGCCGCGCGCTGCCGTCGAGCACCACCAGTTTCTGGTAACCTCGTAGTAGTCGTTAGATCTAAAACGTCTAGTTGGGATTATATTATAACGAAGGGGTATCGTGTGATCTATGCCGCACGATCTCATTTAGATCCAACGATCCATAGAGCGCAATCCGCACGAAGCGGTATCCTCCAATAGAATCAAGCCACGTGGACAAAGTTTGATTTAAAACAGAAAATAGAATCTATTGGTTATGCAAACTTGTAAAATTCATTAGTTTAGTTCTACACGTCCAAATTTTGCAAATTTTATATCAATGGATTCAGCAGAACAAGAACTTTGCAACCATGCACTTTGTTTAATGTTTTGCTTCTATAAAATTGGTTGAAATTGCAGAAACATGTGAAGGCATAATTAGAATATAAAAATTGTTCTAGATATATTTTTAAGGTGAAATCTTTGCAAAATGAATTTTTTTGAACCTACTGACCATAGGAACCAGCTTATGAATTTAAAAATGTATTTTGTGAAGTTAAGGAATAAATATTTGAATTGGCACATTTTTAGTCAAATAAAAAATATTGTGTGGTTTAGAAATAAATTTTGAGTAAAACCTTTGGGAAATGATTTGATTCAAACCTTCTGACCCTAAACACCAAGTTTTGAGATTTAGGAACATATTTGTTAAAACATATAAAGTCATTAATTTGCTAAAAGATATTTTCAACTACATAAAATATCACCTTATCATGATATTTGGTATATGAGATGAAACCTTTTGCAAATGGTTTTACCACTTTTGTAAACGACCACTTTGAGCTTTAAAATGTTTAGAGCCTAGTAGGAACCACTTTTCCAAATAAAACTATCTTTTGCATGCTTGCATGCATGACATTGTTTTTGTTATTTTATGTGGTGAAATGGTTTGAATGCTAGTTGAATTTGTGTTTGCTTGATTGAATTGTAGTGAAGTTAGAAGAGTGTGATATTTGCAATATCAAGAAGTGAACCAACATTCTCTACTAAAAAAAGGAAAGTGACACTATCATCCAAGTCCTACTATTTTCATTACACTTAGTAGATTTTTGTAACATGCATGATAAGGACTATTATATTTTATGCTATGCTAAATCCTAATAGGATACCCTTATATTTTCCTGAGTGAAAACATTGTAGTTGTAGTATGCTTAGCCCTGCTATATATTTGGGATGGGATACATGATATGATTATATGAAGTGTTGTAAAGATGTATGTTTTACATAATTAAACAAGTACTCAATGAATCACCTGGGTGGACAAGGATACTCAAGATTTGGACAAGGTGGCAACAAAGGGAACCATGTTTATATGGCTATCTTTTTGTGTGTGCACTAGAAGAAAACCACCCAGGGACTTAGAGATTGAACATGTTTCTCGTACAGTGGCTTCCGTGTACAGCCACATGCTAAATGGGCTCTGGCTTAGTCAACTACATAGTGGAAGAACCATGCATTGGCATCTTCAGGTTAACTAGAATTGTGTAAGGGAAATATATCCCTACATTGGTGGCTAGTAGACAAGCTAGCATTGTGTATTGGGAGGACTTCTATGGAAAGACTTTGTCACATTCTCGATCTGCCAGTACTCCATTTTGGTGAGTACTTATCCAGCGGCCACTTGTGGCATCAAGACGAGATTGTGTCATGTGGGTAAAGTGTACAACTTCTGCAGAAGATCAAAATTCTAAGTACTTAGCCGTGTCCCCGGTTATGGACAATTCTGAGCAACTAAGGCCTGAAGCTATGGAAGATCTCGACATTCCAATTTCTCAAAGTTAAAACTTGATGGTGACAATAAGGGATTAGAAGCACTTGGAGTTTTCCAAGGAGTTCAGAAAGATTTGACAAAAGATCAAAACTATTTTGAAAAGATAGGATAAAACTATATTGCTTTCTGCAAAAGAGCCTAAACCCTACTTAGCCAAATATGCATGTAATGATAGGATCCACTTATTTCTACATAGTAGTGAAACTTGCCAATACAATTCAAATGTATTGACCGTTGTGGCTGCAACTTATTATGTTGCAGGTTTGTTTGATGTTAGTGAAGTGTTTTGAATAGGATTAAAAGTCTACAACCAACATGATTGTCTGTGGCACTTTGAAGATGAAGGACTCCATGCTATATATTCTGCTGCATTGTAATGTGATAGCCAAATGAGCTATGTAAGATGTAATGAATTATTTTATTCCTGGTTGTAAAGTTGTATTATGACCTTTGTTTCTTGATATTACATCTTAACTATGGATGCTAGCTATTGATCCAGGGACTAGCATTGTAAACACAGGGATCTCAACCTTATTAAAGGTTGGGAACCTTACAATAAACCCTTGACACCCTATCAAATGTTGTCCTCTTGCTTACTAGTCAAAGTCTCTGAATCTGCCAAAATGGCCAAGTCTGGATTTCTTATCTAGATTCAATCTTTAGAGCTCTACCTTTTCCAATCTATGTGCATTCTTGAGAATGTACTTGAACCATATTGTAGTACATCTTTATTACTACCAAAGACTACTTTTTCCTTTGGCTAAGCCATTCTATTTCTCACTCGTCCATGATGGTTTTGTAGTCAAGATACTAATCTTTTCTTAAAATCTTATCATCTTGCCTACTTTGGCAGAAGCTCACATCTATATGCCACCACCCCTGGCCAAATTTTTGCTTGGTTGTGATATAATAATCATGTCCTATCAACCCCCACTCCCCGTGTTCCAATTGGAGCCTTGTTCTTCTTAAACCCACATGGTTTAGGAGGCTACCTGATGTATCTGCTATGGCAGCCTTATTTTCAACAAGGTTTGCCATCACTCCAAAACCACCTCAAATGCAACCAAGCCCAATTCTTGCTACCATGATCATCTATATGCCTTGGTCTATCCATCCATATACCCCTTGTACCAAGGTGAGCTCTGAGCTCCCTAATCCAACCCTGTTTAGGTGGCATTAGAATAACCAAACCCTAGATCCTCCAGAATCTAGTTTCCACTCTTTTCACCACTTTTCTTCAAAACCAAAGGTTTACCTTGATGCCTACATCAAGTTCACATCATCTACCTTAGATATAAGCATCCCCAAATAATTCCCCACCATTATTTGGATTATTAAACTATTTTATTTCCTTTATTTACCAAATTCTCAACAACCTTGTATTCAATGGCAAGTTTGTTTTTCTCCACATCACCTTGCCAACTAAAGGCACATTTGATGCCTATTTATCATATCCCATCTTTCAAACTCAAAAATGAATATTTTGAGATTCTTTATTATTTATTTTTGCCCTTTTTCTTAAATGGCAGAAACAATAAATAATTCCCTAAAAATACTTTTTCACCTCATTAAATCCCAACAAATTCTCCAATGTGTGTTATGGTATTTAGGACCATATCACATCAAAAACCAAGCTTGTCCAATGTAAAATTTTCATCTTAGCTTCCATAATCCACTTCTGGACTTTTTGAAGAAGTGCATTTAAATGGGATTATAATCATCATAAAAATCCCATTTAAATCATGAATAGATTATTTGACCTATACCACCTACCAGTACTATTTCCACACATTGCTCAATGCAAGTTTTCAAACTTCCTTCACAAGCACCAAAAGGGATCAATATTTTGCGAAACAAGCAAACTTGATTCAAACCACAACCAAACTTGCTCCAATCTTCCCTAGTACTACTCCACAGCAGCACACACACACACCCCTCTGGTCGACCAGCACTGTAGCATGCCCCCACACCCCTTGTCCCACCTAGTTGTTTAAGGAGGATATAAAGGCAAGGTCTTGTCTAAACCAATTCTTTACTCCTCACAGCACCCCACTCCCTCTCTGCTCAATGCACGACCATAAGGAGACCACACACCCTCCCCACCGCCTCTGTCCACCAATGGGAAGACCCTAGACCATTCCCTATCTCACAAATGAGATTGGATCACCATGGACCGACCCCTCTCGGTTTATAATGCCCAAAGGCCACCCAACACCCTCCCTTCAGCTCATTTGCACCCTTCCACTCGCATTCACCTCCCCAGCACCTCCTCTCCCTCTCCCCTTCTCAGCATTGACCGAGAGAGAGAGAGAGGCAAGGTTCATCCATGGCAAAGAAACCAGCCCCAAGCTCCCCTCTCCCCTCCTTCCTCTCTGCATGTCCCCCTACCAAGGTCCCCTCATCTCACTGATGCTTTGGGTACTCCTCTTGTGGACATGCAGGCACCACCGACGCTGCACCGGCGAGCTCCGACGGGCTTCTCTCGGGTGAGCCGGCACGGGCACCCTCCAGACGACGAGACCAGGCGTGCCGCCCATCCCCGAGGTCGCCACGGACCGCCGCTCCTCCTCTCCCGCTTCTCCGACGATGGTGGGCCCCCAAGTGAGCACCCCGAGCCTCTCCGAGCCCACTAGGGTTTCCTCTCGAGCACCCTTTGTCGCGGGGAAGACGACGCTCGGACGCCGTCCGATCTGCGTCGATCCGGCGACTCAGATCTCCCCATACCCCTTCGGGGATGGGAGGCGCTGGCAGGCCGGTCCACTACGGCCGGCTGGCCTCCGTCCCCTGCTCGCGGATTTGCCAGGCAGGCTGACTTCCCCTCTGTGCGGCCCACCCCCTTCGGAAATCAGCCCAGCAAACCCTTCCTCCCTCTCTTTTAAATAGATAATCCCAGATCTGTAGGGTACCTGTTTGAAATAATTCAAACTAAAAATGGATAATGCCCCAAATTGCCCAGATATAATTTTTCCTGGACACACTAGTGTTTTCCCTAACATGCAGAGGCATTGGCTAGTCTTTTTAAGCTTTAAAATAAATATGATAAACCATTTCCTAAGATCTATCCTTTTCACTAAAGAATTTTGCCAGAAAGATTTACCACTCCAAATGGAGTAATTCCAATTGTTAATGAAAGGTACTGATAATACCTTTCATACCCCATGGGTCCCACCTTAGTTTGCTTCCTAGTTTGCCCCTGATAAAAATATCAATAAACAGAGACTTTCTAACTTTAGAAATTTCTCTAGGTCAAACCAAGTGAGGTTTTGACCCAAAATCAACTCCCAGTGAACACACATATCCATGCCCTTCTAAATCCAGCAGCTCATATTTTTATGTGTCTCTTTTGAATTTTAGTGAATTAAACCCTTATGCGCATGGGTTATTCACTAATAAAATCATTACAGTAGCTCTATAACTCCAAAAAGGTTGGTTCCAATTTTTACAGAAAGGTATTTTCATCACCTAACATGTGTCCTTAGAATCAACTAAAAAGCTTCTATAGAATAAATATGATAAAAATACAAATCCCATCCAGTACTTTCTTTGGGAATTTCTCAAGGGAATTCTGGTAGTTGTTTTGAGGTGATTCCAACTCCTCTTGTTTCAGTCCACTAAATACTACCTAATAACCTAAGTAAATAATTTTTGGAACTCCAGAGAAGTTCTGGTGAATTATTTCCTAAAACTAGAGTTTTAATCACTATAAAATCCATTGTAAATCCTAGGAAATTGATAAAATAGTGAAATCACTTTTGTTGGATTCATTTTATCAACATTTTATCAATACCTATCTGATGGTATCATTTTTACACAATGGTATCATACAGATCAAGTACTTGTGCAAAAACCCTCTCTTAGGTAGTTCCGATACTACAAATCCAAAGGGAGCCTTTCCCTAGTCTTCTCCCAACCCAATCAATCCCATCCTCCAACATCCTAATGATGTATATGTTGTAGTTATCCTTTACTTACTGAATGGTTTGTTGCTTGTATGCCTTGTATTGATTGGTGTATTGTTTTCTTGCATGTATCCTCGATAACGGTGATAGTTGCGATTATGTGACGCCGAGAAGAAGGAAGGATCGGGATATTCTTTTATTGATATTATTGGTTATCTAGTTTTCTAACGAAGTCAAGGGACACCTCGCTGGTCACAGGAAAGCCACCATTCCTGAACTCCTTTGTTAACCTACTTCTATTTATCCACTGTTTTATATCTCGTTTATAAATTGCATGATCACATGCATAGTTTGTATCAAATAAAAGTGTGTGAGTAGCTTGGATCCTCCAAGTTATGAATGAGAGTCCATTAGGACACATACCCTGTATACACCTACCTTTACCCCCTTAGATCGAGGCTGAGATGATTAGCATCTTCCCACTTGGAAACCCATGGATTTTCAACGATAAAACTATTTTGGGTTTTACCCTACCACAAAGTTTTCAAATTAAAACCCTTGGAAAGAGGCATCCTTTCCGAGTGGAAGTTTTACCAAACGAAGATATGAGGTGGATGAAGAGAAAGTTAATAAGGAGAAATATAAGTAAGGGAAAGAGAAGGGATGTTCTAAGACAATGTCTGGAACAATTTTATCCGTGCAACCACATTACCCCGGACGCTGGGGCTTAGCTTGTAGTTTGTGATGCTTAGTTGGGGCTGCTCATACTCGCTAAAGGGGAGAAATCCTATGAAATCCGGGATGTCTGTAGGACAAGGCACTGGTGCAAAAATTGGGTCTCTCGCGGACGCTATGCTTTTAGGTAGTACGGATGGAAGATTGTCACTATTGCTATCTACCAGACTTCGGTCTGGAGATAGGGGTCAGTACGGGAGGAAGGACCAGGGTCGTCGTACCCCATACTCGTACCGGAGAGAACAACCCAAAAGGAAAAGTCGCCGTTGCTAGGGATGGACAAATGAAAAGCGTAAGTTTGATTATCCGAGCCCATGTCTACCGTGTGTAGCAGGCCGTGGTTTTATCCCAGCGAATGTATTAATTCTTGTGGGTAAAGTGCACAAACTCTGCAGAGTCTGATCTATTCGAATAGCCGTGTCCACAGACAAGGACGGTTGGAATGGCAAGTGCTAGGAGGACCCTTCGGATAAGTTGAGATGAAATAAAGGATGTGACGTGGTCACGAGGAAAGTTGAGAATGAGTTTGGTTTTGACCAGAGATGGTCGAAGATGCTTTAAAGGTTTTACAACAAAACTATTTTTAAATCTTTTTAACAAGGATGTGGAGATTTCCAGGTTTTCAAAAAGGAGGCATGATTTCCAAAAACTCTTTTTCAACAAATATATAGAGATGCTATTGTTAGATATTTCAAAAATAACTATAGTGTAGAGCTATCTCGCCACATCCAATTATGAATTATCTTTGTTACCTTGTCTCGGTGGTTTGCGAGTACATTCAAAGTACTCATCAGCATTGTCCCTGGCTATTTACTTGGCCAGATTGCAGATGTTAAGAAGGAACGAAGGTGCTGACATCTATGCGATCTAGGCCGTCTTCCCATTCAGTTGCATGTAGGTTAATGCATGGGCTATGCGCTTGAAGACTTCCGCTACTTATGTTGTAATTGCCATAATGGACACTTTGTAAGTTTTGTACTCGTTACTTTATGGATGTTGTAATGATACTAGTCGGTTATGCTCATGGCTCACTGATCATGGGAACGTGAATTGTATGCATAACATGTATTCTCGGACCGTAAATCCGGGTGCCACAATATGATTGCTTAACGGGGGAGAAAAGTGCATAATGCCCTTTTCCACATCTATTATTGCTCCAAGATGTTTTAGTAGGGATCTTCCAAGTGTAATATGTCCTTTGCCTACACATTCAATAACAAGATAATCAGTAGACACCATTTTCCCTGAGATTTTTGTAAACACACCTTCAGCTATTCCAATGGGTAATAAGGTGGCATTATTAGTAAGAGAGATTTCATCTCCTCTTTCAGAAATCCCCCAAAGACTCAAAGAATCATAAATATCATTAGGCATGAGACAAAATTCAAACATGATATCACAGCGAGCGTCAAAAATTGTAGTATTTATAGAGACTTTGATTGTGGGAAACCACTTTGAAGGCTCAGAATTTATGGGAACATAATCATGGTAAGCCCTAAGCGTGTGATAGCAACTATTCATAGCAGCAGTACAAGTCTCAAGAGTGTTCAACCTAGCAAAAATACTTGTGAAAGAGGAATCAGACTTGCCAGGTGTATTATAAATTGCAATCAAGTTTTTTATGGCATCAAAAGCTTCATCCTTTGTATATAGAAAAATATCCTTCTCAGACACAACATCCAAAGCATATCTATAACGAAGAGCAATACCGCGGTAGAAACTATCAATAACCAAGCTAAGACTCATCTTAGGCTCAGTTTCCCTCTGTAAAGCGGAAATTCTAGACCAAGCTTTTTAAAACTGTCTTCACGCTTTTTCTTAAAAGTGGAGATCTCTTCCATAGGTGAAATAAAGATTGGTCCAAAACCAGACATGGTAGCAACTAGGGCAGGAACTAATTTTTTTGTGTTTTTGGATAAAGCAAGCAAACCAAACTAGACTAATTTTTTTAGGTTTTTTGAAAAGAGGCAAACAAAACCAAGCAAAAGGAACAAAGCAAACTAAAAACAAAGTAAAGAGAAAGGAAGTGATGGACTCCCCTTGTGAAGAAGTCCTTAGCCTCCCCGGCAACGGCGCCAGAAAAAGCTTGATGGTGACACCTTAACGGTGAGTCTGTTGGGAACCCCAAGAGCAAGGTGTGAAGAAGCACAGCAACAAGTTTTCCCTTAGTAAGAAACTGAGGTTATCGAACCAGTAGGAGGAAGGAAACGTCACACCGGTGTTGCAAGCAATGCGGAGACCTGCACAACACAAACTCAAGACTTTGCCCCAACGAAGAGTGAGGTTGTCAAGCTCACCGGTTTGTTGTAACAAAGGATTAAACGTATGGTGTGGAAGGTAATGGTTTGCAGCAAGTAAACAAGTAACAGTGGAAGATGTATACATGGTAAAGATTGGATCGGGGTCCATAGTTCACTAGAGGTGCTCTCCTTAGATAAACAACATGGCATGAAGGGTAAACAAATTACAGCAGGGCAATTGACAGGAACTGAGCAAGGCATAACAATGCAATACTAGTCAAAAAGATCCTATGATATTCGATTGGGCAATACAACAATATACATAGACTGCCATCCAACTACATCTATGACTAGAAGTCCACCTTCAGGTTATCATCCGAACCCCCTCCGGTATTAAGTTGCAAGCAACAGACAACTGCTTTAAGCAAAGTGTGTAAGGTAAACAATCCACTTGTTCCATGAACAAGAGACCGTTGTTTTATCCCTAGTAGCAATAGCACATCTACAACCGAAGAGATTTCTATCACTTCCCTTGGAAACTAGAGGCATGAACCCACTATCGAGCATAAATACCCCCTCTTGGAGTCACTAGCAACTACTTGGCCAAGATAGCTACTAACAACGGAGAGCATGCAAGATCACAAACAACACAGACATGATAGAATCATAAAGACAAAACCATTAATCAATCTGACATAATAATCCCAATATCCATCAGATCCCCACAAACACAACATGCATGATTACAAATAGATTAGATCTTGATCATGAACAGAGCTCACAAGATATATACATGAAAGCACAAAGGAGGAGATACAACCATCTAGGTACTACATGGACCCATAGTCCAAGGCGGAACTACTCACGCATCATATCGGAGAGAAGGCCTCCGGGATGATCTCCCCTCCGGTAGGGAGCCAGGAAGAACTTCAGATCCCCCCCCCCCCCCGATCTAGGGACGACGGTGGCAGCGGCTACAGAAGGTTTTGTGGAATATTGATCGGGTACTTAGGGTTTCTGCATCAGGGTCTTCTTATAGGCGAAGAGGCAAGGCTGGGAGGCGGCCAGGGGCCCCACACCCTACCCAGGCGCCGGGTAGGGCCCACCCGCGCCTAGAGGGGTCTGGCCGCCCTGGCTTGTGTCTCCGTCTCGTCTTCTAGATTTGTGTCCCCCACAGTAAAATATTAACTTTGGCTTTTGTCCCGTCCAATTCCGAGAATATTGATTTTCTGCCTTTCTGGAACGAAAAACAGAAGAAAAAAAGCAACTGGCACTGTGGAAACTTGTTAATAGGTTAGTTCTAGAAAATATATAAAAACACCTCAAAGTCTAGACAAAGCAAAGCAAAGTAGATACTAAACAAGCATGGAGCATCAAAAATTATAGATACGTTTCCGACATATCAGAGATGCACGGCATCCGTAATCTTGAACCCCGCACACATCATTAAGGACCGACTTCGGGACTCGACCCGTTACGGCGGCATCTCCTTAGTGCGTGACTCATGGTCTCGGTGAAATCAAGGTAAAGGTCGTGGTCAACCACTCTCTGTCGTCCTTCCAAGGAAGAGGGCTAATAATTTTGCATTAAGAATCGGTTGGTATGTGTGGGTAAAGTTGTGCACCCCTGCAGGGTTAGAATCTTTTCGAAAAGCCAAGTCCACGGTTATGGACGACTTGGGAACGGATTATGTGATCATAGAAAACTAGAACCGAATGATAAAACTTGGCCAACTAATGTGAGATCCGGAGTACTTCCTCGAGGTTGTTTGAGGGGGTAGTGTGGGAAGAGAGGTTCAGTTGATGATGGTACTTGGTGGATATCGAGAGTGATTCTAAGAGCTGGAGTTGTGGTCTTCTTATCCCCTTTGAAAATGATCTGATTAGACGAGCTTCTATTCCTCCTTGTTTTGAAAAACAAAAGATGGCTTTATGCAAAATAACTCCACTAGCTGTAAGTCTTGCGGAGTACACCCTGTACTCAGCCCTGCTTCGTTGATGTTTTCTACAGATGAAGCTACTCCAACTGAAGGTGGTTTCTACATCTAAGTCGACGAGTAGTTGGGGTTCCCGGGCAGTAGCCTAGGATCTATGGAAGGGTCGCTACTTCTGTCTAAGGCCTCTTAGGACCTTTGCTAAGTTTGTTGTTTAGAAAAACTTGTTTGCTTTCGTTATTTGTTGTAATGATGGGTCTATGACCCCTGTCTTGTTTGACTGGTTTGTAACTCTCTCAAGAGTTTACCTTATTAATGTATGGTTTGTATGTTCTGTAATGTTACCGAGCTTTCCCTGCACGCTTCGGAATTTAGGTTAGGATTATGTCAGATGAAGATCTAGTATTTGTCTACCCTGATCCCGGGTCATGACACATTTTTTTATCAGAGCATGACTACCTGTAGGAAACCCTTCTAGCTGGTCGATGTTGAGTCTAGAGTTTGAGAAAACTATTTGAAAGCTAAAAACTATATGCAAAACTCTTAATAGGACTCTTTTTACTCCTTATCCAAGGTTGTTCTATTGCTGAGTTATCTTACCTCGTTTTTTTGCAAAGGTTTCCCTTCTCGTCTATCATTCCAAACTTTTAGGAGATACGGGTTTGGGTTGTTTATCCTAGTACTCCGTACTCGGTTGCATGGAACCGAGTTTCCAAGATATGTCTGTGCACCTAAGCATTGTTTTTCAACTTTGCTAAGGATGCCTATAATTCCGCCATCTATTCTTCTGTGACTTGTTGGTATCATATCATGCTTGCATTCCATTGTTATGGTTTGTATCTAAGTTGGTAGTGTATACGTTTTGTATGCTTGTTCTACTGCCATACTTAATGCATTGATATGATCTTCATCCACATGTTCACCTCTACCATGATCTTTCGATATGGTTTTTCGTCATCTTTTGATGTACCATTTTTGGTGAATCCATTCTCATGGTTTCTGTTTTCTCCTCAGAATTTCATCTGGTACTCGTGGTTCTGTTGGCCATCGAGGAAACAACAATGCTGAACAGGAACTTCCGCCACCTCCCACAATGGCTGAGGTTCTCAACAACATTGAGACCAACCGTCTGAGGAATGACGCCTTCTAGAGCGTGTGGCGTAGAACACTGAACGTCGTCCTGACAACTGTGTCACACTTGGAGATTTCATCCGCTCTTTTCCTCCAATCTTCACCCTTCCCAAGGAGCCCCTTGAAGCTGATGATTGGCTTCGCACCATAGAGCGCAAGTTCATTGCTCTTCGTGTCCATCCCGATGATCGTGTTAACTTCACCACCTATCAACTGGAAGGTGAGGTTGGTGTTTGGTGGGAAGGTTTCCTGAATCTACAAGATCAGGGACATGTTGTTACTTGGGAAGAGTTTGTTGCAGCATTTAGTGCCTCTTATATCCCTAAGCCCATCATGGATCTCAAAAGGAGGGAGTTTCTAGAATTGACTCAGGGGCGCAGGGATATTGAAACATATGGGTGTGAGTTTACTCGCCTGGATCGTTATCCAACCAGGAATGTGACCAATGATGAAGATAAGCAAGATTTGTTCCGTAAGGGACTTAACCCTGCACTTCTCTATGAGTTCCTGCCCTTCAAGTTCCAGTATTTCCAGGAACTGCACAATCAGGCTCTTACCTTGGAGCATGGAAGGAAGGATATGGAGGTCTCTTAGAAGTGTGAAGAAGGAAATTCTCGTGCTTCTTCCTCTGGTAATAAGAAGTGTCGTGTCTTTGTTCCATATAGTATTGTTCCTCATGCTCCTTATGCACCCAATACTTCTGGAAATGCTTCTCGTCAGCCACAGTCAAATACTGGTGGAACAAATTATCGTCCTCCTGCTAGTTCTTACACTGGAGTTACCTGCTACTCCTGTGGTCAGCCCGGTCACTATTCAAGGGAGTGTTCCCAAAGGGTTGTCGGTCGCAATGATCAACCGGCAAAGAAGAATGATAAAGCTCAAGGTGCTGGACATGGTCGCCTGACCCATGTCACTGTTGAGGAAGCTCAGGAAGATCCACGCATCATTCTGGGTACGCTTCGTGTCAATTCAATTCTTGCAAAAGTCTTGTTTGATTCTGGAGCATCGCATACATTCATATCACAAGATTTTGCGCAAATGCATGATATCACCTTTGAATCTATGGCCTCTCCTCTAGAGACTATAACTCCTGGGTCTCGTTGGCAGACCATCTGGGTTACTCATGGGGTTGAGATAGATATAGCATACCAGAAGTTCCCTACTTTTCTCATTGCACTCAAGTCAACTGACATTGATGTCATTCTGGGCATGGACTGGTTAACCAAGTATCAAGCCTTCATTGACTGTGCACTTAGAACAGTTACTGTGACCTCTCCTGCTGGCATAACTGTCAAGTATTGGACTGATGGTTCAAAGTCTCCATCAGTAGTCCTTAAACCCTTCTCAGAGTTGTATGCCATGGATGTCCTACCTACACTCGAGGTCCAAGATGACCATGTAGTCTATGATTTTCTGGATGTCTTTCCTGAAGAGTTGCCTGGCATGCCACCTGATCGAAGTGTGGAGTTTGTCATAGAGCTAGTTCCTGGAACTGCTCCTATCTCCATAATACCTTACCGCATGCCTCCTCATGAGTTGGTTGAGTTGAAGAAGCAACTGGAAGATCTAGAAGGACTAGGCTACATCCAACCTAGCACATCCTCTTGGGGTTGCCCTACCATCTTTGTTAAGAAGCGGGATACAAATATTCCAAGATTGGTGGTTGATTACCGTCCACTCAATGCGGTGACAATCGATAATAAGTGCCCACTTCCTCGGATAAATGACCTCTTTGATCAATTAAGTGGTGCCACTGTCTTCTCCAAAATGGATTTTAAGATCATGGTATCATCAAATCAAGATCAGAAAGGAGGATATCCCAAAGATAGCATTCACAATTCGTTATGGTCTTTACGAGTGTACCGTGATGTCCTTCGGGTTAACCAATGCCCCTACCACATTTATGAGGCTCATGAACTCCGTCTTCATGGAATATCTCGACAAGTTTGTCATGGTATACATTGATGATATTCTAATCTACTCCAAGACCGAAGAAGAGTGTAGGGGTCCTAACCTTAAATAAGATAGAGCCCCCTGTGTTTACAATGCTAGTCCCTGGATCAATAGCTAGCATCCACAGTTAAGATGTAATATCAAGAAACAAAGGTCATAATATAACTTTATAACCAGGAATAACATAATTTTATTACATCTTTCATAGCTCATATGGCTATTACATTACATTGCAGCGGAATAACTATAAGCATGGGTCCTTCATCTTCAAAGTGCCACAGGCAGATGTTGTTTGTAGACTTTGTAATCCTAATCAATCAATCTTCACTAAAACAATCAGACCTGCAACATTACAAGTTACATCCACAAAGGGTCAATACATTTGAATTGTATTGGCAAGTGATACTATGGTAGTATAGTGGAATCTATCATTTATATGCATTTGGCTAAGTGGAGTTGAGGCTTGCATTGCTCAAAATAGATTTTTCCTTAACTTTTGAAAATACTAAGTTTTTGCTTTGATAAATTCAGTTTTTCTCAATCAAAGATTGATGATCCTTTCCAAGGCATCTACCAATCAAAGATTGAAGATTTCAAACAACCCTTGTTCAAACCACAAGATTTTAACTTACAAATTTGAATGATGAGATTCTTGATTGCTTCCATGTCTTGATGCTCAAATTTTCCTTTACCAGGGACATGGCTAAGTACTTAGATTTTACACTCTGCAGAGGTGGTGCACTTTCCTCACAAGACTTGGTTTCCCAAGACAAGATCTTTCAGAAGCCTTCCCTTAGACCAAAATGGACGCGCTCCAACCTATCAAACACTACCACCCACTGTCCATATGGCTAAGTTCTTGCAACCTATATGATCATGGCAGAGCCCATATTGCCAAGTGGTTGCACTTGAAGCTTCTCAACATTTGACATCTCAAATCCCTTTGTTCCTGGGTGGCCATCCACAAGTGAGATACACAAGGTAAACCATAAAAATGGGCCTTGTGAACCACTCAACATAACCCAATCCTTCCATTTCCACCCAGGTGATTCATTAACTTAGTTGTTTTATTAAACAAAAATATAAGTCCTCAGACTTAGAATATTTTTCCATAATGTGAATATGTAATCCACCCATGTTTTCTATTAGCTAGACTAAGCTTGGTAGTAATAGGAAACTTAATGTAGAGGTCCCAATCTTGGATAAGATAGAGCCTCCTGTGTTTACAATGCTAGTCCCTGGATCAATAGCTAGCATCCACAGTTAAGATGTAATATCAAGAAACAAAGGTCATAATATAACTTTATAACCAGGAATAACATAGATTTATTACATCTTACATAGCTCATATGGCTATTACATTACATTGCAGCGGAATAACTATAAGCATGGGGTCCATCATCTTCAAAGTGCCACAGGCAGATGTTGGTTGTAGACTTTGTAATCCTAATCAATCAATCTTCACTAAAAACAATCAAACCTGCAACATACAAGTTACAACCACAAAGGGTCAATACATTTGAATTGTATTGGCAAGTGATACTATGGTATTATGGTGGAGTCTACCATCTATATGCATTTGGCTAAGTGGAGTTGAGGCTTGCATTGCTTAAATTAGATTTTTCTTATCATTTTGAAAATACTAAGTTTTGCTTGTCAAAAACATTTTTCTCAATCAAAGACTTCAAGATCCTTGTACCAAGCCATCTCTCCATCAATGATTTAAGAATTCAAACAACCCTTGTTCAAACCACAAGATTTTAATTTAGAAATTTGAATGATGAGATTCTTGATTGCTTCCATGTCTTGATGCTCAAATTGTCCTTTACCAGGGACATGGCTAAGTACTTAGATTTTACACTATGCAGAGGTGGTGCACTTTACCCACAAGACTTGGTTTCCCAAGACAAAATCTTTCAGAAGCCTTCCCTTAGACCAAAATGGACGCGCTCCAACCTATCAAACACTACCACCCACTGTCCATTTGGCTAAGTTCTTGCAACCTATAGGATCATGGCAGAGCCCATATTGCCAAGTGGTTGCACTTGAAGCTTCTCAACATTTGACATCTCAAATCCCTTTGTTTCCTGGGTGGCATTCCACAAGTGAGATACACAACCCAAGTCCATGGCCTTGTGTAACCACTCAACATATCCCAATCCTTCCATTCCACCCAGGAGGTTCATTAACTTAGTTGTTTTATTAGACAAAATCACAAGTCCTCAGACTTAGAATATTTTTCCATAGTGTGAATATATATTCCACCCATGTTTTCTATTAGCTAGGCTAAGCTTGGTAGTAATAGGATACTTAACTTAGGAAATCCTACTAAGGATTCATCTACTAGGTTTTACTATAGCAAGGTCTATACTTAGCAAAATCCATGCAAGTTTTACTTAGAAAAATCACTAATGCATAGAGAAAGTAATGGGACAAAAAGTATGAAGCATCACTTGACTTTTTGGAAGGGAATGGGGGTTCACTCCTTGATCTTGTTAGTCTCATACTTCACTACAAGTCAAACAAGCAAACACTAATTCAATTTACATTCCAAACCAATAATCACTCAAACAATTCCACACACACAAGACAATGGAGACCAATTCATGCATGGGAGCATGCACAAGATAGTTTTATTTTGCAAAGGGGTCTCTATGGGGTTTCTAAACTTTGTAAGATCCAAATTGATCATTTACCAAAGTGGTAAAGTCATTAGCAAGAGGGTTTTGTCCAAAAACTATTTTTAAATCCATTCATCATTTCATGTGGTGAAAAATGTTTTTATTAAGGCAAAACTCTTAAGTTGTTCATCAACTGAGTTGCTAATTTGCAAAACTTGGTGTTTTTAGGTTAGTGGGTTTGGTCCAAAACATTTCCTTAAGTTTTCTTTTCATAAAAATTTTTATAACAAAAACCATTATTTTTATTTGGCTAGAAAATGACTAAGTCAAGTAATCCAACCTAAATCTTTCCATAATCATTTTTAACACCTAGGGTTGGTTCCTAGGGACAGTAAGGTCACAACAATCCAATTTGCAAAGGTTTTACTTCAAAATTATTTTCAATAAATAAATTACATTTCTATTTGACTAGAAATGGTTTTAAATTAAAGAATCATTTCTTAATTTCTCCAAATACATTTTTGTGTCCACAAAGTGTTTCCTAGGGTCAGTAGGTTCAAATAAATCCAATTGCCAAAGATTTTAACCCGAAATTCAATTTAAAACAATTTTTACATTCATAATAAGCATACAAATGTTTCTGCAATATCAAACAAGCTAATAGCTACTATTTGCTAAACTAAGGGCATGGCTGGCTAGGGTTTGTTCTCCTGAATTCATTGATATAAAATTTGTAAAATTTGGACGTGTGGTTTGAAAGTTACAAAGGTTTGAAAATTGAATCTAGAACAGATTCAAATCTGTGTTTAAATCAAAACATGGCCACGCGTCACGTCGTGATTGGCCGATACCGGTTCGCCTGGATCGCGTGCTGCTGTGCGTTAGATCTAAATAAATCGTGCGGCTCTGGAGACGTACCCTTTCGTGTTTAAGTTACTCTATCCTATCCACCGGATCAAGATCGGACGGCTCTCAGTGCCCCGACCAAGAACTGGCGGCGCTGGGCTCTGACGCACGGCGGCGGCGGCTTGTCAGCGGTGTCGCCGGCGTTACAGGAAGCGAGAAGGAGGAAGAGGATGTTCACCGTGTTCGCAGACGCCTGGGGGAGCTCAAGGAGGCACTGGCTGGTGAAGGGGCGCACGAGGGCAAGAGGAATTCCTCGCCGGAGTTCGGTCTGGCGACGGCTGGCTCTGGTCGAGGTCGAAGACGAAGCTGTCGATCACCAGGAGGCAAGAAAAGGTCATGATCAGATGCAGGAGACCACGGAGATGACGTGTGCGTGAACGGAAGGGGTCGGGGTGGTCTGGAATTACCGAAGGAGCTCAACGGAGGCGAGACAGACGGCGGCGCTCAGAACTTTTGTCGAAGACGGCTTCCTGGGGCGCCCGCGGTTGAACGAAGTGTACCAGGAGATGCGTCAGAGAGTGTTGAGTGTGCTCGTGTGCTCGGGGAGGCACGGGGTGGTCAGGTTTGGACGGAATCGAAAATGGACCTCGTCGGAGACAGAGAGAGTGGCTGGCGAAATACGGCAGCCTGGGGGCGTGCTTGGGGAAGGAGGCAGAGGGGAACGAGAGAGGACGTGCTGGCTTTTTATCGAGCTTGATCACTGCGAGTTAAGGTGGCTGCGTTAAGGCGTATTGATGCCGCGATTCAATGCTGGCAACGGCGACGAGAGGAGGAAGAAGCAGTCGCGGGGTGGAGAAGGAGAACAGTGGAAAGGGGTCCACTGGTCAGTGGAAAAAGAAACGAGGGGGAAGGTCCACCAGTCATCGGTTCTGTTGGTAAGAAAATTGGTGCCAAACGTTTTCTTCGGGGAAAGAGGCTGGGCTGTTGCTGGGCCTATTGGGCTGCCTGGGTTGGGTCTGTCCTTTTCCATATTTTTCTGCCTGTTTGTTTTATCCTTTTCTATTTCTATTTTCTGATTTGATATTTAAATAGAAGATTCAATCAACAATGCAAACATTCAAACAATTCAAACTTGTAATGAGTTTTGGGTTCTGTTTAGTAGCCTGGGCCTAAATCTAAAAACCATAATTTTTAAATAAATAAAGTCCATTATTAATTAAATAGTTGTCCATTGCTAATTAATCAAATTAGGATTTGATTTATTTCAAACTCTATTTAAATCCATATATTTTCCAAAACCAAAATAGTGGGTTGTATTTGAAATAAGGTATATTTAGAAAGCTTGTTTTAAAATAAATAACAATTTTGTTAAAGGTTCCATTTATATTCAAAATAAAATGGACCATGGTTTATTAATAAAATTAGGGTTTGGTTTATTTAATAAAAATCTCCATTTTTAAATCCAAACATTTTCAAAACCAAATCAGTAGGTTTTATTTGGAAATAAGGAATACTTGGAAACTTGTTTAAAACAAAATAACCCTTTACTTTAGAGTCCATTATTAATTAAATATAATAGACTTTTCATTATTAAATCAAATAGGATTTGTTCTATTGAGATATTTATTTTGAAATCTAAAATAAAGTCAAAACACTTTAGTAGGTTTTTATTAGAGAATATAAAATACTTGCAAAACCTATTTAAAATAATTTAATAAGTTTTAATGTTGTAATTAAAATGGTAAAACCTTTTATTAAATAAAGTTTGATATTAAATTCTTATTTTTATTCAAAACAAAATGTTTTAAATCCAAAGCTTGGCCAAGTTTTAATTTGGCTTTATAAAATAATCCTTATTTGTAAAACTTCTATTTCATTTGAAAACAAATCTTTTCATTTAATTGTTTCAAAATAGTATTTCCAAATGTTTTTATTTTCCTTTTATTAAATGTTTATCTTTTTAAATCCCTTTAGGTTTATTTTAATTCAAATGGGTTTGAAGTTCCAATTGAATTCAAAAAGTTTCTTCTGGCTCTAAAAATCAAACAAAGTTTTATTTTGTTCATTTATTTTCACATTACAAGATTTGGAAAATCTTGGGATGTGACAGGCTACCACCCTTAAAATAAATCTCGTCCCGAGATTTGGGAAGGCTAGGGTTACAAGCAAGTTCAAAACAACTAGGGTACTACCACCCTTAAAAAATTTCAAACAAAAATTACATATTGGCCTTCTTGGAATTCTGGGAAAAATCTCTCTAAGCAAACAGTTGCATGTGTCCTTGGTTTCTTTACTTGACTCATGGGCCAAGGTTGAGATCCTTCATAGACTTGTTTAACTTGTTCTCCATCCTTTCTGGACAATTGTTTGCATAGTGGCCTAGTTCCTTGCATTTGAAACATGTGACAAGGCTGAGATCTCTCATAGGCTGGTTTATCTTATGCTTCATCTTTTCTGGACAGTAGTTTGCATAATGTCCTAACTCTTTGCAGTGTTTGCACATCACTTGGCTAAAATCCTTCCTTATCTTGGGTTTCACTAGCTTTTGTTTGCTTTCTTGGCTCTTCTTCTTTTCTGGGCATTCATTGGCATAGTGTCCCATCTCTTTGCATTTGAAACATTGCACTTGTGTAATATCCTTCTTGCTAGTGTTGGGGAATTTCTTCTTCTTCTTGGGTCTCTCCAAAGCTAGGAGTTCTTCTAGTTCATGTTCTTCATGAGTGGGAGATCTTTCTCTCTTCTTGAGGCATTGATCTTCATGTTCCTTGGATGCATGATCCTTGTCTCTAAAACTATTGCTGGCTTGGATTCCTTCTAGAATAACATCTTTGTCATCCTTGTTGTCATTAGCTCTTTGGGAAAAGTTTTCTCCCATGTTGATCATTTGAGTAACCAATCCTTGCAACATTTGGGATTGAAGTTTCAAAATCCTTTGTATGGCTGGGTCTAGTCCATTGTTGTTGGCTAAAAGCTGAGTTGTCTCTTGGCTCAACTGGTTTTGGGTTGCTATAAGTTCTCTCATGTTGTCTTCTTGGTTGGTGTTGGTGTCTCTTGGAGTAGTCATCTGTTTGGGTTGGATTGGGATTAGAATAGGGAAAATATTTCTAAGGAATTATTTCTAATCACACACATCACAATTCACACAAAAAATGTGCATGCAATCACAAGCAAACACTCCACTCAAACAACAAGTTTCAAGCACACTTTTAGGCAACAAAATATTTTTGTTACACCACATAAGTTGGTGTATTTGACTTAACTAAAATATGGTGGTCCATCTATATGGTTCACTTGTGATCCTTCCATCCTTCTTGGTTGATCCTTATTGCATGAGATCAAGGTTTCCTTGGAAAAACTTTTGGTCACAATACTTCAAATGATGTAGGCTCCTTCTAACTTTTTGCATTCCCTCAGTCTCTAAATCTTGAGCAAGATTTCCTTGTCTTACTTGTAGTCCTTAGTGGTATCCAAGTTGGAAGTCCTTGGTGAATATGCTGAAGATGTTGAAGTCATTAGAGCTGAAGATGTTGAAGAAGTCTTTTGCACATAGTGTAGTCCTTGGTCATGGGTAGGTTTTCCATCAAGTTGAAGTAGAAGAGAAGTAGAGTTGAAACCAAAATGGTTGAGGAAAGAGCTTACAAGTTTTTGTAAATAAGTTTTTGGAAAAAAACAACTCCTATTTTTCTAAGGGTTTTTGTCCAATCCTAGGTTTACAAATCCTACAGGCAACACAATGCTCTGATACCATCTGTAGAGGTCCCAATCTTGGATAAGATAGAGCCTCCTGTGTTTACAATGCTAGTCCCTGGATCAATAGCTAGCATCCACAGTTAAGATGTAATATCAAGAAACAAAGGTCATAATATAACTTTATAACCAGGAATAACATAGATTTATTACATCTTACATAGCTCATATGGCTATTACATTACATTGCAGCGGAATAACTATAAGCATGGGGTCCATCATCTTCAAAGTGCCACAGGCAGATGTTGGTTGTAGACTTTGTAATCCTAATCAATCAATCTTCACTAAAAACAATCAAACCTGCAACATACAAGTTACAGCCACAAAGGGTCAATACATTTGAATTGTATTGGCAAGTGATACTATGGTATTATGGTGGAGTATACCATCTATATGCATTTGGCTAAGTGGAGTTGAGGCTTGCATTTCTTAAATTAGATTTTTCTTATCATTTTGAAAATACTAAGTTTTGCTTGTCAAAAACATTTTTCTCAATCAAAGACTTCAAGATCCTTGTACCAAGCCATCTCTCCATCAATGATTTAAGAATTCAAACAACCCTTGTTCAAACCACAAGATTTTAATTTAGAAATATGAATGATGAGATTCTTGATTGCTTCCATGTCTTGATGCTCAAATTGTCCTTTACCAGGGACATGGCTAAGTACTTAGATTTTACACTCTGCAGAGGTGGTGCACTTTACCCACAAGACTTGGTTTCCCAAGACAAAATCTTTCAGAAGCCTTCCCTTAGACCAAAATGGACGCGCTCCAACCTATCAAACACTACCACCCACTGTCCATTTGGCTAAGTTCTTGCAACCTATATGATCATGGCAGAGCCCATATTGCCAAGTGGTTGCACTTGAAGCTTCTCAACATTTGACATCTCAAATCCCTTTGTTTCCTAGGTGGCATTCCACAAGTGAGATACACAACCCAAGTCCTTGGCCTTGTGTAACCACTCAACATATCCCAATCCTTCCATTCCACCCAGGAGGTTCATTAACTTAGTTGTTTTATTAGACAAAATCACAAGTCCTCAGACTTAGAATATTTTTCCATAGTGTGAATATATATTCCACCCATGTTTTCTATTAGCTAGGCTAAGCTTGGTATTAATAGGATACTTATCTTAGGAAATCCTACTAAGGATTCATCTACTAGGTTTTACTATAGCAAGGTCTATACTTAGCAAAATCCATGCAAGTTTTACTTAGCAAAATCACTAATGCATAGAGAAAGTAATGGGACAAAAAGTATGAAGCATCACTTGCCTTTTTGGAAGGGAATGGGGGTTCACTCCTTGATCTTGTTAGTCTCATACTTCACTACAAGTCAAACAAGCAAACACTAATTCAATTTACATTCCAAACCAATAATCACTCAAACAATTCCACACACACAAGACAATGGAGACCAATTCATGCATGGGAGCATGCACAAGATAGTTTTATTTTGCAAAGGGGTCTCTATGGGGTTTCTAAACTTTGTAAGATCCAAATTGATCATTTACCAAAGTGGTAAAGTCATTAGCAAGAGGGTTTTGTCCAAAAACTATTTTTAAATCCATTCATCATTTCATGTGGTGAAAAATGTTTTTATTAAGGCAAAACTCTTAAGTTGTTCATCAAATGAGTTGCTAATTTGCAAAACTTGGTGTTTTTAGGTTAGTGGGTTTGGTCCAAAACATTTCCTTAAGTTTTCTTTTCATAAACATTTTTATAACAAAAACCATTCTTTTTATTTGGCTAGAAAATGACTAAGTCAAGTAATCCAACCTAAATCTTTCCATAATCATTTTTAACACCAAGGGTTGGTTCCTAGGGAAAGTAAGGTCACAACAATCCAATTTGCAAAGGTTTTACTTCAAAATTATTTTCAATAAATAAATTACATTTCTATTTGACTAGAAATGGTTTTAAATTAAAGAATCATTTCTTAATTTCTCCAAATACATTTTTGTGTCCACAAAGTGTTTCATAGGGTCAGTAGGTTCAAATAAATCCAATTGCCAAAGATTTTAACCCTAAATTCAATTTAAAACAATTTTTACATTCATAATAAGCATACAAATGTTTCTGCAATTTCAAACAAGCTAACAGCTACTATTTGCTAAACTAAGGGCATGGTTGGCTAGGGTTTGTTCTCCTGAATTCATTGATATAAAATTTGTAAAATTTGGACGTGTGGTTTGAAAGTTACAAAGGTTTGAAAATTGAATCTAGAACAGATTCAAATCTGTGTTTAAATCAAAACATGGCCACGCGTCACGTCGTGATTGGCCGATACCGGTTCGCCTGGATCGCGTGCTGCTGTGCGTTAGATCTAAATAAATCGTGCGGCTCTGGAGACGTACCCTTTCGTGTTTAAGTTACTCTATCCTATCCACCGGATCAAGATCGGACGGCTCTCAGTGCCCCGACCAAGAACTGGCGGCGCTGGGCTCTGACGCGCGGCGGCGGCGGCTTGTCAGCGGTGTCGCCGGCGTTACAGGAAGCGAGAAGGAGGAAGAGGATGTTCACCGTGTTCGCAGATGCCTGGGGGAGCTCAAGGAGGCACTGGCTGGTGAAGGGGCGCACGAGGGCAAGAGGAATTCCTCGCCGGAGTTCGGTCTGGCGACGGCTGGCTCTGGTCGAGGTCGAAGACGAAGCTGTCGATCACCAGGAGGCAAGAAAAGGTCGTGATCAGATGCAGGAGACCACGGAGATGACGTGTGCGTGAACGGAAGGGGTCGGGGTGGTCTGGAATTACCGGAGGAGCTCGACGGAGGCGAGACAGACGGCGGCGCTCAGAACTTTTGTCGAAGACGGCTTCCTGGGGCGCCCGCGGTTGAACGAAGTGTACAAGGAGATGCGTCAGAGAGTGTTGAGTGTGCTCGTGTGCTCGGGGAGGCACGGGGCGGTCAGGTTTGGACGGAATCGAAAATGGACCTCGTCGGAGACAGAGAGAGTGGCTGGCGAAATACGACAGCCTGGGGGCGTGCTTGGGGAAGGAGGCAGAGGAGAACGAGAGAGGACGTGCTGGCGTTTTATCGAGCTTGATCACTGCGAGTTAAGGTGGCTGCGTTAAGGCGTATTGATGCCGCGATTCAATGCTGGAAACGGCGACGAGAGGAGGAAGAAGCAGTCGCGGGGTGGAGAAGCAGAACAGTGGAAAGGGGTCCACTGGTCAGTGTAAAAAGAAACGAGGGGGAAGGTCCACCAGTCATCGGTTCTGTTGGTAAGAAAATTGGTGCCAAACGTTTTCTTCGGGGAAAGAGGCTGGGCTGTTGCTGGGCCTATTGGGCTGCCTGGGTTGGGTCTGTCCTTTTCCATATTTTTCTGCCTGTTTGTTTTATCCTTTTCTATTTCTATTTTCTGATTTGATATTCAAATAGAAGATTCAATCAACAATGCAAACATTCAAACAATTCAAACTTGTAATGAGTTTTGGGTTCTGTTTAGTAGCCTGGGCCTAAATCTAAAAACCATAATTTTTAAATAAATAAAGTCCATTATTAATTAAATAGTTGTCCATTGCTAATTAATCAAATTAGGATTTGATTTATTTCAAACTCTATTTAAATCCATATATTTTCCAAAACCAAAATAGTGGGTTGTATTTGAAATAAGGTATATTTAGAAAGCTTGTTTTAAAATAAATAACAATTTTGTTAAAGGTTCCATTTATATTCAAAATAAAATGGACCATGGTTTATTAACAAAATTAGGGTTTGGTTTATTTAATAAAAATCTCCATTTTTAAATCCAAACATTTTCAAAACCAAATCAGTAGGTTTTATTTGGAAATAAGGAATACTTGGAAACTTGTTTAAAAAAATAACCCTTTACTTTAGAGTCCATTATTAATTAAATATAATAGATTTTTCATTATTAAATCAAATAGGATTTGTTCTATTGAGATATTTATTTTGAAATCTAAAATAAAGTCAAAACACTTTAGTAGGTTTTTATTAGAGAATATAAAATACTTGGAAAACCTATTTAAAATAATTTAATAAGTTTTGATGTTGTAATTAAAATGGTAAAACCTTTTATTAAATAAAGTTGGATATTAAATTCTTATTAATTTATTTAAATCAACTTTTGCTATTTTTATTCAAAACAAAATGTTTTAAATCCAAAGCTTGGCCAAGTTTTAATTTGGCTTTATAAAATAATCCTTATTTGTAAAACTTCTATTTCATTTGAAAACAAATCTTTTCATTTAAATGTTTCAAAATAGTATTTCCAAATGTTTTTATTTTCCTTTTATTAAATGTTTATCTTTTAAAATCCCTTTAGGTTTATTTTAATTCAAATGGTTTTGAAGTTCCAATTGAATTCAAAAAGTTTCTTCTGGCTCTGAAAATCAAACAAAGTTTTATTTTGTTCATTTATTTTCACATTACAAGATTTGGAAAATCTTGGGATGTGACACTTAACTTAGGAAATCCTACTAAGGATTCATCTACTAGGTTTTCCTATAGCAAGGTTTATACTTAGCAAAATCCATGCAAGTTTACTTAGCAAAATCAGTAATGCATAGTGAAAATAATGGGATAGAAAGTATGAAGCATCACTTGCCTTTTTGGTAGAGTATGGGTTCACTCCTTGTCCTTGCAACAATCACACTCTTCAAGTCACCACAAATCAATCAAGCAAGGCACAAACTCAATCTACCAATCAAGCAAAACAACACATAAAATGACAAGTCAAAGAAATACATGCAAGCATGCAAAAGATGGTTCTAATTGCAAAGGTGGTCTCCAATAGGTTTCTAGACTTTGTAAAGTCAAAATTGGTCATTTTCCAAGTGGCAAAGTCATTTGCAAAAGGGTTTTGGTTCATAAATCATTTTTAAATCTAATCATTATTTTATGTGGTGAAAATTATTTCTATCAAAGCAAAACTTTATGTTTTTCACCCAATGAGTTTCTATTGCAAAACTTGGTGTTTTGGGTCCGTAGGTTTGGTCCAAAACATTTTCCCAAAGTTTTTACTCAAAATCATTTTCATAAACAAATCAATAGTTGTATTTAGCTAGAAATGGACTAAACCAAGTTTTCCATCCTAAACTTTACCAAATCCATTTTCCAAACTATGGGTTGGTTCCTAGGGTTAGTGGGTTTACATCAAACCATTTCCCAAAAGTTTTAACCCTAAATTCAATTTTAAACAATTTTTCTACTCTAAATAAGCTCACAAAAGAATCTACAAAAACAAGCAAACTAACAGATACTATTGGCTAAACTAATTCCACAGTTGGCTAGGGCTTGCTCTCCTGAATCCAACGACATAAAATTTGTAAAATTTCGACGTGTGGTTTGAAAGTTACAAGGGTTTGAAGTTTGCAAATAATTCTGATTCAAAAATCTGTTTTAAACTAGAGCTGGCCACGCGTCATGTTTTAATTGGCCGAAAACGGTTCGCGTGGATCGACCAACGTGGGCCGCTGGATCTAAAGTAAATCTTACGGCGCAGATGCTCTCATACCCCTTCGATAAGTGACTCTATCCTAGCCAGTGGATCTGCATCTAACGGTTCCTATTGCTTGGCCAAATAGCAGTGGCGCTGGCGGCGACGTCTGGTGGCGGAGCGGCCAGACGGCGGCGGAGTCGACGTTACAGGAAGCGAGGAAGGAGGAGAGGTGGCTCACTGTGATCGCCGTGGCACGGGGATTCTCAACTTGCCCTTGGTTGGTGAAGGGGCGCACGAGGACGAGCGGAATTCCTCACCGGAGTTAGGGCTAGCGCCAGGAGCTTCTGTTTGTTGACGGGGGCGGGGCTGTAGTCCACCAGAAAGCAAGAGAATGGTAGGGTTAGATGCGGGCGAGTGTACTGGACACAGGCGTATCATCGGAAGGACAAGGGGTGGCTAGTTACTACCTGGAGGCTTCGTCGGAGAAAGAGGCAGACGGTGGTGCTGCAGGTCGTCGTCGAAGCCAAGGTTACAGGGCACCCGCGGATGAATGACTGGCACAGGAAGATGCGCCAGGATGCGGTGAGCGTGCTTGTGTGCTCGGGGAGGCAGGAGGTGGTGTCGAGTTGCCGGAATCGGCTCTGGACCTTCTCGGAACAGAGGGTGCTCGGGGAGAAATTGGGACGGCCTGGGGGCGTGCTACTGCGGGGTGACAGGGGGAAAACGGAGAGGAGGGGCGAGCGCTTTAAGGTGCGTGCTCACTGCAGGTTTTAATCGCGGCATTAAGGCGAATTAAGCCGTGAAATCAAAGTCTGCAATGGCCGGCGAGGGGGAAGAAGAGGTCATGCGGGTGGGAAAGAAGAACAGGAGGAGTGGGGTCCGCTGGTCAGTGGGAAAAAGAGGGGGGAGAAGGTCCACATGTCAGTTGCTCCGCAGGTTCAAAAAGGAGTGCGAAACGTTTTCTTTCTAGAGGGGAGCTGGGCTGCTTTGCTGGGCTTATTGGGCTGCTGGGTTGGGTCGACAAAACTCTATTTTTTTTCTTAATCTGAACCCTTTTCTTTTTCTGAATTTATTTTCTGTTTTGAATTTCAAACAAACAAACAATGTTCAAATCAATTCAAACAATCACCAAACCTTGCACTAAGAATTTTGGTTCTGTTTAGCAGCATAAACCAACTTCCAAAATAAAATAATATTTTAAATCTTTTTAGGTTCCATTTATTAATTAAGTGAAATGGTCCATGGTTTATTAATAAAATAGGGTTTGGTTTATTTGATAAAATCTTCATTTGAAATCCAAATACTTTCAAAACCATATCAGTAGATTTTATTTGGAAATAAAGAATATTTGTAAAACTTGTTTTAAAACAAAATAGCCTTTTATTTTAGAGTCCATTATTAATTAAATATACTAGACTTTCATTATTAAATCAAATAGGATTTGTTTTATTGAGATTTTTATTTTGAAAAATAAATCCAAAACACTTTAGTAGGTTTTATTTGAGAATATAAAATATTTGGAAAACTTATTTAAAATAATTTAATAAGTTTTCGATGTTTCAATTAAAATGGTAAAACCTTTTATTTAAATAAATTTGGATATTAAATTCTTATTAATTTATTTAAATCGGCCTTTGCTATTTTTATTCAAAAATAAATATGTTTTAATTCCAAAGCTTGGACATGGTTTAATTTGGCTTTATAAAATAATCTTTATTTATAAATCCACCTTTTCATTTGAAAACAAAATCTTTTATTAAAGATCCAAAGTAGTAATTTTAAATATTCAAAATGTTTTCTTTATTAAATGTTTTATCTTTTAAATTTCTTTAGGATTTTATTTAATTCAAATGGGTTTGAAGTTCCAATTGAATTCAAAAAGTTTCTTCTGGCCCTGAAAATCAAACAAAGTTTTATTTTTATTCATTTATTTTCACATTACAAGATTTGGAAAAATCTTGGGATGTGACAAAGAGCATGTCGAACATCTACGTTTGGTGTTGACTAAACTTCGAGAACATCGTCTCTACGCCAAATTCTCCAAATGTGAGTTCTGGTTACAAGAGCTCATCTTCCTTGGCCATGTTGTGTCTGGAAGTGGTGTTTCTGTCATACCGGATAAGGTTCAAACCATTCTTGAATGGAAGTCACCTACTTTAGTCAAGGAAGTCCGAAGTTTTCTTGGAATGGCTGGATATTACCGTCAATTCATCTAGAACTTCTTCAACATAGCCAAGCCTATGACTGATCTTCTTAAGAAAGATAAGAAGTTTGAATGGTTAGAAAAGGCAGAAGAAATCTTCCAAGCTTTGAAAACTAAGTTAACCACCGCTCATGTGCTTGTCCTTCCGGATACAAGCAAGGATTTCGTCATCTATTGTGATGCTTCTCTTCAAGGGCTCGGTTGTGTGTTGATGCAAGATGGTCATGTAGTGGCCTATGCTTCTCGGCAGTTGAAGCCACATGAGAACAATTACCCAACCCATGATCTCGAACTCGCTGATGTTGTTCATGCTCTCAAGCAATGGCGACATTACCTCATCGGTAACCATTGCGAACTTTACTCGGATCATCAAAGCCTAAAGTATCTCTTTACCCAGCCAGATCTGAATCTCAGGCAAAGACAATGGTTGGAACTCATCAAAGATTATGATTTGGGTCTCAACTATCAACCCGGTAAAGCCAATGTCATTGCTGATGCGCTAAGTCAGAAGTCTTATTGCAATAATCTGGTGATTTCACAAGCCCAACCTGCTCTCTATGAGGAAATCAAGCGTCTTAACCTTGAAGTGGTTCCTCGTGGATTCCTTGCTAACCTTGAAATAAAATCTTATCTTGAGGACCAAATCAAGGAAGCTCAAAAGCAAGATGATGAGATTGCCAAGATCAAAGAACGTGTTGCAAGTGGTGAAGCAAGATGATTTTGGTAGACGGCTAGTGGTTCCAAATAGACAAAAAATCAAAGATATAATCCTACTACAAGTTCATGAATCCCCTCTGTCCATTCATCCTGGTGGTACCAAGATGTACCGAGATCTTCGTCAAAGATTCTGGTGGAGTGGAATGAAACCAGAAATCGCTCGCTTTGTTGCAGAGTGCGAAGTTTGTCATCATGTGAAGGCTGAACACCAAAGACCTGCTGGACTTCTGCAGCCATTGAAAATTCTTGAGTGGAAATGGGATGAAATTGGTATGGATTTTATCACTGGACTCCCAAAAACACAATCTAGACATGATGTTATATGGGTAGTTACTGATCGACTATCCAAAGTTGCTCACTTCCTTGCTGTTTGGGAAAGCATTACTGCAAGCCAGTTGGCGGTTCTATACGTATCCCGGATAGTCGTTCTTCATGGTGTTCCCAAGAAGATCATATCTGATCGTGGAAATTTGTTCACTTCCAAATTCTGGGTTAGTATCCAACAAGCAATGGGAACTCAGGTCTCCTTCAGCACAGCTTATCATCCTAAAACCGGTGGTCATAAGGAAAGAGTAAATCAAATTCTTGAAGACATGCTCAGAGCATGTGTCATATCCTTTGGAATGAACTGGGAGAAATGTCTTCCTTTTGCGGAGTTCTCCTACAACAACAGTTTTCAGTCTAGCTTGGGCATGGCACCTTTCCAATTCCTGTATGGGAGAACATGTCGTACACCGCTGAACTGGACAGAAGCCGGCAAAATAAAATTCTTTGGTCCAGACATGATCCAAGAAGCAGAAGATCAAGTCCGCATAATTCGAGAGCATTTAAAGGCCGCTCAATATCGTCAGAAGGCCAACTATGATCGTCATCATTTTGGCTAAGTGGAGTTGAGGCTTGCATTTCTTAAATTAGATTTTTCTTATCATTTTGAAAATACTAAGTTTTGCTTGTCAAAAACATTTTTCTCAATCAAAGACTTCAAGATCCTTGTACCAAGCCATCTCTCCATCAATGATTTAAGAATTCAAACAACCCTTGTTCAAACCACAAGATTTTAATTTAGAAATATGAATGATGAGATTCTTGATTGCTTCCATGTCTTGATGCTCAAATTGTCCTTTACCAGGGACATGGCTAAGTACTTAGATTTTACACTCTGTAGAGGTGGTGCACTTTACCCACAAGACTTGGTTTCCCAAGACAAAATCTTTCAGAAGCCTTCCCTTAGACCAAAATGGACGCGCTCCAACCTATCAAACACTACCACCCACTGTCCATTTGGCTAAGTTCTTGCAACCTATATGATCATGGCAGAGCCCATATTGCCAAGTGGTTGCACTTGAAGCTTCTCAACATTTGACATCTCAAATCCCTTTGTTTCCTAGGTGGCATTCCACAAGTGAGATACACAACCCAAGTCCATGGCCTTGTGTAACCACTCAACATATCCCAATCCTTCCATTCCACCCAGGAGGTTCATTAACTTAGTTGTTTTATTAGACAAAATCACAAGTCCTCAGACTTAGAATATTTTTCCATAGTGTGAATATATATTCCACCCATGTTTTCTATTAGCTAGGCTAAGCTTGGTATTAATAGGATACTTATCTTAGGAAATCCTACTAAGGATTCATCTACTAGGTTTTACTATAGCAAGGTCTATACTTAGCAAAATCCATGCAAGTTTTACTTAGCAAAATCACTAATGCATAGAGAAAGTAATGGGACAAAAAGTATGAAGCATCACTTGCCTTTTTGGAAGGGAATGGGGGTTCACTCCTTGATCTTGTTAGTCTCATACTTCACTACAAGTCAAACAAGCAAACACTAATTCAATTTACATTCCAAACCAATAATCACTCAAACAATTCCACACACACAAGACAATGGAGACCAATTCATGCATGGGAGCATGCACAAGATAGTTTTATTTTGCAAAGGGGTCTCTATGGGGTTTCTAAACTTTGTAAGATCCAAATTGATCATTTACCAAAGTGGTAAAGTCATTAGCAAGAGGGTTTTGTCCAAAAACTATTTTTAAATCCATTCATCATTTCATGTGGTGAAAAATGTTTTTATTAAGGCAAAACTCTTAAGTTGTTCATCAAATGAGTTGCTAATTTGCAAAACTTGGTGTTTTTAGGTTAGTGGGTTTGGTCCAAAACATTTCCTTAAGTTTTCTTTTCATAAACATTTTTATAACAAAAACCATTCTTTTTATTTGGCTAGAAAATGACTAAGTCAAGTAATCCAACCTAAATCTTTCCATAATCATTTTTAACACCAAGGGTTGGTTCCTAGGGAAAGTAAGGTCACAACAATCCAATTTGCAAAGGTTTTACTTCAAAATTATTTTCAATAAATAAATTACATTTCTATTTGACTAGAAATGGTTTTAAATTAAAGAATCATTTCTTAATTTCTCCAAATACATTTTTGTGTCCACAAAGTGTTTCATAGGGTCAGTAGGTTCAAATAAATCCAATTGCCAAAGATTTTAACCCTAAATTCAATTTAAAACAATTTTTACATTCATAATAAGCATACAAATGTTTCTGCAATTTCAAACAAGCTAACAGCTACTATTTGCTAAACTAAGGGCATGGTTGGCTAGGGTTTGTTCTCCTGAATTCATTGATATAAAATTTGTAAAATTTGGACGTGTGGTTTGAAAGTTACAAAGGTTTGAAAATTGAATCTAGAACAGATTCAAATCTGTGTTTAAATCAAAACATGGCCACGCGTCACGTCGTGATTGGCCGATACCGGTTCGCCTGGATCGCGTGCTGCTGTGCGTTAGATCTAAATAAATCGTGCGGCTCTGGAGACGTACCCTTTCGTGTTTAAGTTACTCTATCCTATCCACCGGATCAAGATCGGACGGCTCTCAGTGCCCCGACCAAGAACTGGCGGCGCTGGGCTCTGACGCGCGGCGGCGGCGGCTTGTCAGCGGTGTCGCCGGCGTTACAGGAAGCGAGAAGGAGGAAGAGGATGTTCACCGTGTTCGCAGATGCCTGGGGGAGCTCAAGGAGGCACTGGCTGGTGAAGGGGCGCACGAGGGCAAGAGGAATTCCTCGCCGGAGTTCGGTCTGGCGACGGCTGGCTCTGGTCGAGGTCGAAGACGAAGCTGTCGATCACCAGGAGGCAAGAAAAGGTCGTGATCAGATGCAGGAGACCACGGAGATGACGTGTGCGTGAACGGAAGGGGTCGGGGTGGTCTGGAATTACCGGAGGAGCTCGACGGAGGCGAGACAGACGGCGGCGCTCAGAACTTTTGTCGAAGACGGCTTCCTGGGGCGCCCGCGGTTGAACGAAGTGTACAAGGAGATGCGTCAGAGAGTGTTGAGTGTGCTCGTGTGCTCGGGGAGGCACGGGGCGGTCAGGTTTGGACGGAATCGAAAATGGACCTCGTCGGAGACAGAGAGAGTGGCTGGCGAAATACGACAGCCTGGGGGCGTGCTTGGGGAAGGAGGCAGAGGAGAACGAGAGAGGACGTGCTGGCGTTTTATCGAGCTTGATCACTGCGAGTTAAGGTGGCTGCGTTAAGGCGTATTGATGCCGCGATTCAATGCTGGAAACGGCGACGAGAGGAGGAAGAAGCAGTCGCGGGGTGGAGAAGCAGAACAGTGGAAAGGGGTCCACTGGTCAGTGTAAAAAGAAACGAGGGGGAAGGTCCACCAGTCATCGGTTCTGTTGGTAAGAAAATTGGTGCCAAACGTTTTCTTCGGGGAAAGAGGCTGGGCTGTTGCTGGGCCTATTGGGCTGCCTGGGTTGGGTCTGTCCTTTTCCATATTTTTCTGCCTGTTTGTTTTATCCTTTTCTATTTCTATTTTCTGATTTGATATTCAAATAGAAGATTCAATCAACAATGCAAACATTCAAACAATTCAAACTTGTAATGAGTTTTGGGTTCTGTTTAGTAGCCTGGGCCTAAATCTAAAAACCATAATTTTTAAATAAATAAAGTCCATTATTAATTAAATAGTTGTCCATTGCTAATTAATCAAATTAGGATTTGATTTATTTCAAACTCTATTTAAATCCATATATTTTCCAAAACCAAAATAGTGGGTTATATTTGAAATAAGGTATATTTAGAAAGCTTGTTTTAAAATAAATAACAATTTTGTTAAAGGTTCCATTTATATTCAAAATAAAATGGACCATGGTTTATTAACAAAATTAGGGTTTGGTTTATTTAATAAAAATCTCCATTTTTAAATCCAAACATTTTCAAAACCAAATCAGTAGGTTTTATTTGGAAATAAGGAATACTTGGAAACTTGTTTAAAAAAAATAACCCTTTACTTTAGAGTCCATTATTAATTAAATATAATAGATTTTTCATTATTAAATCAAATAGGATTTGTTCTATTGAGATATTTATTTTGAAATCTAAAATAAAGTCAAAACACTTTAGTAGGTTTTTATTAGAGAATATAAAATACTTGGAAAACCTATTTAAAATAATTTAATAAGTTTTGATGTTGTAATTAAAATGGTAAAACCTTTTATTAAATAAAGTTGGATATTAAATTCTTATTAATTTATTTAAATCAACTTTTGCTATTTTTATTCAAAACAAAATGTTTTAAATCCAAAGCTTGGCCAAGTTTTAATTTGGCTTTATAAAATAATCCTTATTTGTAAAACTTCTATTTCATTTGAAAACAAATCTTTTCATTTAAATGTTTCAAAATAGTATTTCCAAATGTTTTTATTTTCCTTTTATTAAATGTTTATCTTTTAAAATCCCTTTAGGTTTATTTTAATTCAAATGGTTTTGAAGTTCCAATTGAATTCAAAAAGTTTCTTCTGGCTCTGAAAATCAAACAAAGTTTTATTTTGTTCATTTATTTTCACATTACAAGATTTGGAAAATCTTGGGATGTGACACTTAACTTAGGAAATCCTACTAAGGATTCATCTACTAGGTTTTCCTATAGCAAGGTTTATACTTAGCAAAATCCATGCAAGTTTACTTAGCAAAATCAGTAATGCATAGTGAAAATAATGGGATAGAAAGTATGAAGCATCACTTGCCTTTTTGGTAGAGTATGGGTTCACTCCTTGTCCTTGCAACAATCACACTCTTCAAGTCACCACAAATCAATCAAGCAAGGCACAAACTCAATCTACCAATCAAGCAAAACAACACATAAAATGACAAGTCAAAGAAATACATGCAAGCATGCAAAAGATGGTTCTAATTGCAAAGGTGGTCTCCAATAGGTTTCTAGACTTTGTAAAGTCAAAATTGGTCATTTTCCAAGTGGCAAAGTCATTTGCAAAAGGGTTTTGGTTCATAAATCATTTTTAAATCTAATCATTATTTTATGTGGTGAAAATTATTTCTATCAAAGCAAAACTTTATGTTTTTCACCCAATGAGTTGCTATTGCAAAACTTGGTGTTTTGGGTCCGTAGGTTTGGTCCAAAACATTTTCCCAAAGTTTTTACTCAAAATCATTTTCATAAACAAATCAATAGTTGTATTTAGCTAGAAATGGACTAAACCAAGTTTTCCATCCTAAACTTTACCAAATCCATTTTCCAAACTATGGGTTGGTTCCTAGGGTTAGTGGGTTTACATCAAACCATTTCCCAAAAGTTTTAACCCTAAATTCAATTTTAAACAATTTTTCTACTCTAAATAAGCTCACAAAAGAATCTACAAAAACAAGCAAACTAACAGATACTATTGGCTAAACTAATTCCACAGTTGGCTAGGGCTTGCTCTCCTGAATCCAACGACATAAAATTTGTAAAATTTCGACGTGTGGTTTGAAAGTTACAAGGGTTTGAAGTTTGCAAATAATTCTGATTCAAAAATCTGTTTTAAACTAGAGCTGGCCACGCGTCATGTTTTAATTGGCCGAAAACGGTTCGCGTGGATCGACCAACGTGGGCCGCTGGATCTAAAGTAAATCTTACGGCGCAGATGCTCTCATACCCCTTCGATAAGTGACTCTATCCTAGCCAGTGGATCTGCATCTAACGGTTCCTATTGCTTGGCCAAATAGCAGTGGCGCTGGCGGCGACGTCTGGTGGCGGAGCGGCCAGACGGCGGCGGAGTCGACGTTACAGGAAGCGAGGAAGGAGGAGAGGTGGCTCACTGTGATCGCCGTGGCACGGGGATTCTCAACTTGCCCTTGGTTGGTGAAGGGGCGCACGAGGACGGGCGGAATTCCTCACCGGAGTTAGGGCTAGCGCCAGGAGCTTCTGTTTGTTGACGGGGGCGGGGCTGTAGTCCACCAGAAAGCAAGAGAATGGTAGGGTTAGATGCGGGCGAGTGTACTGGACACAGGCGTATCATCGGAAGGACAAGGGGTGGCTAGTTACTACCTGGAGGCTTCGTCGGAGAAAGAGGCAGACGGTGGTGCTGCAGGTCGTCGTCGAAGCCAAGGTTACAGGGCACCCGCGGATGAATGACTGGCACAGGAAGATGCGCCAGGATGCGGTGAGCGTGCTTGTGTGCTCGGGGAGGCAGGAGGTGGTGTCGAGTTGCCGGAATCGGCTCTGGACCTTCTCGGAACAGAGGGTGCTCGGGGAGAAATTGGGACGGCCTGGGGGCGTGCTACTGCGGGGTGACAGGGGGAAAACGGAGAGGAGGGGCGAGCGCTTTAAGGTGCGTGCTCACTGCAGGTTTTAATCGCGGCATTAAGGCGAATTAAGCCGTGAAATCAAATTCTGCAATGGCCGGCGAGGGGGAAGAAGAGGTCATGCGGGTGGGAAAGAAGAACAGGAGGAGTGGGGTCCGCTGGTCAGTGGGAAAAAGAGGGGGGAGAAGGTCCACATGTCAGTTGCTCCGCAGGTTCAAAAAGGAGTGCGAAACGTTTTCTTTCTAGAGGGGAGCTGGGCTGCTTTGCTGGGCTTATTGGGCTGCTGGGTTGGGTCGACAAAACTCTATTTTTTTTCTTAATCTGAACCCTTTTCTTTTTCTGAATTTATTTTCTGTTTTGAATTTCAAACAAACAAACAATGTTCAAATCAATTCAAACAATCACCAAACCTTGCACTAAGAATTTTGGTTCTGTTTAGCAGCATAAACCAACTTCCAAAATAAAATAATATTTTAAATCTTTTTAGGTTCCATTTATTAATTAAGTGAAATGGTCCATGGTTTATTAATAAAATAGGGTTTGGTTTATTTGATAAAATCTTCATTTGAAATCCAAATACTTTCAAAACCATATCAGTAGATTTTATTTGGAAATAAAGAATATTTGTAAAACTTGTTTTAAAACAAAATAGCCTTTTATTTTAGAGTCCATTATTAATTAAATATACTAGACTTTCATTATTAAATCAAATAGGATTTGTTTTATTGAGATTTTTATTTTGAAAAATAAATCCAAAACACTTTAGTAGGTTTTATTTGAGAATATAAAATATTTGGAAAACTTATTTAAAATAATTTAATAAGTTTTCGATGTTTCAATTAAAATGGTAAAACCTTTTATTTAAATAAATTTGGATATTAAATTCTTATTAATTTATTTAAATCGGCCTTTGCTATTTTTATTCAAAAATAAATATGTTTTAATTCCAAAGCTTGGACATGGTTTAATTTGGCTTTATAAAATAATCTTTATTTATAAATCCACCTTTTCATTTGAAAACAAAATCTTTTATTAAAGATCCAAAGTAGTAATTTTAAATATTCAAAATGTTTTCTTTATTAAATGTTTTATCTTTTAAATTTCTTTAGGATTTTATTTAATTCAAATGGGTTTGAAGTTCCAATTGAATTCAAAAAGTTTCTTCTGGCCCTGAAAATCAAACAAAGTTTTATTTTTATTCATTTATTTTCACATTACAAGATTTGGAAAAATCTTGGGATGTGACAAAGAGCATGTCGAACATCTACGTTTGGTGTTGACTAAACTTCGAGAACATCGTCTCTACGCCAAATTCTCCAAATGTGAGTTCTGGTTACAAGAGCTCATCTTCCTTGGCCATGTTGTGTCTGGAAGTGGTGTTTCTGTCATACCGGATAAGGTTCAAACCATTCTTGAATGGAAGTCACCTACTTTAGTCAAGGAAGTCCGAAGTTTTCTTGGAATGGCTGGATATTACCGTCAATTCATCTAGAACTTCTTCAACATAGCCAAGCCTATGACTGATCTTCTTAAGAAAGATAAGAAGTTTGAATGGTTAGAAAAGGCAGAAGAAATCTTCCAAGCTTTGAAAACTAAGTTAACCACCGCTCATGTGCTTGTCCTTCCGGATACAAGCAAGGATTTCGTCATCTATTGTGATGCTTCTCTTCAAGGGCTCGGTTGTGTGTTGATGCAAGATGGTCATGTAGTGGCCTATGCTTCTCGGCAGTTGAAGCCACATGAGAACAATTACCCAACCCATGATCTCGAACTCGCTGATGTTGTTCATGCTCTCAAGCAATGGCAACATTACCTCATCGGTAACCATTGCGAACTTTACTCGGATCATCAAAGCCTAAAGTATCTCTTTACCCAGCCAGATCTGAATCTCAGGCAAAGACAATGGTTGGAACTCATCAAAGATTATGATTTGGGTCTCAACTATCAACCCGGTAAAGCCAATGTCATTGCTGATGCGCTAAGTCAGAAGTCTTATTGCAATAATCTGGTGATTTCACAAGCCCAACCTGCTCTCTATGAGGAAATCAAGCGTCTTAACCTTGAAGTGGTTCCTCGTGGATTCCTTGCTAACCTTGAAATAAAATCTTATCTTGAGGACCAAATCAAGGAAGCTCAAAAGCAAGATGATGAGATTGCCAAGATCAAAGAACGTGTTGCAAGTGGTGAAGCAAGATGATTTTGGTAGACGGCTAGTGGTTCCAAATAGACAAAAAATCAAAGATATAATCCTACTACAAGTTCATGAATCCCCTCTGTCCATTCATCCTGGTGGTACCAAGATGTACCGAGATCTTCGTCAAAGATTCTGGTGGAGTGGAATGAAACCAGAAATCGCTCGCTTTGTTGCAGAGTGCGAAGTTTGTCATCATGTGAAGGCTGAACACCAAAGACCTGCTGGACTTCTGCAGCCATTGAAAATTCTTGAGTGGAAATGGGATGAAATTGGTATGGATTTTATCACTGGACTCCCAAAAACACAATCTAGACATGATGTTATATGGGTAGTTACTGATCGACTATCCAAAGTTGCTCACTTCCTTGCTGTTTGGGAAAGCATTACTGCAAGCCAGTTGGCGGTTCTATACGTATCCCGGATAGTCGTTCTTCATGGTGTTCCCAAGAAGATCATATCTGATCGTGGAAATTTGTTCACTTCCAAATTCTGGGTTAGTATCCAACAAGCAATGGGAACTCAGGTCTCCTTCAGCACAGCTTATCATCCTAAAACCGGTGGTCATAAGGAAAGAGTAAATCAAATTCTTGAAGACATGCTCAGAGCATGTGTCATATCCTTTGGAATGAACTGGGAGAAATGTCTTCCTTTTGCGGAGTTCTCCTACAACAACAGTTTTCAGTCTAGCTTGGGCATGGCACCTTTCCAATTCCTGTATGGGAGAACATGTCGTACACCGCTGAACTGGACAGAAGCCGGCAAAATAAAATTCTTTGGTCCAGACATGATCCAAGAAGCAGAAGATCAAGTCCGCATAATTCGAGAGCATTTAAAGGCCGCTCAATATCGTCAGAAGGCCAACTATGATCGTCATCATCTCGATGTTCATTATGAAGTTGGTGATCAAGTTTACCTCCAGGTCACTCCTCTGAAGGGTGTCCGTCGATTCGGTATCAAAGGCAAATTGGCTCCTCGCTACGTTGGTCCCTTTCGCATTCTCTCCAAGCGGGGTGAGCTTGCCTACAAATTGGATCTACCTTCAACTTTTCTAGAGGTTCATGATGTCTTTCATGTGTCTCAACTTAAGCGTTGCTTCAATGATCCCATTCGTGGTGTGGACCATGAAACTTTGGATCTCCAAGTTGGTCTAACCTACCGAGAATACCCTATTCGTATTCTGGATGAAACCAAGCGCAAGACTCGTCGTTAAACCATCACGTTCCTGAAATTTCAATGGTCTCATCACTCTGAGTCAGAAGCAACCTGGGAACACGAAGATCATCTTTGATCTGAGTATCCTGCCTTCTTTTCTAAAACCTAGGAATCTCGGGTCGAGATTCTTGTAAGTGGGGTAGAACTATAACATATCACTCTTTTGTGTAATATAAATAAATACATGTTTGAGCATTGCATGCATGCATTATACTTGCACTTTGATTTAATCACATAAGCACAAAAAACCCTAAACTTTTCTCTCTCAAACCATTCAAATGGTTCTTATACTTTGAAAAGTACCCAAAAGAGTGGAGCCCAAATTGACAAAAAGGGGTTTCCACATTATTTTATTATGTTTGGATACACTCTAGTATTTTGGAAATATTCAAAATATAATTTGAATTGAAAATACAAAAAGAAAAAGAGAAAACACAAAAAGAAAAGGTCCGAAAAAATTATAACCCTAACTCTATCTGGGCCACAGCCCAGCAACCTCTCCCTCTCCTCTCCCCTTTTCCTGCCACCCACGCGCGTCGCAGCCAGCCCACCTTGGCTCAGCCGCGGCCCACCCGGGCCCGTACCATTTCGTCGAGGCTATCGTCGTCGTCCACCTCTCGCCGCGCCCGAAGCAGCTCGTTGTCGCCGCTGCGTTGCTCGCCGGTGCCAAGATCCGCATCGCCGCTCCCGGGCGTCTAAAAGTATCACTAGTCGCCACCGGACAACCCTAGCCGTCCCCCACTTCTCCTCTTCCTCTCCCTCTCTCGCTGCAGCGCCATGGCCGACGAACCCTAGCTACTGCCGTCGCTCATCCTCGCCGTATCCGGCCGCCCTAGCTCAAGCCGACGCCACCACTGGAACCACCGTGCTCGACTCTCTCTTCTTGGCCCCTCCTCTCCCTCGTGTGCGACCTCAATCGATCGAATCGAGAGATCCGGCCGCCATCAGTCTCCGTTGATCCCCGTCGTTCCCGAGCTCGCCTCGCCTCGCCGTTAAGCCGGTCGTGCTCACGGTGAGATCCTCATCACAATGGTGCCCTATATTCCCTCTCTCTCCCAGTACCGCCCTCCCGGCTTGAGCCCGACGCCGCCGTCGTTGGAACTCGTCGGAGGCGACGCTCTGGTGACCAATAAGGAGCGGCGCCACCACTATCGTGCTCAGTGCTCAATCCCGCGTCCAACGCACCCCTTCGTGCAGCCCCGCGAGCTCCCTAGCGCCACCCTCGCTCTCGATCTGAGAGCTTGGCCATTGCTGACGTCATGTTGGCGTCAGCATCATGCAGTAAACCATTTTCTTTTGTTTTATTTGTTTTCAGTAATATTTTCTAAAAATAATAAATCCCTGACAGGTGGACCCTACCTATAAGATATTTAATCTTTTTCATAAATGTTTTTTGAAATTAGTAAAAGTCTGACATGTGGGCCCAACTTGGAAAAATAATTTAAATATTCCAAAAATGATTTAAAATGAATTAAAAATGGAGAAATTCTTAACTAATTCAATTTAAATCAGAAAAATTCAAATAATGTATCAAAATGTTCAGAAAAATAAGAGCTTTACAATAGCAATATAATCATACATTGTTAACCAACTTTCATCACAAGTTTAATTAGAAGAACCAATTGAACCACATAGGTGATTTCGAGGATCCCCCTGTTCTAGGGTTTGAACCTCTCGGACCCTGTTTAAAATGACCAAGCATGATCTAGGGTTCATTTAAACACTACTTAAATTTTCATACCATCCATATTGTATGAGCATTGCACATGCCATGTGTTGAATATTGCTTTTCCTTTTCTGGTGATTGGTTCTTCACGAATAGGAACCGAACCCGAGGCTGAAGTCAAAGCCACCGAAGAGCAGTACTAGTTTAACAACAGACAAGGCAAGCGAAGCCCCACTCATACATATGAATCCTATGTTTACAAAGTATTTCATTCTCGCCATATGCATTCGGTTCAACAGTCTTTTATCAGTAGACGAAGTAAGCCTATCTGATGCATGTCTCCCGTTGTGAACTAAATACCTGATCCACTGCTCCTAGCATAACTAGGGTTTGGCTTCAGTATCGCTAGTGCCTCAGTTCAGTCAAGCTTAGCCATGCTTATTGGTCCGATGTTGGTTATTCAAATGATGCACTAGAGCTGCGAATGAATCTAGTATGCTAGGATGTTCTGATATGATCAGAGATGGATAATAAACATGCTAAGGCTTGTATGGGAGGCCACGTGGTTTGTGGTTTTTGTAGTCACATACTTGCCACCCTTAGGAAATGAGTTCTCGCCTCTTGAACCAAGACGAGCGTACAACCACACGGGGGCCTGGAAACCCCCTCGACTCACTAACTTGCCTAGTAGATTCCATGAGTCACATAGTTCGGGCTTTCCATTCGACATACGCATCTTGGTTGTTCTTGGATGGAGGTGAAGGAGGTGCATCCATAACAAGTAGGTAAGCGTGGACGGGAACAAGAGATGCACGACATCCGTAATCTTGAACCCCGCACACATCATTAGGGACCGACTTCGGTACTCGACCCGTTACGGTGGAATCTCCTTAGTGCGTGACTCATGGTCTCGGCGAAAGCAAGGTAAAGGTCGTGGTCAACCACTCTCTACCGGCCTTCCAAGGAAGAGGGCTAATAATTTGGCATTAAGAATCGGTTGGTACATGTGGGTGAAGTTTTGCACCCCTGTAGGGTTATAATATTTTCGAAAAGTCGTGTCCACGGTTATGGACGACTTGAGGACGGATTCTGTGATCATAGAAAACTAGAACCGAATGATAAAACTTGGCCAATTAATGTGAGAACCGGAGTACTTCCTTTGGGTTGTTTGAGGGGGTAGTCCGGGAAGAGAGGTTCAGTTGATGATGGTACTTGGTGGATATCGAGGGTGATTCTAAGAGCTAGATTTGTGGTCTTCTTATCCCATTTGAAAATGATATGATTAGACGAGCTTCTATTCCTCCTTGTTTTGAAAAACAAAATATGGCTTTATGAAAAATAACTCCACTAGCCATAAGTCTTGCGGAGTACACCCTATACTCATCCTTCCTTCGTTGATGTTTTCTACAGATGAAGCTACTCCAACTGAAGGTGGTTTCTACATCTAAGTCGACGAGTAGTTGGGGTTCCCGGGCAGCAGCCTAGGATCTATGGAAGGGTCGCTACTTATATTTAAGGCCTCTTAGGCCCTTTGCTAAGTTTGTTGTTTAGAAAAACTTGTTTGTTTCCGTTGTTTGTTGTAATGATGGGTCTATGACCCCTGGTTTGTATGACTAGTTTGTAACTCTCTTAAGAGTTTACCTTATTAATGTATGGTTTGTATGTTCTGTAATGTTACCGATCTTTCCCTACGCGCTTCGGAATTTAGGTTAGGCTTATGTCAGATGAAGATCCAGTATTTGTCTAGCCCTGATCCCGGGTCGTGACAATGACTTTCAAGTTTACCACGCAGTGGTTTCTTATGTGAATATATGTTTTCTTCTTCCATTGTTGTCAGATGCTTTGTTGTTATATTTTGTCAGCTGTGCGCCTCTTTAGGGCCCTTCGAATGTTGATCCGGTGACTTTGTCAACTCCTTTTGCAATTGCTCATCCGACAACAAGTGAAGCATCACAGTTGCCATAGATGCGTGATCGCATCTAGAGTTTGGAGTGAGACATCCTTGTCATCCGTGGCCATGATGATGTTTAGAAATCCAAAACAGAGCGGGCTATCACGAGGGAAGAGTATGTGCTCCAAGAGTTTTGGCGGATTAGCAAACAACTTCAGTGTAAGTATCTACCTGGTGCCTCTTACTTGTTTTGCAGTTGCGTCCGTTGTTTGTGGCTTCTGAGATGTTGCTATTTTGCAGTTGTCAATCTTCTTCCACGGGAAGAGAAAGAGTGCATTGCTATTCGGCTCAATTGCCTCACCCAGCATGATTTAGAGGCAGGAGGATTCTTATGCATGGACCACGATCGAGAAACCATAGTCGCGATGGTGCAAGACCGTGTCCATCGGGTGCTCCAGGTTTTGACGCGCGCGAGATCGTCCTTCGCGTCCATTTGGGCTGCCATGTTCCCCTTGGATGCGGGTCCATCCAGTTTCCTAGGTCTACTTGAGAAGTTTCGGAGCGCTGATGTCATGAAGGGGCTTGTTCACCAACATCTTATTATGGGTGCGAAGGCGGCGCTGTCCCTAGTTCGGCTGCATCGCCGAGACGTGGATTTGGCGAAAATAGCAGCGGGACCGCCTGTTCCCCGGACGGTATGGCTTGGGATATGCGCCCACACTATGAGGAGGTTTCCCGTCATGCCGAATATATTGTGCATTTCTTCGATGATCGTACCAACGTTCTTCTTCGGCATGGGTGATTGGTCTTTTTTCCTACAAAGATTGTATAGGTCAATGTAAAATTTCTAGAGTTTCTGTTGGGCTGTTGTTGCCCTTGTAAAATTTGTAAAATGTGTTTGCATGTAATTATTTGTTGTTGTGAAGTTTGCATGTCCTTTTCGTTAGCCTGGCGTGATCAGCTACTCAGGTGAATGCATTAGTGTAAGAGTCGACGAAGTCGTTGTGTGGGGCGCAGCCCCCGAGCAAGTTGTATGAATGTAAATTTGCAAAAGTAAAGTTGTATTAGCCAAGGAACTTAGCTTTTATTCATCGCATAGTAGGGGATACAGGATTCGGCTGAGTAGCCTGGATGAGAAGCCTTATTGTAAGTAAAAACAACTTAGGGTAGAAGCATCACAGTTGTGCGACGTTCTTGGGGTTGGAGTATGCTACTCTAGACTCTACGTCCTCGAGGCAGCAGGCGACACCTGGGATAACTCCGATGACCGCGTAGGGGCCTTCCCATGGTGACTCGAGCTTCAGGTGCCCCTTTTGCTTGAGACGTAGGATGAGGTCTCCTTCGATAAAGGACCTTGGACGCAATCCTCGACTGTGGTAGTTGCAAAGGCTTTGTTGGTACACTATCAAATGAGCGGCGGTGATGTCATGTGATTCGTCCAGCAGGTTGAGGTGTCTTCGAATGCGGCTGTTGATTCGGCCTCACTGTAATCGATGATCCGTGGGGCCTTATGGCGTACCTCGTCATGTATCATTGATTTGGCTCCATGCACCATGAAGAAGGGCGTGTAGCTAGTGGCGCTATTTGGCGTTGTATGCAGGCTCTAGAGGATGGAGGGTTGCTCATCCTCCCAGGCTCCCGTCGCTCGTTTGAGAGGGCACATAAGTCATTTCTTGATCCTGTTGCACACGAGGCCGTTAGCCTCTTTGACTTGGTCGTTGGTCTGTGGGTGCGCAACTGAGGCGTACGTGATATTGATTCCAAGGACTTCGCAGAAGTCTTGGAACTCCTTCGAGGTGAAGTTCGTGTCGTTGTCGGTGATGAGTGCTATGGGTCACCCCGAACCTGTAGATGATGGACTGGAAAAACTTGATGGCGGTGGCGCCAGTTTGGTTGGTGACGGGCGTAGCCTTGATCCACTTGGTGAACTTGTCGACTGCCACCAGGAGAAAGACGTATCCGCTGGGCAAGGACTTTTGCATCTTTAAAACCATATTGAGTCCCCAATGCGCGAAGGGCCAAGCCAGTGGTATAGGCAGTAGCTCGGAGCCTGGTGCATGCGCTATCGGCGAATCGCTAGCAGATGTTGCACTTATCGACAATATCCTTGCCATCTCGCATCGCGGTTGGCCAGTAGAAGCCAGCTCGTAGAGCCTTGGAAATTAGGGTACGGATATCGGCATGATGGCCGCATATGCCTTCATTGGTGGATGTGGAGGAGGATGCTTCTCCCATCACCATTGGTGACGCACCACTGGAGGACCCCGCTAATGCTCTGTTTGTAGAGTTCCCTGTTGATGATGGTGAAGGCCTTGGAGCGACGGGCGGTCTATCTAGCATCAGTCAGGTCATCCGGCAATTACTTACTCAAGAGGTACTTGACGTACGGCTAAGTCCATATTTGCTCGATTGCTAGGACTTGCATGAGGTTCACCAGTTCGACGTCTGCCTCCGTATCTGTAGGCGCCTCTGATTGCTCGGGTGGCGTAGCCCCTGAGTACTCCGCGGATTCTAGTGTGCCCTTGGTGTTTTTGTGATTGATGGAGTGCTCGTAGATCTGCTCGAGGAACACACCTGGTGGTACTGGTGCGCAGGTGGATCCGCTGTTGGCGAGCCTTTCGGCCTCCTCGTTGCTCTCCCGACCGACGTGTTGCAGTTCGCAGCCATCGAAGTCTCCTTTAAGTGTGTTGTAGAGGTCGCGGTAGGCGATCATGTTTTCACTGGTGGCATCACATTGGTTCATCGACTGTTGTACAATGAGATTGGAGTCGTCGTAGATGACCAGTCACATGGCGACATACACTTCAGCCATTCGCATGCCATGGATCAGCGCCTCATACTCTGCTCCATTGTTGGACGCGTGGAATCTCATATGCATGATGTATCTCATCTTGTCCCATTGTGGGGATGTCAAGATTACTTTGGCTCATTCTATTTGCTTAGATCCATCGAAGTGCATCGTCCATAGCTGGGACATGTCCGGAGTGTCTGGCAGCTATAGCTCCATCCAGTGTATGAGGAAGTCAGGGAGCACCTGAGATTTGATGGCGGTGCGCCTTTCACAGATGATGTCCCATGGGGATAGCTCGATGCCCCCACAGGGGCACTCGCCCCGTGGCCTCGGGGTTGTTGACTATGTGCGATAGTGGTGCGTTGTTGACGACCACAATCTTATGCTCTTGGAAGTAGTGGCGTAGCCTACGTGCAATCATGAATACGCCAAATGAGAGCTTCTGGTAGTGAGGATACCTATGTTTTGTAGGTGTCAGTAACTCGCCGAGGTAATACATCGGGCGATGTACCCCATGAGTTTTACCTTCTTTAGGTTGTTCGACCATGAGTGTCGTGCTTATCACCTGGTGCATTACGGAGATGTATAATAGCATGGGCTCTCTCTCCTTAGGTGTCACCAACACGGGAGATGTAGAGAGCAAACGCCTGAGGTCTTCGAATGCTTCATTGGCTTCGGTCGTCCACTTGTAATTTTTAGACTTACGGAGCAGTTGATAGAAGGGGAGGGCCTTTTCACCCATCCAACTGATGAACCTGCTGAGATTTGTGATACACCCCACCAGCTTTTGGACTCCTTTGATGTTTTTCGGCTTTTCCATGGCTAGTATAGCCTTGATTTTCTTTCGGTTGGCCTCGATACCTCTTGCGGAGATGAAGTACCCAAGAAATTGTCTGGATGGGACACCGAAGGCGCACTTTTCCGGGTACAGCTTGATCCTACATCGATCGAGATTGTCGAACATCTCGCGAATATCGTCGATCAATGCTTGGATCTCCTTGGTCTTTACCACTATGTTGTCGAAATATGGATGTTTCTACCGATTTGATTCTTCAGGAAGGCCTGCATGCACCCTTTATAGGTTGCAGATGAGTTCTTGATCCTGAAAGGCATTGTGTTGTAACAAAAGACCCCAAACAGCGTAATGAGCATCGTATTCTCTTGATCCTCGGCCTTCAGTTGAATCTGATGGTAGCCTGAATAGGCATCAAGGAACAAGAGTCATTCGCACCCCATGGTGGAATTGATGATTTGGTCGATCCATGGTAGGGGAAAGTGGTCCTTTGGGAAATCCTTATTAAGGGTCGTAAAATCTACGCACATCCGCAGGATGTCCGTATCCTTCTTGGGGAGTAGCACGGGGTTAGCTACCCAGGTTCTCTGTTTAATCTCTCTTATGAAGTTAACATCAAGGATTCTGTTGAATTTGATGCTAATCGCTTTAGCTCGGCCTTTGGATAGTCGGTGCATCGTCTTCTTAACCAGTCACACATCCAGATAAACATTGAGTGCATGCCTGGCGAATTCCTTGGGAACTCCTGGCATGTCCGCAGGACACTAGGCAAAGATTTCCTAGCTCTCACGGAGGAATTCGATGAGCGTGAGTTCCTATTCGGAACTCGGGTTGTTGGCGATGAGGGCCTTTTTGGCGAGGTCTGTCGGGTGGACCTCCACTGCCTTGGTGTTGACTACGGAGTCGAAGGACGAGTCAGGTGTATTCTGCTTAGTCACCGGAGGTAGACTGTTGTCTGCTGACTCCTTTAATCTTCCGAGCTCCTCTTGCATGTTGAAGGACTGGGAGATTTTGTTCAAGTATCTATCGCAGATATCAGACTTGGTAAAGCTCCCTAGGATGGTGACGATACCGTTGGGTCCTGGAATCCTCAGCAGTAGGTACGCATAGTGCGATACTGCTAAGAATCTTGCGAATGCCACGTGGCCGAGGATGGCGTGGTATTGTGAGGGTCAGTCAATCACCTAGAACTTAAGCCGCTCACGCGTGAAGTTCTTGGGGGTGCCAAAGATGGCGTCGAGCCATATTTTTCCTAGGGAGTACGCGCCTTTCCCTGGGACGATGTCGTGGAAGGTTGTATCTGATGCCTCAAGGCTACATAGCGGGATCCGCATAGCTTTGAGTGTGCTGGCAAACATGAGGTTGATGTCACTAACACCGTCCATGAACACACGACTCATCTCAAATCCATCGATCTAAGCCTTGAGCACCAGGGTGGAGTGGCTGGGGCGATAAATTTGGCGAGGGTGGTTGGATATGTCAAAGGTGATGCAAGACTCTGAGCCGCTGAGAATTTGGCACAAGCCGGTGTTTAACCAACCTTGACGATGGGAGAAACTTCCCATGTCGGTAATTGTACACGAGGTCATCGGTGACAAGTGACCCGCACCAGCGCATGGAGAAGCCGTGGCGGAGATGAGGGTTCCCAGCGTGCGTGCGGGAAACGACGGTGGCTCAGGCGACCAAAATCGAGCGGCGCAAGGAAGAAAGAAAATATGGATCACAAAAATCACATAAGGCAAAGGGGGAAAGAGGGGGGAGGAAGATGAAGTGAAGAGGCCACGCCTCCTTGCGGCCCTATTTATCGACGTGGGGCGCCGAGCGCCTCCCCGCTCCCTTTCGACACATGGCAAGGCAAAGATTTCTCTCCCGTGACGTTTTGCAGATCCCCTGTGCCAGTGCAACCGCGCACAGAAGATTTGCGGGTGTTACTGCGGGGGAGAGGCGTGCACACGTGCCCCAAGAAACTGCAGTGGCAAGGCATGCACGCGGTTAAAAAAACTGACGTTGTGAAGCAAGAGTCAAACTGATGCGACGTGTGCCAAGGCTGAGGGTCATGGTTGATGCAAGCAATAGCCTCATAAACAGGCGTTTCGTTTCCAGCTATGCCAGTCGGTCGGTGCCTCCAATTTTTTACACCAGCAGGCGGCCATCGACTCCGTAGCCGGTCAAATCTAGACAGAAAGCATAAAGCAGGACAAGGAAAAAGCTACAGCCAGTATTTCAGCAACAACCACTTCGACTAAACCAAAGGAACACGCAAGAACTTCCCCACAGGCAAAGCCCTATCACGCTCGGGGACTAGTGTCGGGGGGATGACCCCCGGATGGGGAAAGCCAGGCTCTAGAAGCTATCGGCCGGTTGGCCTCTAAACGAAAGAACTCTAGCCGATTTGAAAAATCCTACCTGGCTGGAGCATAAAGCTTTCCGTCTGTCCCATCTAGCCGGATAGCCAGAAGAACCAACTGGGTGGACGATTCCACCTGGCCTGCCTCAAATTTGATGAAGGATACGGAGGGGATGATGTTCCTTGTGGGGTATGCCTCTGATCCCCTCCCATCACCAGACAGGCTGGAGCGCTGCCCTGATTGGCTCTACCAGACAAATATAAAGTGGCGCTGCCGACTGGCCGCTAAAGAATCCCCGGGTGACCGTTAAAGCGGAGGGTGATGTCCAAGGAGGCGCTGGGCAACTGTAGCACTGTCCACCGATGTACTGGAGGCTGACTAGGCCCTGGTCCACCGGCTAGGGCCCTGCAGCTAGCCGGTCCGCTTTGTAAACCCAAAGTCCAAACAGTAAACCCTAGAGCCCACATTGTAACCTACCTCTCCCAGCTAGTATATAAGGGAGGGTAGAGCTAGGGTTTTAGGTAAGATTCACATTTAGTAGAGTTCTCCTCTAGATCATCTTCTTCCTTTAGCTCCTGATAGTTGCTAAGGAAACAGCTCCAGGAGCACTTGTATTGGGCATTTGCCCCCCATATAGTAGATCTTGCAGGAGTAATGGTTTTACCTCACAGTGAGGGCCCTGAACCTGGGTGTGTTGCTATGTCTGCAGTTCCTCGTATCCAACCCATAGCGTGAGCCACCGATTTCATCCTGAGTGTCCTCTTAAGCCATCCCCGATGGCACTGCCATGTTCCACACCATGACAGGTGGTTGTGGGGATCCATATGCGATGGTCCTAGGGGTAGAGCCTAACCCTTGATTCACTGCATCACGTCGCAGTTGGGTGTAACCCTCATGGAGCTTCTGGAACTCCCAGTAGTCCTTCAGCAGGTGGCTAGATTTCTTCTTACCATCGTGTTTGTCGATGTAAAAGTGGATGGTGCAGGGACCTGAGAGCTTTTCGAACAAGGATGGATCATCATCGCGAGCACGGCGGTTTCCATGTTTGGGTGGTTTTCCCACTATCACGATAGTTGTTGCTCCGCTAGCCGCTGTTTTGGTTCTCGTCGTCACATCGGTCGACGTAGCCAGCTGTGACCATGTCGACTTCCTCGCGATCATTGTAGACACGCGCTCTTATCTTTATGCAACGGTCGTGCCTGTGAACGAGGTCGTATTCATCATCCGAACATGTTTGGTTGATGGCATCCTCGCCATCTGCCCAGCAATTAGCTATGTCCACCATATGGTTGATGGTTTTGGGCTTGATGAGGCCCAAATCCTCTCACTACTAGGAAAATGGCTCTTCGTGGCGCACCTGAAAATCCCATCCGTGGTGCACTAGTAGTGCGCCACTAGGCGTACGCTGCGGCTAAAAAGTGCCCGTAGCGCACTACCCTGGTGCGCTACGGTTATATGAGGATAAGCGTAGCGCACTACCAGGTGCGCCACGAGTAGGGGTACAAGTGCGCCACGAATGTGTTTTTCAAAAAACCAAAAAAATGCAAACAACACCCTCGTTTTGAATTGCAAAAGCAATCGGGTCCAGAAATCGCCGTCGTGTCGCCTCGCCGGAGTAGTGGTCGTGGCCACGACCTACCACCGCAGGGATGTGCAGGAGGCCATGGTCGTGCTAGTCCTCGTCGTCGGTGTCGAGGCAGTAGGAGGAGGTGTGGTCGGAGGAGACGGCCGGAGGTGCGTTGCAGGTGAAGTCGGAGGTGGACGGAGGTATGGTCGGAGGAGGTGGTGGCGGCGGCGGATGGAGGACGTGTGGTCGGAGGATGCGATGGCGACTGTTGAAGGAGCTGGTTACCCATGGTCGTCCTTTGTCGGAGGAGGCTGAAGTGAGGAGAAGGAGAAGAGGGAGGAAGAGAAGAAGAGAGGGAGGAAGAGAAGAAGAGAGGGAGGAAGGAAGAGAAGACGGAGATAAGAGGATGAGAAGAAGAGAGGGAGGAAGGAAGATAAAAAGAGAGGGAGGAAGAGAAGAATAGAGGGAGGAAGGAAGAGAGGGAGAGAGGGAGGTATGTGAGCGGGGTGGTGATTCGAATTTCGAATCCCGCCCAACTTACTCGTGGCGCTCTAGGTGGTGGTGCGCTACGGGTAAGTTGCCTCAATTTTTTCTGCAGTAAAATATCTTGTTTTTTCCATAACTTTTTACTCTTTTCGAATTTTGAGATTCTAAAAAATCGCTAAACGACCTAAAGGGGTTGCAAGCAGATCTGGAATCTCGTTCTGGTCATTTTGATATATTATATGTTTTTTTCGACATCGTATGCAAAAGTTATGACCGTTTTACCGTGGCATGACTTTTTTTGCAGAAAAATTCGAAACTTATGTTTGTTAATTTTCCTAGAAACTAGACCACATTATCTACCTAAATATGAAAGGATTTTATTTTTTGAAGAGTTTTTCATTTTCTTTTATTTTTTGCAAAGCCTAAAAAGGCGATCCACGGGGGGGTTGAGTTGGTGCAGGGTACTTAGCCGTAGGGCACTAGGGCAAGGTGCCATACTGTTGGAGATATGCCCTAGAGGCAATAATAAATGTAGTTATTATTATATCTTTGTGTTTATGATAAATGTTTGCATTCATGCTATAATAGTATTAACAAGGAAACATTAATACTTGTGTGATTTGTAAACTTAATTTGAAGTCCCTAGTAAAGCCTCTATATAATACTAGCTTGTTGGTTAATAAATGATTGTGGTTTCCCTATCATGAACATTGAGATGTTATTAACAACAAGATCATATCATTAGGAGAATGATATGGTGGACATACTCCTATAGATAAGCGTAGCATAAAGATCAAGTCATTTTAATAGTTCAATTGCTATATGCTTTTTGATACATAGTAACCTAATTCCTTCGACCATGAGATCATGCATATCACCTTTACCGGATGGATGCTTTGATGACATCAAACACCACACCGTAACTGGGTGGCTATAAAGGTGGCATTGAGTGTTCGGAAAGTATTGGTTGAGACACATGGATCAAGAGTGGGATTTGTCCATCCATATGACAGATAGATATACTCTGGTCCCTCTCGGTGAAATGTCATCCAATTAGCTTGCAAGCATGTGACTGGATCACAAGGGATCACATATCACGGGAACAAGAAAAGAGTACTTATCAGTAACGAGGTTGAACTAGGTATGCAGAGATACCGACGATCATAACCTCGGATAAGTAAACTATCGTGAGACAAAGGGAAATTGGTATCGTATGTAAGTGGTTCATTCGATCGCAAATTAATCGTAGAAATCCATATGAATTTCCAGATTCCTCTATTGGTTATTGTTCGGAGAAGTGTCTCGATCATGTCCGCATAATTCACGAACCGTAGGGAGACACACTTAAGGATTCGACGTTGTTTGAGTAGTTATGGAATGATGAGTAAGAGACCGAATGTTGTTCGGAGTCTCGGATGGGATTCGGGATATCACGAGTAGATCCGGAATGGTCCAGAGAATAAGATTCATATAAGGAAAGTCATGTTTCGGAGTTGAGGAATGGTTCCGGTGTTTTCATCGGGAATGTTCTAGAAGGTTCCAGAATGTCCGGCACTCCAAAGGGGAAGGGTACATGAATGTGTCATACCAGGTTGGAATGATTGCATCATGTACTAGGTGTCATCGCTGAACAAAATAAAGGGTTTAATCAAATCCTAGTTTGAAAAGTCAGACGCCAATTTGAAAATTCAAACGCCTATTTTGGGAAGTGGAGGAGAAGTGGGAAACCGAGTTGGGGAGGAGTTCCTCCTCCACCGCCGGCCCACTTGGGATCCGAGTTGGGGAGGGACTCCCCTCCCCTTGGCCGGCGCCTCCCACCTATAAAGGGAGGGGCAGGGCTGCCCCTCCTAGTACACAAGATTGCCCCCTCTAAACCTAAACCCTAGCCGCCTCCCACCATAGCCGCCACCTAGGGTTTCTCCCCTAGCCGCCGACTTGGGAACCTCCAAGCCCTAGCCACCGGCCCTAGAACCTCCTCCTTGGTGAGTCTAAACCCTAGATCACCGAGGATCTCTCTCATAGTCCACCATACTCGCTCCGGCTTAAGGCGAAGCCCTGCGAGATCTCCCCCTACTTCCGGTACCACGCCGTTGTGCTGCCGGAATTGCGAGGAGAGTGCTACAACCTCCGCTGCCTACTGGAACAAGGGAGAGGAAGGTCTTCGTCGAGTACCGAACGTGTGACCGACTACGGGAGCGCTGCCGGAATGCAGCGCCGGAAGGATCGTCTACGCGATCTTGAGATCGGGAAGAGTACGACTACATCACCCACGAGAATCCGCTCTCGTTAAACACTTTGGAATCTTCGAGGGTGAGTTATTCCATCGACTCGTTGCTACAATCTAGTAGATAGATCTTGGCTTGTTTGTTTGTATGCGATAGAAAATTTTTGTTTTCCATGCTACGAAACCCTATAGTGGTATCAGAGCCGTGTCTATATGTAGATCTATTGCACGAGTAGAACACAATGGTCATTGTGGGCGTTGATGCTTTTATTGTCGATTGCTTCTTGTGTACTTTGCATCTTGCGGGATGTTGAGATGAAGCGGCCTGGGCTAACCTTACATGACATCGTTCATGAGACTTGCTCCACGCTTGACATGCAACTTGTATTGCATAAGTGGCTTTGCGGGTGCCTGTTTCTCCCAGCATAGTTAAGATTCAATTTACAACGGGTGATTGTCAATACTAGTATCAATGTTGTGGTTCATGTTCATAAGTTAGAACGACACTTATTGAAAGCCCCAAACCACGTAAAACATGCAAAGAAAGTAGAGGCGTCTAACTTTGTTTTGCAGGGGTGTGCTGTGATGTGATATGGCCATGATTGTGATTATATTTGATGTATGCAATGTTCCTTATTGTAAGTTGGCAACCGGCAGGAGCCATATGGTTGTCTTTAATTTTGTTAAGACCCGCGTGTCTATTCAAAGTAGTTGTAATAGTTGAAGCCGGTGGACGACAACCATGGAGAAGCGTCATTGACCTTGATGCAATTCCGGTGATGATGGAGATCATGTTCGTGCTTGAAGATGGAGATCGGAAGCACAAAGAAGAAAGGCCATATCATATCACATATTATGAATTGCATGTGATGTTAATCCTTTATGCATCTTGTATTGCTTAGTTAACGACGGTAGCATTATAAGATGATCCCTCATGCACATGAATTTCAAGTCATAAAGTGTTCACCCTTAGTTAGCACCGTTGCTAAAGTTTGTTGTTTCGAAGCACCACGTGATGATCGGGTGTGTTAGATTCCACAAGTGTATACAACGTGATCAAGCCAGATTTGCTCATGCGGAAACTAAGGTTTGATCTTGACGAGCCTAGCATGTACAGACATGGTCTCGGAACACGGATCACCGAAAGGTAAAGCATGAATCATATAGTAGATATGATGAACATGTCGATTGTTCGCCATTGAAACTATATCAACTCTCGTGATGATCGGTGTTGATGTGGTGGATTTGGTTCGTGTGATCACTAAAACAATGTGAGGAATATTGTTTTTAGTGGGAGTTCACCTAGATTAATTTAACTATTAATTAGAACTCAATTTGTCATAAACTTAGTCTAAACTATTGCAAATATGTTATAGATCAATGGCGGCCCCTACCATCAATTTTAATGCGTTCCTAGAGAAAGAAAAGTTGAAAAACAATGGAAGCAACTTCGAGGATTGGTTCCGCAATTTGAGGATTGTCCTCACAACTGGTAATTTGACCTATGTGCTGGATGCACCGCTGGGTGACCCACCTGCAGCTACTGCTACCGATGAAGTAAAGAATGTTTACCTCGCTCGGAAGACTCAATACTCCACAGTTCAGTGTGCTATCTTGTATGGTTTAGAATCGGAGCTTCAGAAAAGGTTTGAGAATTCAGACCCACATGATATTGTCTGTGATCTCAAATTGATCTTTGAGACTCACGCGGCAATTGAGAGCTATGAGGCTTCTGAAAAGTTCTTTATCTGCAAGATGGAAGAGGGCAGCTCCGTCAGTGATCATGTGCTTAAGATGTCTGGGCACGCAAACAAACTTCCAATCTTGGGTATAGTGATTCATAATGCTTTGGGGGATTTATCGTGTCCTCCAATCACTACCACCAAGTTACAAGAACTTTGTGATGAACTACAATATGAAAAACATGAACAAGCAGTTGCCAGAACTGTTTGCTATGTTAAAATCTGCAGAAGTGGAGATCAAGAAAGAGCACCAAGTGTTGATGGTCAATAAGACCACCAAATTCAAGAAAGGCAAGTCTAAGCAAAAGGGACACTTCAAGAAGGGTGGTAAGAAAGTTACCGCGCCGACGAAGAAGACCAAGGCTGGACCTAAACCTGATACTGAGTGCTTTTATTGCAAGGGAGAAGGTCACTGGAAGCGGAATTGCCCAAAGTACTTGGCGTATTTGAAGAACGGCAACATCAAGAAGAAAGGTATATCCGATATACATGTTATTGATGTGTATCTCACTAGTACTCGTAGTAGTGCCTGGGTATTTGATACTGGTTCGGTTGCTCATATTTGTAACTCGAAACAGGTGCTGCAGAATAAACGGAAGCTAGCGAAGAACGAGGTGACGATGCGCGTGGGAAACGGATCAAAGGTTGATGTGATCGCGGTCGGCACGCTACCCCTTCATCTACCATCGGGATTAGTTTTATACTTAAATAATTGTTATTTGGTGCCTGCGTTAAGCATGAACATTATATCGGGATCTTGTTTATTGCGAGACGGTTACTTGTTTAAGTCCGAGAATAATGGTTGTTCGATTTATATGAGTAATATGTTTTATGCACATGCACCTTTGATAGATGGTCTATTCTTATTGAATCTCGATAGTGGAAATACACATATTAATAACACTGAGGCTAAACGTTTGAAATCGAGCGATAACTCGACCTATATGTGGCACTGTCGTCTTGGTCACATTGGAGTGAAGTGTATGAAGAAACTCCATAGCGATGGACTTCTTGAATCACTTGATTTTGAATCACTTGAAAGATGCGAAGCATGTCTGATGGGTAAAATGACTAAGACTCCATTTTCTGGTATGATGGAGCGAGCTACGGACTTATTGGAAATCATACATACCGATGTGTGTGGTCCAATGAGTGTAGCGTCGCGCGGTGGTTATCGTTATGTTCTTACCTTCACGGATGACTTGAGTAGATATGGGTATATCTATTTCATGAAACATAAGTCCGAAACTTTCGAGAAGTTTAAGGAATTTCAAAGTGAGGTTGAGAATCAACGTAACAAGAAGATTAAATTTCTACGTTCTGATCGTGGAGGTGAATATCTAAGTTACGAGTTTGGCGAGCATTTGAAGAAATGCGGAATACTTTCACAATTGACACCGCCGGGAACACCACAGCGTAATGGTGTGTCCGAACGTCGTAATCGAACTCTCTTAGATATGGTTCGTTCTATGATGTCACTTACAGATTTACCGCTATCATTTTGGGGTTATGCATTAGAAACAGCCGCATTCACTTTAAATAGGGCAGCATCTAAATCCGTTGAAACGACACCGTATGAATTATGGTTTGGGAAGAAACCTAAATTGTCGTTCCTTAAAGTTTGGGGTTGCGAAGCCTATAAAGAAGTTATAGCCGGACAAGCTTGAACCCAAAGCGGAAAAATGCGTCTTCATAGGATACCCGAAGGAAACTATTGGGTATACCTTCTATCATAGATCCGAAGGCAAGATCTTCGTTGCCAAGAATGGATCCTTTCTAGAGAAGGAATTTCTCTCGAAAGAAGTGATTGGAAGGAAAGTAGAACTCGACGAGGTTGTCGAACCTTCTCTCGAAATTGCGAGTAGCGCAGCACCGGAAGAAGTTTCTATGGTGCCTGCACCAATAAGAGAGGAAGCTAATGATGATGATCATGGAACTTGGGTTGAAGTTTCTACAGAGCCTCGCAGGTCAACAAGAACTCGTACCACTCTAGATTGGTATGATCCAGTTATGAGTGTCATGTTGGTGGACAACACCGATGACCCTGCGACATATGAGGAAGCGATGATGAGCCCAGATTCCAATAAATGGCAAGAAGCCATGAAATCCGAGATTGGATCCATGTACGAAAACCAAGTATGGACTTTGGTGGACTTACCGGATGGCCGGAAGGCTGTCGAGAACAAATGGATTTTCAAGAAGAAAACAGATGCTGATGGTAATGTTACTGTCTATAAAGCTCAACTTGTCGCAAAAGGGTTTTGACAAATTCAAGGAGTTGACTACGATGAGACTTTCTCACCAGTAGCGAAGCTAAAGTCTGTGAGGGTTATGTTAGCAATCGCTGCATATTATGATTATGAGATATGGCAGATGGATGTCAAAACAGCATTCCTCAATGGAGACATTGATGAAGAGTTGTATATGATGCAAGCCAAAGGTTTTGTCGATCCTAAAGATGCTAACAAGGTATGCAAACTTCAATGGTCCATCTATGGATTGAAGCAAGCATCCCGAAGTTGGAATCAACATTTTGATAAGGTGGTCAAAAGTTTTGGTTTTATACAAACTTATGGAGAAGCTTGTATTTACAAGAAAGTGAGTGGGAGCTCTGTAGCATTCTTAATACTATATGTGGATGACATATTGTTGATTGGGAATGATGTAGACCTTCTTAATAGTGTCAAGGAATATTTGAATAATAGTTTATCAATGAAGGATCTTGGCGAAGCAGCTTACATATTAGGCATAAAGATTTATAGAGATAGATCGAGACGCCTAATATCATTGTCACAAAGTACATATTTGGACAAAGTTCTAAAGAGGTTTGGAATGGAAGATAGCAAGAAAGGGTTCTTGCCCATGTTGCCCAATACGACCTTGAGTAAAACTCAAAGTCCGACAACGGCAGAAGATAGAGAAAGGATGAGTAAGACTCCCTATGCCTCAGCCATAGAATCTCTAATGTATGCCATGCTATGTACTAGACCCGACATTGCATATGCTGTTAGTTTAACTAGCAGATATCAAAGTGATCCAGGAGTGGATCATTGGACAGCGGTCAAAAACATCCTTAAGTACTTGAGAAGAACTAAGGATATGGTTCTTTCTTATGGAGGTGATGAACAGCTCGTTGTTAATGGTTACACCGATGCTAGTTGGAACACCGATCCGGATGATTCTAAATCACAATCTGGATACATATTTATTTTGAATGGTGCAGCAGTTAGCTGGAGGACTGCAAAGCAAAGCGTTGTGGCGAGATCTTCAACTGAATCGGAATACATGGCTGCTTCGGAGACTTCACAAGAAGCGATATGGATGAAAGAGTTCATTACAGAGCTGGGTGTGGTCCCTAGTGCGCTGGACCCAATGTCTATCTACTTTGATAACATGGGCGCCATAGCCAATGCGCAAGAACCAAGGTCACACAAGAAGCTGAAGCACATCAAGCTACGTTTTCATGCTATTCGAGAACATGTCCAAGATGGGGACATAAAGATTTGCAAAGTACACACAGATCTGAATGTGGCGGATCCGTTGACTAAACCTCTCCCGAGGGCAAAACATGACCAGCACCAAACTGCCATGGGTGTTCGGTATATTACCATGTAATCTAGATTAGATGACTCTAGGGCAAGGTGCCATACTGTTGGACTAGGTATGCAGAGATACCGACGATCATAACCTCGGATAAGTAAACTATCATGAGACAAAGGGAAATTGGTATCGTATGTAAGTGGTTCATTCGATCGCAAAGTAATCGTAGAAATATGTGGGAGCCATATGAATTTACAGATTCCTCTATTGGTTATTGTTCGGAGAAGTGTCGCGATCATGTCCGCATAATTCACGAACCGTAGGGAGACACACTTAAGGATTCGATGTTGTTTGAGTAGTTATGGAATGATGAGTAAGAGATCGAATGTTGTTCGGAGTCTCGGATGGGATCCGGGATATCACGAGGAGATCCGGAATGGTCCGGAGAATAATATTCATATAAGGAAAGTCCTGTTTCGGAGTTGAGGAATGGTTCCGGTGTTTTCATCGGGAATGTTCTAGAAGGTTCCGGAATGTCCGACACTCCGAAGGGGAAGGGTACATGAATGTGTCATACCAAGTTGGAATGATTGCATCGTGTACTAGGTGTCATCGCTGAACAAAATAAAGGGTTTAATCAAATCCTAGTTTGAAAAGTCAAACGGCTATTTTGGGAAGTGGGGGAGAAGTGGGAAACCGAGTTGGGGAGGAGTTCCTCCTCCACCGCCGGCCCACTTGGGATCCGAGTTGGGGAGGGACTCCCCTCCCTTTGGCCGGCGCATCCCACCTATAAAGGGAGGGGCAGGGCTGCCCCTCCTAGTACACAAGATTGCCCCCTCTAAACCTAAACCCTAGCCACTCCCGCCCATCATAGCCGCCGCCTAGGGTTTATCCCCTAGCCGCCGACTTGGGCACCTCCAAGCCCTAGCCGCCGGCCCTAGCACCTCCTCCTTGGTGAGTCTAAACCCTATATCGCCGAGGAGCTCTCTCATAGTCCACCATACTCGCTCCGGCTTAAGGCGAAGACCTGCGAGATCTCCCCTCTACTTCCGGTACCACGCCGTTGTGCTGCCGGAATTGCGAGGAGAGTGCTACAACCTCTGCTGCCTACTGGAACAAGGGATAGGAAGGTTTTCGTCGAGTACCGAACGTGTGACCGACTGCGGGAGTGCTGCCGGAACGCAGCGCCGAAAGGATTGTCTACGCGATCTTGAGATCGGGAAGAGTACGACTACATCACCCACGAGAATCCGCTCTCGTTAAACACTTTGGAATCTTCGAGGGTGAGTTATTCCATCGACTCGTTGCTACAATCTAGTAGATAGATCTTGGCTTGTTTGTTTGTATGCGATAGAAATTTTTTGTTTTCCATGCTACGAAACCCTACACATACTACTAAGTTTACACATCTGTGGCGCACATGGCATAGTGCACCACAGAACTTCCCACAACCGTAGCGCACATACCCCATGTGCGCTACGGGTATGTGGCATGCGGCTGGCAGGCCCCGGGCCCACAAATATTTGTGGCGCACATACCCCATGTGCGCCACGGTTGTTCTAGTTACTAGTAGGGCACTGCCCACAGGTGAGCCACGCCTATTTTACCCGTGGGGCACTTCAACCATCTGAGCCACAGATGTTCGGATTACTTATAACCCTTTTCCTAGTAGTGTCTCTAAGTTCGTGGCGTCCTATGCCACAGTTAAAGGCATCGATGGCTCTTTCCTCCGAGATGTCCTCGGGGGGCGAGGCGTGCACACGTGCCCCAAGAAACTGCAGTGGCAAGGCATGCGCGCGGTTAAAAAAACTGACGCTGTGAAGCAAGAGTCAAACTGATGCGACGTGTGACAGGGCTGAGGGTCATGGCTAATGCAAGCAATAGCCTCATAAACAGGCGTTTCGTTTCCAGCTATGCCATTTGGTCGGTGCCTCCGCTTTTTTACACCAGCAGGGGGCCATCGACTCCGTAACCGGTCAAATCTAGACAGAAAGCATAAAGCAGGACAAGGAAAAAGCTACAGCCAGTATTTCAGCAACAACCACTTTGACTAAACCAAAGGAACACGCAAGAACTTCCCCACAGGCAAAGCCCTATCACGCTCGGGGACTAGTGTCGGGGGGATGACCCCCGGATGGGGAAAGCCAGGCCCAAGCAGGTCGGCTCTAGAAGCTATCGGCCGGTTGGCCTCTAAACGAAAGAACTCCAGCCGATTTGAAAAATCCTACCTGGCTGGAGCATAAAGCTTTCCGTCTGTCCCATCTAGCCGGATAGCCAGAAGAACCAACTGGGTGGACGATTCCACCTGGCCCGCCTCAAATTTGATGAAGGATACGGAGGGGATGATGTTCCTTGTGGGGTACGCCTCTGATCCCCTCCCGTCACCAGACAGGCTGGAGCGCTGCCCTAACCGGCTCTACCAGACAAATATAAAGTGGCGCTGCCGACTGGCCGCTAAAGAAGCCCCGGGTGACCATTAAAGCGGAGGGTGATGTCCAAAGGAGGCGCTGGGCCACTGTAGCACTGTCCACCGATGTACTGGAGGCTGACTGGGCCCTAGTCCACCGGCTAGGGCCCTGCAGCTAGCCGGTCCACTTTGTAAACCCAAAGTCCAAACAGTAAACCCTAGAGCCCACATTGTAACCTACCTCTCCCAGCTAGTATATAAGGGAGGGTAGAGCTAGGGTTATAGGTAAGATTCACATTTAGTAGAGTTCTCCTCTAGATCATCTTCTTCCTTTAGCTCCTGATAGTTGCTACGGAAACAGCTCCAGGAGCACTTGTATTGGGCATTTGCCCCCCATATAGTAGATCTTGCAGGAGTAAGGGTTTTACCTCACAGTGAGGGCCCTGAACCTGGGTGTGTTGCTATGTCTGTAGTTCCTCGTATCCAACCCATAGCGTGAGCCACCGATTTCATCCTGAGTGTCCTCTTAAGCCATCCCCGATGGCACTGCCATGTTCCACACCACGACAGGTGGTTGTGGGGCTCCATATGCGATGGTCCTAGGGGTAGAGCCTAACCCTTGATTCACTGCATCACGTCGCAGTTGGGTGTAACCCTCATGGAGCTTCTAGAACTCCCAGTAGTCCTTGAGCATGTGGCTAGCTTTCTTCTTACCATCGTCTTTGTCGATGTAAAAGTGGATGGTGCAGGGACCTGAGAGCTTTTCGAACAAGGATGGATCATCATCGCGAGCACGGAGGTTCCATGTTTGGGTGGTTTTCCCACTATCACGATAGTTGTTGCTCCGCTAGCTGCTGTTTTGGTTCTCGTCGTCATGTCGGTCGACGTAGCCAGCCGTGACCATGTCGACTTCCTCGCGATCGTCGTAGACATGCGCTCTTATCTTTATGCAACGGTCGTGCCTGCGACCGAGGTCGTATTCATCATCCGAACATGTTTGGTTGATGGCATCCTCACCATCTGCCCAGCAATTAGCTATGTCCACCATATGGTTTATGGTTTTGGGCTTGATGAGGCCCAAATCCTCTCACTACTAGGAAAAGGGCTCTTCGTGGCGCACCTAAAAATCCCATCCGTGGCGCACTAGTGGTGCGCCACTAGGCGTACGCTGCGGCTAAAAAGTGCCCGTAGTGCACTACCCTGGTGCGCTACGGTTATATGAGGATAAGCGTAGCGCACTACCAGGTGCGCCACGGGAAGGGGTACAGGTGCTCCACGAATGTGTTTTTCAAAAAACCAAAAAAAATGCAAACAACACCCTCGTTTTGAATTGCAAAAGCAATCGGGTCCAGAAATCGCCGTCGTGTCGCCTCGCCGGAGTAGTGGCCGTGGCCACGACCTACCACCGCAGGGATGTGCGGGAGGCCATGGTCGTGCTAGTCCTCGTCGTCGGTGTCGAGGCAGTAGGAGGAGGTGTGGTCGGAGGAGACGGCCGGAGGTGCGTCGCAGGTGAAGTCGGAGGTGGACGGAGGTATGGTCGGAGGAGGTGGTGGCGGCGGCGGATGGAGGACGTGTGGTCGGAGAAGGCGATGGCGACTGTTGAAGGAGCTGGTTACCCGTGGTCGTCCTTGGTCGGAGGAGGCCGAAGTGAGGAGAAGGAGAAGAGGGAGGAAGAGAAGAAGAGAGGGAGGAAGGAAGAGAAGACGGAGATAAGAGGAAGAGAAGAAGAGAGGGGGGAAGGAAGATAAGAAGAGAGGGAGGAAGAGAAGAGGAAGAGAAGAATAGAGGGAGGAAGGAAGAGAGGGAGAGAGGGAGGTAGGTGAGCGGGGTGGTGATTCGAATTTCGAATCCCGCCCAACTTACTCGTGGCGCACTAGGTGGTGGTGCGCTACGGGTAAGTTGCCTCAATTTTTTTCTACAGCAAAAAATCTTGTTTTTTCCATAACTTTTTACTCTTTTCGAATTTTGAGATTCTAAAATCGCTAAACGACCTAAAGGGGATGCAAGCAGATCTGGAATCTCGTTCTGGTCATTTTGGTATATTATATGTTTTTTTCGACATCGTATGCAAAAGTTATGACCGTTTTACCGTGGCATGACTTTTTTTGCAGAAAAATTCGAAATTTATGTTTGTTAATTTTCCTAGAAACTAGAACACATTATCTACCTAAATATAAAAGGATTTTATTTTTTGAAGAGTTTTTCATTTTCTTTTATTTTTTGCAAAGCCTAAAAAGGCGATCCACGGGGGGGTTGAGTTGGTGTAGGGTACTTAGCCGTAGGCCACTAGGGCAAGGTGCCATACTTAAGCTTACACATATGTGGCGCACATGGCATAGTGCACCACAGAACTTCCCACAACCGTAGCGCACATACCCCATGTGCGCTACGGGTATGTGGCATATGCGGCTGGCAGGCCCCGGGCCCACAAATATCTGTGGCGTACATACCCCATGTGCGCCACGGTTGTTCTCGTTACTAGTACGGCACTGCCCACAGGTGAGCCACGCCTATTTTACCTGTGGGGCACTTCAACCATGTGAGCCACGGATGTGCGGATTACTTATAGCCCTTTTCCTAGTAGTGTCTCTAAGTTCGTGGCGTCCTATGCCACAGTTAAAGGCATCGATGGCTCTTTCCTCCGAGATGTCCTCGGTGGAATTCTTGATGACGGACCAACGCTGAACATAGCAGTGGATGGACTCGTTAGACCGCTGGCAGCAGACACATAGCTCTTCGATGGAGGCTAGTCTCTTGCGGGTGCCCTTGAAGATGCGGAAGAAGCAGTAGACTAGCTCTTCCCAACTGCGGATGGATCCGGAGGGGAGGTTATTGCACCAGGATCTGGCCGCGCCTGTCAACTGCAGTTGGAGGCATTACATGGCTGTGTTCTTGCTCCCTCCGTGTAGCTTGACTGATGAGATGTGGTCGTCTAGCCAGATCTTCATTCTTGCATGCCATCAAACTTTGGATTGTCTGACGGGAGCTTGAAGCCTCTAGGCATCCACATCTTTCATATGGCTCTGCTGAAGCATCTGGCGCTGCAGAGCTCCGGATCTTCATCCTCAGATTCCGTGGAACACGCACGTTTTGCACATGATCTGTCCACCTTGCGTTGTGCGTGCTCATTACGAGCGTCATAATTGCAGTTCCTACTATTGTGCCCTACTAAAATCTATCGCACCACATGGTGCAGAGACACTCGACAAAAGACGAGCAACATCCCTTGGCAGCCCCCATGGCTGCTGCCTCTGCGCCATCTTGCACTCGATCCTCTGGCCTTCTGCCTAGATCCAAGGATGACGGAACCTGGGGCGAGTTCAAAATGGCAGGGACTTCAACTAGTGGAGCAGGCAGAGCGGGGGTGCGTCCCCAGGTTTATCGCCTATTCTGGAGTTTATCAGTGGTGGTATACAATAGGATTACGTAATAATGAGGATCTTTACACTGGATCTCCTTTTCTATTATTTCTTTCTATGCTGTCCTTTGTAGCGGGTTGGTTACATCTACAACCCAAATGGAAATCAATCCTTTCGCGGGTTGCGGCATCGCCGTGACAAGTCATGCTCTTCCTCATCGGATGAGGTTGTGCGGCTCCTTGTGAATTTTACCACAGCCTTTCTCTTTTGCTCCGAAGGCTCCTCTCCGGTTAGCGCGGCTCCGACGAGGCCGAGGCCTGCGATTACGGACTTGTGGACGGCGGATCGTGGATCCCCGGCTGGTAGTTTGTTGGAGAGCAGGTACGTAGTAGCTGCTATGACCGTGGCATGTGGCATCTTGGGCATCATATTGCCCTACGAGTCCATCGACATGAAGCAAAGTCGAGTGCCTTGGTAGCTTTGCGCCTGGCGCTAGGATCCATGTGCTCCAGACGAGAGCGGCTCTTGTAGGCGGTGTTTCCGTCATTTCCTTTTGAGTTGGACCTGTGGATGGAGGAGAGTGCGGCTCGCCGAGCACTTAACTCATCAGTTGCTCACCTGCGTTGCTCAATATCTATGTTATGCTCGACTTGTCAATGTGCTCCTTTATGAGGATCCAATGATAGCCCATCAGCATGTCGCGAGAGGCGTCGATCGGCAGTGGGTTGGTGCCTCGAATAGCTTCCCGAACTCTTTCCCACTGGGCATCGTTGAGATGGATCTGTTGGCAAGCTAGATCGCCACCGTTGGCTGCTTCAGGTGGTCTGTTCCTATTGGGATTTTGTGGGGGTACGCTGTTGGCGTTGATGTTGATGTTGGGAGGTTGTATCCCATCCGCGGCATTAGGAGCCTGAGGATCGGTTCCATTGCTGGCGTTTTATGGGTCTTCATGGGCGTCAACAATGGTCGGACACATGAAGCGGTGAGGTAGGTGGCTGCTCTCGCAGCTTTCATATCTTGAACCGTAGGTTCCTTCCTTTGTAGGAGGGTTGTACAGATCAGAGTTGCAGATGCTTCTATCATCCGAATGGTACGTCAGCGAGGGTGTGCTCAGTACACCGATTGGTGGCACCCACAAAGCAGGTGCGATTGCTGGAGGTGGCACCCGCTCAGGTAGGCAAAGGGTGCTGACTTGGCCCACCTGGAAGCAAAGGCTCCCGAGCATCATATCGACTTCGTCTCCTATGGAACCGAAATTTTGGCAGGTCGCTGGCGAGTGGACGGTGAATTCGATGGTGTCGAAGAGGAGGTGGTTCCTCGTCGCAGAGGAGTCAAAGATTGCGGTGGATGGGGCCATCAAGACCGCTACATCAGCATCCTTAGTTCCCATAGACGCAACCAATTGACGAGGTTTTGACTCATCAATGCCCATTGTTATGGATTTGGGTTTTGGAGAAGGAGGGGACACTAGAGATCGCAGAACGGCTAACAGGCAAGAAACACGGGGACACAGTGTTTACCCAGGTTCAGGCCCCCGGGGGGGCAACCCTACTCCTGCTTGTCTTCTCTTTGTTAATGGCGATGTCGAAGGTTATAGGGGTGCGCAAATTGGATCTAGCAAGATGTGTACTAGGTTATGAGATTCGTCCTCCTCGTTGTGCCCTTGGCCCTTATATAGATAGGCCAGGTCTCGGGGATAGGCCGAGTCGGTTACAAGCTTAGGGTTTTTCCCTTTAAGTTTCTATCCTAAGAAAGCATATCCTCCAAGGAGTCGAATCTTTCTTGGGCTTGGGCCACCCAAAACCTCCTGGGCTTCGTAATTGAGGTACACCTTCTTCATGGGCTTTTATCGGGCCAGACCTAGGTAGGCTAACATCAGGCACCCGTAGGGCATACCCATGTCACACCTCCACCGGTACCTGTGATATTGACTTCGGGTTTCTGACTCGTCATGGTTGTCGGGACATTCTGATCTTTGGCAGCGTCCGTCAGGCACCTCCAGCCAAGATCTGAGGTAGCTTCCATAACGGGTCTTCCCAGGGCTCGGGAACACTACTAAGACAAGCTCCTCGAAGATGTCATAGGGCGGGATCCTAGGACATATTCTAGAAACTCTGTCACATCGATGCCTCCCCGCTCGCCAATATCACTACAAGATGTAGATCGTGTATGTCTCCACACTCTTCTTTCCCTTCTCTCTAGGTAGGTTTTCCAATTATCTGTACAAGTGAATACGCACACACGCATATTTATATAGTTGTGTCACCATGGCTTCATGCTTTTCCAAAGATGCGCAACCTATTCTCAAGTTGATCCGCCTGATCGGTGCGCCTGATCTTCTCTTGTCACTTAACATGTCGGCCCAACCCACGCACCAGGGAGGGGGGAAGAGGGGGCGGAAGCCACCGTGTGACAAGCATAGCGTGAAACAAGAAGTACGCTAGGACCAAATCCTCATGAACATCTATTGGTGTAGCACAAGTGCTTCTCGCGTTTGACACAGGAAAAATCAGACTACATTTCAGGATACGGAAAGTGAAAAGAATGTCCGTTCCGTTGCGCTAGATTTATTGGTGACGGTCTTCCATGAGGCGTCCACTGCATCGACACATCGACAGGAAGCTTGCAATGTCCACTATGACGGTTGGAGGCTGCCGTCCTCCTTTTTCGCCAGAGGTCGTGCTGGCGGTGTTGATTGGACGCTGTGGAGTGACATCCCTCCACGTCAAGGTCGACGTAAGTGCACTGCCAATTGACTATTTCATTCGGCTCCGGTCCGAGGAGGAGTGCACCTCCATGCTCCACATGTCCGGCCAAGTGTACGCCAGCGGAGCGCCGCTCGGCTTTTCTCGTTGGTGGTGCGGTCGGGGTGCGGAGCCCTCTGAGCTGCCATACGATACAAAGCTCACCTCCAAGCACTTCCCGCAGGAGGCATGGGAGCCTAACGCCGTCAGCCGATTCGTCAACGAGCTAAGCGGTCACCTGGTGGAGATGTTGCAGCCAAAGGATAGCTGGTTCCTCTCTGTCAAGGCGTGGATGAAGCAACCATCACATGTGCCCAAGAAATTCCTCATCGAGGTGCCGGAGCCAGAGATCCTGCCACATTATGACTCCGACGACCCGACCACTCCTCCGGCGCCAAGCTCACCAAGGTCGAAGAGGACAGTGGTGCACACTATCCTCATCTATGTCTCCGAAGTGGTTGATCGTGGCCCGATCATCACGGACCTGCCGCTCAAGTACCAGGACGACACCGGTGACACCACGCGCACGCACAAGTTCAGTTTCTTCAGCGACATTGTCGACAGGAAGTGGCCCTCCCTAGGTGAGATACGGCGGGCACTGTTTTGGAGGGCACAACGGCAATGGATCTGCTAGAGGGGAATGACTGAAGGGCCCGAAAAAATTCAGACTTCGTTGTTAGTTCCTAGCTCAAAAGCTTGTTTCTACTAATATTTCAAGTGTAACGTCATGTATCGTTTGTACTTAATTCTGCCTTTGTTGGCTTATTGGCATGTATCGTTTGTATTGAATTCTAATGTAATGTCATGTGTTTGTGCTAGATGTTTTGGCCTTTTGGCTTATTGTCATGAACTATGCCTTTGTTGGCTTATTGTCATGAACCTGATGTTAAACTGAATTCAACTGTAACGCAACATAATTGTAAAAGATTAAACATATACCATTGTTCATCCTTACTACAACGCACTTGCTATTCCACACACCTAACAGAATACCTAGAAGAAACACAATGGCACAAAGAGCATACAACACAACATTGTCATTCTGCATATTATGTTTCCTAACTTTCTTAAGCTTGTTCTTAGCTGCATCATTCTTCTCTTTGTACTCACTAAGTAAGCCAGTTGTCTGCAATTCAATTTGCATCCTCGCATCCACAGTCTTTACCTTCTCCTCCAATGCCTTCCTCAATAGTTTTTTAGTTGCTTCCTTTTCAAGCTTACATTGCTCAAACATGAATCAAACCTTTAGCAAAGCTTTCTTTAATGTTGCAGGCCACTCACGATATTCAAAGCGGACATAACCACAGTTATCACCTTCCTACAAACAAACACTTGTTCATCAAACAAAATTCATCAAGTTACACCAAATTTCATCAAATATCTAGAAATTACTCACAACTCCACATCCCGGGAACTTTCTACCCTTATCCATGCCTTCAAATGCTACCTAATTATTACCTAAATAAGGATATTTAGTAAAATAAAAAATGGTTGAATCTTTTTACTTTCTATTTATTTTTAGATTTCTTTAAAACAAATATTTGGGCGACCAAAATCATCGCACTCGGGAGCTATTTTCTTAAATGATTGCGCTTTCTGAACAGTTCACCTTAACGACGTCGCACGGGACGTAATAGCCCGACTACATTCCAGGATACTGTAAGTGAAAAAGAATGTCCGTTCCGTTGCGCTGGAGTTTGGTCTGCCGTGAGGCGTCCACTGCATCGACAGGAAACTTGCAATGTACTCGAGTTCGTCGGACACATTGGCCAGCCGATCGTGTTCCCGCCCGCGCTCCCGCACTATATAAATCAGGGAGCCGAAGGCGGTTAGGATCCCCCAAATCCCCCCACCTCGCGGAGCCTGCCGGAAATTAACCACCACCACCCTCCTCTCCACCGCCACCCTCGCTCTGCCCCTGCTCGTCGCAGCTCCACCTCGCGCGCGCCATGGCGCGTCGGCCTCTCCCCCACCTCCGCACCCTCGCCGCGACCCGCAAGTTCGTCAGCGAGAACGCCGGCCTCCAAGGCCTCAAGCTTCACATCGCGGCCGCGGACGGACTCGCGAGCGCGGCCGAGATGCACGAGCTGCTGGAGGAGCACGGTTCGCGCGGCAGCGGGGACTGGGAGATGGGCAATCGCAGGCTCCTCAGAGCGGCCGCCGCACTCTACGAGGCGTCGACGGATGCGCGTCAGCACCTCCGCGCGCTCTCCCTCGCCGTACGCGACCGCTTCGCCGTCGCCATCCGCGAGCCTCACCACCTCCTCCCCGGCGTGCTGGACGACACCGAGGCCGCTGAGCTCAAGGGCATCAGAGACCGCCTGCTCAACACCGCCTGCTGCCCCGCCAGGGAGGGCGCGACGAATGCGGGGAACCGACTTCACAAGGTCACGAAGGCCCTCAAGTCCTTCGATGTCTGGTTCGAGAAGGCGCGCCGCGACCGCCTCGAGGTGCGTGAGCTCAAGAAGGGTTGCCGCAAGGTTCTACGGAAGATCAAGGGTCTCCGTTCCGTCATCCGCGGTCTGGTACGCGAGGGACTCAGGTTCCCTGCCTGACGCCGTGCGTCCATTAGATTCGACTCGTGGCGTTCGTTTGATGTGACCATTGTTCGATTGATCTGAGGCCTGTGATTGAACTGCGTCGTTCGTCTAAGACTTACTCTGCTGTTTGTTTTGCCTAAGGATACTACTAAGCGTCCTCCGGAGGATCGATGCAAACGATCCTCCGATTCCAAAACCGTCGGATCCTACAATACGTACGTCCAAGATTAACGTTGACCAGTAATCCATCGAAGCCCACCGTGCCCACAACGCGAGGAGAAATTCCCCACGATGTCCAGCCGCTTCTCGCCTCCCCAAAGCGCGTACAGATCGCCTCTCGCCCTCGCCGTTGTAGCACCGCCGTCGCAGAATCTCCATCACAGCACCACTGTCTTAGCACGCACAACCGCACGCGGGAAGTCGCTCCTACCTGAACCACGCCCGTGCCCGGTGCCCTTCGAGCTCGCGCCTTCGCTTGCGGCTTCTTTCATGGCCGCCGGAGCAGCGGTAGCCGTCGTATGTAGGAGAGGCGGACGCCATTTCCTGCGAGCAGGCAGCGGCGGCGAACCCTTGTAGCAGAGACGGTCGGTGTTTGTACCAGCTTCAGCCGGCGTTTGCAGCAAGACGGCCAGCGGCGGCGAACCCCTGTAGCAGCCTCGGTCGGCGTTTCTAGCAACCTTGGCTGGCGTTTGCAGCAAGACGGTAGGTGGCGGCGAACCCTTGTAGCAGTCTCGGTCGGCGTTTCTAGCAACCTTGGCTGACGTTTGCAGCAAGACAGCCGGCGGCGGCGAACCCTTGTAGCAGCCTTGGTCGGCGTTTCTAGCAACCTTGGCCGGCGTTTGCAGCAAGACGGTTGGTGGCGGCGAACCCTTGTAGCAGTCTCGGTCGACGTTTCTAGCAACCTTGGCTGACGTTTGCAGCAAGACAGCCGGCGGCGGCGAACCCTTGTAGCAGCCTTGGTCGGCGTTTCTAGCAACCTTGGCCGGCGTTTGCAGCAAGACGGTAGGTGGCGGCGAACCCTTGTAGCAGTCTCGGTCGGCGTTTCTAGCAACCTTGGCTGACGTTTGCAGCAAGACAGCCGGCGGCGGCGAACCCTTGTAGCAGCCTCGGTCGGCGTTTCTAGCAACCTTGGCCGGTGTTTGCAGCGAGACGGCAGGGGGCGGCAAACCCTTGTAGCAGCCTTGGTCGGCGTTTCTAGCAACCTTGGCCGGCGTTTGCAGCAAGACGACCGACGACAGCGAACCCTTGTAGCAGCCTCGGCCGACGTTTGCAGCAAGATGTCCGACGGCGGCGAACCATTGTAGCAGCCTCGGCCGGCGTTTCTAGCAAACTTGGACGGCGTTTGCAGCAAGACGATCGTTGTCGGCGGTGGCTAACCCTTGTAGCAGCCTCGGCCGACATACGTAGCAGCCTCGGCCGGCGTTTGCAGCAAGACGTCCGACGGTGGCGAACCATTGTAGCAGCCTCGGCCGGCGTTTCTAGCAAATTTGGACGGCGTTTGCAGCAAGACGATCGTTGTCGGCGGTGGCTAACCCTTGTAGCAGCCTCGGCCGACATATGTAGCAGCCTCGGCCGGCGTTTGCAGCAGTGTCGGCGGACGGAGTTTGTAGCAAGACGGCTGTCTTCGGCGGCAGACTCTTGTAGCAGAGACGGACGGCGTTTCTAGCAGCTTCGGCCAGCGTTTGCAGCAATTGTCGGTGGCGTTTGCCAGCAGGAGCGGCGACAAACCCTTGTAGCACCAGCAACCAAGAATTTCAGCTGCGGCAGGCTAGGTACGTAGCAAAAGCGGAGGGTGTTAGCAGCAACCACCGCACACCCTCTAGTGGGCGTCCTCCTCTACCTTCCTTGTAGCAACACGGGCCTGGCTTGGAAGCACGAATGAAGTCCAAGGAGAAGATACAGAGTATGTGGAGGAGAAACTCCTGCACGAGATAAGCCTTCGCGTGGTGGCCCCCACCCCTTCGCTGCCTCCCAGGCGGACAGACGCGTGGCGCGCGGACAAGGCGGAGGATGCGAACGTAAAATCCCCCGAGGGAATTGAAGCGTTTTCCTTTGCCTAATCTTGTAAATTCATGATTTGCGTTAATGCTCGAACTTCACATATTGTTGAATCCAAATGTTGAAATATCAGGTTCTGCATGCATGTAAGTGTTTTGAGTTCGAACTGGGCATCTTCGGCTCATCTTCTGTCTATACATGACTACATCAAGAGTTCAGTAGTAATAATCTTGCGTGCTTTACTTGTCTTCATCATTTTGGTATAGTAGGCCATCTATTGATAACTACCTCTCCAGAAATGAAGGAAATGCCATAAAAAGATATTTAGCTGATAAATGAGAAGGAAAATCCTCAACCCCGATTAAAACTTGTACATATAGGATTTCTTGTTGTATATACTGTTTGGCCTTCATGACAGACAACATAGACCACAAATCAACAAAAAACATAAGAAATGCCCCCCTAAGACTTTAGTATCCTCAAAAGAGTAACGTTGTTGAGTAGTCTAGTTCTACAGTTTTCTCTGCTTTCTTCCTTTTTTTTGGCCTTGTGCTGCTCCGCAGCATTTTTCTTGCGTGTTCTCCCTTCAGCTTGGTTTGTACTTTGCGATAGCACTGCTGCGAAGTTGCAGATTTAGCAGAGCTAGTCATGTTAACACAAGTACATTCACCGGGGCCTCCTGATAAATGCTTAAGAGGATCTGAAGCAAAAAAAACAAGAGGGGTGTGAGCATCAATTTCGACATTGTCACAAATGATTCCAACGATATTGTTAAAGCGTGGCCAGAGAAACAACATTGTAGTAAACATGCTTAGCTGCAAGAGTAAGTCACTAATTTGCATTTTCATACTAAAAACATTATAATAATATAGGCAAAATTATCAAAGGAAAACCAGTGGTTTAGATCATGCAAGCAGCCAAACAGCAATAGATTTGAAGGACTAACCTGATACACTTCCTTCAGTTTAGCATGAAGAAGAGAACCTGTACCGATCAAATGAGGACAAGTGACCATATATAGCATTTCATTCAGATTGACCATCTTGGAACATATACAAACATAACAGAGGCTACTTTAATATTTAATATGAATGAATTTTCACAATAAACAAATAAAATCAAATTAAGCTATAACCTTGAACACACAAGATACTTATATGATAACCAAATCAGGTGCAGTCATTGGGTATTCAGACTTACCGTGAACTAGTAGAAGGCAGTGTTGCTAGATTTTAGGTACTTTGCCATGGGAATACATGAGATTTGTGACGGAAAAGGAAACAGATATGGCTTGTTACTCGTGTAATTATCGCTATTTTCTACTCCCTCCGTCCAGAAATAAATAACTTGGATTTGTCTAGATTCGAATGTATCTACACATGAAAACATGTCTACATACATTTGAATCTATACAAACCAAAGTCACTTATTTCTGGATGGAGGGAGTAATATTTTATCTTTTTAATCCATGTGCATTGCATTTTCTGTAAATTTTAATTGTTGGATTGATTTATCAGCATGAGTCAAAAAATATATGAGTGTTTACAGCAAAATGGTCCTATATTACATACACATGTGCAGCCCAACAGCTCAATGTATCTAGAAAATAATCTATATCACTCTAGTGATGTTTTCTTTTCGAAAAAAAAGTGATGTCTCTTTTTTTCTGAAGGAGAAGGGTGCTTCAATCATTACCATAAGAATTAGTTATGCCATGTACAATAATCTCATTTACAATTACAGGCATGAAACCAGCCAGGTTTAGTTAATCCCCTAAAAACTGGCCAAAGAAGCTAAACTTATGAGCAGCTCTATTGTACTCCCTTCTAATCTTCCTGACTTCAAAAACATTTAGTCAATTATTCAGGTAGTCTATCTTCGCATATGATTAAGCTCCAAAGCCTGACCAGCTATGCACTGGTACGTCTAAAACAGCTGCATTGTCGTATTCCATAATAGTAAGGGCCTGATACAAGTTACTGACAACCTTCAGGCCTACTGCACCAACCCTCATGTTGCTAGGATGTTTATGTTGTATGCTAAAACTGAAAGATGATGTATATATGTGTGAATCCCAATGGCTCGGTATCAAGAAAAAAGGATATGTGCTTGCTAACGTTGCTGGGTTCCCGTTGTATGCTATAACTGAAAAATGAGTGCTCACACCTAAATATAAAGTACCGGCACAATATTTCATTTGTCATCCGTCTTTCACAAGGACCAGCTAATGACTGAAACCCATTTTTATTTTTTTCCTGCGTACTCTTTGCATCAACGCAACACAAAAGGAATATGGCATTGTCAAAAAAGCTTTAAGAAATCTGCTCTTAACAAAAGACCTATACACACAAAACCTTCTTAATTAATAGACTATCCAAGTGAATCTGACATGAGACACCTAAAGAAAATATTATGTATGTGTAGATATACTCAATCACCCAAAGGTTATAAGAGGTTCTAAAAAGTTGGACACGTTATTCTATTGTAAAAAAAGGAACATATATATTGACATAAGACCTCTATTGTCTGATCAAGGTTCAACATATGAGCCTTGTTTGATTCGGTTAGTCATGAAAAACATAGTGTTGTACCCAGTATGTACATGGACTACAACAAAACATCTCTGTAGACAATATTTTTTGTGCTTTTTCCTGGTAGATCAATATCCTTATTTGTCTTTGCAAGTATTCTAGCGGTTTTTCTTGATATCGCTCTAGACAAAGCAACATAGAGTTGACCATACAAGAACACTGGCTCAAGAAGATATGCATTAACATTAGGGATTGTTTGACCTTGGCAAATAGGCCTCCCTTTGATATGGAGTCATTTGCATGTATGTATCCCGACCGCGATAATGCTTAGGCTGAGATGAACTCATTTGTATAACTCCTTTGGTTTCAGTTAAAGCATTATTCTGCTCTCTAGCCAGTCTACAGCTATTATTACATAAAACAGAGTACAAAGGCACATAATTATTTATATATAGCAGCATGGACAATAATTAGAGTGTAATAGATGTACATTGTTCCATTTTGATGAAGCTGCCGAGTAGACATTTCTAGTATCTCTGAAAGGATCATTTCCTTCCATCTTGTTGGATCTTGCTGGATGGCTTCCAACGCTTTCAACAACAACCTACAAATAAGCATTAAATCGTTTTTAGGCTGCTCTAATAAATAAAAACAAACAAGAATAGAAATAATGTGGAGTCATTTTATGTTTAGGTAGCATTGTCTCTTATGATCTATCTACAGAAAGCTATTTGGACAAAAACACAAACACCTCGCGTGCAAAAAAAACAGAGAAATCTAGCAATGTATACCCAGACCAATTTTTTATTCCCGTGTGCTAATATGTAACACTTGATCACCGTTACATGTGTGTAGCATTCTTGTGCAAGAGAATTAAAGAGTCATCACAAATTCAGAAGCAACAGAAAAGGATAGGCAACCAAGAGAAGTAACAACTTACTTCTGGCTTGTGGCACTATGGTCAGCTAGACATCGAAGGATGCCCAGCTACCATGAGACTGGACCCAGCAAGCGCCAAGAAATTTCGAACCTGATGCCCAGCTACCATGAGACTGGACAATTTATTTTGCTACTGGCGAGTAAACCAGGGGAGAGGAAGGTAGATTCAAACATTCAAAAAATCGTGTATTATAGTAGTAGAGATATTGCTTAAGTAGAAATTCCCCGTTTAAAAGATGCAGCTAACTTCAGTTCTCTGAAATTGTGAACCTACACAAACTGTAAGATGCTCATAAGTCTTCAAAAGCAATATCTGTGACTGTGAGGAAACCTGTGACTTGCAAGGAAACAAATGTTATTTTTGCAGAAATGTGTAAAAGGGTAGATCAATAGAGCATATGCTGCAAGTTTGGGTATGCATCAGGCTCGATGTGCAGCTACACACGTAGTTGGTAACTAGTAGTGCCTAAAAGCGGGAGCGCCGAGCTGATTATTATGTATTAAATAGATGATCCTATATGGTTGTTATTTTAGAGAAGGTAAAACTAATCCTATATAGTTGTACTTTCACAAATGTACTATTTGGTGCTGGGAGTATAAGGCATAACTATTATTCTGCTACACAAGTTCACTACTACATATTTCTCTCATGCTTATAATGACTACAATACGCAACCCAAGCAATTTTTCCAAATAAGGGCACAACTTAAATGCAGTATAGATGGCTCAGGAACTGGGCATTCAACCATTCACCAGTTTGTCAAGGTCTATAGGCTCCACAGGGTGTTCCTCCAGCTTGTACTCAATGTCGATCTCAATGCTGTGTGGACTATCTCCAGGAGCAGCTGCGAAGCAGACTCGCCAGTAACCATGTTGGGCGCAGCGCTCCTTCACCATCAGAACAAAATTCCTCAAATCAATAACTACTTCACAAGATTGTTGGTCATTACGATAGGCAAGATAGCAAACAGTCAAGAACATAAGATTACAATCCTGTAAAAGCTGCACCTGGCTCTTTTTTCAAGCAATACGCTATGGAAAGGCCTATCATTTTCATAGAAGAAGTTGACCAAGCAATCATTATAATTTATAACGCCCGTAGGCATACAACTCACTCGGGGGTGACTAAGTGATCTCACAGCACTTAGTACCCACCCAACCCACTAGACTATAGCAACTACTCGCCACTGTATATCGTCGTTAGCCTGCAGGACCCCTCTCCGAACCGCTCTCCTCGGATCAACCGTGCATGTCGCCATAAGATCACCTCGCTGCTGACTTTCTCCACTATCATGGCCGCCGCTGGCAAGGCCCCCTCGAAAACCACATCATTGTGGTGCCTCCAGATGCAGCATAACCCTAGGATGATAATTGTCCAGACACCTTGGCAATCGCGACTTCTAACATTCGTAGTAGTCCACTTCAGTCAGGCCCATGTCCGAGGAGGGCATCCACTCCAAAAGGCGCCAATCTCGCAGGATAGTTTCATGCCTATTGGGCCACGACGCAGTGAAGCAGGAGGTGCTCAAGAGTTTCTGGCTCCTGGTGACAAAGGGGGCATGAGGCCAGGTGTTGCATACCTCGACGAGCTAGCCTGGCCGGGTGTTGCAAGACAGCTGCACCTGGCTCTTGGCTAAATCAATCAAGAACACTTCTTGAGTAATACCAAGACGTCCATAAAATTAGCTAAAGACGTGGGATTACATTTTGGCGGCAGCAAGGACTCACAACTTTCCCCAAGACATCAAAAAATGTTCTGCTCAAATGTTTAAGGTCTAAATTGGTTATTTATCCAAAACTTCACCAGCCTTGGATCATCTATCCAAACTTGAGTGTACATTGGTAAAATACCCAAAAAGGTTAAACGAGTTTATGAATTACTCAAGAGGGGTTTTCTATAAACTAAGCAAATAAATTGTACCCTTTAACGAACTGTTTCTGCATTTGGACACTCAACTGATAGTGCTCCAGTACAATAATCACCACATAGGTTTTTTTTTTTTAAGGACATCAGGTAGGTTTTAATCCTTGTATGAGGATGTTGTGCGTGTGTGGAGTGTTCTTCACCTTTTTTTGGCCACCATACATGCATGCAGGTTTTGGTTAGTTAATTACTAGCAAGAATATGGCAGACTGAAGCAATAAGAATCTTAAATCATGTCGGCGACTTCCTTAGGCTGAATACTGATCAAGTGACGAATCACTTGTAAGGGCCAAGAGGTGCGAATGTTTTGACATACTGGCCGTATAGCACCATCGAAATAACAGAAGTAAGATCGGGATCATGGACGTATAGGCGGACGGCGGGTCGGTGGCAGTGGTGGGATCACGAGGGGGAGATGTTGATGAAGGACGGAAGGCGTCGTAACGGCTTCTCTCATGGTGGATGCTGAGGTGCTGAGGTGGCTGATCTACTGCCGTGAGCAGCGTTAATCGGAGGCGCATCCGTAACCTGAACTGGCCGACGAGGGTTTGATCTGATTAGTAAAACAGACTCATCAAGCCTATCATGACCATCTCTAATTAGGGCCCTATTATAATTGCTTTTTTACTTTCAAGTCTTTATTGGATATTTTACCAATGTATACTCAAGTTTGGGTAGATAATCCAAGAACGGTGAAGTTTTGGGTAAATAACCAATTTTCCCATGTTTAAGATCCCTAATCTTTTACCGATGAAACCGAAGCATGGTGAGATTAATCATCTGAGTAGACTATCAACACATACCTTTAATCAGTTATATAGATCAGGGGCAAGTCGGCAGCTGGAGCGCGGCGCAGGCAGCGTGAGAGATGAGATCCGCCGCCATCAGGCACCTGCTCTGCTCGACGGCTGGAGCAGGGGCAAATCAAGAGCTGAGGTTCCGGCGCGAGTAGCTCCAGATCAGGACAATCCCATCGACGACAAAGAGTAGGGACGCGTCGAGATCGAGCTCCAGATCAACCAAAGAAGCGTCGTCGATGACGGGACTAATCGCCGAGGGAGGGCTACGGGTCTGTTTGGTTTATTCCCCCTTGCCTTACCAAAAAAACTGGTCATGCCAAATCTCCTTCTCGGAACTAAGAGCATCTGAAAATAGGTCTGGACACGTTCTTAGTAACCTCTTTTTGTCTGGATTCGGGCGAATTTTGATTCGGGCTTTTCAGGCCATACCCAGTATCCCGAGAACGTCCTGAAGACGCAGCGAAAATGGGTGTGGGTCAGCTTTATCGGCAAGACAGTCCCATTTCCCCCTGTTTCACTCGCCCAGACTGCGGCGAAGAGCTCCCAGCGCCTCTGTCTCCATGACTTCGCCGGCGGAGCTCCTCCACGCCGAGACATGCCCACGCCTCTAGATATGCTCGCCATACTCGCCGTCACTCCGCCGCCCATTCCGCCGCCGCTTCCGCCACCCGAACTTTGCCATAGCACGGCTTCGCTGCGAGCTCCCACCACCACGTCCGTCAAGTGTTCGGCATTTGGCCGGTTCGGCCATGGACTCCGACGACGAGCAGACCCTCGCCGTACTGCTGGAGGAGGAGAACGCCGATGTCGCCGAAGATGCAGAGCACATAGAGATCATCGCCTCCCTCACCTAGTTGTACATGCAGATGGCGAAGCCGAAGCGCGGTGGTTCGGCGCCGGATCGTCAGAAGTGCAAGGTGAGGCAAAGGATAGAGGGCTACTGCTTGTTGTACACCGACTACTTCGCCGACGAGCCGCTCCACGGAGAGGCCGTGTTTCGGCGTCATTTCAGGATGAGCCGGAAGCTCTTCCTCAAGATCGTGCATGCCATCCGGGAGTTCGACCCCTATTTCGTTTGCAAGAAGGACTGCACCGGCATGGTTGGGTTTTCCTCACTACAGAAATGCACAGTGGCGATGAGGTTGCTTGCATATGGAGCGCCGGATGACAGTGTCGATGACTATCTCCGCATGGCCTAGTCCACCGCCATTGATTGCTTGTACAGGTTCTGCAGGGCAGTGATTGCAGTGTTCGGGAAACAGTACTTGAGATCATCCACTGCTGAAGACACTTCTCGAATCCTCGCAGTCAATGAAAGTAGAGGATATCCTGGTATGCTGGAAAGCATAGACTGCATGCATTGGCAGTGGAAGAACTGTCCATTTGCATGGCAGGGAATGTACAAAGGCCACAAAGGAGGTTGCACTATGATACTCAAGGCAGTTGCTACACATGATCTTTGGATCTGGCACTCCTTCTTTGGCATGGCAGGATCGAACAACGACATCAACGTCCTCAACTCCTCAAATGTCTTTGCCAAGCTTGTTGAAGGTCATGCTCCTCTGTGGACTATCTAGCAGATGGCATCTATCCAAGATAGCCAACATTTGTGAAGACTATCTCAAACTCAATGCTCCCTAAGCATTCTCGGTTTGCCAAGGAACGGGAAGCTTGCAGGAAGGACGTGGAGCGGGCATTTGGTGTGCTCCAGCAGAGGTTTGCAGTTGTCCCGTTCCCTGCTATGACCTGGTCGAAAGATGTGGGAAGTGATGAACTGTTGTGTGGTCTTGCACAACATGATCATTGAGGATGAGAGGAAGGATCCAGTGAGTTTGCTCGAGCAGAACGATCCACACTACATGAAAGTACCGACTTTGAATCGACTAGAGGGGGTGAATAGGCGACTACCAATTTTTAATTTGTTACTCAATTTTAGGCTTGGCAAGAAGGTAAGTTCTCTAGATATGCAACTAGGTGAACAACCTATATGCTAGAGAACTAACAACAAGCACAAGAATGGTAAAGAGCAAGTAGTAAAGGTAGGGAACGAGATAACCGGAGCGGGGACACGGAGATGTAATTCCCGTAGTTCACTCCCAAGGGAGCTACGTCTATGTTGGAGAGGTGTCGGGGCCACACAAGGTCACCCGAGTGCCACAAAGGCCTCACCTTCTTCTCCGGTGAGCTCCCCTACAAAGGAGCCTCACAATCCACTAACCGGTGACTTTGAAGACGCCAACCAAAACCTTTACAACAAGGTTGAGGGGGAAGATCCACAACTCAATTGGAGGCCCTCAACGACACCACGGAGCTTTACAACACATGCCCTTAGCTCCGAGGATGCCCTACACCGTCTAGGGTTCCAAGAAACCCAAGAGTAACAAGATCCACAAAGGATAGGTGGGGGGAATCAAATCTTCTTTGGTGGAAGTGTAGATCTCGGTCACCTCCCTCACCTCTCAAAAGATCAAGTGATTTCAGTGGCTAGGGAGAGACATCTAGTGAGGTGAAGCTCTAGTATTAATGGAGGAGAGATAAAATTGAAGAGTTAGGTAGGAGGAAGAAGGAGGGCGCCTTAAATAGGCCCCCTCCGAACTGAACCGTTGGCCAGTTCGCGACCTCGCCGGAAGTTCCGGCGAGCGGCCGGAATTTCCGCCCAACGTAGCACCAACGGTAAGAAGGCCATTGACGCATGCTCCAAAAGCCTGACCGGAAGTTCTGGTGAAACTTCTGATTCAAGTTCCGGCCCAAGTTCCGTCAAATAGAACACTTGTAAACAGAAGTGTACTGAACCTGAGCAGAACTTGGAGCGGAACAAGGGGCGGAACAACTGGGTCGCAAACATTGTCTGGTCGGAAGTTCCGGTGCCTGGGCGGAAGTTCCGCTTAGGGTCTCAGTGGAAGAAGCAAAGGAAATTCCTGACCGGAACTTCCGGTGCTACTTCCGGTGGAAGTTCCGCCAAATAGAGCATTACAAAACAGTGAGTTCTGAACGCTGGCCGAAACTTCCATCGGAAGTTGGACCGGAACTAGTCCTAGATCCAACACAGATATCCCTGAGCGGAACTTCCGGCGCCTAGCTGGAAGTTCCGATCAGACAAAAAATGCACCAACTGATCAGAAACTCACTCTCTCATAGAAAAATAGGATGGCTGTGGCGGTGCAAATATGGTTTGTGCAGAAACAGATGATTCCCCACAACCTTCCGAGGTGGACCCCCTCTTGATAGTACGGCGATCGAAAGCAATAAAATGAGAGAAATATACAAACAAAAGACCTTCGTCTTCACGAGATCCCAAAGAGAGCATCCACACACTTCATAAATCCCATCAAGAGCAATTAACCTGAAACTCAAGCACGCGGTTAGATCACAAGTGGGATTATCATCATCACCGAAATAGCAAGGGAAAACATAGTCCTTTCGATCTCCCCCTTTTTAGTGTTTGATGACAATCCCAAAGATTTGCATAAGAAGGATCAGTTTTTGCAATGGATGGAACAAGCTCCCCCTATAGGTGTGCAAGGTAGAGATAAAGCTCTAAGGACAAGGATAGCACACATATAAGGAGGCTCCCCCTTTCTATTGCAAAAACAACACATGTGCAAGGGGAAAACAAGATAGAGAACATATTGTTGCACCAATCAAATGTGGTGGAGACAATAGATGAAATAATATCAATGGAGACTATGAATGCTCCACCACCATATACAAACGGCCATAAGCCAACAACAAGCATACCATACACCATGCATAACATACCACATAGTCTCATACAAATAACAAGGTCCACAAATAGCACAAATAAGTCCACAAGCACACACATAAACTAGAGAGATCACGAGCAAGAAAAGATCAAAGATAAAAAACAAACTCGTGACTCAACCCAGGCAAATCCCGTGAGCAACCTAATAGACATATTTCTCCCTCTTTTGCATCAAGACACCAAAAAGGGGGAAAAGACCACTCTAATCGCCCCAACCATGAACAGGAGGAGGAGAAGGCTCGGGGTCCCAAGAGGCATTGTTCCACGCAAGCGGGGGACCGGTGACTTCCTCCTCAGAATCATCCTCAAACCACTGGCAGTTGTCACGAATCCACTCATCCTTGGGTGCGGTGAAGGAGCTAGTCTCTAGAGAGCAAGGAAGACTGAGCGCTGTCATAATAGCCTTCTGACGCCGAGCACTGTGTCGCTGATCAACATAAGCCTGATACTCACGATTCTACAAGAAGCAAAACGTCTTCTTCACCTTCCCTAGCAGTTTCTTGGCCCAAGACGGCTGCCTCTCAAGAGATGGTCCACCAACACTAGAGCCACCACGAGCCGAAGAGGGACCACCAGCACTATCCCTAGACTTCCATATGGCTTCTTCCTTCTCAGCTTGGGTCCTAGGCTTCTCATGCTTACTCACACGCAACTTCTTCTCCTCATGAATAGTGATGTTGTCCTAAGGGAAGCGGGAACCGGTTGCTTCAAACGACTTGGCGTTGATGAGAGTCTGAATGTATGGAGCATAGGGGCACGAGCGCTTGTCAATAATAGCTTGCTAGATCTCATTGTATATAAAGTGCATAACATCCATATTCCTATCAGAGTCGCGGCGACGGTGAGTCTGAAACATAAGGTCAATCTGATAAGAATGGAACTAATCGAAGTTTCCTGCCTTTGGAGATATGGTGTTCAAGAAGACCCTATGCATGATGTCATAGACTGGATGGAGATAGTTCATAAAACCACAAGTACCCCAACCCTCAATATAGAGAGGCTCCAAGACCTCAGGAGCAGAAGCCTAGGCGCCATGAACACGCCAACCATTTGCACCCTTACCAGGCAAGATGGGATAGCCAAGGAGCGTACCAAATTCAGACCATGTGGCGGAAAGTTGCAGATACTTAGTCATACACTTCAAGGTGCCATCGATAGGATCCATCTCTATGTGAAGAGTGGTGTAGAACTGAGCAATAGCAGACTCATCAAAGTTCTCACGGTGCTCCATGAGAGGAATCAGCCCAAACTTCCTGCATATCTCAAGGGCTTCGCCAAAGTACTCAAGCTTGCTTTCCATATGAGCCACATTGATGTATTTCCGAGGAGCTACAACGAACTTGGTCTTGGTGGCATAGATCTCTACAAAAATCTGCTCTTGGCGACAAGTGTGGAAGAGAGGATCCAAGCAAAGACGGTCATGTGGGACAAGATAGGGATCCATATGGCGAAATGTAGAATAGGCCTTTTGAGGCCACTTGGAGATCTTGTTCTTGGAACTATTAGGCCCAGAAGCAGTGGCCTTTTGAGAAGCAAGAGCAGGCCTCTTTCCTTCAGCAGTAGCAGCACGTCGAGCAGCAGCAGACTTCTGATGAGCAGTCTAAGTGGAAGGACGCACAACCTCAAGATCTTCTTCATCAATCTCGTGAGGAGGACCAGAGCCGGAAGGATTACGGGTGCGCTTGCCTCTACGGGAACCACCTTTCCCTGAGAAGAAAGCAGATAATCGAGAGGGATGGTGGGGTAAGTGCACAAGTTCAAAGGAAGAAACAAAGACATATTGAAAAAATACAGTCAGTGAGTCAAATAATGTGCACCGGAACTTCCGCTGAACCGCCGAACTTCCGGTGAAAACGTCACCTCCGGAAGTTCTGGTCATGACTCACCGGAAGTTCCGGTGAGGTCACGAACGGAGCGGTTCAACAGGAAAATCCATGGATCTAAGATCTAAAGTGCATACGTACGGAATCACACAAATGTATTGGTTCAATCTATCCTTGAAAGGTTCCCTAGGCCTACCAAGACCTCCCTACAAGTTCTAGCCAAAGAACTATCCTAGACATGGTGATCCCTAACTCAAGCAATGGAATGAGCAAGATCTCCATTAATGGAGGGAGTTGGGGGCAAATACTAGAGTCCATGGCGGGAGATCGAGGTGGGGAAGGTTCCCACAGAGAAGATCTAAGAAAGGGTGGCCAGAGATGAAGGGGCCGGAGCACCTCCGCGGATAGGGCGTCAGCGGCGGCTGCTCCAAATAAGAAGTGGGTCTTGGGGAAAACTGGAAGAAGATCCTGTTTTTCCCAGGGCCCACTTTATATAGGACAAAGAGCCTCACCGGAAGTTCCGGTGAACGACCGGAAGTTCCGGTGAAACGGAAGTTCCGAGCCAGGCAGAAGTAGCCAGGTCAGCAAGCAATTCCGAAGAACTAAGTGTTGACTGGTACTTCCGGCAGCTGGCCGGAAGTTCCAGTGACATCGAAAACACTTTCTCAGGACATGAAGACAAAAAGGGAGAACTTGTGCAGGGAATAGAAAGGGCTTGAGGAAAGGAAAGGCTTGGGATAGATATCTCAAACTGAGAAGAACCAAAATAAAAGAGATAAAGAAAACCAAACAAGAAACACAAAAGAGTCGGTGGCCGAGGCCACCTTATATAAGAGTAAATGGCTTAACACCGCAAAGATATATCTTGGGTTCGTTACCAACACTCATAATGAAGCTCAAATGGTCTCCTTTAGAGACTATAGAGTATGAAAAATTTAATGTGCGCATAATAGGGATAGTGTTCGTTCATAAGAGGAACTACACTCCCCCTAAATCCATGCCTACATCCAAACAAAGATACACATTGATACATGGGTAGGTGTGCAAGGTACTCAAGCCACATTGCTCGAATCTATGATATTTAGCTCATGCCTTAACTCTCGGAACCTTGCTTCATCAAGAGGCTTCATGAAAAAACCGCAAGATTTGCCTTGGTGGGAACATACTCCAAATAAATGTCTCCTCTTGCAACATGGTACCGAAATGAAATGATGACGAATCTCAATGTGCTTAGTCCGGTTGTGTTGCACGGGGTTGTGAGAAATGGAAATGGCACTCTCATTGTCACAAAGAAGAGGGACCTTGTTAAAAGAAAGTACAAGATCCTTCAAGGTTTGCTTCATCCATAGCAATTGAGCACAACAACTTGCGGTGGAGATGTACTCAGCTTCGGCAGTGGACATAGACACACAATTTTGCTTCTTTGAGGACCAACAAACTAAGGATCTTCCAAGGAATTGACAAGCTCCGGAGGTTGACTTCCTTCCCACATTGTCACCAGCCCAATCTGAGTCCGTGTATCCAATGAGGTCAAAGATGGCTCCCTTGGGGGTACCACAACCCAAAGTTTGGGGTATGAACCAAATATCGAAAGATTCTCTTGACCGCCACCATATGGCTTTCTTTTGGTGCGGCTTGGAATCTCGCACACATACTGATGACCCACAAGTATAGGGGTGTATCGTAGTACTTTCGATAAATAGGAGTGTCGATCCCAACGAGGAGCAGAAGGTGTTGAACAGTGGTATGGAGCAGGAAATCCATGTGAATACTTAGCAAACGGATTTTTAGTGGTTTTTTATAAGGCAACAAAAAAAGAGCAAGTAATAAAGAACAAACGTAGCAAGTGGCCCTATCCTTTCTTAGCAAAGGACAAGCCGGTTGAAATACTTATAAAGACCAAACGTTCTCGAGGACACATGGGAATTTTGTCAAGTGCTTTCGCTTTAAATAGCTGAGTACTCTTCTTTGGTGTTGTAAGTGTTGTGTGGGTGAACCTGTGCTAATGTACCGACCGTACTTGGACTAATACATACTTGTGATTAAACCCCTGCAAACATCCGTAACTACAGGAAAGTAATTAAGATATAAATCTAACCACAGCCTTAAACTCTGAGATCCTATGCTCCCTTATGCAATGGTGTCCTAACGGGGGTTCAGGTTTCTGTCACTCCGGCAACCCCACAATTAGTAGCCAAATACACAATGCATTCCCCTAGGCCCATAAATGGTGAAATATCATGTAGTCGACATTCACATGACACCACTAGAATAATTGCACCACAACTTAAATACTAAACCATTGAATAATAACTCAACACGGATCCACTAATAACAACATGACTTCTCCCATGTCCTCAAGAACTAAAAAAACTACTCACAAGACATCATATGGATCAAGATCAAAGATGATATGATAATGGATAACAATCTGAACGTAAACAATAATCCAATGGTTCCACTCACAAGCATCAACTACAATAGTAATTAACACCGAGAAAGTTTCCCCTAAGAACTAAAGCAATATCCAACACAATTGTTACAGCGGGACAGAGTGGTGATGATGGTGTTGGTGGATATGATGGTGTGGATGATGATGATCCCGATGAAGCCTAGCTTGATGACGGTGTTGATGGCGACGATATCCCCTCTCTGGGAAGGAATTCCCCCGGCGGAAATCTGTCTGCCGGAGAGATCTTTCTCTCTTAGTGTTTTCCGCCCCCAGAGGCGGCGGAAATCTATCTGTGGTTGCTCCCCGAGGCTTAGGGTTCCGTAGGGAAGATATAGGCGAAGGGGCGGAGTCAGGAGCCGGACAGGTGGGATGCGGTGACCCAACATACCACTACATGATGTAGTATACTATAGTCGTTGACATAACACCAATGAAACATCGTTCACTAGTATTACATCCCTCAGAATGGCACAACAGAAACAAAGCGGGTCCAATACATGGCTAAAGGTTACAACTCACTCTTTACACGAGATCCAGAGAACACTCTAGGTTAAAGAGATAGAAATAACTTCTTACAGAGAAGAATCAAAGATAAATAATGCACCAACTATTATACTTTTAAGTCTAGTATTTTAACTAAGGGGTTGGCATTGCTACTAGTGCAACGCACTACAGAATTAGGTTCTTTGGTTAGAGAGAGTATACTCCTATCTAATCAGTAACTTCGTATTCACTTGAGTTGATGTATATTTTGACTTCCTTGTCTTCGTTGAAGATCTTTCGCTTTGGATGATGATTCCTGGAGCATAACTTGGTGTAGACATCGTCTTAATGGCTTCACAATCTAGCAAGGGTTAAGAAGATACTTTGAGTACGAGCGTACTCAGCAAGTTCACTGGAAAAGGAGTGTTTGATGCACTATAAGTACATCCACAGACCGTAGGTCGTAGGCAATGCAAGTTTTTATAAACATTTCTTCAAAGGTTGCTTTTATTCTGAAAAGCTATGTCCGTCAGCCTTCACGGGTTTACCCGAACTTTCATGGAGTTCCTTTCCTGCTACGTCCGCAGCTCCTTCCTGGAACAGGGAGTAACAAGTTACAGTTCTTACACTCTACAGAGGTGCGTTACTTTACCCATGAGAGATCAACTCTTTCTTGCACAACCGGACAGCTTATTCCCGTCCACAATTCCATGATGTGGGGGCCTAAAAGATGATCCAAGACAATCACTGCCCCCTTCGCGACCTCGCATGCCTCCTTGGTGTACACCATGCCCACATATTGGATTACGGCAATGGTTTGTATAAACCGTTAGATGCCAGAACTATCGTGGGACGTTAAGGGTTCCCACCCATATGCTGCATATCCTCTATGAATTACCAATTAATATGCACGCTACGAGGATAACAGCCACGACCTGCACATCCGGCTTCATGCGAGAGGAAGAAGATACAGCTGACTTCTCCGCCCCATTCCAAATCTCATGGTCAACGTGTAATATACGGCGCAAGAATCACTGGCGACTTGGTTGTTAAGTGTCACATCCCAAGATTTTCCAAATCTTGTAATGTGAAAAATAAATAAACAAAATAAATAATTGTTGAAAATTAGGGTGAAAAGAAACTTTTGTTTCTAAATGCAAACTTAAAATCCCATCTTGAACAAACTTTGAATAATGTTTGAATCCAACTAAATTCAAATCAAGTGAAATGCATTCTTCATAAATGCATCTGGAAATTTAAACACTTGGAAAATAAACCAAAACCCTAAAACCCTAATGGAAGAAAAACATTTCCAAGATTATCTCTAAGACCATGGATTTGGTCCAAATAAAAATTTGTCAACAAACATTTATAAAATGATCAAGAATGACAAATAGAAATATTATAAAACCATAGAAATTAGTTTCACTTAATTTGGAGCCATAAATAAAATCTTATGAATTTAATAAGATCAGGAAATTGAATTTCCAATGCTAATAAAGCACCTATCTAAAACTCCATACAAAATGGTAATAAAATAATCCTAAAGAGATTTAAAAGGATAAACAAATATTAAATAATATTTTACAAATCGTAATCACCAAGTTTGAATCTATAAATAAAAAGATATGGATTTTATAAGATAAAGAAAGAAATATTAAAGGAGGAATATTTAAAGACCAAATTAAATCTTGGCCTAATACATAAGCAAATGGAATGAATATTATCCAAATCCAAATAAAATAAAAGGATAAATAAATCTCCAAATGAAATAAAATGGCATTAACCAAATTCCATTTCCATTTGAATAAAGACAAAATCCCTATTAGAAATGATTAATTAAATCATGGGAATATAATATTTGGAATTTACCCAAGTGGAATAAAAGTTATTTAATTAACTTAAATAAGATCAAAGAAATCTTCCAAATAAAATTTATGGAATTAAAACTATATTTAATTTCATTGGAATAAAGACAAATACCCAAGTTTAAATGATTAATAAATCATATTAAAAACATTCCAAACAATTCAAGGTGAATTATTTGACATCCAAAATAAATAAATAAAACCTACTGAAAAGGTTTTGTGAAAAATTGAAATTAAATAAGAGTTAAAAATATATTTGTTATTAATTGAATTTAAAGCAAGGGCTTTGTTGTAAATAATTAAAAGACCCTAAAAAGAATGAAATTATTATTCTAAAATGACTTCAGAATATGTTAATAAACAGAATTTGAATAAACACAAAGATTGGTTGAAGTTTGAAATCATATTGTTGTTTGAAATGTTTAAATAAATTCAAAACAGAAATAAAAATAGAAAAAGAAACAGAAGAGGAAAAAATATAAACAGAGCAGCCCAACCCAGCAGGCCCATCTAGCCCAGCAGCCCACTCCCACTCCCTCTCCCCGAAACGTTTTTCTCACCACGGACCTGACCCACTCAGTCGTTGACTAGCAGGCCCCACTCCCCCTCTCTCTCCTTCGCTGACGACGCGACCCCATCGCCACCTCAGCATCTTCCCAACCCGCGCTAACCTCGCCGGCCGTTTCTGGCCATTGAAGACAGCGTCAATACGCGTTTCTTCCTCCATTAATCCCTCCCCTGACCTCGCATACTTAATCGCCATGCTCCTCTCTCCCTTTCCCCCCAACCAGAGCCACCAGAGAGCCACCAGGCTGCTCGGAATCATCTCCGAACCCCCACTGTCTCTGAAGAGCCTCTGCTCCAATTCTGGCCACACCTCGCCACCTCGACCACACAAGCGTGTTCCCCATACCCATGCGCACCTCCCAGTACTCTAAGCTCGCTCGCGCATGCCCCTATCGTCGGCAACTACCTCGACTGAACGCTCCACCGTCTGTTCCAACTCCGGCGAACCCTATAGGTAGTCTCCGACCGCGCCTCTTCTTCTCCTTGATGCTCCGATACTCTCCACTCTTCTGTGCATCTAACCACGCCGTTTACTTGCTCTCTTGTGCTCTGTAGCGTCGCCCTCGACAACGACTGACCGCAACCGACACCGTCTTGAACTTCGGCGAGCGATTAACAGCAACCCCGTGCGCTCCTCTAGTAGCCGACCCCACCACGAGCTTCAGCAAGTCTCTGCGAGCCTGCTAAGCCTCGCCAACCTCTCCCTCGCTTCCGACTTTGCCGGCGACACCACTGACAGAGCGCGCGCTGCCACTCGCCGCCGCTAGCGCCGCCCAACTCCGTTTTTTTCCAATCAGAATAGGACGCGTGGCCCTGTCTGTTTAATAAAAACCAGAATAGATTCTATTAGATGTTCAAACTTGTAAATTGCATAACTTTTGATCCAGACGTCCAAATTTTGCAAATTTTATATCAATGGAATCATCAAGACAAGTACTTTCCAACAATGCACTTTGCGTAGTAAATTTCTTCTGTTAAATTGATTGTTTTTGCAGAAACTTGTGTAGGCATATTTTGGATATAAAATTTGTTCTAAAATTATTTTTGTGATAAAACCTTTGGGCAAATGGATTGTTTGAACCTATTGACCATCTAAATCAACTTGTGGTTTCAAAAACATATTTTGTGAAGCAAAAGAATAAATCTTTGATTTAGAACAATTCTAGTCAAATAAAGATAATGTTTATTTATTAAAAATACTTTCTGGATAAAATCTTTGGGAAATGTTTTGGAATAAACTCTATGACCCCAAACACCAAGTTTTAGAATTAAAAATGTATTTGGTGAACCCTATAAATATTATTACTTTGCTAAATACATTTTCAACCACATAAAACATTGATTTGGTTTAAAAATGGTTTATAAGTAAAAATATTTTGCAAATGATTTTTCCACTTTATAAAATGACCAATAGGTGTTTTAAAATGTTAATAACCCATTAGAAACCACTTTTTCAAATAAAACCATCTTTAACATGCTTGCATGCATTGTTTTGTTTCTATTATTTTATGTGATGTTTGCTTGAATGGTAGATTGAATTCTTGCATGCTTGATTGAATAGTAGTGGAATTTGAAGAGTGTGAACATTGAAAGATCAAGGAGTGAACTTATATTCTCTACCAAAAAGGCAAGTGATGCTTCATACTTTTGTCCCATTATTTTCACTATGCATTAGTGATATTTCTAAGTAGGACTTGCATGGAATTTTTGCTAAGTATAAACTATGCCATGGGAAATCCTAGTAGATGAAACCTTAGTAGAAATTTCCTAAGTTAAGATTCATACTACTATGATGCTTAGCTTAGCTAGTAGAAAACAAGGGTGGAATATGTTCATACTATGGAATATTTCTAAGTCAAGGACTTGTGTTTTGTTTAAAAAAACAACTAAGTGAATGAATCACCTGGGTGGAATGGAAGGAATGGTTTGTGTTGAGCGGTTATACAAGGACCATTTCTATGGTTTACCTTGTGTATCTCACTTGTGGAATGCCACCCAGGAACAAAGAGATTTGAGATGTCAAATGTTGAGAAGCTTCAAGTGCAGCCACTTGGCATTATGGGCTCTGCCTGGATCATATAGGTTGCAATAACTTAGCCAAATGGACAGTTGGTGGTAGGGGATGATAGGTTGGAACGCGTCCATTCTGGTCTAAGGGAAGGGTTCTGAAAGATCTTATCTTGGTGAAACCAAGTCTTGTGGGGAAAGTGCACCACCTCTGCAGAGTGTAAAATCTAAGTACTTAGCCATGTCCCTGGTAAAGGACAATTTGAGCATCAAGACATGGAAGCTATCAAGAATATCCTCATCCCAATTTCTAAGTTAAAAACTTGTGGTTGAATAAGGGTTGAAGGATCACCAATTTCTATTGGGAGATGCCTTGGGTGTTTTTGACAAGCAAAAACTTAGTGTTTTCAAATGATAAGGAAAATCTATTTTGAGCAAAGCAATCCTAAGCTCCACTTATCAAAATGCATATAGATGATAGACTCCACTATACTACCATAGTATCACTTGCCAATACAATTCAAATGTATGGACCCTTGTGGCTGTAACTTATTATGTTGCAGGTTTTTTTATGTTAGTGAAGTTTATTGATTAGGATTACAAGTCTACAACCAACATGACTGCCTGTGGCACTTTGAAGATGAAGGACCCCATGCTCTTGTTATATTCTGCTGCATTGTAATGAGATAGCCAAATGAGCTATGTAAGATGTAATAAATTATTTTATTCCTGGTTATAAAGTTGTATTATGACCTTTGTTTCTTGATATTACATCTTAACTGTGGATGCTAGCTATTGATCCAGGGACTAGCATTGTAAACACAGGGATCTCTACCTTATTAAAGGTTGAGACCTCTACAGATGGTATCAGAGCACTGTGTTTCCTGTAGGATTGTAACCCTAGGATTGGACAAAACCTCTTAGAAAAATAGGAGTTGTATTTGTTCCAAAACTTATTTACAAACAATCTTGTATACTCTCTCCTCAACCATTTTGGTTTTAATTCTACATCTCTTCTAATTCAACTTGATGGACAAAGCCTCAACCATGAGCAAAGGACTTCACCAACTCCAATGACTTCAACTTCAACATCATCAAAGACTTCAACTTTATTTTCACTAAGGACTTCAACTTGGATATCACTAAGGACTACAAGTCAGAAAAGAAATATTTCTCAAAGACTTGAAGACTAAGGAAGCACAACCTAGAAAGAACCATCATCACCCTTGAAGTTTTGTGACCAAGATTCAAGAAATTCTTCAAGGATACAAGGATCTTGTTCATGAAGAAGCAACCAAGAAGGATGGAATGATCTCAAGTAAACCATATAGTTGGACCACCATATTAAGTTTAGATCAAACACACCAACCTATGTGGTGTAACAAAAATATTTTGTTGCCTATAAATGTGCTTGAAACTTGTTGTTTGAGTGGAATGATTGTTTGAGATTGCTTGCACATTGCTTGTGTGAATTGTGATGTGTGTGATTAGAACTAATTCCTTAGAAATCTTTTGCCCATACTAATCCCAAGCCAACCCAAACATATGACTACTCCAAGAAACTCCAACATCAAGGATGGCAGCAACAACAACCAAGAGATCAACATTAGAGAACAACTACTAGTAAACCAAACCCATTTGAATCAGATGACAACTCAGTTTTTAGTCAACAACAATGAGTTAGACCCAACCATGCAAAAGTTTTTGGAAATTCAATCCCAATTGTTGCAAGGGATGACCACTCAAATGATCATCATGGGAAACAACCCTTCCTGTTAGACCCCTCCTTTATAAAGGAAAGGATCCCTGTGATTGCAATGCTAGTCCCTGGATGAATGCTAGCATCCATAGTTTAAGATGAAGTACACAGATACAAAGGTCGTTTATTACATTCATTCCAGAGATAAAACATAGTATTTTACAACTCAGGGCCATAGGCCTAGTACAAGAGTTTATGGAATAAGTAAATAAACATAAGTCTTCATCTTCATGTGCCACAGGCAAGCATGTTGAGTGTAGACTCATGACTCCTATTCATCATCGGAGTAACCTGCAACATCACAAGTTACAACCACAGAGGGTCAATACTTTGGAATAGTATTGTCAAGTGATACCTTAGTATATTTTAAGTGGACTATATTACTATATGCATTTTGGCTAAGTGTAGCTTGGCTTGCTTTGCATAAAGAAATATGTTTTTCCTATTAGTTGAAATCACTAAATTTTTCTTTGTCAAAACATTCCCAAGGAACCACCATTAGACATTGGGGTCCTTCACCCTTGTTCACCCACAAATTTTTACTTAAAAGTTGGAGTGATGAGATTCTTGTAGCTTCCATGTCTTGATGCTCAAATTGTCCATTTCCTTGTACTAGGCTAAGTACTTAGGTTTTCCATCTGCAGAAGTTGTGCACTTTCCCCACCAGACTTGGTTTCCCAAGACAGGACCTTTCAGAAGCTTTTCCTTAGTCAAATGGACGCGTTCCAACCTATCATCCCAGCTACCACCAACTGTCCAAAGGACTAAGTTCTAGCAACCTATCTGATCATGGCAGAGCCCATATTGCCAAGTGGTTGCACTGTAAGCTTTCTCAACACTTGGCCTCCAAATCCCTTTGTGCCTGGGTGGCATTCCACAAGTGAGATACACAACCCAAGTCCATGGCCTTGTGTAACCACTCAACATAACCCATTCTTTCCATTCCACCTAGGAGGTTCATTTAACTTAGTTGTTTTATTAGGAAAGCATAAGTCTCTTGACTTAGAAATATTTTCATCATAATAAGTATAGATGTTCACCACCCTTGTTTGCTAAGTAGCTAGGCTAAGCATATTATGGTAACTTATCTTAGGAAAATTCCTTAGCAAATCTACCATTCTACACTACTTAGGATTTCCCAACTTAGATTAGGCAAAATAGCATGCAATACTTAGCAAAATATCTAATGCTAGTGCAAAACATAGGATAGAAATATTCATGAAAATATCACTTGCCTTGGTAGTGGGGAGAGTAGCACTCTTCACAATCACAATCACTAGCAAAATCTACAAGAAAAATTGTAGCATTCAATTTCACACAATTTATTCAATCAAAAATAATATGAATGCATGCATGCAATAATTTTACTAAGTGGTGATTTTGGAAATTTTACCAAGCATGTGCATGCTACTGAAACATAACAGGACACCAAATTTGCCCTAACAAACTTATTTAACATTAAAACTAATTATCAAAACAAATCTATACTCCAAATAGCTTTAAATATGATTCCACAAATAAAGTCATTTTAATGGTTACTATTTGTTAGACAAATTGGACATTCAGAAAGGTCTGGTTTCACTGAATCCAATGGTATAAAATTTGTAAAATTCTAACGTGGCAATCAAAAGTTATAGTAGTTTGAAGTTTGGATCTAAATCAGGTTTTAAATTCTATTTTTGAATTAAACCCTGCCACGCGTCGCAACCTCACTGGTGCGTACCGCTTCGCGCGGATCGGCAGTCGCAGGCCGTATGATCTAACTTAGATCTAACGATCCAGACGCACGCGTACCTCTTCGGTCTAGATCTATCCTAGCCCTACGATGCAGATCCAACGGACCAAACCATCAAACCACAAACGGGCGACGCTGGCAGCGTTGACTAGCGGCGGCGCGTCTGACTACGGCGGCGCCGGCGTTCTACATCGTCCGCGAGAGGGAGAGGGGTCTTACCAGGTTCGCCGGAGGCTGCTGAAGCTCGTCGTGGTATTGGCTTGCGGAGGGGCGCTCGGAGATGGGCTCTAGATCTCGTCGGAGTTGTGTCTGGCATCGGGTGGGTGTTGTCGGAGTCGTTGCCGAGGTTCAGCGTCGCCCTAACACGAACCAATGAGTTTAGGAGATGCGCAGGACAAATTCGAACACGCTCGGGTGAATAAGAAAGCAAGGGGCGCTCGGGACTTACTGAGATTGCTCGCCGGAGTTGGGGTGGTCGTCGGGTGTTTACGGCGTCAAGCGAACACGTCGACCTGGGGCAGTACAGGATGCTCTATTGTGGTTAGAAGGTGCGCAAGAGGAGTACTAAGTGTCTCGAACAATCCAGAGGGGAAGGGGCGTACGGGGCTCACCTGAATCGGTCGCCGGAGCTGGCTCTGTCTGCGGCGGTCTCGAGCGAGTCGTGGGCAGCCTGGTGGCGTGAGTGTGATATTGACTGGGGAAAAATGATCGTGGAGAGGTGGGGATCTTATAGCCGGTGCCTCGACAGGAAACGTTTGTGTTTAATGGCCCAATTAAACCGCGCCATCACCGGCAGTCACTGCAGCTGCAACGTGGTCGCGGGCGAGGTTTGGGGAAGACGATGACAGCGTGGACAGGCCCCGCTTGTCAGCGACGTGCGCGAAATGAGGGTGGGGTCTGTCTGTCAGCGGCTGAACGCGTGCGCTTGCGCGTGAAAGAAGAAATAGGAATCCCCGGGTGGGCTAGTTGGGCTCGTTCCTCTGCTGGGCCAGTTTCCTGGCGCTTGGCCCTTTTCCTTTGTTTAGTCTTTTTCTTTTTCTTATTCGATTTTCTGATTAGGTTTTCAAATAGTTTCAAAAATAAATTTGAATTCAAATCTTTCTAAGGTTTTGCAGGGGTGAATTGGTCTTAGAAATAGGTCAAAACTTGTGGGGCTTCCTTGCAAAGGCTTGTTCAGACTTGGATTTCAAACCACCAAAGACTTAGCACTAAATTGCAAATGTTTGAAAATAGAGGTTTTGAATTTATTTCTAATTTGAAAATTTTTGGTTAAACTTTTACACCTGATCTTTCCAACAGTGGGGCAAGCAAACAAGTTCCTTAACATTTAAGTTTCAAAAGTGATGGTTTAATGAGTGAAATTTTACTCACATGAAATCATAGCACAAGCTTCTGTTTTTGAGAAGAACCCTAAATTATGATGAATGCTTAGATGATATGAATGAATTTTGGAATATGAATTTAGGGATGTTACAAATATAACCCCCTTAAGATGAATCTCGCCCTCGAGATTCGGATTGGCTAGCAAATAGGTGAGGGTGGTCTTTCCGAAGATCATCTTCTCTTTCCCATGTTGCTTCCTCTTTGGAGTGATGATTCCATTGCACTTTGCAAAACTTGATAGTTTTTGTCCTTGTGACTCTTTCTGCGGTCTCAAGAATCTTGACAGGCTTTTCCTCATAGGTGAGATCACTTTCTAATTGGACTTCTTCCAAAGGTATGGTATCCTTCCAAGATGATTCCTCCATCTCTGGGTGACATTTCTTGAGCTGACTCACATGAAACACATTATGGACAGCTGGCAGAGATTCTGGCAATTCAACTTCATATGCAACTTCTCCTTTGCGACTTAGAATCTTGAATGGTCCAACATATCTTGGTGCCAACTTTCCTTTGACTCCAAATCTTTTCACTCCACGGAGTGGTGATACCCTAAGATAAGCTCTATCCCCAACTTCGTAGGTGACTTCTCTACGTTTAGAATCTGCGTAGCTTTTCTGTCGGGACTGTGGTACCCTCAACCTATCCTTAACCAATTTGACCTTCTCTTCGGCGTCTTTGATAAGATCAGGTCCAAATAAACTTCTCTCTCCCACACCATTCCATAGCAATGGGGTGGTACACTTCCTTCCATAGAGTAACTCAAACGGTGCCATTCCAATACTAGATTGATGACTGTTATTGTAAGAGAACTCTGCATAAGGCAAGCTTTCATCCCAACTTGCTCCGTAGTCTAAGGCACATGCCCTCAACATGTCTTCAAGAATTTGGTTAGTCCTTTCTGTTTGTCCATCAGTTTGAGGATGAAAAGCAGTGCTAAATTCCAATCTTGTTCCCAAAGATTCGTGAAGCTGTCTCCAAAAGTGAGAAGTGAACTGAGTTCCTCTATCTGATACAATACTCTTAGGCACACCGTGAAGGCATACGATTCTGCTCATGTAGATTTTTGCTAACTTGGCACTTGTATATGTTGTCTTCACGGGTATAAAATGAGCCACCTTAGTTAGGCGATCCACTACTACCCATATAGAATCATACCCTGACCTGGTCCTTGGTAGTCCGGTAATGAAATCCATACCAATATTTTCCCACTTCCATTCAGGAATAGGCAGCGGTTGAAGTAAGCCCGCTGGTTTCTGGTGCTCCGCTTTTACTCTGCTACACACATCACACAAGGCAATATGCTCGGCGATGTCCCTTTTTAGATTGTTCCACCAAAATCTTTCTTTCATATCCATGTACATCTTGGTGTTTCCTGGGTGAATAGAATACGGAGAGTTGTGACCTTCTTGTAAGATCAGTTTCCGCAACTCCGGGTCTTGTGGAACACATATACGTTTCCCGTGCCATAAAGTACCTTGTTCGTCTATATGGAAACTCTTAGCCTTCCCTAGACTAATATTTTCCTTAATCTTTTCAATTTCCTTATCGGTCTTCTGAGCTTCTTGGATCTTTTCCAATAGAGTGGGTTGAACATCCAAAGACATGAGATGTCCTTCAGGCACAATTTCCAATCTGAGTTCTTTAAATTGCTTACACAAGTCTTCTGGCAAATAATCTTTGGTAAGGCCATTAACAAATGTCTTACGACTTAGAGCATCCGCTGCTACATTTGCTTTACCGGGATGGTATTGCAAACTTAAGTCGTAATCCTTGATAAGTTCTAGCCATCTTCTTTGTCTCATGTTGATTTCCTTCTGGGTGAAGATATACTTCAAGCTTTTATGATCGGTGAACACTTCACATCGTTTTCCCAAATGGTAATGTCTCCATGTTTTGAGTGCATGGACGACAGAGGCCAACTCCAAATCATGAGTAGGATAGTTTACTTCATGAGTTTTGAGTTGTCTCGAAGCATAGGCTACGACTTTACCGTCTTGCATAAGTACGGCACCCAAACCTTGATGTGAAGCATCACAATATACTTGGAAATCCTTTTCCAAATCTGGCAGACATAGAACTGGTGCTGTCACTAGTCTCTTCTTCAATTCTTGGAAGCTGACTTCACAACCTTCAGACCAAGCAAATTTCTTGTCTTTCTTTAGCAATTCCGTCATTGGCTTAGCAACCTTCGAGAAATTCTCAATGAATCTTCTGTAGTAACCTGCTAAGCCGAGGAAACTACGAACTTCTTTCACATTCTTGGGTGATTCCCATTCTGTCACAGCTGAAACCTTAGCAGGATCAACTGCCACACCATCCTTCGTCATCACATGACCAAGAAAACCAACTTTCTCTAACCAGAACTCACACTTGCTGAATTTGGCATAAAGTTTATGTTCCCTCAGTTTCTCAAGTATCAAGCGTAAGTGTCTTTCATGTTCTTCCTTGCTCTTGGAGTAGACCAAGATGTCATCGATGAAAACGACAACGAACTTGTCGAGAAATTCCATGAACACCTTGTTCATCATATTCATGAAGTATGCCGGAGCGTTGGTTAATCCAAAAGGCATCACAGTATACTCATAAAATCCATACCTTGTGGTGAATGCTGTTTTTGGTATGTCTTGCTCTCTTATCTTGAGTTGAAAATAACCTGACCGGAGATCAATCTTCGAGAATACACATGCTCCCTCTAGCTGATCAAACAAGTCGTTGATTCTTGGCAAAGGATATTTGTTCTTGATGGTAACCTCGTTGAGAGAACGGTAGTCAATACATAATCTTTGTGTTCTATCCTTCTTTTCCACGAATAATACTGGGGCTCCCCAAGATGAAGAACTTGGTTGAATAAACCCTTTCTGCAATTGTTCTCCTAGCTGCTTCTTGAGCTCTTTCAGTTCATCCACTGACATTTTGTACGGTCTCTTAGCTATTGGTCCTGATCCTGGCACCAAATCTATCAGAAACTCCACATCTGTATCCGGTGGCATTCCTGGTAACTCTTCCGGAAACACATCCGGATACTCACATACTATTGGCACACTGTCCATGCTAACCCCCTTAAGAGAATTCAGCTTACTTCCTTTGGATTCAAAGTTTGACTTGAATTTTATTCTTTTTCCTTCGGGGGTTGTGAGTGTAACTGAACGATTGGCACAATCTAATACTCCTTCATACTTAGCCATCCAATCCATTCCCAAAATCACATACAGTCCTTGGGAATCTAGGATTATTAGGTTCACTGGAAACTTATGTTTTCCAAACTCTATGACTAAGTCATGACATCCTGAGTTTACTATCATTTCTCCCCCTGGAGAACTTACTCTTATAGGACACCCAATGGTTTCTACCGGTAGTTCATTTCTTTCAACAAATGCTTTTGATATGAATGAATGAGATGCACCAGTATCAAAGAGTACAAATGCTGAAATTGAATTGAGTCTGAACTTACCAGCCACTGCATCAGGTTCCTCATAGACCTCCTCCACATTGATGTGGTTAACCTGTCCTTTCTGAAAAGGATTTGGCTTGTTAGGTCCTTCAACTTTCTTCTCAGGGCACTCATTAGCATAATGCCCCAGCTTCTTGCATTTGAAGCACTCAACCTGACTGATGTCCTTTTTAGGAGGTTGACCTCCACTTCCACTACCATTTCCACCATAGTGGCTCTTATGTCCACCCTTGTGGTTCTTGTACTTGTCCTTGTCATGACTGCGGTGATGCTTGTTGTCATGACGGTTGTGGTTGTGCTTGCTGAATTTCCCATGTTTATGGGATCCTGAGTTGCCACTGTCATCATAGTGAGTTCGTTTGTGAGACGATCCCGAGCTGTGTTTGTCGGAGTGTTTCCTCTTTCTACTCTCGACTTGCTTTATTTTACTTTCCAAAATAGCAGCCTTGTCACACAAAGACTGATAAGTTGGAACATATGCCACAGACAACTGCAGATTCAGCTCATCATTCAAGCCTTCCAGAAATTTTTCCTTTCTTTTGGCATCTGTGTCAACCTCATCCGGTGCATAGCGCGCCAGATTGTTGAACTCTTCTATGTATTCTGCCACGCTGCGGTGGCGCTGTTTCAGGTTGTGAAACTCCTTCTTTTTCAGACTCATCATTCCTGATGAGATATGAGCAGTGCGAAAGCCATCTTCAAAGATAGCCCAAGTCACCTCATCAATAGGAGCGGTGATTTGGAAGTTGTCCCACAATGTGGCGGCTGGTCCTTCCAACAGATGTGCTGCGAATCTGACTTTTTCAGCATCCGTGCAGCCCACGGTCACTAAGTCCTTGTTCACGGAACGTAGCCAGTCATTGGCCACCATAGGATCAGTTGTTCCCGAAAACTTTGCTGGCCTCAAACGCAGAAATCTGGTGAGCATATCGAAACCCGGTGGGTTGTTGTTGTTATTGGGGTTGTTGTTGTTGTTGTTGGGGTTGTTGTTGTTGTTGTTATTCTGGTTTTGAATGAATGTCGTCATCATTTGCATAAGCTGTGTTTGCGCATTCATCATTTGTTGCATTTCCGGGGTGATGTTATTGGGGTTGGGGTTTGCGCGACGGGGAGGCATCTGTGGTTTATTCAAATAGATAAGTATGAGATACCCTTAGATGTTTTATGCACAATACATCACAATCATTTCACATAACATGCAACATAAGAATAAAACTCAACAACCAAATGATAAGTTCATGAAATAAAACACACAAGTGGCAAGCCATCCACATGTCGAATGGTCCAATAACAAGTTTCACAATAACAAGTATGCATATGAAAGATGTACGAATAGTCAAGTCTACTCATCAATAACAATCTCCTCCTCGACGAAGGTAAGACCTGCGTTCTCCATCGCGGTCTTGTTCTCCTCAATCGTAGTGGTCAAGGAATCGACCTTGGCCTTGAGAGCCCTCTTCTGGGAACGAAGTCTCTCAATAACCATCTGCTGCTGCTCTAGCTCGAAATCCTTGGACTTCAGTTCCTCGGTCATATCCCGGATCTTCTTGTTCCTATCCTGGACGCGTTTCTCCTGACTCTTGAACTTGCGGTCCTGGGCCTCGAACTTTGTCTCCATTTCCTTGATCATCTCATCCTGCTGCGCAAAAAGCTTGTCCTTCTCGCGAAGCTGCACCTGAAGCTCGTCATTTCCGAGCATGATGTTCGTCCTGTCCGTATCTACGTGCCTGAGAAGAGTCTCTAAGTCCTGAAGGTAGAGACGTATCGGCTCTGCAGTGCTCCTCGAGTCGTCCTCAAAGTCGATGGACTCTCCATCAACATCACGTCTCCCGAAGACGTGAAAGTGGGTGCCCCTAACCTGTCGGAAGTGACGGCCTAACAGTCGTCCTATCAGGTCCTGCATGACTACCTCCATGCCTCTCTCCTTGTCGTCGTGCATCAGCTTGAAGACGATGGCCTCCGTAGTAGGCTCAGTCTGGCGTCCGGGCTGGTTCACCTTGAAGCCCCAGAGGCCCTTCCTCTCGAACTTGGTAAGTGGGTACACCGTGATGGTGGGAAGAGGGAGATCAAGCAAAGTGGTAAGCTCAACGATACGGGGACCAAAACGAGTAACATGAAACTCCTCAACAGTGCTGATGGCAATAGGCATCTATTTATAAGAAGGAAAAGGTTAGAACAACACAATTCAAGATAAATCCAAAACAAACATTCATACGTATCCATAGAACACAATCATCTCACAAATCATGCATACATAAGTCCATTACATCAATCAAGGTCCATACTTATTTAAAGTATCATTTTTGGAAATAAGGTGATAAGTGGTGGTCCAACTAACGAAGTGCCCTTACAATCCAATCTCACGGGATCTATTAGCAAACACAATGTTCCTAGAGGCAATCCACCAATCTTGCTCTCTTGACTCTATCACTAAGTCTATAACATCTCCCCTTATCTCTTGGTTGGTGGCTTCCAACTCTTGTGTAAGCTCCTTCTCTTTCTCTAAGTCCTTTTGGAGGTTGAGCATTCTGCACTTGACTCTAGCACTTAGTTCTTTGATAGTCCTCCAAGCTGCATCCCTGGCTGACTCAAAGAATGTGGTGTGCATTGTAGTGTTGGTGTACATGCAGAATCCCCTTTCTTTGTGGTTGTCTTCCTTGTTTTTGTACAAGTGAAGTTGCACCCACCAATACTCCACTCCTTCATCCATCACTGGAAAGCCCTTGTACACAGCTGCACCATGTGCTTCCATTGCCACCATGAGGTCCTTGAGAATATTGGGAAACTCAGTTTCACACTCCAAGGTCATGGTCATGAGTGGTCCTTTCTTCACGGCTTCGTTGATGGAATTCATCTACAAAGGAAGTTGAAAGAGATTAGAAAAGTTTTACGAGAAGAATAGACAAGTGTAGAAGTAGTTGAAAACTTTTTCCTTAATGGTTTTCCAATCCTAGGGTCATAATCCTACAGGCAACACAGTGCTCTGATACCATCTGTTAGACCCCTCCTTTATAAAGGAAAGGATCCCTGTGATTGCAATGCTAGTCCCTGGATCAATGCTAGCATCCACAGTTTAAGATGAAGTACACAGATACAAAGGTCGTTTATTACATTCATTCCAGAGATAAAACATAGTCTTTTACAACTCAGGGCCATAGGCCTAGTACAAGAGTTTATGGAATAAGTAAATAAACATAAGTCTTCATCTTCATGTGCCACAGGCAAGCATGTTGAGTGTAGACTCATGACTCCTATTCATCATCGGAGTAACCTGCAACATCACAAGTTACAGCCACAGAGGGTCAATACTTTGGAATAGTATTGGCAAGTGATACCTTAGTATATTTTAAGTGGACTATATTACTATATGCATTTTGGCTAAGTGTAGCTTGGCTTGCTTTGCATAAAAAATAGTTTTTTCCTATTAGTTGAAATCACTAAATTTTTCTTTGTCAAAACATTCCCAAGGAACCACCATTAGACATTGGGGTCCTTCACCCTTGTTCACCCACAAATTTTTACTTAAAAGTTGGAGTGATGAGATTCTTGTAGCTTCCATGTCTTGATGCTCAAATTGTCCATTTCCTTGGACTAGGCTAAGTACTTAGGTTTTCCATCTGCAGAGGTTGTGCACTTTCCCCACCAGACTTGGTTTCCCAAGACAGGACCTCTCAGAAGCTTTTCCTTAGTCAAATGGACGCGTTCCAACCTATCATCCCAACTACCACCAACTGTCCAAAGGACTAAGTTCTAGCAACCTATCTGATCATGGCAGAGCCCATATTGCCAAGTGGTTGCACTGTAAGCTTTCTCAACACTTGGCCTCCAAATCCCTTTGTGCCTGGGTGGCATTCCACAAGTGAGATACACAACCCAAGTCCATGGCCTTGTGTAACCACTCAACATAACCCATTCTTTCCATTCCACCCAGGAGGTTCATTTAACTTAGTTGTTTTATTAGGAAAGCATAAGTCTCTTGACTTAGAAATATTTTCATCATAATAAGTATAGATGTTCACCACCCTTGTTTGCTAAGTAGCTAGGCTAAGCATATTATGGTAACTTATCTTAGGAAAATTCCTTAGCAAATCTACCATTCTACACTACTTAGGATTTCCCAACTTAGATTAGGCAAAATAGCATGCAATACTTAGCAAAATATCTAATGCTAGTGCAAAACATAGGATAGAAATATTCATGAAAATATCACTTGCCTTGGTAGTGGGGAGAGTAGCACTCTTCACAATCACAATCACTAGCAAAATCTACAAGAAAAATTGTAGCATTCAATTTCACACAATTTATTCAATCAAAAATAATATGAATGCATGCATGCAAGAATTTTACTAAGTGGTGATTTTGGAAATTTTACCAAGCATGTGCATGCTACTGAAACATAACAGGACACCAAATTTGCCCTAACAAACTTATTTAACATAAGGAGTGATGTAGACTCTGCATCGGATCTGGCGTAGATGATGTCGTCGCGTTGGAAAACAGCGGAAGGCACAAACAAGGAACAAAGAATGGTAACACCGTAGACGGATTCATCAGGCAGCTTGAACACCGGACGGCAGAACACCGTTACCAAAGGAGGAAGCGAAACCCTGAAGATACTATGGAACCCAACCACGAGAAATCCTGGACTCGAAGAAAGAGGAGAGAGCGGATTCAAAACACGCAGAGGTGAGAGGAGGGCAGCAGAGGGGTAAGGAGTAAAATCAGACCTAATCAGAACTATCCAACCGATTTTGCAAAATAGTTTTGACACTCTACTGCGGCCGTTAGCTAGGTTATCCTACAGGCTGGACTTGTGGGGTATCGCAACTGCTGAGCTCTGATACCACTCTGTAACACCCTCAGAATCGACCCTATGCAAGTTTTAGCGAAACCCGCCAAACCCGCATAGAAACGATTCAAAGGTGCCCACCAGGCACTTTCGTGCGGGTGGAAAACGAAGTAATAACATTACACAACAGTCCTCGATGGGACCCACAGAACAGATATATATACAACAACGACTCAAAGAGTCAAGAATACAGATATACAGTACAAAGATCCAAATCACCTTGAAACGATAGAGCGTCCAGCTACGGACAAGATGCAAATGGGGCTAAGAGCCCTGAAGAATAACCAATGGCGTCCATAACCCTGCCCAGGCCAAGCCGGAAGGGTAACCCTACTAACGACGTCGATCTCAAACCTGCTTAAACAAAAGGGGTGCCGACAATGGGCAAAGGAAAAAGAGGAGCGTCAGTACTGAGGCCAGTACACGGCGAGGCTAGAATTCGGCGGTCCTCGCCTACATAGGTATGGTGGACTGAGCGGCAGCTGCAGCATGCACTAAACAACCTATAGAGACTCGATACAACTGGCGGCAATCAGAGAGGGGGGATGAAAGACCTATTCGGAACCAACCTGATACTACCACCAATCAAACCCATCCTGGCGTTTCCCCCTCGAGACCAAACGAGGAAGTCCACCGAGGAACTCACACAGTTGGCAGTTTTATTTATTCAGTTATCGTTGCAGCAATTACTAGTCAGGTATAGATAATCATCCTGATAAAATAAGCAGTGGGCCCTTTTAGTTAATCATTCTGTTATAGTTGCAACAATTACTAATCAGACACAAATAGCATGAGATAACCCCAAAACCCATCAGTTGTTGGTACTTTTATTTAGCCATTCCGTTGTAGTTGCAATATTTACTAGTCAGATACAATTGTCGCAAGCGACAAATCAAACAAGCAATTGTTGGCAGTTTTATTTAGCCATTCCGTTGTAGTTGAAGCTGATTACTAGTCATATCAGATACAATTCAATTTATAACAGTGAACTTTAGTTATAGTTGTCTATGATTGAGATACTGTGCTCCAAGTCGTCCATAACCGCGGACACGGCTTTCAGAAAGTTTTAACCCGGCCGGGGTGCACAAATAGCAACACACACACGATCGACCTCGGAAAAACCAAATCAAAACCCAACGAGGCTTTCACGACAGAGCAATCACAAGATTCAGAAATATTTCAGGGGGCCACCCCTTAAAGTAGACCCGCAACGAAGTTAGCTGACTTCGAGACGGACTTAAGGTTTGTGGGGCCGGCTGTAAACGACTGGGAACCCGAAAGTGTGACTGGGCTTGTCGATACCGCGAAAACGGGTCACAATTCCTAAACAGTACAGTGTGCTCCTCGCACAATCGTAAATACAGTAATAAAGCATGGCATAAGTACAGGATAGTAAACAAAACCTCAAACTAGTTTGTGGCCCCAAGAAATAAGACGGAATCAAGCTCTGGCTAAGGGGGGTCCCATAATTCCCCGTATGTGGATAGCGCGATAAATCAAGGAACATGTATCAAGTACTCGGGGTCCTACGGGACACAAGTGGGCGGTCGGAAACCAAATATTATCTATCACCCACCGATGCCTCTGCTTACTTACTTCAATTTTAGTTGTTAAACAGGAATTAAAGTGAACGATAAATAAAGCCGAGATCATCTCCAACATCAAACATGTGGCAATACTCCAACAACTGCGGTACATGGCGACACGCAACAGCACTTGAGCAAGCGACTACGACGCGCAAGTCCAACTATCTACCAAACAACAGGTAATAGGATGTGTCCAAGGAAATATAGGGCTGCAGGGGATATCACGGGTACGAAACTAGAGCAACGCAACACAGATAGCAATAGATCAACAGGAGGGAAATAAATACTATAAAAGTAAGATAGGTAGAAAGGGGGAGATGCTCGCCTGAAAACATTGCCGAAGGTTCAACCGAAGATCGGGTCGACACTCGCATCAACTCAACGGCCTTATCCGCGAAGAAGCAAAACACTAGAATAAACACCGGATGCAATATTTAATACAACGGCAGAAGATCGGCATGATGCATGTATGATGTATGCCATGGCAAAGATGAGATGCAATTAGGTCATATTAAGCGGAACCGGGGTCCCGACAATTAATTAAACGGTTCGAGTTATTTAACTACCCCGCAATTTAAATGTTGTCTTAACATGGCACAGATGGCACCGGTTCGCTACACAAATTTAAATGGGGCCAATATTAGACTAGATTTGCCCGCATATGGGCCCCATATTTAATTATATGGTGAATCGGCATAAGGCCCCCAAACCACATGACAATATGCATGCGAGTATGACAATTAAATATGCATCAATTTGTTATTACATTTATAAAATAGGGCTCGAGAAAGGGGTCACACATTAGGGTTCGGCGATCTTGGTTCCGGGGGTTCGGGGTTCGACAGGGTCCGGGGTCCGGTCTCGGGGTTCAGGGTTCGATGGGATCGTTCTCGCACTCCGGGGTTAGGGTCTTCGGATCGGGGTAGTAGATCTTGTCGCTTGGTATCCGTGAAGTAGAACTCGTATTCCGTCTTTTGTCGGTGGTGAACTTGACCGATGGTCTTCGGGTCCGGGAAGGAGCACTTGGCGTTGCCGAGCGGAAGTTCATGTCGTAACCGTGTCGACGACCTTGGCGTTCAGGGGGGGAAGTTCTCGGTGTTCCGTGAAGACGAGATTGTCGACCTTGGGTCCGGGGAGGCGATCTTCTTGTCCATGTAGGGGAACTTGAGGTCTCTTGCGGCTTCGATTGTCGTGTCGGTGTCGACCTTGTCTTTGGAGGGCGGCACCCTCATCGCATCAAGGCTACCACACCATCTTCTCGGGTTTGACTTCATGGTACCACCACACCACACAAACAAAACTTGTGCCGAGCCACTTCGCATCACACGGATTGACAACAACTTGAACAGGAACCAGCGTCCGTGGATTGAGGCGGCTGCTGGAAGCGGTAGACGAGCTTGGAGACGCAGACACCGGGGAGGACGCAGGGTCGCGGCGAAGGAACGGCCAGAGGCGGCGGCGGCTTCGCGGGCAGACGCGTCTGGCAGGAGAGGGGGCGCCCCTAGCGGAGCTTGGGGAGGCCGAGGACAACCGGGCCCGTGGCCGGCGGAGAGGACTCGACGGCGGGGACGCTCCGGCGAGCTGGGGCGAGCCGGGACCCGCGGGCGGGGCCAGAGGCACGGGGCGACGACGGGGAGAGGGCCGGAGGTCGCTGCGGCGGGGCCGGCGGAAGCAGGCGGTCGGGCTCGGGGCCCCCCGTGGCGGCGGGGTGGCTCGAGGCCGGTAGGAGCTGAGGTGGCAGGGCGGTGGGCGGCGATGGAGGAGGAGGCTGCCGCCGCTTGCGTCGCGAGGAGAGGGGCGGGGCGGAGGCCGACGCGACGGGGAGGTGGCGGCCGGAGAGGCGGACGGCGGAGCGGCCGAGAGGGGGGGTGGGCCGGCGACGAACGGCGGTGAGGGAGGAGGGTCTGGCGGGGCAGGTGAGCGCGGGGAGGAAGGGGGCTGCGGTAGGAGGGCGGCCGTCGCGCGCGGAAGGGGGGCCGCGCGGCGGCGCCGGTGGGGAGGCGGCGTTCGACCGGAGCAGAGGGAGGGGAGGTGGAAGACGCGGGTGGGGAGAGGAGGCGCGTGGCCGGGGTGGGGCTGCGCGTGGAGGGGCTCGCCGGCGTCGGTGCCGGGGCGCCGGAGCGGAGGGGTAAGGGGCAAGGCGGCGGAGCGGTGGCCGGAGCGAGGCCGGAAGGAGCGGCGGGGAGATGGGAGGCAGGAGAGTCAGTGGTGGGAGAGAAAGAGAAGGGAGAGAGAGGAGAGAGGGAGAGAGCGGGGGGGGGGGGGGGGGGTGGCTGAGTGTGTGTGGGTTGTGGCTGGGTGAGTGGGGAGAGAGGGAGAGAGGCCAGGTGGAGGGCTAGGATTGGTTAGGGGAGAGAGGGAAGCTGAGGTGGCAAGCTGCTACTGGTTGGGGTGAGGTGGAGGGGGTGTGGGTAGATTAGATTGGGGTAGGAAAAGGTTTCTAGGTTGGACCGATTGTTTGTACTGGGGGTGGTCGTTCGGGTCGAATCGGCCCGTTCGACTGCCCCCACTAAAATAATTTAATATTTTATTTATTTTAAATGCACCGTTTGCAAACCGATAGCAGACAAACAAAAATAATCCGGAGACCCGGTTTTGTGTTTGAATTAAGACGGGCGTTTAGAAAACAAAACCAGGTTTTTCCGCCAATAGTTTTATGCAAGCAAATGCAAGACGATGACTATGCTCAAATGCAATGTGGCATGATGACATGAGCATGCGGTCATGACGATGCAATGCACAAAAACAACGCGATTTTCTAGTAGTGGTTTTTGCGGGATGCCACATCCGACGAGCTCTGACGGTGGCCGACGATGGCACACAGTGAGACAACGATTCACATCGAGATAAGGTGATTTAAGGATACTTGAAGGTTCAGGAACTCACCCTGAGGATGATAGAGAGGTCGGCGAGGACAGGCGCAGTCGGAGGCGAGCTCTCTGACAAGATTTCCGGCGAACTGCCGCAAAGAGGAACGGCAAAATTCGTCCACTCTAGTGCTCCCCTTGATGCAAGATTTCCCTCAGAGGATCTACGGAGGACGGGGCTTCTCCATGGCTACTTGGAAGAGTGTGGGGAGGTGTGGTTCGACGGCGAGGTGTGGCTCCGATGAGCTAGGGTTTCGGCCCCATTCAAATCACAGAGGATAAGGAGGGATTGTGGATAGGAATTGAGGCAGGGCGTCGCGGTGGCCTTCTTATCCCCCTCTGGAACGACGTCGAGCATCTTGAAGCACGGCTGACGATGACATCGGGCGGCGGCGAGCTCCTTCAGCGAGCTGCCTGTGTGCGTGAGGATGACGATGACATTGCTTTTGCGGAAAACCCCCTGGCGAATCTTTCAGCTCAACCCGCAGTCCTTCTTTGGTCCCACTTGTCAGTCACAGACGAGAACGAGTTGGGCTGATTGTTGGGCCTTTGTGGGCTGCACAGGGGCGACAAGTAAGCAAAGAGGAGTTGGGCCACGACCAGGATTTGTTTTTTATTTTTTTTCCTTTTTTCTATTTTCTGTTTTACTTTCAGATTTGAATTTTCCTTATTTGATTTGAATTATCCTTATAGAATTGATTTGTTGAGTGATTGCAGCATTAATAAAGCATATTAATGTTCTTTTATGAGTTTGTCATATAGTGTTATTATTTCTTTATTTGTTTTCCATCAAAACCCTTTTTATATTATGTATAAGCCCTTATTATTCATTTTTCTTTCTACATTAAACCATGGCTTTATTATATGATATATTCTTATTTGTTTATAAAACTTAACTCTGGTTGGCTCATAATTTGAATAGAAATTTTTATATGTATAATGATCCTATATCATTATTTGATGCATGAAATACAAAATAAATTAATATGTTTATTACTACTTCCATTAACTTATAAAATGGCAATGTATATATTCTATTATGATAAACATAGAAGTTTAGGGTTCTTAATTTACTTATATTTCTTTGTTGATGTGAGAAAATATTTAATAACGAATTATATTGTCTTCTGTTTGTGATATTTGATGACATCACCTTTTAAAATAGAAAGTTATATCTAGAATGTTTTATAGAAAGGAATTGATAAAGATACTCCTAAGCACATATAGTTATGATAATTGGAATTGACAGAGATGTGCTTATCTGATTTGCTATAGGAAAATATTCCTATAGAGTGATATAGATATAAGATGAGGAATTCATAACATGGAATGGATATTATACTTGGTTTAAGATTTAAAATTAGGTGTTTACCAAGAATCTCTTTCTTCCATAATTCATAATTCTGGACTTCTAATTAAGGAATTCCTTTCCTAGATATACTACTTCTTCCTATCCATCATCATGGTTATCATGATGAGCTTTACTTCACAAAAAATATTCTTATTCACCTATTAACCTTCTAAACTCATGGATGAATCCAATGATTTGTCACTAAAGCATTTCCTGATCTTCACCTATCCAGACTTGGCTATATTAACTACTCTTCTACTGATAATCTTCAATCCAAAAGTAGTTCCTTCAAATTCCACTCATAATCATCCTTAATCATCCATCACTAATATTTCTTCATTAGATGTATTCATCCAACAACCTTTCTCTAAAGCTTACTATCCTTTAAGATGAATAACATTACTTCCATAACTCTATGCCATACTAGCTTCAATTTGATCATGCTGTCCTACATTTACTTTACTCCAACAACACATATTCCAATCTCACATTACATTAATGTGACCTATAATAACTACTCTAGGATATCTGATCTATACTAGGGTTTCAATTATGTTCTACCCACCAATGTCACTTATACTAGATATAAGTAAACAATCCTGAGGAGCAAGGCATGGTCATTATAATCCTTTAATCTTCTATAGCTTAAGTATCCAATTGGCTAATCAAGGCTTTAGCAATACAACCTTACAATTGTATTGGAATTATCTGCATAGTATCTTTAATTGGATTAAGTCTGTTATTCATGGACTATGCCCACTTGATCCAATAGAATTACTACTGGTAACTATCTTCTTGATTCACCCTTGTAATATTCTTTCCTACCATATTATTATATATATATATATAATTCTTCTATTTATTTAGGAGTGATTTAACTCCATCAATTCTCCTATTGATTCTCTTCAATCATTCCCATCCTATAGATGATATCTAAAACTAGCATTACTATTTACCTCTTCTTAGTTGTTTCTTTATAGACACTTAAATGTAGCTATGTTTTGGTCAAGAGTTGATAGATTGAGAATTGGTGAACCAATAGTTGATTTCTCAACATTGATGATCAACAGATATTGGAATATAACTCAATAGAGATGATAAAGATTGATATGGAAAGAAAGATATATGGTGAATGATCTAAACTTAGTTTCTTTCCTACTCAATCTTACTTAAGAAATAGGGTTAGGTATTACCATGATACTCATGGTATAAGTAGATGAGATTAAGATATAGTTGTTACATTCTTATTATTTATGTTATATCCTTAACTTGATACTCATGAGTGATTATAATGAATACTATGATATGATCACCTAAGGATCAAATATAAATCATAATGTATTAGGGTTTAACTTTTATTACATTTGATCTACTCTTAGATCAAATCTACCTTACCCAAAATAAGGTTTTAGCAAAGGTAATATTGAAACTTATCGCAGTCAACTTGATGATATACTTCAATTCCATCAAGTTAAGAGAAGCTTCAATCACTTTGACAAGTTTTGTTCAAAAGCGCGAAAATTATTCGGATTTTCTATGCATGAATGCAATGCACACATCTGGGTTTAGCTTATTTCTAGGCTCTAATGCTGGGATGTTACATGGGCCACACCTGCCCTAGGCGCGGGGTCAGGTGGGCCCGCGCCTAGGGGGGTGTGGGCCCCCTGCGGCCCTTCTTCGTCCCTCCTTCTGGCTTCCTCAATCTTCTGGAAAAATAATATTTTCCCATATTTTTCTGGTATTTTTCTGATCTTAATGAAATTGCATCAAAACGCCCTCTTTTCCATCAGAATCCAGACTCCGGCAGTCCATCCTCCAAGAATCATCCAACATGCATAAACAGTGGAAAAGACATAAGCAATACCTCATAATAAGACAAATATCAATGAATAGAGGTAGATTATGATATAGAAAGGTGATGCAAATTTGGCGTATCAACTCCCCCAAGAGTAGACCTTCGCTTGTCCCCAAGCGAAAACTGAGCTCAGTAAACATGTCCATAGGTTTATGGGGTGAAGTGTCGATAAAAGACTACGAACAAGAAGCATCACACTTACCATTACACAACTCATAGAAGAAAGCAACTCACCATTATATAACTTAGCTTGCAACCAAGTACAACATACACAATAGAGATGCATAAAGATAAATCATAATTGGAAATGGCAAACTTGTTCTTGGTCAGAGAACACCTGGCAAACAGTTTCACAAAAACTTTTTGTAGAAGTTTTATAACAGGAGCACTCTTTGCTCAAAAAGGTTTTTCACAAGTGAAGGCTTTCAAAGTAATACTCAATAGATAAGAGTTTTGTGCAAACAAGGAAGATAGAGAACATGATTGAATAAATCCCCATATGAATGCTTGAAACACAACAACTTAAATGCTTGCTAGAGATAGAGAGGAAGTAGGTTTACTGACTCAAACTGGTAAATAGGAGAAAGGTCCCTTTATAGAGGGTAACAGGGATTACAAGTCATAAAGAGCTTCAAAAAGATTATGGTACTTACTAGCTTTGAGCCCTCATTGCCCCTATCATAGGCATCTTGAGATTATTAAGGTTAAAGTGCACAAAGATGGAGTATATGCTTGACGAAATATAAGTTGGCAATCTCATGTACCTTGAATATGAGGGCCACTCCTCATGCTACTCAAATTTGGTCACCGGTAAGTTCTTGTCATTGTAAGTACATGCGTATCATAGAGAACCGCCAACGGGGTACCCCTTGCACATGGTACAAGAGATTTTCCATAACCAAAATGACAAGGCAAGCAGATAATGAGCATCTCAGCAGTATTCTTATTTACCATGGGAATATGGTGATTTTTTCTCTCTTTCCTCTTTTCTCAATGTGTCTCTTTTTTATAAGAATAATGCTTCATAGATGTCACTATGGTGATTCTGCAAGTTTCCACCATGATTAGGCATGGCTTAGGCTAGCGGCCCAGGCGTTTCTCTAACACAAAATACAAACTCCATGGACTTACAAGTTCCCTCTTTATTTCACACCGTTGACATCCATAGACAAAAGAACATGATATCATCTGTATACAGACTACAGAGTATAAGTGCACTGTCGAAAACGTTCTCCGTGACAACACGGTTCTGCTAATTCCAACGTATAGATGCAAGCATATACAACTTCGATGGCACAATGGTTTAAGTCTATTAGGGTCAAGAAAATAAGGTGTGCCATCAAGTTCGTGAGAGCTTTACTAACTAGTTTTCACATAACAAAATACTTTTTTAATTCGAAAGGTAGATGAAGCTTGAGAATTTTCTTGGAATATCAAAAGCTAATAGGTAGATATGGTGGACACAAGTGGCAAAGGTTTTGATTCAAAGGGATTGGAAACATGATAAGTATGCCTTCTAAAAACAAGTTTTTGGCTAGCAAGGCTGGGTAGCAAGCAAGAGAGTTGAAAGAAACAAGCAAACATACAAGTAATAAAGCTAAACATGCAATCATCCTTGAAGACACAAAATATCTTAAATAAAGAATACTAAGCTTATGAGCCAACAAGAAAGAAAGTAAATGATACAAAATACCTGTAAGCTTTTATCTTTTTCTTTCAAACCTCAAAAAGTATTACTACTGACCAGAACTCAGTTTGCCAAAACCAATTTAGATCCACTCGATGCTCCCAAAGTGATGCCAATATTGATCAACAAGATCCATCATATAATAGAGATTGCAAACTAAAATAAGAAGTGCAAAAAGTAAAAGATGAAACTTCTCATTAATATTCCAATAAAGGCACTCACACCAAGGGATACATAGATAACCAACTAAAGGAGAGATACTTACACATGCAAACCAAACTATAAGATAACCTCTCTACCAAAGATACGAATCCACTAAAAAGGTAAAAGATAAAAGATAATGGTGGTGATACCACGATACTCCCCCAAGCTTGGAACAAGCCAAGGGGATGCCAAAACTGATGACGAATTACTCCTTCGGTGGTGGTGGTGTTCTCTTGATAAACTCTTCAATAAGTTTCTTCAAATCCTCAATACCGAAGGTCAGAGTATGAATCAACTCCGAATTATGCTCAATGCAGCTCATGATCAATTCGGACCGAGGATCCCAGTCCTTAGTATTCTTCCTCCACTCTTCCATCTTAGAGTGTTCCTTCCAAGAATGAGTGGTACAAGGAGGAAGTGTCCGTGGAGAGAGGATATGATGTGGAGGTTTCCCTCCTATGGACATCCGTGCTGTCCTCTTGAGCTTGATAGGTTTTGCCACCACTCCAATGCTCGCGACGGTAGTGCGGGTGTCCGGTTGCTTGTCCTCCTCCATGTCTCCTTCATAACCTACCGAAATCTCTTCCTCCTTGGGTTTGCGAGGATCGTCTTCCTCAGGCTTCTTGCTTTTTTCGTTGGCGGAGACCATGGTGCTCTAAACTTGATAAATTTTCCTGACAGAAACAGATCGAAACGAAAACACGACGAGAACACGATGCACGAACCTCGAGGGATCCGTGGGGTTATACATTACGAAGTTTCAAAGAATAAGGAAGGTTTTGGCACGGAAACAAGGCGAAGTCGGAGTTTGGGGGTGGCACACCCCCTCCAGGCGCGACCAGGCAGGGGCCCGCTCCTGGGGTGGGTTTATCCACCCCGGGCTCTGTCTCCTCCTCTGTTCCGTATCATAACTTCCCTTATGTATTAAAAACATCAAAAATATAAAAAGATTGGGGTTTCACGAACCTTCTGTTTTCACCACTTTTACCTATTCAAAGACGAACTCTGTAGACTCCTTTTCTCCTTCTCCTAGAAGTTTCCTTTCCTCACAAGGCAATACACAAGCTTCAATGGAAACATTAGTGTAAGCAAAAACAATTAACCTTTGGGGCCACACTTCAACTAAAATGCATCAAAACAAAGTCTCCTATAAGAGGCAAATGCAAATGATAACAAAAATCTGTCAAAACAGTCCAGCAGGTAAATATTAATTTTTTCGAAAACCTTATATTGCTCAAATCAAAAAGTGCAAAAATAATGAAAGATGGGTAGAAACTTGGAGAACAATCTCGGAAAAATATAGATCCATCCGACGTACTGACCTCCCTCACGAATTTTTACGGTGCAACACAAAACTCTGTCCCAGGACATCCACTTTTCACAACTCCTCTACTTCACAAAAGCAGTTGAACTTGACACAAAAACCAAAACAAAAAGGATAAGGAGCGGTTATTACAGAGGTAATAACTTCCAATACTCGTCAAAACTCTTGGGTTATCTCCCAACAAGTACTTCTCTTTTATGCTTTTAAGTTAGGCCTGAGAGTTTCAAACATGCTCATAAAGGAGATATAAATCTGGAGTGAAAAAGAGCATCAAGAAGCAAATAACCAACACACTTGAGTCTAACCCACTTCCTATGCATGGGAGTAGCATGAGAAAATGAATTGTTGAAACAAAAATCCACTAGCATAGGAAGACAAAACAAATGCAACTTCAAAGCTTTCAACATAAAACGGGGAAACTTAACATTATTGAGATGCATAAAACAATGTTTCCCTCTCTCATAATAACTTTCAGTAGCACTTTGAATAAAGTTGACAATATAACTATCATTGGCAAAAACTTTATAATCTGAGTAAGCATACTTACAGTCACCAAAAAGAGGTCCTAGGTCATAAACCAGATCAATATAAGCAAGTTGTTCCATCCTGAAATCTTTATTAGGCAAGCTGTTTTCACAAGGAGCTTTAGCAAATTTGGAAAATTTAAACTCATAAGAATCTCCATCAAACTTAGTTAAAATTTTTTCCTTCTTACAATCAATAATAGTACCATAAGTGTTCAAGAAAGGTCTACCAAAAATGATAGGACAAATTTTGCTAGCTGCTGAATTAAGCACTAGAAAATCAGCAGGATACTTAATCTTACCACAAAGAACTTCCACATCTCGTACAATACCAATAGGTCAAATTGTTTACTTATTTTCAAGGTGAATAACCACATCAATGTCCTCAAGCTCACAAGGATCAATTTCATGCATAATTTCCCTGTAAATCTCATAAGGAATAACACTAGAACTAGCACCAATATCACATAAAACATAGTAGCAATGATCACCTATTTTAACAGAAAGCACAAGAACACTAGCTTTCTAGATTTACCAGGATGAGAAATAATATTAGTAGCGTCTTCACAAAAGACAATATGCTCATCCTCTATATTTCTAGTGTCAAGATCTTTCACAATAGCTACCACATGTTCAATATTCAATTGCTCAACAGGCTCCACAATTTTCTTTGTACCTTTATTATTTGCACTAAAAATCATAGAATACTCCTTTACCTTAGCTGGGAAAGGTATTTTCTCAACATGAGGTTCAGGCATAATATGATTAGTAGTACAAACTTCAGTACTTCTAACAGGAACTTGACTAACAACATCTTTATAAGGAGCATGGTACTTATTCCACTTCTTTTTTGGAATTTCTATGTAAGAGGCAAAGGCCTTAAAACAGTTGGCAATACTTTAGGAATCAAGACCAAACTCATTACTAATATCATGGAAGTCATCAGTTCCCATAAAAGATTTAATACATTCATAATCATAGTTTATACCTGACTTTCTTCCTTTGTCATTCTCCTAAGCTTCAGTGTTTCTTGAATACGGTCTAGTAGATCCAATTTAGCTTCTTCCTTCATACGTGTGAATGATCCAGCACAAGAAGCATCTAGTAAATCTTTATCATGAAGAGAAAGCCTAGCATAAAAGTTATTGATAATAATATTGTTAGGGAGTACATGAATAGGACATTTAAGCATTAGTAACTTCAATCTTCCCCAAGCTTGAGCTGTACTCTCTCCATCACGAGGCCAAAAGTTATATATATCATATTTCTATCCTTATGAATCTCACTAGGAGGATAAAATTTAGAATAAAAGAAAGATGTCATTTCCTCCCATTCCATGGATTGTCCATTCTTCAGCAGCTTATACCATTCTTCAGCTCTCCCTTTCAAGTATATGGAGAGTAACTTCTTCTTCACCTGTTGAGTTGTGATACTTGCACACTTAAACAACCTGCATAATTCATGGATAAAAAGCAAGTGATCACCAGGATGGACAGTTCCATCCCCTAAATAATATCCATAACACGATCAATAATACTTGTAGGTATCTTAAAAGGATCTATCTCAACAGGTGGTGGTTCATCTACTACCCTAGTAGTGGTAGTAGTTTTCCCAAACAGAAAACCAAGTGGATTATCCATATTGGAAACAAAGTAACAAGCAGTAACAAAAATCAATACTCACAATAAAAGTTTCCTTTACTAGTTCCACTCTTCAATAGCGCTTCACTCCCCGGCAACGGCGCCAGAAAATAGTCTTGATGACCCACAAGTATAGGGGGTGTATCGTAGTACTTTCGATAAATAGGAGTGTCGATCCCAACGAGGAGCAGAAGGTGCTGAACAGTGGTATGGAGCAGGAAATCCCTAGGAATACTTAGCAAACGGATTTTTAGTGGTTTTATGATAGGGCAACAAAACAAAGAGCAAGTAATAAAGAATAAACACAATAAGTGGCCCAATCCTTTCTTAGCAAAGGACAAGCCGGTGGAAATACTTATAAAGACCAAACGTTCTCGAGGACACATGGGAATTCTGTCAAGTGCTTTCGCTTCAAATAGTTGAGTACTCTTCTTTGGTGTTGTAAGTGTTGTGTGTGTGAACCTGTGCTAATGTACTGACCGTACTTGGACTAATACATACTTGTGATTAAACCCCCTGCAAACATCAGTAACTACAGGAAAGTAATTAAGATATAAATCTAACCACAACCTTAAACTCTGAGATCCTACGCTCCCTTATGCAATGGTGTCCTAACGGGGGTTCAAGTTTCTGTCACTCCGACAACCCCACAATTAGTAGACAAATACACAATGCATTCCCCTAGACCCATAAATTGTGAAGTATCATGTAGTCGACGTTCACATGACACCACTAGAAGAATAGCACCACAACTTAAATACTAAACCATTGAATAGTAACTCAACACAGATCCACTAATAACAACATGACTTCTCCCGTGTCCTCAAGAACTAAACGAACTACTCACAAGACATCATATGGATCAAGATCAAATATGATATGATAATTGATAAAAATCTGAACATAAACAATAATCCAATGGTTCCACTCACAAGCATCAACTACAATAGTAATTAACACCGGGAAAGTTTCCCCTAAGAACTAAAGCAATATCCAACACAATTGTTACAGCGAGACAAAGTGGTGATGATGGTGCTGGTGGAGATGATGGTGTGGATGATGATGATCCCGATGAAGCCTATCTTGATGACGGTGTTGATGGCGAAAATCTCCCCTCTCCGGGAAGGAATTCCCTTGGCAGAAATCTGTCTGCCGGAGAGATATTTCTCTCTCGGTGTTTTCCGCCCCCAGAGGCGGCGGAAATCTATCTGTGGTCGCTCCCTGAGGCTTAGGGTTCCGTAGGGAAGATATAGGCGAAGGGGCGGAGTTGGGAGCCAGGCAGGTGGGCCACACCTGCCCTAGACGTGGGGTCAGGTAGGCCCGCACCTTGGGGGGTGGCCCCCCTGCGGCCCTTCTTCGTCCCTCCTTCTGGCTTCCTCAATCTTCTGGAAAAATAATATTTTCCCATATTTTTCTGGTATTTTTCTGATCTTCGCGAAATTGCATCAAAACACCCTCTTTTCCATCAGAATCCAGACTCCGGCAGTCCATCCTCCAAGAATCATCCAACATGCATAAACAATGGAAATGACATAAGCAATACCTCATAATAAGACAAATATCAATGAATAGAGGTAGATTATGATATAGAAAGGTGATGCAAATTGGGAATATCACATACCCACACTCAACATAATCCGGTCGAGATGCACAAAGATAGAGCAAAGAACCAATCATAGAGCGATAAAGTTTTTGATCTGCATCCTTACCCTTAGGATCGAGATCAAGATTAACCATAGGTGGCATGGGAGTCTTATCACCTTTGACTTGATCAAACTTGAACTTCTTGAGCATGTATTTAATGTATTTGGCTTGGTTGATGAAAGTCCCCTTCCTCAATTTCTTGACTTCAAATCCAAAGAAGAACTCCAACTCTCCCATCATGGACATCTCGAAGAGAGCGGTCATGAGCTTGGCAAAATCCTCATTAAAATCTTTGTTAATAGACCCAAAGATAATGTCATCAACATAGATTTGACATATGAACAAGTGGCCTACGACTTTCTTAGTAAAAAGAGTGGGATCAATGAGGCCCACTTCGAAGCCACGGTCTAACAAGATATCTCTAAGGCAATCATACCACGCACGTGGGGCTTGTTTGAGGCCATAGAGTGCCTTATTGAGCTTGTAGACATGGTTCGAGAAAATTGGATCCTCAAAGCCCGGAGGTTGCTTGACGTAAACCAACTCTTTCAAAGGACCATTAAGGAATGCACTTTTAACATCCATTTGATGCAACTTGAAGTTATGATGAGTAGCAAAAGCAAGAAGCATACGAATGGATTCAAGGCGAGCAACGGTGGCATAAGTCTCACCGTAGTTGATGCCCTCAACTTGTGAGTATCCTTGGGCAACTAACCTTGCCTTGTTGCGCACAACTATCCCATTTGCATCACACTTGTTTTTGAAGACCCACTTGGTTCCGATGACGTTTTGACAATCTTTAGTCCACTCAACCAAAGTCCATACTTTGTTCCTCTTGAAGTTGTGAAGTTCTTCATTCATAGTGTCGATCCAATCATCATCTTCAAGAGCCTCGAAGACTTTATGTGGTTCCACATGAGAGATAAAAGCATGGTGAGAGCTAAATGAGGCTAATTGCCTCCTAGTAGTGGAACCTCTATTGAAATATCCATAAACATTATCAAGGATATGGCCATCTCGGACGAGCTTGGCGAGACGATAGGCTTGACAGCGTGCTTGAGCTTCAATACGAGATTCTTGAGCAACCACTTGGTCATTGCCACCATTTGAGTCCCCGCCTTGACTATAAGCACGAACCCAAGGATCATCTTCATCAATCTCCACCTCGGGAGTGTCATCATTTGGTGTAGAGCCTTGATCAACATTAGCTTGCCCTTGTTCTTTATGAGCTTGACCTTGTTCATGACTAGCTTGGCCTTTTTTTGAGGGTAAAACAGTAGGGTAAAAAACCCCACTGCAATTTTTATATATTATAGAGAGTTACAAAAGAATATTTACAAATTCATTCCACCTCAAAGAAGAGGGATAACATTCTAATCAGCTATCTCCTGTCTAAATTGGTTTCGATCCACACCTTAAGGCCCTGATAATACTTCTTCTTAATTCTATAAAGGGCCCATCTTAATTCCTGGGCTACAATAGCCTTCCAAGTCTCTATCGACGCATGCTGATTATTGAAAATTTCATTATTTCTGCACATCCAAATGCCCCAAGTTCCAAGTATTAGAATTTCCATTGCAAAAGGGACATTGAGGTCTTTTTTAATAATGGCTAAAACTTCAAAGATATTTTGATCAGCCATATTGACCTGTGAAATTTCAGCCCAGCAGGCTCTTGCAAAGGGGCATTCCCAAAACAAATGAAGGCTGGTTTCTTCACTATTGCAGCCCTGGAAGACACAGTCATAAGATGCCAGAGAAAAACATTTCCTTTTCATAAGGTTTCTTGTGTTGAGTCTATCAAGCAGTAAGAGCCAGAAGAAGAATTTGTGCTTTTGCTGACAAGAAGATTTCCATAACCAAGAGAAATGTGGCTGAACCGGTTGGTAACCAGCTAAGGAGCAATAAGCCTTTTTGACCGAGAAATTACTGCCCCAAATGTAAGACCAACAATCAGATTCCCCTTCCCTGCCAGTATTGAGAATTTGTTCAAGACTTTGATATTCCTGATAAGCTTGTTGGGACAAAGGAAGGTAAAAAAGGTCCTGAGTATTTGCAGTATGCAGGAACTCACTGACAGAGATGTGAGGGTTTTTTGCATATGAGAGGAGGTGAGGAAGCTTATGTTGGAGGCAACTATCATTCCACATATCAGACCAGAATAGTGTGGATTTCCCATTTCCAACCAAGCACTTTGCAAATCCTTTAAAAATATCAATCAGTTTTAGATGAGCTTTCCACCAAAAGGATCCCTCAAGATTTCTTCCAGGGAGCTTATTATTACAATAGTAAGTATTCCATACCAGGTGAACCCAAGGAATATCCTTATGATTATTAAACTTATCCAAATTCTTCAAAAGAAGAGCAGTATTTTGAACATTAAGATCTAGAACTCCCAATCCTCCCTGGTTTTTGGGTCTACAAACTTTCTTCTATGCTACAAGAGCAGTACCCCTAGCTTGAACATCAGAAGTTTTCTTTCTCCACAAGCATTGCCTCATATATTTAATCAACTACTCCTTGATAGTGACAGGAAGACCAAAACAGCTCATGTAATATATGGGAAGGGAAGATAACACAGATTTGACTAACTGCAGTTTCCCCCCATAATTAAGAAAGTCAGCTATTCCACACAACCTTCTTTCAATTATCTGAACAATAGGCAGGAAATGTTCCACAGCAGGTTTATTCAAGCTCAGAGGCAAACCAAGATAGGTAAAAGGCAAGGAACCAGTGAGGCAAGTAAGGGTATTAGCAAAATTCCCAAGCCTCTCAGAGTCCATGTTCATTGGCATCATGCTGGACTTGGAATAATTGACTTTGAGTCCAGTGGAGAGAGCAAAAGTATGTAGGATTGCCTTAAGACACAAAAGTTGCTCAGAGTCAGCCTTAAGGATTACTAAAGTGTCATCTGCATACTGAACCATAGGGAAGTCAGGACAGAAAACATTCTCAGTGGGAAAAGAAATAAGACCCAGGTTCATTGCCTTATTGAGGATACTTTGAAGGAGATCAGCAGCCAGAACAAACAATAAAGGAGACAAAGGATCTCCTTGCCTGACACCCCTTCTACAGTAATTTTTTTCCCAGGCACACCATTTAAAAGCACAGAGGAAGAAGCAGACCCAAAGATCATCTGAATCCAAGAAATCCATTTAACTCCAAAACCTTTGGCTTTAAGGATATTGATGATTGCAGAATGCTCAATTCTGTCAAAATCCTTCTCAAAATCCAACTTAAGAATTAAAATTTCCTCCTTTTACTTGTGGCATTGATCAAGAAATTCAAATGCCCAACCTAAACAGTCTTGGATAGATCTTTGCTTGAGGAAACCATATTGATTCTTTTGAACAAGTTTAAGAATGACTTTTTGCAGTCTGTTGGCCAGAATCTTGGTGATAATCTTAAGGACACTATTTAGCAAAGAAATAGGCCTAAAATCAGCAGGAGTCAATGGAGCAACAATTTTTGGAATGAGGGTGATAAAAGAAGAATTAATGCTTTCCAAAGAGGCATTCCCTTCATAGAACTCCACAAGTAGATGCTTCACATCATGCTTAATAATAGGCCAGCAAAGCTTCATGAATTCATTATTAAAACCATCAGGGCCTGGGGACTTATCATTAGGCAGATTTGTGATGACTTCATTAATCTCCTCATCAGAGAAAGGCTTTTCCAAAGCATCCCTTTCTTCCTGACTTAAGCAGTCACCAGCCAAGTCATTAAGATTGAAATGCATTTCAGGCTTATCAGAAGAGCCCATTCTACTTTTAAAGGAATTCCAAAAAAGATTTGCTTTGCCATCATGATCAGAGACCTCAAGATTAGAATCATCCTTGAGCATGGAAATGTAATTATGTCTAAAACTTATGGTAGCTCTGGAGTGAAAAAACTTGGTGTTCTCATCCCCCAGCTTAACCCATTTAATTTTTCCTCTCTGTTTCCAATAAGTATTCTGGTCTTGTAAAAGAGAAATAATAAGATTTTTCAGGATATCCCTAAGATTCCACTCTTGAACAGTAAGAGTTCTCATTTCCTCCATGACATCAAGAAAGTCAATGGTGGCATTAACATTACATATTTGTGCCTTTAGGCAAGGTAGCTGTTTGGCCCAAAGCTTTAGCCCTCTTCTCACATTTTTGAATTTAGCATTAATTTTTTTTGTAGAATCCATAAAACCCACAGGAATGTTCCAGGCATTTTGAACAATAGCTTTAAACTCCTTATGATGCAACCAATGATTTTCAAATCTGAACACCTGAGATTTGGGAATCATTGTGCCAATGGAAATGACACAAGGAAGGTGATCAGAAGTGGGATTTGAAAGAGGAGCAACAAAAGTTGAAGGAAAACTCTGAGTCCAGGTAGCAGAAGTAAAAAACCAATCCAATCTTTCCAAGAGGGGATCCTTCTGCGTGTTACTCCAAGTGAACTTTCTACCCTTAAGTGGTAATTCAATGAGACCCAAATTATTAATGGCTTCATTAAAGAGAAGCATACCATTCACATCTCCACCCAATTTATTTCTATCGGAAGGCTGTCTACAAAAGTTAAAATCTCCCATAATAAGCCAATCCACATCATCAGGCATATCAATGCTGCCAAACCAGTCTAAAAATTCAGACTTTTTTTTAGGTAAACCAGACTAGCTTGACCTTGGGAGATATCTTGAGAAGGAGCCCCATCTCGGGGAGGTAGATGTTGTTGATGAAGAGCTTGAGATTCGGGGCTTGAAGAGTCATGAGCATGAGGAGCTTCAGAAGATCTTGAGGGAGCTTGTGCCAAAATATTGGGTCCTTGAGGGGCAAGATGATCTTGTGAGAGTGAGGGCTCCACTTGAGTAGAGCTTGGTCCTTCTCCTTCGGACACAAGGGGATCCTCAATGGGGAGGTGGAAACCCACACCCATTCTTTTTATGGCCTTAGGAGGAATTTCATCACTTGGATTACGAACACCGTCTTGCCTAACAAGGGACTCATGGCCTTCATCAAACTTTACATTGCTCGTCTCTTAAACTCTTCTATTGGCTTTGTTGTAGACTCTATAAGCATGGGACTGATTTGAGTACCCAACAAAAATTCCTTCTTATGCCTTGGATTCAAACTTGGGCAAATGAACTCCTTTCTTGAGAATATAGCACTTGCAACCAAACACTCGAAAGTATCTAACATTGGGCTTTTTTCCCGGTGAGCATCTCATAAGGGGTCTTCTTATTCTTCTTCTTGTGAAGATAGAGCCGATTGGTTGCATGACAAGCGGTGGAGATGACCTTGGCCCAAAAGTTGTATGGAGACTTGAATTCAGCTAGCATAGACCGAGCCACATCCATAAAAGTGTGATTCTTCCTTTTGGAAACACCATTTTGTTGAGGGTTATAAGGAGTGGAGTATTTATGCTTGATGCCTTCATCACTAAGAAACTCATCCAAGGTATAGTTCTTGAACTCGATGCCATTGTCACTTCGGACGGAGAGAATGGTTGCATTGTGTTTCCGTTGAACTTCATTGGCAAAGTCAATGACGGTTTTTTGAGTATCACTCTTGTAACTTGAAGAAGAACACCCAAGTGTATCTTGAGAAATCATCCACAATGGCCAAACAATACTTCTTGCCTCCAAGACTATCATGAGAAGGAGGACCAAAGAGGTCCATGTGCAAGAGCTCCAAGCATCTTTCCATGGTGATTTGATTGAGAACTTTGCGAGGAGTTTCATGCATCTTTCCTTCAATACAAGCCCTAAAAACACGATCTTTGGCAAAAGAAACATCGTTAAGACCAAGGATGTGGCCCTTGGAGTGAAGTCTTTGCAAAGTTCTCATGTTAACATGGGCTAGGCGGCGATGCCACAACCAGCCCTTGTCGGCTTTAGCATAGATACATAGAGCATGAGGAGTGGTGTTCCCCGAAAAGTCCACCACATACAAGTCATGCTCTATATACCCTACGAAAGCCACCTTGAGAGACTTGCTCCACATGAGGACCACGTAATGCTCATTGAAGAAAGAAGAGAGACCCATAATGGCAAGAGTATGAACTGAAAGTAAATTGTAACCAAGGGTTTTAACAAGCATGACGTCAACCAAGGATACATCCGGGGTTACCACCACTTTGCCAAAACCCAATACCTGAGAACTTGTTTTATCACCATAGGAGACCATAGTGTTGGCAATATTTGGCCTTATCTCCATCATGATAGACTTGCTTCCGGTCATATGACTTGTGGCGCCGCTATCAAGCACCCATTTTGCTCCACTGGAACCATAGTCCTACAAGAAAATCAAGCTTTGGTTTTAGGTACCCATTTTGCAATGGGTCCCCTTTTGTTAGTAACAAGAGTCTTTGGCACCCAAATGGCCCAATGATAATCATGCATGTAAGAAGTTCCAACATATCTAGCATATACATGACCATCATAGGACTTACAAAGAATATAAGAAGGATTGTTCCTTTCGTCAAAGTTGTCACTTTGCAACATGGTTGGATGTCACATCCCAAGATTTTCCAAATCTTGTAATGTGAAAAATAAATAAACAAAATAAAATTTTGTTGAAATTTAGGGTGAGAAGAAACTTTTTGATTCCAATTGGAAATATCAAAACCTATTTTGATCAAATAAAATCCTAAAGGAATTTAGAAAGATAAACAAATAATAAATAAAGTTATAATAGTTGGAATCACTATTTTTGGATCTTTAAATAAAAAGATATGTTTTTTATAAAGCAAAGGTAAATATAAATAAGGATTATTTTATAGAGCCAAATTAAATCTTGGCCAAGCTTTTGAAATAAAATATTTCTACTTGATAAAAAGAGTAAAGGTTTATTTAAATAAAATAATGAGGATTTATTAATATCCATTTTTATTAAAGTAAAGGCTTTTCCATTTTAAATAAACACTAAAACTTGTTAATTTATTTTAAATAAGATTTCCAAGTGTTTTAGTTTTTCAAAAGAAACCAAATGATAAGGTTTTGGTATTCTTTAGTTTTCAAATGGAGTTTTAAATAAATTAAATCCTAATTTAATTAAAGACTAAGGTCTATTTATTTAAGTATTAATAGATCCTAAAAGAATAAAAGAATTATTTTATTTTGGACTTTGAAATATGTTGATAAACAGAATTAAGATTCACCCGAAGTTTGGTGGTGATTTGAAATAAAATGGAGATTAAAAAATATTATTAAATCCTATTTAATTAATACTAGAGCCTATTATAAATAATTAAAAGACCCTAAAAGAATAAAAGATTTATTCAAAAATTGAATTCAGAATGTTTTATTAATCAGTGTTTGAAGCCACACAAAATTTGACAAAGGTTTGAATTCAAATGGATGCTTGAATTGATTAAATAAAATCAAAACAGAATATTAGAAATGAAAAAGGAAAAACAATCTGAACAAAAAAAATGAAAGGACTCAGCCCAGCTCGGCAACCCAGCCCAGGCCCAGCAGCCCAACTAACCTCTCTCCCCCAAAATGTTTTCTCACCGCGGAAAGAACCCACTCTGTCGCTGACGACCAGGCCCCACTCCTCCTCTCTCTCACTCGCTGCTAAACGGACCCCACTCGGTCGCGTCATCATCTTCCTCGCCCCGCTGACCCCGCCCCTCACCTCACCAGCCGTTGTAGATGATTAAAGCTCGGCTTAATTCGCGTTAACGCCATAGTAAAACCACCCTGCGACCATGCCTTCTTAATCGCCTACGTCTCCTCTCTCTTTCCCCCCAGTTGTCGCCCCACCGGAGCCCCTAGGCTGTCCCCAATTCCCCCTACACTGCCCTCTGCTCCGGCGAGCTCCGACGGCAATTCCGGCCAGCCTCCTCCGCCCCTCGACTCCTCGACCACACGAAAACATTCCCCAGCCTCTGCGCACACTCCAGCGCCGCCAGCTCGCTCTCGCTTGCCCTGCAACCTCGACTACGTCTTCGACGAAACAGCACCGCCGTCTGTCTCGTTTACGGCGACCTCTCCCCGATAAACCCGACCGCCCCTCTCTCCCTGGTTGACACTCCCGTATTCGCATTTCTCTCGAGAACCTAATGGCGTTGTTTGTTTGGGTTGGAGTGAACCGTAGACTCGCCCCACCGAGCCCGAGGCATCAGCGACACCACGCGAACCTAGTGAGCCATTCCCCTTCCTCCCTTGATTCCTGTAATCACCGCGACGCCATAGCCAGAGCCAGCACCGCCACCTGCCGCCGCCAGCGCCGCCCATCTCTGGCAAGCATGCTGAGCGCCGTCCGATCTCGATCTAGTGGCTAGGAAAGAAACTAACCCGAAGGGGTAAGTAGTGCCTCTGAGCCGTGCGATCTCACTTAAATCCTATGGCTTGTATCGCTCGATCCAAAAGAAACGGTATCAGCGAGTAAGAAGCAGCCACGTGGCCCTAACTGTTTGAATAAAAACAGAATTGTTCTATTTGATGTGCCAATTTGAAAAATTCATAACTTTCAAACCACACGTACAAATTTTGCAAATTTTATATCAATAGATTCAGCAGAACAAGTACTTTCTGACCATGCACTTTGTTTAGTAAAATGTTTCTGTTAAATTGAATGTTTTTGCAAAAACTTATGTAGGTATATTTAGAATATAAAAATTGTTCTAAAATTATTTTTGAGATAAAATCTTTGGCAAATGGTTTGTTTTGAACCTATTGACCATAGAAATCAATTTGTGGTTTAAAACACATATTTGGTGAAGCAGAAGAATAAAACCTTGAATTAAAGCATTTCTAGTCAAATAAAAATATGGTTTAATTGTTAAAAATGATTTTGGAGGAAAACCTTTGGGAAATGTTTTGATTTAAACTCACTGACCCCAAGCACCAAGTTTTATGATTTAAAAATATATTTGGTAAACCTTATAAAGATTGCTAATTTGATAAAGGCATTTTCAACCACATAAAATAATGATTTGGTTTGAAAATGGTTTATGGGTAAAATGTTTTGCAAATAGTTTTGCCACTTTATAAAATGACCAATAAGTGTTTTTAGAATGTTTATAACCTATTATAAACCACTTTTGTAAATAAAACAAAGTTTGTCATGCTTGCATTCAATGTTTTGATTCTATTATTTTTTGTGATGTTTGCTTGAATGGTAGATTGAGATTGTGCCTTGCTTGATTGGATTGTAGTGATTTGAAGAGTGTGATCATTGCAAAGACAAGGAGTGAACTATTATTCTCTACCAAAAAGGCAGGTGATGCTTCATACTTTTGTCCCATTATTTTTCACTATGCATTAGTGATATTTCTAAGTAGGACTTGCATGGAATTTTTGCTAGGTATAAACTATGCCATGGGAAATCCTAGTAGATTAAACCTTAGTAGAAATTTCCTAAGTTAAGATTCCTACTACTATCATGCTTAGCTTAGCTAGTAGAAAACAAGGGTGGAATATATATTCATACTATGGAATGTTTCCAAAGTCAAGGACTTGTGTTTTGATTAATAAAACAACTAAGTGAATAAATCACCTGGGTGGAATGGAAGGAATGGTTTGTGTTGAGTGGTTCACAAGGCCCATTTCTATGGTTTACCTTGTGTATCTCACTTGTGGATGGCCACCCAGGAACAAAGAGATTTGAGATGTCAAATGTTGAGAAGCTTCAAGTGCAGCCACTTGGCATTATGGGCTCTGCCTGGATCATATAGGTTGCAATAACTTAGCCAAATGGACAGTTGGTGGTAGGGGAATGATAGGTTGGAACGCATCCATTCTGTTCTAAGGGAAGGCTTCTGAAAGATCTTGTCTTGGTGAAAATCAAGTCTTGTGGGGAAAGTGCACAACCTCTGCAGAGTGTAAAATCTAAGTACTTAGCCATGTCCCTGGCAAAGGACAATTTGAGCATCAAGACATGGAAGCTATCAAGAATCTCCTCATCCCAGTTTCTAAGTAAAACTTGTGGTTGAACAAGGGTTGGAGGATCACCAATTTCTATTGGGAGATGCCTTGGGTGACTTTTTGACAAACAAAAACTTAGTGTTTTCAAATGATAAGGAAAATATATTTTGAGCAATGCAAGCCTAAGATCCACTTAGCCAAATGCATATAGATGATAAACTCCACTATACTACCATAGTATCACTTGCCAATACAATTCAAATGTATTGACCCTTGTGGCTATAACTTATTATGTTGCAGGTATGTTTGATGTTAGTGAAGTTTATTGATTAGGATTACAAGTCTACAACCAACATGTCTGCCTGTGGCACTTTGAAGATGAAGGACCCCATGCTATTGTTATATTTTGCTGCATTGTAATGACATAGCCAAATGAGCTATGTAAGATGTAATAAATTATTTTATTCCTGGTTATAAAGTTGTATTATGAACTTTGTATCTTGATATTACATCTTAACTGTGGTTGCTAGCTATTGATCCATGGACTAGCATTGTAAACACAGGGATCTCTACCTTATTAAAGGTTGGGAACCTTACAGATGGTATCAGAGCATTGTGTTGCCTATGGGATTTGTAACCCTAGGATTGGACAAAACTTGTTCCAAAACTTATTTACAAACAATCTTGTAAACTCTTTCCTCAACCAATTTGGTTTTGACTCTACATCTCTTCTATTTCAACTTGATGGATAAAGCCTTCTCCATGGCCAAATACTTCACCATGTGCAAAGGACTTCATCAACTCTAATGACTTCAACATCTTCAAGTGATTTCAACCTTATTCTCAACAAGGACTTCAACCTTGGATATCACTAAGGACTACAAGTGAAACAAGAAATGTCACTCAAGACTTGAAGACTAAGGAAACACAACTTGGGAATCATCATCACCTTTGAAGTTTTTGTGACCAAGAATTTTCCCAAGGATACAAAGATCTTGTTCAAGAAGAATCAACCAAGAAGGACGGAAAGATCTCAAGTGAACCATATAGATGGACCACCATATTTAGTTTAAGTCAAACCCACCAACTTATGTGGTGTAACAAAAATATTTCTGGTTGCCTAAAAATATGCTTGAAACTTGTTGTTTGAGTGGAATGCTTGTTTATGATTGCTTGCATTTTGCTTGAGTGAATTGTGATGTGTGTGATTAGAATTGTTTCCTTAGAAATCCTTTGCCTATTCTAATCCTAATCCAACCCAAACAGATGACTACTCCAAGAAACTTCAACACCAAGAATGACAACAACAACCAAGAGATGCACATGAGAGAACAACTACTTGCAAACCAAACCCAGTTGAACCAAGTGACAACTCAGTTTTTAGCCAACAACAATGGATTAGACCCAACCATACAAAAGTTTTTGGAAATTCAATCCCAATTGTTGCAAGGGACGGCCACTCAAATGATCAACATGGGAGACAATCTTTCCCAAGGAGTTTGTGACAACAAGGATGTCAAGGATGATATTTTAGAAGGAACCCAAGCTTGCAATGTTTGTGGAAACAAGGATCACACTTCCAAGGAGCATGAAGATCAATTCCCCAATTGTGAAGAGAAACATCCAACTAATCAATGCCCCACATCTCAAGCTACTTGCTTCCTATGTGAAAGAAATAACCATGTTCCTATCCAATGCCCCATCTATCCCATAGTTCAACAAAGGAAACAATGTGGAGTGCAACAACAATTTGTAAACCCTCATGAAGGAACAACTTCTACCAAGAAAGATGAAGGCAAAGTCAAAACTATGCATCATAAGGCCAAATACAAAGTGATCACAAAGTGTTGCTACTCTTGTGAAGAAGAAGGTCATATCTCTAGTAAATGCCCCAAGAAGAGAGAAAGATTTCCCACCTTTGTGGTGAAGTATGAAGAGCATGAACTAGAAGAACTCCTAGATTTGGAGAGACCCAAGAAGAAGAAGAAGAAATGCCCCAACCCTAGCAAGAAGGATATTACCCAAGAGCAATGTTACACTTGCAAAGAGATGGGACACTATGCCAATGAATGCATAGAAAAGAAGAAGAACCAAGGAAACAAACAAGAGGCAATGATACCAAAGGAAAAGAAAGATGTGTTTCAAGTGATGTGTTTCAATTGCAAAGAACCAGGACATTATGCAAACAATTGTCCAGAAAATATGAAGCACAAGATAAACAAGCCTATGAAGGATTTCAGCCTTGACACATGTTTCAAGTGTGGAAACAAAGGACACAATGCAGATGTTTGCCTAGATAAGTTTCAACAAGATCCCAAGAAAGCCAAGATGTAATCTAGTTGGAAATTTTTTAAGGGTGGTAGTACCCTAGCTGCTTTGAGCCAACTTGTAACCCCTAGACTCCCAAAATCTCGCGACGAGATTTATTTTAAGGGTGGTAGCCTGTCACATCCCACGATTTTCCAAATCTTGTAATGTGAAAAATAAATAAACAAAATAAAATTTAGTTGAAATTTAGGGTGAGAAGAAACTTTTTGATTCCAATTGGAAATATCAAAACCTATTTTGATCAAATAAAATCCTAAAGGAATTTAAAAAGATAAACAAATAATAAATAAAGTTATAATAGTTGGAATCACTATTTTTGGATCTTTAAATAAAAGATATGTTTTTTTTAAAGCAAAGGTAGAAATATAAATAAGGATTATTTTATAGAGCCAAATTAAATCTTGGCCAAGCTTTTGAAATAAAATATTTCTACTTGATAAAAAGCGTAAAGGTTTATTTAAATAAAATAATGAGGATTTATTAATATCAATTTTTATTAAAGTAAAGGCTTTTCCATTTTAAATAAACAATAAAACTTGTTAATTTATTTTAAATCAGATTTCCAAGTGTTTTTGTTTTTCAAAAGAAACCAACTGATAAGGTTTTGGTATTCTTTAGTTTTCAAATGGAGTTTTAAATAAATTAAATCCTAATTGAATTAAAGACTAAGGTCTATTTATTTAATTATTAATAGATCCTAAAAGAATAAAAGAATTATTTTATTTTGGACTTTGAAATATGTTGATAAACAGAATTAAGATTCACCCAAAGTTTGGTGGTGATTTGAAATCAAATGGAGATTTAAAAATATTATTAAATCCTATTTAATTAATACTAGAGCCTATTTTAAATAATTAAAAGACCCTAAAAAGAATAAAAGATTTATTCAAAAATTGAATTCAGAATATTTTATTAATCAGTGTTTGAAGACACACAAAATTTGACAAAGGTTTGAATTCAAATGGATGCTTGAATTGATTAAATAAAATCAAAACAGAATATTAGAAATGAAAAAGGAAAAACAATCTGAACAAAAAAAATGAAAGGACTCAGCCCAGCTCGGCAACCCAGCCCAGGCCCAGCAGCCCAACTAACCTCTCTCCCCCGAAACATTTTCTCACCGCGGAAAGAACCCACTCTGTCGCTGACGACCAGGCCCCACTCCTCCTCTCTCTCACTCGGTGCCAAACGGACCCCACTCGGCCGCGTCATCATCTTCCTCGCCCCGCTGACCCCTCCCCTCACCTCGCCGACCGTTGTAGACGATTAAATCTCGGCTTAATTCGCGTTAACGCCACAGTAAAACCACCCCGCGACCATGCCTTCTTAATCGCCTGCGTCCCCTCTCTCTTCCCCCCAGTTGTCGCCCCACCGGAGCCCCCAGGTTGTCCCTAATTCCCCCTGCACCGCCCTCTGCTCCGGCGAGCTCCGACGGCAATTCCGGCCAGCCTCCTCCGCCCCTCGACTCTTCGACCACATGAAAACATTCCCCAGCCTCTGGCGCACACTCCAGCGCCGCCAGCTTGCTCTCGCTTGCCCTGCAACCTCGACTGCGTCTTTGACGAAACATCACCGCCGTTTGTCTCGTTTCCGGCGACCTCTCCCCGGTAAACCCGACCGCCCCTCTCTCCCTGGTTGACACTCCCGTATTCGCATTTCTCTCGAGAACCTAATGGTGTTGTTTGTTTGGGTTGGAGTGAACCGTAGACTCGCCCCCGTCGACGAACAGACGAGCCCGAGGCGCAGCACAACTCTGGCGAGGAATCCACGCCACCACCGTGCGCCCCTTGCCTTCTCGCGAGCACGACGAGCATCAGCGACACCACGCGAACCTAGTGAGCCATTCCCCTTCCTCCCTTGATTCCTGTAATCACCGCGACGCCATAGCCAGAGCCAGCACCGCCACATGCCGCCGCCAGCGCCGCCCATCTCTGACAAGCATGCTGAGCGCCGTCCGATCTCGATCTAGTGGCTAGGAAAGAAACTAACCCGAAGGGGTAAGTAGTGCCTCTGAGCCGTGCGATCTCACTTAAATCCTACGGCTTGTATCGCTCGATCCAAACGAAACGGTATCAGCGAGTAAGAAGCAGCCACATGGCCCTGACTGTTTGAATAAAAACAGAATTGTTCTATTTGATGTGCCAATTTGAAAAATTCATAACTTTCAAACCACACGTCCAAATTTTGCAAATTTTATATCAATAGATTCAGCAGAACAAGTACTTTCTGACCATGCACTTTGTTTAGTAAAATGTTTATGTTAAATTGAATGTTTTTGCAAAAACTTATGTAGGCATATTTAGAATATAAAAATTGTTCTAAAATGATTTTTGAGATAAAATCTTTGGAAAATGGTTTGTTTTGAACCTACTGACCATATAAATCAATTTGTGGTTTCAAAAACATATTTGGTGAAGCAAAAGAATAAAACCTTGAAAAAAAGCATTTCTAGTGAAATAAAAATATGGTTTAATTGTTAAAAATGATTTTGGAGGAAAACCTTTGGGAAATGTTTTGATTTAAACTCACTGACCCCAAGCACCAAGTTTTATGATTTAAAAATATATTTGGTAAACCTTATAATGATTGCTAATTTGATAAAGGCATTTTCATCCACATAAAATAATGATTTGGTTTGAAAATCGTTTATAGGTAAAATCTTTTGCAAATAGTTTTGCCACTTTATAAAATGACCAATAAGTGTTTTTAGAATGTTTATAACCTGTTATAAACCACTTTTGTAAATAAAACAAAGTTTGTCATGCTTGCATGCAATGTTTTGATTCTATTATTTTTTGTGATGTTTGCTTGAATGGTAGATTGAGATTGTGCCTTGCTTGATTGAATTGTAGTGATTTGAAGAGTGTGATCATTGCAAAGACAAGGCAAGTGATGCTTCATACTTTTGTCCCATTATTTTTCACTATGCATTAGTGATATTTCTAAGTAGGACTTGCATGGAATTTTTGCTAGGTATGAACTATGCCATGGGAAATCCTGGTAGATGAAACCTTAGTAGAAATTTTCTAAGTTAAGATTCCTACTACTATCATGCTTAGCTTAGCTAGTAGAAAACAAGGGTGGAATATATATTCATACTATGGAATGTTTCCAAAGTCAAGGACTTGTGTTTTGTTTAATTAAACAACTAAGTGAATAAATAACCTAGGTGGAATGGAAGGAATGGTTTGTGTTGAGTGGTTCACAAGGCCCATTTCTATGGTTTACCTTGTGTATCTCACTTGTGGATGGCCACCCAGGAACAAAGAGATTTGAGATGTCAAATGTTGAGAAGCTTCAAGTGCATTATGGGCTCTGCCTGGATCATATAGGTTGCAATAACTTAGCCAAATGGACAGTTGGTGGTAGGGGAATGATAAGTTGGAACGCGTCCATTCTGGTCTAAGGGAAGGCTTCTGAAAGATCTTGTCTTGGTGAAAATCAAGTCTTGTGGGGAAAGTGCACAACCTCTGCAGAGTGTAAAATCTAAGTACTTAGCCATGTCCCTGGCAAAGGACAATTTGAGAATCAAGACATGGAAGCTATCAAGAATCTCCTCATCCCAATTTCTAAGTAAAACTTGTGGTTGAACAAGGGTTGGAGGATCACCAATTTCTATTGGGAGATGCCTTGGGTGACTTTTTGACAACTTAGTTTTTTCAAATGATAAGGAAAATCTATTTTGAGCAATGCAAGCCTAAGCTCCACTTAGCCAAATGCATATAGATGATAGACTCCACTATACTACCATAGTATCACTTGCCAATACAATTCAAATGTATTGACCCTTGTGGCTGTAACTTACTATGTTGCAGGTATGTTTGATGTTAGTGAAGTTTATTGATTAGGATTACAAGTCTACAACCAACATGTCTGCCTGTGGCAGTTTGAAGATGAAGGACCCCATGCTATTGTTATATTCTGCTGCATTGTAATGAGATAGCCAAATGAGCTATGTAAGATGTAATAAATTATTTTATTCCTAGTTATAAAGTTGTATTATGACCTTTGTATCTTGATATTACATCTTAACTGTGGATGCTAGCTATTGATCCAGGGACTAGCATTGTAAACACAGGGATCTCTACCTTATTAAAGGTTGGGAACCTTACATTGGACCATTAGAAGGTCCTTGAGTAATGCCCTTGTTCTTTCTCTTGTTCTTGTTCTTGTTCTTCTTATTCTTCTGCTTATTCTTCTTCTTATTCTTAGCCTTGGCAAGTTGATCCTTCAACACCTTATTCTCCTCAAAGAGATGCTCATTCTTGCAACTAGGGTTAGTAGGACTAGACAAGTCGATAATTTGCATAGCGGAAGACTTAGCAAGTTCACGAGTTAGTTGAGTTTTTAGTTGTTCATGGGCTTCAAAAAGACTTGAGAATTTGCTCTCCAAGGCTTTGTGTTCCTCTTTGAGTTTCTCGAGGTATTCATGAGTCCTATCATGACCAACACCAAACTCAACTTTCTCTTTCTTAAGAACCTTCACCAAAGCTAGAGCATGATCACGTTCTTTAGTGAGAGAGCACATGGTTTTTTGGTCATCTACAAGCTTAGACACATTTTCCTCAAGATTAATTCTCATATTTTGTTCATCCTTAATACTTTGAGTGAGAGAAGCAATTTCATCAGCGACATCCCTTTCATTTTTACTTAACAAGTCAAGAAGTTCTTCCTTTTAATCTAAAGCATCCCTAGCATTGTCAAGTTGTGAAAGCAAGGAATCAATGCAAGTTCTAGTTTCTTCATCCAAGGTAGCAATAAACTCACACATGTCTATCATCTCTTTCTTTATCTCTAGACCTTCAAGATCAAGAGAAGAAGGCTCACTAGAGATGGGTTGAGGAGTGAGTTTAGATGTTACCTCGGTGGCCTTGGCCATGAGACACTTTAGGTTGGAGGAGATGACGTTCTCATTTGGTGATTCAAAGAGGGACAATCATCGAGTAGAGGTAGTGGCAATAGCAGCAACTCCCACAATCTCTCCGCCTTGGACTTCATCATCATCATCATCATCATCATCATCATCATCTTCATTCGAGCCCGAAAGGTATTCTTCATGGACCACTATAGCCCTTTCCTTGTTGGCGACATTCTTGACGGCGTATTTCTTGTTCAAAGGATGAGGAGGCCTTGACTTGATCTTGCGAATGAGACGACCACCATTGTCTTCACGGTTCTCAAAGGGACACTTGGCCACAAAGTGACTCTTGTCATTGCAATTGTAGCATTATCTTCCCTTGGGAGACTTGTTGGATGAGTTGAATCTTGGGTTGTCCCTTGACGACTTTTTAACATCCCTAAAATCATATTTACAAAGATTGCATATCATTCATGCATGCATATCATTTAGGGATCAATTTCAAACTCATTTCAAGAAAACATAAGCATTTGGGTGCTTGTCATTTTATGTAAACAAGCATTGATTCAATGCCACCCTCTAGTGAGGGAATATTTGTTTTAAAACCATTGTTGTGAGTTTATAGGATTGGTAGGTTGAGTTCCAAGCTTGGACAAATTTTTCCAAACAAAGTTTGGTATTAAAACCATTTTCAAATCTTTATCAAATCATGTGCTAAGGCACTGTTTATTTTGAATTTTCAAAAGGACCAAGCAAGTCTAATGAGACATCATGGTTTTATATTCAAAAGTATGTAGGTTACACATTACAAAAATCCAGAAAGATTTGGAATTCAGATGCTTTTGAATTTGTTTAAAAAAGATTCCTGAAAATCGATTTGGAAAAAAGAAAAGGGATTAGAAATAGAACTAGGCCTGGCGCCAGCTTTTCAGCCCAACAGCCAAAACAGCCCACCCGGGCCACTCCTCTCTCTGTCTATCCTCACCCGCGCAGAACCCACCCCCCTCGCTGACTACTGGGCCCCGTCCACGTCACCGTCGTCTTCCCCAAATCCCGCGAAGAACATGTCGCCGCTGCCGTTGCTGGCATTGATCGCGCGGCGTAATTGCCATTGATTCTGCAGGCGTTTCCTGCCGAGCCCCTGCCTACTTAAACCTCTCCACACCGCGAGTCTTTCCCCTCACTCAGCACCCCCACTCCGCCTCCCGGCTGCCGGCAATTCGAGCTGCAACACCGCTGCCCGACGCACTCCGGCGACCTATTCTGGTGAACCCCGTGCTCCCCTTCACCTCTCGTTCATACGAGCTTGCCAGTCTTGCCCGTGCGCATCTTCTCACACCTTTGGTTTGCTCTATAACGCCCCAGGTCATCGTCTCTGTCGAGCCCCGCGAACGACCGAAGCTCCGCGCAACTCCGACGAACAATCACGGTAAAACCAGACCGCCCCTTGACCCCTAGTTCATACGACTGTGTTCGCCTCGCCTCTGTGCATCTCCTAATGCCTTTCGTTCATCTTATTGCGCCGTAGAACGTCGCCTTCGTCTCCAGCAGTGAACACCCGACGCGAAAACAAACTCCGACGAGGATTTCCGGCCGTGCCAGTGCGCCCCTTCCAAGAAAAGACAACGTTGAGCTTCCTCGTGACCTTGCGAGTCTGGTAAGCCACGCCACACACCTCAGCCCCTCCTGTATTTGACGGAGCATCGCTGAAAGAGCGCCGCCGCCGTGCCACCGTCGCCAGCGCCGCCAGACTTTGGTCGCTTGGTCCACAGCCGTTAGATCTAGATCCAATGCATCTGATAGAATCACTTAATGAAGGGGTACGAGACAGATCTGGCCGTGCGATTTCATTTAGATCGTGCGGTCCACGCTGGTCAATCTGTGCGATGCGGTACCGACGAATCAGAGAGCGCCGCGTGGCCAGAGTTTAAATTTAAAACAGAAATTTGATCTATTAGTTAACCAAACTTGTAAAATTCATAACTTTTGATTCCCATGTTCAAATTTTGCAAATTTTATATCATTGGAATCAGGAGATAAAATCCTTTCTGTTTATGCAATGTTTTTAATGTTTTGCCTCTGTAAAAATGGTTGTTTATGCAGAAACATTTATAGGCATAATTTGAGTATAGAAATTATATGAAAAATGATTTAAAGATCAAATAAAGTTTATTTGGTTTGTTTTGGACTTGTTCATGATTCAGTACTGTTTACTTGTCTTGTTTGGTGTAGAAAATCATCACATGGCATTTTGCATGCATTCATATATTTTTGTTTGTATAAATTGTTATGTGATTTTGGTGCCAATATTTTATGTGTAGATTTTGGTGCTAATAGTGATTGTGGTTGTGAAGATTACTGCAACTTCCCAAACTACCAAGGCAAGTGGTGCTACATGATTTTATTCCTATATTTTTCACCTATGCACTAGAAATATTTTGTATAGGACTTGCATGAATATTTTGATAAGTATCTATATGCTATGCTTGGGAAATCCTAGTAGTTGTAGAATTTTTAGAAATTTCTCTAAGATAAGATGATTACCTTTACCATGCTTAGACTAGCTAGTAGTAACCAAGGGTGGTATTCATGCTATATGAAATATTTCTAAGTCTGTTGACTTGTGTTTTTGTTTAATAAAAAAACAACTAAGTGAATGAATCATCTGGGTGGAATGGAAAGAATGGTTTGTGTTGAGTGGTTACACAAGGCCCATTTCTATGGTTTAACTTGTGTATCTCACTTGTGGAAAGCCACCCAGTGTCACATCCCAAGATTTTCCAAATCTTGTAATGTGAAAAATAACTAAAATAAAATAAATTATTGTTGAAAATCAGGGTGAAAAGAAACTTTTGTTTCTAAATAGAAACTTAAAATCCCATCTTGAACAAACTTTAATTAAAGTTTGAATTTAACAAAATCCAAATCAAGTGAATTGGATTCCTCAATGAATGAATCTGGAAATTTAAACACTTGGAAAATAAATCCAAACCCTAACCCTGATGGAGTAAAAATCATTTCCATGTATCTCCAAGGCTATGGATTTGATCCATATAAAATCTTGTCAACAAACATTTACAAATGATCAAGAAAGACAAATAGAAATATTATAAAACCATATAATTTGGTTTCACTTAAATTGGAACCATAAATAAAATCTTATGAATTTAATACGATAAGGAAAAGTATTTTCCAAAGCTAATAAATTCTTTATCTAAAATCCATACAAAGTGGTGAGCAATTATTCCCAAATATATTTAAAAGGATAAAAAAATAGCAAATAAGATTTTACAAATTGGAATCACCAAGTTTGGATCTCTAAATAAAAAGATATGGATTTTATAAGATGAAGAAAGAAATATTAAATAAGGAATATTTAAAAGACCCAAATTAAAACTTGGCCAAGACCATAAGCAAATGGAATGAATATAATCAAATTAAATAAAATAAAAAGATAAAGAATTTCCAAAATAAAATAAAATGGCATTAACCATTCTATCCCTATTTTAACAAAGACAAATCTCTAATAAAAATAATTATATAATTCATGAGGAAAATAGTATTTTGGAAATTACCCAAGTGAAATAAAAGTTGTATAATTCAACTTAATTAAGATTAAAGAAATATTCCAAATAAAATTTAGGGAATTAAAAACCATATTTAAATCCATTGGAATTGAAATATACCCAATTCAAATGAATTATGAATCAAATCAAATACTTTCCAAATAATTCAAGATGAATTATTTGACACCTCATTAAGTAAATAAAACCTACTGAAAAGATTTGGAAGGTTTAAGAAATTAAATGGTGTTTGAAAATATTACTAAATCTTATTTGATTTAAAACCAGAGCCTACTTTGAATAATTAAAAGACCCCAAAAAGAATAAAATATTTATTCAAAATTTGACTTCAGAATGTTTTAGTAATCAATATTTAAACCTGCACAAACTTTGGCAAAGGTTTGAATTCAAGTTGAGGTTTGAATTGATTAAACAAAATCAAAACAGAATTAAAGAAAAGGGAAAAGGAAAAACAAACAGAACAAAAAAAGGTAAAAGACCCAGCCCAACTAGCCTGGCCCAACTAAGCCAGCCCACCTCTCCTTCTCTCCCGCAGAAAAACGGTTCGCACCAATGAAAGAACCCGCACAACATATGACCGGTGGACCCCATCTCCCCACTCCTCTCTCACGCTGCCAAGCAAACCCCACCGCCAGCTCACCTCGTCGTCAACCCGCGACCAGTTCTTCCCCCGTTACTGCCGATTGATTCGCGTCGTTAATTCTCTTCAATGACACAGTGATTCCGCCCCCAGACCATGCTCTCTTAATCGCCAGCATCCCCTCTATGTTTCCCCCTCAGTTCCCCACCTTAGCACGCCCCCAGGCCGTCCTAATTCCTCTATGAAGCTCCACTGCCCCGACGAGTTCCGGCGTCGATTCCGGCCGGACCCTGCCGCCCCTTGCCCCCTCGACCACTCTCACCTGCTCCCCACTCCCTAGCGAACCTCCCAGTGGAATCAACTCGTCCCCGCGCGCCCAGAACACTCGGCAACAACGACGACCACCGTCGCCACCGTCTGCTTCCTCTCTGGCGAAGCTTCTGGTAAGAACCTGACCGCGCCTCTCATTCTCCTTCACACACGCATCATCGCCAGGACCGTGCGCATCTAACCATGTCTTCCAGTTTTCCTAGCACGCGCTGTAGCCTCGCCCCCGTCGACGTCTGACAGTACCCGACGCCAGCGAGATCTCCGGCGAGGAATTCCGATCAACCCCGTGCGCCCCTTGCACTCTCGCGAGCACCTTGAGCATCACCGCGACTCTGCGATTCTGGTGAGCACCCCCTTCTTCTCCCTCGCTTCCTAGGCTCGCCGAACCACCGCCACCAGACACGCCGCCGCCAGTAGCCACCGCCCATCTCTGGCAAGTGTGCTCAGCATCGTCCGATCTTGATCTGACGATTAGGTTAGAATCACTTAACGCCAAAGAGGTACGCAATCTGTGCCGTGCGATGTAACTTGATCTAACGTCTCACAGCGCGTGATCTAGACGAATCGGTACCAGCGTATTAGATCAAGACACGAGTCCCTGCTGATTTGTTTAAAAACATAATAGTTCTATTAGATGTTCTATTTTGTAAAATCTATAACTTTTAATCTACACGTCCAAATTTTGCAAACTTTATATCAATGGATTCAGAAAAACAAGCCCTAGCCAACCATGTACTTTGTTTAGTAAAAATCTTCTGTTAAATTGTTTATTTATATAGAAACTTGTATATGCATGTTTAGGTTATAAAATTTATTTCAAAAATGATTTTGAGGATAATATCTTTGGCAAAAGGTGTGTTTTGAACCTACTGACCATAGGAAACAAATTGTGGATTCAAAAATGTATTTGGAGAAACAAAAGAATGAATCTTTGATTTAAACCATTTCTAGTCAAATAAAAATATGGTTTGATTATTAAAAATGGTTTTGGAAGAAAACCTTTGAGAAATGTTTTGGAAATAAACTCTCTGACCCTAAACACAAGGTTATATGGTTTGAAAACATATTTTGTGAAACCTATAGAATTTTGCCTTATTAAAAGAATTTCTTCACCACATAAAATAATGACTTTATCTAAAAATGGTTTATGAAGTAAAATCTTATATGCAAATGATTTTGCCACTTTATAAAATGACCATTAGGTGTTTTCAAATGTTTATGACCCATTATAAACCACTTTTACAAATAAAACAATCTTTGGCATGCTTGCATGCATTGTTTTGTTTCCATCATTTTATGTGATGTTTTGCTTGAATGGTAGATTGAAATATTGCTTGATTGATTGAATTGTAGTGGAACTTGAAGAGTGTGACTGTTACAAAGATCAAGGATTGAACCTATATTCTCTACCAAAAAGGCAAGTGATGCTTCATACTTTGTCCCATTATTTTCACTATGCATTAGTGATATTTCTAAGTAAGACTTGCATGGAATTTTTTCTAAGTATAAACCATGCTATGGGAAATCCTAGTACATGAAACCTTAGTAGAAATTTCCTAAGTTAAGATTCCTATTACTATCATGCTTAGCTTAGCTAATCGAAAACAAGGGTGGAAATATTTATTCATGCTATGGAAAATTTCTAAGTCTGAGGACTTGTGTTTTGTTTAATAAAACAACTAAGTGAATGAATCACCTAGGTGGAATGGAAGGAATGGTTTTTGTTGAGTGGTTACACAAGGCCAGGGCACTGATGAACCTTGTGTATCTCACTTGTGGATAGCCACCCAGGAACAAAGAGATTTGAGATGTCAAATGTTGAGAAGCTTCAAGTGCAGCCACTTGGCATTATGGGCTCTGCCTGGATCATATAGGTTGCAATAACTTAGCCAAATGGACAGTTGGTGGTGTTGGAATTATGCCCTAGAGGCAATAATAAAGATGTTATTATTATAATTCTTGTTCATGATAAAGTTTATATTCCATGCTAGAATTGTATTAAGCGGAAACATTAATACTTGTGTGGTTTGTGAACAACACCGTGTCCCTGGTACGCCTCTAAGGACTAGCTCATTGATCAATGATGGTTAAGGTTTCCTAACCATAGACATGAGTTGTCAATTGATAATGAGATCATTTCATTGGAGAATGATATGATGGACAGACCCAAACTAAGCAAAGCAATTAGATCGTGTCATCGTGTTCGTCTTTGCGAAGCTTTTCTTATGTCAAATATTGTATTCCTTAGACCATGAGATAATACAACTCCCTGGTATCGGAAGAAAGCTTTGAGGTCATCAAACGTCATCCTATAAGAGGGTGATCATAAAGGTGTCTCTCAGGTGATCGGAAAGTATCTGTTGGGTTGTATGTATCGAGATGGAATTTGTCCCTCCCAAGTCGGAGAGATATACTTCGGGCCCACTCGGTAATCGATATCAACACCGCTTGCAAGCATGTGGTTAAGGATTTAATCACAAAGTGATATCGGATTACGGAACGAGTAAAGTACTTGCTGTGAACGAGATTGAACTAGGTATTACGATACCGACGATCGAATCTCGGGCAAGTAAAATATCGCGACACGAAGGGAATATATATATGGGATTGATTGAATCCTGGCATCGTGGTTCATCCGATATGATCATCGATGAATGTGTGGGAGTCAATATGGGTGCCCAGACCCCGCTGTTGATTATTGATAGAAGATCATGTCTGCATATTCTCGAACCCGCAGGGTCACACACTTAAGGTATCTCGACGCTAGGATAGATTGGATAATTGGTTTATGAATTTTTGTTCAGAGTCTCGGATGGGATCCGGGATATCATGAGAGGTTCCGGAATGGTCCGGAGAATAAGATTCATATAAGGCAATGCAGTTTTTGGAGTTCGGAATTGTTCCGGGTTAATCGGTATTGTACCGGAAGCTTCTAGAACCTTCCGGAAGGGGACCAACGTGGCCCCACCTTCCGGCAGGGGGCATGGGCCTATGAGGGAGTGTCCTGGCCGCATTGGGCCAGGGGTACAAGTCCCCATAGGGCCCAGCCGATCCTAGAGAGTTTAAATCGTTTAAACTAGAGATAGGGTTTCTAGAAGAGGGGAGAGTCCATGCCCCCCACTCCTTATCCTTTGGGCTTGGGGGAGGGGCTAGGGCTGCGCCCCCCCTCTATATAAAGAGGGGTGGGGGCGCACCAAACCCCTACACCTCTCCTCCAAACCCTAGCCGCCTTGCTAGCTTTCCTCTCTCCCTCCCGACTGTTTGTAGGCGAAGCCCTGCTGCAGAAATTCTCCACCATATACACCACGTCGTCGTGTTGTAGATCCAATCTATCTCTCCACCATACTTGCTGGTCCGAGGAAGGAGGAGACGTCGAGGTGCTGCACGTGTGCATCTCACGGAGGCACCGCCACTTGTGGTGCTAGATCGAATCGGATCGCGAGGAGGAGAAGCGGGTACGACTACATCACCCACGTTCCGACGAACGTTCCGCTGTGCGAATCTTCAAGGGTATGAAGATCTAATCCAATCTCTCTCGTTGTTTGCATCTCCTAGATTAGATCTTGGCTTTCCCTCTGTTCGCTCCGTAGAAAATTTTGATTTACTATGCCGCGAAACCCTTCAGTGGTATCAGAGCTAGATCTATGCGTAGATGTGTTTCAAGAGTAGAACGCAACATGGTTGTTGCGGGCGTTGATGTTTTCTGTTGCAAGCCTCTTGTTTGTGTTCTTCTTATGACGCGGGATAGTGAGATTGAAGCGGTCCAGGCCAACATTACGCGACGTCGTTCGCGAGACCGGCTCCCCACTTGACGTGTCGCTTGTTCCACACATGCGGCTGGTGGATGTCAGTTTCTCTCACTATAGTTGTCATGGGATTAACATCGGAGTTTGGCAACCATAATATCACCGTTGTGGCTTTCCGTAGGTAAGAATCATTCTTAGCATCTACTCCCATAAGCCACGTAAAACATGCAACAACAAAGTAGAGGCGTCTAACTTGTTATTGCAGGGAGTGTTTTCTGTGATATGGTATGGCCCAAGATGTGATGTGTATAATGTATGCGATGATCATGTTTTTTAATGTTTCACGACTTGCATGTCGATGAGTACACAACCGGCAGGAGCCATATGGTTGTCTTTATAATTGTGTATGACCTGCGAGTCAACTTCTTATACGCCATGTAATAGCTTTACTTTATCGCTAAGTAGTTAGCAATAGTTGTAGTTGCTATTCGTGGTGAAGGCAATCATGGTGGAGTGATGGAGATCATGCCGGAACGCACAAGATGGAGATCATTGCGCGAAGATTGGCTATACCATGTCACATAAAGTTATATGCATGTGATGTTTATCCTTTATGTATCTTATTATGCTTAGATCGCGACGGTAGCATTATAAGATGATTCCTCACTTAAAGATCAAGATAAAAACTGTGTTCTCCCCAAGTATGCACCGTTGCGAAAGTTCGTCGTGTCCAAGCATCACGTGATGATCGGGTTCTATAGACTCTACGCTCACATACAACGGGTGCAAGCCAGTTTTGCACACGCGGAAATACTTGGGTCTAGCTTGACGAGCCTAGCATGTACAGACATGGCCTCGGAACACAAGAACCGAAAGGATAAGCATGAGTCATATGAATGATATGATCGACACTTTGTTGTCCACCATTGAAACCACATCTCTTCTCGTGATGATCGGATTAGGTGTGGTGAATTTGGATCGTGTTCACTAAACAACTTGAGGGATGTTGAATTTAGTGGGAGTTCATTTAGTAATTTGATTAAGTTGAACTATTTATCATGAACATAGTCTAAATTGTACTTGCAAATACTGTAGATCACATGGCCAAATCCAACTTCAACTTCAACGTTTTTGCTGAGAAGGAAAAGCTTAGAAACAATGGGTCTAACTTCACCAATTGGTTCCGCAATCTAAGAATCATTCTGTCTAGCGGACAAAAGGACTATGTCCTTGGGAAAGCGTTAGGTGACCCCCCTGCTGCAACTGCGCCGACTGATGAGAAAGCTGTCTATCAGTCGCGCAAAGATGATTATGGTGTGATTAAGAGCACCATGTTGTTTGCTATGGAACCGGAACTTCAAAATCATTTTGAAACCTATCCCGGGCCCTTTGAGATTCTCGAGGAGCTGAAAACCATGTTTCAGACTCAAGCCCGTTCTGAGAGATATGAGATCTCTGAGAAGTTCTTTAACTGCAAGATGGAGGAAGGGAGTTCCGTTAGTGAGAACGCCATAAAGATGTCGGGCTACACTCAACGCTTTGAGCAACTGGAATGCACGATTCTAGAGGAGCTCAAGATTGACAGGGTTCTGCAATCACTCCCTCCCAGCTACAAAAGTTTTGTAGTGACTCATAATCAGATTGGCTCCACTGATACGATCACCGAGCTCTTCGCAAAGCTGAAGGCTGCGGAGGTGGACATCAAAAAGGATAATCATGTGTTGATGGTCAACAAGCCCTCCTTTAAGAAAGGTTAGGGAGCAAAGAAGCCCTTCAAGAAGGGCGGCGGCAAGCGCAATGCTCCTGCTGAGAAGAAGCTCAAGTCTGGTCTTAAGCCAGACACTGAGTGCTTCTATTGCAAGGACAAGGGTCACTGGAAGCGCAACTGTCCGAAGTACTTAGCGTACAAGAAGGCTGGCACCATCAAAGGTATATTTGATATACATGTTATTGATGTTTTCCTTACTAGCCCTCGTTGTAGTGCCTGGGTATTTGATACCGGTTCAGTTGCTAATATTTGTAACTCGAAACAGGAGCTACGGAATAGACGGCGGCTTGCGAGGGATGAGGTGACGATGCGCGTTGGCAACGGATCAAGAGTTGATGTGATGGCCGTCGGCACGCTCTCCTTAGTTTTACCTTCGGGATTAGTTTTAAACCTTAATAAGTGTTATTATGTGCCTGCGTTGAGCATGAACATTATTTCTGGATCGTGTTTATTGCAAGACGGTTATTCATTTAAATCGGAGAATAATGGTTGTTCTATTTATATGAGTAACATCTTTTTTGGTCATGCACCTCTTATGAATGGTTTATTTCTTCTAAATCTTGAAAGGGATGAAGCACACATCCATAACATTGAGGCTAAGAGATGCAAAGTAGATAGTGATAATACTACTTATTTGTGGCACTGTCGTCTAGGTCATATTGGTGTAAAGTGCATGAAGAAACTCCATTCTGATGGACTTTTGGAGTCTCTTGATTTTGAATCATTTGACACATGCGAACCATGCCTCATGGGCAAGATGATCAAAACCCCGTTCTCCGGTATGATGGAGCGAGCAACGGACTTGTTGGAAATCATACATACTGATGTATGCGGACCGATGAGTGTTTCGATGCGCGGTGGATATCGCTATTTCCTCACTTTTACCGATGACTTAAGTAGATATGGGTATATCTATTTAATGAAACATAAATCTGAAACATTTGAAAAGTTCAAGGAATTTCAGAATGAAATGGAGAACCATCATAACAGAAAGATTAAGTTTCTACGATCCGATCGTGGAGGTGAATATTTGAGTTATGATTTTCTCACGCATCTTAAAGCAAGTGGAATCGTTTCACAACTCACGCCACCCGGAACACCACAGCGCAATGGTGTGTCTGAACGCCGGAATCGAACCCTATTAGATATGGTCCGATCAATGATGTCTCTTACTGATTTGCCGTTATCATTTTGGGGTTATGCATTAGAAACCGCTGCATTCACTTTAAATAGGGCTCCATCTAAATCCGTTGAGACGACACCGTATGAACTGTGGTTTGGTGCTAAACCTAAGTTGTCGTTTCTTAAAGTTTGGGGATGCGAAGCTTACGTCAAGAAGTTGATGCCGGACAAGCTCGAACCCAAAGCGGAGAAATGCGTCTTCATAGGATACCCTAAGGAAACTATTGGGTATACCTTCTATCACAGAATCGAAGGCAAATTGTTTGTCGCAAAGAACGGTTCCTTTCTTGAGAAGGAGTTTCTCTCGAAAGAAGTGAGTGGGAGGAAAGTAGAGCTTGACGAGGTTATTGAACCTTCTCTTGAATTGGAGAGTAGCGCAGCACCTGAAATTGTTCCAGTGCCGCCTGCACCAACAATAGAGGAAGCTAATGACAAGGATCATGAAGCTTCGGACGATGCTGCTACTGAACGTCGCAGGTCGACAAGGTCGCGTGCCCTTCCTGAGTGGTACGGCAACCCTGTCTTGACTGTCTTGTTAGTAGAAGATAGTGAACCTACGAACTATGAGGAAGCGATGATGAGCCCAGACTCTGAGAAATGGCTAGAAGCCATGAAATCCGAATTGGGATCCATGAGCGAAAACCAAGTATGGACTTTGGTGGACCCTCCTAGCGACCGAAAGGCCGTTGAGTGCAAATGGATCTTCAAGAAGAAAACGGACGCAGATGGTAATGTTACTGTCTATAAAGCACGGCTTGTTGCGAAAGGTTTTCGACAAGTTCAAGGTGTTAACTACGATGAGACTTTCTCTCCCGTAGCAATGTTTAAGTCCATTCGGATTTTATTAGCAATTGCTGCGTTTCATGATTATGAAATATGGCAGATGGATGTCAAGACTGCGTTCCTCAATGGCAACATTGATGAAGACTTGTATATGATGCAACCCGAAGGTTTTGTCGATCCTAAGGATGCTAGTAAAGTATGCAAACTTCAGCGTTCCATTTATGGACTGAAGCAAGCATCTCGGAGTTGGAACCTTCGTTTTGATCAAGTGATCAAGAGCTTTGGATTTGTTCCAAATTGCTACGAAGCTTGTATCTACAAGAAAGTGAGTGGGAGCTCGGTGACGTTTCTGGTACTATATGTGGATGACATATTGATTATCGGAAATGACATCAACATGCTTAACGATGTGAAGAGTTATTTGAACAAGTGTTTTTCAATGAAAGACCTAGGTGAAGCTGCTTATATATTGGGCATCAAGATCTATAGAGATAGACAAAGACGCCTGATAGCTTTAAGCCAGAGTACATACCTAGACAAAGTTCTGAAAAGGTTCAGAATGGATAAGGCAAAGAAAGGTTCAGTGCCTATGTTGTCAGGTAAGATATTGAGCAAGGCTCAGTGTCCAGCTACGGTAAATGATAGGGAAGCTATGAGCAAAGTGCCTTATGCCTCGGCCATAGGTTCTATCATGTATGCCATGCTGTGTACTAGACCGGATGTGTCCAATGCTCTTAGTTTGACGAGCAGATATCAAAGTGATCCAGGAGTGGAACACTGGACAACCGTGAAGAACATCCTAAAGTACCTAAATAGGACTAAAGAAATGTTCTTAGTCTATGGGGGTGATGAACAACTTGTCGTAAAAGGTTACGTCGACGCTAGTTTTGACACCGACAAGGATGATTCCAAATCTCAGACAGGATACGTTTATATTTTGAATGGAGGAGCTGTGAGCTGGAGAAGCTGCAAGCAAAGCGTGATCGCGGGATCTACAGTAGAAGCGGAATACATGGCTGCTGCAGAAGCGTCAAGTGAAGGAGTTTGGATCAGAAACTTCATCACTGAGCTTGGCGTGGTTCCAAGTGCATTGGACCCACTGGAGATATTGTGTGACAACACTGGCGCCATAGCACTCGCTAAGGAACCAACATATCATCCAAAGACCAAGCATATCAACCGCAAGTTTCATATAATCAGAGATTATATTGCAGATGGAGATCTGAAGATTAGCAAAGTACATACAGATCTGAATGTCGCAAATCCATTGATAAACCTCTTCCACGTGTAAAACATGATCAACACCTCAGGGCCATGGGTGTGAGATTGTTGCCAGATGTAAACTAGATTATTGACTCTAGTGCAAGTGGGAGACTGTTGGAATTATGCCCTAGAGGCAATAATAAAGATTTTATTATTATAATTCTTGTTCATGATAAAGTTTATATTCCATGCTAGAATTGTATTAAGCGGAAACATTAATACTTGTGTGGTTTGTGAACAATACCGTGTCCCTGGTACGCCTCTAAGGACTAGCTCATTGATTAATGATGGTTAAGGTTTCCTAACCATAGACATGAGTTGTCAATTGATAATGAGATCATTTCATTAGAGAATGATATGATGGACATGCCCAAACTAAGCAAAGCAATTAGATCGTGTCATCGTGTTCGTCTTTGCGAAGCTTTTCTTATGTCAAATATTGTATTCCTTAGACCATGAGATAATACAACTCCCTGGTATCGGAAGAAAGCTTTGAGGTCATCAAACGTCATCCTATGAGAGGGTGATCATAAAGGTGTCTCTCAGGTGATCGGAAAGTATCTGTTGGGTTGTATGTATCGAGATGGAATTTTTCCCTCCCAAGTCAGAGAGATATACTTCGGGCCCACTCGGTAATCGATATCAACACCGCTTGCAAGCATGTGGTTAAGGAGTTAATCACAAAGTGATATCGGATTACGGAACGAGTAAAGTACTTGCTGTGAACGAGATTGAACTAGGTATGACGGTACCGACGATCGAATCTCGGGCAAGTAAAATATCGCGAGACGAAGGGAATATATATATGGGATTGATTGAATCCTGGCATCGTGGTTCATCCGATATGATCATCGATGAATGTGTGGGAGTCAATATGGGTGCCCAGACCCCGCTGTTGATTATTGATAGAAGATCATGTCTGCATATTCTCGAACCCGCAGGGTCACACACTTAACGTATCTCGACGCTAGGATAGATTGGATAATTGGTTTATGAATTTTTGTTCGGAGTCTCGGATGGGATCCGGGATATCACGAGAGGTTCCGGAATGGTCCGGAGAATAAGATTCATATAAGGCAATGCAATTTTTGGAGTTCGGAATTGTTCCGGGTTAATCGGTATTGTACCGGAAGCTTCTAGAACCTTCCGGAGGGGACCAACGTGGCCCCACCTTCCGGGAGGGGGCATGGGCCTATGAGGGAGTGTCCTGGCCGCATTGGGCCAGGGGCACAAGGCCCCATAGGGCCCAGCCGATCCTAGAGAGTTTAAATCGTTTAAACTAGAGATAGGGTTTCTAGAAGAGGGGAGAGTCCATGCCCCCCACTCCTTATCCTTTGGGCTTGGGGGAGGGGCTAGGGCTGCGCCCCCTCTATATAAAGAGGGGTGGGGGCGCACCAAACCCCTACATCTCTCCTCCAAACCCTAGCCGCCTTGCTAGCTTTCCTCTCTCCCTCCCGACTGTTTGTAGGCGAAGCCCTGCTGCAGAAATTCTCCACCATATACACCACGCCGTCGTGTTGTAGATCCAATCTATCTCTCCACCATACTTGCTGGTCCGAGGAAGGAGGAGACGTCGAGGTGCTGCACGTGTGCATCTCACGGAGGCACCGCCACTTGTGGTGCTAGATCGGATCGGATCGCGAGGAGGAGAAGCGAGTACGACTACATCACCCACGTTCCGACGAACGTTCCGCTGTGCGAATCTTCAAGGGTATGAAGATCTAATCCAATCTCTCTCGTTGTTTGCATCTCCTAGATTAGATCTTTGCTTTCCCTCTGTTCGCTCCGTAGAAAATTTTGATTTACTATGTCGCGAAACCCTTCAGGTGGTAGGGGTTTGATAGATTGGAGCGCGTCCATTTTGGTATAAGGGAAGGCTTCTGAAAGATCTTGTCTTGGTGAAACCAAGTCTTGTGGGGAAAGTGCACCACCTCTGCAGAGTGTAAAATCTAAGTACTTAGCCATGTCCCTGGTAAAGGACAATTTGAGCATCAAGACATGGAAGCTATCAAGAATATCATCATCCAAATTTCTACGCTAAAAACTTGTGGTTGAACAAGGGTTTAAGGTTCACCAATTTCTATTGGTGGTTCCTTGGGTGATTTTGTCAAAGCAAAAACTTAGTGTTTTCAAATGATAAGGAAAATCTATTTTGAGCAAAGCAAGCCTAAGCTCCACTTAGCCAAATGCATATAGATGATAGTTACCACAATACTACCATAGTATCACTTGCCAATACAATTCAAATGTATTGACCCTTGTGGCTGTAACTTGTTATGTTGTAGGTTTTGTTTGATATTAGTGAAGTTTAATGATTAGGATTACAAGTCTACAACCAACATGTCTGCCTGTGGCACTTTGAAGATGAAGGACCCCATGCTATTGTTATATTCTGCTGCATTGTAATGAGATAGCCAAATGAGCTATGTAAGATGTAATAAATTATTTTATTCCCGGTAATAAAGTTGTATTATGACCTATGTTTCTTGATATTACATCTTAACTGTGGATGCTAGCTATTGATCCAGGGACTAGCACTGTAAACACAGGGATCTCTACCTTATTAAAGGTTGGGAATATTACAGATGATATCAGAGCGTTGTGTTGCCTGTAGGATTTGTAAACCTAGGATTGGACAAAACCCCTTAGAAAAATAGGAGTTGTATTTGTTCCAAAACTTACTTACAAACAATCGTGTAAACTCTTTCCTCAACCATTTTGGTTTTGACTCTACATCTCTTCTATTTCAACTTGATGGATAAAGCCTCCTCTATGGCCAAAGACTTCACCATGGGCAAAGGACTTTATCAACTCTAATGACTTCAACATCTTCAGCATTTTCAGCAAGGACTTCAACCTTGGATATCACTAAGGACTACAATTGAGACAAGAAATATTACTCAAGACTTGAAGACTAAGGAAACACAACTTAGAAGGAACCATGATCACCTTTGAAGTTTTTGAGACCAAGAATTTTTCCAAGGATACAAAGATCTTGTTCAAGAAGAATAAACTAAGAAGGATGGAAAGATCTCAAGTGAACCATATAGATGGACCGCCATATTTAGTTTAAGTCAAACCCACCAACTTATGTGGTGTAACAAAAATATTTTTGGTTGCCTAAAAATATGCTTGAAACTTGTTGTTTGAGTAGAATGTTTGTTTGTGATTGCTTGCACATTGCTTGTGTGAATTGTGATGTGTATGCTTAGAATTATTCCCTTAGAAATATTTTGCCTATTCTAATCCCAATCCAACCCAAACAGATGACTTCTCCAAGATACTCCAACATCAAGGATGGTGACAACAACAACAACCAAGGGCTCAACATGAGAGACCAACTGCTTGCAAGACAAACCCAGTTGAACCAAGTGACAACTCAGTTTTTAGCCAACAACAATGAGTTAGACCCAACCATGCAAAAAGTTTTGGAAACTCAATCCCAATTGTTGCAAGGGATGGCCACTCAAATGATCAACATGGGAGACAACTCTTCCAAAGGAGTTTGTGACAACAAGGATGACAAAGATGTTATTCTAGAAGGAACCCAAGCTTGCAATATTTGTGGAGACAAGGATCATACTTCCAAGGAGCATGAAGATCAATGCCCCAACTGTGAAGAGAAACATCCAGCTAACCAATGCCCCACATCCCAAGCTACTTGCTACCTATGTGAAGGAAACAATCATGTCCCTATCCAATGCCCCATTTATTCCATAGTTGAAAAAAGGAAACAAGGTGGAGTGCAACAACTGATTGCAGACTACCATGAGAGAGCCAAGTATACCAAGAAGGATGAAGACAAAGGAAAATCTCAGCTTGTACCTCCCAACAACATGACTCAATTTAAAGGACCAAAAAGGAGACATATGTATTATCCAAGGAGTAATAGAAAGTCAAGGAGACCAGTAGACATTCCTACCTTTGAGATAACATATGAAGAACAAGAATAGAAGCACTCTTAGCTTTGGAGAAACCCAAGAAAAAGAAGGAAAAAAGCCATGTGCAATGTGGTCATTGCAAAGAAATGGGAAACTATGCTAGTGAATGTCCAGAGAAGCAAAAGTATAAGGAGATTAGCCAAGTGTGGTGCAACAACTGCAAAGAGCTGGGTCATTATGTAGAAACCTGTCCATAGAATATACGTGATGAACTCAATCTTATCACATGTTACAATTGTGGTAACCAAGGACATTATGCAAGGAATTGTCCAGAAAAGATGAAGCACAAGATAAACAAGCCTATGAAGGATCTCAGCCTTGTCACATGTTTCAAGTGTGGAAACAAAGGACACTATGCATATGTTTGCCTAGAGAGATTTCAACAAGATCCCAAGCAAGTCAAGAAGTGATCTAGATTAGAAAATTTTAAGGGTGGTAGTACCCTAGTTGTTTTGAGTCAACTTGTACCCCTAGCCTCCCCAAATCTCGGGACGCGATTTATTTTAAGGGTGGTAGCCTGTCACATCCCAAGATTTTCCAAATCTTGTAATGTGAAAAATAAATAAAATAAAATAAATTATTGTTGAAAATCAGGGTGAAAAGAAACTTTTGTTTCTAAATAGAAACTTAAAATCCCATCTTGAACAAACTTTAATTAAAGTTTGAATTTAACAAAATCCAAATCAAGTGAATTGCATTCCTCAATGAATGAATCTGGAAATTTAAACACTTGGAAAATAAATCCAAACCCTAAACCCTGATGGAGTAAAAATCATTTCCAAGTATCTCCAAGCCTATGGATTTGATCCATATAAAATCTTGTCAACAAACATTTACAAATGATCAAGAAAGACAAATAGAAATATTATAAAACCATATAAATTGGTTTCACTTAAATTGGAACCATAAATAAAATCTTATGAATTTAATAAGATAAGGAAAAGTAATTTCCAAAGCTAATAAAGTACTTATCTAAAATCCATAAAAAGTGGTGAGCAATTAGTCCCAAAGATATTTAAAAGGATAAACAAAAAGCAAATAACATTTTACAAATTGGAATCACCAAGTTTGGATCTCTAAATAAAAAGATATGGATTTTATATGATGAAGAAAAAAATAATAAATAAGGAATATTTAAAAGACCCAAATTAAAACTTGGCCAAGACCATAAGCAAATGGAATGAATATAATCCGAATTAAATAAAATAAAAAGATAAAGAATTTCCAAAATAAAATAAAATGGCATTAACCATTCTATCCCTATTTTAACAATGACAAATCTCTAATAAAAATAATTATATAATTCATGAGGAAAATAGTATTTTGGAAATTACCCAAGTGAAATAAAAGTTGTATAATTCAACTTAATTAAGATTAAAGAAATATTCCAAATAAAATTTAGGGAATTAAAAACCATATTTAAATCCATTGGAATTGAAATATACCCAATTCAAATGAATTATGAATCAAATAAAATACTTTCCAAATAATTCAAGATGAATTATTTGACACCTCATTAAGTAAATAAAACCTACTGAAAAGATTTGGAAGGTTTAAGAAATTAAATGGTGTTTGAAAATATTACTAAATCTTATTTGATTTAAAAGCAGAGCCTACTTTGAATAATTAAAAGACCCCAAAAATAATAAAATATTTATTCAAAATTTGTCTTCAGAATGTTTTAGTAATCAATATTTAAACCTGCACAAACTTTGGCAAAGGTTTGAATTCAAGTTGAGGTTTGAATTGATTAAACAAAATCAAAACAGAATTAAAGAAAAGGGAAAAGGAAAAACAAACAGAACAAAAAAAGGTAAAAGACCCAGCCCAACTAGCCTGGCCCAACTAAGCCAGCCCACCTCTCCTTCTCTCCCGCAAAAAAAAAGTTCGCACCAATGAAAGAACCCGCACAGAATATGACCGGTGGACCCCATATCCCCACTCCTCTCTCACGCTGCCAAGCAGACCCCACCGCCATCTCACCTCGTTGTCAACCCGTGACCAGTTCTTCCCCCGTTACTGCCGATTGATTCGCGTCGTCAATTATCTTCAATGACGCAGTGATTCTGCCCCCATACCATGCTCTCTTAATCGCCAGCATCCCCTCTACGTTTCCCCCTCAGTTCCCCACCTTAGCACACCCCCAGGCCGTCCTAATTCCTCTACGAAGCTCCACTGCCCCGACGAGTTCCGGCGTCGATTCCGGCCGGACCCTGCCGCCCCTTGCCCCCTCGACCACTATCACCTTCTCCCCACTCCCTGGCGAACCTCCCAGTGGCATCAACTCGTCCCCGCGCGCCCAGAACACTCGGCAACAACGAAGACCACCGTCGCCACCGTCTGCTTCCTCTTCGGCGAAGCTTCTGGTAAGAACCTGACCGCACCTCTCATTCTCCTTCACACACGCATCATCGCCAGGACCGTGCGCATCTAACCATGTCTTCCAGTTGTCCTAGCACGCACTGTAGCCTCGCCCCCGTCGACGTCTGACAGTACCCGACGCTAGCGAGATCTCCGGCGAGGAATTCCGATCAACCCCGTGCGCCCCTTGCACTCTCGCGAGCACCTTGAGCATCACCGCGACTCTGCGATTCTGGTGAGCACCCCCTTCTTCTCCCTCGCTTCCTAGGCTCGCCGAACCACCGCCACCAGACATGCCGCCGCCAGTAGCCACCGCCCATCTCTGGCAAGTGTGCTCAGCGTCGTCCGATCTTGATCTGACGATTAGGTTAGAATCACTTAACGCCAAAGAGGTACGCAATCTGTGCCATGCGATGTAACTTGATCTAACGTCTCACAGCGCGTGATCTAGACGAATCGGTACTAGCGTATTAGATCAAGACACGAGTCCCTGCTGATTTGTTTAAAAACATAATAGTTCTATTAGATGTTCTATTTTGTAAAATCTATAACTTTTAATCTACACGTCCAAATTTTGCAAACTTTATATCAATGGATTTAGAAAAACAAGCCCTAGCCAACTATGTACTTTGTTTAGTAAAAAGCTTCTGTTAAATTGTTTGTTTTTACAGAAACTTGTGTATGCATGTTTAGGTTATAAAATTTATATCAAAAATGATTTTGAGGATAAAATCTTTGGCAAAAGGTGTGTTTTGAACCTACTGACCATAGGAAACAAATTGTGGATTCAAAAATGTATTTGGAGAAACAAAAGAATGAATCTTTGATTTAAACCATTTCTAGTCAAATAAAAATATGGTTTGATTATTAAAAATGGTTTTGGAAGAAAACCTTTGAGAAATGTTTTGGAAATAAACTCTCTGACCCTAAACACAAGGTTATATGGTTTGAAAACATATTTTGTGAAACCTATAGAATTTTTCCTTATTAAAAGCATTTCTTCACCACATAAAATAATGACTTGATCTAAAAATGGTTTATGAAGTAAAGTCTTATATGCAAATGATTTTGCCACTTTATAAAATGACCATTAGGTGTTTTCAAATGTTTATGACCCATTAGAAACCACTTTTACAAATAAAACAATCTTTGGCATGCTTGCATGCATTGTTTTGTTTCCATCATTTTGTGTGATGTTTTGCTTGAATGGTAGATTGAAATATTGCTTGATTGATTGAATTGTAGTGGAACTTGAAGAGTGTGACTGTTACAAAGATCAAGGAGTGAACCTATATTCTATACCAAAAAGGCAAGTGATTCTTCATAATTTGTCCCATTATTTTCACTATGCATTAGTGATATTTCTAAGTAAGACTTGCATGGAATTTTTGCTAAGTATAAACCATGCTATGGGGAATACTAGTAGATGAAACCTTAGTAGAAATTTCCTAAGTTAAGATTCCTATTACTATCATTCTTAGCTAATAGAAAACAAGGGTGTAAATATTTATTCATGCTATGGAAAATTTCTAAGTCTGAGGACTTGTGTTTTGTTTAATAAAACAACTAAGTGAATGAATCACCTAGGTGGAATGGACGGAATGGATTGTGTTGAGTGGTTACACAAGGCCAGGGGACTGGTGAACCTTGTGTATCTCACTTGTGGATGGCCACCCAGGAACAAAGAGATTTGAGATGTCAAATGTTGAGAAGTTTCAAGTGCAGCCACTTGGCATTATGGGCTCTGCCTGGATCATATAGGTTGCAATAACTTAGCCAAATGGACAGTTGGTGGTAGGGGTTTGATAGGTTGGAGCGCGTCCATTTTGGTCTAAGGGAAGGCTTCTGAAAGATCTTGTCTTGGTGAAACCAAGTCTTGTGGGGAAAGTGCACCACCTCTGCAGAGTGTAAAATCTAAGTACTTAGCCATGTCCCTGGTAAAGGACAATTTGAGCATCAAGACAGGAAGCTATCAAGAATCTCATCATCCAAATTTCTAAGCTAAAGACTTGTGGTTGAACAAGGGTTTAAGGTTCACCAATTTCTATTGGTGGTTCCTTGTGTGATTTTGTCAAAGCAAAAACTTAGTGTTTTCAAATGATAAGGAAAATCTATTTTGAGCAAAGCAAGCCTAAGCTCCACTTAGCCAAATGCATATATATGATAGTTACCACAATACTACCATAGTATCACTTGCCAATACAATTCAAATGTATTGACCCTTGTGGCTGTAACTTGTTATGTTGCAGGTTTTGTTTGATATTAGTGATGTTTAATGATTAGGATTACAAGTCTACAACCAACATGTCTGCCTGTGGCACTTTGAAGATGAAGGACCCCATGCTATTGTTATATTCTGCTGCATTGTAATGAGATAGCCAAATGAGCTATGTAAGATGTAATAAATTATTTTATTCCTGGTAATAAAGTTGTATTATGACCTATGTTTCTTGATATTACATCTTAACTGTGGATTCTAGCTATTGATCCAGGGACTAGCACTGTAAACACAGGGATCTCTACCTTATTAAAGGTTGGGAATCTTACACCCAGGAACAAAGGGATGGCATTATGGGCTCTGCCTGGATCATATAGGTTGCAATAACTTAGCCATTTGGACAGTTGGTGGTAGTGGGATGATAGGTTTGGAGCGCGTCCATTTGGTCTAAGGGAAGGCTTCTGAAAGGTCATGTCTTGGTGAAAATCAAGTCTTGTGGGGAAAGTGCACAACCTCTGCAGATGGAAGAATCTAAGTACTTAGCCATGTCCTTGGTATTGGACAACTTGAGCATCAAGACATGGAAGCTATCAAGAATTTCCTCATCCCAATTTCTAAATTAAAACTTGTGGTTGAACAAGGGTGAAGGATCACTAATGTCTATTGGTGATTCCTTGGGAAAGTTTTATCAAAGAAAAACTTAGTGTTTTCAACTGATAGGTAAAACCTATTTTGAGCAAAGCAAGCCTAAGCTACACTTAGCCAAATGCATGTAGTATATAGATTTCTAATATTCTACTAAGGTATCACTTTCCAATACTATTCCAATGTATTGACCCACTGTGGCTGTAACTTGTGATGTTGCATGTTATTCTGATGATGATTAGGGGTTATGAGTCTACACTCAACATGCTTGCATGTGGCACATGAAGAGGAAGACTTATTTATCTTATTATATATTTGAACTCTTGTATTAGGCCTGTGGCCATGGAGTTTGTAAAAGACTATGTTTGTCTCTGGAATGATATGTAATAATTACCTTTGTTTCTGTGTACTTCATCTTAAACTGTGGATGCTAGCATTGATCCAGGGACTAGCATTGCAATCATAGGGATTCCTTACCTTTATAAAGGGAGGGATCTTACAGATGGTATCAGAGCACTGTGTTGCCTATAGGATTATGACCCTAGGATTGGATTAGAAACCACTAAGGAAAAAAAAATTCAACAACTTCCACACTTGTCTTTTTCTTCTCGTAAGATTTTCTAATCTTCTATATCATCTCTATTTGTAGATGAACTCCATCAACGAAGCCGTGAGGAAGGGACCACTCATGACTATGACTTTGGAGTGTGAGACAGAATTCCCCAAGGCTCTCAAGGAACTCATGGTTGCTATGGGAATACATGGTGCAACTGTGTACAAAGGTTTCCCCGTGATGGATGAAGGAGTGGAGTACTGGTGGGTGCAACTTCACTTGTATAAAAACAAGGAAGACAACCACAAGGAATCAGGATTCTGCATGGTCACCAACTTAGTGATGCACACCACATTCTTTGACTCTGCAAGGGATGCAGCTTGGAAGGCCATCAAGGAGCTTGGTGATAGACTCAAGTGCAGAATGCTAAACACCCAAAATGACCTTAGGGAAGAAAAGAAGCATACCAAAGAGTTAGAGGCTACCAACCAACGTTTAAGAGAGGACATCATAGACTTAGCAATGGAGTCATGTGATCAGGATTGACAGATTTCCTCTAGGGATGCCCTGTTAGCCAACTTGGCAAGTGAGATGGCATTGTAACGTACTTCGTTAGTTGGACCACCACACTTATCATTTTTTTCCAAAAAAAATGTTGTTTAAAATAAGTTGAACCTTGGATGCTTGTAATGGATTTATGTATGCCATGACTTGTGTGTTTTGATTGCCAAAGATATGCATGTGATGCCTTGTCTTGTGATTCATCTCTATGTATGTTGATTCTAACTTTTTCTATCTTATAAAATAGATGCCTAATGTTACTATCAGCACGACTGAAGAGTTCAAGGGAACTCGATTTGACACTCGTCTTATTGAGCTCACTAGTCTGCTCAATCTTCCGCTTCCTAGCATCATGGTGCTTCCCCTCACCAAGTTTGAGAGGAAAGACCTTTGGGGCTTCAAGGTTAATTAGCCGGGACGCTAGACTGAGCCTACTACGGAGGCAATCATCATCAAGTTTATGTATGACGACAGGGAGAGAGGCCTAGAGGTAGTCATGCAGGATTTACTTGCTCGTCTGTTAGGGAGACACTCTCGGGAGTTTAGGGGTACTCACTTCCACGCCTTCGGTAGACGTGACGAGGATGGTGAGGCCATTGACTTCGAGGATACTGCTAGAGAGACGGCAGCTCCGATTCGTCTATACCTCCAGGACCTAGAGGTTCTTCTTAGGCACCTAGATACTGATAGGACCAACATCATGCTTAGCAATGACGAGCTCCAGGTGCAGCTTCGTGAGAAGGACAATCTCTTCGCGGAGAAAGATGAGATAGTCAAGGAAATGGAGGCCAAGTTTAAGAGTCAAGATAGAAAGTTCAAGAGTCAAGAGAAAAGAGTCCAAGATAGGAACAAGAGGATTCGAGAGATGACTGCAGAAATAGAGACCAAGGACTTCGAGCTCGAGCATCAACAGACTGTGATTGAGAGACTTCGTTCACAGAAGAGGGCTCTCAAAGCCAAGGTAGAGGCCTTGACCACCAATGTCGAGGAATACAAGACCGCTATGGAGAATGCAGGTCTTACACTTGTTGATGAGGAGGTTGATGCAGAGGAGTAGTGATGACTACTCATTTATCTATCATTTACCATACTGTTGATTATTGAGTCGCAATGACCATCCAACATGTGGATGGCTTGCTATTGGTGTGTTTACTTTTCAAACTCGTTGTTATGTCGTGGAACTTTATGTCATTTTGATGCATGTTTGGTGATTGTCTATGTGATGTATTGTGCATGTTAAGCATATATGGGTATCTCATTCTTATCCTTATTGAAAACCACAGATGCCTCCTCGACGTGCCAATCCCAACCCAAACAACAACAATGTCACCCCAGAGATGCAGCAGCTGATGATAGCTCAGACACAGCTAATGCAGATGATGACCACCTTTATGCAGAATTAGAACAACAACAATAACAACAACAACAACAATCAGAACAATCCACCAGGTTTTGACATGCTTACCAGATTCTTAAGACTGAGACCTGCTAAGTTCTCAGGAACTACTGATCCCATGGTGGCCAATGATTGGCTACGCTCGGTGAACAAGGATTTGGTAACCGTCGGCTGTATTGATGAAGAGAAAGTCAGGTTTGCAGCACACTTGTTGGAAGGACCAGCAGCTACTTGGTGGGATAACTTCCAGATCACCACTCCCATTGAAGATGTGACATGGGCTATCTTTGAAGATGGTTTCCGTACTGCTCACATCTCATCCGGAGTGATGAGTTTGAAGAAGAAGGAATTTCATAACTTGAAGCAACGCCACCGCAGCATGGCTGAATATATTGAGGAGTTCAACAATCTGGCGCGTTATGCACCGGATGAAGTTGACACTGATGCCAAGAGGAAAGAGAAGTTCCTCGAAGGGTTGAACGATGAACTGAACCTGTAGCTGTCTGTGGCCTATGTCCCCACTTATTCAGTCCCTTTGTGACAAGGCTGCCATCTTGGAGAGCAAGATGAAACAGGTTGAAAGCAGGAAGAGGAAACACTCTGACAAGCACAGCTCGGGATCGTCTCACAAGCGTTCCCATTATGATGATAGTGGGAATTCTGGATCCCACAAGCATTAAAAGTACAACAGCCACCACAATCACAACCGTCATCATGACACCAAGCATCACCATAGTCATGCCAATGACAAGTACAAGAATCACAAGAGTGGGTACAAGAACCACCACAATGGAAGTGGAAGTGTGTCAAGAAGGATCTTAGTCAGGTTGAACGTTTCAAGTGCAAGAATATGGGGCATTATGCAAATTAATGCCCGGAAAAGAAAGTTGAGGGACCCAACAAGCCCAACCCTTTCCAGAAGGGACAAGTGAACCACATCAATGTGGAAGAAATTTATGAGGAGTCCGATGCTGTGGCTGGTAAGTTCAAACTCAATTCTATTCCAGCACTTGTTCTTTTTGATACTGGTGCATCACATTTATTCATATCAAAAGCATTTGTTGATAGAAATGGGTTTCCAACTGAAAACATTGGGTGTCAAATAAAAGTAAGTTATCCAGGTGGAGATATGATAGTGAGTCTTGGATGCCGGGATCTAGTAATAGAGTTTGGAAAGCATAAGTTTCCAGTGAGTCTGATAATCCTATATTCCCAAGGACTGGATGTAATTTTGGGAATGGATTGGATGACCAAGTATGAAGGAGTACTAGATTGTGCTAATCGAACTGTTGCACTCACAACCCCGGAAAAGAAACGGATAAGATTCAAGTCTAACTTTGAATCGAAAGGGAGTAAGCTAAATTCCCTTAAGGGGGTTAGCATAGACAGTGTGCCAACTGTGAGTGAATATCCGGATGTGTTTACGGAGGAATTGCCGGGAATGCCACCAGATATAGATGTGTAGTTTCTTATTGACTTGCTACCAGTATCTGGACCAATAGCAAAGAGACTGTACAAGATGTCAGTTGATGAGTTGAAAGAACTCAAGAAACAACTTGGAGAACAGTTGCAGAAAGGATTTATTCAACCATGTTCTTCGTCTTGGGGAGCACCAGTTTTGTTTGTGGAAAAGAAAGATAGAAGTCAAAGGTTATGCATAGATTACCGTTCACTCAATGAGGTAACTATTAAGAACAAATACCCTTTGCCTAGAATCAATGACTTGTTTGATCAGCTAGAAGGAGCATGTGTCTTCTCAAAGATTGATCTCCGATCAGGATATTTTCAGCTTAAGATAAGAGAACAAGACATACCTAAAACAGCTTTCAGTATGAGTACACCGTGATGCCATTTGGTTTGACCAATGCACCAGCTTATTTCATGAATATGATGAACAAAGTGTTCATGGAGTTCCTTGGCAAATTTGTTGTCGTATTCATCAATGACATATTGATCGACTCCAAGAGCAAAGAAGAGCATGAAGGACATTTGAGTTTGATACTTGAGAAGCTTAGAGAGCATAAGCTGTATGCCAAATTCAGCAAGTGTGAATTTTGGTTAAATGAAGTTGGATTTCTTGGACACATTGTGTCAGGAGATGGCGTAGCAGTTGATCCTGCTAAAGTGTCAGCTGTAACTGAATGGGAATCCCCTAAGTCAGTAAAATAAGTTCGCAGTTTCCTTGGCTTGACAGGATACTACCGAAAATTTATTGAGAATTTCTCCAAGGTAGCTAAGCCAATGACAGAGTTGCTAAAGAAGGACAAGAAATTTGCTTGGTCGGAAGGATGTGAACTCAGTTTCCAAGAATTGAAGAAGAGACTAGTGACAACACCAGTCTTATGTCTGCCAGATTTAGAGAAGGATTTCCAAGTGTATTGTGATGCATCTCATCATGGATTAGGTGCAGTGTTAATGCAAGAAGGGGAAGTTGTGGCTTATGCCTCGAGACAACTCAAAACTCATGAGGTAAATTACCCTACTCATGATTTAGAGTTATCCTCTGTTGTCCATGCGCTCAAAACATGGAGACATTATCTTTTGGGAAAGCGATGTGAAGTGTTCACAGATCACAAAAGTCTGAAGTATATCTTCACCCAGAAAGAAATCAACATGAGACAAAGAAGATGGCTAGAACTCATCAAGGACTATGACTTGAGTTTGCAATACCATCCCAGTAAAGCAAATGTTGTAGCAGATGCTCTAAGCCGTAAGGTTTTTGTGAATGGCCTTACTAAGGGAGAGTTGCCAGATGATCTGTGTGCCCAATTTAGAGATCTCAGATTGGAGATTGTGCCTGAAGGACATCTCATGTCATTGGATGTTCAACCCACTTTGTTGGACAAAATCAAAGAAGCCCAAAATACAGATAAGGAAATTGAAGAGATCAAAGAAAAGATTGGCAAAGGAAAAGCCAAAGGGTTCCATGAAGACGAACATGGTGCTTTATGGTATGGAAAACGTATCTGTGTTCCACAAGATCCGGAGCTTCGGAAACTGATTTTACAAGAAGCACATAACTCACCATATTCCATTCATCCGGGTAACACCAAAATGTACATGGACATGAAGGAAAGATTTTGGTGGAAATAATCTCAAGAAGGACATCGCCAAGCATATTGCTTTGTGTGATGTATGTAGTAGAGTGAAAGCGGAACATCAGAAGCCAGCATGATTGTTACAACCACTACCTATTCCTGATTGGAAGTGGGACAAGATTGGCATGGATTTCATCACTGGACTGCCAAGGACCAGGTCAGGATATGATTCTATTTGGGTAGTAGTGGATCGCCTAACTAAAGTGGCTCATTTCATACCCGTGAAGACAACCTACACAAGTGCTAAGTTAGCCAAAATCTATATGAGTAGGATTGTATGTTTGCATGGAGTACCCAAGAGTATTGTGTCAGATAGGGGAACTCAGTTCACTTCTCATTTTTGGAGGCAATTACATGAGTCATTGGGAACGAGGTTGGAATTCAACACTGCTTTTCATCCTCAGACTGGTGGACAAATAGAAAGGACCAACCAGATTCTTGAAGATATGTTGAGAGCCTGTGCTCTAGACTATGGAGCTAGTTGGGATGAAAGTCTGCCCTACGCAGAATTCTCTTACAATAACAGCTATCAAGACATTATTGAGATGGCACCATTTGAGTTTCTCTATGAGAGAAAGTGTACCACCCCATTGCTATGGAATGGTGTGGGAGAAAGAAATTTGTTCGGACTAGAACTAATCAAAGAGGATGAAGAGAAAGTCAAGCTAGTTAAGGATAGATTGAAGATAGCACAGTCCCGACAGAAAAGCTACGCAGATCCTAAGCGTAGAGAGGTCACCTATGAAGTGGGTGATAGAGCTTATCTTAGAGTGTCACCACTTCGCGGAGTGAAGAGATTTGGAGTCAAAGGAAAATTGACCCCAAGATATGTTGGACCATTCAAGATTCTAAGTTGTAAAGGAGAAGTAGCTTATGAGATTGAATTGCCAGAGTCATTGTCTGCCGTTCACAATGTGTTTCATGTGAGTCAGCTTAAGAAATGCCATCCAGAGATGGAAGAGACTTCTTTGAAGGATACTATACCTTTGGAGGAGGTTCAGTTGGAAAGTGATCTCACTTATGAGGAAAAACCTATCAAAATTCTTGAGACTGCACAAAGAGTTACTCGGACTAAGACTATCAAATTCTGCAAAGTTCAATGGAACCATCATTCCGAAGAAGAAGCCACATGGGAAAGAGAAGATGATCTTCGGAAAGACCACCCTCACCTATTTGCTAGCCAACCCGAATCTCGAGGGCAAGATTCACCTTAATGGTTTAAATTTTTAACATCCCTAAAATCATATTTTCAAAGATTGCATATCATTCATGCATGCATATCATTTAGGGATCAATTTCAAACTCATTTCAAGAAAACAGAAGCATTTGGGTGCTTGTCATTTTATGTAAACAAGCATTGATTCAATGCCACCCTCTAGTGAGGGAATATTTGTTTTAAAACCATTGTTGTGAGTTTATAGGATTGGTAGGTTGAGTTCCAAGCTTGGACAAAATTTTCCAAACAAAGTTTGGTATTAAAACCATTTTCAAATCTCTATCAAATCATGTGCTAAGGCACTATTTATTTTGAATTTTCAAAAGGACCAAGCAAGTCTAATGAGACAACATGGTTTTATATTCAAAAGTATGCAGGTTACACTTTACAAAAATCCAGAAAGATTTGGAATTCAAATGCTTTTGAATTTGTTTGAAAAAGATTCCTGAAAATCGATTTGGAAAAAAGAAAAGGGATTAGAAATAGAACTGGGCCTGGCGCCAGCTTTTTAGCCCAACAGCCAAAACAGCCCAGCTGGGCCACTCCTCTCTTTGTCTTTCCTCACCCGCGCAGAACCCACCCCCCTCGCTGACTACTGGGCCCCGTCCACATCACCGTCGTCTTCCCCAAATCCCGCGAAGAACACGTCGCCGCTACCGTTGCTGGCGTTGATCGCGCGGCGTAATTGCCATTGATTCTACAGGCGTTTCCTGTCGAGCCCCTGCCTACTTAAACCCCTCCGCACCGCGAGTCTTTCCCCTCACTCAGCACCCCCACCCCGCTACCAGGCTGCCGGCAATTCGAGCTGCAACACCGCTGCCCGACGCACTCCGGCGACCTATTCCGGTGAACCCCGTGCTCCCCTTCACCTCTCGTTCATATGAGCTTTCCTGTCTTGCCCGTGCGCATCTTCTCACACCTTTTGTTTGCTCTATAACGCCCCAGGTCGTCGTCTCCGTCGAGCCCCGCGAACGACCGAAGCGCCGCCCGAATCCGACGAACAATCACGGTAAAACCATACCGCCCCTTGACCCCTAGTTCATACGACTGTGTTCGCCTCGCCTCTATGCATATCCTAATGCCTTTCGTTCATCTTATTGCGTCGTAGAACGTCGCCGCCGTCTCCGGCAGTGAACACCCGACGCGAAAGCAAACTCCGACGAGGATTTCCGGCCGTGCCAGTGCGCCCCTGTCCAAGCAAAGACCACGTTGAGCTTCCTCGTGACCTTGCGAGTCTGGTAAGCCACGCCACACACCTCAGCCCCTCCTGAATTCGCCGGAGCATCGCTGACAGAGCGCCGCCGCCGCGCCACCATCGCCAGCGCCGCTAGACTTTGGTCGCTCGGTCCACAGCCGTTAGATCTAGATCCAACGCATCTGATAGAATCACTTAACGAAGGGGTACGAGACAGATCTGGCCGTGCGATTTCATTTAGATCGTGCGGTCCACTCTGGTCGATCCGTGCGAAGCGGTACCGACGAATCAGAGAGCGCCGCGTGGCCAGAGTTTAAATTTAAAAACAGAAATTTGATCTATTAGTTAACCAAACTTGTAAAATTCATAACTTTTGATTCCCACTTTCAAATTTTGCAAAATTTATATCATTGGAATCAGGAGAGAAAATCCTTTCTGTTCATGCAATGTGTTTAATGTTTTTCCTATGTAAAAATGGTTGTTTATGCAGAAACATTTAGAGGCATAATTTGAGTACAGAAATTATATGAAAAATGATTTAAAGATCTAATAAAGTTTATTTGGTTTGTTTTGGACTTGTTCATGATTCAGTACTGTTTACTTGTCTTGTTTGGTGTAGAAAATCATCACATGGCATTTTGCATGCATTCATATATTTTTGTTTGTATAAATTGTGATGTGATTTTGGTGCCATTATTTTATGTGTATATTTTGGTGCTAATAGTGATTGTGGTTGTGACGATTGTTGCAACTCCCCAAATTACCAAGGCAAGTGGTGCTACATGATTTTATTCCTATATTTTTCACCTATGCACTAGAAATATTTTGTATAGGACTTGCATGAATATTTTGATAAGTATCTATATGCTATGCTTGGGAAATCCTAGTAGTTGTAGAATTGTTAGAAATTTCTCTAAGTTAATATGCTTACCTTTACCATGCTTAGCCTAGCTAGTAGTAACCAAGGGTGGTATATTCATTCTATATGAAATATTTCTAAGTCTGTTGACTTGTGTTTTTGTTAAATAAAAAAACAACTAAGTGAATGAATCACCTGGGTGGAATGGAAAGAATGGTTTGTGTTGAGTGGTTACACAAGGCCCATTTCTATGGTTTACCTTGTGTATCTCACTTGTGGAAATCCACCCAGGAACAAAGGGATTTGAGATGCCAAATGTTAAGAAGCTTCTAGTGCAGGCACATGGAATTATGGGCTCTTCCTGGATCATATGGCTTCTGAAAGGTCCTGTCTTGGTGAAAATCAAGTCTTGTGGGGAAAGTGCACAACCTCTGCAGATGCAAGAATCTAAGTACTTATCCATGTCCTTGGTATTGGACAACTTGAGCATCAAGACATGTAAGCTATCAAGAATCTCCTCATCCCAATTTCTAAGTTAAAACTTGTGGTTGAACAAGGGTGAAGGATCACCAATGTCTATTGGTGATTCCTTGGGAAAGTTTTATCAAAGAAAAACTTAGTGTTTTCAACTGATAGGTAAAACCTATTTTGAGCAAAGCAAGCCTAAGCTACCCTTAGCCAAATGCATGTAGTATCTAGATTTCTAATATTCTACTAAGGTATCACTTGCCAATACTATTCCAATGTATTGACCCACTGTGGCTGTAAATTGTGATGTTGCAGGTTATTCTGATGATGATTAGGGGTTAGGAGTCTACACTCAACATGCTTGCATGTGGCACATGAAGATGAAGACTTATTTATCTTATTATATATTTGAACTCTTGTATTAGGCCTGTGGCCATGGAGTTTGTAAAAGACTATGTTTGTCTCTGGAATGATATGTAATAATTACCTTTGTTTCTGTGTACTTCATCTTAAACTGTGGATGCTAGCATTGATCCAGGGATTAGCATTGCAATCACAGGGATTCCTTACCTTTATAAAGGGAGGGATCTTATAGACTTGATGCCGGACTTGTTCCAAAAGGCTCTTGAAGTGAGTGCAAGATGTTCATTGAAGGCACACTTGAGGTCCTCTTGAGACGACTCACTTGATGTATCATCATCGTCAACTTCAATAGCCTTGGCCTTCAATGCAAGATTCACTTTTGCCGATCCAATAGCCCTAGCATGGGCGGAATCTGCGTTCTTCTTGGCAATGGTCATGGCAATCACTTCACTCAAGACTTCTTAGGAGGTCATTAGGTGAAAGTTGGTTCTTCCCTTAATGGAGTTGAGCTTTTGTTCTTAAAATGTAAGGAGAGCCTGAATGAACTTCCTCTTCATGAACTTGTCATCAACATAGGTGGCACCAAGATCCCTCATAGTGCAACAAAGGATCTTGAGCCCCCTATACATGTCTGATATGTCCAAAACGTATCTACTTTCCTGAACACTTTTGATATTGTTTCTCCTCTAAACTTGTGTGATTTGGATACAACTAACAAGGACTGACGCTGTTTCAGCAGAATTACCTTGGTGTCTAGTTTTTGTGCAGGAAATAAACTACCAGGAAGACTCACGGAGCCAGAACACGAGACAGAGTGGAGGCCTGAGGGGCCCACACCCCCTGCCGCGCGGGTGGCACCAGGCCGCGCCTGGAGGGGTTGTGGCCGCCTCAGGCACCCCCTCGGCCTCCCTCTTCGCCTATAAGTTGCCTTCTGACCTAAAAACTCAGGGGGGTTCGACGTTTTTCCAGAAAGAGTTCCGCTGCGCCGCCACCACCAGAAACCGCGATTTGGAACCAGAAACACCGTTCTGGCACCCTGCCGGGACGGGAATTTGGAGAGGATCATCGCCATCATCATCAACAACGCCTCTACATCAACCATCCATGTTTCCCTCATCCATGAGTGAGTAATCCCCCGCTGTAGGCTATGGGGATGGTAGGGATTGGATGAGTTCTATCATGTAATCGAATAAGATTGTTAGGGCATGGTGCCTAGTATCTCCATTAGTGCTATTTGACTTTGTTGCAACTTGTTGTGCTTAATGATTGTCACTAGGGCCCGAGTGCCATGATCTTAGATCTGAACTTATTATTGATTCATGATGATAGTATTGTTCGTGATCTTATCTGCAAGTTATGTACACATAACATTGTCCGGATCCAAAGGCCCCGAAGTGACAGAAATTGGGACAACCGTAGGGGATGGCTGTGATGTGAGGATCACATGTGTTCATGGAGTTTTAATGCTTTGCTCCGGTGCTCTATTAAAAGGAGTGCCTTAATTTCCAGTAGTTCCCTTGAGGCCCCGCTGCAACGGGCTGGCATGAAAAAATATGTTGTGCAAGTTATCATTGCGAGCACGTATGACTATATATGGAGCACATGCCTATGATTGTTTAGTACTTGGATGCTTTATATTATTTATCTACAATTTCCCTAGATATTGAAGTTACATGTTTAGTGTCGTCCATGCAACTCCCGTTCATCCATCCCTATGCCTACTGCACTCATATCCCACTGTTTGCTACTACTATTACTATTGCTCTTGTTTTACTGCTGTTGCTACTACAAAACTGTTGCTACTGATACACTTCTGTGAGCAAGACTATTTCTAGGTGCAGCTGAATTGACAACTCAGTTGTTAAGGCTTGCAAGTATTCTTTGGCTCCCCTTGTGTCGAATCAATAAATTGGGTAATACTACCCTCGAAGACTATTGCGATCCCCTATACTTGTGGGTCATCAAGACTATTTTCTGGCACCGTTGCGGGGGAGCATAGCTTTATTTGTAAGTTCACTTGGATCTATTATTGTTCACTGCTACTCCTTTCATCATGGGGAAGTCTCGTGATGGAAATTTTCCTATTTTACCATCCACTACAAGAAGAGGTACAGTCCTAAACACCTCTGCTACTCTTGATTCACCGTTTGTTATAAGTAAGCTTGTTACAACACCACCACATACACATGCTACACACACTACTACTACTGCTGAATCTGAAACTGCTTCTGATACTCATGATGTTACTTATACTGTGCTTGATGCGAGTGGTTTATTAGGTCCTTTCCTAGATGCTACTATTGCTAGTACTATTTTGGGAAACACTAAAACTCCTGGTGAATACACTATTACACCTGTTAGCTCACCTGAGTCTAGAGAGAGATATGATATTAGTGATGGTTACATTGAAATGACTGATGATTTTATTGAAGAGTACCAAAACACACATGGTGCTAGTGCTATTAGGAGTCTCCTTGAGAGACGTACCATTATTCCTAAACTTTCTTCCGATCCTAAGTTTGCCACTTCTCCCATAGATATTAAAGATGAAGATTATGATTTCTCTCTTGATTTATCCTATTTAGATATTGTTGAGAAAGAACCTTTTTGTGGGACTGAAAATGAGAGTGTTGTGGCAGATATGAATGAGCTTTCCACCATGAGTGTCTTATTCTCTGATGATTTTAAGATGCGCAAGTACTTTGTTACTAAGATCTTCCATTTTTCACTATAAGGAGAAGCTAAAGCTTGGTTTAATAGATTACCTCCTGGATCCATTGATAGCCCTGATTGCTTGATTGCTTCTTTCTTTCAGAAATATTTTCCTCCCAGTGCTAGACATGCTGCTTTTCAGAAACTTTTTGATTTTAAATAGGGAAAAGAAGAGAAATTGCCTGAGTCATGGACAAGGTTTTGTGCATCGATTCATGCACATCCTGGATGTCCATTACCTAAAAATGAGCTTCTTGATATTTATTATAATGGACTAACTAATAATTCTAGGACATACTTAGATAGTTTTGCTGACCGTGCTTTCAGGAAAAGAACTCCTACAGATATTGAAGAATTAATGGCTAAAATAAGTAAGAATTATGATGATTGGACTTCAACTAAGCTAAATACACCTGAGGTGATTACTCCTGAACCAGTTGTGCCTGAACCAACTCCAACACCAACACCAAATAAGAGGGGAATGATTGCATTAAATGATGAAGTGATGAAGGAAGCAAATAAATGTCTTAAGAAGAAAGGTATTAGAGCTGAAGATGTGAAGAATCTACCTCCTATAGAAGAATTATGTAAGCCAATTCCCCACTCATCTACTATTGAGGTACAACAAAATCTTTTCCAAGGCATCTCTCAATCAAAGATTGAAGATTTCAATAACCCTTCTTCAAACCACAAGTTTTTATCTTAGAAATTTGAATGATGAGATCCTTGATTGCTTCCATGTTTTGATGCTCAAATTGTCCTTTACCAGGGACATGGCTAAGTACTTAGATTTTACACTCTGCAGAGGTTGTGCACTTTCCCCACAAGACTTGGTTTCCCAAGACAAGATCTTTCAGAAGCCTTCCCTTAGACCAAAATGGACGCGTTCCAACCTATCAAACTCTACCACCCACTGTCCATATGGCTAAGTTCTTGCAACCTATATGATCATGGCAGATCCCATATTGCCAAGTGGTTGCACTTGAAGCTTCTCAACATTTGACATCTCAAATCTCTTTGTTCCTGGGTGGCCATCCACAAGTGAGATACACAAGGTCAACCATAGACATGGGCCTTGTGAACCACTCAACCAAAATCCACCAAGCAAGTCCCATTCCACCCAAGTGATTCATTAACTTAGTTGTTTTATTAAACAAAACACAAGTCCTCAAACTTAGAATATTTTCCATAGTGTGAATATATATTCCACCCATGTTTTCTATTAGCTAGGCTAAGCTTGATACTAATAGGAATCTTAACTTAGGAAGATTTCCACTAAGGTTTCATCTACTAGGTTTTTCTATAGCAAGGTTTATACTTAGCGAAATTCCATGCAAGTTTTACTTAGCAAAATCACTAATGCCTAGTGAAATTAATGGGACAAAAAGTATGAAGCATCACTTGCCTTTTTGGTAGAGGGTATAGGTTCACTCCTTGTCCTTGCAACAATCACACTCTTCAAGTCACTACAATTCAATCAAACAAGGCACAAACTCAATCTACCAATCAAGCAAAACAACACATAAAATCATAGGACCAAGATAATGCATGCAATCATGCCAAACTTTGTTTTATTTGGAAAAGTGGTTCCTAATGGGTCATAGACATTTGAAAACACCTAATGGTCATTTTTCAAAGTGGCAAAGTCATTTGCAAAAGGTTTCACTTCAAAAACCATTTTCAAAACAAAGTATCATTTTATGTGGTGTAGAAATATTTTACTTAGGCATTAATCTCCAAGGTTCACCAAATATGTTTTCAAACCCTAAAACTTGGTGTTTGGGGTCATATAGTTTGAAACAAAACATTTTCCAAAGGTTTTCTTCCAAAACCATTTTTAATAAATAAACCACATTTCTATTTGACTAGAAATGGTTTTAAATCAAAGAATCATTATTTTGTTTCACCAAATACAATTTTGAAACCAAAAAGTGTTTCCTATGGCCAGTAGGTTCAAAGCAATCCAATTGCAAAAGATTTTAACCCCAAATTCATTTTTAAACAATTTTCACATCCTTAACAAGCATACAAATGTTTCTGCAAAAACAACCATTTTTCCTGAAGCTTTTTACTAAGCAAAAGGCATGGTTGGATAGGGCTTGTTCCACTGATTCCAATGATACCAAATTTGCAATTTTTGGACGTGTGGATCAAAAGTTACAATGGTTTGAAAATCACAATCTAATCTGATTTCAAAAATCAGTTCTAACCAAAGTCTGGCCACGCGTCGCGTCGTCATTCGCTGGTACCGGTTCGGCCGGATCGCGTAGTTGCAGCCATTGGATCTAATCAGATCGTGCGGCACAGGATGCGTACCCCTTCGCGGTTAAGTGATCTAATCTTGCTCGCCCGATCTAGATCCTATGGCGCTGGTCTGCTTGACCAAATGTGAGCGGCGCCGACGGTGGCTAGCGGCGGCGCACGGCTAGGCGGTGGCGCTACGGCGGTTTCAGGAAGCAAAGAGGTGAGGGGAAGTGCTCACCGAGGTCACAAGGGAGTGGTGATGCTCGACATGTGGTTGGCTTGACAAGGGGCGCTCGGGTACTGCAGCAATTGCTCGCCGGAGTGGAGAAAGACGTTAGGTGGCTCTGGTTGCTGTCGAGGGCGACGCTGCAGGTCACAAGGGGGCAAACCGAGAGTAGGGTTAGATGCGCATGGTCTAGGCGAGTGAGGGAGCATGAACGAGGAGGCGCGGGGCAGTCTGGTTTACCTGGGAGTCGTCGTCGCAGTTGAAGACAGATGGCGGCGCTTAGATCTTGGTCGGAGTCGACGATCAGGGACGCCCGTGGTCAAACGAGGGGCACGGACAGATGCGTCAGGAGGTGGGGAATCTCCTAGTGTGCTCAGGGAGGCACGGGGCGGTGTTGAGTCGTCGGAATCGGCACCGGACCTCGTCAGAGCAGAGGGTGGTGTTGAGTGAAATTCGGCAGCCTGAGGGCGTGTCGAGGTGGGGCGACAGAGGGAAAGGGAGGAGAAGACGCTGGCGTTTTAACGTGCATGGTCAAGGCGAGTAATGGTGGCCATGTTAAGACGAATTAGTGCCGCGGAATCACTGCAGGAAACAGCGACGGGGAAGGGAGAAGAAGTCGCGCGGGTGAGGAGGGTGAACAGGAAGGTGGGGTCAGCTGGTCAGTGAGAACAGAAGTGAGGGGAAGGGTCCACCAGTCAGTCTCCTTGCGGGTCTGGAAGTGAGTGGAAAACGTTTCATTGTGGGAGAGGGGAGCTGGGCTGTTTGATGGGCTTGTGGGCTTGGACGGCTGGGCTAGGTCCAAATCCATTTTTTTTCCTTCAAATGCCTTTTTCCTTTTTCTGTTTCTAATTGTGTTTTGAAATTCAAACAAACAAACAACACTCAAATCCATTCAAACTTTCACCATACTTTGTAACTTTGAACTTGGTTCTGTACAGTAGCATAAACCAAATTTCCAAAACAAAATAATAATTTTAATAATAGGGTCCATTATTAATTAAATAAACAGACCAATGTTATTAAGTCAAATGGGTCTTGTTTTATTTAAAACCTCTTTTGAAATATAAATATCAAAACCAAATCAGTAGGTTTTATTTGGGAATGGAAAACTTGTTTTAAAATAAAATAATATTTTATTTTAGGGTCCAATAACAATTAAATGAATAGACCTTATTCATTTAACTCAAATAGGATTTGTTTTATTAAAATATTTCTTTTGAAATCTAAAATAAAACCAAAACACTTCAGTAGGTTTTATTTGAAAATATAAAATACTTGGAAAACTTATTTAAAATAAATAAATAAGTTTTAGTGTTTATTTAAAATAGGAAAAGCCTTTACTTAAAATAAAATTGGATATTAAATCCTTATTATTTTATTTAAATAAACTTTTACTATTTTTATTCAAAACAAAATGTTTTTATTTCAAAGGCTTGGCCAAGGTTTAATTTTGCTCTATAAAATAATCTTTATTTATAAATACACCTTTTCTTTTGATAACCAAAACCTTTTATTAAAAGATCCAAAATAGTATTTTAAATATTTTTAAGTTTATTGTTTATTTATCTTTTTTAATCCCTTTAGGATTTTATTTGATCTAAATAGGTTTTGAAAGTTTCAAATTGGATTCAAAAGTTTCTTCTCACCCTGAAAATCAAAAAAGTTTTATTTTATTCATTTATTTTTCACATTACAAGATTTGGAAAATCTTGGGATGTGACAGGCTACCACCCTTAAAATAAATCTCGTCCCGAGATTTGGGGAGGCTAGGGTTACAAATAGGCTCAAAACAACTAGGGTACTACCACCCTTAAAAGTTTTCCATCTAAATTACATCTTGGCTTGCTTGGGATCCTGGGGAAACTTCACTGGGCAACCTTCTGCATAGTGTCCTTTGTTTCCACACTTGACTCATGGGCCAAGGTTGAGATCCTTCATAGACTTGTTTAACTTGTTCTTCATCTTTTTTGGACATTTGTTTACATAGTGGCCTAGTTCCTTGCATTTGAAACACATTACTTGGCTGATATCTTTCTTTTCCTTTGGTATCATTGCCTCTTGTTTGTTTCCTTGGTTCTTCTTCTTTTCTAGACATTCATTGGCATAGTGTCCCATCTCTTTGCAATTGTAACATAGTACTTGAGTAATATCCTCTTTGTTAGGGTTGGGGCATTTCTTCTTCTTCTTCTTCTTCTTCTTCTTCTTCTTCTTTTTGGGTCTCTCCAAAGCTAGGAGTTCTTCTAGTTCATGTTCTTCATAGGTGGGAGATCTTTCTCTCTTCTTGGGGCATTGATCTTCATGTTCCTTGGATGCATGATCCTTGTATCCCCAAGTATTGCAAGCCTTGGTTCCTTCTAAAATAACATCCTTGTCATCCTTGTTGTCATTAGCTCTTTGGGAAAAGTTTTATCTCATGTTGATCATTTGAGTAACTAATCCTTGCAACAATTGGGATTGAAGTTTTAAAATCCTCTGTATGGCTGGGTCTAGTCCATTATTGTTGGCTAAAAGCTGAGTTGTCTCTTGGCTCAACTGGTTTTGAGTTTCTATAAGTTCTCTCATGTTGTCTTCTTGGTTGTTATTGTTGTCATCAACCTTGATGTTGGAGTTTCTTGGAGTAGTCATCTGTTTGGGTTGAATGAGGATTAGAATAGGCAAAATATTTCTAAGGGAATAATTCTATTCACACACATCACTATTCACACAAGCAATGTGCAAGCAATCACAAACAAACATTCCACTCAAACAACAAGTTTCAAGCATATTTTTAGGCAACCAAAATATTTTTGTTACACCACATAAGTTGGTGTGTTTGACTTTAACTAAAATATGGTGGTCCATCTATATGGTTCACTTGTGATCTTTCCTTCCTTCTTGATTCTTCTTACTTGGGATCATGGTTTCCTTGAGAAAACTCTTGGTTGTAATACTTCAAATGATGTAGGCTCCTTCTAACTTTTGCATTTCCTTAGTCTCCACATCTTGAGCAAGATTTCCTTGTCTCAATTGTAGTCCTTAGTGATATCCAAGTTGGAGGTCCTTGGTGAACATGCTGAAGATGTCGAAGTCATTAGAGTTGAAGAAGTTGAAGTCAGTAGAGTTGAAGATGTCCTTTGCACATGGTGTAGTCTTTGGCCATGGGGTAGGTTTTCCATCAAGTTGAAATAGAAGAGATGTAGAGTTGAAACCAAAATGGTTGAGGAAAGAGTTTACAAGTGTTTTTGTAAATAAGTTTTTGGAACAAGTACAACTACTATTTTCTAAGGATTTTCATATCATAACTTTATAACCAGGAATAACATAATTTTATTACATCTTACATAGCTCATTTGGCTATTACATTACATTGCAGCGGAATAACTATAGTCATGGGGTCCTTCATCTTCAAAGTGCCACAAGCAGACATGTTGGTTGTAGACTTTGTAATCCTAATCAATCAATCTTCACTAAAAACAATCAAACCTGCAACATAACAAGTTACAGCCACAAGGGTCAATACATTTGAATTGTATTGGCAAGTGATACTATGGTAGTATAGTGGAGTCTATCATCTATATGCATTTGGCTAAGTGGAGTCGAGGCTTGCATTGCTCAAAATATATTTTTCCTTATCATTTGAAAATACTAAGTTTTTGTTTTGACAAAATCTTTTCCAAGGCATCTCTCAATCAAAGATTGAAGATTTCAATAACCCTTGTTCAAACCACAAGATTTTAACTTAGAAATTTGCATGATGAGATTCTTGATTGCTTCCATGTCTTGATGCTCAAATTGTCCTTTACCAGGGACATGGCTAAGTACTTAGATTTTACACTCTGCAGAGGTGGTGCACTTTCCCCACAAGACTTGGTTTCCCAAGACAAGATCTTTCAGAAGCCTTCCCTTAGACCAAAATGGACGCGCTCCAACCTATCAAACACTACCACCAACTTTCCATATGGCTAAGTTCTTGCAACCTATATGATCTAGGCAGAGCCCATAATGCCAAGTGGTTGCACTTGAAGCTTCTCAACATTTGACATCTCAAATCTCTTTGTTCCTGGGTGGCCATCCACAAGTGAGATACACAAGGTCAACCATAGACATGGGCCTTGTGAACCACTCAACCAAAATCCACCAAGCAAGTCCCATTCCACTCATGTGATTCATTAACTTAGTTGTTTTATTAAACAAAACACAAGTCCTCAGACTTAGAATATTTTCCATAGTGTGAATATATATTCCACCCATGTTTTCTATTAGCTAGGCTAAGCTTTATACTAATAGGAATCTTAACTTAGGAAGATTTCCACTAAGGTTTCATCTACTAGGTTTTTCTATAGCAAGGTTTATACTTAGCAAAATTCCATGCAAGTTTTACTTAGCAAAATCACTAATGCCTAGTGAAATTAATGGGACAAAAAGTATGAAGCATCACTTGCCTTTTTGGTAGATTCGTATAGGTTCACTCCTTGTCCTTGCAACAATCACACTCTTCAAGTCACTACAATCCAATCAAGCAAGGTACAAACTCAATCTACCAATCAAGCAAAACAACACATAAAATGTCAAAGTCAAAGTAATGCATGCAAGCATGCCAAGCTTTGTTTTGTTTGAAAAAGTGGTTCCTAATGGGTCATGAACATTTGAAAACACCTAATGGTCATTTTGTAAAGTGGAAAAGTCATTTGCAAGAAGTCTCACTTCCTAAACCATTTTCAAAACAAAGTATCATTTTATGTGGTGAAGAAATATTTTTACTAAGGCATTAATCTCCAAGGTTTACCAAATATGTTTTCAAACCATAAAACTTGGTGTTTGGGGTCAGAGAGTTTAAAACAAAACATTTTCCAAAGGTTTTCTTCCAAAATCATTTTTACTAAATAAACCACATTTCTATTTGACTAGAAATGGTTTTAAGTCAAATAATCATTCTTTTCCTTCACCAAATACATTTTTGAAACCACAAAGTGTTTCCTATGGTCAGTAGGTTCAAATAAATCCAATTTCAAAAGATTTTATCCCCAAATTCATTTTTAAACAATTTTTACATCCTTAACAAGCATACAAATGTTTCTGCAAAAACAACCATTTTTTTCAGAAGCTTTTTACTAAACAAAAGGCATGATTGGCTAGGGCTTGTATTGCTGATTCCATTGGTATAAAATTTGTAATTTTTGGACGTGTCGATCAAAAGTTACAGTGGTTTCAAAATGGCATTTAAATCTGATTTCAAAATCTGTTTTAAACAGAAACTGGCCACGCGTCGCGCCGTGATTGGTCGGTACCGCTTCGTGCGGATCGATCGTTGTGGAGCGTCAGATAAAAGTGGGATCGCACGGCACAGATCGCATACCCCTTCGGTTTTAAGTGGTCCTATCTAAGCCTCAGGATCAAGATCCAACGGTCCTAATCTAATGACCTAGAACGGGCAGCGCTGGACTCTAACGCGCGGCGGCGGCGGCTTGACAGTGGCGTCGCCGGTGTTGCAGTAAGCGAGAAGGAGGGAGAGGGTGCTCACCTGGTTCGCTGATCGATGCTGATGCTCAACGTGCTCTCGGGGAAGGGGGCGCACGAGGGTAGTGATAATTTCTCGCCGGAGTTCCTTCTGGCGACGGCGTGCTCTGGTGCTGTCGGAGATGATCCTACAAGGTGCGACAGGACGCGAAACAGGGGGCATTAGAAGCGCGAAGGAACGCTGGGTGTAGTGGTGTCCTCTAGAGAAAAGGGGGAGGACGGGGCTTACGGGGAGGGTCATCGGAGCTGATGTGGTTGGGCGGTGGCGCTCAGTCGAGGACGTTGCCGAGCTTGCAGGACACTCGCGGCCGAGCTAAGGCCACAGAGAGATGCACCACGGTCTGGGGAGGATGTGAGCTTGGTCGGTGAAGCAGGGGGCGATGCGGTGCTGCCGGAATTTGGCGAGAACCTCGTCGGAGACGGCGGCGGTGCAGAAGAAATTTGGAACAGCCTGGTGGCTCTCGAGGCGTGGTGTTTGGGGGGAATCGAAGAGGAGTAAGAGGGGGTTTATCACGCGTGATCACTGCGAGTAATTGTGGCCGTATTAAGACGAATTAAGCCTGAGGAATCAACGGCAGGAGGGGGGAAGAACGAGTCGCTGCGGGTGAGGACGATGAACAGGAGGGGTGGGTCCTGGCTGTCTGTGAGAGAGGGAGCGCGAGTGTGGGGTCCACTTGTCATCGTCTGCGTGGGTCAGTGAGCGAGTGTGAAGCGTTTTCTGCGGGTGGGAGAGAGTGGGCTGTTTGCTGGGCTTAGTGGGCTTGGCCGGTTGGGCTGGCTGTCCACTTCTATTTTTTTCTTTCCTGAATCTTTTTATTTTTCCAAATGAATTTCTGTTTTGAAATTTTAAACAACAAATCATTCAACAATTCAAACAATCACTAAACTTTGTATTGTGTTAGTTCTGTTTTAACCACACAAAACCAAAGTCCACTAATAAAATAATATTTTTATTTTAGAGTCCATTTATAATTAAATAAAATGGACACTAGTTAATAAATTAAATGGGTTTAATTTATTTAAAAACTCTATTTGAAATCCAAATGTTTTCAAAACCAAATCAGTAGGTTTTATTTGAGAATATAAAATACTTGGAAAACTTATTTAAAATAATTTAATAAGTTTTGATGTTTTAATTAAAATGGTAAAACCTTTTATTTATATAAAATTGGATATTAAATCCTTATTATTTTATTTAAATAAACATTTACTATTTTTAATCAAAACAAAACATTTTATTTCAAAAGCTTGGCCAAGTTTTAATTTGGCTTTATAAAATAATCTTTATTTATAAATCTACCTTTTCTTTTGAAAACCAAATCCTTTTATTAAAAGATCAAAATAATAATTTTAAATATTTTGAAGTTTATTGTTTATTTAACTTTATAAATCTCTTTAGGATTTATTTAATCGAAATGGGTTTGAAGGTTTCCAATTGGATTCACAAAGTTTCTCCTCACCCTGAAAATCAAACAAAGTTTTATTTTATTCATTTATTTTTCACATTACAAGATTTGGAAAATCTTGGGATGTGACAGGCTACCACCCTTAAAATAAATCTCGTCCCGAGATTTGGGGAGGCTAGGGTTACAAATAGGCTCAAAACAACTAGAGTACTACCACCCTTAAAAGTTTTCCATCTAAATTACATCTTGGCTTGCTTGGGATCCTGGGGAATCTTCTCTGGGCAACCTTCTGCATAGTGTCCTTTGTTTCCACACTTGACTCATGGGCCAAGGTTGAGATCCTTCATAGACTTGTTTAACTTGTTCTTCATCTTTTCTGGACAATTATTTACATAGTGGCCTAGTTCCTTGCATTTGAAACACATTACTTGGCTGATATCTTTCTTTTCCTTTGGTATCATTGCCTCTTGTTTGTTCCCTTGGTTCTTCTTCTTTTCTGGACATTTATTGGCATAGTGTCCCATCTCTTTGCAATTGTAACATTGTACTTGAGTAATATCCTCTTTGTTAGGGTTGGGGCATTTCTTCTTCTTCTTTTTTTGGGTCTCTCCAAAGCTAGGAGTTCTTCTAGTTCATGTTCTTCATAGGTGGGAGATCTTTCTCTCTTCTTGGGGCATTGATCTTCATGTTCCTTGGATGCATGATCCTTGTATCCCCAAGTATTGCAAGCCTTTGTTCCTTCTAAAATAACATCCTTGTCATCCTTGTTGTCATTAGCTCTTTGGGAAAAGTTTTCTCTAATGTTGATCATTTGAGTAACTAATCCTTGCAACATTTGGGATTGAAGTTTCAAAATCCTTTGTATGGCTGGGTCTAGTCCATTGTTGTTGGCTAAAAGCTGAGTTGTCTCTTGGCTCAACTGGTTTTGGGTTGCTATAAGTTCTCTCATGTTGTCCTCTTGGTTGGTGTTGGTGTCATCAACCTTGATGTTGGAGTCTCTTGGAGAAGTCATCTATTTGGGTTGAATTGGGATTAGAATAGGCAAAAGATTTTCTAAGGAAATAATTCTAAACACACACATCACCATTCACTCAAGCAATGTGAAAGCAATCTCAAACAAACATTCCACTCAAACAACAAGTTTCAAGCATATTTTTAGGCAATCAAAAATATTTTTGTTACACCACATAAGTTGGTGTGTTTATCTTAACTAAAATATGGTGGTCCATCTATATGGTTCACTTGTGATCTTTCCATCTTTCTTGGTTAATTCTTCTTGCATGAGATCATGGTTTCCTTGGGAAAAACTCTTGGTCACATAAACTTCAAAGTTGATGATGGCTCCTTCTTATTTTGCATTCCCTTAGTCTCCAAATCTTGAGCAAGATTTCCTTGTTTCACTTGTAGTCCTTAGTGGTATTCAAGTTGGAAGTCCTTGGTGAACATGCTGAAGATGTTGAAGTCATTAGAGTTGAAGAAGTTGAAGTCATTAGAGTTGAAACTGTTGAAGAAGTCCTTTGCAGATGGTGTAGTCTTTGGTCATGGGTAGGTTTTTCCATCAAGTTTGAAATAGATGAGATGTAGAGTTGAAACCAAAATGGTTGAGAAAGAGTTTACAAGTGTTTTTGTAAATAAGTTTTTAGAACAAATACACTCCTATTTTTCTAAGGGCTTTTGTCCAATCCTAGGGTTTACAAATCCTACAGGCAACACAATGCTCTGATACCATCTGTAGAGGGAGTGTCCAAACCTTTACACAATATAAGGTGGTATCCCCTGTGTTTACAATGCTAGTCCCTGGATCAATAGCTAGCATCCACAGTTTAGATGTAATATCAAGAAACAAAGGTCATATCATAACTTTATAACCAGGAATAACATAATTTTATTACATCTTACATAGCTCATTTGGCTATTACATTACATTGCAGCGGAATAATTATAGTCATGGGGTCCTTCATCTTCAAAGTGCCACAGGCAGACATGTTGGTTGTATACTTTGTAATCCTAATCAATCAATCTTCACTAAAAACAATCAAACCTGCAACATAACAAGTTACAGCCACAAGGGTCAATACATTTGAATTGTATTGGCAAGTGATACTATGGTAGTATAGTGGAGTCTATCATCTATATGCATTTGTCTAAGTGGAGTGGAGGCTTGCATTGCTCAAAATATATTTTTCCTTATCATTTGAAAATACTAAGTTTTTGTTTTGACAAAATCTTTTCCAAGGCATCTCTCAATCAAAGATTGAAGATTTCAATAACCCTTGTTCAAACCACAAGATTTTAACTTAGAAATTTGCATGATGAGATTCTTGATTGCTTCCATGTCTTGATGCTCAAATTGTCCTTTACCAGGGACATGGCTAAGTACTTAGATTTTACACTCTGCAGAGGTGGTGCACTTTCCCCACAAGACTTGGTTTCCCAAGACAAGATATTTCAGAAGCCTTCCCTTAGACCAAAATGGACGCGCTCCAACCTATCAAACACTACCACCAACTGTCCATATGGCTAAGTTCTTGCAACCTATATGATCTAGGCAGAGCCCATAATGCCAAGTGGTTGCACTTGAAGCTTCTCAACATTTGACATCTCAAATCTCTTTGTTCCTGGGTGGCTATCCACAAGTGAGATACACAAGGTCATCCATAAACATGGGCCTTGTGAACCACTCAACCAAAATCCACCAAGCAAGTCCCATTCCACCCAGGTGATTCATTAACTTAGTTGTTTTATTAAACAAAACACAAGTCCTTAGACTTAGGAATTTTTCCATAGTGTGAATATATTTCCACCCTTGTTTTCTATTAGCTAAGCTAAGCATGATAGTAGTAGGTATCTTGACTTAGGAATTTCTACTAAGGTTTCAACTACTAGGATTTCTTATAGCAAGGTTTATACTTAGCAAAATTCATGCAAGTTTTACTTAGAGAAAATCACTAATGCATAGTGAAAGTAATGGGACAAAGTATGAAGCATCACTTGCCTTTTTGGTAGAGGGTATAGGTTCACTCCTTGTCCTTGCAACAATCACACTCTTCAAGTCACTACAATCCAATCAAGCAAGGTACAAACTCAATCTCCCAATCAAGCAAAACAACACATAAAATGACAAAGTCAAAGTAATGCATGCAAGCATGCCAAGCTTTGTTTTGTTTCAAAAAGTGGTTCCTAATGGGTCATGAACATTTGAAAACACCTAATGGTCATTTTGTAAAGTGGCAAAGTCATTTGCAAGAAGTCTCGCTTCCTAAACCATTTTCAAAACAAAGTATCATTTTATGTGGTGAAGAAATATTTTTACTAAGGCATTAATCTCCAAGGTTCACCAAATATGTTTTCAAACCATAAAACTTGGTGTTTGGGGTCAGAGAGTTTAAAACAAAATATTTTCCAAAGGTTTTCTTCCAAAATCATTTTTACTAAATAAACCACATTTCTATTTGACTAGAAATGGTTTTAAGTCAAAGAATCATTCTTTTCCTTCACCAAATACATTTTTGAAACCACAAAGTGTTTCCTATGGTCAGTAGGTTCAAATAAATCCAATTTCAAAAGATTTTATCCCCAAATTCATTTTTAAACAATTTTTACATCCTTAACAAGCATACAAATGTTTCTGCAAAAACAACCATTTTTTCTAGAAGCTTTTTACTAAACAAAAGGCATGATTGGCTAGGGCTTGTCTTGCTGATTCCATTGGTATAAAATTTGTAATTTTGGACGTGTGGATCAAAAGTTACAGTGGTTTAAAAATGGCATTTAAATCTGATTTCAAAATCTGTTTTAAACAGAAACTGGCCACGCGTCGCGCCGTGATTGGTCAGTACCGCTTCGTGCAGATCGATCGCTGTGGAGCGTCAGATCAAAGTGGGATCGCACGGCACAGATCGCATACCCCTTCGGTTTTAAGTGGTCCTATCTAAGCCTCAGGATCAAGATCCAACGGTCCTAATCTAGTGACCTAGAACGGGCGGCGCTGGACTCTGACGCGGTGGCGGCGGCTTGACAGTGGCGTCGCCGGTGTTGCAGGAAGCGAGAAGGAGGGAGAGGGTGCTCACCTGGTTCGCTGATCGATGCTGATGCTCAACGTGCTCTCGGGGAAGCAGGGGGCGCACGAGGGTAGCGATAATTTCTCGCCGGTGTTCCTTCTGGCGACGGCGTGCTCTGGTGCTGTCGGAGATGATCCTACAAGGTGCGACAAGATGCGAAATAGGGGGCATTAGAAGCACGAAGGAACGCTGGGTGTAGTGGTGTCTTCTAGAGAAAAGGGGGAGGACGGGGCTTACGGGGAGGGTCACCGGAGCTGATGTGGTTGGGCGGTGGCGCTCAGTCGATGGACGTTGCCGAGCTTGCAGGACACTCGCGGTCGAGCTGAGGCCACAGAGAGATGCGCCACGGTCTGGGGAGGATGTGAGCTTGGTCGGTGAGGCAGGGGGCGATGCGGTGCTGCCGGAATTTGCCGAGAACCTCGTCGGAGACGGCGGCGGTGCAGAAGAAATTTGGAACAGCCTGGTGGCTCTCGAGGCGTGGTGTTTGGGGGGAATGGAAGAGGAGTAAGAGGGGGTTTATCACGCGTGATCACTGCAAGTAATTGTGGCCGTATTAAGACGAATTAAGCCTGAGGAATCAACGACAGGAGGGGGGAAGAACGAGTCGCTGCGGGTGAGGACGATGAACAGGAGGGGTGGGTCCTGGCTGTCTGTGAGAGAGGGAGCGCGAGGGTGGGGTCCACTTGTCATCGTCTGCGTGGGTCAGTGAGCGAGTGTGAAGCGTTTTCTGCGGGTGGGAGAGAGTGGGCTGTTTACTGGGCTTAGTGGGCTTGGCCGGTTGGGCTGGCTGTCCACTTCTATTTTTTTCTTTCCTGGATCTTTTTCTTTTTCCAAATCAATTTCTGTTTTGAAATTTTAAACAACAAATCATTCAACAATTCAAACAATTCAAACAATCACTAAACTTTGTATTGTGTTAGTTCTGTTTTAACCACACAAAACCAAAGTCCACTAATAAAATAATATTTTTATTTTAGAGTCCATTTATAATTAAATAAAATGGACACTAGTTAATAAATTAAATGGGTTTTAATTTATTTAAAAACTCTATTTGAAATCCAAATGTTTTCAAAACCAAATCAGTAGGTTTTATTTGAGAATATAAAATACTTGGAAAACTTATTTAAAATAATTTAATAAGTTTTGATGTTTTAATTAAAATGGTAAAACCTTTTATTTAAATAAAATTGGATATTAAATCCTTATTATTTTATTTAAATAAACCTTTACTATTTTTAATCAAAACAAAACATTTTATTTCAAAATCTTGGCCAAGTTTTAATTTGGCTTTATAAAATAATCTTTATTTATAAATCTACCTTTTCTTTTGAAAACCAAATCCTTTTATTAAAAGATCAAAATAATAATTTTAAATATTTTGAAGTTTATTGTTTATTTAACTTTATAAATCTCTTTAGTATTTATTTAATCCAAATTGGTTTGAAGGTTTCCAATTGGATTCAAAAAGTTTCTCCTCACCCTGAAAATCAAATAAAGTTTTATTTTATTCATTTATTTTTCACATTACAAGATTTGGAAAATCTTGGGATGTGACATACACTCGCTCCACTTTAACGAAGGTGATATTCCTTATGGTAAACCTCCTGATCAATGCTTAGAGGAACTTGATACTTCTATCGTTAAGCAAGGTAACTTTAATAAACAAGTTCAGAATCATTTATTGAAAAACTCTAGAGCTATTAATGTCGTGGTATTGCCGACGAGTACGCCATGGAGGGGTCCTCACAGTGCGTGTTTAGAGACGTGGGGTAAGGCGGACGGTTGACGGGTACGAGGTAACACAGCTTACCCAGGTTCAGATCCCACAACGGCGGTGGAATCCTACTCCTGCTATAAATCACTATAAGGGCAATACGCCGAGTTACAGAGATAGGTTCGCTGTGCGAGGTTGTCTGAAGTTGTGCCCTAAAGGCCCCCATAGGCCCGTAGTCGCCAGGTCCTAAGGTTACAGGGAAAAGTCCTAGCCGGACAGGTTACAGAGTCCTACACCGTCTATTACTAGTCTTGTGTATCTTGCACTCCAAGGCTCCGGGTATGCTGGTGACTCCACCATAGCCTTCCTTTATCCGGCATGGGCCTCCCTTCTGGATCCACCTAACTTGGCCGCCAGCAGGCCATAGGCCATGCTACCGACTATGGGCCACCCGGGTTAGTCAGATAAGAGACATGCTATAAGGATACCCATATAGCATATCCCAAACAGTAGCCCCCGGAGAACTCCGAGATCTTGCGCCGTCTTGCCTCTTCACGTTGAATGCTCCATCTAGATGGATGTCGGCAAATCGTCAAGCAATATCTTGTAGTCCTCCCAAAGAACCCTGCAAGGTTTTCTCCGTCTTCGAATTGTAAGTCAGAGAAATGCTGAATCTTCCATCGTATTCTTCCGTAGTCGGATTAAATCCGTCCATGCCGGAATCTTCGATGCGACGGCTCATCTACCCGTGTCAGCTAGGACGACGTAGTCTTAGGTTAGCGACGCCTCGTAACTCACACATGCAGAGAACGCAATCATATCCGATTTTCCTGCGCGAGCGATACGAACTGTTGGCGGCGACGGTTGGAGACGTGGTGAAATTACCATGCACGTTCACGAACACGTCGTCTAGGCGGCAACCGTCCGATCAGCTGCACGAACCTTGGCGCAGAGCATGATAAATAGTAATCGTGGGACACTTGCCACTTTTTACCTCATTCTCTCGCGTCATCGTCTTCTTCCTCCAGCCGCACGCCTCCTCGAGCTCTCCGCGAGAAACCTCGAAAACCCTAGCCTCCCTCTGCGTCAGTCGCATCCTTCCAGCACCCCATGGCTAGCAGCAGCTCCTGCCCATCGATGGCGGTGTCGAGCGAAGCCACGGTGAAGCCGGCGAGCTCCGTCGTCGTGCCCCCAGAGGGCCTGGTCATCCCCGCATCGGTGGTGATTGAAACCACCGGCGGCGACCATAATCTAGCGGCGCTAGAGCCTCTGGAAGAAGATCCAGACTTGCACAAGGGCGACTGGCGCGGCTCGGACATCATCGACCGCGACATCCAAGAGATGGTCGCCGAAGGCTACCTCCACGTGATGGAGGGGCTCGCCTGGCGGGCGGCGCCGGCTGGCGAGGTGACACCTTCTCCCCAAGTCGGAGAAAAGGTGTACCTTAAGGCCCAGCTGGCACGCGGCGTTTCTTTGCCCATCTCCCACTTCTTTCTCTCCGTCTTGAACCACTACAAGGTACAACCCCATAATCTCTCCCCCAATAGCATCTTAGTGCTTAGCAACTTCGTGGCACTTTGTGAGGGTTGCCTAGGGATTAGGCCTAGGTTAGACTTGTTCGTGTACTTCTTCACCGTCAAACGTGAAGCCGGACACAGTAGGGAGGAGCTTAGGAACTGCGGCACCATAAGCTTCAAGATTCGTTCTGGCCGGCGGTTCCCCGACATCATTCGCCACGAGTCCTGCAAGAACTGGCAGCGAACGTACTTCTATGGCCCCGACATTCCTTTGGTGGGCAGAGAAGTAACGTACCCGGACTTCGCGGATGGAGCCGCCGCTGAAGTTTCCACATGGAGATCCCATGCCTCCCTTCCCTCCGACCTCGACGCTTCTCGCGCAATAAGGCGGATCGAATGGTTCGTAGAGACGGGTTTGAACGGCTTGGACCTGGCCATGTGCTGGTTCATCAGGCGAATCCAGCCTCTGCAGCACCGTGCGAAGTTCATGCACGAGTATACCAGTGATCGAAGGGATACCCTCCAGATCTCCGTGGATAACTTCTCGAGCGACTCCGTCTGAAGGACATCGTCAAGGTGAAGGATAAGAAGCGTGGCTTCACCATCACCTGCGACATGTACGTAGACGACAAGTGCCCAAAGGTAGATATATATTTTCCGTGTACGGCATATACTCAAATTTCTCCGTCTTGCCATTACCATTTCATATAACACGGTGATTTCTAACTTAACAGCTTAGAGATCTAGATGAGCACAACCTGGCTGCCCAAATCTACGATCCAAAGATGAAGGAAGTCACGGTCATGTCCGACGACGATGCCCCGTTGGCGCGAAAGCGGAAGAGCTCCACCTCTAATGCTGCCGAAGGAGGCGAGAAGAAGAAGACGGAGGGTGGAGCCTCCAAGAAGACTACCGCCGCCCTGGAGGCGGAAAAGAGAAAAGCCACCGAGATTTTTGCCAGAGCACCCCCCTAGTGTAAGCTTATCTTTCTCCGACATTGTCTTATTTATCTGTCTTGTTCCTGTACTTATGCACTTTGCACGTTTCAGGAAGAAAGCCACAACCAGCCTCAAGAAGACCTCCAAGACTTTGGGGGCTTCTAGAAATATCAAAGATATGCTGCATCGCGACTCCTCCCCCGCCATCGCCCCTGCTACTCCTGCCGTCAAGCCTTCCTCTGCCCCGACAAGCTCCCAAGCTCAGGAGGCACCAGGCCCTTCCGCCATGGAAGTGGACACTGGCGCTTCTACCGAACTTGCTGTTGTCGGCGAGCAGGCAACGCAGGAGAGCGCTGCTCTTCAATTGGCTGAAGCTCCGGCTAAGGATGCCATCGGTAGCGGCAAGGCGGCAGTGGGAGCTGGTACCTCTGCCGAAGGCGACGCCCCTACTCCCCAGAAACCCTTTGAGTTCCCGAAGATAGTTTACCCGACACTCCTGCCGAGTAACACATCCTGGAGGAGTGCCGTCATCTCCGACGTGCGGTATTGAGGAGCTGCTCCGGCAAGCAGATATCTTGTGGGGAAATAGCATTTCCTTTGGCAAGCTGCTGGCCGAGAGTGCTACAAACCTCAAGATTATTACACTTGTAAGTTTTACTTTGCCTTTTGCATTTCATTATGAGTATCCCACTATAGCCCCCGAGGATGTAGAGGGAAAACCATAGGTTTTGCATCTATATGCTCTAAGAGTGACTAAGTTAGAAAGAGCTCTCACTGTAGCCCCCAAGCATTTAGATGGAAGAAATTATTCCGACTAGATGCTTTTAAGAGTAGCATACGCAGTGTTTATATTTTTCAATACTGTAGCCCCCAAGCCTCTAGTTGTAACTGAATTAGTTCCGACTAGATGCTTAAAGAAAAGCTAAGCATTTTCCAAGTTAAAACTTTATACTGTAGCCTCCAAGCTTCTAATCGAGAACTGGAGTAGCTCCGACTAGATGCTTTTAAAGAAAAGCTAAGCATATTGCTAAGTTGAAAACCTTTCGCTGTAGCCCCCGAGCGCCTAGATGGAAAATTTCCGACTAGGTGCTCCAAGCAGACTAAACAACAGTTTTAACTTTTTCCTTTGTTTCACAGAGCGAGAATGCTCGGCGGGGCATGGCCAACGACAAGTACCAGAAGATGCGCGCAGATCTAGAATCCGAAAAGGGTAAAACTACCATCTTGAAGGAACAGATCATCAAAAACACGAGTCTGTTTTCTTTTTTGCGCATTCCGTCTTGGTTTTATGCCTTCCTTCTTCGAGTACTCACTGTGTGTTTTGTTTTCTCCGACTTACAGAGCATGTCGCCAAGGCCAAGGATATTGTCGAGCAGTCCAAGCACATTTAGCAGCTGGACAGTGAGAACAAAATCCTTAAGAAGGAGAGGGAAGAGATTCTGAAGATGCACGAGGATTCCATGAAGGCCCTGCAAGATTCCGCCTCCACGGAGATCCATCGCTTGAAGGAGGAGCTTGCGATCTTAAAAGATCAGAAGCAAGCTGCTGATGAGAAAAACCATCGCCACAGCGAGGCGTTTAAGCTCCTCCAACAAGAGAAGGAATCCTTGGCGGACACCGTCTGGCAGGCTAAGGCCAGCATCTTCAGTAAGTGTGCTCCGCCTTGTATTTCTGTAGTCTGGATACTTAGAGTTTTTTGAACTCATGCGTTCCTTGTCGGAATTTACAGCGCCTATGGGTTTAACCCGCTCGCCTCCTTCGGACAAGGAATGCATGGTTCTTGCCGGCAACTTCATAAACACCGCCATCACCCAAGCCAAGGAGATTGCTAAGCCCCTTCAGATATATATCAAGGCATCGGACTCCGTGACGAAGTACTCGGAGATTCTGCGCTGAGCCCCCGAGCATGTTACAAGATGGAAAGCTTCATGTGCACGGGCTGGCGCGAGGATGGAGCTCTCAATGGTGAAGGCACACTACGAAGATGCCGATATCGATACGGTGACCTCTGGTATCCCCGACGTTGATGATGACGGCAAAGAGATTGATCACGAAGCCATCTTGTCATCACTCGCGGGTTATGACACCAGAGTCGCCAAGTTGGTGGACATCGACGTCTTCGTGCCCATGAACACCATCGACAACGTCAACCAAGATTCCTCCAAGTCTCATCATAGCGCTGATGTTGAGGGTGATTCTCCGGCTGGGGACGATGCTGCTTCCAAGTCTCCTGCGACCAAAGAGTAAAAAACACTATGTAATATTTGTTTTGCCTTTGGTGTGTGCGTAGAAAAAACTTTGATGATGTAACTTAAGGCGGAAAACAATGGTTGTTATTTCCTGCTACTTAAGAACTTAGTTCCCAGCATGTGTATATTTTTAAGCAAGTGCTGGCTTATCCATTACTTTGGTTCTTATGCTTGACTTTTCGTGAGTCGGAAGATTCGTTGTCGGAACCATGCGCTTAGGTGATGATGCCCAATGGCACCGTCAATAACCTGAGCACAAAATCGCCGACAATAAGTGCCAAAAGTCACTACTCCAGAATCCACATAAAAACGATAAAGAACGTGTAGACCAGAAAACTTAAGATAACGCCCGTAGGCGGAATTTTCATAAGTGCAAACGCAAAGCTTGTGCATAAAGGTTTTATATGATCCAAAAATGAACACTAAAGGAGGTAAAAGACTCAGAAATATGAGTGAACCAAAGAGCTTTATTTCATTGATCATATAAGAGATACACAATTAGATAAAAATGCTAAGTGTAAAAAGGACGTAGCTGTGCTATGTTCCATGGGCGGTCAAGCTCCGGGTAGTCATCATCCGGGTCACGTCGCTTACACTTATGATCCTCGTTGGGTGTATCCTTTAGTTCATGATTGTCAACAAGGTAGTAAGACCCATTGAGCAGCGCCTTGCTTATGATGAACGGTCCTTCCCATGGTGGGGATAATTTGTGTGACTTTTTATGCTTAAGTCAGAGCACCAAATCCCCCTCTTTAAATGAGCGATGCCGAACGCGGCGACTATGGTAGCTGCGTAGCTTCTGCTGGTAGATGGCGGATCTTTGGCATGCCAAAACACGCTCCTCCTCGAGAAGGTCCACATCCAGGCGTCTGGATTCTTCAGCGTCATCTTCGTCGTAGGCGGCAAACTCTTGGTGCATCGGGGAGGATGTCGGAAGACAGGATAGCTTCTGCTCCATATACCACGAAGTAAGGAGTGTAGCCGGTAGACCTGTTGGGTGCAGTTCGTAAAATCCACAGCATAGATGGCAATTCTTCCGCCCAGGCTCCAGCTGCTCTATGTAGCGGTGCCTCAAGACGTGGCTTGATTCCCTGCAGAATTAATCCATTGGCTCGCTCAACCTGACCGTTGGATTGTGGGTGTTCCACAGATGCAAGGTCAAGTCAGATGCCTTTCTCCCAGCAATATGCCTCCACTTCTCCGAGTGATAAATTGCTGCCATTGTCGGTGATAATGCTATGTGGGAGACCAAATCTCACCACTAGATCCCAGACAAACCTGAGGGCAGTTGCCCCATCAAGCTTTCTAATGGGTTTAGCTTCTATCCATTTGGTGAATTTATCAACTGCTACGAGAAGATGTGTAAATCCACAAGGTGCCGTCTGTAACGGTCCCACCATGTCTAGCCCCCAGACTGCAAACGGCCAACTTATTGGTATTGTTCGCAGTTCTTCAGCAGGAACATGTGGTTGTCGGGCATAATACTGGCATCCCATGCATGTCTAAACCAGCTTGTCGGCGTCCGCCTTCGCGGTCAGCCAGTAGAATCCTTGCCGGAAGGCTTTCGCGACCAACGATAGAGGAGCGGCGTGATGCCCGCAATCTCTGAGATGGATTTCGCGTAGGATTTCCATACCTTCTAGCTGGGAAACACACTTTAGGTATACACCAGTAGTGCTCCTTTTGTAGAGTTGCCCATTGATTATGGTATAACCCTTTGCTCGTCGTACTATTTGCCGTCTTTCGACTTCGTCGTCGGGCAAAGTTCCGTGTTCGAGGTATTCCATGAACGGTTTTGTCCAAGTCAGAGGGACCTTAGTCACCATGTTGACGAAAGAGTCAGCTCTATCCGGATTGTCGATGTCGGCTCCCTTCACGGATGGTGTGCGCAGGTGCTCGAGGAAAACTCCTGGCGGAATTCGCTTGCGCCCTGATCCTAGCTTAGACAGCAGATCAGCCGCCTTGTTTTGTTCCCTAGGAACATACTTAACTTCGTAGCCCAATAAGCTCTTGGCTATCTCGTCCACTTCGTCTCGATATGCCGCCATCATAGGGTTCCGCACATTCCAGGTGCCAGCCACCTGCTGGGCAACCAAGTCGGAATCTCCACAGCAAACTATGCGCTTGATGCCAATATCCTTGGCTACACGTAGTCCGTGAATGAGTGCTTCATACTCCGCCATGTTGTTTGTAGCCTCGAAGTGGATCTGCAGAACATAGTGTAGCTTGTCTCCTGTTGGTGACTATAGCAATACACCAACCCCCGAGCCGTTGAGCAACTTTGATCCATCAAAGTGCATCACCCAGTACTCTGGTTCTGGCAACGGAGTAGCATCTGGCATCTGCGTCCAATCTGCAATAAAATCCGCCAAGGCTTGTGACTTGATAGCGTCGCGTCTCTTGTAGGTGATCTCGAAGGCGGCAAGTTCAATGCCCCACTTTGCGACCCTTCCTGTAGCGTCGCTGTTATTGATAATGTCGGACAGTGGAGTCTTGCTCACCACTGTGATTGGGTGCTCCTAGAAGTAATGTATCAGCTTCCGAGAAGCGAGGAATACTCCATAAGCTATCTTTTGGTAGTGCGGGTAACGCTGCTTGGAATCTGTCAAGACCTCTCTTACGTAGTAAACTGGTCGTTGATCTCCGTGCTCATAGCCTGGTTCCTTCCGCTCTACGACGACGACGATTCTGATAACCCGGTTGGTTGCCGCCATGTAAATTAACAGGGGCTCACCAGGCTCGGGTGCTGCAAGGATGGGCGCTGAGGAAAGAATCTCCTTGAGCTGCTTCAATGATGCATCTGCTTCATCCGTCCACGTGAATTTGTCCGCCTTCTTCAGCAACTTGTACAGCGGCAGGGCCTTCTCTCCAAGTCGGCTGATGAACCGACTAACTCCTGCAACACAACCTATTAGTCGTTGAATGTCCTTTAGGCATGTAGGACGGTTTATGTTTAAGATGGCGTTGATTTTCTCCGGGTTGACCTCGATTCCACACTGGGAAACGATGAAGCCCAACAATTTGCCGGCTGGAACCCCGAAGACGCACTTCTTAGGGTTAAGCATCATGTTGTATTTTCGGAGATTATCGAAGGTTTCTTTTAAGTCGGAGATTAAGTCATTTGACTTTTTAGACATCACCGCGATATCGTCCACGTAGGCGTGAACGTTCCGACCAATTTGGTCGTGAAGGCAATGTTGCATTGTTCGCTGGTAGGTAGCACCTGTGTTTTTTAGCCCAAAGGACATCGTGACATAGCAAAACGTGCCGTATGGGGTAGTGAATGAAGTGGCCAATTGGTCCGACTTCCTCATCTTGATCTGGTGGTATCCTGAGTATGCATCGAGAAAACACAAAAGTTCCGAGCCAGCCGTCGAGTCAATGACTTGGTCAATGCGAGGCAAAACAAACGGATCTTCGGGACATGCTTTGTTCAAGCCGGTGTAATCAACACACATTCTTAATTCATTGGTTCCCTTTTTGGGGACAAGTACAGGATTGGCCCCCCATTGGGTGTGAAGGACTTCTCGGATAAATCTAGCCTTAAGTAACCTAGCTATCTCTTTGCCAATGGCGCGTCTCTTCTCATCTCCAAAGCGTCGTAGAGGTTGTTTCACTGGTTTGGATTTTGGATCAATGTTTAAGCTATGCTCGGCAAGTTCCCTAGGTACACCTTTCATGTCGGCGGGTTGCCAGGCAAAGATGTCCCTGTTCTCACGGAGGAACTCGATGAGCGCGCTTTCCTATTTGGGATCCAGGTTCGTCCCAATGGCGGTGACCTTGGAGGCATCGCCTACCACAAGTTCCACCGGCTTGGTCTCAATAGCGGACTTGAACGCAGGAGCGGAGTCGGATATTTGTTTCTTCGACGCGGGCATCTCTGAGTCATCGACCTTGCTCTGGATCTCTTTGAATTCTTCGCTGTAGAGGACAGCTTCTGCAACGGCTGCTTCATTGATCTCGCAGTCCCTTGCCTTGGTAAAGCTTCCGGATACGGTGATGATGCCGTTTGGTCCGGGTATCTTGAGTTTGTTGTAGACGAAGCATGGCTTGGCCATGAACGTGTGGAATATGTCGCGGCCGAATATGACGTGGTACATGCTCTTGAAGGGGACCACCTCGAAGGTCATGTACTCCTGGCGGTATTTATTAACATCGCCGAAGGCTACCTAAAGTGTAATGCACCCAAGGGACCTTGCCTCCCGACCAGGAACTACGCCGTGCAAGACGGTGTTGGTCCGCCTTAGGTTTGCCTCCGTCAAGTTCATCTTCTGCAATGTATCCAGGTACATGATGTTGATGTTGCTTCCACTATCCACCATACACTTGGTGAACTCCACGCCATCAATCAAGGGGTTGATCACCATTGCATACTGGTTCTCCGTAGGTATAAGGTCTGGGTGGTCCGTCCTGTCCCAAGTTATTGGAACCTCCGACCAGCGCAGGTACTGAGGGACTGGGGGAGAGTAGCCATCAGGATCCTCAGAGAGGTCTTCTGTTGTCAGACGGTGGGGGTGCCAAGGAAAGTGTGATAGACTAGGGCCTTCTTCACGAAGGGGTTCTTGCCCTTGTCGTCGCTTTTAGCGGCGTGCTTGGGGTCAACGTCTTCGTCCATGTCACTTGAATCCTTGGACTCCTCCTCCTTCTTCTTCCCCTTTCCCTTGCCGCGCTGTCTGTTCTTCCGACTTCGCTTGTAGCCGGACTCCGGGTCTTCCTTGAGGTCGTTCACGAACTTGCAGTGTCGATTGGTATGGGTGGCTTTGCCGTTGACGTCGAGGTGTACGAGGCATGACATATCACGGTACTCCTTGTAGGTTTGGGGAACGCGGAGCGGCGCCGAGGTGGTTTCACTTCCTCGTTGCTGCCCACGACCGGCTCCCCTTCCTCGACCATGCTGTCCGCCTTCTCCTCATCCTGCAAAAGTCATGGCGACCATCTCGGTAGATTGCTTTTCTTCTGGAGAGGTCTTCCGCTTTGTACTGTTGTTCCTCCGAGCTTGAGTTGGAACGGCCGTTGCTGGCAAGGAGCCATGAGAATCGTTGTTGGCAGCTGCGAACTCACTAGCCAACTGAATCATCTGGTTCAAGTCGAGCTGGTGATTGTCCTGCAAGCGCTTCAGCTTATGTCGGAGCAACGTGCCCCTTTCCAACACATCGATGAAGGCGGCCATGGAGGTTTGAGCGTGCACTCCTGCGCAGGAATTCTTCATATCCACCCAGCGGGAGAGGTAGGCGCGAGATGTCTCGTCTTTCTCTTGCACGCACCGCTGTAGATCGCCCATAGTGCAGGGACGCTTGTATGTACCCTAAAAGTTCTTGGTGAACGGTTCTTGCATGTCCAACCAGTTGTAGATATATTTCTCCGGCAAGTCGTCAATCCACTGACGGGCCGTACCCGCCAACATTAATGGGAGGTACTTGACGGCGACGTTGGGGTTGCCTCCGACAATCTCCACTGCGTTGCCGTAGTCCTGCAACCACGTGGCTGGCTTGGCGGTACCGTCATAGGGCTTTATGGTCTTGTCAATCCGCAAACCTTTGGGGTAAGTTGCGGACCATATTGCAGGTCAAAAGCAACGTGGTCCCAGGTATGGTCCTTCCCGGGCCTCGTGGATCTTGTCGATCCGCGAACTGCATCGTGTGGCTCCGGGTTCTTCTTCTTCTTGTCAACAGGGGATGGGCTGCGTGAACGACACGGGCCTCCTCCGCCATGTTGACTGCTTGGTGGTGACAGAGGCGGAGGTGGCGGTGGGTTAGCCTTATTGCTATTACCCTCCTACGACGCCTCGCGTTTGTCACGGTTGCTTGTTAGACGCGGAGGGTCATGGCACGACCTGCTCTTATGTCCTTCGTTGCGCTTTCCGTCATGACGGCTCTGCTCCGCGTTGTCGCGGATGAGGATGCCACACTGCTTTGGTGGGGGCATATCCGTACGATGGTGAGCATTGTAATCTTCGCGATGTTGGGGAGACCGGGGCGGTGGTGATGGGCGACGAGGTCGGGCCTTTTCTCCATGGTCGGATATTGGGATGGCATCCTTTCTGTTGCGTGCATCCATGCGTCTTCGTTCTGAGGAACCCGTCTGGGACCCGACATCAAGAGGAGACCCGTCCCTTGGCGGTTTGTACTGGCTAGACTGGCAGAGCGCTGGGTTAGACTCAAGCCTGTGGGAGGTGGCCTTTTCCTGCTGCTTCACCGCATTGGCCACTAGGTCGTAGACCTGTTCCACTGCCTCAGGCGATCTATCCTGCTCCAGGAGGGTCTTGGCGAAGGTGAGGTTAAGGAGTGGGGTGGGCATCAGCACTGTCAATGTATGGCTTGGCTTGTGCCGGCTTCGAGGGAGCCCATCCTAGGTTGCGTCGTACACCAGGATCGTTGATGACGCGAGCCGGAGCTTTCTTAGCCTTCTGCTGCTGTAGCAGAGTCTTGTACTCGGCCTCCATTGCTCTATCTTTCTCGATGGACTTCTGCGCGTTGACCAGATCTCGATCTAGCTTAGCGCCTTGCTCCGTGATGGCTTGTGCTTCCTCCAGCAGCTGCTGGCGTTTCTCATCAAGCTGGGTCACGTTCCGGATATGAGCAATGGTTAGTGGATCAACGAGGAGGTTGCCGTACATCACTCTATCAGCTGGAGTAACTTGGGCTGCTGCAGACGTAGATGATGGAGGCGGCAAGTTTGCGGTGTTGTTGTTACTCGGTCCGGTGCCGAGTTCCTGCGGCTACTGCACTGGGTTGGGCGGAGGAGGCATGTCTTTTGCGCGATCATCATCAGATGCAATAAGTGGCCCCTTCCCCTTTTCTAGTGCCGTAGGCGGAGCTTGTCTGGGCTGATGTTCATCCATTGCCGTCCCAATGGTGACGAATACCCCTCGGGACGCGACAATGTTGTTGGCCTGCTCGTCGCGCGAGTACTCCTCCTCCATATCCTGCATAACGGAGTCTAGCTCTTTTGGACTGAAGTCTATCTCCTCTGAATCTGCACTGAAATCAGCATAAAGCGCGTCGATGACAGAGTCGGAGGGTGCCAGGACTTCCTCGATGACGGGCGGTGGAGGTGCAATGGGCTCGACGATGACTAGAGGTGGTGGTGCTACTGCGACGATGGCGGACGGAGGCGGTGGTGGCGGAGGCTGAATCAGAGGGGCTCCGTCAATGAGCGCAAGCGCTGTCTAAGCTGCCGCTTCGGCCTCCGCATAGTTATTGACGGTGCTCACCATCTCTTCGAGGGTGAGGCGTCCTGTTGCCTGATGTCGTCTTAAAGAATGTCGGAGAAGCGTGCCATGGTCCAGTCCTTCCATGAAGTGATACAGAGCGTTATCATCGGGGTAGTGGGCTAGGTCAGCTTGTATGCGGAGCCACCTGGCCAGGTAATCGCGGGGGTTTTCGCCCTCTCTCTGAACGCAGCGCGCTAGATCGAAGATGGTAACCACGCCGATGAACTTGGATCTCTGCTGTCCAGACGGACGAACTAAGCCGGCGGATTTGCAGTGATCTTCCACCTTTATATCCTGCACAGGGGCGGTTTGGGTGGGCCTTGAATTTTTTCGATCTTTGTCGGCAAGCTCCGAAGAGAGATCCGACATCGATCCTTCCGCGAATGTATCCTGCCCGTAGGCGGTCCGTGCGGGTCTTGATGCTCCTCCGACTCCCAGGGAACTAGTGCCCGAGTCGGTTTCGTTGATGAAGAGGTGGATGTCTCCGATAGGAACGATCGAACACCACGTAGGGTTCGTCTTTGCCAGGATCCAGAACTCGTCGGGAGGGACGATCAGAACGTTGCCGGAAAAGAGAACACGGCCAATGGATACGGTTTCGCCGATTCCCGCGAAGATCTTGGTCCTCGCCCGCTGAAGAGCATGAAGCGCCTCCTGCCCCACGGTGGGCGCCAACTGTCATGGTACTGCCGACGAGTACGCCATGGAGGGGTCCTCACAGTGCGTGTTTAGAGATGTGGGGTAAGGCGGACGTTTGACGGGTACGAGGTAACACAGCTTACCCAGGTTCAGATCCCACAACGGCGGTGGAATCCTACTCCTGCTATAAATCACTATAAGGGCAATACGCCGAGTTACAGAGATAGGTTCGCTGTGCGAGGTTGTCTGAAGTTGTGCCCTAAAGGCCCCCATAGGCCCGACTTATATAGTCGCCAGGTCCTAAGGTTACAGGGAAAAGTCCTAGCCGGACAGGTTACAGAGTCCTACACCGTCTATTACTAGTCTTGTGTATCTTGCACTCCAAGGCTCCGGGTACGCTGGTGACTCCACCGTAGCCTTCCTTTATACGGCATGGGCCTCCCTTCTGGATCCACCTAACTGGGCCGCCCAGCAAGCCATAGGCCATGCTACCGACTATGGGCCACCCGGGTTAGTCGGATAAGAGACATGCTATAAGGATACCCATATAGCATATCCCCAACAATTAATGAGTTGAAAGATATTTTGGAAAGAACTGATAATGATGTTAAAATGCTTTGTAAACACTTTCAAATGGTTCAAACCCAAATTGATCAACTTGCTAAGGTACAAAAGGATATTCTAGTTAATTCTTCAGGAGATAAACATGCTTATGGAATTAGAACTAGGGGTGGTGCAACCACTCAAGATCCTTTATATCCTGAAGGACACCCTAAAAGAATTGAGCAGGATTCTCAACAAGGTGAAAACAGCGGTAGTCCTCATAAGAGAAAGAAAAATAAACACAAAATAGTTGAGGCACCGCCTGAACCTGCTGTAGATCCTAATAGTATATCTGTCTCTGATGCTGAAACTGAAAGTGGTGATAAAAATGATGCTCCTGATAAGGAGGAAGTTGAGTAAGAACCTGAGAAGCACACTAAGAACACTAGATACACTAAGGAAGACTTGATTGCTAATAAACATGGTAGTGAAAGAGAACATTGGGTGAAGAAACCTATGCCTTTTCCTAATAAGAAACACAAGTTAAAGGAGGAAGAACACTATAACAAGTTTTGGGTCATGAAAGAGATTCATGATAGAAACCGAGCTGGATGGGCTAACTTTCACGCTGACGAACATGCCGAAAGGATGGACGAACGGGAGAAGGAGCAGGAGAAAGATCTAGAAAAAAAGGAGAGAGCTCGGAATAGGAGATACCTAATCTTATCGGTGGCTCATTACAACGTGTCCTTAGCTCATTACCACACCAAAACTTATCGGTGGCTAACCGCACCTCAAACCTTATTTTCTCATTACCTATCGCCAAGACAGTGTGTGTCCGAGATTTAGCCATATTTTTATCCATGTACTTCATAATCTTTTCACAAAAGCGTGTGTTTGGATTGTTCAAGAAATGCATCTGAGCACACTATCGTCTGTCTCTGAAATATGTAAATGTACCGTGTTACCTATGAGGACAAAGTTATATGCCTCAGCTAGGTTTGTAGTCATGACACCATACCTAGCTCTATGTGTGTCGTGTAGCAAAGACCATCTCTCCAAAGGCTCGTGCTCTATCCATTGTTGGAAGTTTTTAATTTGTCTGCTGATCCTTCTCCTACTACTAGGCAGATCAAATCCTGGAAAGTCACAAAGCCCTACAAGGTCTTCCTCCACAGCCATAGCTCCAGTAGCTTCATGTGCAGCTAATGCTGCTTGATGTGCAGCTACAGCTGCAGTTTGTGTAGCTTTCCTTGCCCTGACATGTTTCTGAGTGAAGTCATCGAGCTTTGCACGTATGTAATGATACTTATATTCATCGTTCTGCTTGCATAGTTTTTAATAGATTCATCAGGTTCTTATTCATGAACTGTGATAAGAAATTAGCTCTGAATGGCGCATGCACCAACGGCTCTGCATGTTGAGATAGGTTGTTTGTTCTTCAGGCCCCAGCTGCTTGACCGCATTGAGTATACCTGCATGCCTATCGTGAATGATGCACACATTGGACTTATCTTTCACAAATGCTATTTTGATATGCCTAAAGAACCATATCCAATGTTCAGTGTTTTCACTCTCCATGAAAGCAAATGTGAGTGGGACAATTTGATTGTTGTCATCTTTACCAATGGAGGTAAGTATTTAACCTCTATACTTTCTAGTGAGAAAAGTGTCATCTACACAAATAACTAGTCGGCAATGAGTGAAAGCTTGGATGCATACAGCAAAAGAGAAGAACACTCGATGAAGCACCTTCACGGATGAATCCTCTGGTATCCCATAATATTGGATGTAAACATAGGTGCCTGGGTTCCTATCCTGTACTGTCTGGAGTTGTCGGACTACAGAGTAGTACGAGTCTTTGAACGAACCAAACATGTCCTCAAGTGCACTTTGCTTTGCCGTCCAAGACTTGCCATAAGGAATGTCATACTTAAAACTGGCCTTGCTTTTTTCATTATAGTCTTCACTTCCATCGCTTGCACTCCACTATCTCCGTTTAAAGAAACCGAGCTAGAAGCATAGAGGAAAGGTTACGGTGATCTTTAAGGAGAGATGGAATCTCACATGTGTGTATCACTAAGATGCTCACCAACTAATTTCTGTCGTACTTAGGGATATATGCATGCACCCTAGCTGAACAATTTATATCCACGCATTCCATTGTCAAGTATTTCTTAGAGGACACTATTGTACTAAAAACCCTCTGTGTGGACAATGCCCAAGCAATGACTGCATCTTGCAAATGTTTCTTGCCTGGATATCTGGCACCCTGGGCAATTTTATTCTTGTGATATTCCCACGCAAAATTATGACCGTCGTTAATAGTCATTTTGGAAGAGATGTGTTGATCCCATGAAGCAGGAATCGGATGGGGTTCATTGCATAAAAAACAAAAAATTCCTACCGTTGCAACTGCCAAGATCGAATCAAGGCGATACTATGTAACGGTTTCAGATGGACTCACATTCGAAGACCATTAGCGGGATAATGTTCCTACAAACAAACATGGTTGATATATATGTACACGACCGTCCTCAAGGACGTGCAAACTATCAACATAAAAATAGGGAAGCGCCTCGATAATCGGTCACATGTACGGTGTGCCGACGACTTCCGTCTCTTGCTCCAGCCAGGTAGCAGAAGTAGTGGATTCCCGGGAACTCCAATAGCACTGTGCCATGTAAAGGTGGTAGAGGGGAAGATCTCGAGAAGGCTTCTCCTAAGCACCATTTCTTATGGCAAAGGACAAGGCTAGCAAGGGGAGAAGATGTCATTCAAAGGGCATATGAGAGGAGAGGGAGAGTGCGTGGATAGGGGGAGGTCTCCACCTCCTTTTATAGGGGAGAGGGGGCAAGCCCCTCCCTTGGCCGGTGCCAAGGAGGTGCACCCTCCCCTCCTCTCATTCATGTGGGTGGACACTCTACTCATAAATAATCATTCTCCACTCATCCCTCATTAAATTCCCACTCAAGAAATCAAAGGTCTTTCCATTAAAGCACTTTAATTCTCTTGTTTTAATGCAACTCAATTTAGTAAACACTTCATTTAAAGAGTAATTGCTTTAATGAAAACTTTATTTAATGAACACATTAACATTTTATTCCCTTGCTTTCTTTCGATACCCGAAACCATTTCGGCAGATTCGACAGAACAAATTCCTACGATGTCTAATATCTTCTCATGCGTTCCCTATCCACTCAATTGCGTCAACTACCCTTAAGCGTGTATCCCTACAGGTTCGAGAACTATGTGTACATGATCATGACTTTCTCCGATCAATAATCATTAGCGGGACCTGGAGATCCATAATGACTCCCACTAGCTCCACAAAAATCCAATGATCGTTTGAACCTTTTTCTCTGCAATCAAATTCCTTTTGTCTCACGATATTTTACTTGTCTGGGATTCGATCATTTGGTATCATCCATACCTTGTTCAATCTCGTTACCGACAAGTACTCTTTTTCTCGTTCGCGTGATATAACATTCTAGTGATCAAATCACTTACTTGCAAGCTATGTCAATATGGCATCACCGATAGGGCCCTAAGTATATCTCTATGTCATCTAGATGAAAAATGCCACTCTTGATCCACAAGCCTCAACTAACACTTTTCAAGTACCTGACGACACGTTTATAATAACCATGGTACGGTGTGATGTTTGCTGGAATCAAAATACTTTTCTGGTGGAAGTGATTGACGTGATCTCATGGTCTAAGGATACTGAGTTACTACGAATGTGATAGCAATATAAACTTGAGGACTTGATCGTATTTCTAAATCTTCTACGGGTGATTATTCATCATATCATTCTCCAATGATATGACCCTATTATTAACTACATCCAATGTTCATGATTAGTAAACTTTTGATCATCTGTTAATCAACAAGCTAGTACTAAGAGAGGAATTACTAGAAATCTTTTTTGTTTATAAATCACACATGTATTAATATTCATATTAACACAATTATAACATGAAAAATAAACATGTATTATAAATCTGAAATAACATAATAACCACTTTATTATTGCCTCTCGGGCATATTCCTTTGAGAATCAGCATGTCTTCTCCATTGCCTTCTCCATCAGAATCATCCGAATCCTCAGAATCACCATTTTCATCATCCATGTAATCCTCCTCTTCCATCAAGTCCTGTATGTGTGCACCTTCCTCGTCTACATCCGCCTCTCCACTATCGTCTGCTCCACCTCCAGTCTGACTGCTCTGCCCTAGTTCATAACCACCACTTCCCCATCCTATCTGACCGCTCTGCTCTGATTCATAACCACCACCTCGAGCATTGGACATAGAGTGCATTCGGTATCTAGATTCAGCACTATGGCTAGGATCTTGTCCACCATCGCCTCCAGACAGATCGATCTCCTTCAAGACAGGAAGCACTAGTGAGACAGTGTGTACGTGCCTGTCCTCACAACCTTTTGTAAAACCAGTTGAAAGGGCATTTATGCCTTTCATATTGTTTTGATGTTTGTTGACAACACTTGGATAGGTTTAATGCATTACTGAATGTTTCAGGAAATATCAGGTTCATTATTGGTAGTTTATACACATGGAAAAGGGCTTGACAGGAACAAAAACAGGGGCAAAAATCAGTATATGGCCGGACTGTCCGGCTAATGTGCGCAGGACTGTCCGCCCCATCCGGAGTTTCCGGCCCAAAGCCACCAGAGTGTCCGGCCGTGGAAATTCGCCAGATTTTCTCCCCAAGTGTGGACACTCAGAGAGGCCCCTCGGACACTACCCGGACACTGGCCGGACTCTGTACGGAAACTTGGCCAGGCCCGAGTGTCCGGTTGACACTCACCGGAATGTCCGGCTGGACCGGACTATCTGACTCATACAGGCCGGACTGTCCGGGTTAAGTGGCTCCATCGGCTCTAATTTCTGGGGCCCTATAAAAGGACCCCTTCTTCTACCTTGGAACCTGCTTGTCCAGTTCAAGAACAGCAGCACATTTTGAGCCACCAAATCCACAAGATCTCTTCACTCACCCATCCAAAGTCCTTGATCTTTGGAGAATCGAAGGAGGAGGCCTTGATCTATAGCTTCACCAAGAGAGATCTTCATTTCCCCCTCATTCATTTGAGGGCCCCTTGCTCTAGTGTTTCGTTGGAAACCCTAGCTTTGATTTGGTTGTTTGACAACTTTCTTGTATTCGCGAGCCTCCAATTAGGTTGTGGATGTGTGCCCCGAACTTGTTGTAAAGTTGCCGGCTTCCACCTCGAAGGTTGCCGATATAGTGGAAGAGGTGAATCGAACCCCTTGGGGTGAGGTTCATCGGAGAACAAGGGAGACCTCTCGTGGCGTTGGTGGTTTGAAACCACCCCCTCTCCAAACATAGACGTACTTCCCCTCAAAAGGAAGGAACTATGGGAAACAAATCCTTGTGTCTCCGCGTCCACCACTTTGGTTACTTCTATCCTTTACCGCACTTTACTTACTTGTTCTTGCTTAGTGTTGTGCTAGCTAGTGCTTGTTTGACATATAGGTAAATTCACCTTAGTTGCATAATCTAGAGAATTTACCTTTCTTGTCAAACCCTAATTTGAAAAAGAAGAAAATTTGAAGTAGCACCTATTCACCCCCTCTAGGTGCCCATACGATCCTTTCAATTTGTATCAGAGCCTCGGATCTTTATTCCGTCTTTACCGCCTAAGAGTATATGGGTAGCCACGATGGGGAAGATGATGGTGGGCCTATCACCTCGGTGACCATGGAGGATCTCAATAACTTGGAAACAAGATTTAGCTCCACCTTGGGAAACGAGATCAAATATTGCACAAGCTACTTGAGCAACTTGTAAAAGATAAAGGTGGCTCATCATCCCCTTCTCCTCAAGAGGAACCTCCATTAGTCTTACCTAAGGTGAATGCCCCGGCATCACCCGTGGGTATGGTGGTGGGGGATAATCAAGACAACACTAATTCCTCCACAAAAAGTGATGGTGGGAAGGGAGAGCACCATGTCTCTCATGGATGGTACACTCCCGATCCTCCAATTCCTCACCCTCATATAAACAATAGAGGAGATACACTCCCGACCCTCCAAAGCTAGATGCATCTACTTTTGCTCAATGGCAATCTCTAATGAAATCTCATGTGCGCAGCTCTTGTATTGAGTTATGAAACATCATTGAACAAGGACTCTATATTGGGGATCCAAATAACTTGACAACAAGATAAGTTGTCAATAGTCAACTCAATGCCACCGCCTTGCACATGATACAACAAGGATTGGGTACAAAATATTACCCACACATTGAGCACCTCAACACCGCCAAGGAATCTTGGGATGCTCTCACGGAGTTGTATGTTGGGAATGAGATCATGAGAAGGAACCGGTATGATGCACTAAGCAATGAAGCCGAAGGATTCTATATGAAGGAAGGTGAAGATCATGAAGACATGTATCGTAGGCTCAAGACAACCGCCACAGCTTTTTGGAATGTGGGTGCCTCACATGTGGATGATGCTTGGATAAAAAGGAAATATGTGAGCACTCATGCCCTTTGAGCCCACCGACTTGAAAAGACTACAAGGAAGACACAACTACCACCTCATGATCTCCAATGAAGTTATGTAAGAGATGGCCTCTTTCAAGGTTGCTGCCAAGAATGCCAAAGATGCCCGTGCTCGAGCCCTTGTAATGAGAAATGTTGTAAACCTTGCATTGAAGGCCAAAGTTGTGGAACATGGGGATGCAGATGATAGTGATGAAGGCCTCTCCATGAGCCACCTCGATGATGTCAAGATTAATCATCGTGAATATATGTCCTTCATGCAAAGAACTTTTGGAAGAACCCCTCCAATGCCAAGATGGAAATGCAACAAAGAAGCAACCCAAATGGAAGAAGAGAAAATGTCACTAAATTGAGAACTTACTTCAATTGTGGTGACTGCTATCACTTTGTGGCGGTTTCTCCCTATGTGAAGAGAGAAGATCATGGGGGTAAACTTGTGTTGAAGAGAACTTCCAAAGCTCCATACAAGAATCCCTTCATCAATAAAAATCCCATCAACAAGAAGTCGGGTGAAATTGTGTTGATGACTCATGAAGAATACTCCTCTGACAATGAAGATGATGAAGAGGAAACATCAAGTGTTGTGGCTGCTCTTGCCACTACTTCTACTCCCACATTCTCCTTCTTCGAATCTACAAATGAGAACCTCTCCAACAAGAACCTCACTTGCCTTATGGCAAGAGGAACGGAGGTATCTTCATCATCCCACCCCACCCTCTTGAATAATGATGAAAATGATGATGAAATGTCTCTTGAGGTCAAAAAGGAAATAATTGCTTTCGATGAGTTCATAAATAACTTGCAAGGGGAACATAAGAGACATTTTGTGGACCTATTAAATCAACTTTCTCACACCCAAGAGCTTCTTGATGAAATATGTAAACTAGGAAGAGAACTCATGATTAAGGTAGAAGCCCTAAATAATGCTCTAGAAGAAGAACAAGAGACTAGAGTGTCCCTTGAACTAAAACTTGAAGGGCTTGATTGTAACATCCCAAAAATACTAAACTTAGATCACCAAACTCTAATCACCAAAATTAGGGTTAACAAAAACTTTTCTAAATAAAAATATGAAAGCATGCATGTGTGTATGCATCCCATTTTGAATTCTTTTGATTTGCCTTGTGTATATGTTTCTTTGCTTGTAAAAGGATTATTAGGTGAAATAAACATCATCTAAACAATTCCCAATCTTTTCCCAAAGACAAATAAATCAAAACAAGCCAAATTGAGTGAATGGTCATTTTTCCCAATTTAACTCCCATGCCAACTTTGGCTGTCCGAAACTTTCAGAACTTAATAGAAACTTGTCTGGATCTTTACACCCCTTGATAGTACTCATAACAAAGTATCAAGGCCCACCTTGTGATCATCCAGAAACTTTCAAATGCATAGTTTAAATGACAATTCAACATTGAATCTTTATCATATGGGAAGATCCCACTTTTTCAAAAACCACTCAAACAAGCTCAACTTTCAAAACCCAAGCATCTGCAGACTCACCAGCACCAACCTAGCACACCCACCAAAAATCTTTTCAAAATTCAAAACTTGAATTCTTGCGGCCATTTCATCAAACACCTTGCTGATTCAAATCAAATAAAATCTAAACACTATTGTGAGCAGTGATTGGAGCCTAACTTGTTCCCTCTCTAGCTCACAAAAACCTCAGTAGATCATCTAGCAAACTAAACCAAGCACTAGCCCCACTGTAAGCTTGGCAATGCCATCAATGGTGAATAGCCGAAGCTCACTATGTCACCCAGTGTGGACAACAAGCTAGGAGAAAAAACAAGCCTAGCCAACATGTCTGGGAGCAAGCCAACACCCCACCGCCACTCCCTGTCCAACGCTCGAGCGTTGCCAACCCCTGGACCACACGCACAGACCGTGCCCAGCTCGCCAGCAACCATGCCGAGCATGCGCCAGAGCGCCGCCCTCGACACACGCCCACAGACCGTGCGCCGCCCTTGCCGCGTGCATACACGATCACCATCGACCCAGGAGACCGCCAGACATCCCCGTTCGTCGCCCCATGCCCCGTAGCCACCGCTCGACGTCGAAGACGCCGCCTCGGCCGCGCAGAGCATCGCACGTTCCAGACCATTTTCCACCGCCCCTACATGCGCATTAAAGCCGTAGAGCATCGCCAGGATACCACCAAGCGATCGCCACCGCCGGCCATGCCTCTAGCAGCCCGTAGCCATGTCGCCACCGTCGCCTGCCCATCCCGTTCGGTCTCGTCGTCGCGACTATAAATAGAGGCCACCCCCAGCCGAATTGAGCACACCATCTCACTACCCTCTCCGCACTGATCGTTCCACCCCATTCCCGAAGCAAGGCGAGCAGCGCTTCGCCGGAATTTCACCGGAGCCCGTCGCTGCTGGAGAAGAAGGGAGCCAGCGATTGGAGCCGCCCCAGGAGAAGCTTCCAGTACCAGGAGGTTCGCCATCATCGACTTCGTCGTTCGCCCGCCTCGCCGACCCTCACCTGAGCCCTGGTAAGCCCCTGACGACCCCCACCTACCGCGTTAGGGTTTAGTCTCGCCGACGTTGCCCGACGTGGACGACGACCCTCAACCGTTGGATTAGAACTAGATCGAACACACCATATTGCCTCGTACCGCTTTGCACCCCCTCGTCTCACTGACGCGTGGGGACAACAACTTAACCAGCCCGCGTAAGCGCTGTGCTTAGCAGGCCGGCCCAGTATCGTTTCCCGCGCAGCCCAGTCGTTTGAATTTAACCTTTTCCATTTTATTTCAAACACACTTCTGCACCTAGTTTCAAAAATCAACCCACCTCGATTCAGTGAACCAAATTGAATGAAACCATTTTTGTTAGAAAGGTCTAGAAGTGCTGAATCCAAGCCCGTTGGATTTAAATCATTTGGATCTATAGATCACCCTTGGTAAAAATAACAAGGCAGAACCTTTTCTACATTCAACATTTTTTCAAATTTAAACCATAATAGCTTTTGAGTTGATTCCAACTCTCAAAAATCACATTTAACCATACCTTTCAGAATATATAAAAATATATAGGTTTACTTACAGAAATAATGTTCAAGTAATAAAAGGATGCCACATAGGCATTTCTAGTCATTTATTTTTATTTAAAATAAAAGGTTAAATCATATTAAATTGTGACACCACTTTAAATCACATTCCCATGTACTGAAATGTGTGGTGATGACATGTGTCAACATGATCCCAAGTTTGGTTTGGAGAATATTAAATCTTAAGTAGTTCTTCAATGAGTAGAAATTACTTTTCTAAAAATAAAATCATTAAGTCAAGTGCTTGCAATGTTAGTGATGATGCTAGATCATCTATAGAACCCCTTTGTGTGATGATTGAAAGTAGTTAAGTATTTTTTGGTGATTGTGTACCTCGTATTTATTTATAGACGCTAGTACCGACCAAGGATACGAGGAGGAAGGAGGATACTACGAAGAAGAAGCCAAGGAGAAATTCAACCACTGCTCTGCACAAGGCAAGCTAACAATTGCAAGATACTCTACTTTAGCAAGCCTTACTAATCAAGTTAACCTATGCAAGCCAATACTTGCTGGTTACCATGCCAACTATATGCCTTAAGCATATGTGATCCTACCCACTTGATAACCCCATTCCTAGTTTTGCTTACAAGCTTTATACTTTATTTCTTTATCAAAGCTAGTACTTAGAGCTTACTTAAGTGAATTGTAGATACTAGAATGATAATGGAAGGTTTCATAAAGAGCATAACACTTGGCCTAAGCTAGATAATATTTATGTCATCCTAAGGCATGAGATTGAACTTAGTTAAACTCCACTAGTTTACCACCCCTCATTAGTACTTACCCCCACTTGTAGATGCTAGTGCTAAGCATAAAACTTGATCAAATTTAGATGGGAATACTTGGTGGAAAAATGGTTATGAAAACCTTGGAATGATGGATCATTCTATTGAAATGTTTTGGACATGTGTTTCTGAACACCAGATGATTTATGGTGATAAAAATGTTGAGGCATGAGCCTTATCCCATTATAAAACTGATGGTTGTCTAAATGTGATACCATTCCAATTTTACCGTACAACCACAATACCCGAGAATTGGGTAGGGCTTGACTGGAAACTTATATACCTTAGTATTAGTTCCCTCACGGCCAAGGTCTGAGCTGAGGCTACCTTGTGAAGATTGTCCACCTGTGTAGTACCCAAGATGAAAGTTGGTCATGGTTGGGAGGCCAAACTCACAGGAGAGGTGCTTATACTAGGGCGTGTAATTGAAAGGTTAGGATTGATTATCCGCATACTGAGTATGGTGAATTCAGGATTTGTTCCTGACGGATGCACTACTAGGAAAACGGTTGTCTGTGGCGCACCTGTAAACATCATCTGTGGCGCACTAGGGGTGCGCCACGGGCCTTGCACTACGACTATCTCCTAGCCGTGGCGCACTTCCTTGTGCGCCACGGTTATGTCGAGATAGGCGTAGCGCACCTGCTAGTGCGCCACGGATATGTTGGCAGGTGCGCTACGCTTTGGATCTTCTGTGGCACACGTTGCAGTGTGCCACTAAGCTGCGCAGGTGCGCTTTAGTTGCAGTGCGCCACAGAAGATGTGCCATGTGCGCCACGGGTGTATTTTTTTTAAATTTCAGGGCCAGATGATATACAATACAGATTATATAGGCAGATATACACACAGATATACACACAGATATAAGATATACAGTTATATATATAAATATACAAATCGCAAAACAAGATTGAAACAAATACATATAGATAAGTCTCATACATGAATACATAAGTTATACATTGTTTCGATCAAGTTACAAAGTAGTTGGTGACATGCGAATACATGTGTCGATCGAACAAGTTAGAGCTCGATCGGAAGCTCGCCTAGACATCTAAACTAGCTTGACACAAACGCGGGATAAACAACCAAAGAAGATAAGCATGATCACCATCGCGACGAAGGTGTAGGTCTTCATCCGATTTCTCGTCCTAACGCCCGCTAGATAGCGCGTGTATCTAGCTTCCGCCTCCGCCATAGTGTTGTACCCTTTGTAGCTATTGCCGCTGAAACGGTGCACCTGTCTCCGGCAGTCTTCCCAATCATCGTAGACTCTGGGAACCCGTCCCTTGTACACGACGTACCACGTCATCTATAAGTTGACAATAATAATTAACCGATGATTGAAAAAAAACATATATAATTGAAGTCGCATATGAAGATACACTTATAGAAAGTACTCCTAAATCAAAAATACCAAACTCAAAAAGCATGCCTCATATATAACTAGGTTGTTGGACACAGGAATATGCTACGACGGAACAGTTAGCCAAGTAGGATGCACAATTCCTGGACTTGTGCATATCACAAGGCTAACTATCCCGTCGTAGCACATTCACATATATATTGTGCCACGACATTTCAATCATCGGCATTATTCTCGAAAAAGACAAAAATAACTCTAAAAGAATGCCTCATATATATATATATATATATATATACATAGGTCGTTGGACACAAGAATATGCTACGATGGAACCGTGAGCCAAGTAGGATGCACAAGACCTGGACTTGTGCATATCACAAGGCTCACAATCCCATCGTAGCACATTCACATATATAGTGTGCCACGACATTTCAATCATCGACATTATTCTCGAAAAAAGAGTAAGGAAAAAAAGAAGGACCAAAGAGTAAGCAAAAAAACCAAGCATTGATTGATATATAATAATAATAATAAACAAAAGAAGTAAGCGATGATTCATAAACCTAATAAGATAAGTATAGAAGCATGTACACTTTTCCACACACACACAAAGGTCATCTATAGTTTGTAACTACAACTAGGCCAACATCAAGCCTTCTGGCTCGGCTTAGGGAACGGGAGGACGCCTTGTCTCATCATGAACTTCTTATAGTCACCCTGCATCTCTAGGCGATCTTCTATGTCACGGTTATTCAGGATATTTCCTCCGTAGAAGATCCCTCCCGAAGTCATGACATCACGAAAGATGATTGCCCCAAACTGCTGCTGGATGCGATACATCTCTTGTCTAATATCTGAATCAGTGATCTTGGCCTTTGCTTCATCCCACTATTTGAGATGATCTGGCAGCTTAGAATTCTGCTGGTCAAGTAGGAACGCCCTCATGTGATGGAGTGCGTAGTAGGCTTCCTTCTTACTGTTTTCCGGCTGCTTCACGCAGGGGAACTCCGTTACGTGGTTGAAGACGTGCCTGCCGAACTTGACCTTCGTACGCACGAAGGTGGTGCCTTCCGTCGAGGCAAAGCCAGTGAGAGAATCATCCAGAACTTCCTTCATCTTGTCGTAGTTTTTCTTCTTTTCTAGACTCCCCGAGTCGAAATACGTGGCGTGGGAATGCTTCGGCGATAAGGAGATGAGCGTGCAGTGTTCATCTCTACGCAAAAAATTCAAATGGAATGTGTTGGAAAAAGAATGATGATAATCTAATAAAGCCAATCGATGGTGGTGAGTGAATAACGACTTACTCGGGAAAGTAAGGCACGAGAATGTATTCCTTTGTCTTGTTCGCCACGAGGATTATTTTTAGGTACGAGGCCACGATATGTCATTCGGCGGGGGAACCCAAGAAGCTATCACGCATGTAGTAGGGGTCCACTATAGCGATGCCCGGTGTGTTCTCTCTAATGATCTGCATGGGCAGGCTGAGAGAAAACAGACGGACCATGGTATAGTGCAGCGGGTATAGGTGGAACATATTGAAGATGTCGTCGAACCGCAGGAAGAACAGATCCGCAGGGGCATTGTCGACGAAGCCCAAGCCTGGTGGCACCTTAACCACGAATACCGGGTGCGAGGGATCTTTCTCCGATAGAAGGCGTCTCTCTATCATCAGCACGCCGTCATGCACACTCTGCAGTTCCGAACTGGCGAGCTTCCACAAATTCTTAGGTAGCATGGGCTCACCCGCCACATGAATCTTCCACATAATACCCTCGGGTCTTGGTGGCCCGTCCCGAAACCTGATCGGATTCAAAAAATGTTCCAAAAAATGCCCAAAAGTGGTGATATATGCCATAGAAGTTTTGTTTTGTTTTTAAAATACTTTTAAATATTCCAAAAATGCCCAAAAGTGATAATATATGTCATAAAAGTGGTACAAATATGATTCAAAGTATAACTAAATTTCATAATAATTTGTCCATGAATATTACAATCTTTTCGACCACGTGTTTTACAATATTTTTTGAGCTAGCGTTTTACAATCTTTTTTCCCTTCTTTGTCGCGGTTGAATAATTTAGCCCTGGCACTTTAATGTTTCTTCTTTCGAACGGGCTACCTTTTTGGGTAGGGTTTTCCTTTTTCTTCTTGTGATGTATGTTGCTGCATCGTAGTCGTCGTCATCTTCAATCTTTGGATAGCCGTACTGGTCGAAGTCTTGCTCGTTGGTGACTCCATCCATTCCGATGATGTTTCTTTTTCCTCTCCTCACGACAACACGGCTAGGCTTTGTCGGGTTAGTAATGAAAAAACATTGGTCCACTTTGGTAGCCAGTACCCGCGGTTCATTTTTCGCGGCCACGTTCGCACCGGCGGCCTTGGATTTGGTTGCTTCGGGTATAACCATGGTTGTGAAATACCGGTATTCTCTTTCGACGCTCTTTGCCCATCTGACACGGAACATCGGCACCTTTTCTCCATAGTAATCGAACTCCCAGATCTCCTCGATTCTTCCGTAGAATATTTCCTTCACGTTGTCATCGGTGTAGAATTCCGATGTTACGCCTGAGTTCTGATAATCACACTTGTTGTCCTTTTCCTCCGTGTAGAATGTGTAGCCATTGATATCATACGCCTGATAGGTCACCAGGTTTTTCATCGGTCCCTGCGACAAGGTGAATATGATCTTTTCCATGTCAGAAGAATGCGATCACGGGGGATTATCAAGGAGCGTCTGCCTAAACCAATGCGTGAAATCTGAGTTGTGCTCTTTGATTATTTCTCCCTACATCCTCTGTATGCCCCGGTCACTGTACTTCTTCTCGATTAACCTTTTGTGCTTCTGTACCCAAGGATCAACCAGTTCTAAATGTTGTAGAGCGACGAGGTTTGCTCGATCAAAGTCTGCGCGTCGAAAATCGAATTCTGCATGCAGTATGCGACGACCCTCTCGGTGACCAGATCCGTCAAGCTTGCCAAGGTGCCTGTTGACGGGAATACCGACAGGGTTCTCGATGTCTAGATAATTCATGCAGAAAGAGATGCACTCTTCGGCCAGAAAGCCCTTGGCTATGCTTCTATCTGGACGGGACCTGTTGCGAACGTATCCTTTGATGTGTCCGTTCATCCTTTCGAACGCCATCATGCTGTGGAGGAACATCGGCCCGAGTTGTACGATGTCCTCCACGACATGGACCAGCAGATGCACCATAATGTGAAAGAATGCGGGTGGGAAGTAGACCTCAAGCTCACATAGTATCACCACGATCTCCTCCTGTAGCCTCCCGAGCTGATTCACGCCAATCGACTTCCTAGAGATGATGTCGAAAAACTTGCAGAGGCCAAATAACGTTTCATGGACGTGCTCGTCCATTATCCCTCTTAGTGCGACCGGAAGTACCTGCGTCATTAGCACGGCACAGTCGTGAGACTTCATGCCACTGAACCTCTGCTTCGCCTTGTCTAGGTATCTGCTTATCTTGCCCGCGTAGCCGTAAGGAAATTTGACTCCTAGAAGGCACTTGAAAAACTGTTTGATCTCTTCCTGGCTTAGAGTGAAGCAAGAAGGAGGGCAGTAATATTCGTTCTTCTTGAACTTTTTACCCTTCCGACGACCTTGTGTCGTCTCCGACTCATGATCATCGTCATCTTCCTGATCATCAGGAGTAGTGTGTCCTCCGTGAAGCTCCTTCCGGATACCCAAGCATATCAGGTCATGCCTTGCTTTCGGACCATCTTTCGTCCTATATGGCATGTTGATTATGGTGGCGACCAGACTCTTGCACACGTTTTTCGTGATATGCATGATGTCGAGGCTATGAGGCGTGCGGAGAAACTTCCAGTATGGCAACTCCCAGAAAACAGACCTTGTTTTCCATACCTTCATCAGCGGCTTGTCTTGTTGTTGCCTCTTTTGCTTCTTTCTAGGCTTAGGACAATCTTTCTAGTTTTTCAGCAACTCTTCCACTTCTTCGCTGCTCCTACGCTCCGGGATTCCTCGGGTCTCGGATTTGCCATCGAACAGGTCTCCACGTTTTCTCCATGGATCATTCTTGCTGAGCCACCTCCGATGCGCCATGAACACGGTTTTCGATGACCCTGGATCTTTCTCTAGTTGGAGATAGCTTGTGTTATCCATGCACCTAACGCATGCGCAGAATCCTTGGATAACCTGCCCCGAGATATACCCGCAACCTGGATAGTCTTGCACCGTAGTGACCAACGCGGCTCTCATAGTGAAATAATCTTGTGCGATGGCGTCATAAGTATTGGCTCCAGATTCCCATAACGTGGCTAGCTCCTCTTTCAACAGCCCAAGACACATATTGATGTCAGTACCAGGTTGTTTCGGCCCTTGAATTAGCATACTCATTTGTATGTACTTCTTCTTCATGCACAACCATGGAGGGAGGTTGTACATCCATACAAACACGGGCCAAGTGTTGTGCGTGCTGCTCTGGCTACCGAACGGATTGAGTCCATCGGTGCTCGCACCAAGCCTGATGTTCCTCGAATCTCCACCGAATTCTAGGAATTCGAGGTCCAATGCTTTCCACTGGCTAGCATCCGAAGGGTGCGTCAGTAGCTCATCCTTTTCGGGGTCATCATCATCATCTCCTGGCTTCTTCCTTTACGCATGCCATCGCATGAGCTTCGCTTCCTTAGGGTCCGCGAAATAGCGCTGTAGATGAGGAGTGATAGGAAAGTACCATACCACTTTTCGAGGTGCTTTCTTCCCTTTCTTGTATCGACTCACGCCGCACACCGGACATGTGGTTTTCTTCGCGTCCTCGCCCCGATAAATGATGCAATCGTTGATGCATACGTGATATCTAACGTGCGGTAGATCGAGAGGACAGATGATTTTCTTGGCGTCCTCGATACTAGTTGGACATGTGTTCCCCTCCGGGAGATGATCGTGCCAGAATGCCATCATATCGTCGAAGCTTGCATCACTCAATTTGCGTTTTGCCTTCATCTCCATAGCCTTGAGCGTTACATTCAACCGGGTATCATCGAGCCTGCATCCTTCATACAATGGAGTAACCACGTCTTTCTCAAGTTGCGCAAGCTTGGCTTTCTCTCTAGCGGCAGCCCTGGCGTTACTCGTCTGCTTGAGAAGCAGCTCTTGCACATAAGGGTCCTGCACCCAGCCTGACGTTGTTCCATCGTCGTCTGCTCCTCCGGCATCTAGATCATCATCATCCCGGTCTGCTTCCGCACCTTCACCATCTCCAGGAGACTCTTCATCATCTCGCCCGTTCTCGCTGTGATGATGATCATCGTCATGTTGGCCACCTTCACCGTCTCCATCGTCTTTGTCATCCCTTATCCAACGAGTGTATCCATCCATGAAACCATGGCAGAGCAGGTGCGCCTGCAGATTCCCGGAATCTGGGTCGATCACCCAGTTGAGTTTGCATCTTTTGCACGGACATCTTATATCCGTCTTGTTATTTTGTATCATGTCGGCCGTCGCACGTTTCAAAAATCTAGCTACAATGCCTTCGCTCATTATGCGGACCATTTTTGCCTGCACGGTGTACACGGTACAACTAGAAGTCTATTAGAACCACATAATGAATGCATGCATGCAATGGTCGATAGAAAATTTCGGCATGACCTATCCTAAAATTAGGACCTTTGCAAAATGCCAAAGTCTTTCCAAAATGGAAATGAATCAACATTTTGTCAAAACAAATGGCAACTTGTTCACATACAAACACAAGAGAGAGAGAGACCGAGATCCATACACACATGAACATATCATTATCCTCTCCATACACACATGCATGAGCATCATCGATACTCTCCATATATACACACATATGACCATATCGATCCTCTCCATACACACATCATGAGAATCGATCATCTACATACATATGACCATATCATCCATATACACATGAACACATCCTTACTTGGATAACTTACCGAGATGAGAGACCAATCACGAGAAGATGGAAAGGAGAGGTGCGCGCGAGACCGGAGAAGGAGATGAGAGAGGAGAGCTTCCTCTATTACTTATGTAACATCCAAGGCAAGTTCTACATGCTAAAAATGGTGAATGGGTGGAGAAATTGAGGTGGGAAGGAGAAGGATCCCGGCTAGATCTAAGGAGGAAGAAGAAGGGGAAAGTGAAGTGTGGGGTGGTGGAGATGATCACATGATCACATATGTTTGTGTAGGTCGACACATCCGTGGCGCACATGGCCCCAGTGCGCCATAGGGAAAAATCACATCCGTGGCGCATATGCCTGAGTGCACCACGGATGTTTATGCCCGTTTAAGGAGCAGAGGGGGCTTCACATAGGCGTAGCGCACTTGCCTCATGTGCGCTACGACTATCCCCAACAACCGTAGCGCGCCACCCCTATGTGCGCTACGCGTATGCGGCATGCGGCCAACAAGGCCCTGGCCCACACATATCTGTGGCGCACTATGGCCATGTGCGCCACGGTTGTTCTAGTTACTAGTAGGGCACTGCCCATAGGTGAGCCATGCCCGTTTTAGCCGTGGGGCACTTCAACCATGTGAGCCACGGATGTGCTGATTACCTATAGTTGTTTTCCTAGTAGTGATGTATCGAATGTTGTGGTGAAAGTGTACAATCTCTGCAGAGTGTCAAACTATTCGAATAGCCGCGTCGGTGGTTATGGACAGTTGGAGTGGCCATACTGTTCCCCTGTCAGATGTTTTCAAAATGACTTGTGAAATGATTTGAGACTTTGACTTGACCACAACAGAGTTGCGGCATGAGATACAAGTTCCCACTTAGGTGTGATAAAACTTCAACTAGCTTTCTTCATTTCTAAACTTAGTAGAGGTAAATCTGGCTTTTTGCAAAACAACCCTAGTGCTTAGTGTCCTATTACAAAAACCCCTTCACTTGTTAGTATTAGTTTGCGAGTACTTAAAGAGTACTCATGGCTTTGTCCCTGGCTATTCCCATGGCCAGACTATGAAGAGGAGTACCTGGAAGATGAACCCTAGGAAGGTTATGACAACTAGGATCATCTCCCATCGTCAACATTGCATATGACCCCGAAGATGGAGCTTCGCCTATGCTACCTTTATTATTACGTTATTCCGCTGCTTGAGTTGTATTAAGAACTGGATCATGAGATCCTTATTTGTGTAAGACCTTATGTATGGTTTGTAATGGATGATGTACTGTGGTATCCAAATCTGTTATGTCTCTCAAAAATGGTAATCCTGGCATTGCGATGTATGGCATAACAGGCATCTAGGATTAAAAATCCGGGTGTTGACAAGTCGGTATCAGAGCCATCCTGACCATAGGAGATCCTAGTTAGAATGGACGTTTGGAATCAAAAACTTAGTTTCAAAACCAAAGAAAGCAAATATTTACAAAAACTTATTCTCATTCTTACCTCTTGGACTCTTTCATAAAAATTCACGCTAGCAAATGTTTACAAAAAAACTTATTCTCATTCTTACCTCTTGGACTCTTTCATAAAAAATCACGCTACTCCAAAATTATTTCAAAGCTTACATCAAATTTTGCACCCTAGATCACTTTTAGTAAAACTCACAACTACGCTAGTGCACAAACGTAGTGAGTAGTATTTCGGTCCCACTGTATCGTAGTTTCCAGAATGGTTCTTAAAACCATCTGTTTCCCTTTTGTTGTGGTGTGTGTTGTACCGTGTGCTATGAATGAATGAATGAAAAGCAAGTTGCTAGAAAATCTGAGTCAAACTTTAAAACAAAAAAATCTCAAAATCCCAGAACCTTAGAACTTTCCCTCTTTTCTCATGATCTATCTCAATCTTTAGATGCCACGCGGAGGAAGTGGTTCATCCCCGGACTCGATGTTGCAGATCCTGCAAATGTTGGTTTATAACCACGAAGCTGAAAGAGCGGAACGTCAAGCCAACCTAGCCACCCTGCAACAGATAGCTCAGCTTGCCCACAACAACCAAGGCCACGAAAACCAGGACAACCATGGATCTAAGCTCAAGAATTTCCAGAACACCAACCCACCTGTTTTCACTAAGTCTGAAGAGCCCCTAGATGCCAACGATTGGCTGCAGACCATGGAAAATAACCTAGAAGTCACCGGAGTGGAAGCTAATGAGAAAGTTCTATTCGCCACCCACAATCTAGCCGGAGATGCCAGGGCATGGTGGAATAGTGTTCGCGCAATGACCGGAGGCCAGACGATCACTTGGGAGGAATTCAAGGTCAAGTTCAGCAGAACCCATGTGCCATCGGGTTTGATCAAGAGGATGAGAGACGAGTTCAGAGAACTGAACCAAGGAAGGATGACTGTAGTGGAATACCGTGACAAATTCTTGTCATTAGCTTGGTATGCCCCGGATGAGATCGACACCGAAGCCAAGAAGAAGGAGAGATTCTTGAATGGTCTGCACGATGAGATGCAGACTGTGTTGGTCAATATTCCCTTTGCGGATATCGAAGCTGTTGTCGACTCTGCCATCCATATGGAAGGAAAGATCAACCAAGCCAATGAGAACCTCAAGCGTCACATGATGCATCAACCAAGAACCCATCAGACCCCAAAGTATCGCCCTAACCCATCTCCAGGATTTTCCCCAAGAACCAATAGACCCCCGATGAACCGTCCGACCTATCCCAACCGTGGAAACCCTAGGCCCGGAGGAAATCACAACAACCCCGGCAACTCTAGCAATTTCAACCGTGCACCACCCAAGTTCAACAACAACAATGCTTCCACCAACACCAACACTTCCCCGAGGACTGGAAGCAATGTTGTGCATGTAGCAGCAAAGGACAAGTCGCAAGTGACTTGTTATGACTATGGAAATAAGGGCCACTATTCCAACGAGTGCCCCAACCAGAAGAATGCCACAGCCCCCAATGCAAATGCCCCAGATCAGCAGCAGCGTCGTGTTCATCCAGGAAGAAGGTTTGCCCCAGGGAATTCACTCAACCGCAACGGCCGTCTTTTCCTCATGCATGCTAAAGAAGCTCAGGAAGCGCCAGACGTCGTGTTGGGTATGTTTTCTGTTAATTTAGTACTTGCAAGAGTGTTGTCTGATTCTGGTGCGTCGCATTTATTTTTCACCGAAGAATTTGCATGCACTAGTAAAATTCAACCAACAAAACTGAAGCATGTTATGATCTTCCAAATTCCCGGTTCAACCACCAAAGCTAGGCAAATTTACAAAGCTGTACCTATCCGAATCCATGACATAGATTTTTATGCTAATCTGATAGTACTCGGAACAAAAGGTTTGGAAGTAGTACTAGGAATGGATTGGATGTCCAAACATAAAGGATTAATTGACTCTGCAAAGAAAGCCATCACCATGACCAGTACAGCCGGAATATCAGTCGAGCATATATCTGAAACCTTACCTCGCCAATTCAAGTGCAACAAGAGTATAGCCCAACCTAACATTGACCAAGTCCGGATAGTCTGTGAATACCCCGATGTATTTCCAGATGTTTTGCCCGGTATGCCCCCAGATCGGGATATCGAGTTTATCATTGAACTAATCCCTGGAACAGGACCCATAGCCCAGAGACCATATAGTATGAACCCGTCTGAACTAGCAGAACTGAAGAAGCAACTGGATGCCATGCTGGAAATATGATTGATTCAACCAAGTGCATCACCATGGAGATCACATGTTTTGTTTGTGGAGAAGAAAGATGGAGGTAACCGTTTGTGTACGGATTATCGGAAGTTGAATGATGTCACCATCAAAAACAAGTACCCCTTGCCCAAGATAGAAGATTTGTTTGATCAGTTGACCGGTGCCAAAGTGTTTTCTAAGATTGATCTTAGGACTGGCTATCATCAACTCAAAATTCGTGTAGAGGATATTCCAAAGACTGCCTTTACCACCAGATATGGATTATACGAGTATATCGTTATGTCCTTTGGATTAACCAATGCCCCCGCTTATTTCATGAATCTCATGTATAAGATTTTTATGGACTTCCTGGATAAGTTTGTCGTTGTCTTCATCGATGACATTCTGATTTATTCCAAATCAGAAGAAGCACATGAGCTACACCTAAGAACCATTCTTGGAACCCTTAGAGAGCATCAGCTGTATGCCAAGTTTAGCAAATGTGAATTCTGGTTACAGGAGGTAGGATTCCTCGGTCACATTGTATCAGCCGGAGGAATTGTCGTTGACCCTGCAAAAGTGAAAGGTGTCGAAGATTGGCAAGCCCCAACCACTCAAACCCAAGTTCGTGCATTTCTCGGATTGGCGGGATACTACCGCAAGTTCGTAGAAGGATTCTCGAGTATCGCCAGACCCATGACCCAATTGCTGAAGAAGGACAAGAAGTTTGAATGGACCGACAAATGTGAAGCGAGTTTTCAAGAACTCAAGAGAAGATTGATTTCAGCCCCAATCTTAATCATGCCGGATATCACGAAGCCCTTCGACGTGTATTGTGATGCATCCAAGATCGGTCTCGGATGTGTGCTAATGCAAGAAGGCAAAGTTATATCTTATCTATCTCGACAACTGAAATAACATGAGCAAAATTACCCAACCCATGACCTCGAACTCGCAGCCGTAGTTCTAGCCCTAAAGACATGGAGGCATTACCTGATGGGAAATCGTTGTGAGATTTATTCGGATCACAAGAGCCTAAAGTATATATTCACTCAGAAGGAGTTGAATATGAGGAAGATAAGATGGATTGAGCTAATCAAGGATTACGATCTGGACATTCACTATCACCCTGGTAAATCCAGCGTGGTAGCAGATGCCCTTAGTAGATTGCCGTGCCGCTTGAACTCCATGATTTTGAAGGAGCAACCAAGTTTGCACAAAGAGGTGGAAGATTTTTGAATGGAATTAGTGAGTGGAGGATTTTTGGCTAGCATAGAACTTCAACCCACTTTGATCAGCCAGATCAAAGAGGTGCAGAAAGGAAATGCTAGTATTGACGGAATCAAGCGTCGTATCGATAAATGCAAAGTACCCGGATTCACCGAAGACGAAGAAGGAGTTCTGTGGTACAAAGGACGCCTTTGTGTTCCAGCAGATTCTGAGTTGAAAGAAGTGATTCTCAAGGAATCTCATGATACTCTTTATTCTATCCACCCCGGAGGAACTAAGATGTATCAAGATTTGAAAGAGCAATTTTGGTGGCATAAGATGAAGAGACAAATCGGAAGCTATATCGCCAAGTGTGATATATGTCAGCGAGTCAAGGAAGGACATCAAACACACGCTGGATTGTTCCAACCATTGCAGATTCCGGAATGAAAATGGGATACTGTTGGAATGGACTTTATCACCGGATTGCCTACTTCTAGTAGGGGAACTGACTCTATCTGGGTCATAGTGGACAGATTGTCCAAAGTCGCCCATTTCTTACCCGTCAAGACCACCTATCAGAGTTCGAAACTAGCGGAGTTATACATCGCTAGAATCGTTAGTTTGCACGGAGTCCCCAAGAGCATCGTATCTGATCGAGGAACTCAGTTTACCTCGAGATTCTCGAAGAAAGTCCAAGAAGGTTTAGGAACCCGCCTAGATTTCAGCACCGCATATCACCCTCAGACCGATGGACAAACGGAGCGAGTAAATCAAATACTCGAAGATATGCTGAGAGCATGTGTGTTAGAATATGGATCCAAGTGGGAAGACTGTCTGTCGTTTGCAGAATTTTCATACAACAACAGTTATCAAGCTAGTTTACAAATGGCCCCATTTGAATTCATGTACGGAAGGAAGTGTCGCACCCCTTTGAACTGGTCGGAAGTAGGAGAGAGTCAGATTTTCGGACCCGACATCCTACGAGAAGCAGAAGAGAAGGTTCACAAGATTCGTGAGAACCTCAAGACAGCCCAGTCCAGACAGAAGAGTTACGCCGACAAGAGACGTCGAGACCTCGCCTTCAACATAGGAGATTTTGTGTATCTGAAAGTGTCGCCATTGAAGGGAATGCAGCGTTTCCAACTCAAAGGAAAGTTAGCCCCCAGATATATCGGACCCTTCAAGATTCTGAACCATCGAGGAGAAGTGTCGTATCAATTGGAACTACCTGAAGATATGTCAGTTGTGCACAATGTGTTCCATATCTCATTACTTCGCAAGTGTCTCGAAGTTCCAGAGAAGACTGAAGTATTCAAGAATATCGATCACCGGACCATAGAGATTAACGATGACCTGACCTATCCCGAAGTACCCATCCGTATTTTGGAAGAAGCTTTCCGAACCACCAGAACCTGAAGCATCAAGTTTCTCAAGATTCACTGGAGCAACCACACAAAAGAGGAAGCTACCTGGGAGCGCGAAGATCACATCAGGACGGAGTTTCCCGATCTCTTAAAATCCTAGGTAATCTTTTCGTGCTTTTTCAAATCTCGGGACGAGATTTTGTTTAAGGGGGGAAGGTTTGTAACATCCCAAAAATACTAAACTTAGATCACCAAACTCTAATCACCAAAATTAGGGTTAACAAAAACTTTTCTAAATAAAAATATGAAAGCATGCATGTGTGTATGCATCCCATTTTGAATTCTTTTGATTTGCCTTGTTTATATGTTTCTTTGCTTGTAAAAGGATTCTTAGGTGAAATAAACATCATCTAAAAAATTCCCAAACTTTTCCCAAACACAAATATATCAAAACAAGCCAAATTGAGTGAATGGTCATTTTACCCAATTTAACTCCCATGCCTACTTTGGCTGTCCCAAACTTTCAGAACTTAACAGAAACTTGTTTGGATATTTACACCCCTTGATAGTACTCATAACAAAGTATCAAGGCCCACCTTGTGATCATCCAGAAACTTTCAAATGCATAGTTTAAATGACAATTCAAAATTGAATCTTTATCATATGGGAAGATCCCACTTTTTCAAAAACCACTCAAACAAGCTCAACTTTCAAAACCCAAGCATCTACAGACTCACCAGCACCAACCTAGCACACCCACCAAAAATCTTTTCAAAATTCAAAACTTGAATTCTTGCGGCCATTTCATCAAACACCTTGCTGATTCAAATCAAATAAAATCTAAACACTATTGTGAGCAGTGATTGGAGCGTAACTTGTTCCCTCTCTAGCTCATAGCAACCTCAGTAGATCATCTAGCAAAGTAAACCAAGCACTAGCCCCACTGTAAGCTTGGCAATGCCATCAATGGTGAACAGCCGAAGCTCACCATGTCACCCTCAGTGTGGACAACAAGCTAGGAGAAGAAACAAGCCTAGCCAACATGTCTAGGAGCAAGCCAACACCCCACCGCCACTCCCTATCCAGGGATCGAGCGTTGCCAACCCCTGGACCACATGCACAGACCGTTCCCAGCTCGCCAGCAACCATGCCGAGCATGCGCCAGAGCGCCGCCCTCGACACACGCCCACAGACTGCGCGCCGCCCTCGCCGCGTTCATACACGATCACCACCGACCCAGGAGACCGCCAGACATCCTCGTTCGCCACCCCATGCCCCGTAGCCACCACTCGATGTTGAAGACGCCGCCTCGGCCACGCAGAGCATCTCACGTTCCAGACCATTTGCCACCGCCCCTACATGCGCATTAAAGCCGTAGAGCATCGCCAGGAGACCACCAAGCGATCGCCACCGCCGGCCATGCCTCTAGCAGCCCGTAGCCATGTCGCCACCGTCGCCTTCCCATCCCGTTCAGTCTCGTCGTCGCGACTATAAATAGAGGCCACCCCCAGCCGAATTAAGCACACCATCTCACTCCCCTCTCCTCACTGATTGTTCCACCCTGTTCCCGAAGCAAGGCGAGCAACGCTGTAAGGTTCCCAGCCTTTAATAAGGTAGAGATCCCTGTGTTTACAATGCTAGTCCCTGGATCAATAGCTAGCATCCACAGTTAAAGATGTAATATCAAGAAACAAAGGTCCTAATACAACTTTATAACCAAGAATAACATAATTTATTACATCTTACATAGCTCATTTGGCTATCTCATTACAATGCGGCAGAATCTAACAATAGCATGGGGTCCTTCATCTTCAAAGTGCCACAGGCAGACATGTTGGTTGTAGACTTGTAATCCTAATCAATAAAATTCACTAACATCAAACAAACCTGCAACATAATAAGTTACAGCCACAAGGGTCAATACATTTGAATTGTGTTGGCAAGTGATACTATGGTAATATAGTGGAGTCTATCATCTATATGCATTTGGCTAAGTGGAGCTTAGGCTTGCTTTCCTCAAAATAGATTTTCCTTATCATTTGAAAACACTAAGTTTTTGCTTGACAAAAATCACCCAAGGCATCTCCCAATAGAAATTGGTGATCTTTCAACCCTTATTCAACCACAAGTTTTTAACTTAGAAATTGGGATGAGGAGATTCTTGATAGCTTCCATGTCTTGATACTCAAATTGTCCTTTACCAGGGACATGGCTAAGTACTTAGATTTTACACTCTGCAGAGGTGGTGCACTTTCCCCACAAGACTTGGTTTCCCAAGACAAGATCTTTCAGAAGCCTTCCCTTAGACCAGAATGGACGCGTTCCAACCTATCATCCCCTACCACCAACTGTCCATTTGGCTAAGTTATTGCAACCTATATGATCCAGGCAGAGCCCATAATTCCAAGTGGCTGCACTTGAAGCTTCTCAACATTTGACATCTCAAATCTCTTTGTTCCTGGGTGGCCATCCACAAGTGAGATACACAAGGTAAACCATAGAAATGGGCCTTGTGAACCACTCAACACAAACCATTCCTTCCATTCCACCCAGGTGATTCATTCACTTAGTTGTTTTATTAAACAAAACACAAGTCCTTGACTTGGAAATATTCCATAGTATGAATATATATTCCACCCTTGTTTTAAACTAGCTAATCTAAGCATGATAGTAGTAGGAATCTTAACTTAGGAAATTTTACTAAGGTTTCATCTACTAGGATTTCCCATGGCATAGTTTACACTTAGCAAAATTCCATGCAAGTCCTACTTTAGAAATATCACTAATGCATAGTGAAAATAATGGGACAAAAGTATGAAGCATCACTTGCCTTTTTGGTAGAGAATATAAGTTCACTCCTTGTCTTTGCAATGATCACACTCTTCAAATCACTACAATTCAATCAAGCAAGCAAGGATTCAAATTACCATTCAAGTAATCATCACATAAAATAATGGAAACAAAACAATGCATGCAAGCATGCCAAAATTTGTTTTATTTACAAAAGTGGTCTATAGTAGGTTATAAACATTCTAAAACACTTATTGGTCATTTTATAAAGTGGCAAAACTATTTGCAAAAGATTCTACCTACAAACCATTTTTAAACCGAAGTATTATTTTATGTGGTGAAGAAATGCTTTTAATAAGGTAGCAATCTATAGGGTTCACAAAATATGTTTTCAAACCATAAAACCTTGTGTTTAGGGTCAGAGAATTTATTCCAAAATATTTCCCAAAGGTTTTCTTCAAAAAGCATTTTTAACAAATAAACAATATTTTTATTTGACTAGAAATGGTTTAAATCAAAGATTTATTCTTTTGCTTCACCAAATATATTTTTGAAACCACAAATTTATTCCTATGGTCAATAGGTTCAAAACAAACAATTTGTCAAAGATTTTATATCAAAAATCATTTTAGAAAAAATTTTATATTCTAAATATGCCTACACAAGTTTCTAGGATATTTACTGGGCCATTTACGCGCATTCATTCGAGCAAATCAACGGCAGAAACTGCCAGGCGAGTTCATCGCGGGGAGGAAGACAATGACATGGTCGAGTGGGGTCCATTTGACAGTGAGAGAGGAAGAGAAGAGATGGGGTCCACGCATTGGTGACTGAGCGGGTGAGTTCTCTGGTTTGAAACGTTTTTCCGCGGGAGAGAAGGAGTGGGCTGGGGTTGGGCTTAGTGGGCTGCCAGATGGGTTGGGTCGACTTGTTCTTTTTTTATACTGCTTTGTTTTTCTTTTTCTGTTTTTGAATATTTTGATTTGATTTTCAAACAAATAATTCAAGCAACAAATCAATTCAAACCTCAACCAAAATTTGTGTAGGTTCAAATACTGATTAATAGCACATTACAAAGTCAAATTCAGAATAATATATTTATTCTTTTTAGGGCATTTTAATTATTTAAAATAGGCTCTAGTTTTAATTAAATAATATTTAATAATATTTTTTAATCTCTATTTAAATTCAAATCACCATCATCTTTGGGTGAATTTTAATTCTGTTTAACAACATATTTCAAAGTCAAAAATAAAATAATTCCTTTATTCATTTAGGATCTATTAATAATTAAATAAATAGACCATAGTCTTTAATCCAAATAGGTTTTAATTTATTTTAAAACTCTTTTTGAAACCTAAATAATATCAAAATCTTTTCAGTAGGTTTCATTTGAAAACTAAAACACTTGGAAATCTTAATTAAAATAAATTAACAAGTTTTAGTTTTTATTTAAAATGGAAAAACCTTTACTTTAATAAAAAAAGGATATTAATAAATCCTCATTATTTTATTTAAATAAACCTTTACTCTTTTTATCAAATAGAAATATTTTATTTCAAAAGCTTGGCCAAGATTGAATTTAGCTCTATAAAATAATCTTTATTTATATTTCTACCTTTGCTTATAAAAACCATATCTTTTTTTTAAGATCAAAAATAGTGATTCCAACTATTATAACTTTCTTTATTAATTGTTTTTTAATCCTTTTAGGATTTTATTTGATCAAAATAGGTTTTGATGTTTCCATTTGGAATCAAAAAGTTTCTTCTCACCCTAAAAATCAACAATTGTTTATTTTGTTTATTTATTTTTCACATTGACAAGCGCTTCGCCGGAATTTCACCGGAGCCAGCCGCTGCTGGAGAAGAAGGGAGCCAGCGATTGGAGCCGCCCCAGGAGAATCTGCAGGTACCAGGAGGTTCGCCGTCATCGATTTTGTCGTTCGCCCGCCTCGCCGACCCTCGCCTGAGCCCCGGTAAGGCCCTGACGACCCCCACCTGCCGTGTTAGGGTTCAGTATCACCGGCGTTTCCCGACGTGGACGACGACCCTCAGCCGTTGGATTAGAACTAGATCGAACGGACCATATTGCCACGTACCACTTCGCACCCCCTCGTATCACTGACGCGTGGGGAAAGCAACTTAACCAGCCCGCGTATGCACTGTGCTTAGCAGGCCGGCCCAGTATCATTTCCCGCGCAGCCCAGTCGTTTAAATTTAACCTTTTCCATTTTATTTGAAACACACTTCTGCACCTAGTTTCAAAAATCAACCCAGCTCAATTCATTGAACCAAATTGAATGAAACCAATTTTGTTAGAAAGGTCATGAAGTGCTGAATCCAAGCCCGTTGGATTTAAATCATTTGGATCTATAGATCACCCTTGGTAAAACTAACAAGGCAGAAGCTTTTCTGCATTCAAACATTTTTTCAAATTTAAAACATAATAGCTTTCGAGTTGATTCCAACTCTCAAAAATCACATTTAACCATACCTTTAAGAATATATAAAAATATATAGGTTTACTTATAGAAATAATGTTCAAGTAATAAAAGGATTCCACATAGGCATTTCTAGTCATTTATTTTTTTTTAAAATAAAAGGTTAAATCATATTAAATTGTGACAAAATCACATTCCCATGTACAGAAATGTGTGGTGATGACATGTGTCAACATGATCCCATGTTTGGTTTGGAGAATATTAAATCTTAAATAGTTTTTCAATGAGTAGAAATTACTTTTCTAAAAATAAAATCATTAAGTCAAGTGCTTGCAATGTTAGTGATGATGCTAGATCATCTATAGAACCCCTTTGTGTGATGATTGAAAGTAGTTAAGTATTGTTTGGTGATTTTGCACCTCGTATTTATTTATAGACGCTAGTACCGACCAAGGATACGAGGAGGAAGGAGGATACTACAAAGAAGAAGCCGAGGAGAACTTCAACCACTGCTCTGCACAAGGCAAGCTAACAATTGCAAGATACTCTACTTTAGCAAGCCTTACTAATCAAGTTGACCTATGCAAGCCAATACTTGTTGGTTACCATGCCAACTATATGCCTTAAGCATATGTGATCCTACCCACTTGATAACCCCATTCCTAGTTTTACTTACAAGCTTTATACTTTATTTCTTTATCAAAGCTAGTACTTAGAGCTTACTTAAGTGAATTGTAGATACTAGAAAGATAATGGAAGGTTGCATAAAAAGCATAAAACTTGGCCTAAGTTAGATAATCTTTATATCATCCTAAGGCATGAGATTAAACTTAGTTAAACTCCACTAGTTTACCACCCCTCATTAGTACTTACCCCCACTTGTAGATGCTAGTGCTAAGCATAAAACTTGATCAAATCTAGATGGGAATACTTGGTGGAAAAATGGTTATGAAAACCTTGGAATGATGGATCATTCTATTGAAATGTTTTGGACATGTGTTTCTGAACACCAAATGATTTATGGTGATAAAAATGTTGAGGCATGAGCCTTAGCCCTTTATAAAACTGATGGTTGTCTGAATGTGATACCATTCCAATTTTACCGTACAACCACAATACCCGAGAATTGGGTAGGGCTTGACTGGAAACTTATATACCTTAGTATTAGTTCCCTCACAGCCAATGTCTGAGCTGAGGCTACCTTGTGAAGATTGTCCACCTGTGTAGTACCCAAGATGACAGTTGGTCATGGTTGGGAGGCCAAACTCACAGGAGAGGTGCTTATACTAGGGCGTGAAATTGAAAGGTTGGGATTGATTATCCGCATACTGAGTATGGTGAATTCATGATTTGTTCCTGACGGATGTATCGAATGTTGTGGTCAAAGTGTACAATCTCTGCAGAGTGTCAAACTATTCGAATAGCTGCGGCCGCGGTTATGGACAGTTGGAGTGGCCATACTGTTCCCCCGTCAGATGTTTTCAAAATGACTTGTGAAATGATTTGAGACTTTGACTTGACCACAACAGAGTTGTCGAATGAGATACAAGTTCCCACTTAGGTGTGATAAAACTTCAACTAGCTTTCTTCATTTCTAAACTTAGTAGAGGTAAATCTGGCTTTTTGCAAAACAACCCTAGACCTTAGTGTCCTATTACAAAAACCCCTTCACTTGTTAGTATTAGTTTGCGAGTACTTAAAGAGTACTCATGGCTTTGTCCCTGGCTATTACCATGGCCAGACTATGAAGAGGAGTACCTGGAAGATGGACCCCAGGAAGGTTACGACAACTAGGATCATCTCCCTTCGTCAGCATTGCCTGTGACCCCGAAGATGGAGCTTCGCCTACGCTACCTTTATTATTACGTTATTCCGCTTCTTGAGTTGTATTAAGAACTGGATCATGAGATCCTTATTTGTGTAAGACCTTATGTATGGTTTGTAATGGATGATGTACTGTGGTATCCAAATCTGTTATGTCTCGCAAAAATGGTAATCCTGGGATTGCGATGTATGGCATAACAGGCATCTGGGATTAAAAATCCGGGTGTTGACATTGATGGGGCTAATGACTTAATTGTTAATATACTCGTCAAGGAACGAGATCATGCGGTTGCTAAATATAAAAAGGCTAAAAAGGACAAGATTGATTTTGGTGTTGTTCGTGAAAAACTTGCCGAGGACTATAGGATGCTTGAAAAGGCTCACAAGGCCTTAGAAAGTGAACTATTGTTACTCACAAAGTCACATCAAAAGCTTCAAACTCAATTTAACAATATTCCTTCATCTAGTAATTTCATTCCCTCTAGTAGTACAACTATTTTTGAAGAAAATGCTAGGTTGAAGGGGGAGCTTGCTAAGGCCACCTTTCCAAAAGGAAACAAGTCGATTGATGACCTCTTGAGGAAGCAAAGGTCAAATGGTGAGAAAGGAGGCATTGGTTTTGTCTCCAAATCCAAGAAGAAGATCAAAAAGAAGAAGAAGGCCAAGCCCGCAAAAGAGAAAGACAAGACCATTGTGGATAGTAAGACCACAAGTGGTAAAACTATGTCTCATGATGATTTTGCGGGAAGTGCTAACCCTCACTATGTTCTAATGCGTGATTATTATGGTGATGTGTATGCACAATATGTTGGTCTATTTGATGGTTATATTGCTTGGTCTATTTGGGTCCCCAAGACCCTTGTTGCTAACAAAAGAGGACCCATTGAAAAATGGGTACCTAAAAATTAGCTTGATCTTTTGTAGACATATGCTTCCGGAGGGTCAAAGTGGGTGCTTGATAGTGGTTGCACAAGTCATATGACCGGAAGCCCTTCTATTTTCAAGGAATTAAGGCCAAATGATGATCAAATATCCATGACATATGCCGACAAGTCCAAGTCTAAGGTAATGGGTTTTGGCAAGGTAGTGGTTGCCCATGATATCACACTCGTGGACGTCATGCTTGTTGAGACCCTTGGTTACAATTTACTTTCAGTCTGTGCTCTTGGAAAGATGGGCTTTGCCGTCTTTATTGATGATGATATTGTGGTCCTCGTGTGGAGCAAGTCTCTCAAGGTCACTTCCGTTGGGTACGTCGAAAATGACTTGTATGTGGTGGACTTTTCGGGGCAAACCACTACAAGTGTGATGTGCTTATTCGGAAAGGACGATGTGGGTTGGTTATGGCATCTCCGAGTAGCCCATGTCAATATGAGAACTTTTCAAAGTCTCCATAAGGATGGCCATATTGTTGGACTAAAAGAAAATGTTTCCTTCGCCAAAGATCGTGTTTGCAGGGCGTGTGTAGAAGGAAAGATGCATGATGCTCACCACAAGCCAAAGAACCGCATCAAGTCAAGGAGGATCTTGAAGCTCCTTCACGTGGACCTCTTTGGTCCTCCATCTCATGCAAGTCTTGGTGGGAAGAAATATTGTTTGGTGATTGTTGATGACTATTCAAGATACTCATGGGTATATTTCTTCAAGTTGAAAAGTGAGACCCAAAAGACCTTCATTGACTTCATCAACTTGGTTCAACGTCAATACAATGTCCCCGTGTTGATAATAAGAAGCGACAATGGAACCGAGTTCAAGAACTACACCTTGAATGATTTTATTAGTGATGAGAGGATAAAACACCAATATTCTGCTGCATATACCCCTCAACAAAATGGTGTGGCCAAGAGGAAGAACCGGACTCTTATTGAGATGGCAAGGACCGTGTTTGCGGAGTTTAAATCTCCATACAACTTTTTGGCCAAAGCCATCTCTACTGCTTGCCATGCGTCAAATCGGCTCTTCCTCCACAAAGAATTAAACAAGACTCCATATGAAATACTTACCAGTAACAAGCCCAACATATCTTACTTCCGGATGTTCGGTTGTAAGCATTTCTATCTCATAAAAGGTTTCCGTTTGTCCAAATTCGATTCCAAAGCATTAGAGGGTATTTTTGTTGGCTATGGTCTTGAATCTCACACTTATGGAATCTATGATAAGCTCTCCGGAGCCGTCATAGAATCTTGTAGTGTGACCTTCGAAGAATATGATGGTGCCCAAGGGGGGCGTGTTGATGCTTGTGATGCAGATGAAGAAATGCCTCAGGATGCCATAGGAAGAATGGGTGTGGGATATATCCGCCCCGTTGACGAACGCCTTATGGCGGATCGAAAAGAACTATGCTCTACTCAAGTGGAGCCCTCATCTTCACAACAACAAGATCCATCTACCGAGGAGGACAATGACCCAAGCCAAAAACAAGCTGTGGACCCTCAACATGTTGATCAAGGTGACATCTCTAGAGAGGAGGAGCTTGAGTCATCATTCTCCAGGATGACAAGTGCTGCTCGGTCCATTAGACAAGGAAGATCTATACAATCAGCCGTGAGAGCAGCTCAACTCCAATCTAGTAATGTACCGGATCAAGACCAAGGTCAAACTTGGCCTCTTAATGAAGAGAATGATTCCGATGATGATCAAGGTCAAGTTGAAGGTCAAGACGAGGACCAAAATGATGAAGAGGTCCCCCAAGAAACAACAAGGAGATCCATACTCGTCGCGAAGCTAGAATGGATAGGATGTTGGAATTAAGAGACCACTCTCTAGAGAATGTGGTTGGAAATCTAAGGAGAGGAATATCCACAAGAGCACACTTGAAGAGGTTTAGTGAACACCAAGAACACATCTCCATGATTGAAGCAAAGAAAGTGTGGGAAGCTCTTGAAGATTCGGATTGGTTGGAAGCAATGCACAAAGAGCTCAACAACTTTGAGAGAAACAAAGTATGGAAGTTAGTTGAGAAGCCAAAGGATTGCCACAATGTTATAGGCACCAAGTGGATATTCAAGAACAAGCAAGATGAGCATGGAATATTAAGGAACAAGGCAAGATTGGTTGCACAAGGGTTCTCTCAAATTGAAGGCATTGATTATGGAGAGACATATGCACCCGTGGCTCGCCTTGAGTCCATATGTATCCTTCTTGCTTATGCGACACATCATAACTTTAAGTTGCAACAAATGGATGTAGAAAGTGCATTTCTTAATGGTCCATTGAATGTGTTGGTATATGTAAAGCAACCCCCAGGATTTGAGGATCCCAACTTCCCAAACCATGTCTACAAACTTGATAAGGCGCTCTATGGGCTCAAACAATCCCCACACACGTGGTATGAGCACCTTAGAGAGTTGTTGTTTGACCGTGGGTTTGAGGTTGGGAAAATTGATCCCACTCTTTTTACTAAGAAGATCAATGGGGAGCTTTTTGTATGCAAAATATATGTTGATGATATTATCTTTGGCTCATCTAACAAAGCTTTTAATGATGAATTCTCAAAGCTTATGACTAATAGGTTCCAGATGTCTATGCTGGGGGAGTTGAGAGTATTTATTGGTTTTGAGATCAAGCAAGTGAGAGGAGGAACATTCTTCAACCATGCCAAGTACACTCAAGATATGCTCAAAAGATTCAACATGAAAGATTTAAATGGTGCTCCTACCCCCATGGCTACAAAGACTCATCTATAACTAAATCCAAATGGTAAAGATGTGGATCAAAAGGTATACCGGTCCATGATTGGTTCTTTGATTTACCTTTCTGCATCTAGACCCGATATTGTGTTGAGTGTAGGAGTATGTGGAAGATATCAAGCAGCTCCTAAATAAAGCCATTTGATGGCGGTCAAGAGAATCTTTCGATATTTGGTTCATACCCCACACTATGGTCTTTGGTATCCTTGAGGGTAAACATTTTCTCTTTGTGGATACACGGACTCGGATTGGGCTAGTTATAAGGATGATAGAAAATAAAAATTCGGGGCTTGCCAATTCCTTGGTAGGTCCTTGGTATGTTGGTCTTCTAAGAAGCAAAATTTTGTATCTCTCTCCATCGCCGAAGCCGAGTATGTGGCAGCTTCTAGTGCTTGCACTCAATTGCTATGGATGAGGCAAACTTTAAAGGAATATTGTGTCCATTGTGACAAAGTGCCTCTTCTATGTGACAATGAAAGTGCTATCAAGATTGTCTACAACCCAGTGGATCACACAAGTACAAAGAATATTGAGATTCGTCATCACTTCATTAGGGATCATGTTGCTCGAGGAGATATTGAGCTATCATATGTGTTAACCAAAGACCAACTTGCCGACATCTTCACGAAGCCACTTGATGAAGCAAGGTTTTGTTATTTGAGGAATGAACTAAATATCATAGATTCAAGGAGCTTGATTTGACCACCTTGCATACTCACCTATTTATTGACCCTTATTTGGTTCAGGTGTAGGCATGGAGATAGGGGGAGTGTGGTCCTAATACATTGGACTATCCCTCCCCCCATAATGTCAACATTAATGAAAATCAATTCTATTAATATCATTTTGTGATATGTGAGCTTTATTGACGAGTAGTGGCTATGAACCCAAGGATAATTCCTCGCGGTGTCATGCCACAAACTCTTATATGGTGGCCTCGGCCACCGCCCTCTTCATAAGTGAAGAGTTTGTTCTTGGATCGTTTTGATTGGAATTTAACTTGGCCATTTTTTAAATCTTTTTCGACTCATTTGGTTTTTCACCGTACATCCTCTGAATCCCAGGCCTACTCTCACCTCTAAACATGCTTATAATATCACACATTTGTCCAACACTTGAAACTGGAGTTTCTGGTCGAAGGGGGCCGGAGTGTCCGCCATGTACCAACCGGAGTGTCCGGCCTAGACGGACTCTCCGCTTGATACAAACCGGACATTCCGGCAGGGGCGGACTATCTGGCGCATATGGCCCGGACTGTCCATCCCCAGCGGTTTTGTTTTGATATCAGGGGTTGGGGAGAAGTGGAAGGTTCAGTCCTCCTTCTTCTCCCCAACTCTCTCTTCCTCTCAGACCACTTCCCTTGACCAGGAGCTTCACCGGGAGGGCTCCTCCACCAGGGATCTTGCCGTTGCCGCCGGCCATTTGCCTTCCCTTGCCGTTGGGATCCATTCCCCACTAGTGAAGGTCCCCATGGATGCTGGTATGATGCCCCCTTTCTTCTCCATCTCTAGGGTTGGCCTAGATGAATTTTCTCGGGCAATGTCTTACCTAGATCCATGGATACATCACTCCTGCGTGCAATCTTAATCCTGGTAGTGGTTATAGGAATCCCGATCTTTCCTGATTGCACTCACCCGTGCAGCCCAAAAATCTCCCAGGATTCAGCCGGACTATCCGGCGTGTACGGGCCAGACACTCCGGCCCAGCCGGAATGTCCGGTCGATACACACCGAACTGTCCGGGGTAGATTTTCTGGACTGTCAAGGGTTTTCAATCAGTACATCTCCAGATTTCTTTGACTACTACTTTTTGATTAAAATTCCAGGACAAATGTGCTTACCCCATATGCTATCCCTCTATTCTGATTTCACAGGTGGTTCTCATCCTCGCCATCCTAGGGCTGCTAAGAACATGGCTGGTCGCAGGTTCCTGTATGATGAAGAGCGCAACATTCATTTTGATCTCTCTATGGTCAGGCAGGCTGCTCGAGACCGTGCCGCAGCAAAGCATGAGAAGATGAGGCAGCTAAAAAGAGATGAAGCCAAGCGGATGAAGTTTGAATAATTGACTACTCTGGATAATTTGGGTACCGAGGAGTTTGTAGAGACGAGGCTCCAACAATTCTATTCCCTGCCTCACACCTCGACTGATGAGTGCGTCTGGTGGTTTGAGCAGGCCCTGCTGTTTTGAGCTCTACGGTAGCTTCCAGACTCCTACTTGTCCCATGCAGTGGTTGGATCTTGAGAAGCTTCGTTCTCACAAGTACTTTGAGGATGCTCTTTGGGTGACTGAGAAGATGGGGCTGCACACCATCTTTCTGGAAAAACAAGACTACAATGTTGAGTTGGTCCAGCAGTTCTATGCCACAGTAGTCTTTAGGGAGACTACTGACATTCCTCTTGAGTGGATGTCTGGTACTACCAGGGTTCGCTCCAACATGGTTTAGTTTTCTCACATTCTTGGATTGCCTTTCAATCCCAATGGTCCCAGTGGTGTCCGGATGCACGTACATGGACAGTCGTATGATAAGAATCAGCTGGCTCCAATTTATGCTTAGAATGGTGTGGTTGGCCAAACCACCAATATCAAGCTCATCTACAACATGTTGCTTCGCATGTTCCGCCACACTCTCACTCCCAAGGCTAGCAACAAGGATGTGATGAGAGGCGCCGAGATCAACCTGATCGCTCATGCTCACACTGTGTACATTCATGGTCCAACTCATCCAGGTGGTGCTATTGATGTTATGGACTTCATCTATTAGGATTTGTACAAGGGCATCACTGACAAGAAGTGCCCTCTGTATGCCCCTTATGTGATGAAGCTCATTGCTGCTCACACTCCAGTCACTCCCCTGCTCTATTAGGACCTTGTTCCTCACACTGCTGCCAAGCAGAGGAAGGGTGCCCCTACCACCAAGGCTCCTCGAGGATACCCTCCATCTCAAGACATTTTTGAGGATGATGAGATAGATGCTGATGACTCTGACAGTGATGGTTCTGATGAAGTGCACGCACCAGCATCCCGTGGCCCTAGGATGAAGCATGCTAGCAATGCATATCGCTTCAATAACTCTAAGGAGGAAGTGCACAAGAAGGTAAAGAAGGCTTCGTGGTGGAATAATCTCCTCCTATGCCAGAACATTGACATTCTCCATGGACAGTATGATGCATACAAGGCAAATAGGAATGTCATGAAGGAGCCCAGCGGCGACTGCCGCACTACTTCCAGGAGAACGTCTCCTCGGCGTCGTTGCAAGACATCATCCGCAACCGCGAGGAGACTATGCGAGTTGCCAAGTGGGATGTCGAGATCGGTGTCCACAATATCAAGTACGAGCCACGCAGGGCAATCAAGTAACAGGCCCTAGCAGACTTCCTCACCGACTAGGAGGAGGCGCAGCAGCCAGAGAAGTTGACGTACCTCCATTACTGGTCGCTCCACTTCAACGGGTCCAAGAACACAGACGTCACAGGGAGGGATCGTGCTCACCTCCCCCAAGGGCGACAAACTGCGCTACGTGTTGTACCTCGACTTCCCCCTGCACCAACAACATGGCCGAGTACGAGGCTCTCCTTCACGGCATGCGAGCCACCAAGGAGATGAACATCAATAGCCTACGGTGCTAGGGCGACTCCGACCTCGTCGCCGCGCAAGTCGTCGGCACCTGCGACGCCGTCTCCCCCACCATGGCGGCATACCACCAAGCAGTGGACCAGCTGGGAGGCCACTTCGCTGGATACTCCGTCCAGTAGATCGACCCGCGCAAGAACGAAGAGGCCGACGCCCTCTCTCGCATCGGGTCGGCTCGCCCCGCGCCACCGCCCGGTGTCTTCCTTGACACCATCACCAAACCCTCTGTCTCTCCCCCGAGGGCGATCGACCTTGGGATACCGCTGCAACCAGAACCAGCTTTGGTCACCATGGTCGCGGAGCCGAGGGACGGGAATACACCATACGTCGCCTACATCGAGGGAGGGACCCTTCCAGCAGACGAGACGGAGGCACGCATGATCGTGTGCCGATGTAAATCCTTCATCATCATTGTCACATCCCAAAATTTTCCAAATTTTGAATTGTGAAAATTAAATAAACAAAAGAAATAATTGTTGAAATTTAGGGTGAAAAGAAACTTTTCCTTCTAAATGGAAACATCAAAACCCTTCTTGAACAAAATTTGAATGAAAAGGGAATCCAACAAAATTTCAATCAAGTGAAATGCATTCATCAATGAATGTATCTTGAAATTTAAACATTTGGAAAGGTTAAACCAAAACCCCAAATCTTAATGAAATAAATCACTTCCAAAGATCAAATGCATTTTATGCATGGAAAGAATCTTGAATATAAATACTTGGGAAAATAAACCAAAACCGTAAAACCCTAACGAAAGAAAATCATTTCCAAGATCTCTCTAACACTATGGATTTGATCCATATAAAAATTCAGAAACAAACAATTTTAAATGATCAAAATTTATAAACAAAAATATCTTAAAACCATAGAAATTGGATTCATTTAATTTGGAGCCATAAATAAAAACTTATGAATTTACTAAGATAAAAGGAATTAATTTCCAAGGCTAATAAAGCTCCTATCTAAAATCCATACCAAATCTTGAGCGAAGTAATACTAAAAGGATTTAAAAAGATAAACAAATATTAAATAAAATCATACCAATTGGAATCACCAATTTTGGATCTAAAAATAAAAAGATATGGAATTTATAAGATAAAGAAAGAAATAAATAAATAAGGAATATTTAAAAGACAAATTAAATCTTGGCCAAATCCATAAACAAATGGAATAAACATAATCCAAACAAAATAAAGGAATAAAGATTATTTGAATAAAAACTTATATGGACTTGAACCATATTTATTTTGAATAAAGATAAAATCCCTAATATAAATGATTAATTAAATCATGAGAAAAATAATGGAAATTGCCAAATGGATTAAAAGTTATTTAATTAACTTAAAAAGAATAATTAAATAAAATTATATGGTTTGGAAGCATATTCAAATTCATTTAAATAAAGACAAAAGCCTCATTTTTAAAATAAATATTAAATCATATTAAAATATTTGAAATAATTCAAAGTGAATTATTTAACACACTAATGAATAAATAAAACCTACTGAAAAAGGTTTGGTAAAAATTGGAATTCAAATACATGTTTAAATCATTTGAACAAAATAATATGGATTGGGACCAAATTTAAAATCTTATTTAAATAAAGAAAAATGTTTAATAAATATTTAACCATAAGAGAATAAAATAAATTATTCTAAAAAGGACTTTAAAACGCATTACTAAACAGTATTAAAACATATTGAAAGTTTGGAAAAGGTTTGAAAAAGAAATCTGAATTCAAATGAAATTTGAATTCAAAACAGAAAATCAAAATAGAAATAGGAAAAAGAAAACAGAGAGAAAAAAATAAGAAAGCAAACAGCCCAGCTCACCTACCCATCCAGCAGGCCCAGCAAGCCCAATACCAGCCCACGCGGGAAACCCACTCCCCCTCTCTCTGCCATTCTTTTCTCACCGCGCATCACACCCGCACAGCCACTGATGCGTCGACCCCACCAGCGCCACCTCATCATCGTCAACCCCGCGCTAACCTCGCCCCATTCTCCTTTGTCCATTTCCTGCCGTTTAATGCCTGCATAAATTCGCGTTACTATAGCGATTAAACCGCCCCTGCAACCACGCACGTTAAGTCGCCTCGCTCTACTCCTGACTTCCCCTCACTCGCCACTCCCTCTCTGCCCCTAGGCTGTGTGAATTCATCCCTGCTCCGCCACTGCCTCCGACGAGGTCCAGCACAAATTCTGGCCAGCCCTCACCTCCCCTTTCCCTGGTTTCCACCAGAACACTCCCGCGCATCCGCCAGTACCGCCCGCTTGGCCGCGCATGCCCTAGAGCGTCAGCAACAACATCGATAGAACATCGCCGTTATCTGCCCCTACTCTGACGAGCTTCCCCGGTAAACCCTGACCACCCTCTCCTTCTCGATGATGCACGTGTGTTAAACTCTCCCTTGCGCGCCTAACACTGCCTTTGGATTGTCCTACCATGCCTTGTAGCCTCGCCAACGACGACACCGAGCACACCCGTCGCCAGTACCAACTCTGGCGAGGAATTGCCATCATATCCGAGCGCCCCTGGCCTTCCCACGACCACCTCGAGCATCTCCTCGCTACTACGAACCTGTTAAGCATCAACATGCTCTCATTTTCTTCCTAAAACCTCTGTACCAGCATTGCCTAAGCGTAGCCGCCGTGTCGTCGTCGCCAGCACCGCCAAGATATGGTCGCATGATTAACAGCCGTTAGATCCAGATCATAGAGCCATGATAGATTCATTTAATCAAAGAGGTACGCGTGATCAGATCCGTGCGATGTAAATTAGATCCAACGTCCCACACTAACCGATTCGTTTGAATCGGTATGCGCTAGTAATAACTTGACACGTGGCCAGGCTCAGGATTTAAAACAGAAAATGAATCTATTAGTTGTTTGAATTTGTAAATTCCACAACTTTTGTTCTGCTTGGACAAATTTTGCAAATTGTATATCAATGGATTCACAAAAATGTGAAATTTGCAACCATGCCCTAAGTTTAGTATTTTGCTTCTGGAAAATTAGGTGTTTTTGCAGAAACATTTCTAGGCCCATTTTGATTATAAAAGTTATTCTAAAATGATTTTCGGTAAAATCTTTTGCAAATGATTTTTGTTGAACCTACTGACCATAAGGACAAACTTTTGAGTTTAGAAATATATTTTCTTAAACACAAGGAATTATTCCTTGAATAAAGGCATTTCTAGTAAAACAAAAATGTTTGCTATGATTTAAAAATGCTTTTTGAGTAAAACATTTTGCAAATGGTTTGATTTGAACTCTCTGACCCTAAACAATAACATTTGTGCTTAAAAATATATTTGGATAATACTATAAACTATTACTTTGATTTAAATCATTTCTAGCAAAAAAATGACTTAAATGGACCATTTTCACTAACTTGTTTTTAAATGGTTTTGCCACTTTTATAAATGACCATTAGGTGTTTTAAAATGTTTATAGCCTATTAGAAACCACCTTTCCAAATAAAACAATCTTTTGCATGCTAGCATGCATTGTTTTGTTTTCTTTATTTTTATGTGATGAATTGTTTGAATGCTAGATTTGAATATGTTCTTGCTTGATTGAATTGTAGTGAACTTTGAAGAGTGTGACTATTGCAAGATCAAGGAGTGAACCTAGTTTCTCTACCAAAAAGGCAAGTGGTGCTTCATACATTTTGTCCTAATATTTTCACTATGCATTAGTGATATTTTGAGTAGGACTTGCACGGAATTTTTACTAAGTATGATATGCCTTGGGAAATCCTAGTAGATGATGCCTTAGTAGATTTTCCCTAATTTAAGATTCTTGTTACTACTATTATGCTTAGCCTAGCTAGTAGAAAACAAGGGTGGATTATATTCATGCTATGAAATATTTCTTAGTCTATGACTTGTGTTTTGTTTAATAAAACAACTATGTGAATGAATCACCTGGGTGGAATGGTGTGAATGGGTTATGTTGAGTGGTTACCTAGGGCCCCATATTCATGCCCTACCCTAGAGTATCTCACTTGTGGAAAGCCACCCAGGAACAAAGAGATTTGAGATGTCAAGTGTTGAGAAGCTTCTAGTGCAACCACATGGTATATGGGCTCTGCCAGGATCATATAGGTTGCAATAACTTAGCCAGATGGACAGGAGGTGGTAGGGGGTGATAGGTTGGGAATGCGTCCATTTGGTCTAATGGGAGGCTTCTAAAGGATCTTGTCTCGATGCATGTCGAGTCTTGTAGGGAAAGTGCACCACCTCTCGAGAGAGTAAAATCTAAGTACTTAGACGTGTCCCCGGGAATGGACAATTTGAGCATCAAGACATGGAAGCTATCAAGGATCTCCTCATCCCAATTTCTAAGTTAAAAATTGTGGTTGAACAAGGGTTAAAGGATCACCAATATTTATTGGTGCATGCCTTGGGTGATTTTTTGACAAACAAAAACTTAGTGTTTTCAACTAATAAGGAAAACCTTATTTTGAGCAAAGCAAGCCTAAGATCCACTTAGCCAAATGCATATAGATGATAGATACTACTATTCTACCATAGTATCACTTGCCAATACAATTCAAATGTATTGACCCTTGCGGCTGCAACTTATTATGTTGCAGGTTTGTTTGATGTTAGTGAAGTGTGTTGAATAGGATTACAAGTCTACAACCAACATGATTGCCTGTGGCACTTTGAGGATGAAGGACTCCATGCTATATAGATATTTCTGCTGCATTGTAATGAGATAGCCAAATGAGCTATGTAAGATGTAATGTATTATTTTACTCCTGGTTATAAGTTGTACTATGACCTTTGTTCCTTGATATTACATCTTAAACTGTGGATGCTAGCTATTGATCCGGGGACTAGCATTGTAAACACAGGGATCTCTACCTTATCAGGTTGGGACCTCTATAGATGGTATCAGAGCATTGTGTTTCCTGTAGGATTGTAACCCTAGGATTGGACAAAAACGCTTAGAAAAATAGAAGTTGTATTTGTTCAAACTTATTTACAAACAATCTTGTAAACTCTTTCCTCAACCTTTTTATTTTGATTCTACATCTCTCCCTTTTCAAACTTGATGGACAAAGATTTCAACATGAGCAAATACTTCAACATCACCAAGCACTTCAACTTAGATATCACTAAGGACTACAAGTGAGACAAGAAATGATACTCAAGACTTGGAAGACTAAGGAAACAAAACTTAGGAGAAACCATCATCACCTTGAGTTTTGTGACCAAGATACAAGAATTTTTCCAAGGATACCATGATCTTGTTCATGAAGAAAACAACTAAGAAGAATGGAAAGATCCCAAGGGAACTCTATAGTTGGACCACCATACTAGAGTTTAGTTTAGATTAATCACACCAACTTATGTGGTGTAGCAAAAATATTTTGTTGCCTAATAATATGTTTGAATCTTGTTGTTTGAGTGGAATGCATGATTGTGATTGCTTGCACATTTCTTGTGTGAATTGTTGTGTGTGATTAGACTTCTTCCCTAGATATCTTTTGCCCATACTAATCCCAATCCAACCCAAACAAATGACTTCTCCAAGAAACTCCAACATCAAGAATGGTGACAACAACAACCAAGAGATACACATGAGAGAACAACTACTAGCAACCCAAACCCAGTTGAATCAAGTGACAACTCAGTTTTTAGCCAACAACATTGAGTTAGACCCAGCCATGCAAAAATTCTTGGAAACCCAATCCCAATTGTTGCGAAGGATGACCAATCAAATGATCAACATGAGAAGCAACCCTTCCCAAAGTGATTGTGACAACAATGATATCAAGGATGATATTATAGAAGGAACTCAAGCTTGCAATACTTGTGGGGACATAGGACACACTTATAAATAACATGTGGACCAATGCCCTAATTGTGAAGAGAAACATCCAACTAAACAATGCCCCACATCTCAAGTTACGTGTTTCCTATGTGAAGGAAATAATCATGTCCCTATCCAATGCCCCATCTATCCAATAGTTCAACAAATGAAACAAGATGGAATGCATCAAATGTTTGGAAACCTCCATAAGGGAACAACTTCTACCAAGAAGGTTAAAGAAAAAGTCAGAACCGTGCCTCATAAGGCCACACCCAAAGTGACCACAAAGTGTTATTACTCATGTGGAGAATAAGGTCACATCTCTAGTGACCTCCCCAAGAAGAGAGAGAGATATCCCACCTTTGTGGTGAAATATGAAGAACATGAACTAAGAGAACTCCTAGCTTTGGAGAGACCCAAGAAGAAGAAGAAGAAGAAGAGCCAAGAAAACAAACAAAAGACAGTGATGCCAAAGATGAAAGAGGATATTAGCCAAGTGATGTGCAACAAATGCAAAAAAAGCCAGGCCATTATGCATCACATTGTCTAGAAAAGAAGAAGTACAAAACAAACAAGCCTATGAAGGATCTTAGCAATGTCACATGTTTCAAGTGTGGAAACAAAGGACACTATGCATATGTCTGTCCAGAGAAGTTTCATCAAGACCCCAAGTAAGCCAAGATGTAATCTAGTTAGAAATCTTTTAAGGGTGGTAGTACTCTAGTTGTCTTGAAGCCAACTTGTAACCTCTAGCCTTCCCAAATCTCGGGACGAGATTTGTTTTAAGGATCATAGCCTGTCACATCCCAAATTTTCCAAATTTTGAAATGTGAAAATTAAATAAACAAAAGAAATAATTGTTGAAATTTAGGGTGAATAGAAACTATTGCTTCTAAATGGAAACATCAAAACCATTCTTGAACAAAATTTGAATGAAAAGGGAATCCAACAAAATTTCAATCAAGTGAAATTGATTCATCAATGAATGTATCTTGAAATTTAAACATTTGGAAAGATTAAACCAAAAACCCAAATCTTAATGAAAGAAATCACTTCCAAAGATCAAATGCATTTTATGCATGGAAAGTCTCCTGAATATAAATACTTGGGAAAATAAACCAAAACCCTAAAACCCTAATGGAAGAAAATCATTTCCAAGATCTCTCTAAGATATGGATTTGATCCATATAAAAATTCAGCAACTAAAAATTTTAAATGATCAAAATTGATAAAAAAATATCTTAAAACCATAGAAATTGGTTTCATTTAATTTGGAGCCATGGATAAAAACTTATGAATTTAATAAGATAAAAGGAATTAATTTCCATGGCTAATAAAGCTCCTATCTAAAATCCATACCAAATCTTGAGCAAAGTAATCCTAAAAGGATTTAAAAAGATAAACAAATATTAAATAAAATCATACAAATTGGAATCACCAATTTTGTATCTATAAATAAAAAGATATGGATTTTATAAGATAAAGAAAGAAATAAATAAATAAGGACTATTTAAAAGCCAAATTAAATCTTGGCCAAATCCATAAACAAATGTAATAAAGATAATCCAAATAAAATAAAGGAATAAAGATTATTTGAATAAAAACTTATATGGACTTGAACCATATTTATTTTGAATAAATACAAAATCCCTAATATAAATGATTAATTAAATCATGAGAAAAATAATGGAAATTGCCAAATGGATTAAAAGTTATTTAATTAACTTAAAAAGAATAAAAGAATAATTAAATAAAATTATATGGTTTGGAACCACATTCAAATTCATTTAAATAAAGACAAAAGCCTTATTTGTAAAATAAATATTATATCATATTAAAATATTTGAAATAATTCAAAGTGAATTATTTAACACACTAATGAATAAATAAAACCTACTGAAAAAGGTTTGGTAAAAATTGGAATTCAAATAGAGGTTTAAATCATTTGAACAAAATAATATGGATTGGAACCAAATTTAAAATCTTATTTAAATAAAGACAAATGTTTATTTTAAATAAATATTTAACCATAAGAGAATAAAAGAAATTATTCTAAAAAGGACTATAAAATGCATTAATAAGTAGTATTAAAACATACTGAAAGTTTGGAAAAGGTTTGAAAAAGAAACTGAATTCAAATGAAATTTGAATTCAAAACAGAAAATCAAAATAGAAAAAGGAAAAAGAAAACAGAGAGAAAAAACAAGAAAGCAAACAGCCCAGCTCACCTACCCAGCCAGCAGGCCCAGCAAGCCCAATACCATCCCACATGGGAAACCCACTCCCCCTCTCTCTGCCATTCTTTCCTCACTGCGCATCACACCCACACAGCCACTAACGCGTTGACCCCACCAGCGCCACCTCATCATCATCAACCCCGCGCTAACCTCGCCCCATTCCCCTTTTTCCGTATCCTGCCATTGAATGCCTGCGTAAATTCGCGTTACTGCAGCGATTAAACTGCCCCTGCGACGCACGTTAAGTCGCCTCGCTCTCCTCCTCACTTCCCCTCACTCGCCACTCCCTCTCTGCCCCTAGGCTGCATAAATTCCTCCCCGCTCCGCCACTGCCTCCAATGATATCCAGCACAAATTCCAGCTAGCCCTCACCTCCCCTTGCCTCTTGGTTTCCACGAGAAGACTCCCCATCGTCTTGCGCATCCGCCAGTACAGCCCGCTTGTCGGTGCATGCCCCAAAGCATCAGCAACGACATCGACAAAATGTCGCCGCTGTCTGCCCTGACCACCCCTCTCCTTCTCGATGATGCATGTTTGTTCAACTCTCCCTTGCACGCCTAACACTGCCTCTGGATTGTCCTACCATGCCTTGTAGCCTCGCCAACGACGACACCGAGCACACCCGTCGCCAGTAGCAACTCTAGCGAGGAATTGCCATCATGTCCAAGCGCCACTGGCCTTCCCACGACCACCTCGAGCATCTCCTCGCTACTGCGAACCTGGTAAGCATCAGCACGCTCTCATTTGCTTCCTAGAACTGTCGTACTAGCATCGCCTGAGCGTCGCCGCCGCGCCGCCGTTGCCAGCACCGCCAAGATATGGTCGCATGATTAACATCCGTTAGATCCAGATCGTAGAGCCATGATAGATTCATTTAATCGAAGAGGTACGCGTGATCAGAGCCGTGCAATGTAAGTTAGATCCAATGTCCCACACTTACTGATCCGTGTGAACTGGTATGCGCCAGTAATAACTTGACACGTGGCCAGGCTCAGGATTTAAAATAGAAAATGAATCTATTATTTGTTTGAATTTGTAAATTGCATAACTTTTGTTTTGCTTGGCCAAATTTTGCAAATTTTATATCAACGGATTCACAAAAATGTGAACTTTACAACCATGCTCTTAGTTTAGTATTTTGCTTCTGGAAAATTAGGTTTTTTTTCAGAAACATTTCTAGGCCTATTTTGAGTATAAAAGTTATTCCAAAAATGATTTTGGGGTAAAATATTTTGCAAATGATTTGTTTTGAACCTACTGACCATAAGAACAAACTTTTGGGTTTAGAAATATATTTTGTTAAAAACAAAGAATTATTCCTTGAATAAAGGCATTTCTAGTAAAACAAAAATGTTTGCTATGATTTAAAAATGCTTTTTGAGTAAAACCTTTTACAAATGGTTTGATTTGAACTATCTGACCCTAAACAATAACATTTGTGTTCAAAAATATATTTGGCTAACACTAGAAACTATTACTTTGATTTAAATCATTTGTAGCAAAACAAAAATGACTTAAATGGACCATTTTCACTAACTTGTTTTTAAATGGTTTTGCCACTTTTATAAATGACCATTAGGTGTTTTAAAATGTTTATAGCCTATTAGAAACCACATTTCCAAATAAAACAATCTTTTGCATGCTTGCATGCATTTTTTTGTTTTCTTTATTTCTATGTGATGAATTGTTTGAATGCTAGATTTGAATATGTGCTTGCTTGATTGAATTGTAGTGAACTTTGAAGAGTGTGACTATTGCAAGATCAAGTAGTGAACCTAGTTTCTCTACCAAAAAGGAAAGTGGTGCTTCATACATTTTGTCCTAATATTTTCACTATGCATTAGTGATATTTTGAGTAGGACTTGCATGGAATTTTTACTAAGTATGCTATGCCTTGGGAAATCCTAGTAAATGATGCCTTAGTAGATTTTCCCTAATTTAAGATTCTTGCTACTATTATGCGTATCCTAGCTAGTAGAAAACAAGGGTGGATTATATTCATGCTATGAAATATTTCTAAGTCTGTGACTTGTGTTTTGTTTAATAAAACAACTATGTGAATGTATCACTTGGGTGGAATGGTGTGAATGGGTTATGTTCAGTGGTTACCTAGGGCCCCATATTCATGGCCTACCCTAGAGTATCTCACTTGTGGAAAGCCACCCAGGAACAAAGAGATTTGAGATGTCAAGTCTTGAGAAGCTTCTAGTGCAACCACATTGTATATGGGCTCTGCCAGGATCATATAGGTTGCAATAACTTAGCCAGATGGACAGAAGGTGGTAGGGGGTGATAGGTTGGAAACGCGTCCATTTGGTCTAAGGGAAGGCTTCTGAAGGATCTTGTCTCGATGCATGTAGAGTCTTGTGGGTAAAGTGCACCACTTCTCCCGAGAGTAAAATCTAAGTACTTAGCCGTGTCCCGGGCAATGGACAATTTGAGAATCAAGACATGGAAGCTATCAAGGATCTCCTCATCCCAATTTCTAAGTTAAAAATTGTCGTTGAAAAAGGGTTAAAGGATCACCAATATTTATTGGTAGATGCCTCGGGTGATTTTTTACAAACAAAAACTTTGTGTTTTCAACTAATAAGGAAAACCTTATTTTGAGCAAAGCAAGCCTAATCTCCACTTAGTCAAATGCATATAGATGATAGATACTACTATTCTACCATAGTATCACTTGCCAATACAATTCAAATGTATTGAACCTTGTGGCTGTATCTTATTATGTTGCAGGTTTGTTTAATGTTAGTGAAGTGTGTTGAATAGGATTATAAGTCTACAACCAACATGATTGCCTGTGGCACTTTGAGGATGAAGGACTCCATGCTATATAGATATTTCTGGTGCATCGTAATGAGATAGACAAATGACCTATGTAAGATGTAATGTATTATTTTATTCCTGGTTATAAGTTGTAATATGACCTGTGTTCCTTGATATTACATCTTAAACTGTGGATGCTAGCTATTGATCAAGGGACTAGCATTGTAAACACAGGGATCTCTACCTTATCAGGTTGGGACCTCTACAATCATCAACGGAGAACTCCACAAACGCAGCATGAACGACATGTTCCAACGCTGTGTGTAGCCCGTGAAAGGCCGCAAGATCCTCCAAGACATCCACGCCGACGACTGCAGCCATCACGCTGGCGCCCGTTCCCTGGTCGCCAAAGCCATGTGACATGGCTTCTACTAGCTCACTACACACACCGATGCAGTCGACATCGTATAGCGCTGCGTTGGGTGTCAAAAGTACGCCAATCAAATGCATGTACCGAGCTCGGCGCTCAAGACCATCCTCATCACCTGGCCATTCGCCGTATGGGGCATGGATATGGTGGGTCCCTTCAAGAAGGCCCCCTCCGGCTACACACACCTCCTGATCGCAGTCGAAAAATTCACCAAGTGGGTGGAGGCCAAGCCAGTCCGCAAGTGCGACGCTAAGACCGCCGCCAAATTCCTACGCGAGCTCATTTACCGCTACGGATTCCTGCACAACATCATCACAGACAACGACACCAACTTCGCCAAGGGCGCCGTGGCCGAGTACTGCGAGGAGCACAACATACGGCTCGACCTCGCCTCAGTCGCCCACCCAGAGTCTAACAGCCAGGCGGAACACGCTAACCAGAGCATCCTCCATAGCCTAAAACCGCGACTACAAGTTCCCCTCGAGCGAACTCCGAGGTTCTGGGTCGAGGAGGTCCCCTCCGTCATCTGGGGCATCCACACCTCCATCAACCGATAGACTGGGTTCACGCCCTTATTCATGGTGTACGGCGCCGAAGTCGTCATGCCGACTGACCTCGAGCACGACTCGCCTCGTGTCGTCAACTACGCGGAGGCAGACCACGACCAGCTCGACGAAGCACGTGACCTGGCTCACTCCCGCACCACCATCTACTAGCAGGGACTCCACCGCTACCACAGCCGCCTACTCCGGACTCGCACCTTCTAGGAAGGCGACCTGGTCCTGCGACTGATCCAGGACAAGAAGGGCATGCATAAGATCTCTCCCCCATGGGAGGGACCATTCGCCATAGGGCGAGTCCTGGGCAACGACGCCTACTACCTCATGAACATCTGAGGTGACGGACAACTCGACGTCAAGCGGTCGTGGAATGTAAACCTCCTAAGGAGACCTAGAACTCCGACCTATATTCCCTCCGCCATGCAATAAAGATATTCGATTTGCACAAATTGTGTCTACGCTCCAACCCTTATGCCATTCGCACTCGTAAAAACAACATTACTCTAATCACGGAAGTCAACCCTTGTTCGCGTGACCAGCACGGCTAAGTAGTCTTGCGTCGTCCATGAAAACGCCATGAAATTCAGGCCTTGCGTCGTCCATGAAAACGCAAACCCGGAGCCCCCATCGGTGTCTCCCATCTCAACTCGCCTGCCGGGCCAAGACAACCGCACTTGCTTCTCACAGCAACCTAGTCCTCGACATTCTCAGCGCAGCGACTCGAATGGTCAAGTACCATGCTCGGGGACTGACGTCAGTCCAAACCTACATGGCTAGGGAAAACACCAAGTATGAGAGAGCGCCTTGGACTCGCCAAGCGAATGGCTCCTCGAGCCAGGCGGAGTGACGCTCCAAGCACAACTATCTACGTCCTCAACTACCTTGGGCATGCAACTAGAACATGCTAATTACCACGCTCGGGGACTCGTCCAACTGACCCTGTTCGCGTCCGGGAAAACAACTAAGTATAGAGCACCCCTTGGGGTCGCCAAGCGACTGGCTTCCCAGGCCACGGCGAGTCGACCTCAACTAACTAACAGTATAAAAACATACATACACAAACACGAGGTAAACCCCATAAAAGGGCGGACGCACTCGGGGACTCGCACAACAAAATAATCCAAATTCAAATTAAAGTTGACAAAAGCACACATGCATTCCTTACGGCAACAAATTTTGTTCGCTTACAAGGGCAGGCATACACTTATTTCAATTAATGCCAATCGGCAAAGTCATCTACTAGCAGGCTTCAAAGACAACGCGCCATCGTTACCGCAAAAGCGGATGAAGGGGGCCCACAGGTTGGACGGGTACATCGTCAAGGTGCCCGCCATCACCGATCGGAACGGTTGCTCCACCTTGAAGTCGCGATGCACCGACTCGGGATTGTTCGGAGCGACGATCGTCTCCTGATACGGCAGAAGGTTGCCCATCACCAGGACCCGCTCGGAGTAGACCGCGGCCCGATCGGTCAACTTCAAAACGTCGTAGATCTCGACCGAGACAATCGCCGAGGGATACCCGCTGGTGACGTCGTCAAGGTCAAAGTCATCAGGGAAATGGGCGAGCCCAAGGCTCGGCTCCATGGAGGAAGGCTGATCGCGACATGTACTCCACCACCGCTGGAGCCCTCTCCAGGTAGCGCCACACCTCCATGAGTTTGCTAGGAATCACCTCCGTCGGCGAGATCTCCTGGAGGTACGCGCGAATGCAGGTCATCGAAAGGGCGGCAGAATCCACCAGCATGGTGACACACTGTCGTGCGTCGTATGACTATGCCTCGGGCTCGTCATCAAGAATTTTACCTACAGAAGAACAAGCAATTTGGTATCAGACGGTTGCACGATTCGAGTCAACCACATCAGGGACACAATGACAACGGCGACCCGCATGCTTGGGGACTCGCTGATACAAACAAACACAAGTTAAAGGAACTCACCAATTAGGGGACGGCAGCGCCCCATGATGAAATCTTGAAGACCCGAAAAATCAGTCTGCAGCCCCGCGACGAGAGCATCACACACCTTCCGCTCCTCAGCTGCGGCAGCAACAACCGCCTTATCCCTCTCCTCCGTGATCTCGCCTCCGCCTTCGCGGCCTTGAGATCTTGTTCAAGCTCGGCCACCCGCTTCTCAGCGACGGTCAACGATGACTAGGCAGCCGTCTACTTGTTGACGGGGATCAAACCTTCGTGAGCCTTCGCAACCACGGCCGAATGCCCCTCTACAACAATGCAAGGGTGAGATCACAATCAGAATCAAGATAGCGGTGGAGAGGGTATTTTGAAAACCTACCCGCGGTTGCCTGCAGCTATTTGTTCACCTCCTCCACAGAGCGGAGGTCGCGCTCCAGAACCTCCACATCTCTTGCAATGCCAATTGGACAGACTGTCTCTCTATTAGCAAGGTGAATAACCACATCAATGTCCTCAAGTTCACAAGGACCAATTGCATGCATAATTTCCCTGTAAAGCTCATAAGGAATAGCACTAGAACTAGCACCAATATCACATAAACCATAATAGAAATGATCACCAATTCTAACAGAAAGCACAGGGACACTAGTTTTCCTAGCTTTCGTAGGAAGAGAGACAATATTAGAAGCATCTTCACAGAAGATAATGTGCTCATACTCTATATTTTTAGTGACAATATCTTTTACCATGGTTACTACAGGTTCAATGTTTATTTGCTCATCAGGTTCCACAGTTCTCTTTGTACTTTTGCTAACCACATTAGCTATAATATAATGTACCTTTACCTTAGCAGGAAAAGGGACTTTCTCAATATAAGGTTCAGGCAAAATAGGATCAATAGTACAAACTTCAGCGCTTCTAACAGGAACATGATTAACAACATCTTTATAAGGTGCATGGTACTTGTTCCACTCCTTTTAGGGAATTTCAATATAAGAGGCAAAAGCCTTAAATAAATTTGCAAGAACTTGAGAATCAAGACCATACTCAGTACTAATCTCACGGAAGTCATTAGTTCCCATAAAAGATTTAATGCATTCATAATCATAGTTTATACCTGACTTTCTTCCTTTGTCATTCTCCCATGCTTCAATGTTCTCTTGAATACGGTCTAGGAGATCCCATTTAGCTTCTTCCTTCATACGTGTGAATGATCCAGCACAAGAAGCATCTAGTAAATCTTTATCATGAAGAGAAAGCCTTGCATAAAAGTTATTGATAATAATATTATTAGGGAGTTCATGAATAGGAAATTTAAGCATTAGTAACTTCAATCTCCCCCAAGCTTGGGCTGTACTCTCTCCATCACGAGGCCAAAAGTTATATATGTGATTCCTATACTTATGAATCTCACTGGGAGGATAGAATTTATAATAAAAGAGAGGTACTATTTCCTCCCATTCCATGGATTGTCCATTCTTCAGCAGCTTATACCATTCTTCAGCTCTTCCTTTCAATGATATAGAGAGTAACTCATTCTTCACCTATTCAGTTGTGATACCTGCACATTTAAACAGTCTGCATAATTCATGGATAAAAAGCAAATGATCACCAGGATGGACAGTTCCATCCCCAAAATAATAGTTATCCATAACACAATCAACTATACGTGTAGGTATATTAAAAGGATCTATCTCACCAGGTGGTGGTTCATCTACTACCCTAATAGTGTTAGTAGCTTTCCCAAACAGGAAACCAAGTGGGTTATCCATATTGGAAACAAAGAAACAGACAGAAATAAAAAGCAATACTCACAGTAGAATTTTCCTTTACTAGTTCCACTCTTCAATAGCGCTTCATTCCCTGGCAACAGCGCCATAAAATAGTCTTGATGACCCACATGTATAGGGGGTGTTCGTAGTACTTTTGATAAATAGGAGTGTCGATCCCAACGAGGAGCAGAAGGTGTTGACTAGTGGTTTGGATCAGGAAATCTCTGTAAATACTTAGCAAAAGGATTTTAGGGTTTTCCTGATAAAAGAAGGAAATAAAATGCAAGTAAATAAAGACAGCAAATAATTGCAGCAAGTGGCCCAATCCTTTCTTAGCAAAGGACAAGTCGGTGGAAATACTAATGAGGACCAAACGTTCTCGAGGACACATGAGAATACCGTCAAGTGATTTCATTTCATATAGTTGATTAATCTTCTTTGGTTTTATAAGTGTTGTGCGGGTGAACCTGTGCTAATGTACCGACCTTACTTTGACTAATACATACTTGTGATTAAACCCCTTGCAAGCATCCTCAACTATAAGAAAGCAATTAAGATAAAAACTTAACCACAGCCTTAAACTCTGAGATCCTACACTCCCTTGTGCAAAGGTTTCCTAACGGGGGTTCAGGTTTCTGTCACTCCGGCAACCCCACAATTAGTAGCAAAATACACAATGCATTCCCCTAGGCCCATAAATGGTGAAGTATCATGTAGTCGGCTTCACATGACACCACTAGAAGAATAGCACCACAACTTAAATATTAAACCATTGAATAATACCTCAACACAATTCCACTACTAACAACATGACTTCTCCCATGTCCTCAAGAACTAAACGAACTACTCATGAGACATCATATGGATCAAGATCAGAGATGATATAATGATGGATAACAATCTGAACATAAACAATAATTCAATGGTTCCACTCACAAGCATCAACTACAATAGTAATCAACATCGAAAAGTTTCCCCTAAGAACTATGCAAGATTCAACACAATTGTTACAGTGGGATGGAATGGTGATGATGGTTATGGTGGAGATGATGGTGTGGATGATGATGATGATCCCGATGAAGTCTAGCTTGATGACAGTGTTGATGGCAATGATCTCCCCTCTCTAGGAAGGAATTTCCCCGGCAGAAATCTGTCTGCCAGAGAGCTCTTTCTCTCTCGGTGTTTTCCGCCCTGCAGAGGAGGTGGAATCTTGCTGTGGTCCCTCCCCTGGTTTTAGGGTTTTGAGGATAAGATATAGGTGAGAGGGCGGGGCCAGAGATAGGCTAGGGTGGCCACACCCCCTGTAGGCGCGGCCAGGGGTGGTCCGCCCCCTGTGGCCCAACTCCGCCTCCCTTTATGGCATCCTTCGTCTTCTGGGAAATATAGTTTTATGTAGTTTTTCTGGTATTTTTCTGATCTTCACGAAATTGCATCAAAACACCGCTTTTTCCATTAGAATCCTGACTCTGGCAGTTCATCCTCCAAGAATCATCCAACATGCAAAAACAGATGAAAAGACATAAGTAACACCTCTTAATACGAAATATATCAATGAATATAGGCAAATTATGATATAGAATGGTGATGCAAATTGGACGTATCAGAAGCTTAGTGAGGGACTCACCCAAATGCGGCGCCAGACAGTGAACCCTGGATTCGCACCTGCTCCAGGTGCCATCGCCCTCGGAGCTCCTCCACCACCACCTGGCGGGCCGTCGCAGCTGCCGGTCGCACCAACACCACATAACGGTGTAGATGGGTACCCCCCCCCCCACCGAAAGGATCCCTGATGATCCAAAAGGGGCGCCCAACCAACAGCGTGCAGAAGAAGATCACCCACTAAGTCAGCCTGTCCATGACATCTCCACCAGCTATACATGAGTACCTCAGTGGCTCAGAGTCCTGCATAACGTTCGATCATTCGGATTACCCATGCCAGATACCTCGCCCAGGTCAAGCTGCCCTGGTGCTCGAGGCTCAGATCGGGGGATTCGAAATGAGCCACGTCTTCATGGACGGCGGCAGTGGCATCAACCTGATGTTTGCCAACACACTTGCAGCGATGCGGATCCCGCTGTGCAGCCTAGAGAAATCAGACACGACGTTCCACGACATATTCCCAGGGAAGGGCATATACCCCCTAGGAAAGATATGGATCGATGTCATCTTCAGCCAGCCCGAAAACTTCAGACGCGAGCGGCTAGAGTTTGAAGTGGTGGACTGGCCATCACAATACCATGACATCCTCAGGCGCGTGGCATTCGCAAGATTCTTGGCAGTATCGGGCTATGTGTACCTGCTACTGAAGATGCCAGGACCTAGGGGCGTCATCACCGTCCAAGGAAGCTTCACTAGGTCAGACAGCTGCGACAGAGACTTCAACAGAATCTCTTAGTCGTTCGGCATACAGGAGGAGCTCACCAGACTTAGAGAGGTGACAGACAATGGGGCACCCCCAGTCGCCAGGCAAAACGCACCCGACATGTCGTTCGACTCCACGGTCAACACAAAGAAGGTGCAGGTCCACCCGACAGAAGCCTCCAAAATGGCGTTGATCGCCAACGACCTGAGTCCCGCATAGGAAACCGTGCTCGTAGAATTCCTCCGTGAGCGCTGAGAAATCTTCGCCTAGTGTCGTGTGAACATTGTAGGGGTTCGTAGCATGGAAAACAAAAAATTTCTATCGCATACAAACAAACAAGCCAAGATCTATCTACTAGATTGTAGCAACGAGTCGATGGAATAACTTACCCTCGAAGATTCCAAAGCGTTTAACGAGAGCGGATTCTCGTGGGTGATGTAGTCGTACTCTTTCCGATCTCAAGATCGTGTAGACGATCCTTCCGGCGCTGCGTTCCGGCAGCGCTCCCGCAGTCGGTCACACGTTCGGTACTCGACGAAGACCTTCCTCTCCCTTGTTCCAGCAGGCAGCGGAGGTTGTAGCACTCTCCTCGCAATTCCGGCAGCACAACGGCGTGGTACCGGAAGTAGAGGGGAAATCCCGCAGGGCTTCGCCTTAAGCCGGTGCGAGTATGGTGGAGTATGAGAGAGGCTATTAGTGGTCTAGTAATTAGACACACCAATTAGAAGGCTTTAAACCAATTATAAGGCTCTAAACCGAAGGCTAAAGCAATTAGAAGCTCTAAACCCAAACGGCTCTAAACCGGAGGTAGAAGATAGGAACTTGTGTGTACTAGGAGGGGAGCCCTGCCCCTCCTTATATAGATGGGAGGGGCCGGCGGCCAGGGGAGGGGAGTCCCTCCCCAAGTCGTCTTAGTGGTGCGCCGGCCAAGGGAGGAACCCTCCCCCAATTCGGCCTCCACCAATCCTCCTTCTCCTCTTTCCGAAAACTGGCAGTTTGACTTTTCAAACTAGCCGTTTGACTTTTCAAACTAGGATTTGAATTAACCCTTTATTTCGGACAGCGATGACACTTAGTACATGATGCAATCATACCAAATTTGATATAACACATTCATGTACCCTCCCCCCCCCCCCCCCCCCGGAGTGCCGGACATTCCGGAACCTTCTAGAACATTCCCGATGAAAACACCGGAATCATTCCGCAACTCCGAAACGGGACTTTCCTTATATGAATCTTATTCTCCGGACCATTCCGGATCACCTCGTGATATCCCGGATCCCATCCGAGACTCCGAACAACATTCGGTCTCTTTCTCATAATACCATAACTACTCAAACAACGTCGAATCCTTAAGTGTGTCTCCCTACGGTTCGTGAATTATGCGGACATGATCGAGACACTTCTCCGAACAATAGCCAATAGAGGAATCTGGAAATTCATATGGCTCCCACATATTTCTACGATTACTTTGCGATCGAATGAACCACTTACATACGATACCAATTTCCCTTTGTCTCACGATATGTTACTTATCCGAGGTTATGATCGTCGGTATCTCTGCATACCTAGTTCAACCTCGTTATTGATAAGTACTCTTTTCTCGTTCCCGTGATATGTGATCCCTTGTGACCCAGTCACATGCTTGCAAGCTAATTGGATGACATTCCACCGAGAGGGCCCAGAGTATATCTATCGTCATGTGGATGGACAAATCCCACTCTTGATCCATGTGTCTCAACCAATACTTTCCGAACACTCAATGCCACCTTTATAACCACCCAGTTACGGTGTGGTGTTTGATGTCATCAAAGCATCCATCCGGTAAAGGTGATATGCATGATCTCATGGTCGAAGGAATTAGGTTACTATGTATCAGAAAGCATATAGCAATTGAACTATTGAAATGACTTGATCTTTATGCTACGCTTATCTATAGGAGTATGTCCACCATATCATTCTCCTAACGATATGATCTTGTTGTTGATAACATCTCAATGTTCATGATAGGGAAACCACAATCATTAATCAACCAACAAGCTAGTGAAGTATAGAGGCTATACTAGGGACTTCAAATTAAGTTTACAAATCACACAAGTATCAATGTTTCCTTGTTAATACTATTATAGCATGAATGTAAACATTTATCATAAACACAAAGATATAATAATAACTACATTTATTATTGCCTCTAGGGCATATCTCCAACAGTCTCCCACTTGCACTAGAGTCATCTAATCTAGATTACATGGTAATATACCACACCCATGGCAGTCTGGTGTTGGTCATGTTTTGCCCTAGGGAGAGGTTTAGTCAACAGATCCGCCACATTCAGATCTGTGTGTACTTTGCAAATCTTTATATCCCCATCCTGGATATGTTCTCGAATAGCGTGAAAACGTAGCTTGATATGCTTCAGCTTCTTGTGTGACCTTGGTTCTTGCGCATTGGCTATGGCGCCCATGTTATCACAGTAGATAGACATTGGGTCCAGCGCACTAGGAACCACACCCAGCTCTGTAATGAACTCTTTCATCCATATCGCTTCTTGTGAAGCCTCCGAAGCAGCCATGTATTCCGATTCAGTTGAAGATCTCGCCACAACGCTTTGCTTTGCACTCCTCCAGCTAACTGATGCACCATTCAAAATAAATACGTATCCGGATTGTGATTTAGAATCATCCGGATCTGTGTTCCAACTAGCATCAGTGTAACCATTAACAATGAGCTGTTCATCACCTCCATAAGAAAGAACCATATCCTTAGTTCTTCTCAAGTACTTAAGGATGTTTTTTACCGCTGTCCAATGATCCACTCCTGGATCACTTTGATATCTGCTAGTTAAACTAACAGCATATGCAATGTCGGGTCTAGTACATAGCATGGCATACATTAGAGATCCTATGGCTGAGGCATAGGGAGTCTTACTCATCCTTTCTCTATCTTCTGCCGATGTCGGACTTTGAGTTTTACTCAAGGTCGTATTGGGCAACATGGGCAAGAACCCTTTCTTGCTTTCTTCCATTCCAAACCTCTTTAGAACTTTGTCCAAATATGTACTCTGTGACAATGATATTTGGCGTTTCGATCTATCTCTATAAATCTTTATGCCTAATATGTAAGCTGCTTCGCCAAGATCCTTCATTGAAAAACTATTATTCAAATATTCTTTGACACTATTAAGAAGGTCTACATCATTCCCAATCAACAATATGTCATCCACATATAGTATTAAGAATGCTACAGAGCTCCCACTCACTTTCTTGTAAATACAAGCTTCTCCATAAGTTTGTATAAAACCATAACTTTTGATTACCTTATCAAAACGTTGATTCCAACTTCGGGATGCTTGCTTCAATCCATAGATGGACCGTTGAAGTTTGCATACCTTGTTAGCATCTTTAGGATCGACAAAACCTTTGGGTTGCATCATATACAACTCTTCATCAATGTCTCCATTGAGGAATGCTGTTTTGACATCCATCTGCCATATCTCATAATCATAATATGCAGCGATTGCTAACATAATCCTCACAGACTTTAGCTTCGCTACCGGTGAGAAAGTCTCATCGTAGTCAACTCCTTGAATTTGTCGAAACCCTTTTGCGACAAGTCGAGCTTTATAGACAGTAACATTACCATCAGCATCTGTTTTCTTCTTGAAAATCCATTTGTTCTCGACAGCCTTCCGGCCATCCGGTAAGTCCACCAAAGTCCATACTTGGTTTTCGTACATGGATCCAATCTCGGATTTCATGGCTTCTTGCCATTTATTGGAATCTGGGCTCATCATCGCTTCCTCATATGTCTCAGGGTCATCGGTGTTGTCCACCAACATGACATTCATAACGGAATCATACCAATCTGGAGTGGTACGAGTTCTCGTTGACCTTCGAGGCTCTGTAGCAACTTCAACCGAAGTTTCATGATCACCATCATTAGCTTCCTCTCTTATTGGTGCAGGCACCACAGGAACTTCTTCCGGTGCTGCGCTACTCACAATTTCGAGAGAAGGTTCGACAACCTCGTCGAGTTCTACTTTCCTTCCAGTCACTTCTTTCTAGAGAAATTCCTTCTCTAGAAAGGATCCATTCTTGGCAACGAAGATTTTGCCTTCGGATCTATGATAGAAGGTATACCCAATAGTTTCCTTCGGGTATCCTATGAAGACGCATTTTTCCGCTTTGGGTTCAAGCTTGTCCGGCTGTAACTTCTTTACATAGGCTTCGCATCCCCAAACTTTAAGGAACGACAATTTAGGTTTCTTCCCAAACCACAATTCATACGGTGTCGTTTCAACGGATTTAGATGGTGCCCTATTTAAAGTGAATGCGGCTGTTTCTAATGCATAACCCCAAAATGATAGCGGTGAATCTGTAAGTGACATCATAGAACGAACCATATCTAAGAGAGTTCGATTACGACGTTCGGACACACCATTATGCTGTGGTGTTCCCGGCGGTGTCAATTGTGAAAGTATTCCGCATTTCTTCAAATGCTCGCCAAACTCGTAACTTAGATATTCACCTCCACGATCAGAACGTAGAAATTTAATCTTCTTGTTACGTTGATTCTCTACCTCACTTTGAAACTCCTTAAACTTCTCGAAAGTTTCAGACTTATGTTTCATGAAATAGATATACCCATATCTACTCAAGTCATCCGTGAAGGTAAGAACATAACGATAACCACCGCGCGATGCTACACTCATTGAACCACACACATCGGTATGTATGATTTCCAATAAGTCCGTAGCTCGCTCCATCATACCAGAAAATGGAGTCTTAGTCATTTTTCCCATCAGACATGCTTCGCATCTTTCAAGTGATTCAAAATCAAGTGATTCAAGAAGTCCATCGGAATGGAGTTTCTTCATACGTTTTACTCCGATGTGACCAAGACGACAGTGCCACATATAGGTCGAATTATCGCCTGATTTCAAACGTTTAGCCTCAATGTTGTTGATATGTGTATTTCCACTATCGAGATTCAATAAGAATAGACCATCTATCAAAGGTGCATGTGCATAAAACATATTACTCATATAAATCGAACAACCATTATTCTCGGATTTAAACAAGTAACCGTCTTGCAATAAACAAGATCCCGATATAATGTTCATGCTCAACGCAGGCACCAAATAACAATTATTTAAGTATAAAACTAATCCCGATGGTAGATGAAGGGGTAGCGTGCCGACCGCGATCACATCAACCTTTGATCCGTTTCCCACGCGCATCGTCACCTCGTTCTTTGCTAGCTTTCGTTTATTCTGCAGCACCTGTTTTGAGTTACAAATATGAGCAACCGAACCAGTATCAAATACCCAGGCACTACTACGAGTACTAGTGAGATACACATCAATAACATGTATATCAGATATACCTTTCTTCTTGATGTTGCCGTTCTTCAAATCCGCCAAGTACTTTGGGCAATTCCGCTTCCAGTGACCTTCTCCCTTGCAGTAAAAGCACTCAGTATCAGGCTTAGGTCCAGCCTTGGTCTTCTTCATCGGCGTGGTAACTTTCTTACCACCCTTCTTGAAGTGTCCCTTTTGCTTAGACTTGCCTTTCTTGAATTTGGTGGTCTTATTGACCAACAACACTTGGTGCTCTTTCTTGATCTCCACTTCTGCAGATTTCAACATGGCAAAGAGTTCTGGCAACGTCTTGTTCATGTTCTGCATGTTGTAGTTCATCACAAAGTTCTTGTAACTTGGTGGTAGTGATTGGAGGACACGGTAAATCCCCAAAGCATTAGGAATCACTATACCCAAGCTTTGAAGTTTGTTTGCGTGCCCAGACATCTTAAGCACATGCTCACTGACGGAGCTGCCCTCTTCCATCTTGCAGTTAAAGAACTTTTCAGAAGCCTCATAGCTTTCAATTGCCGCATGAGTCTCAAAAATCAATTTGAGATCCTCGACAATATCATATGGGTCTGAATCCTCAAACCTTTTCTGAAGCTCCGATTCCAAACCATACAAGATAGCACACTGAACTATGGAGTACTGATTCTTCCGAGCGAGGTAAACATTCTTCACTTCATCGGGAGCATCAGCTGCAGGTGGGTCACCTAGCGGTGCATCCAGCACATAGGTCAAATTACCAGCTGTGAGGACAATCCTCAAATTGCGGAACCAATCCGCGAAGTTGCTTCCATTGTTTTTCAACTTTTCTTTCTCTAGGAACGCATTAAAATTGATGGTAGGGGCTGCCATTGATCTACAACATATTTGCAATAGTTTAGACTAAGTTTATGACAAATTGAGTTCAAATTAATTAATGTAATTAAACTAGGTGAACTCCCACTCAAAACAATATCCCTCACATTGTTTTAGTGATCACACGAACCAAATCCACTACATCAACACCGATCATCACGAGAGTTGATATAGTTTCAATGGCAAACAATCGTCATGTTCATCATATCTACTATATGATTCATGCTTTACCTTTCGGTAATCCGTGTTCCGAAACCATGTCTGTACATGCTAGGCTCGCCAAGATCAAACCTTAGTTTCCGCATGAGCAAATCTGGCTTGCTCACGTTGTATACACTTGCGGAATCTAACACACCCGATCATCACGTGGTGCTTCGAAACAACAAGCTTTAGCAACGGTGCTGACTAAGGGTGAACACTTTATGACTTGAAATTCATGTGCATGAGGGATCATCTTATAATGCTATTGTCTTCTACTAAGCAATACAAGATGCATAAAGGATTAACATCACATGCAATTCAATATATATGTGATATGATATGGCCTTTCTTCTTTGTGCTTCTGATCTCCATCTTCAAGCACGAACATGATCTCCATCATCACCGGCATTGCATCAAGGTCAATGACGCTACTCCATGGTTGTCGTCCACCGGCTTCAACTATTACAACTACTTTGAATAGACACGCGGGTCTTAACATAAATTAAAGACAACCATATGGCTCCTGCCGGTTTCCGACTTACAATAAGGAACATTGCATACATCAAATATATTCACAATCATGGCCATATCACATCACTGCACACCCCTGCAAAACAAAGTTAGACGCCTCTACTTTCTTTGCATATTTTACGTGGTTTGGGGCTTTCGATAAGTGTCGTTCTAACTTACGAACAAGAACCACAACATTGATACTAGTATTGTTAATCACCCGTTGTAAATTGGATCTTAACTATGCTAGGAGAAACTGGCACCCGCAAAGCCACTTATGCAATACAAGTTGCATGTCAAGCGTAGAGCAAGTCTCATGAACGATGTCATGTAAGGTTAGCCCGGGCCGCTTCATCCCAACATACTGCAAGATGCAAAGTACACAAGAAGCAATCGACAATAAAAGCATCAACGCCCACAATGACCATTGTGTTCTACTCGTGCAACAGATCTACATATAGACACGGCTCTGATACCACTGTAGGGGTTCGTAGCATGGAAAACAAAAATTTTCTATCGCATACAAACAAACAAGCCAAGATCTATCTACTAGATTGTAGCAACGAGTCGATGGAATAACTTACCCTCGAAGATTCCAAAGCGTTTAACGAGAGCGGATTCTCGTGGGTGATGTAGTCGTACTCTTTCCGATCTCAAGATCGTGTAGACGATCCTTCCGGCGCTGCGTTCCGGCAGCGCTCCCGCAGTCGGTCACACGTTCGGTACTCGACGAAGACCTTCCTCTCCCTTGTTCCAGCAGGTAGCGGAGGTTGTAGCACTCTCCTCGCAATTTCGGCAGCACAACGGCGTGGTACCGGAAGTAGAGGGGAAATCCCGTAGGGCTTCGCCTTAAGCCGGTGCGAGTATGGTGGAGTATGAGAGAGGCTATTAGTGGTCTAGTAATTAGACACACCAATTAGAAGGCTCTAAACCAATTAGAAGGCTCTAAACCGAAGGCTAAAGCAATTAGAAGCTCTAAACCCAAACGGCTCTAAACCGGAGGTAGAAGATAGGAACTTGTGTGTACTAGGAGGGGAGCCCTGCCCCTCCTTATATAGATGGGAGGGGCCGGCGGCCAGGGGAGGGGAGTCCCTCCCCAAGTCGGCTTGGTGGTGCGCCGGCCAAGGGAGGAACCCTCCCCCAATTCGGCCTCCACCAATCCTCCTTCTCCTCTTTCCGAAAACTGGCAGTTTGACTTTTCAAACTAGCCGTTTGACTTTTCAAACTAGGATTTGAATTAACCCTTTATTTCGGATAGCGATGACACTTAGTACATGATGCAATCATACCAACTTTGATATAACACATTCATGTACCCTCCCCCCCCCCCCCCCGGAGTGCCGGACATTCCGGAACCTTCTAGAACATTCCCGATGAAAACACCGGAATCATTCCGCAACTCCGAAACGGGACTTTCCTTATATGAATCTTATTCTCCGGACCATTCCGGATCACCTCGTGATATCCCGGATCCCATCCGAGACTCCGAACAACATTCGGTCTCTTTCTCATAATACCATAACTACTCAAACAACGTCGAATCCTTAAGTGTGTCTCCCTACGGTTCGTGAATTATGCGGACATGATCGAGACACTTCTCCGAATAATAACCAATAGAGGAATCTGGAAATTCATATGGCTCCCACATATTTCTACGATTACTTTGTGATCGAATGAACCACTTACATACGATACCAATTTCCCTTTGTCTCACGATATGTTACTTATCCGAGGTTATGATCGTCGGTATCTCTGCATACCTAGTTCAACCTCGTTATTGATAAGTACTCTTTTCTCGTTCCCGTGATATGTGATCCCTTGTGACCCAGTCACATGCTTGCAAGCTAATTGGATGACATTCCACCGAGAGGGCCCAGAGTATATCTATCCGTCATGTGGATGGACAAATCCACTCTTGATCCATGTGTCTCAACCAATACTTTCCGAACACTCAATGCCACCTTTATAACCACCCAGTTACGGTGTGGTGTTTGATGTCATCAAATCATCCATCCGGTAAAGGTGATATGCATGATCTCATGGTAGAAGGAATTAGGTTACTATGTATCAGAAAGCATATAGCAATTGAACTATTGAAATGACTTGATCTTTATGCTACGCTTATCTATAGGAGTATGTCCACCATATCATTCTCCTAACGATATGATCTTGTTGTTGATAACATCTCAATGGTCATGATAGGGAAACCACAATCATTAATCAACCAACAAGCTAGTGAAGTATAGAGGCTATACTAGGGACTTCAAATTAATTTTACAAATCACACAAGTATCAATGTTTCCTTGTTAATACTATTATAGCATGAATGTAAACATTTATCATAAACACAAAGATATAATAATAACTACATTTATTATTGCCTCTAGGGCATATCTCCAACAAACATGCCAGGAGTTCCCAGGGAATTCGCCGAGCACGCACTCGATGTGTTCCCAGATGCAAAGACAGTCAAGCAGTCGATGCATCGACTGTCCGAGCCAAGAGCCGAAGCCGTTGGAATCAAAGTCAACAGACTGCTCGATGCCAACTTCATCGGGGTAATCAAAGAAGGCGAGTGGCTGGCCAACACCATGCTGGTCACCAAAAAGGACACGGACATCCTGCGGATGTGAGTGGACTTCACATCGCTCAACAAGCACTATCCCAAGGACCACTTCCCTCTACCATGTATCGATCAAATCATCAATTCGACGGCAGGATGCGAGAAGCTCTCCTTCCTTGACCCCTACTCAGGATACAACCAAATTCGGGTGAAGGTCGAAGATCAGGAGAAAACGGTGTTCATCACGCCATTCAGGGTATTCTGCTACAACACCATGCCCTTCGGGTTGAAGAACGCATGTCCCACATACCAGAGGTGCATGCAAGCATGCCTGAAGGACCAGATCAGTCGCAACATCCAGGTCTATGTCGATGACATAGTAATCAAGACCAGGGAGGCCAAGACTCTAATTGACGATCTCCGCGATACGTTCGAGAACCTTGATCGCTACAAGATCAAGCTGAACCCAAAAAAGTGCACTTTCAGCGTCTCGTCTAGTCAGTTACTTGGGTACTTCATCTCCCAACAGGGCATCAAAGCAAACCCAAAGAAAATCAGGGCCATACTGTCCATGGAGAAGCCAAAGAACCTCAAAGGCGTCCAGTAGCTAGCTGGGCGAATTGCGGCTATGAGCAGATTCATCAGCCGAATGGGTGAGAAGGCCCTCCCCTTTTATCAGCTGCTGCGCAAGATGGACAAATTCGAGTGGACACCCGAAGCAGACGATGTGTTCGAAGACCTCAAGTGGATGCTCTCCACATCGCATGTTCTGGTCACACCGAAGGAACGGGAACCTTTGCTACTATACATCACAGCCACACATCAGGTGGTCAGCACCGAACTCGTGGTCGTGCGACCCGAAGATGGCAAAACCCACGGGGTCCAACGCCCAATGTACAACCTCGGCGAGGTACTGACCCTGACAAAGCAGAGGTACCCGCACTACCAGAAGCTAGCCTATGACGTATTCATGACAGCGCGTCAACTGAGCCACTACTTCCAAGAGCACCAGATCGTGGCCATCAACGGCGCCCCATCGTTGAATATCCTGAACGACCCCAAAGCTACGGGACACATAGCCCTCTGGGGAATCGAGTTGTCTCCACGAGACATAATCTACGAGCGGCGCACCGCCACCAAGTCCCAGATCCTCCCAGATTTCATCGTCCACTGAATGGAGCTCCAGCTGCCAGACACTCCGGACATGTCGTAGTCCTGGATGATGCACTTCGACGGCTCCAAGCGCGAGGCTAGAGCAGGGGCTGGCATCATACTAACGTCCCCTCAAGGCGACAAGATGAAATACGTCCTTCGGATGAAATTCTGTGCCTCCAACAACGAGGCCGAATACGAGGCCCTCATCCACGGCATGAGAATGGCTAAGGTGTGCAGCACAACACGCCTTGTCATCTATGGCGATTTGAACCTCGTCGTCCAGCAGACGATGAACGAGTGCGACGCTCACAGCGCCAACATGATCACCTACCGCACGCTCTACAACTTACTCAAAGGAGACTTTGACGGCTGCGAACTTCGGCATGTCAGCAGGGAAAGAAACGAGGAGGCCGACAGGCTCGCCAACATTGGCTCCACTGTGCTCGGGTGCCACCAAGAGTGTTCCTCGAACAAATCTGCATACCATCCATCAAGAGGAAATTCCCAAAAGGCTCCACCGAAGAAGCAGAACACTCGGGGGATGCGCTACCCAAAGGAGAAGAAGGACCCGAAAAGCTAGACATGGAAGTCGAGCTAGTCAGCCTGATGCAGGTCATGGCAGTTGAAGAAACGTGGACGCAACCGTACCTTTGGTACCTGCTAAATAATCAGCTGCTTGAGGAACCGACAAACGCCCGGCGAATATCTCCTTGGTCAAAGGCCTTCACCATCATCAATGGCGAGGTGTACAAGCGCAGCATTTCGGGTGTGCTCCAGCGATGTGTCACCATCGGTGACGGCAAAAGCATCCTCAAAGACATCCACGAGGGTATCTGCGGCCATCATGCAGGCAGCCGCTTATTACCATATTCCTTATTGATTATGCCCGAGAGGCAATAATAAAGTGGTTATTATCATATTCCTTATTTATGATAAATGTTTATTTTGCATTCTATAATTGTATTAATATGGAAACGTTAATACATGTGTGTTTAATAAACAAATAGAAGGTTCCTAGTTATGCCTCTCTTATAAACTAGCTTGTTGATTAAACAAGATGATCAAAGGTTTCCTGATCATGGACATGGATGTTGTTAATAATGAGGTCACAACATTGTTGGAATGATGTGATGAATATTCATCCGAAGTATAGCATTACGATCAAAGTCATTGTGTATATATTGCTATAACATCATACAAAGTAATCTTAGTCCTTACACCATGAGATCATCTCAATCACTAACACCGGAAAAGTATCTTGATAACATCAAACATCACACCATAACAGGGTGACTATAAAGATGGGTTCAGTGCTACAAAGGTGTTATGTTGAGGCTCATGGATCAAGAGTGGAATTTTTCCATCCTGATGATGGAGAGATATACTCTGGGCCCTCTCGGTGATATCACATTAGTTAGCTTGCAAGTAAGTGATTTGATCACTAGAATGTTATATCACGGGAACGAGAATACTTGTTGGTAACGAGATCAAACTAGGTATGGAGATACCGATGATAGAATCTCGGACATGTAATATATCGCGAGACAAAGGGATTGAGATACATGCGTATAAGGTTCACACGATCATAGAAGTCATCGTTGAATATGTGGGAGTCAGTACGGATCTCTAGGTCCCGCTGCTGATTATTGATTGGAGTGGGGTCTCGATCATGTCTGCATTATTCGCGAACCGTAGAGTTACACACTTAAGGGATACTAACACCATTTTGAGAAAATAATATGCTAGAGAAAGAAAAAGGAAAGCGCATGAATTTATTTCACTAGACACTGGAACTGTTTCGGTTGAAATTGATGAATCTGGTTCTGCATGTGAAATTGAAATGTTATAAGGGGTTTTATGTGAATTTTTGTTAATTAGAGTAATTAAAAAAATTCTGAATAAATAAATAAAAGAGTTTTATTTAAATGAGAGCTTGCATTAAATTTGGTGGAAATTTAATGCATGTGAGTGGATTTTTGAGTGGAGGCATGTTTATGTGAGTGGAGGCTTTTCATTTTGAGTGGGAGCTCCACCCACATGAATGTGGAAGAGGTGGGGTCAGCCACCATGGGCTGGGCGCCATGCCCCTTGGGTGCTCCCCATCACCCTATAAAAGGCCCCCCTCTCCTCCTCTCAAAGTACACCTCCTCGTGAAGGATCTCTCCCCCCTCCCCCTTTAGAATTTCCCCATGGTCTCGGATCAACGAGATACATGTTTCCGGTGGATTTTTCTGGAAGGATTTGTTGATCCCGCTGCTTCGCTAGAGCTAGGCGCGGAGGTTGTCGAGGTACCCGGACGTGTGTGCGATCACGGATGCACCAATGCTTTGAAGTGCTAGACTGGATGGTGCTGGACCTGCTGGTCTGGATGGACTTCTTCTCGATCTTGAGATCGGCAAGCGTTAGACTACATCATCCACGAGTACAACCTCATTAACGCTATTCGGTCTTAGAGGGTATGTATTCTATGGATGTATATCCACCGGTTGCTTGTATCTAGTAGATAGATCTTGGTACATAGTTGTTCCCATCGTAGGAAAAAATTCTATGCTAAGAACCCTACAGTGGTATTAGAGCTGGATCTATGCATAGATGCTTTGCACAGGTAGTACACATATGAGTAGGTGGGCGATGATGATCATTTTATTGCTTCTTAGTTGTACTTTGGATATTGGTGTCATAGTGGTATGAAGCGGCCCTGACAAACTTTACATGTCCTCACACATGAGACCTGTTCCATGCTTGACATGCAACTAGTTTTGCATAAGTGGCTAGTGGGTGTCTGTCTCTCCTACTATAGTCAATATATAATTTGCAACGAGTTGTCAACAATTTGGTTATCCTCGTTGTCGTTCATGTTCGTAGGTAAGAACGGTTCTTTCTTCGAAGTCCTAAGCCACGTAAAACTTGTAATGGATAAATTAGAGGCGTCTAGTTTAGATTGTTGCTGGGCTAGTGTCATGATATGCTGATGTTGTAAGTAAAAGTATAAATCGATACTCTTACAACACACATAACGTGTAAGTTCCATAGACCTTGGCCTTACACATAAAGGAATGATGAGGATCATACCATGATGCACATGATGGAGATCAAGTGCAAGAACCATATCATTTCACTTATTAACATGTGATGTTTGTTGCATCTTATATTGCTTGTTTGGCGTTTTACTAGCATAATAAGATGATCCCTCATTTAGATATCAAGATAAAAATATGTTCTTCCTTAAGTATGCACTGACAATGTTTCGTCGCTTCAAGACATCACGTGATGATCGGGTGTACTTGAATCCACGAGCATATCTCGGGTGTAAGACAGTTTACACACGCGAATACTAAGGTTCTTACTAGGCGAGCCTAACATGTACATACATGGCCTCGGAACATAGACCGAAAGGTTAAGCATGAGTCATATGAAAGATATGATGCCCATTTGATGCTCGCCTTTGAAGCTACACCGACTCACGTGATGATCGGACTTGGTGTGGTGGATTTGGTTCATGTAATCACCAAAAAGACACAAGGGATGTCGTTTTTGAGTGGGAGTTTATTTCTAATTTGGATTAGTAGGACTGAATTTATCATAAATTAAATCAAAGTGAATTTTCATAATTTGTTGTAGTCATTGGCATTCGTTCACCACCTTATGCTTAGTTTAATTGAGATAATGGAACTATAGAATTCTTTGGATATTTAATTTACAAACTGGTATCATATTGTGTTGAGTGTCAACCTAATGTTTAAAGTCATATTGCAAACTTTCAGCAAACTTTGTTTACTCTGTGAAGTTTAGTATTAAATCGAGAGTGACAATTCCAGTGTTAGTATCTAAAGTATCATGTTTGCCTCCATGATTCTTTATTTAACTATCGAGATTACCTAGGAGCTGAAAGAATTGTTTCAGAAACCATCATGTGTGGCAGATATAACGATATCTGAAACAGTATTTTGGCTGCAATATGATAGAGTATAATATATGTTCTCATATTGGATGATAATTTGCAAAGGTTGGAGATGCTATACATCCTAATCATCCAAAAGGGTTTTGGAAAGAAATGTTATACTCACGACTTGCCTTTATAAGCTACATTAGCTTGTCCATGAAAGTCGTCATGACAAGGATGAATAGAATATGTATGTAAAGTGTTTACTACACTAAAAGATTACTAAAGATGGGATTTTGAAAGAACGCCAATCACTTGATGATGGTGATCTACTTCAATCTGCAATTCCAAAGGTATTAGTATTTCAATATACACGCTTTGGACTATGTGTCATGTATATGGCGCCACTTTTGCTGTTGATAGATTCTTTTAAAAGGGAAAAGGAAATGCTGAAAGAGAATCTATAAAATATATTTGGCAGAAAAGAAAAGACTAGAAATATCCAGTTTAGGTATATAGATGATATAAATGTTATGGTTGTATTCTTTGCTTGTTAAACAATGTGGTTCTTGGGTATTGGATACCGAATTGGTTGGTATGAAATTTCATACAGAACGACGCAATTCATGAACCACAATGGCCTAAGTAACTATCAAGAGAACATGTGATGATGTTCGTCGAAAACAAACAAACCATTGTTTGTATTTCTCGTTGACATCAAGCTTGCCTTCAAGATTTGTTTTAATAATAGTTATTTAAATTAGGTATTATGAGAACAAAGATTGTTCAAATAATTACTGTATTCCATATAAGATGGATGATTTACAAATCTAGTTAGAGAAATAACATCCATAAAACTAATGCTAAAATGTCGCAAGACAAGTGATTGGAAGATCACTTACAAAGTGACATCGCTGTTTAAATTATATTGGAAAAAAACATGAAGAAACACCATATTCATGGATTTTTGGAGTCTTTGATTTGATCAAATGATGCTTGTGAGACTTTCCTCGGGATAATTAAAACTTCGTTCAAAGGCCAAAGAAGAACGAACGACTAAAATATTGGAATTTATGCATATCGATGTATGTAGTCCATTATGTATAGTCGTAAGCGATGGACTTTAACTTCATATGCTTTCTCCAGAAATTTGAGTGAATATTCACTTAATGAGAAAGAAGTATGAAATATTTTAAAACGTTCAAAGACTTTAAAGATGAAGTGGAAAATCATTGTAACAAGAAAATAAATAATTTATGATTTTATCATAAAGGGATTTATTTGAGTTGCAAGTTTAGTGAAACACCTAGATTTGCATCTCCCGAAACACCATAGGAATATTGAGTGTTTGATATTTGTAATGAAACCTTGTTTGACATGGTTGGATCAAAGGTGTTATTTATAAAACTGCCATTATGTTTTAAAAGATTAAAAGCTGTAGAGACTACCGCTTTTACACTGAAAAGAGCTCCATCTTGATCCGTTGAAATGACACCATGTAAGTTATGGTTTGGGGTAAAACCCAAGTTATCATTTCTTAAATTTTGGTATGCTAAGCATAAGTAAGATGTTTACAACCAAAGTCGAATGAGCATCTGTAGAGGTCGCAACCTTTAATAAGATAGAGCCTCATGTGTTTTACAATGCTAGTCCCTGGATCAATAGCTAGCATCCACAGTTAAGATGTAATATCATGAAACAAAGGTCATAATATAGCTTTATAACCAGGAATAACATAATATTATTACATCTTACATAGCTCATTTGGCTATTATATTACATTGCAGCGGAATAACTATAAGCATGGGTCCTTCATCTTCAAAGTGCCACAGGCAGATGTTGGTTGTAGACTTTGTAATCCTAATCAATCAATCTTCACTAAAAACAATCAAACCTGCAACATACAAGTTACAGCCACAAGCGTCAATACATTTGAATTGTATTGGCAAGTGATACTATGGTAGTATAGTGGAGTCTATCATCTATATGCATTTGGCTAAGTGGAGTTGAGGCTTGCACTGCTCAAAATAGATTTTTCTTATCATTTTGAAAATACTAAGTTTTTGCTTGACAAAATCATTTTTCTCAATCAAAGATTTCAAGATCCTTGTACCAAGCCATCTCTCCATCAATGATTGAAGAATTCAAACAAACCTTGTTCAAACCACAAGATTTTAATTTTAGAAATTGGAATGATGAGATTCTTGATTGCTTCCATGTCTTGATGCTCAAATTGTCCTTTACCAGGGACATGGCTAAGTACTTAGATTTTACACTCCGCAGAGGTGGTGCACTTTCCCCACAAGACTTGGTTTCCCAAGACAAGATCTTTCAGAAGCCTTCCCTTAGACCAAAATGGACGCGCTCCAACCTATCAAACACCACCACCCACTGTCCATATGGCTAAGTTCTTGCAACCTATATGATCATGGCAGAGCCCATATTGCCAAGTGGTTGCACTTGAAGCTTCTCATTTGACATCTCAAATCCCTTTGTTTCCTGGGTGGCATTCCACAAGTGAGATACACAACCCAAGTCCATGGCCTTGTATAACCACTCAACATATCCCAATCCTTCCATTCCACCCAGGAGGTTCATTAACTTATTTGTTTTATTAGACAAAATCACAAGTCCTCAGACTTAGAATATTTTTCCATAGTGTGAATATATATTCCACCCTTGTTTTCTATTAGCTAGGCTAAGCTTGGTAGTAATAGGAAACTTAACTTAGAAAATCCTACTAAGGATTCATCTACTAGGTTTTCCTATAGCGAGATCTATACTTAGCAAAATCCATGCAAGTTTACTTAGCAAAATCACTAATGCATAGAAAAAGTAATGGGACAAAAGTATGAAGCATCACTTGCCTTTTTGGTAGAGAATGGTGGTTCACTCCTTGATCTTTCTAGTCTCACACTTGACTACAAATCAATCAAGAAAACACAAATTCAATTCACATTCCAAACCAAAGTCAAACAAACCATTCTTTACACACACAAAGTTATGGAACCTAAGTCATGCATGGGAGCATGCACAAGATAGTTTTATTTTGCAAAGAGGGCCTCTATTGGGTTTCTAAACTTTGTAAGTTCCAAGTTGGTCATTTACCAAAGTGGTAAAGTCATTAGTTAGAGGGTTTTGTCCAAAAACTATCTTTAAATCCATTCATCATTTCATGTGGTGAAAAATGTTTTTATTAAGGCAAAACTCTTATGTTGTTCACCAAATGAGTTGCTAATTTGCAAAACTTGGTGTTTTTAGGTCAGTAGGTTTGGTCCAAAACATTTCCTTAAAGTTTTCTTTCCATAAACATTTTTATAACAAAAACCATTCTTTTTATTTGGCTAGAAAATGACTAAGTCAAGTAATCTAACCTAAATTTTACAAAAATCATTTCTAACACCAAGGGTTGGTTCCTAGGGTCAGTAAGGTCACAACAAATCAATTTGCAAAGGTTTTACTTCAAAATTATTTTCAATAAATAAATTACATTTCTATTTGACTAGAAATGGTTTTAAATTAAAGAATCATTTCTTAATTTCTCCAAATACATTTTTGTGTCCACAAAGTGTTTCCCAGGGTCAGTAGGTTCAAATCAATCCGATTGCCAAAGGTTTTAACCCTAAATTCAATTTTAAACAATTTTTACATTCATAACAAGCATACAAATGTTTCTGCAATTTCAAACAAGCTAACAGCTACTATTTGCTAAACTAAGGGCATGGTTGGCTAGGGCTTGTTCTCCTGAATTCATTGATATAAAATTGCAAAATGTGGACGTGTGGTTTGAAAGTTATAGGGTTTTCAAAATGGCATTTCAATCTGATTTCAAATCCTATTTTAATTCACCCAGTGACACGCGGCACACTCTGGTTGGACGGTACCGGTTCGGCCGGATCGTGGCTGCTGTGCGTTGGATCTAAACGAATCGTGCGGCTCTGGAGACGTACCCTTTTGGCGTTAAATGATTCTATCGTGCCCGCCCGATCTAGATCGAACGGCTCCTATCTAATAGCCATGAACTGGCGGCGCGAGGTCATCGGCGAGCGGCGGTGCGGCCAGATGGCGGCGGCGCTGGCGAGGCAGGAAGCAAGAAAGGGTGGGAGTAAGCTCACCTGGTTCCCAATAGCCTGGAGATGCTCAAGGCATTGTTGGTTCGACGAGGGGCGCGCTGGAGTGGGCTCGATTTCTCGCTGGAGTTCCTGCTGGCGTCGGGTTCGCTCGGGCGTCGTTGGAGACGAGTCTACGATGCACGCTAGGACAAATGGAGGACAGTATCAGATGCGCAAGACCAAGGCGATGCAGTGTGCGTGATCTAGGAGGTGCGGGCTGGTCGGAGTTCACCTGAAACGCTCGACGGGGCAATGGCAGACGGCGGCGCACGCTCGGTGTCGTCGTTGCCGATGCTCAGGGCCGTCCGCGGTTGAGCGGAGGGTGCTGGGAGATGCGTCTGGTTGAGGGGAAGTTTTCAGTGTGCTCGGGGAGGCTCGGGGTGGTGTCGTGTCGTCGTAATCGGCTCTGGACCTCGTCGGAACAGAGGGTGCTCGGGGAGAAATTGAGGCGGCCTGGAGGCGTGTTCGGGGAAGGAGACAGAGGGGAAATGGAGAGGAGTGACTGGCGTTTAAAGGGGCGTGGTTATTACGAGAAATCAAAGCCTCCTTCACGTGCAATCAATCGCCAGAGTAACTCGCTGCAACGGTTAGGGCGACGGAGTCTGGTTGAAGACGATGAACAGAGAAAGGTGGGTCCGCTTGGCAGTGAAAGAAAGGGAGAAGGGAAGGGGTCCACATGTCTGTTGCTCCGCGGGTTCCTTCTACGGTGAGAAAACGTTCCGCTGCGGTGGGGTGGGGATTGGGCTAGGTGGGCTGTTTGGGCTGGCTCTGTTGGGTCAGTCCATTTCCATATTTTTTTCTGTCTGATTCTTTTTCTATTTTCTAACTCTGTTTTGTAAATTCAAACAACTAAACAATGTTCAAAACAAATCAAACATACACCAGACTTTGCAACTTTGGATTGGTTCTGTTTTGTAGCATAAACCAACTTCTAAAATAAAATAATATTTTAAATCTTTTTAGGTTCCATTTATTAATTAAATAAAATGGACCATGGTTTATTAATAAAATAGGGTTTGGTTTATTTAATAAAATCTCCATTTTAAATCCAAATATTTTCAAAACCAAATCAGTAGATTTTATTTGGAAATAAATAATATTTGGAAAATTTGTTTAAAACAAAATAACTCCATTAATAATTAAATAAAATGGCCTTAGTTATTAAATCAAATAGAGTTTGATTTTATTAATAAAATATTTATTTGAAACCTAAATATTTTCAAAACCAAATCAGTAGGTTTTACTAGAGAATATAAAATACTTGGAAAACTTATTTAAAATAATTTAATAAGTTTTGATGTTTTAATTAAAATGGTAAAACCTTTTATTAAATAAAGTGGGATATTAAATCCTTATTATTTTATTTAAACAAACCTTTATTATTTTTAAATAAGCCTTTATTATTTTGTTTAAAATAAAATGTTTTAATTTCCAAAGCTTGTCCAATGTTTAATTTGGCTTTATAAAATATTCTTTATTTATAAACTTCTATTTCATTTGAAAACAAAACTTTTCATTTAATTGTTTCAAAATAATATTTCCAAATGTTTTTATTTTTCCTTTTATTTAATGTTTATCTTTTTTTAAAATCTCTTTAGGTTTTATTTAATTCAAATGGGTTTGAAGTTCCAATTGCATTCAAAAAGTTTCTTTTGGCTCTGAAAATCAAACAAAGTTTTATTTTATTCATTTATTTTCACATTACAAGATTTGGAAAATCTTGGGATGTGACAGGCTACCACCCTTAAAATAAATCTCGTCCCGAGATTTGGGGAGGCTAGGGTTACAAGCAAGTTCAAAACAACTAGGGTACTACCACCCTTAAAAATTTTCAAACAAAAATTACATATTGTCCTTCTTGGATCCTGGGTAAAACTTCTCTAAGCAAACTTTGCATTGTATCTTTGGTTTCCATTCTTGATTCATGGGCCAAGGTTGAGATCCTTCATAGACTTGTTTAACTTGTTCTCCATCCTTTCTGGACAATTGTTTGCATAGTGGCCTAGTTCCTTGCATTTGAAACATGTGACAAGGCTGAGATCCCTCATAGGCTGGTTTATCCTATGCTTCATCTTTTCTGGACAGTAGTTTGCATAATGTCCTAACTCTTTGCAGTGTTTGCACATCACTTGACTAATATCCTTCCTTATCTTAGGTTTCACTAGCCTTTGTTTGTCTTCTTGGCTCTTCTCCTTTTCTGGGCATTCATTGGCATAGTGCCCATCTCTTTGCATTTGAAACATTGCACTTGTGTAATATCCTTCTTGTTAGTGTTGGGGCATTTCTTCTTCTTCTTTTTGGGTCTCTCCAAAGCTAGGAGTTCTTCTAGTTCATGTTCTTCATGAGTGGGAGATCTTTCTCTCTTCTTGAGGCATTGATCTTCATGTTCCTTGGATGCATGATCCTTGTCTCTAAAAACATTGCTAGCTTGGGTTCCTTCTAGAATAACATCTTCGTCATCCTTGTTGTCATTAGCTCTTTGGGAAAAGTTTTCTCCCATGTTGATCATTTGAGTAACCAATCCTTGCATCAACTGGGATTGAAGCTTCAAAATCCTTTGTATAGCTGGGTCTAGTCCATTGTTGTTGGCTAAAAGCTGAGTTGTCTCTTGGCTCAACTGGTTTTGGGTTGCTATAATGTCTCTCATGTTGTCCTTTTGGTTGTTGTTGTTGTTATCCACCTTGATGTTGGAGTTTCTTGGAGTAGTCATCTATTTGGGTTGAAGGGAGATTAGAATAGGCAAGATATTTCTAAGGAATTATTTCTAATCACACACATCACAATTTACACAAACAATGTGCATGCAATCACAAGTCAAACATTTCACTCAAACAAGTTCAAGCACATACTTAGGCAACCAAAAATATTTTTGTTACACCACATAAGTTGGTGGTTTTGTCTTAACTAATATATGGTGGTCCATCTATATGGTTCACTTGTGATCTTTCCTTCCTTCATGATTCTTCTTGTATGAGATCATGGTTTCCTTGAGAAAATTCTTGGTTGCAATACTTCAAATGATGTAGGCTCCTTCTAACTTTTGCATTTCCTCAGTCTCTAAATCTTGAGCAACATTTCCTTGTTTCACTTGTAGTCCTTGGTGAATATGCTGAAGATGTTGAAGTCATTAGAGCTGAAGATGTTGAAGTCATTAGAGTTGAAGATGTTGAAGAAGTCTTTTGCACATGGTGTACTCTTTGGTCATGGGGTAGGCTTTTCCATCAAGTTTGAAATAGAAGAGATGTAGAGTTGAAACCAAAATGGTGGAGGAAAGAGTTTACAAGATTTTGTAAATAAGTTTTTGGAACAAGTATAACTCCTATTTTTCTAAGGGTTTTTGTCCAATCCTAGGTTTACAAATCCTACAGGCAACACAATGCTCTGATACCATCTGTAGAGGTCCCAACCTTTAATAAGATAGAGCCTCCTGTGTTTTACAATGCTAGTCCCTGGATCAATAGCTAGCATCCACAGTTAAGATGTAATATCATGAAACAAAGGTCATAATATAGCTTTATAACCAGGAATAACATAATATTATTACATCTTACATAGCTCATTTGGCTATTATATTACATTGCAGCAGAATAACTATAAGCATGGGTCCTTCATCTTCAAAGTGCCACAGGCAGATGTTGGTTGTAGACTTTGTAATCCTAATCAATCAATCTTCACTAAAAACAATCAAACCTGCAACATACAAGTTACAGCCACAAGGGTCAATACATTTGAATTGTATTGGCAAGTGATACTATGGTAGTATAGTGGAGTCTATCATCTATATGCATTTGGATAAGTGGAGTTGAGTCTTGCATTGCTCAAAATAGATTTTTCTTATCATTTTGAAAATACTAAGTTTTTGCTTGACAAAATCATTTTTCTCAATCAAAGATTTCAAGATCCTTGTACCAAGCCATCTCTCCATCAATGATTGAAGAATTCAAACAACCCTTGTTCAAACCACAAGATTTTAATTTTAGAAATTGGAATGATGAGATTCTTGATTGCTTCCATGTCTTGATGCTCAAATTGTCCTTTACCAGGGACATGGCTAAGTACTTAGATTTTACACTCTGCAGAGGTGGTGCACTTTCCCCACAAGACTTGGTTTCCCAAGACAAGATCTTTCAGAAGCCTTCCCTTAGACCAAAATGGACGTGCTCCAACCTATCAAACACCACCACCCACTGTCCATATGGCTAAGTTCTTGCAACCTATATGATCATGGCAGAGCCCATATTGCCAAGTGGTTGCACTTGAAGCTTCTCATTTGACATCTCAAATCCCTTTGTTTCCTGGGTGGCATTCCACAAGTGAGATACACAACCCAAGTCCATGGCCTTGTGTAACCACTCAACATATCCCAATCCTTCCATTCCACCCAGGAGGTTCATTAACTTATTTGTTTTATTAGACAAAATCACAAGTCCTCAGACTTAGAATATTTTTCCATAGTGTGAATATATATTCCACCCTTGTTTTCTATTAGCTAGGCTAAGCTTGGTAGTAATAGGAAACTTAACTTAGAAAATCCTACTAAGGATTCATCTACTAGGTTTTCCTATAGCAAGATCTATACTTAGCAAAATCCATGCAAGTTTACTTAGCAAAATCACTAATGCATAGAAAAAGTAATGGGGCAAAAGTATGAAGCATCACTTGCCTTTTTGGTAGAGAATGGTGGTTCACTCCTTGATCTTTCTAGTCTCACACTTGACTACAAATCAATCAAGCAAACACAAATTCAATTCACATTCCAAACCAAAGTCAAACAAACCATTCTTTACACACACAAAGTTATGGAACCTAAGTCATGCATGGGAGCATGCACAAGATAGTTTTATTTTGCAAAGAGGGCCTCTATTGGGTTTCTAAACTTTGTAAGTTCCAAGTTGGTCATTTACCAAAGTGGTAAAGTCATTAGTTAGAGGGTTTTGTCCAAAAACTATCTTTAAATCCATTCATCATTTCATGTGGTGAAAAATGTTTTTATTAAGGCAAAACTCTTATGTTGTTCACCAAATGAGTTGCTAATTTGCAAAACTTGGTGTTTTTAGGTCAGTAGGTTTGGTCCAAAACATTTCCTTAAAGTTTTCTTTCCATAAACATTTTTATAACAAAAACCATTCTTTTTATTTGGCTAGAAAATGACTAAGTCAAGTAATCTAACCTAAATTTTACAAAAATCATTTCTAACACCAAGGGTTGGTTCCTAGGGTCAGTAAGGTCACAACAAATCAATTTGCAAAGGTTTTACTTCAAAATTATTTTCAATAAATAAATTACATTTCTATTTGACTAGAAATGGTTTTAAATTAAAGAATCATTTCTTAATTTCTCCAAATACATTTTTGTGTCCACAAAGTGTTTCCCAGGGTCAGTAGGTTCAAATCAATCCAATTGCCAAAGGTTTTAACCCTAAATTCAATTTTAAACAATTTTTACATTCATAACAAGCATACAAATGTTTCTGCAATTTCAAACAAGCTAACAGCTACTATTTGCTAAACTAAGGGCATGGTTGGCTAGGGCTTGTTCTCCTGAATTCATTGATATAAAATTTGCAAAATTTGGACGTGTGGTTTGAAAGTTATAGGGTTTTCAAAATGGCATTTCAATCTGATTTCAAATCCTATTTTAATTCACCCAGTGACACGCGGCACACTCTGGTTGGACGGTACCGGTTCGGCCGGATCGCGGCTGCTGTGCGTTGGATCTAAACGAATCGTGCGGCTCTGGAGACGTACCCTTTCGGTGTTAAATGATTCTATCGTGCCCGCCCGATCTAGATCGAACGGCTCCTATCTAATAGCCATGAACTGGCGGCGCGAGGTCATCGGCGAGCGGCGGTGCGGCCAGATGGCGGCGGCGCTGGCGAGGCAGGAAGCAAGAAAGGGTGGGAGTAAGCTCACCTGGTTCGCAATAGCCTGGAGATGCTCAAGGCGTTGTTGGTTCGACGAGGGGCGCGCTGGAGTGGGCTCGATTTCTCGCCGGAGTTCCTGCTGGCGTCGGGTTCGCTCGGGCGTCGTCGGAGACGAGTCTACGATGCACGCTAGGACAAATGGAGGACAGTATCAGATGCGCAAGACCAAGGTGATGCTGTGTGCGTGATCTAGGAGGTGCGGGGTGGTCGGAGTTCACCTGAAACGCTCGACGGAGCAATGGCAGACGGCGACGCACGCTCGGTGTCGTCGTTGCCGATGCTCAGGGCCGTCCGCGGTTGAGCGGAGGGTGCTGGGAGATGCGTCTGGTTGAGGGGAAGTTGTCAGTGTGCTCGGGGAGGCTCGGGGTTGTGTCGTGTCGCCGTAATCGGCTCTGGACCTCGTCGGAACAGAGGGTGCTCGGGGAGAAATTGAGGCGGCCTGGAGGCGTGTTCGGGGAAGGAGACAGAGGGGAAACGGAGAGGAGTGACTGGCGTTTAAAGGGGCGTGGTTATTACGAGAAATCAAAGCCTCCTTCACGTGCAATCAATCGCCGGAGTAACTCGCTGCAACGGTCAGGGCGACGGAGTCTGGTTGAAGACGATGAACAGAGAAAGGTGGGTCCGCTTGGCAGTGAAAGAAAGGGAGAAGGGAAGGGGTCCACATGTCTGTTGCTCCGCGGGTTCCTTCTACGGTGAGAAAACGTTCCGCTGCGGTGGGGTGGGGATTGGGCTAGGTGGGCTGTTTGGGCTGGCTCTGTTGGGTCAGTCCATTTCCATATTTTTTTCTGTCTGATTCTTTTTCTATTTTCTAACTCTGTTTTGTAAATTCAAACAACTAAACAATGTTCAAAACAAATCAAACATACACCAGACTTTGCAACTTTGGATTGGTTCTGTTTTGTAGCATAAACCAACTTCTAAAATAAAATAATATTTTAAATCTTTTTAGGTTCCATTTATTAATTAAATAAAATGGACCATGGTTTATTAATAAAATAGGGTTTGGTTTATTTAATAAAATCTCCATTTTAAATCCAAATATTTTCAAAACCAAATCAGTAGATTTTATTTGGAAATAAAGAATATTTGGAAAATTTGTTTAAAACAAAATAACCTTTTATTTTAGGGTCCATTAATAATTAAATAAAATGGCCTTAGTTATTAAATCAAATAGAGTTTGATTTTATTAATAAAATATTTATTTTAAACCTAAATATTTTCAAAACCAAATCAGTAGGTTTTACTAGAGAATATAAAATACTTGGAAAACTTATTTAAAATAATTTAATAAGTTTTGATGTTTTAATTAAAATGGTAAAACCTTTTATTAAATAAAGTGGGATATTAAATCCTTATTATTTTATTTAAACAAACCTTTATTATTTTTAAATAAATATTTATTATTTTGTTTAAAATAAAATGTTTTAATTTCCAAAGCTTGTCCAATGTTTAATTTGGCTTTATAAAATATTCTTTATTTATAAACTTCTATTTCATTTGAAAACAAAACTTTTCATTTAATTGTTCAAAATAATATTTCCAAATGTTTTTATTTTTCCTTTTATTTAATGTTTATCTTTTTTAAAATCTCTTTAGGTTTTATTTAATTCAAATGGGTTTGAAGTTCCAATTGCATTCAAAAAGTTTCTTTTGGCTCTGAAAATCAAACAAAGTTTTATTTTATTCATTTATTTTCACATTACAAGATTTGGAAAATCTTGGGATGTGACAGCATCTTTGTAGGTTATTTTGAATAACCGATGGGTATTCCTCCATAACACCGAGGACAAAAAGGTGTGTCGCTTGAAACGTGAAGTTTTTTGAAAAAGGAATTTTTCGCAAAAGTTAAGTGGGAGGACAATAGAACTTTAATAAAGGTTAACGAATCTTAGCTATATGTGTTGAGCTGCGCAGCACCGGAAAACGCTTCGGAGGCAGCCAGAATGCTCTTGGCTCACGTGCCTCAAAGTTTGTGGTCACGGAGGTCTAAGTTCCTATTGAACCAAGTAGGTAGGATAAACAATCAAATGCTAAGATTTGAGAGTAAATCATTATTGTTTGACAATGATGAACCGACTACATGCAAAGCGATGATGGGCCCTGACTCCATCAAATGACTTGAAGCCATAAAATCCGTGATAGTTCCATACACGAGAAATCAAGTTTTGAACTTGGAAGACCCTCCGGAAAGGTGTAAAAACCTATCGGTCGTATTTGGATCTATAAAGAAACAGACATGGATGTTTCACATCTATGAAATAGTCGACATGTCATAAATTATTTTACAACAATGTTCAAGGAGTTGACTATGACAAGATTTGCTCTTTCATAGCGATATTTAGTCTCGATGGATTAAAGTAGCAACCACTACATATAATTTGGTATATGGTAGATGAATAAACAAAACAAAGTTCTTCTAAAAGAATGGTTACCTAGGACGTGTGCATGACACGATCCAAAGGGTTTTGTTAATTCAAAGGATGCTAAAAAGGGCATGGAAACTTCAATGGTTGAAGTAAGAATCGCGGAGTTGGAATATTCACTGTGATGAAACTGTTAAAAGAGTTTTCATCTAGAGACGATGAAGATGCTTGCATTTACAAGAAATTAAGTGGGAGCGTTGAGACATATTTCTAATACATTATGTGGAGGACATCTTGTTGATTGGAAATGATGTATCTTTTATTGACAAAGGTTAAGAATTTCATTTCGATGAAAGACTTAGGCAAAACCCGAATATTTAGCATGAATGTCTACATGGATAGACAGTGACACTAATATGGTAGTGCCAAACGTGAATATATGAGATATTGGAGGAGATCAATATAGAAACGACGAGAAAAGGATCTTGTCGCATGGAAAAGAATTGAATCAAGATTCAACTGTATCGACACTTGATAAGTGAAACAAGATTCAAGTGCTTTGACACTTGATGAGTGAAATCACAAAAATGTTTTGATCAATCATACCATGATATGTACACATCCAGATATGTCCTATGCTCTAAGTGTTATGACCATATATCAGAATGAATCATAAAATGATCATTGGACGATAGTAAGGAAATTCTTATGATATTTTGGTAGAACTAAGAATATATTTGTGTAGAGGTGACAAACAATTACACATAGTTCATTGTAAAGCGTTACATTGATACTAGTTTTGTCACGAGATACAAAATTAAGTTTATCTCAATTTAAACTATGGGTGGCACAATGAAATGGAAATAAGTTTCCATGACGGATTTGGATGAATTCCAAAGTTAAGACATTGTGACGGATACTACAACAAAAGGCTAAGTATATGAATGCTATAGTAGCAGCAAAGGAGGGCATTTGTGTCAAGTAGTTTGTTATCAAACTAAGGTGTGGTTCACAATGGGCTAACACTAAAGATATATTGTACAACAATAGTATCGACATGATTTAACCCCAAGGAACTAAAGGTCTCACCAAAGGACCAAATTTATACAATGCCATCTCATTGGAGAATGAGTGATGCGTGGAGACAGAAAGACATGCAAATACACACGGACCTGAAAGCGTCAGATCCGTAGATTATGTTAACCACTTGCAATCGCGTATATGGAACACCAAAAAGCCATAGGTGTTCAATACGCAAAGTTTCTAAACTAGATTATTGTCTCTAGTGCAAGTGGGAGACTGAAGGGAATATGCCCAAGAGGCAATAATAAAGTGGTTATTATCATATTCCTTATTTATGATAAATGTTTATTTTGCATGCTATAATTGTATTAATACGGAAACGTTAATACATGTGTGTTTAATAAACAAATAGAAAGTTCATAGTTATGCCTCTCTTATAAACTAGCTCGTTGATTAACAAGATGATCAAAGGTTTCCTGATCATGGACATTAGTTGTTGTTAATAACGAGGTCACAACATTGTTGGAATGATGTGATGAAAATTCATCCGAAGTATAGCATTACGATCAAAGTCATTGTGTTTATATTGCTATAACATCATACGAAGTAATCTTAGTCCTTAGACCATGAGATCATGATCATGTCAATCACTAACACCGGAAAAGTATCTTGATAACATCAAACGTCACACCGTAACAGGGTGACTATAAAGATGGGTTCAGTGCTACGAAGGTGTTATGTTGAGGCTCATGGATCAAGAGTGGAATTTATCCATCCCGATGATGGAGAGATATACTCTGAGCCCTCTCGGTGATATCACATTAGTTAGCTTGCAAGCAAGTGATTTGATCACTAGAATGTTATATCACGAGAACGAGAAAAGAGTACATGTCAGTAACGAGATCAAACTAGGTATAGAGATATCGATGTTCGAATCTCGGACATGTAATATATCGCGAGACAAATGGATTGACTTACATGCGTATAAGGTTCACACAATCATAGAAGTCATCATTGAATATGTGGGAGTCAGTACGGATCTCCAGGTCCCGCTGCTGATTATTGATCGGAGAGGGGTCTCGATCATGTCTGCATTATTCGTGAACCGTAGGGTGACACACTTAAGGGATACCGATACCATTTGGAGCAAATAATATGCCAGAGAAAGAAAAAGGAAAGCGCAGAAATTTATTTCACTAGACACCGGAACTGTTTCGGTTAAAATTGCTGACATTGGTTCTGCATGTGAAATTGAAATGTTATAAGGGGTTTTATGTGAATGTTTGTTAATTATAGTAATTAACAAAATTCTGACTAAATAAATGTAGAGGTCCCAATCTTGGATAAGATAGAGCCTCCTGTGTTTACAATGCTAGTCCCTGGATCAATAGCTAGCATCCACAGTTAAGATGTAATATCAAGAAACAAAGGTCATAATATAACTTTATAACCAGGAATAACATAGATTTATTAAATCTTACATAGCTCATATGGCTATTACATTACATTGCAGCAGAATAACTATAAGCATGGGGTCCATCATCTTCAAAGTGCCACAGGCAGATGTTGGTTGTAGACTTTGTAATCCTAATCAATCAATCTTCATTAAAAACAATCAAACCTGCAACATACAAGTTACAGCCACAAAGGGTCAATACATTTGAATTGTATTGGCAAGTGATACTATGGTATTATGGTGGAGTCTACCATCTATATGCATTTGGCTAAGTGGAGTTGAGGCTTGCATTGCTTAAATTAGATTTTTCTTATCATTTTGAAAATACTAAGTTTTGCTTGTCAAAAACATTTTTCTCAATCAAAGACTTCAAGATCCTTGTACCAAGCCATCTCTCCATCAATGATTTAAGAATTCAAACAACCCTTGTTCAAACCACAAGATTTTAATTTAGAAATTTGAATGATGAGATTCTTGATTGCTTCCATGTCTTGATGCTCAAATTGTCCTTTACCAGGGACATGGCTAAGTACTTAGATTTTACACTCTGCAGAGGTGGTGCACTTTACCCACAAGACTTGGTTTCCCAAGACAAAATCTTTCAGAAGCCTTCCCTTAGACCAAAATGGACGCGCTCCAACCTATCAAACACTACCACCCACTGTCCATTTGGCTAAGTTCTTGCAACCTATATGATCATGGCAGAGCCCATATTGCCAAGTGGTTGCACTTGAAGCTTCTCAACATTTGACATCTCAAATCCCTTTGTTTCCTGGGTGGCATTCCACAAGTGAGATACACAACCCAAGTCCATGGCCTTGTGTAACCACTCAACATATCCCAATCCTTCCATTCCACCCAGGAGGTTCATTAACTTAGTTGTTTTATTAGACAAAATCACAAGTCCTCAGACTTAGAATATTTTTCCATAGTGTGAATATATATTCCACCCATGTTTTCTATTAGCTAGGCTAAGCTTGGTAGTAATAGGATACTTAACTTAGGAAATCCTACTAAGGATTCATCTACTAGGTTTTACTATAGCAAGGTCTATACTTAGCAAAATCCATGCAAGTTTTACTTAGCAAAATCACTAATGCATAGAGAAAGTAATGGGGCAAAAAGTATGAAGCATCACTTGCCTTTTTGGAAGGGAATGGGGGTTCACTACTTGATCTTGTTAGTCTTATACTTCACTACAAGTCAAACAAGCAAACACTAATTCAATTTACATTCCAAACCAATAATCACTCAAACAATTCCACACACACACAAGACAATGGAGACCAATTCATGCATGGGAGCATGCACAAGATAGTTTTATTTTGCAAAGGGGTCTCTATGGGGTTTCTAAACTTTGTAAGATCAAAATTGATCATTTACCAAAGTGGTAAAGTCATTAGCAAGAGGGTTTTGTCCAAAAACTATTTTTAAATCCATTCATCATTTCATGTGGTGAAAAATGTTTTTATTAAGGCAAAACTCTTAAGTTGTTCATCAAATGAGTTGCTAATTTGAAAAACTTGGTGTTTTTAGGTTAGTGGGTTTGGTCCAAAACATTTCCTTAAGTTTTCTTTTCATAAACATTTTTATAACAAAAACCATTCTTTTTATTTGGCTAGAAAATGACTAAGTCAAGTAATCCAACCTAAATCTTTCCATAATCATTTTTAACACCAAGGGTTGGTTCCTAGGGACAGTAAGGTCACAACAATCCAATTTGCAAAGGTTTTACTTCAAAATTATTTTCAATAAATAAATTACATTTCTATTTGACTAGAAATGGTTTTAAATTAAAGAATCATTTCTTAATTTCTCCAAATACATTTTTGTGTCCACAAAGTGTTTCCTAGGGTCAGTAGGTTCAAATAAATCCAATTGCCAAAGATTTTAACCCTAAATTCAATTTAAAACAATTTTTACATTCATAATAAGCATACAAATGTTTCTGCAATTTCAAACAAGCTAACAGCTACTATTTGCTAAACTAAGGGTATGGTTGGCTAGGGTTTGTTCTCCTGAATTCATTGATATAAAATCTGTAAAATTTGGACGTGTGGTTTGAAAGTTACAAAGGTTTGAAAATTGAATCTAGAACAGATTCAAATCTGTGTTTAAATCAAAACATGGCCACGCGTCGCGTCGTGATTGGCCGATACCGGTTCGCCTGGATCGCGTGCTGCTGTGCGTTAGATCTAAATAAATCGTGCGGCTCTGGAGACGTACCCTTTCGTGTTTAAGTTACTCTATCCTATCCACCGGATCAAGATCAGACGGCTCTCAGTGCCCCGACCAAGAACTGGCGGCGCTGGGCTCTGACGCGCGGCGGCGGCGGCTTGTCAGCGGTGTCGCCGGCATTACAGGAAGCGAGAAGGAGGAAGAGGATGTTCACCGTGTTCGCAGACGCCTGGGGGAGCTCAAGGAGGCACTGGCTGGTGAAGGGGCGCACGAGGGCAAGAGGAATTCCTCGCCGGAGTTCGGTCTGGCGACGGCTGGCTCTGGTCGAGGTCGAAGACGAAGCTGTCGATCACCAGGAGGCAAGAAAAGGTCATGATCAGATGCAGGAGACCACGGAGATGACGTGTGCGTGAACGGAAGGGGTCGGGGTGGTCTGGAATTACCGGAGGAGCTCGACGGAGGCGAGACAGACGGCGGCGCTCAGAACTTTTGTCGAAGACGGCTTCCTGGGGCACCCGCGGTTGAACGAAGTGTACCAGGAGATGCGTCAGAGAGTGTTGAGTGTGCTCGTGTGCTCGGGGAGGCACGGGGCGGTCAGGTTTGGACGGAATCGAAAATGGACCTCGTCGGAGACAGAGAGAGTGGCTGGCGAAATACGGCAGCCTGGGGGCGTGCTTGGGGAAGGAGGCAGAGGGGAACGAGAGAGGACGTGCTGGCGTTTTATCGAGCTTGATCACTGCGAGTTAAGGTGGCTGCGTTAAGGCGTATTGATGCCGCGATTCAATGCTGGCAACGGCGACGAGAGGAGGAAGAAGCAGTCGCGGGGTGGAGAAGGAGAACAGTGGAAAGGGGTCCACTGGTCAGTGGAAAAAGAAACGAGGGGGAAGGTCCACCAGTCATCGGTTCTGTTGGTAAGAAAATTGGTGCCAAACGTTTTCTTCGGGGAAAGAGGCTGGGCTGTTGCTGGGCCTATTGGGCTGCCTGGGTTGGGTCTGTCCTTTTCCATATTTTTCTGCCTGTTTGTTTTATCCTTTTCTATTTCTATTTTCTGATTTGATATTCAAATAAAAGATTCAATCAACAATGCAAACATTCAAACAATTCAAACTTGTAATGAGTTTTGGGTTCTGTTTAGTAGCCTGGGCCTAAATCTAAAAACCATAATTTTTAAATAAATAAAGTCCATTATTAATTAAATAGTTGTCCATTGCTAATTAATCAAATTAGGATTTGATTTATTTCAAACTCTATTTAAATCCATATATTTTCCAAAACCAAAATAGTGGGTTGTATTTGAAATAAGGTATATTTAGAAAGCTTGTTTTAAAATAAATAACAATTTTGTTAAAGGTTCCATTTATATTCAAAATAAAATGGACCATGGTTTATTAATAAAATTAGGGTTTGGTTTATTTAATAAAAATCTCCATTTTTAAATCCAAACATTTTCAAAACCAAATCTGTAGGTTTTATTTGGAAATAAGGAATACTTGGAAACTTGTTTAAAACAAAATAACCCTTTACTTTAGAGTCCATTATTAATTAAATATAATAGACTTTTCATTATTAAATCAAATAGGATTTGTTCTATTGAGATATTTATTTTGAAATCTAAAATAAAGTCAAAGCACTTTAGTAGGTTTTTATTAGAGAATATAAAATACTTGGAAAACCTATTTAAAATAATTTAATAAGTTTTGATGTTGTAATTAAAATGGTAAAACCTTTTATTAAATAAAGTTGGATATTAAATTCTTATTAATTTATTTAAATCAACTTTTGCTATTTTTATTCAAAACAAAATGTTTTAAATCCAAAGCTTGGCCAAGTTTTAATTTGGCTTTATAAAATAATCCTTATTTGTAAAACTTCTATTTCATTTGAAAACAAATCTTTTCATTTAATTGTTTCAAAATAGTATTTCCAAATGTTTTTATTTTCCTTTTATTAAATGTTTATCTTTTTAAATCCCTTTAGGTTTATTTTAATTCAAATGGGTTTGAAGTTCCAATTGAATTCAAAAAGTTTCTTCTGGCTCTGAAAATCAAACAAAGTTTTATTTTGTTCATTTATTTTCACATTACAAGATTTAGAAAATCTTGGGATGTGACAATAAATAAAAGAGTTTTATTTAAATGAGAGCTTGCATTAAATTTGGTGGAAATTTAATGCATGTGAGTGGATTTTTGAGTGGAGGCATGTTTATGTGAGTGGAGGCTTTTCATTTTGAGTGGGAGCTCCACCCACATGAATGTGGAAGAGGTGGGGGCAGCCACCGTGGGCTGGGCTCCATTCCCCTTGGGTGCTCCCCCTCTCCCTATAAAAGCCCCCCTCTCCTCCTCTCAAAGTACACCTCCTCGTGAAGGATCTCTCTCCCCCTTTAGAATTTCCCCATGGTCTCGGATCAGCGAGATACATGTTCCTGGTGGCTTTTTCTGGAAGGATTTGTTGATCCCACTGCTTCGCTAGAGCGAGGGCGCGGAGGTTGTCGGGGTACCCGGACATGTGTGCGATCACGGATGCACCACTACTTTGCGGTGCTGGACTGGATGGTGTTGGACCAGATGGACTTCTTCTCGATCTTGAGATCGGTAAGCGTTCGACTACATCATCCACGAGTATAACCTCGTTAACGCTATTCGGTCTTCGAGGGTATGTATTCTATGGATGTATATCCACCCGTTGCTTGTATATAGTAGATAGATCTTGGTACATAGTTGTTCCCATCGTAGGAATTTTTTGTTTTCTATGCTGCGAACCCTAGAGTGGTATCAGAGCCGTATCTATGAGTAGATGCTTTGCACTAGTAGTACACATATGAGTATGTGGGCGATGATGATCATTTTATTGCTTCTTAGTTGTACTTTGGATATTGGTGGCATAGTGGGATGAAGCGGCCCGGACAAACTTTACATGTCCTCGCACATGAGACATGTTCCACGCTTGACATGCAACTAGTTTTGCATAAGTGGCTAGCGGGTGTCTGTCTCTCCTACTATAGTCAATATATAATTTGCAACGAGTTGTCAACAATTTGGTTATCCTCATTGTGGTTCATGTTCGTAGGTAAGAACGGTTCTTTCTTCGAAAGCCCTAAGCCACATAAAACTTGTAATGGATAAATTAGAGGTGTCTAGTTTAGATTGTTGCTGGGCTAGTGCCATGATATGCTGATGTTGTAAGTAAAAGTATAAGTCGATACTCTTACAACACACATAACGTGTAAGTTCCATAGACCTTGGACTTACACATAAAGGAATGATGAGGATCATACAACGATGCACATGATCGAGATCAAGTGCAAGAACCATATCATTTCACTTATTAACATGTGATGTTTGTTGCATCTTATATTGCTTGTTTGGTGTTTTAGTAGCATAATAAGATGATCCCTCATTTAGATATCAATATAAAAATGTGTTCGTCCTTAAGTATGCATCAACAATGTTTCGTCGCTTCAAGACATCACGTGATGATCGGGTGTACTTGAATCCACGATCATATCTTGGGTGTAAGACAGTTTTACACACGCGAATACTAAGGTTCTTACTTGGCAAGCCTAACATGTGCAGACATGGCCTTGGAACACGGATGTGTATCCACCTGTTGCTTGTATCTAGTAGATAGGTCTTGGTACATAGTTGTTCCCATCGTAGGAAAGTTTTTATTTTCTATGCTGCAAACCCTACAGCCAACCACAATGAACGACGCCAAGGACATAGTCCAGAGGTGCAACGCCTGTCAGAGGTACGCGTACAAGCCACACGCGCCAGGGTCCGAGTTGAGGCCTATACCATTAGCTTCGCCCTTTGCCCAGTGGGGCCTCGACATGATCGGCAAACTACCAAAGTCCTCATCGGGAGGCCACGTATTCCTCCTGGTGGCAGTCGACAAATTCTCCAAGTGGATAGAGGCTATGCCCGTAACCAACCAAAGCGGCAAAACTTCCATCAAATTTTTCGAGTCCATCATCTACAGGTTCGGCATGCCCCATAGAATCATAACGGACAATGGCTCGAACTTCATCTCGAAGGAATTCCAAGACTTCTGCAGGAACCTCGGGATCAACATATCATACACCTATGTGGTGCACCCGCAGACCAACGGACAGGTCGAAAAGGCCAGCAACCTCATAGGCAACGGCATCAAGAAGCGTCTACTTTGCCCACTCAAATGTCTTGTCGGAGCCTGGGCAGATGAGCTACCCTCCGTCCTCTGGAGCCTGCGCACAACGCTAAACAGCTCGACTGGCTATACGCCCTTCTTCATGGTGCACGGAGCCGAAGTCGTGCTACCCACTGAGGTATGCCACAAGGCCTCACGGATCGTCGCTTACAGCGAGGCCTAATCATCGGCCGCACTTGAATACGCCGTCGACACACTCGACGAGGCACACGACATCGTTGTGGCCCGCTCAGCAGTGTACCAGTAGAGCCTCCGCAACTACCACAGCCGCCGGCTATGCCCAAGGTCCTTAGTCGAAGGAGACCTCGTCCTGTGACTCAAGCAAGAAGGACACAAGAAGCTCGAGTCACCCTGGGAAGGATCCTACATCGTCACCGAAGTCATCCCAGGAGGCGCCTACCGCCTCATGGACGTAAAATCAGGAGTCGAATACTCCAACCCTTGGAACGTCGCACGACTACGGCGCTTCTACCCCTAGTTACCCTTTACTTTCAATAAGGCTATTCAGCCAAGGCTACTCAGCCGAACAATGTACCTCCTCGTTTTCTATGAACAAAAGCTAAGTTCCTTAGCCCAAAAAATCTTTTCCTTTGTATTACTTATCATTAAACATGCTCGGGGGTTGTGCCTCACCTTACGACATCGTCGACTGATAAACAAACGCATACAACCTGAGTAGTTGACCACGTCAGGCTAACGAAAATGATATGCACATGCAGTGCACTACGTGCCAATACATACAAACTTTACAAAGGGCATTATAGGCCTACTCGAATAAATACAAACTTTACATTATCTTGTTTTATGTACAGGACCTAATAGTTCTGGAGCATCACATTCGTCCGCTCCTCAAATAAATCTACGATCTCTTCGGCATACTGCGCTACAACGGCGTCATGAGGGCGCATATCCCATACATTGCCACCTGGAGGAGGAGGCGGTCCACCCGCTATCTCTGTGAGACTGACATCGCGAGATAAAGGGATGCCTTCACCCCCGCAATCAGCTGATGGCGCACCAATTCCTTGACATGGCCTACATCCCGAAACCTCCCAAGAATACCCAAAAAGCTAGAGAGGGTGCAGCGTCCAGGGGAAACATGGTGGCCCAGACGTCTACAAGCGATGACCTCGCCTGCATCAGCACCCGAAGAACTTGATGTACGCGATCTTGCACCGTTGCAAGGATGATTACTCGATCATGAACCATCCAAAATAAGCCGCCGGCCTCTAGCTCTTGTTGCGTCAGGCAATTCATCTGAATTGTGGCGCGCTCCTTTTCTTCCCTCGGAATGAGATTCACAACTGCACAAGCATGGGGTGAGCCAGCATAAAAATAAGGCACACTCGAAAGGGCATCGGTTCACGAGGACTCACATTGGAGTTTCTCACCCATCTGCCAAAATTCTCCAAGCAAGAACTCCTCCCTGGCAGTGGCTCGCTCAGCTTTCGACTTCCACACATCCGCATGACCTTAGATGTTGAGGATGTCTTTTTCCAAACTACGGACGCGATCACGCAGGAAGGGCAACTGTGATGCTTCATCCAATGATGGGCACGGATCAGGCGTAGGAGGAGTGATCACTGGAGCCTCACCTGAAGGACCCTAGGGGTAAACAGGCAAATATGAATATTGGAAACACTTTTGATAGCAGTTAAAAGACAGACTCATATACATAAATAAGTCCACCTCGTCGCACAGTGAGACTTGTTCATACAAAAGGTGTTACAAAAGACAGCGAAAGGAGAAAAGCTATACTAGCTACAATGCAAGGGCCTAAGCGCCAGCACCCAGAGCAGCCTCGGAGCTAGACTGCCTACTCTTGGCCTCTCGATGCTGCTTTGCCGCATAATCGGCCAGGAGGTCGATGAGCTTAGGCTGTAATGCTTACATCGGGAAGCAAAAGAGGTAAAAGCTACCTCGGAGCCATCCGTCGCTGTCGGCATCTGTGAAGTGACCTGGGCCAGGTCCATCTCGGATCCGGACGCCATGGCCAACCCCATGGAGGCACCAATGCCCTTCTGCTTGCGTTTGTGCTCCGTCGGAGCTTCGTCCGATAGAGCATCCACCAGAGAATTGATGTCCTCGAGGGCAATGCCCTTGGGGTTGACCTCCTTGTAAAAGCGCGCAAGCACCTCCTTGGCCTTGTCCAAGGAGCTCGTGGCAGAGGAACAATGATCCTCGATCGCTGTGGCAGCATCTGCCAGGGAATCTCCATCCTCCAGCATGCTGCTATCAAACGCGACGCCAGAAGCATCTGTCATAAATAGCATGAGAAGAAATTCGAGTGAGGGAAAACAAAAAGCGCACCAAGATGGACAAGATAAAAAAGAGGATAAGAGAATATTACCAGAGATAGCCTTGGCAATAGCCATGAGCTTGTCGGCCATGGCCTTCTCCCGAGCAGCTGCTGCTCACGGTCTTCGGCCTCCTTTTGCTGGCATTGGAGAGCCTCAGTAGCATCCCTTACCTTATTCTCCACCTGGCTGAGGCTCTTTTCGAGAGCGTTCAGTCTAAAGAGGGAAGCATTGTTCTCATCTACAACATGAAGAAACACTGGATGAGTACAACAATACACTTGAAGCACTCAAAAATAGCAAAGAATAACGCACCGCACCTCGGAGCTGCTTCAGCTCATCCTCCAACGCCAGATGCTGCTGGATCAGAAGATTAGCGCTGCGTACAAAGGGCTACACGGAAGCAAGAAAACCCTGATGAATAAAGGGCTCGGGGGCTCCCCCAGGCAGGGAAAAAACAACACTTACGTGTTCGGGCGTGGACTCCGAAGGTTTGCATATATTCTTCCGAGTCACGAGTGCATGAGCCTCCCGCTTCGCGGAGCTCGAATCCTCGTTCTCGGAGTTGGCCACCACCTGGGGAAAAGAAGTTGCCGTCTTCGATTCTACAATGAATTCTTTGGTGTCCCCGTCAAGGGACTCTTCCGAAGGGTTACTGCTAAGCACTTATCATATCAACAACAAGCTAAAACTTCGAACATGAACATTGTAACAAGACTCAAGCAAAATAACTTACGATTCGATGTTCGACAAATTGAAGATAGGAGCCGCCTTCTTCTCCTTCTTCTTCTTCTTGGCTGGTGGCTGCGGGGCCACCGCCCAAATGGGCACGGCAGAAAAAGGTGCATACGACGCACCCTCGTCCTCGCCGTGCTGCTCGAGGAAGGACGGACCCCTTGGTGTTGGTGGTGTCGCCCCATCCGAAGATTCACTCCTGGAGCGTTTGCGGGTCTGCCCTTCGCTCGGCTCGAGGGCTCCCGTGGTAGGAGACTACGCCGGAGGAAGCTCGGAGTCGGACTCCGCCACATCATTATCCGACGCAACTGGGAAATTCTCAGGTAGAGGGGGTGTCATCCCTGCTACCTTGAAGTCCTGCAAATCAAAGACAAGAAGATGATAAGTTGTCAGTACAAATAACAAACAACTAGCACTCGAAAAAGCGCTACACGCAACTACAAGTTTTTCACCTGCGGGACTACTTTCTTCACACTGAACGGGGAGGTCAAGGATTTCCCCGAGAGGTCCTCGTCAGCCTTGAACTTCAGAAGGGGATGAAGATCTCTATCAAGGTCACCCGAAGACAACTCCTTAGGCGAAACCCTTGTTGGATCGCTGCGGCCAGCATACAGGAACATCGGGTGCGCCCTCGCTTGGAGCGACTGCACCCGATGCTTGAGGAAGGTGTGGATGATGTTGACACCGTTGACCTCCTTGCCGGCCACCAGCTGGAGTGCCTCCACCCGCTTGTAGTTCTTATCCACCTCCGACGTTTCACCCTCTAAGACGTCGTTGTTCCACGACCTCTTTCAGGTGATCTTCTGGGCAGAATCGAAAGGGGGAGACCAAAATGCTGCCCGTCCAACTTGATGTCGTGGATATAGAACCACTTCTGCCGCCAGTATTGGACGGACTCGCAAATGGAAAAGGAGAAGAATTGTACAGAGGAGTGAATGGAGATAATGCAGCCACCGAGCGGATAAACACCACTAGCGTCGGATTGCCTCTTCAAGAAATAGAGTTTTCGGAAGAGGCCAAAGTGCATCTCAATAACGAGCCATCACTCGCATAAAGTGATGAAGCAAGCAATACGAAGAAGAGAATTGGGAGACAGATGATGCAGCTGAATCCCGTAGAAAAAAGGAGTCCACGAAGGAATTCGTGGATGGGCAAGGAGAGACCCCGGACGATAAAAGCGTAAAACATCACCCGAAACCCTTTGGGTGGGCGAGGAATTACCTCTTGGCCGGGGAGGACGACGTCATCCTTCTCCTTGGAGACAAGGCCACAATCGCGTAGCTTGCGCAAATTCGTCTCGCGCATCTATGTGCGCTTCCACCCACCATCGGTGGAGCTGGCCGTGGCGGCGACTTTCTTGCCAGCACCGGCGGCGCTCGATCCCGCTCCAGCAGTTGTCATCTTCTTCGGCTTGCCCATCTTGGAGCGGCGGATGCGATGATGCGAACGGAGGAATGAGGAAGGAAAAATACAGAAAGCGTCCAGTGCGTGATGACAAGCAGAGAGCTCAAGGAAATGGTGGCAATGCTGAAGAGGCAAGAGAAAATGGCGATGGGTAAAAAGACTGTTTTCCCCGCGATATAAAAGGACGAAGACGACGCACTGGAACCGTCGATTGCGAAGCCCTAGCGTGCAACCCAGATCTCATCATACACGTGTCAACACCAAAATGAACCGTCAACAGCATGTCGTCCACTACGCACGGAAACTAAGGATACGCCGTAATTTTCGCCATGTCAAAGCATGACTAGTCAACGTCAAGTTAGGCGGTGGGACCCACGATCGTCTCGTCCCATCATCTTTGCTGTCGTAGACAGTTGAGATCACCAATCGTCAGCAATGACGTCATCAAGGCAAAGACATCAACAGCTCGAAGATTTCGACTGATCATACAAGAACTTACTCGAATTTACGATTCGAGAAACTACTCGGGGGCTACTCCTATCAGGAGAGCTGGCTGCGCACCTGATAAATTGTAGAGGTAATGTCACCTCAAAAGTACATCCGAGAAACTACTTGGGGGCTACTCCCATAGGGAGCATTGTCCGCGCATCCGAAAAATGTGTCCTTCAGACTAATAATGTAAACAACTAAACTAAAGCCTCTGCTCGAGTCTATGACTCGAATAGACACTCGGGGGCTACTCCCATAGGGAGCGCTGGTCGTGCACCCTATGAATTATTCGACTGAGATTCTTCGGATCAAATATAACAAAAATCTTTTGGCAACTTTGCCCAAACCAACGCTAAGTGAGAAGCAGTATCCTTGGCCACCCGAAACACCTCTGCGGTGATAAAATTTCGGATGTTGTGTCTACGACGCAAAGATAAGACCTATAGATATCGTCTGATGGTCTGGCAACACACCGGACTGCGCTCTGCTAGTAAGTTTCTGTTTCAACAGGAACGATAAAAATCCCAACGGACGTGTTGGGTACATCACTTAAAAAACACTAGGATTCAACTCCTATAAAACCACAACGGCCTGGGTCGAATCACACTAGCAATCGTTCCGAATTCGAGTCCGGGGACTCCAATTTGATGAAGATCGTGTTGTTTTGTCCTATGACAGTTAACTGGCCCTGATCCATTGGGTGAGCCAGGGACACGCATCAACAATCCCTATGAACTAAACACTTCTCCTTGTAAAAACAGGCTCCAACTACCAAGCACCCAAAAGATTGAAGAGTCTCCAGCCGAATCTACGATTCGACTGAACACTCGGGGGCTACTGACATGGATATACCCTACGGGTACACGACATTGGTATACCTGGTCTAGCCCAAGTAAGTCCCACATAATGACATGCGGCCCATGAAGATTTCAGGTGGCCCAAGCCCGTGGCGATTTCGACTCCTTGGAGAACAAGTCTAGATTAGATAGAATTTCAAAGGGTATCAACCCTAATTTGTAACCGACTCTACCTATCTCGGAACCTGGCCTATCTATATAAAGGCCAGGAGGGTACGGCGAGAAGGATCTCTCAACTCACCTCATACACACCTCATTCCAAATTGCATCTATGCACCCCTGTAACCTTCGGTTCCGCCATAATCAAGAGCAGACAAGCAGGAGTAGGGTTTTCCCTCCGGGGGCTGAACCTGGGTAAATCTCGTGTCCCTGTGTTGCTTGTCTGTTAACCGTTCCGCGACTTCTAGCATCCCCATATTCTCCAAAACCCAAGTCCATAACAATGGTCATTGACGATTCGAACCCTCGTTAGTGATACTTCCAAATATAATTAAAAAGTATATTATTTAAAAACATCGTGAAATGCTAAACCTATGGATTGTTTTTACGGAATGGTGAGCTAGAGATCAAATGGCCCCATCCTGCTTTTGGTTTGGAAGAGGGAAGTGAAAATTTCGTTGCAGTTCGAGATGAAAAACTTGATAGATGTTAATCTGGAGCATGGTCAAGATTTTGTTTGGCGCTTCACTGGCATGTACGGTGAACCAAGGTGGCAGTACAAACATATCACATGCTAGCATATGTGATACCTCCATGCTCAATCTACCCTACCGTGGTTGATCATGGGAGACCTTAATGAAATTATGTATCCTTTTGAAAAGGAGGGAGGCAACCCATGTCCTGCTCACATGATGCAGAATTTCAGACATGGTATTGATGATTGTAATCTCACGGACTTTGGGTATACTGGAAATAAATTTACTTGGCATAGAGGAAACATCAGGGAGAGATTGGATAGAGCTCTAACTAACGAATGTTGGAACATGTGTTTTGTTGATGCGGTGTTACAGAATATGTAGTATGCTAGATCCGACCATCGTCCAATTATGATGTCTTTTGATTCAGAGGAACCATGTCTTCAGCATGGTCCTGGCTTGCTCCGGTTTGAGGCAAAGTGGCTGAAGGAGGCCCACTTCAAGCAAGTGGTCGAAGATACTTGGGAGCAGGACGGCGAACGAGTTCACTCAGGTTTGCTGGCAGGCAAACTATCGATCGTTCACGATGTCCTTCACAAGTGGGACAAGACTGTGCTGTAGAATACAAATAAGAATATCCAGAATAAGCAAAAGGAGATGGAAAAGGTTGTGTATGGTCCTCTGAATGATGCAACCATCCAGCTTCAAAGAGAGTTGGCGAAAGAGATAGAAGTGAAGGGAATATACCCTGAGAGGCAATAATAAAGTGTTTATTATGTGTATTCCAAGTATATGATAGATTTTTATTTTGAATGTTATAATTGTATTAATACGGAAACGTTAATACATGTGTGTTTAATAAACAAACAAAAAGTTCCTAGTTATGCCTCTCTCATAAATCAGTTCATTGATTAACAAGATGATCACAGTTTCCTGATCATAGTCATTGGATGTTATTAATAACAAGATCACAACATTAGTGTAATGGTGTGATGAACATTCATCTGAAGTATAGCATTACGATCAAAGTCATTGAGTTTATATTGCTATAAACAACTTACGAAGTAATCCTAATCCTTAGACCATGAGATCATGCCAATCACTAACACCGGAAGAGTTTCTTGTTGACATCAAACGTCACACCGTAACTGGGTGATTATAAAGATGGATTCAAAGCTACTAAAGTGTTATGTTGAGAATCATGGATCAAGAGTGGAATTTGTTCATCCCGATGACGGATAGATATACTCTGGGCCCTCTCGGTGATATCACATTGGTTAGCTTGCAAGCAAGTGATTTGATCACTAGAATGTTATATCATGGGAACGAGAAAAGAGTGCATGTCAGTAATGAGATCAAACTAGGTATGGAGATACCGATGATCGAATATCGGACATGTAATATATCGTGATACAAAGGGATTAAGATACTAGCATAAAAGGTTCACACGATCACAGAAGTCATCGTTGAATGTGTGGGAGTCAGTATGGATCTCTAGGTCTCGCTGCTGATTATAGATCGGAGAGGGGTCTCGATCATGTCTGCATTATTCGCGAACCGTAGGGTGACACACTTAAGGGATACTGACACCATTCAGAGCAAATAATACGCCAGAGAAAGAAAAAGGAAAGCGCGGGAATTTATTTCACTAGACACCGAAACTGTTTCGGTTGAAATTGTTGAAACTGGTTCTGCATGTGAAATGGAATACTAGCAAGGGGTTTTATGTGAATGTTTGTTAATTAAAGTAATTAACAAAATTCTGAATAAAATAAATAAAAGAGTTTTATTAAATGAGAGCTTGCACTAATATTGGTGGAAATTAATGCATGTGAGTGGAATTGTGAGTGGAGGTGTTTTTATGTGAGTGGAGCATCCACCACATGAATGAGGGAGAGGTGGGGGCACCCTCCATGGGAGGCGTCCATGACCCCTTGGGCTGCCCCTCCCCTATAAAAGGACCCCCTCCTCTCACTTGTCACTCACACCTCCTCGCGAAGGATCTCTCTCCCCCCTTTAAAATTTCCCCATGGTCTCGGATCAGCGAGATACATGTTCCCGGTGGCTTTTTCTGGAAGGATTTGTTGCTTCCGCTGATTCGCTGGAGCGAGGGCACGGAGGTTGTCGGGGTACTCGTACGTTGTGCGATCACGGATGCACCACTGCTTTGCGGTGCTGGACTTGATGGTGCTGGACCGGCTGGACCAGATGGACTTCATCATGATCTTGAGATCGGCAAGCGTTCGTCTACATCATCCACGAGTACAACCTCGGTAACGCTATTCGGTCTTCGAGGGTATGTATTCTATGGATGTATATCCACCCGTTGCTTGTATCTAGTAGATAGATCTTGGTACATAGTTGTTCCCATCGTATGAAATTTTTTGTTTTCTATGCTGCGAACCCTTCAAAATCCACCTTTGAGTTATCATCTGAACCCCCTCCAGTATTAAGTTGCAAGAAACAGATAACTGCTTTAAGCAAAGTGTGTAAGGTAAACAATCAACTTGTTCCATGAACAAGAGATCGTTGTTTTCTCCCTAGTGGCAACAACACATCTACAACCTTAGAGATTTCTGTCACTTCCCTTAGATTATATAGAGGTATGAACCCACTATCGAGCATAAATACCCCCTCTTGGAGTCACTAGCATATGCTTGGCCAAGATATCTACTAGAAATGGAGAGCATACAAGATCTCAAACAACACAGACATGATAGAATCAATAAGACAAAACCATTAATCAATCTGACATAGTCATCGTTGAATGTGTGGGAGTCGGTATGGATCTCCAGGTCCCGCTACTGATTATTGATCGGAGAAGGGTCTCGATCATGTCTGCATTATTAGCGAACCGTAGGGTGACACACTTAAGGGACACTGACATCCAGTTGGAGAAAATGTTTCATGCTGAAAGAATAAACAAGCGCAGGAATTTATTTCACTAGAAACCGAAACAGGTTTTCAGGTGAAATTGCATAAAGAGGTTATGCATGTGAAATAGAATTCTAGCAAGGGGTTATATGTGAATGTTTGTCATTAAAGTAATTGACAACATTCTGAATAAATAAAAGAGTTTTATCTAATGAGAGTTTGCATTAAATTTGGTGGAAATTTAATAGCAAGTTTGACTGGGATTTTGAGTGGAGGAATTTGAATGGATTTTTGTGAGTGGAGTGTCCACCCACATGAATGAAGGAGGGGAGGGGGCAGCCCCATGGCTGGCGGCCACCCCCTTGGGTGCCCCCCCCCCCTCCTCCTCCTATAAAAGTCACCCCTCTACTCACTTCTCACTCACACCTCCTCGTGAAGGATCTCTCTCCCCCTCTAGAATTTATCCCCCATGGTCTCGGACTAGCGAGATACATTTTCCCGGTGGCTATTCGGCAAGAAAGAGTTGTGCTTCCGCTGCATCGATGGAGCGAGGAGGCGGAGGTTGCTCGGTGTCTTGTACGTGTGTGCGAGCATGGATGCGCTCCTGCTTTGCGGCGCTAGGACTTCCTCTCGATCTTGAGATCGGCAAGAGATCGTCTACATCAACCACGAGTTGAACTCGTTAAGCTTTGTCGATCTTCAAGGGTATGTTCTCTATGGATATACATCCGCCCGTTGTTTGTATCTACTAGATAGACCTTGGTACATAGTTCCCATCGTAGGAAATTTTTTGTTTTCTATGCTGCGAACCCAACAGTGGTATCAGAGACGGATCTATGCGTAGATGATTTACACGGGTAGTACACATATGAGTATGTGGGCGATGATGATCATGTTGTTGCTCCTTAGTTGTAATTTTGGATATTGGTGGCATAGTGGGATGAAGTGGTCCAGACAAACTTTACATGTCCTCGCACATGAGACCTGTTCCACGCTTGACATGCAACTAGTTTGCATAAGTGGCTAGCGGGTGTCTGTCTCTCCTACTATAGTCAATATCTATTTTGCAACGAGTTGTCAACAATTTGGTTATCCTCGTTGTGGTTCATGTCCGTAGGTAAGAACAGTTCTATCTTTGAAAGCCCTAAGCCACGTAAAACTTGCAATGGATAAATTAGAGGCATCTAGTTTAGATTGTTGCTGGGATAGTGTCATGATATGGTGATGTTGTAAGTAGAAGTATGAGATGATACTCTTACAACACACATAGCGTGTAAACTCCATAGACCTTGGACTTACACATAAAGGTATGATAGTGATCATACCACGATGCACATGATAGAGATCATATGCGGGAACCATATCATTTCACTAATAAACATGTGATGTTTGATAGCATATTATATTGCTTGTTTAGCGCTTTGTTAGCATAATAAGATGATCCCTCATTTAAATATCAAGATAAGAATGTTTTCTTCCTTTAGAATGCACCGATTATGTTTTCGTCGCTCCAAGACATCACGTGATGATCGGGTGTTCTTGGATCCACGACCATATATCGGGTGTAAAACAGTTACACACGAGAATACTAAGGTTCTAACTTGGCGAGCCTAGCATGTACAGACATGGCCTCGAAACACGGACCAAAAGGTTAAGCATGAGTCATATAGTAGATATGATGCCCATTTGATGCTCGCCTTTGAAGCTACACCGACTCACGTGATGATCGGACTTGGTGTAGTGGATTTGGTTCATGTAATCACCAAAAAGGCACGAGGGTTGTCGTTTTTGAGTGGGAGTTCATTTGTAATATGGATTAGTTGAACTCAATCTATCATAAACTTAGTCTAAACTTTACAAATTCTATTGTAGATGGCACCACCTGCTTTCAATTTCAATGTGTTTATGGAGAAAGAGAAACTTGCAACGAACGGTAGCAACTTTACCGAATGGTCCATGAATTTGAGGATTCTCCTCACTCCTGCACAAAAGCAATATGTGCTAGAAGTGCCACTAGGCCCCCCACCTTTTGAGGATACCCCTGACGAGGAGAAGAATGTATATCAGACTTGTTAGGAGGACCACAACTTAGTTCATTGCGGCATATTGTATGGACTAGAGCCGGAACTTCGAAAGCGTTTCGAAAATGGCAATGCATTTGATACAATGGGTGAGTTGAAAATGATTTTCGACACTCATGCTGCTGTAGAGAGCTACAACGCTTCAGAAAAGTTCTTTAGCTGCATGATGGAAGAGCACAGCTCCGTTAGTGAACATGTACTCAAGATGTCAGGTTACGCCGATAAGCTTGTGTCCTTGGGAATAACGATTCCCATTGACTTAGGCATCCATCGTGTTCTGTAGTCTCTGCCATCTAGCTATAAGAGCTTCGTGATGAACTATAATATGCAAGGCATGAAGAAGTCTCTCCCCGAGCTTCTGTCAATGCTTAAAACTGCAGAAGTGGAGATCAAAAAGGAACATCAAGTGTTGATGATCAATAGGAACACTGGTTTCAAGAAAGACTAGAAGGGAAAACGGAAGGGAAGTAAGGGCGGCAAGCCGGTTTCCGTGCCTGAAAAGAAACCCCGAGTTGGACCTAAGTCTGATACCGAGTGCTACTATTGTAAGGGGACTGGCCACTGGAAGCGCAACTGCCCCAAGTATTTGGCAGACAAGAAGACCGGCAAGGAAAACAAACGTATATATGATATACATGTTATTGATGTGTACTTGACTAGTGCTCGCAGTAGCACCTGGGTATTTGATACCGGTTCAGTTGCTAATATTTGTAACTCAAATCAGGGGCTGCGGAACAAGCGACCGCTAGCAAAGGGTGAGGTCAAGATGCGTGTCAACAATGGATCAAGCATTGATGTGATCGCCGTCGGAACGCTACCTCTCCATTTGCCGTCGGGATTAGTAATAAACTTGAAGTATTGTTATCTGGTTCCAGCACTAAGCATGAACATTGTATCTGGATCGTGTTTGATGCGAAGTGGTTATTCATTTAAATCCGAGAACAATGGTTGTTCCATTTATATGAATGGAATCTTTTATGGTCATGCACCGATGATGAATGGTTTATTTCTTTTGGATCTCGATAATAATGTTACACATATTCACAATGTTGATGCTAAAAGGATTAAACTTAATGATGATATATCCGCATATATGTGGCACTGCCGTCTAGGTCATATTGGTGTTAAACGCATGAAGAAGCTCCATTCAGATGGACTTTTGGAATCACTTGATTTTGAATCATTTGATACATGTGAGCCATGCCTTATGGGAAAGATGACTAGAACACCGTTTTCCGGTTCAATGGAACGGGCGACAGATTTATTGGAAATCATACATTCTGATGTATGTGGTCCAATGAGTGTGTCGGCGCGAGGTGGATATCGTTATTTTGTTACTTTCACGGATGATTTGAGTAGATACGGTTATATCTTCTTGATGAAACATAAGTCTGAAACATTTGAAAAGTTCAAAGAATTTTAGAATGAACTGGAAAATCATCGTAATAGAAAGATCAAATTTCTACGGTCCGACCGTGTAGGTGAGTATCTAAGTCACGAGTTTAGCACTCACATGAAAGAGTGTGGAATTGTTTCACAACTCACACATGCCGGAACACCACAGCGAAATGGTGTGTCGGAACGTCGTAATAGTACTTTATTAGATATGGTTCGGTCTATGATGTCTCTGACGGACTTGTCGTTGTCATTTTGGGGTTATGCACTAGAAACTGTTGCATTCACTTTAAATCGGGCACCATATAAATCCGTTGAAAAGACACCGTATGAATTATGGTTTGGAAATAAACCTAAGCTGTCATTTCTTAAAGTTTGGGAATGCGATGTTTATGTGAAGAAACTTCAACCGGATAAACTCGAACCCAAAGCGGAAAAATGCGTCTTCATAGGATACCCTAAGGAAACAATTGGGTATTCCTTCTATCACAGATCCGAGGGCAAGGTTTTTGTTGCCAAGAATGGATCCTTTCTAGAGAAAGAGTTTCTCGCGAAAGGTGTGAGTAGTCGGAAAGTAGAACTCGAAGAGGTTATTGAATATTCTCTTCAAAGTATGGCGAGTAGCGCAGCGCCGGAAGTTGTTCCGGAGTTGGCTTCACCAGTTGAAGAAGGAACTAATGATAATGATCATGAAACTCCGAAAGAGAGTACTACCCAACCTCGCAGGTCTAGCAGGACGCGTGCAGCTCCCGAGCTGTACGGAAATCCTGTCATGAATTTCATGGTTGATGAAAATGATGAACCTGTGACGTATGAAGAAGAAATGATGAGCCTGGATTCCAACAAATGGTTAGAAGCCATGAAATCCGAGATGGAATCCATGTATGAAAATCAAGTTTAGAACTTGGTGGACTTACCTCACGACTGAAGGCCGTGGAGAACAAATGGATTTTCAAAAAGAAAACTGATGTTGATGGTAATGTAACCGTCTATAAAGCTCGACTTGTCGCAAAGGGGTTTCGACAAATTCAAGGAGTTGACTACGATGAGACATTCTGTCCCGTAGCGATGCTAAAGTCAGTTAGGATTATGTTAGCAATTGTTGCATATTTCGATTATGAGATATGGCAGATGGATGTCAAAACTGTGTTTCTCAATGGTAATATTGAAGAAGAGTTGTATATGATACAACCAAAGGGTTTTGTCGATCCCAAGGATGCTAACAAGGTGTGCAAGCTTCAGCAATCCATCTATGGATTGAAGCAAGCATCACGAAGTTGGAATCTCCGCTTTGATGAGGTGATCAAAGAGTTGGATTTGTCCAAACTTATGGAGAAGCTTGTATTTACAAGAAAGTGAGTGGGAGCAATGTGGAATTTCTGATACTATATGTGGATGACATATTATTGATCGAAAATGATATAGATCTTTTAAACAGTGTTAAAAGTTATCTAAACAGCAAATTTTCAATGAAGGACCTAGGTGAAGCGTCATACATATTAGGCATAAAGATCTATAGAGATAGATCTAGGCGCCTAATAGGGCTATCGCAAAGTACATACCTTGATAAGATTTTAATGAAGTTTAAAATGGAAGATAGTAAGAAGGGGTTCTTACCTATGACACAAGGCACGACATTGAGTAAGACTCAAAGTCCGGCTATGGCGGAAGAAAGAGAGAAAATGGACAAAGTCCCCTATGCTTCAACCATAGGCTCTATAATGTATGCCATGCTATGTACAAGACCGGATGTGGCAAATGCTATTAGTTTGACTATTAGGTACCAATCGGATCCAGGTTCGGAACACTGGAAAGCGGTCAAGAATATCCTTAAGTACTTGCGAAGAACTATATGTTTCTTGTATACGAAGGTGAAGAAGAGCTCGTCGCTAAGTGTTATGTCGAAGCTAGCTTTGACACTGATCCGGATGACTCTAAGTCTCAATCCGGATAAGTATTTCTCATGAATGGCGGAGCGGTTAGTTGGAGGAGCTCCAAACAACCTGTGGTGGCGGGATCAACGACGGAGGCCGAATATGTTGCTGCTTCGGAAGCAGCCCAGGAAGCAGTTTGGATGAAGGAGTTCATATCCGAACTAGGTATGGTTGCAAACGCGTTGGACCCAATGGTGATCTATTGTGACAATAATGGTGCCATTTCCAATGCCAAAGATCCAAGGTCTCACAAGCATTCCAAGCATATTAAGCGCCGGTTTCACTCCATCCGCGAGCATGTCAAGGATGGAGATATAAAGATTTGTAAAGTACATATGGATCTCAATGTAGCAGATCCGTTGACTAAAACTCTCCCTAGAGAAAAACATGATCTACACCAGAACTCTATGGGTGTTAGATACATCACTATGTAACTAGATTATTGTCTCTAGTGCAAGTGGGAGACTGAAGGGAATATGCCCTGAGAGGCAATAATAAAGTGTTTATTATGTGTATTCCAAGTATATGATAGATGTTTATTTTGCATGATATAATTGTATTAATACGGAAACGTTAATACATGTGTGTTTAATAAACAAACACAAAGTTCCTAGTTATGCCTCTCTCATAAACTAGTTCGTTGATTAACAAGATGATCACAGTTTCCTGGTCATAGACATTGGATGTTGTTAATAACGAGATAACAACATCAGTGTAATGGTGTGATAAACATTCATCCTAAGTATAGCATTATGATCAAAGTCATTGAGTTTATATTGCTATAAACAACTTACGAAGTAATCCTAATCCTTAGACCATGAGATCATGCCAATCACTAACACCGGAAGAGTTTCTTGTTGACATCAAACGTCACACCGTAACTGGGTGATTATAAAGATGGCTTCAAAGCTACTAAAGTGTTATGTTGAGAATCATGGATCAAGAGTGGAATTTGTTCATCCCGATGACGGATAGATATATTCTGGGCCCTCTCGGTGATATCACATTGGTTAGCTTGCAAGCAAGTGATTTGATCACTAGAATGTTATATCATGGGAACGAGAAAAGAGTGCATGTCAGTAACGAGATCAAACTAGGTATGGAGATACCGATGATCGAATCTCGGACATGTAATATATCGTGAAACAAAGGGATTAAGATACAAGCGTAAAAGATTCTGACGATCACAGGAAACTCATCGTTGAATGTGTGGGAGTCAGTATGGATCTCCAGGTCCCGCTACTGATTATTGATTGGAGAAGGGTATCGATCATGTCCGCATTATTCGCGAACCGTAGGGTGACACACTTAAGGGACACTGACATCCAGTTGGAGCAAATGTTTCATGTCGAAAGAATAAACAAGCGCAGGAATTGTTGGAGATATGCCCTAGAGGCAATAATAAATGTAGTTATTATTATATCTTTGTGTTTATGATAAATGTTTACATTCATGCTATAATAGTATTAACAAGGAAACATTAATACTTGTGTGATTTGTAAACTAAAATAGAGTCCCTAGTAAAGCCTCTTTATAATACTAGCTCTTGGTTAATAAATGATTGTGGTTTCCCTATCATGAACATTGAGATGTTATTAACAACAAGATCATATCGTTAGGAGAATGATATGGTGTACATACTCCTATAGATAAGCGTAGCATAAAGATCGAGTCATTTTAATAGTTCAATTGCTATATGCTTTCTGATACATAGTACCTAATTCCTTCGACCATGAGATCATGCATATCACCTTCACCAGAAGGATGCTTTGATGACATCAAACACCACACCGTAACTGGGTGGCTATAAAGGTGGCATTGAGTGTTTGGAAAGAATTGGTTGAGACACATGGATCAAGAGTGGGATTTGTCCATCCATATGACGGATAGATATACTCTGGGCCCTCTCGGTGGAATGTCATCCAATTAGCTTGCAAGCATGTGACTGGCTCACAAGGGATCACATATCACGGGAACGAGAAAAGAGTACTTATCAGTAACGAGGTTGAACTAGGTATGCAGATATACCGACGATCATAACCTCGGATAAGTAAACTATCGTGAGACAAAGGGAAATTGGTATCGTATGTAAGTGGTTCATTCGATCGCAGAGTAATCGTTGAAATATGTGGGAGCCATATGAATTTCCAGATTCCTCTATTGGTTATTGTTCGGAGAAGTGTCTCGATCATGTCCGCATAATTCACGAACCGTAGGGAGACACACTTAAGGATTCGACGTTGTTTGAGTACTTATGGAATGATGAGTAAGAGACCGAATGTTGTTCAGAGTCTCGGATGGGATCCAGGATACCACGAGGAGATCCGGAATGGTCCGGAGAATAAGATTCATATAAGGAAAGTCCTGTTTCGAGGTTGGAGAATGGTTTCGGTGTTTTCATCGGTAATGTTCTAGAAGGTTCCGGAATGTTCGGCACTCCGGAGGGGAAGGGTACATAAATGTTTCATAACAAGTTGGAATGATTGCATCATGTACTAGGTGTCATCGCTGAACAAAATAAAGGGTTTAATCAAATCCTAGTTTGAAAAGTCAAACGCCAATTTGAAAAGTCAACGGCTATTTTGTGAGGTGGAGGGGAAGTAGGAAACCTACTTGGGGAGGAGTTCCTCCCCTCCACTGCCGGCCCACTTGGGAAACCGAGTTGGGGAGGGAATCCCCTCCCCTGGCACGCCCCCTCCACCTATATAAGGAGGGGCAGGGCTGCCCCTCCAAACACACAACACCTCCACCCAAAACCCTAGCTCCTAGCCGCCGGCGTTGCCACCTCCTGCTGCCGCCGCTGCCTAGGCAAACCCTAGTCGCCGGCCTCACTCCTCCTTGGTGCGTCTAAACCCTAGATCGCCGAAGCTCTCTCTCATAGTCCACCATACTCGCTCCGGCTTAAGGCGAAGCCCTGCGAGATCTCCCCTCTACTTCCGGTACCACGCCGTTGTGCTGCCGGAATCGCGAGGAGAGAGTGACAACCTCCGCTGCCTACTGGAACAAGGGAGAGGAAGGTCTTCGTCGAGTACCGAACGTGTGACCGACTGCGGAAGCGCTGCCGGAACGCAGCGCCGGAAGGATCGTCTACGCGATCTTGAGATCGGCAAGAGTACGACTACATCACCCACGAGAATCCGCTCTCGTTAAACACTTTGTAATCTTCGAGGGTGAGTTATTCCATCGACTCGTTGCTACAATCTAGTAGATAGATCTTGGCTTGTTTGTATGCGGTAGAAATTTTTTGTTTTCCATGCTACGAAGCCCTTCAGGAATTTATTTCACTAGATACCGAAATAGGTTTTCGGGTGAAATTGCATAAAGAGGTTATGCATGTGAAATAGAATTCTAGCAAGGGGTTATATGTGAATGTTTGTCATTAAAGTAATTGACAAAATTCTGAATAAATAAAAGAGTTTTATTTAATGAGAGTTTGCATTAAATTTGGTGGAAATTTAATAGCAAGTTTGAGTGGGATTTTGAGTGGGGGGATTTGAATGGATTTTTGTGAGTGGAGTGTCCACCCACATGAATGAAGGAGGGGAGGGGGCATCCCCCATGGCCGGCGTCCACCCCCTTGGGTCCCCCTCCTCCTATAAAAGGCACCCCTCTCCTCACTTCTCACTCACACCTCCTCATGAAGGATCTCTCTCCCCCTCTAGAATTTATCCCCCATGGTCTTGGACTAGCGAGATACATGTTCCCGGTGGCTATTTGGCAAGAAAGAGTTGTGCTTCCGCTACATCGCTGGAGCGAGGAGGCGGAGTTTGCTCGGTGTATTGTACGTGTGTGCGAGCACTGATGCGTTGCTGCTTTGCGGCGCTAGGACTTCCTCTCGATCTTGAGATCGACAAGAGATCGTCTACATCAACCACGAGTTGAACCCGTTAAGCTTTGTCGGTCTTCAAGGGTATGTTCTCTACGGATATACATCTGCCTGTTGTTTGTATCTAGTAGATAGATCTTGGTACATAGTTCTCATCGTAGGTAATTTTTTGTTTTATATGTTGCGAACCCAACAAGAAGAGTTGTTGGAGAAGGATGAAATTCATTGGTCCCAACGGAGTAGACTGAACTGGTTACAGTTTGGTGACAAGAATACATCTTATTTTCACAATTTTACTAGTGAGAGGCGGAGAATAAATAGGATCAGGAAATTAAAAGATGATTCTGGTATTTGGCGTGAGGGTCCGGCTGAGCTAAACCCCCTGGTTTCTCAATACTTTGTTGGCCTATTTTCCACTAAAATTGATGAACCTGACCAGGATATTTTTGACAAGGTGGTTCCAAAAGTTTCTGAGCTGATGAATTAGTGACCCTGCACTGTCGTGGATGTGAAGAAAGCTCGCTTTTCTATAGGATATATGAAGGCGCCAAGGGTAGATGGTCTACATGCGGTGTTTTTTTAAGAAGTGTTGGAACTTTTTGGGTGAAACCTTAACGAAGGAGGTCCTGGATGCAATTACTGAGAACATGATCCTGGAAGGATGGAATGACATGGTAATTGTGCTCATACCAAAGGTTGAAATGCCGGAGCTAATCACTCAATACCGGCCCATTAGCTTGTGCAATGTCCTGTACAAGGTAATGTAAAAAATGATTGCTTTCCGTCTCAAGCGTTTTCTTGATGATGTTATCTTCCCGGTCCAAAGTGCATTTGTTCCTGGTAGACTTATTACTGATAATGGTCTATTGGCTTATGAGAGCTTACACACCATAAAGAACAAGAAAAAAGGGAAAGGGGGCTATTGCACGGTGAAGCTAGACATGCACAAAGCATATGACCGTGTTGAATGGACTTTCTTGGAGAAAATGATGATTAGGTTGGGCTTTCACCAGGACTTCGTTGGTATTTTGATGGCGTGTGTTCGATCTGTCAAGTATAAAGTTCGTTTCAATGATCAAGAGACATGATTTTGTTCCTAGTAGGGGTTTACTTTCTCCATATTTGTTCTTGCTTTGTGCAGAGGGTTTACGTCAATGATCAGGGTTTGCAGAAATGATCCATCAGTCTCGCATTTGCTCTTTGCTGATGATTCCATAATCCTTATGAAAGCGGATATGAATAATGCAACCTCATTGAGACAGGTACTTGACCAATACTATGCATGTTCGGGACAGTTGGTGAGTGAAGCAAAATGAGTATATTCTTTATCCCAAACATGGAACTTGAAGTTCGGGCTAATGTTTGCACGGAGATGAATATTATGACTGAGGTGATTTCTGACAAGTACATGGGTCTCCTAGCACTTGTTGGAGCGGATAGATCAGATATCTTTACTTATCTCTTGGAAAGAATAATTAAGAGGCTAGAAGGATGGAAAGAAAAGTTCCTATCTATGGAGGGAAAGAGATCTTGCTGAAAGCTATCATCCAATCAATACATGTATATGCGATGGCTATCTTTCAAATTCCTAAGAAACTTTGCATGGAGATGACTAATGCTATGGCGGCTTTTTGGTGGGGAGATACGGAGGAGAAAAAGCGCATGCATTGGATGGCATGGTGGAAATTATGTGTGCCAAAAAAGATGGGTGGCATGGGTTTTAGAGACCTCCACGCCTTTAATTTGGCCATGTTGGGAAAACAAAGTTGGAGGTTTATATGCAATCCTGACTCTCTATGTGCACAAGTTCTTAGAGCAAAATATTATCCCCATGGTGATCTTTTGAAGGCTGGACCCAAGAAAGGCTCCTCATACACTTGGCAGAGTATAGTTGCTGGTCTAGCCACTTTCATGAGATGTATTATCTGGAGAGTTGGCACGGGGCAGAAAATAAACATATGGAAAGATGCATGAATTCCCTCTAGTTGTGATCGCAAGGTTATAACACCGAGAGGACATATCCTACTTTCTACGATCGATGAGGTTATTAACCCAATTTCTTTGCAATGGGATGAAGAGCTACTACGCGACAATTTCAGCCCTATCGATGTAACCAGAATTCTGCAGATACTGTTGAGGCAAAATGTGGAAGATAATTTCATTGCCTGGCACTTCACGAAATCATAGACCTTTTCAGTCAAGTCTACATATTACTTGACATGGAATCACTTAATGGGAGTAAATTATCTCGAGATGGTGATCAAGGGCCATCCTCGGATAACCCTGTGTGGGATATCTTATGGAAGTTTAAAATTCCAAGCAAAATTTAAAAAATTGCATGGAAGGCATTGCATGGCACTGTTCCCGGGTTGGGAATACTAGCTGATCGACATATCCCTGTCTCTCCCCAATGTCCGGTTTGTGCAGAAGAACCGGAGGACATTCCTCGCCTCATGTTTACATGCAGATGGGTGAGAGAAGTTTGGGGTTTCCTGGAACTCACGTCAAGCATAAAATCAGTGCTGGTAGTGGACATATCAGGTTCAGTGGTTTTGGATGAACTCCTTAGGGGCCGGCTTACAACTGAAAAGAAGGAAATGGTCTTGATTGGTGTCTGGTATATCTGGTGGCAACGCCACAAGTTTGTTAAAGGTGAGACTGTTGCGCCGCCAAGAAGGTCCGCTTTCTCTATCCAGGCACTGGCGGCAAATTATTTGGGAGCCCAATCTCACGCGGAACCGAAGGACGAAATCTAGAGTAAGCCCGCAGCCAATTGCTATAAGCTGAATGTTGATGCATGTTTCTTTCTTTCTAGACTTGGAGCCTCAGGTGCTATTATTCGCAATGATAAAGGTGAAGCAATTGTTGGGTCTGGCTCTCTCTTTCATAATATGCTTGATGCTACTTCAGCTGAAGCATGTGCTCTCAAGACCGGCTTGCTTCTAGCTGAACGGATAGGCTGCTCACCGATCACCATGGAATCAGACTTGCTGGAACTTGTTCAGGCCTTCATGGGAGTTACTGAAATCTGGAGCCCGTATACTGCTATCCTTGCAGATTGCTTCGAGATTGCCGGCAAAATTGGCCCGATAACCTTATATCATGTTTTGAGGGGAGCAAATAATGTTCCTCATGTTATAGCTAGGAGCTGTTTTTATTCAAATTCTCCTATATTTTGAGACTGCGATCCCCCGAGCTTTATTCAAAAGCATGTAATTAACGATGTATTCTTGTTTAAAATGAAATAAAGCTTGCGGCGGACGGAGTCCGACTGACGAGGTTTGATCTCGTCAATACCCATTGTTATGGACTTGGGTTTTAGACAAGATGGGTATGCTGGAGATCGCGGAACTGTTAGCAAACAAGCAACACGGAGACACGAGGTTTACCCAGGTTCAGGCCCCCAGAGGAAAAACTCTACTCCTGCTTGTCTGCTCTTGATTATGGCGGAACCGGTGATTACAGGGGTGCGCAGATGCAATCTGGGGTGGAGGTGTGTATGCGGAGGTATGAGAGAGAGATCTAGGCCGTGCCCTCCTGGCCTTTATATAGACTTAGGCAGGTCCCGGGCACAGATCTAGTCGGTTACAGGTTCTAGGGTTTACCCCTTTGAATTTCCTATCTACTCTAGTCTTGCTCTCCAAGGATCTGAAGGTGTCATGGGCCTTGGCCACCCAAAAATCTACATGGGCCGGCGTATATTTGCCGTGGGCCTTCCTTGGGCTGGACCAGGTATGCTGAGATCGTGTACCCGTGGGGTATAACCATGTCAGTAGCCCCCGAGTGTTCAGTCGAATCATAGATTCGGCTGAGGACTCTTTAATCCTTCGGGTGCAACTCTGTCTTTCAAGAGAATGTGTAGGGATTGTTGATATGTGTGCCTGAATATCTCGACGGATCAGGGTCAGTTAACTGTCTTAGGACAAAACAACACGATCTTCTTCAGGTTCGAGTCCCTCGACTCGAACCCGGAACATATGCTGGCGTAATTCAACTTAGGCCGCGGAGGACTTATAGGAGTTGAATTCCAGCTAGTTTAATTGATGTACCCAACGCGTCCGTCGGGATTTTTCATCGCGCCTGTTGGCACGGGTTTATACTAGCAGAGCGCAGTCGTGTGCGTTACCAGGCCATCAGATGATATCTGTAGGTCTTATCTTTGCGTCGCAGACACAGCATCCGAATTTTATCACCGCAGAGGTATTTTGGGTGGCCAAGGATAATGTTACTCACTTAGCGTTAATTGGGGCAGAGTTGCCGAAAAGTTTTTGCATACTGATCTGAAGGATCACAGTCGAAATTTTATAGGGTGCGTGTCACATCCCAAGATTTTCCAAATCTTGTAATATGAAAAATAAATAAACAAAATAAATAATTGTTGAAATTTTGGGTGAAAAGAAACTTTTGTTTCTAAATGGAAACTTAAAGTCCCATCTTGAACAAACTTTGGTTAATGTTTGAATCCAATTAAATTCAAATCAAGTGGAATGCATTCTTCATAAATGCATCAGGAAATTTAAACACTTGAGAACCAAAACCCTAAAACCCTAATGGAAGAAAAATCATTTCCAAGTTATCTCCAAGCCTATGGATTTGATCCATATAAAAATTGGTCAAACAAACATTTCAAATTGATCAAGACTGAATTAGAAATATTATAACACCATATGAATTGGATTCACTTACTTTGGAGCCATGAATAAAATCTTATGAATTTAAGGAAAAGTAATTCCAAAGCTAATAAAGCACTTATCTAAAATCCATACCAAATGGTGAGCAAATAATCCTAAAAGGATTTAAAAAGATAAACAAATAGTAAATAAAGTTATAATAGTTGGAATCACTATTTTTGGATCTTTAAATAAAAAGATATGGTTTTGATAAGCAAAAGTAGAAATAATAAATAAGGATTATTTTATAGAGCCAAATTAAAACTTGGCCAAGCAAATGAAATAAATTATTTCTATTTGTTAAAAAGAATAAAGGTTTATTTAAATAAAATAATTAGAATTTATTAATATCCAATTCAATTTAAGTAAAGGCTTTTTTCCTTTCAAATAAACATTAAAAATTTATTAAAGTTTTAAAAATAAGAATTCCAAGTGTTTTAGTATTTCAAATGAAACCTACTGAAAATATTTTGATATTATTTAGATTTTAAAAAGAGTTTTAAAATAAATTAAAACCTATTTGAATTAAAGACTATGGTCTATTTATTTAATTAATAATAGATCTTAAAAGAATAAAAGAATTATTCTATTTTTGACTTTGAAATATGTTGATAAACAGAATAAAAATTCACCCAAAGTTTGGTGGTGATTTGAATTCAAATGGAGATTGAAAAATATTATTAAATCTTATTTAATTAATTCTAGAGCCTATTTTAAATGATTAAAAGACCCTAAAAAGAATAAGATATTTATTCTAAAAATGATTTCAGAATGTATTATTAATCAGTATTAAAATCTACTCAAGGTTTGAGAGAAGTTTGAATTCAAATGGAGGATTAAATTGATTAATCAAAATCAAAACAGAATAATAGGAATAGAAAAAGAAAAACAAAACAGTACAAAAAAATATGATCTAGCCAGCCCAGCCCACTAAGCCCATCAGCAGCCCACCAGCTCACCCCCGCAGTGAAACGTTTTCACTCAGAATAGAACCCGCAAGGTCACTAAGCACTGGACCCCACGCCCCTCTCTCTCACTCACTGACAACGATGTCCCACCTGTCAGCTTTCTCTCCTACCCCGCGACGACCCCTTCTTCCCCCAACGCCGATGTCGTTGCTCCACTAATTCCTCTGCTTGAATCCACCTTAATGTCGCGTTATTTCCTCGCCGTGACCACGCATTATTAATCGCCAGGCTCTCCTCTCCCTTTTCCCCCCAAACATCACCCCACCGGAGCCCCTAAGCTGTCCTAATTCACCCGCACACCGTCACTGTCTCCGACGTCCTTCGGCGGAAATTCAGGCCAGTCGCCGTCGCCCCTCGCTCTCTCGACCATGCAAGAATCATCTCCATCACTCCCTGAACCTCCCAGTGGCATCAGCTCGCCCCCGCGCGCCCCAGAACCTCGGCAACGACGACCACCGAGCGTGCCGCCGTCTGCTTTCACTCCAGCGACACTTCCCTGGCTGGTAATGACCGCCCCTCTCTTTCTCTTTCACGCACGCATCCTCGCTACGTCTCTGCGCATCTAACCATACCCTCCTCTCCCTCTAGCATGCACCGAAGCCTCGCCTTCGATGATGACACAGAACAACCGACGTCATCTTGAACTTCGGCGAGGAATCACCAGTAACCCCGTGCACCCCTGTCCCTGCCGAGACCACGTTGAGCTTCAGCGTCACTCCACGAACCTGGTGAACCACTCCTCTTCCTCCCTCACTTCCTATTTCGCCAGCAACGTCGCAGCCCGAGTGTCGTCGCCGCTCATCGTTGCTCAGCACCGCCGGTTCCTGGTCGTGGTGTTGATAGCCGTTAGATGAAGATCGTAGGGATACGATAGACCACTTAACTGAAGCGTTACGGATAGATCTGTGACGCACGATCGTCATTAGATACAACGCCCCACATCGCTTGATCCATGCGAATCGGTACCAGCGAATAGCAACTCGACACGTGGCCTGGAATCTGTTTTAAAAACAGAAACTTGTCTATTAGATGACCAAATTTGAAAAATTCATAACTTTCAAACCACACGTCCAAATTTTGCAAATTTTATATCAATGGATTCAGCAAAATAAGTACTTTCTGACCATGCCCTTTGTTTAGTGAATTACTTCTGTTAAATTGATTGTTTTTGCAGAAACTTGTGTATGCATGTTTAGAATATAAAATTTGTTCTAAAATGATTTTTGAGATAAAAACCTTTGGAAAATGGTTTTTTTTAACCTACTGACCTTAGAAACCAACTCATGGATTTTAAAATGTATTTGGTAAAGCTAAGGAGTAAATCTTTGATTAAACCATTCGTAGTCAAATAAAAATATTGTTTATTTGTTAAAAATACTTTTTGGAGAAAACCTTTGGGAAATGTTTTTGATTTAAACTCTCTGACCCTAAACACCAAGTTTTATGATTTGAAAATGTATTTGGTGAACTCTATAAAGATTATTACTTTGCTAAAAGCATTTTCAACCACATAAAATAATGATTTGGTTTAAAAATAAATTTATAGGTAAAATCTTTTGCAAGTAGTTTTGCCACTTTATAAAATGACCAATAAGTGTTTTAGAATGTTTATAACCTATCATACACCACTTTTGTAAATAAAACAAAGTTTTGCATGCTTGCATGCAATGTTTTTATTCTATTATTTTATGTGATGTTTGCTTGAATGGTAGATTGAGATTGTGCCTTGCTTGATTGAATTGTAGTGATTTGAAGAGTGTGATCATTGCAAAGACAAGGAGTGAACTATTATTCTCTACCAAAAAGGCAAGTGATGATCCATACTTTTGTCCCGTTATTTTCACTATGCATTAGTGATATTTCTAAGTAGGACTTGCATGGAATTTTGCTAAGTGTAAACTATGCCATGGGAAATACTAGTGTAACACCCTCAGAATCGGACCTATGCAAGTTTGAGCAAAATTCGCCAAACCCGCATAGAAACGATTCAAAGGTGCCCACCAGGCACTTTCGTGCGGGTGGAAAACGAAGTAATAACATTACACAACAGTCCTCGATGGGACCCACAGAACAGATATATATAACAGCGACTCAAGAGTCAAGAATACAGATATAATATACAAAGATCCAAATCACCTTGAAAACGATAGAGCGTCCAGCTACGGACAAGATGCAAATGGGGCTAAGAGCCCTGAAGAATAACCAATGGCGTCCATAACCCTGCCCAGGCCAAGCCGGAAGGGTATCCCTGCTAACGGCGTCGATCTCAAAACCTGCTTAAACAAAAGGGTTGCCGACGAAGGGCAAAGGAAAAAGAGGAGCGTCAGTACTGAGGCCAGTACACGGCGAGGCTAGAATTCGGCGGTCCTCGCCTACATAGGTATGGTGGACTGAGCGGCAGCGGCAGCATGCACTAAACACCCTATAGAGACTCGATGCAACTGGCGGTTATCAGAGAGGGATAAGAATGACCTATCCGGATCCAACCTGAAGCTAACACCAAACAAACCCATCCTGGTGTTTCCCCCTCGATACCAAACGAGGAAGTCAACCGAGGAACTCACACAGTTGGCAGTTTTACTTATTCGGTTATCGTTGCAGCAATTACTAGTCAAGTATAGATAATCATCCTGATAAAATAAGCAGTGGGCACTTTTAGTTAACCATTCCGTTGAAGTTGCAACAATTACTAATCAAATACAATTAGCATGAGATAACCCAAAACCCAGCAGTTGTTGGTACTTTTATTCAGCCATTCCGTTGTAGTTGCAATACTTACTAGTCAGGTACAATGGTCGCAAGCGACGCTCCAAACAAGCAATTGTGGCAGTATTATTTAGCCATTCCATTATAGTGAAGCTGATTACTAGTCATTATATAGTCAAATTTATAGAAATAAACTTTAGTTATGCTTGTCTATGGTCGAGATACTGTGCTCCAAGTCGTCCATAACCGCGGACATGGCTTTCAGAAAGTTTTAACCCGGCCGGGGTGCACAAATAGCAACACACACACGATCAACCTCGGAAAAACCAAAACAAAACCCAACGAGGTCTTCACGACAGAGCAATCACAAGATTCAGAAATATTTCAGGGGGCCACCCCATTGAGTAGAACCGCAACGAAGTAAGCAAGCTCCGAGACGGACTCAAGGTTTGCGACAATGGTTGTAAACGACTGGGAACCCGAAAGTGTGGCTGGGCTTGTCGATACCGCGAAAACATTACGCTTACCTAAACAGTACAGTGTGCTCCTCGCACAATCGTAAATAAAGCAGTAGCATGGCATAAGTATAGGATCGTAAATAAAACCTCAAACTAGTTTGTGGCCCCAAGAAATAAGACGGAATCAAGCTCTGGCTAAGGGGGGCCCATACTCCCCATATGTGGATAGCGCGATAAATCAAGGAACAGGTATCAAGTACTCGGGGTCCTACGGGACACAAGTGGGCGTTCGGAAACCAAATGTTATCTATCACCCACCGATGCCTCTGCTTACTTCAATTTTAGTTGTTAAACAGGAATTAAAGTGAACAATAAGTAAAAACTATGATCATCTCCATCATCAACATGCGGCAATACATCAACAACTGTGGCACTTGACGACACGCAACAACACTTGAGCAAGCGACTACGGCACGCAAGTCCAACTATCTACCAAACAACAGGTAATAGGATGTGTCCGAGGCAATATCGGGCTGCAAGGGATATCACGGGTACGGAAAACTAGAGCATCGCAACACAGATAGCAATAGATCAACAGGAGGGAAGTAAATACTATAAAAGTAAGATAGGTAGAAAGGGGGAGATGCTCGCCTGAAAACATTGTCGAAGGTTCAACCGAAGATCGGGGCGAAGCTCACATCAACTCAACGGCCTTATCCGCGAAGAAGCAAATCGCTAGAATACACCGGATACAATATTTAATACGACGGCAGAAGATCGGCATGATGCATGTATGATGCTTGACATGGCAATGGTGCAATGTGATTAGGTCATATTAAGTGGAACCGGGGTCCCGACAATATTTAGGTGGTTCAAGATATTTATCTACCCCGCAATTTAAATGTTGTATTACATGGCAAAAGATAATACGGGTTCGCTACACAAGTTTAAATGAGGCCGATATGAGACTAGATTTGCCCGCATATGGGCCCCATATTTATTTATTAGGTGAATCGGCATAAGGCCCCCAAACCACATGATTATGCATGCAAGTATGACAATTCAATATGCACAAGTTTATATTTCATTTATAAAAATAGGACTCGGGGAAAAGGTCACACATTAGGGTCTCGACGGTCTTGAGGTTCCGGGGTTCGGGGTTCGACAGGGTCCAGGGTCCGGTCTCGGCGTCCAGAGTTCTGACGGGGTCGTTCTCGAACTCCGGGGTTAGGGTCTCGGATCGGGGTAGTTCTTGTCGCGTCCGGGAAGCAGGTCTTGGTTCGGGGTCGGGGCGTGTCGAATTCTTCCGGGCTGATGCCGTGCTTGTCGTCGCGACGTTCTTGTCGGGTTCTCAAGTCGGGTCGGTCTTGTCTTCGGGGCGAAGTGCTTGTCGGTCTCGTGGCGATCTTTGCGTCCTCCCGGTTCGGGTTTTGGCGTGCGAGGGAAGTTCCTGTCGTTTCCGAGGAGAAGATCTTGGCGTCCGAGGGTCACTCCGCGTCCGTGTTGCAGATCTTGTCGGTTCCACCTCGAAGGCCTTGTTGTTCTGCAGTGGGGATCGTGGTGCATCGGGGTTCGGGTCTTTGGGGTTTGTCCTCGGACTGTTGACGGAGGGGCCTCGCCGACCGAGGCGATGCGGGCCCGGGTCACGGGGGGCTCGGAGCAGGCCCCCGAGGTGGGGTCCGCGGCGAACTGGCGGTGGAGGGCGGCGATGGCTGAGGCGTCCGGACGGAGCGGGCAGAGAGCCGGCGCGGCTCGGTTCTGCGGCGTCGCGGGCCCGCGGGGCGAAGGACGCGGCGAGGTGGCCGCAGAGGCGGGCCGGGGCGCTGCGCCGGCGAGGCGGGGCTCGCAGAGGGGCGCGGAGGGAGGCGCTGCCGGCGGAGGCACCGAGAAGGCCGGAGGCGGAGCTTGGTGGAGGGGGCGCCGGAGGCGCGGAGGCCAGACGAGGGAGGGGTCGCGCGGGGCGAGGCCCTGCAGGGGAGGAAGGCCGGACGGGGGGCGAGCTCGCGGTCGGGGGCCTCCCGGGCGGCGGCGGAGGTTGACGGGGGGAACGGGGCGGAGGCCGCGGCCGGAGCTGGCGGCGAGAGAGCTCGGGGCGAGCGGAAGACAGGGGGCCGGCGTCGGCCGACGGGGCTCGGCCCGGACGAGGGCGGCGGAGGCGGAGGCGGTGGGAGAGCGAGGCGGAACGGGCACGGCGGGGAGGAAGGGTGCGGGATGGTTGGCGAGCGCGGCCGCGGCGGCGCCACGCCGGAGAGAGAGAGGGAGAGCGGCTGCGCGCGGGTGGGCCCAGGGCGGGGCAGGCGGTGGCTGCAGCGTGCGTGGCGTGCGTGTGTTTGCGTGGTGGGGGTGGCGTGTGCCTGAGAGGGAGAGAGAGGGAAGGGAGAGAGGGAGTGACGTGGCGACGTGTGATTGGGTGAGGGAGAGGGAGGAGGTGAGGTGGCAAGAGTTGATTGGGGGAGTGAGGTGGAGATAGGGGTGGGTAGGTTTTCTGGGTAGCTGTAGGATTTGTTGGGGTGTTTGGGGTGGACCGATTTAGAAATGGGGGTGGTCGTTCGGGTCGATTCGGCCCGTTCGACTGCCCCCGCTAAAAACAAATGAACTTTTTATTTGATTTAAACGGGCCGTGTGCAAACCGATAGCGGCCAAAATAATTAATCCGGAGAATCGGGCTTTGCGTTTGAATTAAGATGAGGCGTTTGGAAAACAAATCGGGCGTTGCGAAAAATAGTTTTATGCAAACAATGCATGATGATGACGATGCAATGCACAAATTCAACGCGATTTTCTAGTAGTGGTTTTGCGGGATGCCACAATTCGACACCACCAACAATGGATCTCGCCCTCGAGATCCGCCTCATGGTACCGGAAAGAAGGGCGGCAATCTGCATCTTCTCGCTTCAGGTAGATCCTCGCGACACCACTAACAATGGTTCCTTCTTCATCTTGAAAACGGCGACACCACCAACAAAGGGTCGTTGTTCCTGATCGTCGAGAGAACACTCCGGAGAAACAAAGGATGGAGATAGGGGTATCAAACGATAAGGCCACCTCTAACTTCCATTAGAAGAGGGAAAAGTTACATTGATCCACCAGTTTGATGTACAGAGCGAACAGTAAGAGTCGGGTAGGGTGATCAGTCCATCCCGTACCCACACTATCACTCTATACATGAGTCGGAGAATCAGGCAACTCAACTCTCGAGATTTAGACTGAAGATCTTCATAGGCGGTATCCGGAACAAAGGGATGATGCCAGCAAAATCGTATGAAAGACACAATGATTAGGTTCCGCGATGGTTCCATTGGCATGAACAACACATGCTCAAGGTTAACTCCAACTTCGCCAATGCTCGTCCCTCTCATATGTTTTTCAACGACACTGATATCCGGCAAGGAACACATATGGATAAAGAGCTCAAGAACAAAAGGTCGGATGAAGGGCACAACAGACCAGTTGCAGATTGATGATCGTAGCACCTCCGTTACAAAACGGAGAAAGCGAAACCCTGAAGGTACGACGGAAACCCAACCACGAGAAATCCTGGACTCGAAGAAAGATAAGCGAGAAGATTCAAAACACGTCGAGATAAGAGGAGAATAGCAGAGGGGTAAGGAGTAAAATCAGACCTAATCAGAACTATCCAACCGATTTTGAAAAATAGTTTTGACACTCTACTTCGGCCGTTAGCTAGGTTATCCTACAGGCTGGACTTGTGGGGTATCGCAACTGCTGAGCTCTGATACCACTCTGTAACACCCTCAGAATCGGACCTATGCAAGTTTGAGAAAAATTCGCCAAACCCGCATAGAAACGATTCAAAGGTGCCCACCAGGCACTTTCGTGCGGGTGGAAAACAAAGTAATAACATTACACAACAGTCCTCGATGGGACCCACAGAACAGATATATATAACAGCGACTCAAGAGTCAAGAATATAGATATAATATACAAAGATCCAAATCACCTTGAAAACGATAGAGCGTCTAGCTACGGACAAGATGCAAATGGGGCTAAGAGCCCTGAAGAATAACCAATGGCGTCCATAACCCTGCCCAGGCCAAGCCGGAAGGGTATCCCTGCTAACGGCGTCGATCTCAAAACCTGCTTAAACAAAAGGGTTGCCGACGAAGGGCAAAGGAAAAAGAGGAGCGTCAGTACTGAGGCCAGTACACGGCGAGGCTAGAATTCGGCGGTCCTCGCCTACATAGGTATGGTGGACTGAGCGGCAGCGGCAGCATGCACTAAACACCCTATAGAGACTCGATGCAACTGGCGGTTATCAGAGAGGGATAAGAATGACCTATCCAGATCCAACCTGAAGCTAACACCAAACAAACCCATCCTGGTGTTTCCCCCTCGATACCAAACGAGGAAGTCAACCGAGGAACTCACACAGTTGGCAGTTTTACTTATTCGGTTATCGTTGCAGCAATTACTAGTCAAGTATAGATAATCATCCTGATAAAATAAGCAGTGGGCACTTTTAGTTAACCATTCCGTTGAAGTTGCAACAATTACTAATCAAATACAATTAGCATGAGATAACCCAAAACCCAGCAGTTGTTGGTACTTTTATTCAGCCATTCCGTTGTAGTTGCAATACTTACTAGTCAGGTACAATGGTCGCAAGCGACGCTCCAAACAAGCCATTGTGGCAGTATTATTTAGCCATTCCATTATAGTGAAGCTGATTATTAGTTATTATATAGTCAAATTTATAGCAATAAACTTTAGTTATGCTTGTCTATGGTCGATATACTGTGCTCCAAGTCGTCCATAACTGCGGACACGGCTTTCAGAAAGTTTTAACCCGGCCGGGGTGCACAAATAGCAACACACACACGATCAACCTCGGAAAAACCAAAACAAAACCCAACGAGGTCTTCACGACAGAGCAATCACAAGATTCAGAAATATTTCAGGGGGCCACCCCATTGAGTAGAACCGCAACGAAGTAAGCAAGCTCCGAGACGGACTCAAGGTTTGCGACAATGGCTGTAAACGACTGGGAACCCGAAAGTGTGGCTGGGCTTGTCGATACCGCGAAAACATTACGCTTACCTAAACAGTACAGTGTGCTCCTCGCACAATCGTAAATAAAGCAGTAGCATGGCATAAGTACAGGATCGTAAATAAAACCTCAAACTAGTTTGTGGCCCCAAGAAATAAGACGGAATCAAGCTCTGGCTAAGGGGGGCCCATACTCCCCATATGTGGATAGCGCGATAAATCAAGGAACAGGTATCAAGTACTCGGGGTCCTACAGGACACAAGTGGGCGTTCAGAAACCAAATGTTATCTATCACCCACCGATGCCTCTGCTTACTTCAATTTTAGTTGTTAAACAGGAATTAAAGTGAACAATAAGTAAAAACTATGATCATCTCCATCATCAACATGCGGCAATACAACAACAACTGTGGCACTTGACGACACGCAACAACACTTGAGCAAGCGACTACGGCGCGCAAGTCCAACTATCTACCAAACAACAGGTAATAGGATGTGTCCGAGGCAATATCGGGCTGCAAGGGATATCACGGGTACGGAAAACTAGAGCATCGCAACACAGATAGCAATAGATCAACAGGAGGGAAGTAAATACTATAAAAGTAAGATAGGTAGAAAGGGGGAGATGCTCGCCTGAAAACATTGTCGAAGGTTCAACCGAAGATCGGGGCGAAGCTCACATCAACTCAATGGCCTTATCCGCGAAGAAGCAAATCGCTAGAATACACCGGATACAATATTTAATACGACGGCAGAAGATCGGCATGATGCATGTATGATGCTTGACATGGCAATGGTGCAATGTGATTAGGTCATATTAAGTGGAACCGGGGTCCCGACAATATTTAGGTGGTTCAAGATATTTATCTACCCTGCAATTTAAATGTTGTATTACATGGCAAAACATAATACGGGTTCGCTACACAAGTTTAAATGAGGCCGATATGAGACTAGATTTGCCCGCATATGGGCCCCATATTTATTTATTAGGTGAATCGGCATAAGGCCCCCAAACCACATGATTATGCATGCAAGTATGACAATTCAATATGCACAAGTTTATATTTCATTTATAAAAATAGGACTCGGGGAAAAGGTCACACATTAGGGTCTCGACGGTCTTGAGGTTCCGGGGTTCGGGGTTCGACAGGGTCCAGGGTCCGGTCTCGGGGTCCAGAGTTCTGACGGGGTCGTTCTCGAACTCCGGGGTTAGGGTCTCGGATCGGGGTAGTTCTTGTCGCGTCCGGGAAGCAGGTCTTGGTTCGGGGTCGGGGCGTGTCGAATTCTTCCGGGCCGATGCCGTGCTTGTCGTCGCGACGGTATTGTCGGGTTCTCAAGTCGGGTCGGTCTTGTCTTCGGGGCGAAGTGCTTGTCGGTCTCGTGGCGATCTTTGCGTCCTCCTGGTTCGGGTTTTGGCGTCCGAGGGTAGATCTTGGCGTGCGAGGGAAGTTCCTGTCGTTTCCGAGGAGAAGATCTTGGCGTCCGAGGGTCACTCCGCGTCCGTGTTGCAGATCTTGTCGGTTCCACCTCGAAGGCCTTGTTGTTCTGCAGTGGGGATCGTGGTGCATCGGGGTTCGGGTCTTTGGGGTTTGTCCTCGTACTGTTGACGGAGGGGCCTCGCCGACCGAGGCGATGCGGGCCCGGGTCGCGGGGGGCTCGGAGCAGGCCCCCAAGGTGGGGTCCGCGGCGGACTGGCGGTGGAGGGCGGCGATGGCTGAGGCGTCCGGACGGAGCGGGCAGAGAGCCGGCGCGGCTCGGTTCTGCGGCGTCGCGGGCCCGCGGGGCGAAGGATGCGGCGAGGTGGCCGCAGAGGCAGGCCGGGGCGCTCGCCGGCGAGGCGGGGCTCGCAGAGGGGCGCGGAGGGAGGCGCTGCCGGCGGAGGCACCGAGAAGGCCGGAGGCGGAGCTTGGTGGAGGGGGCGCCGGAGGCGCGGAGGCCAGACGAGGGAGGGGTCGCGCGGGGCGAGGCCCTGCAGGGGAGGAAGGCCGGACGGGGGGGGCGAGCTCGAGGTCGGGGGCCTCCCGGGCGGCGGCGGAGGTTGACGGGGGGAACGGGGCGGAGGCCGCGGCCGGAGCTGGCGGCGAGAGAGCTTGAGGCGAGCGGAAGACAGGGGGCCGGCGTCGGCCGACGGGGCTCGGCCCGGACGAGGGCGGCGGAGGCGGAGGCGGTGGGAGAGCGAGGCGGAACGGGCACGGCGGGGAGGAAGGGTGCGGGATGGTTGGCGAGCGCGGCCGCGACGGCGCCACGCCGGAGAGAGAGAGGGAGAGCGGCTGCGCGCGGGTGGGGCCCAGGGCAGGGCAGGCGGTGGCTGCAGCGTGCGTGGCGTGCGTGTGTTTGCGTGGTGGGGGTGGCGTGTGCCTGAGAGGTAGAGAGAGGGAAGGGAGAGAGGGAGTGACGTGGCGACGTGTGATTGGGTGAGGGAGAGGGAGGAGGTGAGGTGGCAAGAGTTGATTGGGGGGAGTGAGGTGGAGATAGGGGTGGGTAGGTTTTCTGGGTAGCTGTAGGATTTGTTGGGGTGTTTGGGGTGGACCGATTTAGAAATGGGGGTGGTCGTTCGGGTCGATTCGGCCCGTTCGACTGCCCCCGCTAAAAACAATTGAACTTTTTATTTGATTTAAACGGGCCGTGTGCAAACCGATAGCGGCCAAAATAATTAATCCGGAGAACCGGGCTTTGCGTTTGAATTAAGATGAGGCGTTTGGAAAACAAATCGGGCGTTGCGAAAAATAGTTTTATGCAAACAATGCATGATGATGACGATGCAATGCACAAATTCAACGCGATTTTCTAGTAGTGGTTTTGCGGGATGCCACAATTCGACACCACCAACAATGGATCTCGCCCTCGAGATCCGCCTCATGGTACCGGAAAGAAGGGCGGCAATCTGCATCTTCTCGCTTCAGGTAGATCCTCGCGACACCACTAACAATGGTTCCTTCTTCATCTTGAAAACGGCGACACCACCAACAAAGGGTCGTTGTTCCTGATCGTCGAGAGAACACTCCGGAGAAACAAAGGACGGAGATAGGGGTATCAAACGATAAGGCCACCTCTAACTACCATTAGAAGAGGGAAAAGTTACATTGATCCACCCGTTTGATGTACAGAGCGAACAGTAAGAGTCGGGTAGGGTGATCAGTCCATCCCGTACCCACACTATCACTCTATACATGAGTCGGAGAATCAGGCAACTCAACTCTCGAGATTTAGACTGAAGATCTTCATAGGCGGTATCCGGAACAAAGGGATGATGCCAGCAAAATCGTATGAAAGACACAATGATTAGGTTCCGCGATGGTTCCATTGGCATGAACAACACATGCTCAAGGTTAACTCCAACTTCGCCAATGCTCGTCCCTCTCATATGTTTTTCAACGACACTGATATCCGGCAAGGAACACATATGGATAAAGAGCTCAAGAACAAAAGGTCGGATGAAGGGCACAACAGACCAGTTGCAGATTGATGATCGTAGCACCTCCGTTACAAAAGGGAGAAAGCAAAACCCTGAAGGTACGACGGAAACCCAACCACGAGAAATCCTGGACTCGAAGAAAGATAAGCGAGAAGATTCAAAACACGTCGAGATAAGAGGAGAATAGCAGAGGGGTAAGGAGTAAAATCAGACCTAATCAGAACTATCCAACCGATTTTGAAAAATAGTTTTGACACTCTACTTCGGCCGTTAGCTAGGTTATCCTACAGGCTGGACTTGTGGGGTATCGCAACTGCTGAGCTCTGATACCACTCTGTAACACCCTCAGAATCGGACCTATGCAAGTTTGAGCAAAATTCGCCAAACCCGCATAGAAACGATTCAAAGGTGCCCACCAGGCACTTTCGTGCGGGTGGAAAAAGAAGTAATAACATTACACAACAGTCCTCGATGGGACCCACAGAACAGATATATATAACAGCGACTTAAGAGTCAAGGATACAGATATAATATACAAAGATCCAAATCACCTTGAAAACGATAGAGCGTCCAGCTACGGACAAGATGCAAATGGGGCTAAGAGCCCTGAAGAATAACCAATGGCGTCCATAACCCTGCCCAGGCCAAGCCGGTAGGGTATCCCTGCTAACGGCGTCGATCTCAAAACCTGCTTAAACAAAAGGGTTGCCGACGAAGGGCAAAGGAAAAAGAGGAGCGTCAGTACTGAGGCCAGTACACGGCGAGGCTAGAATTCGGCGGTCCTCGCCTACATAGGTATGGTGGACTGAGCGGCAGCGGCAGCATGCACTAAACACCCTATAGAGACTCGATGCAACTGGCGGTTATCAGAGAGGGATAAGAATGACCTATCCGGATCCAACCTGAAGCTAACACCAAACAAACCCATCCTGGTGTTTCCCCCTCGATACCAAACGAGGAAGTCAACCGAGGAACTCACACAGTTGGCAGTTTTACTTATTCGGTTATCGTTGCAGCAATTACTAGTCAAGTATAGATAATCATCCTGATAAAATAAGCAGTGGGCACTTTTAGTTAACCATTCCGTTGAAGTTGCAACAATTACTAATCAAATACAATTAGCATGAGATAACCCAAAACCCAGCAGTTGTTGGTACTTTTATTCAGCCATTCCGTTGTAGTTGCAATACTTACTAGTCAGGTACAATGGTCGCAAGCGACGCTCCAAACAAGCAATTGTGGCAGTATTATTTAGCCATTCCATTATAGTGAAGCTGATTACTAGTCATTATATAGTCAAATTTATAGCAATAAACTTTAGTTATGCTTGTCTATGGTCGAGATACTGTGCTCCAAGTCGTCCATAACCGCGGACATGGCTTTCAGAAAGTTTTAACCCGGCCGGGGTGCACAAATAGCAACACACACACACGATCAACCTCGGAAAAACCAAAACAAAACCCAACGAGGTCTTCACGACAGAGCAATCACAAGATTCAGAAATATTTCAGGGGGCCACCCCATTGAGTAGAACCGCAACGAAGTAAGCAAGCTCCGAGACGGACTCAAGGTTTGCGACAATGGCTGTAAACGACTGGGAACCCGAAAGTGTGGCTGGGCTTGTCGATACCGCGAAAACATTACGCTTACCTAAACAGTACAGTGTGCTCCTCGCACAATCGTAAATAAAGCAGTAGCATGGCATAAGTACAGGATCGTAAATAAAACCTCAAACTAGTTTGTGGCCCCAAGAAATAAGACGGAATCAAGCTCTGGCTAAGGGGGGGGCATACTCCCCATATGTGGATAGCGCGATAAATCAAGGAACAGGTATCAAGTACTCGGGGTCCTACGGGACACAAGTGGGCGTTCGGAAACCAAATGTTATCTATCACCCACCGATGCCTCTGCTTACTTCAATTTTAGTTGTTAAACAGGAATTAAAGTGAACAATAAGTAAAAACTATGATCATCTCCATCATCAACATGCGGCAATACATCAACAACTGTGGCACTTGACGACACGCAACAACACTTGAGCAAGCGACTACGGCGCGCAAGTCCAACTATCTACCAAACAACATGTAATAGGATGTGTCCGAGGCAATATCGGGCTGCAAGGGATATCACGGGTACGGAAAACTAGAGCATCGCAACACAGATAGCAATAGATCAACAGGAGGGAAGTAAATACTATAAAAGTAAGATAGGTAGAAAGGGGGAGATGCTCGCCTGAAAACATTGTCGAAGGTTCAACCGAAGATCGGGGCGAAGCTCACATCAACTCAACGGCCTTATCCGCGAAGAAGCAAATCGCTAGAATACACCGGATACAATATTTAATACGACGGCAGAAGATCGGCATGATGCATGTATGATGCTTGACATGGCAATGGTGCAATGTGATTAGGTCATATTAAGTGGAACCGGGGTCCCGACAATATTTAGGTGGTTCAAGATATTTATCTACCCCGCAATTTAAATGTTGTATTACATGGCAAAAGATAATACGGGTTCGCTACACAAGTTTAAATGAGGCCGATATGAGACTAGATTTGCCCGCATATGGGCCCCATATTTATTTATTAGGTGAATCGGCATAAGGCCCCCAAACCACATGATTATGCATGCAAGTATGACAATTCAATATGCACAAGTTTATATTTCATTTATAAAAATAGGACTCGGGGAAAAGGTCACACAATAGGGTCTCGACGGTCTTGAGGTTCCGGGGTTCGGGGTTCGACAGGGTCCAGGGTCCGGTCTCGGGGTCCAGAGTTCTAACGGGGTCGTTCTCGAACTCCGGGGTTAGGGTCTCGGATCGGGGTAGTTCTTGTCGCGTCCGGGAAGAAGGTCTTGGTTCGGGGTCGGGGCGTGTCGAATTCTTCCGGGCCGATGCCGTGCTTGTCGTCGCGACGGTCTTGTCGGGTTCTCAAGTCGGGTCGGTCTTGTCTTCGGGGCGAAGTGCTTGTCGGTCTCGTGGCGATCTTTGCGTCCTCCCGGTTCGGGTTTTGGCGTCCGAGGGTAGATCTTGGCGTGCGAGGGAAGTTCCTGTCGTTTCCGAGGAGAAGATCTTGGCGTCCGAGGGTCACTCCGCGTCCGTGTTGCAGATCTTGTCGGTTCCACCTCGAAGGCCTTGTTGTTCTGCAGTGGGGATCGTGGTGCATCGGGGTTCGGGTCTTTGGGGTTTGTCCTCGGACTGTTGACGGAGGGGCCTCGCCGACCGAGGCGATGCGGGCCCGGGTCGCGGGGGGCTCGGAGCAGGCCCCCGAGGTGGGGTCCGCGGCGGACTGGCGGTGGAGGGCGGCGATGGCTGAGGCGTCCGGACGGAGCGGGCAGAGAGCCGGCGCGGCTCGGTTCTGCGGCGTCGCGGGCCCGCGGGGCGAAGGACGCGGCGAGGTGGCCGCAGAGGCGGGCGGGGGCGCTGCGCCGGCGAGGCGGGGCTCGCAGAGGGGCGCGGAGGGAGGCGCTGCCGGCGGAGGCACCGAGAAGGCCGGAGGCGGAGCTTGGTGGAGGGGGCGCCGGAGGCGCGGAGGCCAGACGAGGGAGGGGTCGCGCGGGGCGAGGCCCTGGAGGGGAGGAAGGCCGGACGGGGGGGCGAGCTCGCGGTCGGGGGCCTCCCGGGCGGCGGCGGAGGTTGACGGGGGGAACGGGGCGGAGGCCGCGGCCGGAGCTGGCGGCGAGAGAGCTCGGGGCGAGCGGAAGACAGGGGGCCGGCGTCGGCCGACGGGGCTCGGCCCGGACGAGGGCGGCGGAGGCGGAGGCGGTGGGAGAGCGAGGCGGAACGGGCACGGCGGGGAGGAAGGGTGCGGGATGGTTGGCGAGCGCGGCCGCGGCGGCGCCGCGCCGGAGAGAGAGAGGGAGAGCGGCTGCGCGCGGGTGGGGCCCAGGGCGGGGCAGGCGGTGGCTGCAGCGTGCGTGGCGTGCGTGTGTTTGCGTGGTGGGGGTGGCGTGTGCCTGAGAGGGAGAGAGAGGGAAGGGAGAGAGGGAGTGACGTGGCGACGTGTGATTGGGTGAGGGAGAGGGAGGAGGTGAGGTGGCAAGAGTTGATTGGGGGGAGTGAGGTGGAGATAGGGGTGGGTAGGTTTTCTGGGTAGCTGTAGGATTTGTTGGGGTGTTTGGGGTGGACCGATTTAGAAATGGGGGTGGTCGTTCGGGTCGATTTGGCCCGTTCGACTGCCCCCGCTAAAAACAATTGAATTTTTTATTTGATTTAAACGGGCCGTGTGCAAACCGATAGCGGCCAAAATAATTAATCCGGAGAACCGGGCTTTGCGTTTGAATTAAGATGAGGCGTTTGGAAAACAAATCGGGCGTTGCGAAAAATAGTTTTATGCAAACAATGCATGATGATGACGATGCAATGCACAAATTCAACGCGATTTTCTAGTAATGGTTTTGCGGGATGCCACAACTAGTAGATGAAACCTTAGTAGAATTTCCTAAGTTAAGGTTCCTACTACTATCATGCTTAGCTTAGCTAGTAGAAAAAAAAGGGGTGGATTATATTTCATGCTATGGAATATTTCTAAGTCTTTGGACTTGTGTTTTGTTTAATAAAACAACTAAGTGAATGAATCACCTGGGTGGAATGGAAGGAATGTTTTGTGGTGAGTGGTTCACAAGGCCCATTTCTATGGTTTACCTTGTGTATCTCACTTGTGGATGGCCACCCAGGAACAAAGAGATTTGAGATGTAAAATGTTGAGAAGCTTCAAGTGCAGCCACTTGGCATTATGGGCTCTGCCTGGATCATATAGGTTGCAATAACTTAGCCAAATGGACAGTTGGTGGTAGGGGATTGATAGGTTGGAACACGTCCATTCTGGTCTAAGGGAAGGCTTCTGAAATATCTTGTCTTGGTGAAACCAAGTCTTGTGGGGAAAGTGCACCACCTCTACAGAGTGTAAAATCTAAGTACTTAGCCATGTCCCTGGTAAAGGACAATTTGAGCATCAAGACATGGAAGCTATCAAGAATCTCCTCATCCCAATTTCTAAGTTAAAACTTGTGGTTGAACAAGGGTTGAAGGATCACCAATTTCTATTGGGAGATGCCTTGGGAAAGATTTTGTCAAGCTAAAATTTAGTGTTTTCAAATGATAAGGAAAATCTATTTTGAGCAAAGCAAGCCTAAGCTCCACTTATCCAAATGCATATAGATGATAGACTCCACTATATTACCATAGTATCACTTGCCAATACAATTCAAATGTATTGACCCTTGTGGCTGTAACTTATTATGTTGCAGGTTTGTTTGATGTTAGTGAAGTTTATTGATTAGGATTACAAGTCTACAACCAACATGTCTGCCTGTGGCACTTTGAAGATGAAGGACCCCATGCTATTGTTATATTCTGCTGCATTGTAATGAGATAGCCAAATGAGCTATATAAGAAGTAATAAATTATTTTATTCCTGGTTATGAAGTTGTATTATGACCTTTGTTTCTTGATATTACATCTTAACTGTGGATGCTAGCTATTGATCCAGGGACTAGCATTGTAAACACAGGGATCTCTGCCTTATTAAAGGTTGGGAACCTTACAGTGAGCGACCAGCGCTCCCTATGGGAGTAGCCCCCCGAGTGTCTGTTCGAGTCGTAGACTCGAGCGGAGACTTTAATTCAGCCGTTGTTCAGTGTCAGGTCCGTAGGACACAAAAATTTTCGGATGCTTAAATCCGTCCTCCCTATGGGAGTAGCCCTCGAGTCCGTAGTGGAGTCGTAGACTCGACGTAGGACTCGAAGAAACAATTTGGTTTTGTAACGTGTTGTTCATTCTTCGGGTGCGCGGCCAGCGCTCCTGATAGGAGTAGCCCCCGAGTAATTGGTCGAATCATAGATTCGAGTGAGTACTCTTAGCGTTGAAGCCGAAGAAATTGTAGTTGTTGCTAGTGTAGCTTTTGATGACGTCAGTGCTGACGATAGATGACCTCAAGCGTCTGTTGCGCTAGAGATGACTTGACTGGACGAACATCGGTCCCACTTTCTAACCTTGAATTGATCGGTCACGCGCGGCATGGAGATAATTATGGCGTCGCCTCGATTTCCGCGCGTAGTGGACGGCGTGTTAGCGACGGTTCGTTGCGATGCTGACACGTGTATGGCCAGATCCTGTCGTTGGCGTTAGGTCTTTTCGATGGATGGTTGTCGTGCATTGTTTTCGTCTTTATAATCATTGGGGAAAACTTTAGTTTGTTTTCACCGCAGCTATTCTCGTTTCACTGCTTCCTTGTTCTCTGAGAGTTCTTGCTGCGCGCTGGAGTATCCTTCCACATTTCCTTCTTCCATCTTGCGCTCTCGCCGCTGGCGCCGCCGTACCGCAATGGGAAAGCCGAAGAAGTCTTCTTCTGTGGTTGGTACCAGCGCTGCTGGAGGGAAGAAGAGTGTCTCCGCTACCTGTGTCACCGACGGTGGCTGGCGGCGATCGGAGACGCGGGAGAGTGATCTCCGCAAGCTTCGTGAGCGGGGCTTGATCCCGCAGGATAGGGAGGCCGTAAAACTCCCAGGCAACGAGGTAATCCCCCGTCCCCCCGCTGGGTTTCGGGTTATGTTCCTTGCCTTCGTCATTCGCGGATTTTCCTTCCCAGTCCACGACTTCCTTCGTGGACTGCTTTTTCTGTACAGTGTCCAATTGCACCATCTTTCCCCCAATTCTCTTCTTCACATTGCTTGTTTTATCACTTTCTGCGAGTGCTGGCTCGGTATCGAGCCGCACTTTGGCCTCTTCCGGAAACTCTATTCCGTGAAGAGGCAATCTGGTTCGGATGGTGTTTATCCCATGGGGGGTTGCATCATCTCCCTCAAACCCAATCTGCTTTTCTTTTCTTTTTCCATGTCCGAATCTGTCCAGTACTGGCGGAGGCGATGGTTTTATATCCGCGACTCCATAGTGCCTGGGCAGGATTTTGGTCTTGTTCCTTTCGACCCCTCCCAAAAGATCGAGCCGAAAAGGTCCTGGAAAAACCAAATCTTGGATGGCGAGGTGGCAGAGATAGAGGCTCTCTATCGTCGAGTGGAGGATCTCCAGTTGATTCCGGAGAAGGAAGTGAACGGTGTGGATATCATCCGCACTTTTCTTGAGTGTCGGGTGCAGCCACTCCAGGCTAGGGCGCACCTGATGTTCCTTTATGCTGGCCGCCGTGATTCGACGAGGGTTTCGGCTAAGAAATTCTCCCAGGGAGATCTCGACAGGGCCCTTCGTTCGCTGCTGAAGTTCAAGGCTGGAGAGGATATCCAGGGGAATTCGCTGACTCCTCCGTTTTCTTCTTCACTTCCTGTTCCATAGGGGTAGATCCGTGCGTGTAGCGCTATTTTCGACTGCATTGTATTTGCGTTTGTTTGCTAACAAATTGTTCTTCTCTTGTGCATAGCTTCAAAGTGTCGGGTATGTCGCCTCCATTACCCGAAGTATTTCCGGATGCTCCAGATAATGATGTGGTGGATTCTATGTCCGAGCTGCCGCCGGCGCGGTCTCCGGCTGAAGAGGCCAACGAGTCTAGCGAAGACCACACTCGCAAACGATCACGGAGCTCCAGCGAGTCTTCGGATGCCTCGAATCCTCCGACTCCTAGGAACCCGCTGTGTCTTGAACGTCACAGTGGTGGGCATGGAGGCTCTTCCTCTCCGATTCCTGCCCTTCCCGTGCGGGCTGTAGCGCCGCACCCGCCGGCGAAGCGGAAGAAGGAAGAAAATAAGGAAGAGAAGAAAGAGGAGAAGAAAGTCCGAAGGACCCCTCCTGTCTTCAACCTGAGCGATCTTGACTCGTAAGTTTCCTTTGTCCTGCACTGCTTTTTCTTGTTTGTTACTTTGTACTTGTGCTGATTTGTCCTTGTGCAGGCACTCTTCCAACGACTCCTCTAGCGATGGTGCTCGGGATATGATGGGGGAGTCGAAAGTCGCGTCCCTCCTCCTCAGACGGTGGCTACCTCTGAGGGCGTCGCTTCGAACCCTTCTCCGCAGGAGGTTCAGGTGGTTGCGCCTCAGAATTTTTCCAGCGGACCTTCGGAGTCGCCATCGGATTATGTGAGTAGCTCTGCCTCCTGCCACGGGGGAAGCCCTCGAGCGTCTGTGAAGGAGTTTTTGTTGCGTGTTCTTCTTTTGAGTCTCGGGGGGAGCCCCCAAGCGTTTTCGTGTGTGTAATTTGTTTCTGCTCTTTCTTTTGGGCGTAGCCCCCGAGTCCTTCTCTTGACTAGTAGGTCTTTTTCCTGCAGCCTTTTATGCAGGATGCCAAACGACTGGTGCAGCAGCACCTGGTGCTGGAGGCCAGCCTCAAACAGCTTCAAGGTACTTTTATGCCTTGATGTTTGCTTCTTCTTGTGTTCTTGTCCTGTTATCTGATGCTTTTATTATTTGAATGCAGAGGAGCACAACACCTCCCTTAATGAGATTGATGCTCTCAAAAAGAGCCTCGGTCAAGCGGAGAAGAAGGCCGAGGCCGCCGTTGGTGCGAAGGAGCGCCTCGAGCTGGAGCTGGCCACTGCGGCCGAGGCTAAGGAGCGCCTGCAGCAGGAGGCCACAGACAGTGAGGAGCAGCTTGCCACTGCTGCGACTGCGCGTGAAAGAGAAGTGACTGGCAAGCTTATGGTGGCTGCCAAGGCTGTTTCGGGTGAGTATCTTCACCTTCGTCTTTTTTGGTTTTCTTGTCTTTCTTCTGCGGTGCTTTTGTTCATTCCTCGTCTTTATTGTCTCAGATGCTGCGGGCATCGAGTTTGACCGTGGTGCTCTGGAGCATGGGAGTGCTCTGGATGATGCTACTGCAGCGGTCGAAGATCGCTGCAGGTCCATCGTCAGCTTGCGCGCCAAGGCCAAGGAGGTCCTTGGGCGCTTCTACAAGGAGCTTGTCCTCAAGGGCGCGGCCCTTGATGATGTTGACGCTCTGGCGGAGGCACTGTCAGCCGAAGCACCTGCGGCGTACAAGCGCAAGAAGAAGGGCATCGGCGCATCCGTCGGGCTGGCGATGGCTTTGGCGGCTGGAGCGGAGCTGGACCTTCCCCAGGTCACTTCCCGGATGTCGACGACTGCTGATGGATCTTAGGTAGCCTTCGCTACCTATTCTGCTCGCTATAAGCATTATGGGCCGAAGCTGATTGATCTGCTGGCCGAGTATGCACTACGGCAGCAGGGGAAGCCAAGGCGAGGCAATCCAGCTCCAAGGCTACTCAGGGTGCTGCGTCTTAGGCTTTGTAGCTGTAGGATAGTTGTAGTCTATTTTGTTGTAATTATTTTGATGAACAAATCCTTGTGCCACGTAGTGGCTTTTGATGCACTTAATGAATTTGTTGAGTTATGTGCTCCTTCGTCTGCGTGTTCCTGTCTTTGCCTTTCTGTTGATCTAGGGTCCTTCGGGTGTTGATCCCGTTGACACCTCGCCTGCAGCGCGGCTGCGGCCATCCTTGGATGATTCGTCGTAGCTTGCGTTTCTTCGAGACCGTGTTCGTAGTCTCGAGAAAGAGTTGCTTGGGGTGCGTGGCCATGCCGATGTTTGGAAGTCTAAGGAGGATCGCGGTGCTGCCAGAGAGGAGTACTTGATGGCGGAATTGCTTCGATTATCCGAGCAGCTTCAGTGTAAGTTTTTCGAGTTGTTACCCTTTTCTTCGGATGCGCCTGCTGGCATTGCATCTTACTTTTGTGCAAGTATTGCAGGTGCTAACCTTGCTCCAAGGGAGGAGAGGGAGCGTGTTGCTGTTCGGGTCAATTGTTTGACTCAACAGGACATGGAAGCCGGCGGGTTCTTCTGGATGGATCATGACCGTGCTATGGTCCTTGCGTCGATGCAAGATCGCGTTCACCAAGTATCGTGGGTGCTTCGTCAGGTGAAGACTTCGCTCGCGTCGGTTCTGCATGTGATGTTTCCGTTGGATGCTGCACCAACAACCCTTTCTGTTCTTCTGTCGAAGTTTCGAAACGTGAATCGTGTCAAGGAGTTGGTGCGGCATCAGCTCGTCGCAGGAGTGAAGGCTGTGTTGTCCCTTGTGAGGCTGCATCGCCCTGATGTAGATCTGTCCGTTGTAGCGGCTGGACCACCCCCTCAACCAGATGGTGGTGTGTAGGATATGCGTCCGCATTACGCGGCTGTAGGGCAGTATGCCGAAGAGATTGTAGATCTATTTGAGCAGCGTGCTCAGGTTATTCTTCAGAATAGGTAGTGCCTTATAAAGAGATAAATGTAAAATTTGTATAAATTTGACTGGGCGTGTTTTGCCCTTTGTGATAAAGGTTTGGTTGTTGTTTGAGCATGTAGTGCATTGTTCGCATACGTGTCCTTTTTGTTAGCCTGACGTGGTCAGCTACTCAGGCGTACACGTGTTATCCTCAGTCGATGAAATCGTGAGGTGAGGGGAGCCCCCGAGTGCGTTTGTATCATGAAGTAAAGGTGCGCATAGAAAAACAAAATTTTTTGGGGCGAGACACTTAGCTTTATTTATATCGTAATGGAGGAGGTACATTGTTCGGCTGAGTAGCCTTGGCTGAATAGCCTTATTGAAAGTAAAGGGGTAGGTAGCTAGGGGTAGAATCGTCGCAGGTGTGCGATGTTCCATGGGTTGGAGTATGCGACTCCAGACTCCACGTGCTTGAGGCGATAGGCGCCACCTAGGATGACTTCGGTGATGATGTAGGGTCCTTCCCATGGTGACTCGAATTTCTTCGGTCGCTCTTGCTTGAGTCGCAAGACGAGGTCTCCTTCGACGAAGGACCTTGGGCGCAGCCGTCGACTGTGGTAGTTGCGGAGACTCTGCTGGTACACCGCTGATCGAGCTGCTGCTATTTCTCGTGCCTCGTCGAGTGTGTCGACGGCGTATTCGAGTGCAGCCGTGGATTCGGCTTCGCTATAAGCAACGACCCGGGGGGCCTGGTGGCGTACTTTGGCTGGTAGCACAGCTTCGGCTCCGTGCACCATGAAGAACGGCGTGTAGCTAGTGGAGCTGTTTGGCGTGGTACGCAAGCTCCATAGGACGGAGGGTAGCTCTTTCGTCCAGGCTCCGGCGAGTCGCTCGAGTGGGCTCATGAGGCACTTTTTGATGCCAGCGCCGATTAGGCCGTTGGCCTTTTCCACCTTCCCGTTCGTTTGCGGGTGCGCCACAGAGGCGTATGTGATGTTGATTCTGAGGCCTTCGCAGAAGTCTTGGAATTCTTTGGAGATGAAGTTCGTTCCATTGTCGGTGATGATGCTATGCGGTACACCGAACCTGTAGACAATGGATTCAAAGAACTTGACGGCAGTCTTGCCCTTTTGGTTAGTGACCGGCATGGCTTCGATCCACTTGGTGAATTTGTCGACTGCAACCAGGAGGTAGACGTTCCCTCCTTTCGAGGACCTTGGCAGTTTGCCGATCATGTCGAGGCCCCATTGGGTGAAGGGCCAAGCCAAAGGTATGTGCCTGAGCTCTGACCCGGGTGCATGTGGTTTGTTAGCGAACCTTTGGCACCCTTTGCATCTTCGGACGATGTCCTTTGCATCATTCATGGCCGTTGGCCAGTAGAATCCAGCTCGTAGAGCTTTGGCGACAAGGGAGCGACTGCCTGCGTGATGGCGCAGATGCCCTCATGGATGTCTTGAAGTATGGTTTACCCGTCACTGATGGTGACGCACCTTTGTAGTACACCCTAAATGTTGCGCTTGTACAGCTCGCCATTGATGATAGTGAAGGCTTTTGACCGGCGAGATATGCGCCGGACATCTGTCGGGCTATCAGGTAGTTCTCCGTCTATCAAGTACTGGAGGTACGGTCGTGTCCAGGTTTCTTCGACTGCCATTACCTGCATCAGGTTGACCGTGGCGACCTCTGTGTCTAGTTTTTTGGGTCCTTCATGACCTTCGGGTAGCGTAGCCCCCGAGTGTTCTGCTTTTTCGGGTGATCCCTTGGGGAATTTCTGCTTGATGGATGGCATGCAGATCTATTCGAGGAACACACCTGGTGGCACCCTTGCGCAGGTGGAGCCGATGTTGGCGAGTCTGTCGGCTTCCTCGTTGCTTTCTCTTCCAACGTGCCGAAGCTCGCAGCCATCGAATTCTCCCTCGAGTGAGTTATAGAGTGCGCGGTATGCGATCATGTTTTCGGCATGTGCGTCGCACTCATTCATCGTCTATTGGACGACGAGGTTGGAGTCACCGTAGATGACCAGGCGCGTTGCGCCACAGATCTTTGCCATCCTCATGTCGTGGATGAGGGCTTCGTATTCGGCCTCGTTGTTGGAAGCTCAGAATTTCATCTGAAGGACGTATTTCATCTTGTCGCTCTGCAGGGAGGTCAGTATGACCCCGGCTCCTGCTCCAGCTTCACGCTTGCAGCCGTCGAAGTGCATCGTCCATGACTGCGACATGTCTGGGGTGTCTGGTAGCTGCAGCTCCATCCAGTGTACAAGGAAGTCCAGGAGGACCTGAGACTTGATTGCGAGTCACTTCTCGTAGACGATGTCTAGGGGTGACAGCTCGATGCCCCACAGGGCCACGCGTCTTGTGGCCTCTTGATTGTTTAGGATGCTGTTCAGGGGTGCTTCGTTGACGACCATCACCTGGTGCTCCTGGAAGTAATGGCTCAACCGACTAGCCATCATGAACACGTCGTAGGCGAGTTTCTGGTAGTGAGGGTACATCTGCTTTGTTGGCGTCAATACCTCGCTGAGGTAGTAGATTGGGCGTTGGACCCCATGGGTCTTGCCTTCTTCGGGTCGTTCGACCACCAGCACGGTGCTTACCACCTGGTGTGTGGCTGCTATGTACAGCAGTAGGGGCTCGCGCTCCTTTGGCGTAACCAAGACGGGCGAGGTGGAGAGCAGCCGCTTCAGATCTTCGAATGCGTCGTCCGCTTCAGGTGTCCACTCGAATTTATCCGCCTTGCGTAGCAGTTGGTAGAATGGCAGGGCCTTCTCGCCCATGCGGCTGATGAACCTGCTCAATGTCACTATTCGTCCTGCAAGATGCTGGCCACCCTTGAGGTTCTTCGGCTTCGCCATGGCCATGATGGCCAGGATTTTCTTCGGGTTCGCCTCGATCCCTCGCTGGGAGATGAAGTATCCAAGCAGCTGACCCGATGGGACGCCGAAGGCGCACTTTTCGGGATTGAGCTTGATCCTGTAGCGATCGAGATTATTGAACGTCTCGCGAAGATCGTCGATGAGCGTTCTGGCCTCCCTGGTTTTGATGACTATGTCGTTAACATAGACTTGGACGTTGCGACCGATCTGGTCCTTCAGGCATGCCTGCATGCATCGCTGGTACGTGGCACCTGCGTTCTTTAGACCGAAGGGCATTGTGTTGTAGCAGAACACCCTGAACGGTGTGATAAACGCCGTTTTCTCTTGATCTTCGACCTTGAGTCGGATCTGGTTGTAGCCTGAGTAGGCGTCGAGGAAGGAGAGTTTCTCGCATCCTGCAGTCGAATCGATGATCTGATCGATCCGAGGAAGGGGAAGTGGTCCTTTGGGCAGTTCTTGTTCAGCGACGTGAAGTCCACGCACATCCGCAGGATGTTAGTGTCCTTCTTGGGGACCATCACTGTATTTGCGAGCCACTCGCTTTCTTTGATCTCCCTGATGAAGTCTGCAGCGAGTAGTCTGTTGATTTCCATCCCGATGGCTTCGGCCCGTGGCTCGGACAGTCTCCGGATGGACTGCTTGACGGGCTTGGTGTCTGGAAATACGTTGAGTGCGTGCTCGGTGAATTCCCGGGGAACTCCTGGCATGTTCGCAGGACACCAGGCGAAGATTTCCTAGCGCTCACGGAGGAATTCGACGAGCGCGCTTTCCTATGCGGGGCTAAGGTCGTTGGCGATCAGCGCCGTCTTGGAGGCATCCGTCGGGTGGACCTGCACCTTCTTTGTGTTGACGGTGGAGTTGAAGGACATGTCAGGTGCATTTTGTTGTGCGACTGGGGGTGCCCCATTGTCCGTCACCTCACGGAGCCTTACGAGCTCATCCTGCATGCCGAATGACTGGGAGATTCTGTTGAAGTCCCTGTCGCAGTGGTCCAATCGGGTGAAGCTCCCATGGACCGTGATGACGCCCCTGGATCCTGGCATCTTGAGTAGCAGGTATGTGTAATGTGGGACAGCCAAGAACCTTGCGAATGCTACACGCCCGAGGATGGCGTGATATTGTGATGGCCAGTCCACCACTTCAAATTCGAGCCGCTCGCATCGGAAGTTGTCCGGTTTGCCGAAGATGATGTCAAGCCATATTTTGCCCAGGGGGAATATGCCCTTTCCTGGGACGATGCCATGGAACGTTGTGTCCGACTGTTCCAGGCTGCACAGCGGGATCCGCATTGCTGCTAGAGTACCTGCGAACATCAGGTTGATGTCGTTGCCGCCGTCCATGAAGACGCGGCTCATCTCAAAACCTCTGATCTGCGCCTTTAGCACCAGGGAAGCATGACCTGGGCGAGGGATCTTGCAAGGGTGATCCGAACGACTGAACGTGATGCAGGACTCCGATCCGCTGAGGTACTCAGGGATGGCGGGTGGAGTTGTCACGGCCAGGTTGATCTGATGGGTGATTTTCTTCTACACCCTATTCGTGGGGCGCCCCTTCTGGATCATCAGTGCTCCTTTCGGCGGGGGATACCCGTGCCCAGCGTTGTTCTGTGCTGGTGCGACTGGTTGGTTCAGGCCTCCTGCAGGTGGCAGTGGAGGAGCTCCATGCGCTATTTCACCTGGTACGGGTGCGTTTCCGAACCCAGGGGGTGGAGCGTGCTGCCTCATCTGAGCCAAGCTTTCGCTGAGCTTCTGAAACTCGCGACAGTCCTTGAGCATGTGGCTTGCCTTCTTCTTACCATCCTGCTTGTCGATGTAGAAGTGGATGGTGCATGGACCCAAAAGTTTTTTGTATGCTGAGGGTTCGTTATCGCGATCGTGACGCTGCCACGACTGTGTTGGGCGTCCTCCATCGCGGAAGTTGCCTCCGCGGTATCCTCCACTGTTGCGGTTGGCATCGTTGCGGCGATCGGCGTAGCCGGCCGCGACCATGTCGGGTCCATCGTGATCGTCGTAGACGCGTGGTCTCCTCTTGTTACGGCGTTCTCGTCTTCGGCCGTAATCGTCCTCTTCCTCCGAGTGTGCCCGGTGGACGGAATCTTCATCATCGGCCCACCTGTTGGCGATGTCCATGAGGTGGTCGAGTGTCTTGGGCTTGACGCGCCCGAGTTCCTCCTTGAAGTCCTGGCGCTTGACACCGTCCTTGAAAGCGTCGATGGCCCTCTTCGGAGATGTGCGCTGCGGAGTTCTTGGTGTTGGACCAGCGTAGTATGTACGAGCGAATGGATTCGCCCGTTCATTGAGTGCAGGCTCGCAACTCCTCGATTGAGGCGGGCCTCTTACTGGTGCCTTTGAAGTTTCGGATGAAACTGTAAGCCAGCTCCTCCCAACTTCAGATGGATCCTGAGGATAGGCTGCTAAGCCAGATCCGAGTTGCACCTGTCAGCTGGAGCTGAAGGCATTGCATGGCGGTTTCCTTGTTACCACCGTGCAGCTTGACGGATGACAGGTGGTCGCTGAGCCATGCCTTGGGGTCCTGTGTGCCGTCGAACTTTGGAGTATCCGAAGGAAGCTTGAAATTTCGCGGCATCCGTGTCCGTCAGACATATCTACTGAAGCACCGGGCTCCGCAGAGTTCTCCTTCGTCTTCGTCCATCTCGGATTCAGACGAGCTTGCGCGCTTGGCTCGTGCTTTGTCGATTTTGCGCTGTGTTAGCGCGTCTCTGGCGTCGTAATCGCGGCTGCGATGACGCGAGCTCTTGTGCCTTCGAAGAAGGTCATGGTCCTCTTCTTCGGATGAAGGAGTGGGCCTGCGGTTGAACCTGACCGTAGCTTTATTTTTCGGCTTCGTAGGAGTTTCTTGATGGAGCGCAGCTCCGACGAGTCCGAGTCCGGTAAGTGCGGACTTGTGCATGGCTCTCTTCGGGTCCCCCTCCGGAGGTGGGTGGGCCGCGAGGTACGCAGTGGCTGCTATGATCGCAGCTTGCGGTGTCTTCGGGATGATGTTGTCGTCGGCATCCATCTCCATGAAGTATGCGTTGAGGGTTCGGGTCACCTCACGACGCTCCTTGGGATCCATGTTCTCCGTTCTGGAGCGGTTCTTGTTGTCGTGGTTGCCGTTCGAGCTGGAGCCGATGCCCATGGCGGAGAGCGCAGCTCGTCGCGCGCTGGACTCCGAGGCTGCTTGCTTGCATTTGTCGAGAACCTCTTGCATCTTGACCTGCTTCTTGTGCTCCTCGATCAGGAGCAGATGGTAGGCCATCAGCAGGTCCCGTGAGGAATCTGCAGGCAGGACTATGGTGCCCGCCACGGCGGCGCGTGCCTGGGCCCATCCTTCTTTGCTAAGGTGGATGACATGGCCGGTGTTGTCCCCTTCGGGTGGGGGGACTGGCTTCTTCTGTTCCCGCCGTTTCGGTCTTGCGGGTTAGGTGTCGGGTTGGGCGGCGGGTTGGGTGTTTGCTGCTCCACGTCACCCTGGATGACTACGGGGCATTGGTAGCGCTCGTAGATTGGTCCGCTGCTGCCGCAGCTTTCGGATCCAGAACCGTAGGCCCCCTCATCCGATGGCGGATCGCACAGATCGGAGTTGCAGCTGCTGCTGTCATAGGACTCATTTGTTGATGATGTTGTGCGTAGCACAGGGTGTGGGGCCCATGAAGCGGGCCTGATTAAGGGTAAGGGCACCCGCTCTAGGAAGCGGAGGGTGCCAGTTTTCCCCACCTGGAAGCAGAAGCTCCCGAACAGGATCTCGAGTCCGTCGCCTACGGGCTCGAAGTCCTTCATGGTGGCCGGTGAGTGGGCGGTGAAGTCGAAAGCGCCGAAGAGGAGGTGACTCTCCGTCGCCGCAGAATTGTAGATCGCTCGGGTTGGGACCGTCACGATCGCACAATCAGCGTCCCCAGTTCCCACAGACGGCGCCAATTGATGAGGTTTGATCTCGTCAATGCCCATTGTTATGGACTTGGGTTTTGGAGAAGATGGGGATGCTGGAGATCGCGGAACGGTTAGCAAATAAGCAACACGGGGACACGAGGTTTACCCAGGTTCAGGCCCCCGGAGGGAAAACCCTACTCCTGCTTGTCTGCTCTTGATTACGGCGGAACCGGTGATTACAGAGGTGCGCAGATGCAATCTGGCGTGAAGGTGTGTATGCGGAGGTATAAGAGAGAGATCTAGGTCGTGCCCTCCTGGCCTTTATATAGACTTAGGCAGGTCTCGGGCACAGATCTAGTCGGTTACAGGTTCTAGGGTTTACCCCTTTAAATTTCCTATCTACTCCAGTTTTGCTCTCCAAGGATCCGAAGGCGTCATGGGCCTTGGCCACCCGAAAATCTTCATTGGCCGGCGTATATTTGTCATGGGCCTTCCTTAAGCTAAACCAGGTATGCTAAGATCGTGTACGCGTGAGGTATAACCATGTCACCGACTGCTTCCTCTAAAAAAACGTCCCCGTTCTACTTGAGAACGTGATGCGAACTGGACCCGTTTCTTCCACAGAGCCACATCAGCACTGTAAGAATTCAGTTCTACTGCCGCTCAATTGACATCTAATTTAGACTACAAGCTTCAATTTCAGAGAAACATTGGAGAGGAAGGTGAGGATTTTTTTTAGGGGAAAAAAGATAGTCCTCTACCGAAGTTGAGGATTTGAAAAGAAAAAGGGAAACAAGCACGCACACAATACATGCCAAGCTAGTCCTCCGCCGAAGCGGCCGCCAATTCCGTTCCGTTTCCAAGCCCAGTCCCTTATGGATATTTTGTAGTACTAGTGAGAGGGCCCGTACGTTGCAAAGAGAGAAACAAACATTACATATCTAACCCAAATAAGCATAGCTCAATACACACCCTTTATTTCAACACTACACTCACTCATGTCGCCACCATTCATCGTTGTTCTTGCCATCATCGATGGTGGCCACGCCTTACACACTTGTGAGGCATGTTACATGAAGACAACTTGTGTTGCTACCAGTTGATTTTATTCATCTTTTTACAAACGCATGTACTATCTGAAGAAAATCCCGTTGACCGTTCATCGTCCTTATCAACCCCGGAGAGAATTTCTATGATGCACCACATCTTCCACCTACGTGATGCCTTCCCCTTCCACCTCCACCCTTCCACCTTCCAAGACAGCAACAGATACAAAAGTATTCTCACAAACCAACAATTAATAAAATTGTTCGCCAATTCATATAAGTGAGGATTAACATACATAACTTTTTATTCACAAACCTGGATCAACCGTACTGTCCAAAATAAACTTAAGGCCATTGCCATTGTAGTAAATGTGTAAAAGACAAACAACATCCATAACTTTTTATTCACAAACCTGGATCGACCGTACTGTCCAAAAAAAACTTAAGGCCATTGTCATTGTAGTAAATGTGTAAAAGAGAAACAAATAAGCGAGGTCTAGAAAACTCAGGGCCTCAAGCACATGCCTACAGTTCTAGACAAAAGCAATGAATTACTGAAATCTGAGTCCAGCTTTGAGCTAAACATCAATCCTTGCTCCACTTTAGTTCTAATATTCTGGAGCTTACTTATTCCAGGTACAACTTCATCCGCCCAACAATTTCCTAGTTTTTGTCTCCATACTGCATGACAGATGGATCTCCCGCTATAAGTTTTTTAGAAGTTAAGATGAATTGTACCTCAGTGGAAAGAATAAGTAATTGAATGTTAATGTCACTGGAATCTGCTGCAACCTAGGAAATTATCGCAATATACAGATGGTATGTCCGGCTGGTCGTAAACATCACTACCGAATGGTTCATGTTAGAATTTTTGTCTAAATAGGCCCAAACCATTTATTATATTCCAATAAATTCATAAAATCCAAGAGACATATTTGGCCCATTCATGCTAGACAAGAGCTGAGACAGATGTTTAGTCTCACATTGCTAGTTGAGTGGAAGTTTGACCAGCTTATAAAAGGAGCTTTTTCACCACTTGTACGAGCTTGGGAAGAGAAGACATATACATGTGCGCTCCTCCTCCTCCTCGCTTGCCACGCGACACGACACGCGTGCGTCGCGGGTTGCGGTAATCTCGCCGAGCCGCTCGAGTGGACTTTTAATACGAGCTAAGGGGAAATGAATACGAATTAAGTGGAGGTTGCCGCATGTTCGCTTCAACTTCTGCCCCTTTGTTTCATCTCCAGTGCAGCATGTTTGCCTTCCCTCTGTCTCTATAAGAGATCATGGACTCCTTCACGGATAGCGACTGCACTGACGTCTTCCCCAACGACGAATTTTTCCCCGACATCAGCAACCTCTACCTCGACGACATGGCTGACGACCATGCTAACGCCAACACCGGCGGTTCCTCTGTTATGATGTACATCATCTTTCTCAATCTTGTTTATCTCAGTCAGATAGTATGTCGTTTTTTTTGGTTTGCTGTATGACTTTGCTCTGATATTATCTCCAGTTATATGCCTTTGCAACTCTCTTGGTTATCTGCCTTAATTTATATCCGCTAATTCACATGGTTAGTTTAATTTCTATTATTCTTTTCATGTTTTATTTAGCATTTATCTTGGGTAAATTGCTCTTATACTCAACAGTTTATACCTTAGATCATCGCTACTGAAATCTGAAACAGAAAGGAGCAAGGAATGAGCAAAGATTAAATAGCAGTACACAAGCAAATCAATAGTTTAGAGGCAAGGGAACACCAAAAGCTGAAACATGGAAATACTACAAAAGAGAACTCAGTACCATACGCCAACAACTAACGCAAATCAAAGGAAACGGAAAAAAATTCCTTGTTGGAATATGGTCAAACATCCACCGAGCTTCATTGGCAGCTGATTCCGGAGCTGTGACTCTGTGAGGTGCGAGCACGGTTAGCGGTGACCATGGGACGGACGTGAAAGTGATTTTGTTCTGCGGCAAACCTGACGAAGGAGGGCGGCGGTGCCGCTCGCCAGAGGCAGCAGGCTTGAAGGCACGGGCGAGAGGAACCAGGGCCTTCTAGGGCGGAGGACCGGCGACAGCAGCCTTGAAGTCACGGGCGAGAGGAACCACGACCGTCTTGGGAGGAGGGACGGTCGCCGGCGGCAGCAGCCTCCACGAGCCGCTATTGGACATCGCTGCCTCCATCCGCATCGGTGGACATCGACTCGATCCAGTAGGCTCTTATTCCGCTGTCGGCTGCGCGGCCTCCATCCCCACCGCCAGACGCGCAGTACTAGATCGGGATCAGGTCGTGCATCGACAATGCCGCGACTATCAGATGGTGGATCCAACAAGTCGAATGGTGGTGTCCCCCTCAGCTCTCGTTCCCAATCGTGGAAGACGATGCAGACAGAGAGGAACTCCGCTCGATTCCTTCGAGGAACGATTTGTGGAATGGGACAGACATGTTCGGCGAGGAGGCGAAGGTCGTACAATGTCGATTTGCTTGGACCGGTGGGATCCATGGCGAGGGGAGAGGGGAAACGGGACCGGCAGCCGATGCGTGTTGACCTCAATTCGTCAGCAATGCGGAAGAGAGGCATTGCACTTCCACCTCCTCTCACCGCGGTGGTGGTTCTGCTAGGCGGCGGGAGCACGAAGGGAGGCTGGGTGCCGCCAGACGACGAGCAGGAGCACCGTGGGGAGGTAGAACAGAGGGAAGCAGATGCCGGGTGCCGCCACCGCGGTCGCCGTGCCCGGGGCTCGGGAAAGTGGTCGACTGCACTGACGCTCGGTGGTCTAGGTGTCGGCGCCCCACGAAGTGGCGAGAAATTGGGGATGATGCGCGAGGGGACTTTTTTTCTAGGCACTAAACCGTTTGGTTTTACTCAGTGGTGGCAAGCATTTTAGTATCTTCAAACTCTAGGGGCAAAATCGTCAAATTCGTATAGACGACGGTGGACAGAAACAGTATGTACTTTATTATTAGTAGCATAAAACCCGTGCGTTGCTACGGCATCTTAAATTAAATGAAAAACATTTCATATGCTTAAATTCATATAATAATTTAATTCAAATGGCGGCGAGTCCTTAATTAAGCCAACTTTTGCACTATACAGTATTGAAAATCACAAAACAACGATTCAAAATGTGTGATAATAAATAATAAGTTAGATAATTCAACTCATTTGTTGGCCAACCAGCGTGGGTCGGCTTTGTTCTATGTAAGATGATGCCTACGATCCTTTTCTCGAATGGTCTTCAAGTCTAAACCCCATCTAAGTTGATGGCACACCTAACCACGTGAATAAGATTGGAGCCTAGTGCTAATGTTAAAACTCCCAATATGCTATGGCAGTACAGCGCGGTGCAGGTGTTTGGTCACTACACGAGGTCATCGGCTGCTTCAGTAATTAATTGTTGAATTTCTTCATTGCTAAATATTGCATATGTGGAAACATAGTAAATTAGATAGTTTACTGAATACATTAAAACACTATATAGACTAATTTAATTTTATTTTTTTGCGGGAAAGAGACTAATTTAATTAGTACTACATCGATTAACAAACCATAATATACTTACACATAGCTGCATCTGGGTGTAGGTGTAGCACACTGCTGCTTCAACATAGACAGAATAGATACTTGCTCACCAGGCGGTCGGCAAGAATACTTGGTAGACAAAGCCAAGAAGAAGGCACCAGGCGGATGCGATCGTACACTACAGTGTGATCATTGTGCTGCTGATTGCTTCATCCTGAGAAGCTAGCTCTCAGACGAGCTAGGGTACGAATCGAGGCTGTCAATAGGATTTCCCCCTCCAATTGAAAACAATCCAAGGGTTTATAGTTGATACAAAGAAAAAGGGAAGAGGGGTAGAAAAAGTTATTAGATAGCGAAGCGAAGTAAGTCCAATGCTATCTAGTAATTTTTCTACCTACTTACCTACTATTGGATTTGAACCAATGACTCCCGCCGTATGAAAACAATACTCTAACCACTGAGTTAAGTAGGCAATTTATCACCACAAAGGAAGACTCATTACTTCACATGCCGTAGATAACCGAGGCGGATGAGCTCAGATGGGGTTGGGGATCAACGATGGGACGACGGCCTCTGGTCAGGGCTAAAAGATCGCGATGGGGTCGACCGTGCAAGTCAGGCGGCCCGGTCGATCTCTGACGACGGGAGTTTGGCGACGCAAGCCCAGTCCTCGAATGACGGATCTGTTGGGTGTAGGCCAGACGCCGCCTCCTCCAATCATGTCGGTGGATGCCATGGTTTCAATCGATGCCGTCAGACGCTCTCGTTAATTATATTATCTCAGGTTTTAGTTTGAGTCATGAACAAGCATGCGGTAACCGACAAACATTGGAACCCACGTGCAATGCTTTTTTTCTTCTTGCCACCGCTGGTGCTGGTCGTCATCCCCTTACTTCCACATGAGAGCTAAATACCCAAATCCCAATCGCTCTTGCATCTGTCCATCGAGGAACGCATATAGCTCATCCCGTTTCCGTCCCTGTAGCTGTCTTGACCAGGAACGACTCGAAGCTCAACTGCTTAGCCTGCTGGCGCCTCCGTATGGCCAGCGCTAGCGACGGCGGGGCACTTTTTCCACGAATCACTGGAGCGCATGATCGTCCTTAGCAACCCAAGCACCTCCGGCCCGGTCGATCTCTGCGTCGGCGCGTCGGCCGGTGAACTATTCGGCAGTTGTGACCGGGAACCCTATCTCTCGATTCGGCAAAATTCCGATCAAAATCTTGCCGGTAAAATTCCAATTGAAGTCGCCATCGAGGGGATTGATAAATAGAGGGAGGAACGTGTACGAGGTGACGTACGGCGGTGGAGAAGGAGACTAAGCCGCTACGACACGAAAGCTTCTTCTTTTTAGCATCACACGACAACATAGAAAAAAGACGAACCGGTTTCTTGACCGGTGGCATCGGTGGAAAATATTATATCTATTAAGAGAGCAAACATATCCAGAAAAGTGTTGGACCGGAAGAAACACTTCGTCCTTTATTATTATATATATATATATACTGCCCTCTATTCTGTCCCGGCTCTCTCTTTCAAATCATGCCAACGATTTTATCACAATATATTCTCAGCTGGCAATCCCATGCAATTCCTTAGGCAACCATTATCACAAGGAAAATGATATGGATCACCCGGACGACCATCGTCCTCCTCCCCCAAAATCGCCCCAATTTTCATTTTTGCTGCAAACCGGGCCGTTTTTGCTACATATGTTCCCGCTTTTGCTTCCGAAGCAAAAAAAACGGTTCGTTTTAAAAATAGAACGTCTCGCACGAGACCTCACCGGAGACCTCGCCGGAGACCATGCAGCAAAAAAAATATACTAATGCAGCAAAACCGATTTCGCCGGAAATTTTTTTTGCTGCATGGTCTACGGCGAGGGTCATCAACGAGTTGTTTCCGACGATGTCTCCGGCGAAGACGGTTTTGCTGCATTAGTATAATTTTTTTGCTGCATGGTCTCCGGTGAGGTCTCCGGCGAGACGTTCTATTTCTAAAACGAACCGTTTTTTTTGCTTCGAAAGAAAAAACGGGGACATATGCAGCAAACGCGGACACGTGTCTCGTCCGGGGGACGCCTAGCAGTTTCCTTATCACAATAAATTCTCAGCTGGCAATCCCATGCAATTGCTTAGGCAACCATATCTTCTCATATCTGTCTGCTTTCTTTTCTTTTGAGAGAGAGATGCCTTTGTTACTGTTCCGACTTGGCTCGCTGATATCAAGGCAATTTGCAAATGTATATAAACTGGTTGGGTAGAGCTTAAGGGAGCGGTGTGGTACTAAACTTGACTCGTACGAGCTGACTACCAAGCCACGCACTACTATGACTGCAAGATTTCCGCTTGCCGTTGGTTCACCCGGCTTGGACGTGGGCCAGTGACACTACAGACTCTAGAAGATGGATATGGGCCGACACGTTTGGGACTGCAGTATCATGGCCGAGCGAACAAGCTCGATAGGATCAGAGGAATCAGAGTTTAACTTAAGCAGCGTCAATGCTCATAATTCCGGTGAATCGAACTCTTTTACCGGTGGCATACGCAATAATACATAGTTTGTTGGGAGGGCAAACCTGTATAGAAAAATGTTGGACCGGAAAAAACACTTTGTCCTTTATTATTAGTTATAGATTATTATTATTACTATTATTATAGACTAGCAAAGTGCCCAAGCGTTGCAACGGGTTTAAATTTTCAAATTAACAGTACAACATAACCATATTCACCCTTGAAAATATATTGCCTACACCATTATATTCTTCTGATACATGTTCCACTGTATGTCTATACATACAACTACAACAAGCTTACGGAAAGAGAAATAAGATCACAATAAAGACCTTCGGTGTATCACGTGATGCATTTGAAGGGCAGCACGGATTGTTAATCACCGATCTGATGCGAAAGAAGAACAATTTGAAAGGCAAGATTTAACTCAATTCTAGAACCATATATACTTATTGTATTTAGTAGCTAACCATTTTGTTGTAAGTAACATCACTTTTGCATAATGTTGCAGAACAATCACGGCAATATTGGCAATATCCGTTTAGAAGTGATTCAGATGCCCTATTTCAGAATTAAATTGAATATCGATGAGGCCAAAGTGGACTAATGCAAGATTCAACAGACTAATCCTAATAGTCACTGTGCAGAGATTAACGTGGAATAAACACCCCTCACCACCACAAGGCAAAAACATTGACCCATGTGTTGGAAAAACAGGCCTGTAATCCCCAGACCAACCTCATTCTTCCTGTATTTGAGAAAGTGTAAAATCTGCATCACATGATCTGGTGTATGTAGATCTTCATTAGGATTTTACAGCATATTTTATTTGATAATTCTGCAAACGTGCCCCCAAATGTCTAACTTGGAACATAAACAAGAGTACTTGCAACGAGGATCGTACAAAAGTTTACGATACTTACGTGCATCGGATGTGATTTCTGAAGCTGCTCGAAAACAGGGGTTGATGCCATTCGTCCATGGTCACCATCTTTTCGAGCATATCTCCTGGACTATGCATTTACAGGTTGGACTTTTACGGTGAATTTTGCCGATTGTCACTTGTCATGGAAATAGCTACTCCCTCCGTTTCAAAATATAAGATGTTTTAGGTTTGTGAAGAAAATAAATCTAGACTTGTTTTAGTACGTAGGTTCACTCAACTTTGGGATGAATCTACATACTAAAATAAGTCTAGATTCATTTTTTTCACAAACCTAAAACATCTTATATTTTGAAACAGAGGGAGTATTTCTGAATGGATCGAGCAGAACAATGTTTTTTGCCTGAGGAAGTCCTGGAGTAAGTTACGCTGAAACCACCGCAGCTTCTGTGCAGGGCGGTGGCGAGGAGCAATTTGAGCTGTCTCGTGGTTGGGACAACAACTCCGGCATCATCAGCTCGACGGACAAAGACTCTCCAGCTTCTGTGCAGGGCGGTGGCCGGGCCATGTAGACAAGTGCAGAGCCGGTGAAGACGACGGAGCTGACTCGGCCCGGGCGTGCAACCGCCATATGAAACGCCGCCAGGCCGCGATAGCTGAACCTGAGCACGGTGCATCGGTTCTCAACAAAGAACCTCCGCAACACAACAGCTTCATCCTTCGCACCACATGGAGCAGAAAAATAAATCTCCATCACTATTTCTCTTCTTCCTCCGTTTCCTCAAAATCCACTTCTTGTAGCTTGTCCCGAAAAAAAATCATGCGATGGATGGCGTGGCCTCGTCGAGCAGCCCGTAATCGTCCTCATCCCGCTCCAGTCCCTTATCGTCCTCGTCTATGTCTTTTTTGTCGTAGTTGTAGGACTCTGTTGCGCTTTCCATGCTAGCGGCCGGTGTCGCCTCCTCGAGCAGCCTGGTATCGTCCTTGCGCAACTCCGATCCCTACTCGGCCTAGAACTCGTCGATTTCCATGGCGAGCCGCGACGAAGCAACTCGAGGGATTGGTGAGTCGGTCTAGTTAAACGAGGTTTGCCTCGTGCGTGGATAATATGATAGGATAGGATGGTTAGTTATATCAGGACAGGCTCGGTCGGATTAACTAGAGCCGAACTCTACCGTGGGGTTTCCAGCCGGACTCAGTGTACGCACGGACCAAGAATAAGACGGACGAAAACGAAAACCATCTCAACATAAATTATATAATAAATAAATTATATAATAGAGTAGATAGATAGAAAAGAGAATTGAAGATAGAGATATTACCTGAGTCCCAAGGCTTAAAGCATATAACTTCTTTTAAAAGTCAAACTAGCTAAAGTTTGATCAAGTTTTTTTAAAAAAAATATTAATATTTATAATACGTAATATCATAAAACATATTTTCACATGATATAGTCTTGATAATTTTTCTAAAAATTTGTTCAAATTTTACATGACTTGACTTTTTAGAAAAGTCATATGGGTTAAGCCTTGGATGGAGAAAGTGTAGGTTTCGACGTCCTCTCTCCGTCTGGTTCCAAGCAGGCCACGGCCCAAGATGGCGGCCCACTGACTGCATCGTACGGGCAGGTCGCTGACAAGCGCCTAGCAGATCGGACGTCCGAGGAAACGAGTTTTCCCGATAGTTTTATGGAACAGATCATGTGCAGCCCTAAAATCTTGTTAGGATATGGGCTTTATTTCAGGGGATAGGATATGGGATATTCTCCTAGTTTCCTCGTATATATATACACACTCGGCGGCGCCGCAATCCTAACTAGCTTCCACCACATAAGGCGGCCAGGGGTAGCGCCACGCCGCCAGCACCGAACGCAAAAATGGCCTCCCTTCGTACGCGAGCACTCCTCCTCCGATCTCTCTCGTGATCTCGATCGACGGATCAAATCCTCACGTCTGACCTTCTCTTCCGAATGCGTGCGTGCGTGCAGGGATCGTCGTCGCGGCGGCGGCGCTGCTGGTCCTCGGGTGCGCGTGCGGCGGCGCGACAGCGCGGCCGCTGGTGGGAGCCGCGGCGAAGCGGCCGCTGCAGACGTCGCGGCCGTTCAACATCGCGCACCGGGGCTCCAACGGCGAGCTGCCCGAGGAGACGGCGGTGGCGTACATGCGCGCCATCGAGGAGGGCGCCGACTTCATCGAGGCGGACATCTCGGCCACCAAGGACGGCCACCTCGTCTGCTTCCACGACGTGACGCTCGACGACACCACCGACGTCGCCGACCACAAGGAGTTCGCCGCCCGCAGGCGCACGCTCGAGGTGCAGTGGGCCAACGTCACCGGGTTCTTCATCAGTACGTCATCTGTCGTCGATCCCGTCCTCGTAACCGTCGGCCTGATCTGTAGCGACGATCTGTTTGTTTAATCTCCAACGAACTCACTCACTCACTCACTCCTGGTTTCTCGATCGCAGCTGATTTCACGCTGGCCGAGCTCAAGACGCTGAGGGCCAAGCAGAGATGGTCGTTCCGTGAACAGTCACACAACGGCACGTACATCGCTCACAGAGATCAGATTAGAATCGGTCAGACCATTCGTCTACCAGATTAACAAACAATCCCTTTGATTTTTGTTTTGTTTTGCAGGCATTTCTCCCCTCATCACCTTCGACGAGTTCATCAACATCGCCCTCAACGCCAAGCGGGTCGTCGGGATCTACCCGGAGATGAAGAGCCCCGTGTTCGTCAACCAGCACGTACCCACTTATAACCTACATAAGCACAGTTCATCGTACATACTCCCTCCGTTTCAAAATATAAGACGTTTTAGGTTGGTGGAGAAAACGAATCTAGACTTATTTTAGTATGTAGATTTATTCCAACATACTAAAATAAGTCTAGATTCGTTTTCTTTACAAACCTAAAACGTCTTATATTTTGGAACGGAGGGAGTAACTACTAGCATTTCATTCATTCCTGATGAATCCTGACTCTGAATTCTGCGTTCAGGTGAAGTGGGCGGACGGGAAGAAGTACGAGGACAAGTTCATCGCGACGCTGAAGAAGTACGGGTACGGCGGCAAGTACATGACCAAGTCGTGGCTGGAGAAGCCCCTCTTCATCCAGTCCTTCGCGCCGACGTCGCTCATCTACGCCGCCGACCTCATCGACTCGCCCAAGGTGTTCCTCGTCGACGACGTGACGGTGCGCACCGAGGACACCAACCAGTCCTACGACGAGATCACCTCCGACGAGTACCTCGACTACATGAAGGAGTACGTCGTCGGGATCGGGCCGTGGAAGGACACGGTGGTGCCGCCCACCAAGGACAACAGGCTCGCCACGCCCACGGACCTCGTCGCCATGGCGCACGCAAGGGGCCTGCAGGTGCACCCATACACGTACCGGAACGAGAACCGCTTCCTGCACTACAACTTCAGGCAGGACCCCTACGCCGAGTACGACTACTGGCTCAACGACGTCGGCGTCGACGGCCTCTTCACCGACTTCCCGGCCAGCCTACGCCGCTTCCAGGAATGGACCGCCACGAGGAGAAACTGATAAGGAGGAGAACCATACGCTTCAGTTCAGATAGAATTTGTTTTCCCCCACCCGGTTCTTCTTAGTATTATATTAAGTTGGTATGGATTTCACGCTGTGAGACAAATTAATCTCAGGAAGGATATTATTACTGGCGATACATTGATTCATTATTATCTCGTAGTATTGTGTTTTTCTTCTTCTGAGGATTTATTTGGCTCCACTAACAACCAGCAGGTCACACGAGAGCAAATAGGAAACAAAATAAACTGAAAATGTTCTTTAGATGATAAGACCCAAGGTTGTTTCGGTAGTGACGCTAACAGACTAACAGACTTATGGACTAAAAATTTCCTGTGATATTATCCATTAAGATCCATTTATCCCAGAGAGATTAGTCTCACTAAGCACATACTAATGTCACCGCTGGTGTATTAAGCTCAGACGCATGGTGCTATAGTGAAGAAAGTACAGGCAAAACTGAGACACCGAAGAGAGCCATTCGCTTCTTCAGAAGCAAAAACCTTGATATGCTCTTGCGGATGCGATGGTGTCACCTGTCCTCAGATACAGTAAGCTACTGCTACTAGCAGCAGTATCAGGCCCCATGTCTCTACATTTCCTTCAATTTCTTAGATGCCATGGTTTTTCAATTCATCTCCCAACAGAGCAAAATGGCCAAATGGGTGTGGATCTTTCTAACAAGAGGAGCTAGAATCAGTAAGAAAGACACAAACGTGTCAACTACCAAAAGCTGCAAATTCGTCTTGCTGCTCCTGGTTGCTGTACATAATGACTAATGTCTACATGCTGAATGAGTTTGACTACGAGACATTTCTACACATAGAAGTTCACAAAGGACGAGAAATATGTTTATACCAACACCTAAGAAGATTTGCATGAGGACAACAAACTTTTCTGGATGCGTTTTCTTGCATTGAAATTCACACACTGAAGAATCATCAGAGTTATATAATAACATGGACTCAGCCAATAGTAAAGGAAATCTTTAGAATTAAGATTGTTAATCTACATCTGCTCGTCTTATGAGCAGATACATTAGTGGCCAATTAAGTTGAGAACTCTATTATACAAAGCTGGCATCTACAAGATAAAATCTAGTTAAATAAATGATTAGCACAAAACTCATCAACGGCCCCAAGTTACAGCTATCTGTACCTTCTAAATTTTCAGTATGTGAAGCATGCACCCTTATCTGTGTGCACGTATTGGGGGCTGAAGCTGCTTTAGCCGTTGAACAACTTGCTTCATAGTTGGCCTTACAGAGAGCGATTCCACTGTGCACATCACTGCTAAATGCAACACCTCTATCATGTCATCATGTGGGCCCACGTCCCAGAGACCCTCCACAAAAAATTCACGACCACGGCCTTGACGGAGCAGCATGCAAGCCCAAGCAACTATGTTGAACCCATTACCGTAAGGAGAAAACGATGGGTCCAAGGCCTTCTTGTCTGATATCAACTCCATCAGTACAACACCATAGCTATACACATCAGCTTTATCTGAAACACGGCAAGTCATTGCATACTCCGGAGCAACATAACCAAAAGTTCCAGCTACACCAGTGGTTGCATGGGTTTCTGAATTTCCCAAGAGCCTTGCCAGTCCGAAGTCTGAGAGGTAAGCGTTACAGTTAGTGTCCAACAAAATATTGTTTGGTTTCACGTCACGATGAAGGATCCTAGGAACACAAGTGTCATGCAGGTAAGCAAGTGCTTTTGCAATGTCCAAAGCAATCTTGTGCAGCCTCTTCCAGGATACCGGTCTCTTCGATCTCTCTTGTATGAACCTCTCAAGATTTCCCCCAGGCAAGTAGTTATATATGAGAAACATTTCAGACTCACCAAGATGGTAACCTACCAACGTAACAAGATTGGGATGTCTTAATCTCCCGAGAGTTTTGATCTCAGCATGGAACTGTTGCGCTCCTTGGAATCTCCCAACAGAGAGCCTTTTTATAGCTACCAGCACTCCAGGTGAAATTTCTGCTTTGTAAGTGGCTCCAAAACCACCACTTCCGATGCAATTGCTTGCGTTGAAAGTTCCAGTAGCTCGAACAACAGTCTCATACGTGATCGGCACCCCGATTTCTTGGAAGATTATAACTTCTCTTCTTCTAGTTGATCGAGCTGACATACAGGGTCTGCACTTTCTTGTGTAAATAAATAGTACGATCAGAGCAAGAAGGACAGCAACGATAGCTGTTGCAGAAGTTATCGAAGCTATTTCAATTGCATTGAATGAACTGTTATCCCCTTGGTTTTGTGGATCCACAGGCGCTGTGTCATTGTCATTTGAATTCAGGCCACGACCTTGCTGAGCAGCCGACGGAACCGCCAGGGTATACATGTCACAAGATTGTAGCAAAGGATTCCCAATAACGCTGTCACATCTAACTGCACTGCTATTTGTTGGCACTGGACCAGACAAGTTGTTGAATGACACGTTAAACTTGGTAAGAGATGCCGCATTAGCAAATTCAGCTGGTATCTTCCCAGTAAGTTTATTATTATCAAGGAAGAGGTCAGTGAGATTTGCCAAGTCAGCAAGTGCACGAGGGATCTCTCCTGCGAGGAGGTTTGAGGACAGGTCCAAAACCTTAAGAGAGTGCAGCTGACTAATATCATTTGGAATACTTCCATTTAGAAGGTTATGGCCTAAAGAGAGGACCTCCAAGTGTGGTAAGTTTTTCAGAGAAGTGGGAATTTCACCACCAAGTTGGTTCCTACTCAAATCCAAGCTGATAAGATAATTCAGCTGTCCAATACTTGTTGGTATCAAACCAGAAAGGCGGTTACCAGCAACACCAAGAACAACAAGAGAACTGCACAACGATCCAATATCTACCGGAATCCCTCCTGTTATCAGGTTGTTGCTAACGTCCACAGTGAAACCCCTTGAACTGTTGCACTTATTGAATAGACCAAGTTGCAACTCACCAGCAAGATTATTCCCATCAGCCAGGAAAGCATAGCCCCCCTGCATTCCCAGCTTCTCGGCAGCAATCGGCAAGGATGTCAGTGTTCCAGTAAAATTGTTGCTGGCAAAACTATGGTAGCTCGTCAAATCAGTAGCCATGACTACTGAAGACGAAACGAAGCCAGCAATCGCCTGATATTCAAAGAAGGAAGAGTACTCTGACACCAAGTCATCAAATGGGAGGAGCTGAGATGAAGGACAATCCTTTGAGAGAAACACTGGAATCGAGCCAGACAGCCGGTTTCCGCTGACATCAAATACATCCATGCAAGGCACAGGAAGTGATGGATCAACTGAACCTGTAAACTTGTTGGAGCTGAAATTCAAGAACTTGAGATGCCTGCAGTCCAACAGACCTTTAGGAATTTCACCAGAGAACAGATTCTCTCCCAAATTTATCATCTCCAAGCTCTGGCAGGAACTCCAGTTCCCTGGCAACTCCCCCTCCAGTGTAGCCCTGGGTGCCCATAACACCCTCAGCTTTGGCAACGCAGCTACAACATCCGGAATCCCTCCTTGGAAATAGTTGAAGTCCTCAACATCCCCATTATCTGACGCATTCAATCCATCAACCAGCACATAAGGATTGGACAGCACTAGCACTGAAAGTTCAAGACAGTCACCAAGCTCCGCTGGCACAGGGCCGCTCAAGCTGTTCCTTGACACATCCAAGGCCCGCAGATTACTGAGCCGCCCAATCTCCGGAGGGATGACGTCATCCAGCAGGTTGGAGGACAGCAGGAGCGCCTCCAGCTTGCTGCAGTTCCCCAAGCTCCGGGGGATGCCGCCGACGAGGAGGTTCCCAGAGAGATCGAGGAACTGCAGGCTGCGGCAGCCGGCACCGCCCAGTTCGTCGGGGATGGCGCCGCCGATGCGATTGGAGGCGAGCGAGAGGCGCCGCAGGCCCAGGAGCGAGCCGAGCGCGGCGGGCAGGGAGCCGTTGAGGTCGTTGTAGGCGAGGTCCAGCGTGTGGAGCGCGGCGCAGGCGAGCGACGGCGGGATCTCGCCCTGGAGGCGGTTGCCGGAGAGGTCGAGCACGAGGAGGCGGCGCAGCGTCCAGATCGCGGCGGGGAGCGGGCCCGCGAGCGCGTGGGAGGGGAGCGCGAGCACGCGGAGGCCGCGCAGCGCCGCGACGGACGGGGAGAGCGCGCCCGAGAGGCGGCGGCCGGGGGAGGAGGAGACGTTGAGCGCCACGACCTCGCCGGACGCGCCGCAGGAGACGCCCGGCCAGAGGCAGTGGTCGGGCGACGCCGGGGACCAGTCGCGGAGGAGCCCGCCCGGGTCCGCGGTCACGGCCGCCTTGAACCTAAGCAAGGACTCCCGCTCGCCGCCGCCGCCGCCTCCATCGGAAGCTCGAACGGCCGTGATGAACAGGAGGAGGAGGAGCGTGGGTAGGGTTTGAGGAAGGAGGGCGGCCATGGGAAGCGGCGGCGGCGGGTGCCGCCGCCGTCGCATTGGAGTGAGACAGTTGAGGAGGCCCGGGAGCCGGTGGCAGGGGCGGCGGCGGCGGCGAGGGGGAGGCTGGGGTTTTGCGACGGGGAGGTGGGCTTGGGTAGAGTTCCGCGTGGTGGTGGGGGTGGCGTGGGGTTTGCTTGGTTTGGAAGGTCGGAGCATGTGGGCGGGCGAGGAGGCGAGTCGAGCGCAGCCGCACAGGAGGACCACGGTGAGTGTGGTTGGCAGCGAGGTGGACTCTGGTTACTGTCACACAGTCACACTGCACTACGATGTGACGGCTAGATTTTGGCTGCCATGTTCCGTGTTTCGATAGCGCCAGCATTTTGATAATCATCATCTTATTTCTGCTACGTAATTGAGATTTTAAGCCAAATTTTTGGCAGTCTATGATATTGGTCCTCATTTGGTTGGTAACCAAAATTATGGTTGTCTATGAAAAGTTGCCCACCTATCTTACATTCTCTTCACAACTTTTACCAATTTTTTGGCCAACATGGGGCCATGGAATCCTTAACCAATATTTTCGCTAGCCAATGGTTGGCAAAAAATTGGCAGGGCACACGATGGCATAAATCAATCATCATACCCTAAAATCAAGATCAAAGGATCTTTGAGAGAGGAAATTGACGAAGATTGTCACTTACGTGGATCTCTGGTCAAGTTTCATCGACAACGGCATGTGGATGTTGGCTCGTAGAGGGCATCGTGAGATAAGAGTCCTAGAGTGATAGACGGCCAACTTGGGCGCCGTCAACAGCAACACTTTGGATGTCGTCATGTGGTATATCGTGGGTGTGGTAGTCGCCAAGACAAGAGTGAAGATGATGAAAGAGGTGATAATGCCAACTAACAAGGTAGGATTTGTTTTTCCAATGGGTCATCACCACTCACTACTATGAAATTTTGTCATTCACGATTCTTCAATGACCATTGGTGTAAGAAGAAACATATATTGTATGTGTCGCATGGAGGGTTCTAGTGTACAATCAACGATTTATTTGATATACATCTGCATCACAAGCAATTACTAAAAAGAACAGTGTATGAACTAATATGTTCAACAAACTGAGCATGTTAAGTAACTGTGAGTCTTCTCTTTTTGTCCACCTGGTATCATCTCTTCTCGTTCGGTTTTCTTCAGTTGTTCCGTCCCAACCTAGATATTGATCAACAAGAGAGAGTGTCGTGGTTGTTGTCACGCTGTAACTTTATACGTCAGTCCTTGCTTTAGGTGTCACCCGGCTCCTTTCTTGTCACCGGCGTTGCCCCTCTCTTTTGACCGTGCTTTACCATGGTCCCTTCTGAACCTCACTCGGAAAGGTGCCACGCGTCCTATCTGACTCGGCCTTCCATCGTGATACTCGGCTCGTTGGTTCCTGCAAGATTAACATACTTGTCTTATACGGACCGACATAGTTCTTATGTCGGCCGCACACTACCATCTTACCCGGCCATTGTTACCCGGCCAAGTTCATTCCTTACTCGGCATAAGCCTAACTGGTCAATGTTTTATCCCTCATGACCCTACCGGGGGTTATTCCCCCGATATTAGTCCCCAAAACTGGTGAGGCCTAGCAGTTCTAGCTGTTAGGTGTCTCCAGGTTCCTTTAATGTGATTGAAACTTCTCTTTCTGCCAGCATTTACTGCTTAGGACGCACTGTTTGGCGTAACCTCGATCTTAGCCGAGTCCATTTTGCTCTTTCTGAGTCTCATCTTTGACTTTTTGGCCCATTTTTTGCCTCGTGTCGAATCATTTTGGCTGATTCCGAGTCATTTCCGGTGTACCTTAGTCACTGACAGCTTGTAATCATGATGACTTGCCTCCAATTTTGTCCCAAATCCTGACCGCACAGTGACGGCGGCGCAGTAACTCCCCGCCACTATGGCAGTCCCATCGCTCTGCGCCTCATGTCTTCCGCAGTGTGACATGGCAGCGGATTTATCGTGTATCACCTACACGTGGCATTTTCTGACAGGCTCACTCGACTGCATACACGGCCACACGTTGGCCGCACGGAGCAGGGGAATCCCACGATTGGGGTTTTTACTCCCCTTAAGTAGGGGTGAGGGGAACTTAACTTACCTCGCCCGTTCAGTTTCCCCATTGCCTTCTTCTTCTTCCTTGCGCCTCCAAAATCCCAACTTCCCCTTTGCGGTTCTTCTTCCCCACAGCTCCTCCTCTGAAATTTCTCGTTTCCCCTTTTCATTCCACTACGGGCCCGTGCTCCTCCAAGCCTCTTCCAACGGCGGAAGAGACTGAATCCACGAAGACCATGGATGCTCATGATGCCGTAGATGGAATGGAGGAACAGGAGGTCACCGCCGGCGAGCGCGGCGGATGGGAGGGCTCGGAGGTCTCCGCTGAGGAGCTTGAGTGGCTGTGCTCCACCCGAATTTTCCTGAGGCTAATATGTTTGCTATACGGGCCATGAAAAGAGTACGAGCCGAATCTGGCGCTCCAACTGATGGCGTGGTTACTATCGACGAGCATATCGCAGCGCTGTCTAAACGTGCAAAGACTCTCAAATCATGCGGCATTGACTTGCTCAAGTCAGTGATCCACGCGTTCAGAATGCTCTGGCCGGATGAAGACGCGCCCACACTCATTGAGCCTTTGGCTGCCAGGTTGCTTCTGACTGAAGACAGGCTAGATCAATGGCGTGAGTCGGCTGGCCGAGCTGCAGCGGACAAGGCTCTTGCATTTGTGTTTTCTTGGTACGTGGACATCAACCTTGATGTTCTTGAACGCATGAGGGATAAAGGCAAGTGGCTCCACGATCCCGAGATGATCAAGAAACGCCAGGAGCGAGCTTACGCCATGGTCGAATATGCCTTTGTGCATGCCTGGTGTGATGAGCCCAGCTTCCTCGACCTTGACGAGCCTCTTGCCGAGATCGCTGATGACGAAGGTGTGGATAGCGAAGCCACCGAGTCAGATGATGCAGCAGACTCAGCCACCAACGCCCCTGACTCGGCAAATGCTCCAGATGACGCTCCTAGATCTAGCCCAAAAGTTACTCCTCCTGGCCCAGCTGCTTCTTAAGCTGGTTACAAAAAAAACACTTAAATTTCATGAGATCCCCGGTATGCCGGTGCAGATGTATGATATAATGCACTTATTTTGGGTGTGCACCTTGTGATAAGGCTTAAAGTTTTATTTGGCTTTGAAATGTGAATTATCTAGGGGAAAGTCCCCGAGTTTCATGTTGCCATTTCCCTTTTCCTTGAATTTGGATCTTGTCTACCTTTTTTGGCGTTCGACATTAGAGTCTCAAAGTTCTAAGGATTGAGTTAGCGGATATGAAACTAGATCACTTGACCTAGGATTATTCGACATAGAAAGCAACATATCCTGCAATAAGTTAGTTAAGACACATATAGGGTCAACTTGTGTTTCTCCCTTTACTTATCCGGTGTTCATGTTTATTCGTCATTGATCATTTTCTCTTGCTTGCCATGAAGCCGTGTTTTTGGAAAACGGCATAGTCGAAGAGTTGATTCTTTCCGAGTAAACATTACTTGTTCTGTGATAAGTTTTTAGTGTCAACGCCAGCCGACATAGTATAGTTAAAAGATAAGCATAAGGGGCAGTCCCCGAGTCAGTTTTTCGAGTCATACCATTTTATTATCAGCACATAGCCGACATAAGCGTCCGACATATGAGAGTTTGAAAGATACATACACTTCTTCTCCTAAGTGTAGAAAGGACGCAGCAGTGCCATATTCCATGGTCTTTTGGTCTCATCACTTGATCTAGCCGCCTTGTTCTTTTGTGCTTCGCGAGCATCTATTAGATAATACGAGTCATTGTGCAATGCTTTGCTTACAATGAATGGTCCTTCCCACGGGGGTGACAGTTTATGCATTCCAGCTGTGTGTTGCACTAGTTTGAGCACCATATCCCCTTCTCGGAAAACACGAGGCTGGACTTTCCGGCTATGGTAGCGTCAGAGACTTTGTTGGTATATAGCGGATCTGGACAATGCCAATTCCCTTGCTTCTTCGAGTAAGTCAACTCCATCTTCTCAGGCCTTCTTTTACCTCGGCTTCCGAGTATTGTCTTACTCTTGGCGAGTCATATTCTATGTCGGTGGGAAGAACTACTTCTACCCCATATACAAGGAAGAACGGCGTATAGCCTGTGGATCAATTCGGAGTTGTCCTTAAACTCCACAGCACTGAGGGTAATTCCTCTATCCAATAACCAGGTGATCTCTGGAATGGTTCCATTAAGCGGGGTTTTATCCCGGATAAAACTAAGCCATTAGCTCGTTCAACTTGTCCATTTGATTCTGGATGAGCAACTGACGCTACATCAAGTCTTATTCGGTTTTTCCCACAAAACGAGCGAAAGCTCCTTCGGCAAAGTTTGTGCCATTATCTGTGATTACACTATGCGGGTAACCATATCTCAAGACTATGTCTTTTAAGAATGTGACAGCTGTTTTTCCATCTAATTTCTTGATGGGCTTCACTTCTATCCATTTGGTAAACTTGACAACCATTACGAGTATGTGGGTCATGCCACCCCTCGCTGGCTTGAATGGTCCTACCATATCCAGGCACCATGCTGCAAATGGCCACGTGATCGGTATAGTTTTCAATTCTGATGCTGGTAAGTGTGACTTTGACGCATAATGCTGGCAACCATTGCATTTCCTCACAAGTTCCTATGCCTCTGCCAGTGCGCTTGGCCAATAAAATCCATGTTAGAAATCCTTGGCTACCAATGCTCTCGATGATGCGTGGTGCCCACATTCTCCTTGGTGAATGTCCAACAGTATTTCTTGACCTTTCTCTGGGCTTATGCAATGCTATAGTACATTCGTCACACTTCTTTTGTACAACTCCTTGTTGATTATTGTGTATGATTTTGCTCTTCTTCTGTTTGCCTTGCCAATATCCCATCATCTGGCAGAGTTCCATCTTTCAAGTAGTTGAATATTGATTGCTCCCATGTTGGTATCAGTGGTGCCGGATTTGCTTCTTCATCAATCTCCATTGGCTCAGTCGACGTATGTTCTGCCGACATAACCTGAGGAGTCCCCGAGTGTGATTTGGCAACCCCTGAGGTTAGCGGAACAGTCCCCGAGTGACTCGAACCTGCCCCTGAGTCAATATCCATTGGCACATCGTCTGGCTCCTAATTTGCCGGGGTGACCCTAATTGACTCGGATTCTGGTGACGGCTTGATCGATGGTTTACTGAGATGTTCCAATGCTACTCCTGGTGGTATTGCCTATCGAGATGAGCCTAATTTGGATAGCACATCCGCTGCCTCATTCTCTGCCCTGGGTATATGATGGAATTCACACCCGTCAAAGTATCCCGAGATTTTTTGCACATGAAAACGATATAGTGCCATGTTTGCATCCAAAGCGTCCCAATGCCCAGATACTTGTTGAATCACCAAACCCGAGTCACCAAAACACATGATCATTTTGATGCCAATCTCTTTGGCCACTTTGATGTCGTGGACAAGTGCTTCATACTCGGCTACATTATTGGATGCAACAAAGTGGATCTGCAACACATACCTGAGCTGTTCCCTTTTTGGTGATGTGAGCACTATCCCGGCACCCAGACCCATTTTTGTCTTGGATCCATCAAAGTGCATCTTCCAGTAATTCGGATCTTGCAGTGGTGGTTCATATTGCATTTCCATCCAATCCATGAAGAAATCAGCTACGTCTTGAGATTTAATTGTATCTCGCCTATCATACTATGGAGTGTATGGAGCTAGCTCTATGGCCCATTTTGCGACTCGGCCACTGGCATCTCTGCTGCCCAATATATCCGAGATAGGTGCCTCACATATTACCCGGATTGAGTGTTCTTGGAAATAATGCTTCGGCTTCTTTGCTGCCATATACACCCCATATGTCATTTTTTGGTAATGGGGGTAATTTTTCTTTGATATAGAGAGCACTTAGATCAAGTAATAAACTAGCCTTTGGACTGATTTGCCCTCTTCTTCACGTTCTACCACTATTACTGCACTTACAACTCTGTTGGTTGCGGCGACATAGAGCAATATTGGCTCTTTGGATAGTGGTGATGCTAATATTGGTGTTGTTGCCAACATCTTTTTGAGTTCACGGAAAGCGCTATCAGCTTGTTGTAGCCACGTGAATTTGTCTGATTTTTTCATCAGTTGATATAGTGGCAAGACTTTCTCGCCTAGCCGACAAATAAATCTGCTCAACGAGGCCAGGTATCATGTGAACTTCTGGACATCGTTGAGGGTTTTTGGCAATTCCATTCTTTCGATGGCCCTGATCTTTGTCGGGTTAGCCTCAATTCCTCGGCTGGATACAAGAAATCCGAGTAACTTTCCAGCCGGTACACCAAATGTACATTTTTTTGGGTTAAGTTTCATTCGGAATATTCTTAAGTTTGCGAATGTTTGATGCAAGTCCTCAATTAGAGTATGACTTTGCTTGGTTTTTATTACCACATCATCAACGTATACTTGAACGTTTTTGTCCAATCGATCTTGCAAGCATTTCTGCATGCATCTTTGGTATGTTGCACATGCATTTCTCAACCCAAACGACATAGTACAATAACAATAAGCCCCGTACGGGGTGATAAAAGATGTCTTTATTTGATCATTCGGATTTAGTGTATCTGGTGGAAACCAGAATACGCGTCCACAAATGACAACAACTCACACCCGGCAGTAGAGTCGATGACTTGATCGATCAGTGGCAGGGGAATGGATAGTTTGGACACGCCTTTGTGAGGTTCGTGTAATCAATGCACATGCGCCACACCACTGCCACATTTGGGTCATATTTTTTCTTCTCGACCAAGACTGGATTTGACAACCAATCTGGGTGTAGTACTTCCATGATAAATCCGACAGCCAAAAGTCTGGCTATCTCGGCAGCTATTACTTTCCTTCTATCTTCGATGAAGCGGTGGAGGGGTTGCTTCGCCGGCTTGGCATTTGGCCTCACATGAAGAGAGTGCTCAGCCAACTCCCTCGGAACTCCTTGCAGATCCTGTGTGGACCATGCAAAGATATCTCGATTCTCACGGAGGAAGCTGGTGAGATCGCTCTCTTATTTGTCAATCAGCCCAGCCCCAATGGTAACTGTACGCTCTGGGAAAGTCTCATCCACGTGTACCTTCTTGGTTTCCTTGGTAGCTTGGAATGATACACTGCCATGCGGGTTAGTAAGTGCTGGCATGGACATTTGTGCTGCCTTATCCAATGTTGCCACTTCCATCATTTGATGCTTTTCCTGTGCTATGACCAATGACTCGGCCAACGAAGATCCGGCTGAGGCACAAGCAATAGATATTTTGTAATCTCCTTCCACTGTGATAACTCCACATGGGCCTGGCAGTTTCATCTTTAAGTAAGCAATGTGAGGAGGAGCCATAAACTTTGCCATAGTCGGCCTGCCGAGTAACGCATGGTACGAGCTGACCAGGTCAACCACCTCAAACTCTATGGCTTCAGTATGACAATTTTCTCTGTTGCCGAATAAGACGTTGACCCATATATTTCCAATTAGATCACAAGACAATCCCAGCACAATGCCATGGAAAGTTGTCTTAGTCGGCTCCAGCATGTTCACAGTGATGCCCAACTTGAGCATGGTATCCTTGTACATGATGTTGATGCTACTGCCATCATCGATCGGTACCTTGGAAATTTTCACATTGATATCAGGGCCTGGAGTTGGCATGATCTTGGGATGATCCTTTATGCTCCAAGTTATCTCCTGTTCAGACCAATGTATGTACTTTGGAATTGCCGGTATTGTGGCATTCACCTCCATCATCCTTCTTTGCTGACTCTTCTTGTCATTCGGCTCGGTGACAAACACGACATAGCTCTGGTGGTGCTCTTTGTACTCATTTCTGTTCCCATGGTCGACATGAGAATCGTCACCTCTTGGATTATGCAGTTGATGCACAACCTATCTTCTTTCTTGATTATGATACCTCGGCTGTCTATTCTCGTATCTATGCTCAGCTCCAACAGATTGAGCATTTCCTCCTGTGAGTGGTGGAGGGGGAGGTGGTGGCAGTTGCTTAGTCAGTGAATCCACTCTATCTCCTTTCTGAAACCAAGTGCATTGCCTTGTTGTGTGATTAGCTGGCTTACTCGGACTTGGCGTGTGAAACTTGCACGGTTGGTCCAACATCATCTCATAAGTATATTTCTGCCTGTCCTGATATGGCTTTCTTTGTTTGTATGGCTTTTTGCCATCATTCTTTGGCATCCACTGTCGTTTCCCACTTGTCCTTTGACGTTGGCTACTTCCAGCGTCCGGATGATCCTGACTCACAGCCGCAACTTGAGTCGAACCATACCTGTAGTCTAGCCTTTCGTCTCTTCTTTTGCTTCTATACTTGGCTCTTTCCTGGCGCCTTTGCGATCTGGCAGCGTCGTAGATCTGAGTCTCTGTCAACCCATTTGCCGACATGAGCAGAGGCTGAGTCGGATCTCCTAACGCATACGAGTCAGCAATTCTTATTGTTTCTGCCAAGCTCGCCGCCATATCTCTTTGTAACCTTTGCCATAGCAGACTTCCATGTTTGCATCCTTGTGCAAACCATGCGATAGCCTGTGACTCGATTACCCCTTCGCAAGAGTTACGCATTGTGCACCATCTTGTGAGGAATTCTCTGTCTGTCTCATTCGGCCTTTGCTTGCACATAGCTAGCTGTTGTGGGAGATTCGGCCTCTTGTAGGTGTTTGTGAAATTGATCACAAAAGCATCCTAGAAATCGATCCAGCTGTTGATGCTTCCGGGGGGCAAGTTATCCAGACACACCCTTCCTGGTCCTTCTAGCATCTGCGACACATATCACACTGCCCATCTCAAATTTCCCTAAGCGATTTTTACGGCAGTTCCATAATCTATGAGCTAGTCTTCTGGCTTTGTGCTTCCATCGTAGGTCTTTGTTCCTCTAGCAAGCTGAAAATTCGGCACTGGTGGCTCCTTCATGATCCTTGGGCCAAAACATGGTGGACCCTGTGGACCTTGCAACTCGACCAGTTCTGCCATCTTTATTCGATCAAGCTTTAGCCTTGCATCATCCGGCTGAATATTTCTGCCTCCAAGTCTGGCTCCCATTTCTTGGTACGCATGATCCGGTAATTCGTACCCGTCATTCACCATCGCCGAGTAACCATCATTGTACCTGTTTGCGTTCGGGTCTGCAGGTTGTTGTACTGCTTTTCCCGCGCTTTGCTGTCTCTTTTCGGGTTGAACTAGCGCAGTATTCGGAACTGGATTTCCTCCTCCTGCCGAGTAAGCTCCACGCCTAGGTTGAGGCGCAAAATTTGCCCTCCATTGTCATTCCTTTGTCCTACTTGCCTTTCTCGGCCTGCATTTTCCTGGTTCTCATTTCCCTGAACATTATTCCTTCTTGTTCCCTGTGCACGTGTTGGGTTTCCTTGAGCCATTGCCGGGTCATAGGTAACCATCTGCTTGTTCCTCCCTGAATCTACACTCTTTTATTTTCTCTGCCTCGGCGCTACACCTGGTGAGGAAGCTGTATGACCTGCTAATCTTGCCGGGATTGGAGTTGCCGAGTGAACAAGCTACGATTTCCCTGCTATACCCGGATTTGCCATGTAGTACACTTCATTCAGCATCCCTGCTGCTCTCACCAACTCATTGACTCGCTCTTGTTGCTTTCTCTTTGCGTCACCCGTCAGATGGGGAAGCTCAGCCATTGCTGCCTCTGCTGCTCTCAGATTCGCTGATGCAGTATTGTATGTCGGCCGCATGGCTGTTTCATTGTTTTTTTTTGGTGTTATCTTTGACGTTGCATCCGCCAATTCCTCATTGAGTTTTTTCCCTCTTATCCTTGTTGCATCAAGCCGGGTCTTAGCGCCCTTGACTCGATTTGCCGAGTTGATCTCTCGAATTGTGATATCCACATCTTGCTGTAACTGCGCTAACTCCTTTGCCTTCTCCAGGACTTTTATCCTGGCCTCCTCTAACTCGGCATGCACACGCGTCGGGTCAGCTGCTTGCGCTACTGGCTCTGCCAACTTGTCTATTGCCTCTTACAATTCTTTGGCTCTCTTACTCCTAGCTATGTTCTCTGGCTTTTCTAGCGGTGCCTTTGTTGTTCTTGCTGCCCTTGGTGTTTCCTCTTGATTTCCTCCCTCGGCATCCTCATTCACTACGGGAACTACTGGAGGTGCTGCTGGGTTAGGAGCTGTCAACATTACCTCAAGGGAGACGAGATGGTGAAGTTTTCCTATGGCAGGAACCACAGGTGGATCCGGCACCAGGGTGACGCGCTCCGGGTATGCGCGCTTCACGCGCACTGCGACGTAGACCTGGTGCTCGCCGAACTTGATGAAGCGGTCGCCCCTAGGGAACGTCTTGGTCCCGAAGCAGCCTGCGTTGTCGCTGACGAAGTTGAGCTCTCCAAACCTCTGGATGAGGCCGGAGTAGACGCGCTCGCCGGTATTGGCGATGATGTTGCCCGTCCGGATGAAGACTCCATCAAGCACCTGCTTCTACCCCATGGTGGGCACCAACTATCATGGTGGTGTCACGTTGTAACTTTGTACGTCAGTCCTTACTTTAGGCGTCACCCGACTCCTTTCTTGTCACCCGGTATCGCCCCTCTCTTTTGACCGTGCTTTACCATGGTCCCTCCTGAACCTCACTCGGAAAGGTGCCACGCGTCATCTGACTCGGCCTTCCCTCGTGAGACTCGGCTCGTTGGTTCCTGCAAGATTAACATACTTGTCTTATAAGGGCCGACATAGTTCTTATGTCGGCCACACACCACCATCTTACCCGGCCGTTGTTACCCGGCCAAGTTCATTCCTTACTCCGCATAAGCCTAACTAGGCAATGTTGAAAGGGCATTTATTGTCATAATCACTTTTGGTGTTCGTTAACAACAAGTAGATCATTTTACAGTTTGTCATTGTCCACAGGTTGGTATTTTGATAAATGAATGACACCCTCATACTTGGGAAAAGTCCTCATTCATTTGACACATTTCTGGAAACTCCAGACCGGAATCTCCGGTCTGCCAGGATCGTAGTCTCCGGTGTGGTCCAGAGTTTCCGGACTTGTCTCCGGTGGAGTCTTCAGGATCTGGGCTGGGACATTCTGACTAGGGGTCCGGAGCTTGCACCAGAGGATACTCTGGAGTCTCCGGACCTTGTTCGGTCCGGAGTCTCCGGTGTTGGAAGACCGGAGTCTCCGGTGTTGCTGGGTCAGGATTGTTCTGGGTCATTCAGATGGGCGGTCCGGAGGGTGGTCCGGAGATTGGCCAGAGTCTCCGGTCTACATACCGGAGTCTTCGGTTTGACTTTTCTACAACGGTCAGAAAACGGTTCATGGAGGGGGTTGCCTATAAAAAGGGACCCTTATCTTCTTCCTCCAGTTGCTCGAGCTGCTCAAGAACACCAGCCCCATTAGAGCCACCAAATCTACAAGATCTCTTCATCCAACCATCCAAAGTCATTGATCTTTGGAGAATCGAAGGAGGAGGCCTTGATCTACATCTTCACCAAGAGAGATCTTCATTTCCCCCTCATTCACTTGAGGGGCCCCAAGCTATAGTGTTTCATTGGAAACACTAACTTTGATTTGGTTCTTACAAGCTTGTCTTTGATTTGTCTTGATAGCTTGCTTGCATTTGGGAGCCTCCAATTAAGTTGTGGATGTGTGCCTCGAACTTGTTGTAAAGGTGTTGGCTTCCACCTCGAAGGTTGCCGATATAGTGGAAGGTGAATCGAGCCCGTTGGGGTGAGCTTCATCGGAGAACAAGGGAGACCTCTCGTGGCGTTGGTGGTTTGAAATCACCCCCTCTCCAAACGTAGACATACTTCTACTCAAAAGGAAGGAACTACGGGAAACAAATCCTTGTGTCTCCGCGTCCACTCCTTTGGTTACTTCTATCCTTTACCGCACTTTACTTACTGGTTCTTGCTTAGTGTTGTGTTAGCTTGTGCTTGGTTGACATATAGGTAAATTCACCATAGTTGCATACTCTAGAGAATTTACCTTTCTTGTCAAACCCTAATTTGAAAAAGAGTAAAATTTGAAGTAGCACCTATTCACCCCCCCTCTAGGTGCCCATACGATCCTTTCAATTGGTATCAGAGCCTCGGCTCTTTATTTGGGATTTACCGCCTAATATAATATGGGTAGCCACGATGGGGATGGTGGTGGTGAGCCGACCACGGTGACCATGGAAGATCTCAAAAACTTGGAAACAAGATTGAGCTCTTCCTTGGTTCCACCATCCGTTTTACCTAAAGGGAATACGTCGGTATCCCCCGAGGGTATGATGGCGGGGGGTAAACAAGACAACGCTAATTCCTCCACACAACTTGATGGGGGAAAGGGTGAGCACCATGATTCTTGGCACTCTCCCGATCCTCCCATCCCTCACCCTCATGTGTACAATAGAGGTGACCCACCTAAGCTTGAAGAGTCTGCTACTTTTGCTCAATGGCAATCACTATTGAGAACTCATGTGCGCAGCTCTTGCATTGAACTATGGAACATCATCGAGCATGGACTCTTTATTGGGGATCCAACCAACTTGACAAGAAGAGAGATTATAAACAGTCAACTCAATGCCACTGCCTTGCACATGATTCAACAAGGATTGGGTACAAAGAATTATCCACACATTGAGCACTTTAGCATTGCCAAAGAAGCTTGGGATGCCCTCACGGTATTGTTTGTTGGAAATGAGAGTATGAGGAGCAATCGGTATGATGCTCTAAGCAATGAAGCTGAAGGCTTCTACATGTTGGAAGGATAAGATCATGAAGACATGTATCGAAGGCTAAAGACCACCGCCACCGCTTTTAGAAATGTGGGTGCCTCACATGTGGATGATGCATGTATAAAAAGGAAATATGTGAGTGCACTCATGCCCTTTGAGCCCACGGACTTGAAGAGCTTACAAGGAAGACACAACTACCATCTCATGACCTCCAATGAAGTTATGCAAGAGATGGCCGCTTTAAAGGTTGCCGCCAAGAATGGTAAAGATGCCCGTGCTCGTGCCCTTGGTATGAGCAATGTTGTCAATGTTGCTTTGAAGGCCAAAGTTGTGGATCATGGGGATGCAGATGACAGTGATGAAGGACTGTCCATGGACCATCCTGATGAAGTCAAGATTGCTCATAGTCAATACATGGCTTTCTATGCAAAGAACTTTTGGAAGAACCCCGCCAAGGCCAAGATGGAAATGCAACGAAGAAGCAACTCAAATGGGAAAAGAGAAAATACTACTAGATTGAGAACTTGCTTCAATTGTGGTGACCTCTATCACTTTGTGGCAAGTTGTCCCTATGAGAAGAGAGAAGATCATGGGGGTAAGCTTGTGCTGAAGAAGACTCTCAAAGCACCTTACAAGAAACCCTTCATCAAGAAGAATCCCATCAACAAAAAGTCGGGAGAAATTGTCTTGATCACTCATGAAGAATACTCCTCCGACAATGAAGATGATGAAGATGAGGAAGAGGAAACTTCTAATGGTGTGGCAGTTCTAGCCACTACTTCTACTCTGACATTCTCACTCTTCATTTCTCCAAATGAGAACTCTCCCATCAAAAACGTCACTTGCCTTATGGCAAGAGAAACGGAGGTATCCTCATCATCTCACTCTACTCCCTTAGACAATGATGAAATTGATGATGATATGTCTCTTGATGTTAAAAAGGAATTAATTGCCTTTGATGAGTTTATGTCTAACCTACAAGGAGATGCTAAGATACATTTTGGAAACATCTTAGATCAACTTTCCCATACACAAGAGCTTCTAGATGTAAGATGTAAACTTGGGCATGAACACATGATTGAGCTAGAGGCTTTAAACAATGCTCTAGAAGAAGAACAAGAAACTAGGTTGTCACTTGAACTAAAACTTGAAGGGCTTGATGAGGCCAATGACATTATTGTTAACAAACTCATCAAAGAGCGTGATCATGCTATTGCTAAATACAAAAGGGCTAAAAAGGACAAGGTTGAGTTTGGTGTGGTTCATGAAAAACTTGCCGAGGACTTTAGTTTGCTTAACAAGGCTCACAAGGCTTTGAAAAGTGAACTCTTGTCACTCACAAAGTCCCATGAAACGCTTCAAACTCAATTGGCCAATATTCCTTCACCTAGTAACTTCATTCCATCTAGTAGTACAACTATTCTTGAAGAGAATGCTAGGTTGAAGGGGGAGCTTGCTAAGGCCACATTTCCACAAGGCAACAAGTCCATTGATGATATTTTGAGTAAGCAAAGGCCTAGTGGTGATAAAGGGGGCATTGGATTTGTCTCCAATTCTAAGAAGAAGAAGAAAAACAAGAAGAAGAAGGCCAAGCCCACACAAGAAACTAACAAGGCCATTGTGGGTAGCAAGACCACAAGTGGTAAAACTATGTCTCATGATGACTTTGTGGGTAGTGCTAACCCTCACTATGTTCTAATGCGTGATTATTATGGTGATGTGTATGCACAATATGTTGGCCCATATGATGGTTATATTGCTTGGTCCATTTGGGTTCCCAAGACCCTTGTTGCTAACAAAAGAGGACCCATTGAAAAATGGGTACCTAAAAATTAGCTTGATCTTTTGTAGACATATGCTTCCGGAGGGTCAAAGTGGGTGCTTGATAGTGGTTGCACAAGTCATATGATCGGAAGCTCGTCTATTGTCAAGGACTTAAAGCCAAATGATGATCAAATATCTGTCACCTATGCCGACAAGTCAAAATCTAAGGTATTGGGTTTCGGCAAGGTTGTGGTTGCTCACGACATTACACTCGTGAACGTCATGCATGTTGAGACCCTTGGGTACAATTTACTTTCAGTCTGTGCTCTTGGAAAGATGGGTTTTTCCGTCTTTTTACATAATGATCTTGTGGTCCTCATGTGGAGCAAGTATCTCAAGGTCGCTTTCGTTGGGTATGTCGAACATGACTTGTATGTGGTGGACTTTTCGGGGCAAGCCACTACAAGTGCGATGTGCTTATTCGGAAAGGCCGATGTGGGTTGGTTATGGCATCGCCGACTAGACCATGTCAATATGAGAACTTTGCAAAGTCTCCACAAGGAGGGCCATATTGTTGGACTAAAAGAAAATGTCTCCTTTGCCAAAGATCGTGTTTGCAGGGCATGTGTTCTAGGGAAGATGCATGATGCTCCTCACAAGCCTAAGAACCGCATTTCATCCACCAAGATCTTGGAGCTTCTCCATGTGGACCTCTTTGGTCCTCCATCTCATGCAAGTCTTGGTGGGAAGAAATATTGCTTGGTGATCGTTGATGACTTTTCAAGATACTCATGGGTATATTTCTTCAAGTTAAAGAGCGATACCCAAAATACATTCATCGACTTCATCAACATGGTCCAACATCAACACAATCTTCCCGTTTTGATCATAAGAAGTGACAATGGCACCGAGTTCAAGAACTACACCTTGAATGATTTTCTTAGTGATGAGGGGATTAAACATCAATATTCCGCTGCATACACCCCTCAACAAAATGGTGTGGCCGAAAGGAAGAACCGGACTCTTATTGAGATGGCTAGGACCATGTTGGCGGAGTTTAAATCTCCATACAACTTTTGGGCCGAAGCCATCTCCACCGCTTGCCATGCTTCAAATCGGCTCTACCTCCGCAAAGAAATCGACAATACTCCATATGAAATACTTACCGGTAACAAGCCCAACATATCTTACTTCCGGGTGTTCGGTTGTAAGTGTTTTTATCTCATAAAAGGTGTTCGTTTGTCCAAATTCGAGTCTAAAGCATTAGAGGGTATTTTTGTTGGCTATGGTCTCGAATCTCACACTTATAGAATCTATGATAAGCTCTCCGGAGCCGTCATAAAATCTTGTAGTGTGACCTTCGAAGAATATGATGGTCCCCAAGGGGTGTGTGTTGATGCTTGTGATGCAGATGATGAAATGCCTGAGGATTCCATAGGAAGAATGGGTGTGGGATATATCCGCCCCATTGAGGAACCCCTTATGGCGGATCAAGAAGAACTATGCTCCACTCAAGTGGAGCCCTCATCTTCACAACATCAACAAGCTCCATCCACCAAGGAGGACAATGACTCAAGACAAAGACAAGATGTGGATCCTCATCATGATGATCATTGTGATAACTCAAGTCAAGGGGAGGTTGATTCATTCGCGAGGATGTCAAGTGGTGCCAAGGCAATTACTTAAGGAAGATCTGTACAAAATGCCTTGAGACAAGCAGAAATTGATGCTAGAAGAGTACTTGATCAAGACCAAGGTCAATCTTTGCCTCTAAATGAAGAGAATGAGTCCGACAATGATCAAGGTCAAATTGATGGTCAAGACGAGGATCAAAATGATGAAGAGGGTCCTCCAAGAAACAACACGGAGATCTACGCTCGTCGCGAAGCTAGAAAGGAAAGAATGCTAGAATTAAGAGATCACTCTCTACAAAATGTAGTTGGTGATCTAAGGAAAGGTATTTCCACAAGAGCACAATTGAATAGGTTCAGTGAACACCAAGCACACATCTCCATGATTGAACCAAAGAAAGTGTGGGAAGCTCTTGAAGATTCGGATTGGCTAGAAGCCATGCACCAAGACTCAACAACTTTGAGAGAAACAAAGTGTGGAAGTTAGTAGAGAAGCCAAAGGATTGCCGCAATGTTATTGGAACAAAGTGGATATTCAAGAACAAGCAAGACGAGCATGGAATTATAGTAAGGAACAAGGCTAGATTGGTTGCACAAGGGTATTCTCAAATTGAAGGCATCGACTATGGATAAACTTATGCACCTGTGGCTCGCCTTGAGTCAATCCGTATCCTCCTTGCTTATGCGGCACATCATAATTTGAAGTTACAACAAATGGATGTAGAAAGTGCATTCCTTTATGGTCCATTAAATGAGTTGGTATATGTTAAGCAACCCCCGGTATTTGAGGACCCCAACTTCCCAAACCATGTCTACAAACTTGATAAGGCGCTCTATGGGCTCAAGCAAGCCCCACGCACGTGGTATGAGCACCTTAGAGAGTTATTGTTTGACCATGGCTTTGAGGTTGGGAAAATCGATCCCACTCTTTTTACTAAGAGAGTCAATGGGGAGCTTTTTGTATGCCAAATATATGTTGATGATATTATCTTTGGCTCTTCTAACAAAGCTTTTAATGATGAATTCTCAAAGGCTATGACTAGTAGGTTCCGGATGTCTTTGATGGGGGAGTTGAGAGTATTTCTTGGTTTTGAGATCAAGCAAGTTAGAGGAGGGGCTTTCTTCAATCAAGCCAAGTATACTCAAGATATGCTCAAGAGATTCAAAATGCAAGATTTAAATGGAGCTCCTACTCCCATGGCTACAAAGACTCATCTAGAACAAAATCCAAATGGTAAAGATGTGGATCAAAAGGTATACCGGTCTATGATTGGTTCTTTGCTTTACCTTTGTGCATCTAGACCCGATATTGTGTTGAGTGTAGGTGTGTGTGCAAGATATCAAGCGACTCCTAAAGAAAGCCACTTAATGGTGGTCAAGAGAATCTTTCGATATTTGGTTCATACCCCATTTTATGGTCTTTGGTATCCTCGAGGCTCAACATTTTCTCTTTGTGGATACACGGATTCGGATTGGGCGGGTGACAAGGATGATAGAAAAGCAACATCCGGGGCTTGCCAATTCCTTGGTAGGTCCTTGGTATGTTGGTCTTCCAAGAAGCAAAATTGCATATCTCTTTCCACCGCCGAAGCCGGGTATGTGGCAGCTGCTAGTGCTTGCACCCAATTGCTATGGATGAGGCAAACTTTAAAGGAATACGGTGTCCATTGTGACAAAGTGCCTCTTTTATGTGACAATTAAAGTGCCATCAAGATTGCCTACAACCCGGTGGATCACACAAGGACAAAGCATATTGAGATTCGCCATCACTTCATTAGAGATCATGTTGCTCGAGGTGATATTGATCTATCATATGTATCAACAAAAGATCAACTTGCCGATATCTTCACTAAGCCACTTGATGAAGCAAGGTTTTGCTACTTGAGGAATGAACTAAATGTTGTAGATTCAAGGAGCTTAACTTGATTTTCTTGCACTCTCACCTATGTTTCAACTCATATTTGGTTTAGGTGTAGGCATGGATATAGGGGGAGTGCGGTCCTAATTGATTGGACCATCCCTCCCCCCATTATGCCCAAAGCAATCAAAATCATTCCTCTTAATATCATATAGTGATATGTGAGCTTAATGATGAGTTTTGGTAATGGACCCAAGATATATCTTCGTGGTGCCAAGCCGAGTATACTCAAATATGGTGGCCTAGGCCACCTCCCTCTCTCATTCGAGAGGTTGGTACTTACTCATGTTTGTCATTTGCTTGATTCTAGTTTCTTGGAGCTTTTTCTGAATATTTTTGTGAATTCCTATGGCTCTTGTTGGATCTTCACAGTTTGATGTCTCAACCCAAGCCCTATCCCTATCTTAAAAACTGTCTATCTCTCATATATGTCCCTAAAACACCTTTCCTGTAACTTTTGGCCGAGGAGGACCGGAGTCTCCGGTGTACATACACCGGAGTCTCCGGTGTAGACGGTTTATGTCACTTAAAGAAGGGGGGTCGGGGTGAACTGGTACAGAAGATCCCATGGACAGATCTGGTACCTCCCCTCTACTTTTTTATCCTAGGGTTCATCCCTAGATGTGTTTTTGAGGATTGGTGCTGATTTGTCCATTGGAATCACTTGATTGCGTGCACTTTAGTACTTTAGCCTTATTGCATTGCCCGATCTGCTAGATTTGCCCCCACATGCATCTCCCCATCTCATGCCCGAGCCTCCCGACCGGAGATTCCGGACCCTGGTTCGGAGACTCCGGTCCAGGCCGGAGACTCCGGTCCCTAGGACCGGAGACTCCGATATGAGGTGCGGAGACTCCGGTGTTGGGTGAATCAAAACAGACCAGAAATGTATCAAAGCTCTTGTACTACATTCTTGGGGCATATATACTCATCTCCATGCTATCTCCCTCACTGCTGTTCACAGGTGATGGTTCTAGTCGTCCTCGTCGTACCAAGGCCAAGTCACAAAGGGGCAATCCTCGCTATGATGAAGCTAGGGGTCAATTCATCGTGCCTCCGTCCAACCGGAAATAGCAGGCACATGATGCAGATTACTTGAAGAGGGATGAGGAGAGGGCTGAACGGGAGGACCGTGCCAAGAGGGCCAAGTATGACAACCTTCAGTCCTTAGCCAAAATGTCTAAAGAGGAGCACCGTGAGCTAAGAAAGACAGATTTCTATGCGCTGCCTCGTACCAGTGAGGACCCTCGTTACTGGAGGAAAGAACAGGCTGTGTTCATGAAGGATGTGTATGGTGTACTCACCAAATCACCTGTCTGCCCTCAGAAGTTCATGAGTGTTGAGAAAATGCGCCTCAGCCCCTACTTCAATGATGCTTTGTGGATCTATGAGAAGTTGGGACTGTACAACTTGATGGAGCTGCGTGAATACTACAATATCCACCTTGTACAACAGTTTTATGCCACCGTTGTGTTTGGGTCTGATCTTGACAAGACCATGGTATGGATGTCTGGTACCACTCGCTGCACAGCTACATTTCATGACTTTGCCAACGTCATCTTTGAGACCTTTCATGGAGTATCCACTCATGTGGGGCTGCGCATGCACTCTGCAGCTTTGGGTGAGAACAAGTTGAAGATGGCACCTCTGTATGATGATGGTGTTGTGTGTGTGGGGGGGGGGGGTCCAAGGGACTCAAGACCCTCTACAACCTTATGTTGAGGATTTTCCGCCATACCATTGCACCAAGTGTTGGGAATGATGATGCAATTAGGGGTGGACTTGTCAACCTTCTGTACCACACTCATCGGACCTTCAATGCTGGACCTGAGGCAGATGCTGCACCTATTGATGTGATGGACTTTATTTTCAAGGAGATGTTCCATGCCATTTTGTACAAGAAATCTCCTCCATATGCACCCTTGGTTATGAGGCTCATCAACTCCCAGGAGCATGATTCTCCACATGGCATACCACCACACCTCACTGAGCACACTCTGGTCACACTGCAGCAGAAGGGGCGTATGGGGCCTGCTCCGAGGTGTCGCTAAGGGGATGATGATGAGGAGATTGAGACGGAGAGGGCTCCCTCCCCACCTAGAGTTCGGAGGAAGAATGCCTCCAATGCCCCTAGCCTACTATGACTCGAGACTATGTGCATGAGCGAGTCAAGAAGGCCAGATTTTGGGAGAGGACCCTTTGTTGCATGAATGTCGACATCCGCAAGCAGCAGCATGCATCCTACCAAAGCAACCGCCGCATTGAGAAGCTCCTTAAAGAGATCAAGGAACGGGTTGCTGAGGATGGTGAGGATGAATACAATGATGAGCATGGGGCTCAGCAGTCCACAGAGTCTGATCATACACTCTCATTTGGGGCATGGAATGCCCAACAGGATAGTCTGGTGGATTGGAAGACATTTGCTGATGTCACCTCCGGGTTCGGGTACCAGGGTTCTTCCTCTTCTCGCCCTCACGCAAAGGGCCTGCTGTCCCTGAAGACGATGATGATGACTATGATCAGGATGATGATGACCAGGAGGAGGATGAGGATGTCGAGGATGACGAGGATGACGATGACTACTGAGCGGTTGGGGGCGCTAGTGTAGGTCTTTTCCCTTTTTTGGGGTTTCGATGCCAAAGGGGGAGAAGACATTCTCATCGGTTTGCATGGGCTTGGGATTTGGGATTTGCGACTATCTGTCTTTATTTTCCTTTATTCAAACTTGAACTTTATGTGTGTCATTTGTTGTTCGTGTGTGATTATGACTATGTGCTTGTGTGCACCATCTATTGTAACTCATGTGAGATTTATGTGTGCTACCGTTGTGTAAGATCCCTCCTTTGTAAAGGAAAAGGATCCCTGTGATTGCAATGCTAGTCCCTGGATCAATGCTAGCATCCACAGTTTAAGATGAAGTACACGGATACAAAGGTCATTTATTACATCCATTCCAGAGATAACATAGTCTTTACAACTCAAGGCCACAGGCCTAATACAAGAGTTTGAATAAGTAAATAAATATAAGTCTTCATCTTCATGTGCCACAGGCAAACATGTTGAGTGTAGACTCATGACACCTAATCATCATCAGAGTAACCTGCAACATCACAAGTTACAGCCACAGTGGGTCAATACTTTGGAATAGTATTGGCAAGTGATACCTTAGTAAAATTTAGGTGGACTACATTACTATATGCATTTTGGCTAAGTGTAGCTAGGCTTGCTTTGCTCAAAATAGGTTCTTCCTATTAGTTGAAATCACTAAGTTTTTCTTTGTCAAAACTTTTCCCAAGAAACCATCAATAGACATTGAGGTCCTTCACCCTTGTTCACCCACAAGTTTTTACTTAGAAGTTGGAGTGATGAGATTCTTGATAGCTTCCATGTCTTGATGCTCAAGTTGTCCATTGCCATGGACTTGGCTAAGTACTTAGATTTTTCCATCTGTAGAGGTTGTGCACTTTCCCCACCAGACTTGGTTTCCCAAGACAGGAACTTTCAGAAGCCTTTCCTTAGACCAAATGGACGCGCTCCAACCTATCATTCCCACTACCACCAACTGTCCAAATGGCTAAGTTCTAGCAACCTATGTGATCCAGGCAGAGCCCATATTGCCAAGTGGCTGCACTAGAAGCTTCTCAACACTTGGCCTCTAAAATCCCTTTGTTCCTGGGTGGCTTTCCACAAGTGAGATACACAAGGTAAACCATAGCCATGGGCCTTGTGTAACCACTCAACCAAAAACCACCAATCAAGTCCCTTTCCACCCAGGTGATTTATTGACTTAGTTGTTTTATTAAGAAAAACATAAGTCCAAAGACTTAGAAATATTTTCACCATAGCATGTATATTTTACCAACCCTTGTTTGCTACTAGCTAGGCTAAGCATGGCATAGATAGTAACTTAACTTAGAAATTTCCTAGCAATTCTACAACTACTTAGGATCTCCCAACATGGCATTTGGCAAAAATAGTAACATGCAAGACTTAGCAAAATATTTCTAATGCTTGTATAAAATATAGGGATAGAAATATTCATGAAGTACCACTTGCCTTGGTAGTTGGGAGAGTAGCACTCTTCACAATCACAATCACAATCACTAGCACCAAAGTCTACACAAAGAATATAACCACAATCACATACAAGTCATATACAAGCAAAAATATATATGCATGCATGCAAGATGCTAAGTGATGATTTTTGAAACTCAACCAAGCAAGTGCATAGTACTGAATCATAAACAAGTCAAAAACTTGCTAAACCAAGTTTATTTGACACTAAAACAATTTCCTAAGCATTTCATATACTCAAAATAGTCCTAAACAAGTTTCTGCAAATAAAGTCATTTTAACAGAAACTAAACACTAAACACATTGCATAAACAGAAAGGGCTTGTCTTCCTGATTCCAACGGTATAAAATTTGCTAAAATCTAACGTGGAAATCAAAAGTTACAAGCAAATCAAATTTGGATACAAATCTAATTTTAAATTCTGTTTTAATTCAAACCCTAGCCACGCGTCTTAATCTTACTGGCGCGTACCGGTTCGCGTTGGATCACGCACGCGAGTCGTAGGATCTAAGTGGCGATGCACGGTTCAGATCAAAACGTAACGCTTCGCTAAGTGGTTCTATCGCACGCGTTGGATCTAGATCCAACGGCTCTTGATCAAACGACCAAGGTCTGGCGGCGCGCGGCGACGGCGAGTGGCGGAGCGCTCTGTCCGTGGCGGTGCCGGCGTTCTAGGTCGCCCGGGGAGGAAAGAGTGTGCTTACCAGAACCACAGGGTCGAGGCGAAGCTCAACGTGGAGGTGGCTTGGCAAGGGGCGCACAGCAGGGCTGCTGGAGCTCGTCAGAGCTGTGCACGGCGTCGGGAGGTTGCAGACGATGTAGTTGCCGAGGTTTCGCGTCACCCTAGCACGAACCAGATGGATTAGGAGACGCGAAAACAGTGGCGAACATCCTCGTATGCAAGAGGGGGCAAGGGGCGCGCTCTGCTTACCGTAATTGGTCGTCGGAGTTGAGCAGCGGCTCAGTCGGTTGCGGGCACGAACAGGGACGGCGTCCTGGGTCACGAGCAGGCAAGCGAGGAGTATCAGGAGATGCACGAGATCACGCTGGGCACGATAGTTTGAACCAGATAAAGGGGGGCAGTCGAAGCTCACCGGAATCAGTCGTCGGAGGTCGTCGGTGCTGCGGGGTTTCGAGGTCGAATGCGCGCAGCCTGGTGGCGGAGTGAGCGAGGAAAGTGGGGGGAAATGACCGCGGCGGCGAGGGGTTTAAGTAGCCAGAAGCGGGGCGAGGATCGCGCGCTGAATCAATGGAATTTAAGCGAGTTTTAATCGCGGCGTCACTGCACGGTGGTAACGGCGGAGCGGTGTCTGCGCGCGAGAAATTGGGGAAGACGACGCTGACGTGGAGAGGGCCCACTCGTTAGCGAACAGAACAGAGGGGAGTGGGGTCTGGGTGTCAGCGACTTGCTGGGTGCGTTCGCGCGTGCGAGAGAGAGAGAGAGAGGGGAGCCGGGTGGGCTAGCTGGGCCGGTTTTGCTGTTGGGCTAGAATAGGAGCGCCTGGCCTTTTTCTTTTTCTTTAATCCTTTTCTATTTCTGAATTGATTTCCAGGAATGGTTTTCAAATGATTTCAAAAGCTATTTTAATTCAAATCTTTTTGGGATTTTTGTAGTGTGCAACAGTCACAAAACTTGGCATAAAACCATGTGGTCACTTTGAGTTGGCTTGGTCATTTTTGGAAAAACAAAATAACAGGGACATTGCACTTGGTTTGCAAATGTTTGAAAATGGTTTTTGAAACCACTTCTATTTTGTAAAATTTTGTTCTAACTCCACACTCAAACCAAACAACAAGGGAAACAAACAATCTTGGTTTAAAACATTCAAGCTCTCAAATGGGGATGGCCATTTGATTTAAGTTTGCTCACATAAAATGATAGCACTATGTGCTTCTGTTTTCTGAAATGAGTTTGAAATTGATCTCAATTCTATATGCATGCATGAATGATATGCAATCTTTGAAATCATGATTTTAGGGATGTTACAAATCTAACCCCCTTAAGGTGAATCTCGCCCTCGAGATTCGGTTTGGCTAGCAAATAGGTGAGGGTGGTCTTTCCGAAGATCATCTTCTCTTTCCCATGTTGCTTCCTCTTCGGAATGATGATTCCACTGCACTTTGCAAAACTTGATAGTCTTTGTCCTTGTGACTCTTTCTGCAGTCTCAAGAATTTTGATAGGTTTCTCTTCATAAGTGAGATCACTTTCTAGTTGAACCTCCTCCAAAGGTATAGTATCCTTCAAAGAAGTTTCTTCCATTTCTGGGTGACATTTCTTAAGCTGACTCACATGAAACACATTATGGACAGCTGACAGAGATTCTGGCAATTCAATTTCATAGGCAACTTCTCCTTTGCGACTCAAAATCTTGAATGGCCCAACAAATCTTGGTGCCAATTTTCCTTTGACTCCGAATCTTTTCACTCCTCGAAGTGGTGACACTCTAAGATAGGCTCTATCACCAACTTCGTAGGTGACTTCTCTACGCTTAGGATCTGCGTAGCTTTTCTGTCGGGACTGTGCTATCTTCAACCTGTCCTTAACCAATTTGACCTTCTCTTCGGCTTCTTTGATAAGATCTGGCCCGAATAAACTTCTTTCTCCCACACCATTCCATAACAATGGGGTGGTACACTTTCTTCCGTAGAGAAACTCAAACGGTGCCATCTCAATGCTGGCTTGATAGCTGTTGTTATAAGAAAATTCTGCGTAAGGCACACTTTCGTCCCAACTGGCTCCATAGTCTAGGGCACATGCCCTCAACATGTCTTCAAGTATCTTATTAGTCCTTTCTGTTTGTCCATCGGTTTGAGGATGAAAAGAAGTACTGAATTCCAACCTCGTTCCCAATGATTCATGTAGCTGTCTCCAAAAATGGGAAGTGAATTGAGTTCCCCTATCAGACACAATACTCTTGGGCACTCCATGTAGACATACAATTCTACTCATGTAGATTTTGGCCAACTTAGCACTTGTATAGGTTGTCTTCACGGGTATGAAATGAGCCACTTTAGTTAGGCGATCCACTACTACCCATAAGGAATCATATCCTGACCTGGTCCTTAGTAATCCGGTAATGAAATCCATACCAATCTTGTCCCACTTCTAATCAGGAATAGGTAGTGGTTGAAGCAAACCTGCTGGTTTCTGATGTTCCACCTTTACTCTACTACACACATCACACAAAGCAATATGTTCGGCGATGTCCTTCTTGAGATTATTCCACCAAAATCTTTCTTTCATGTCCATGTACATTTTGGTGTTACCCGGATGAATAGAATATGGTGAGTTGTGTGCTTCCTACAAAATCAGTTTCCGCAACTCCGGGTCTTGTGGAACACAAATACGTTTCCCATGCCATAAAGTACCCTGTTCGTCTTCATGGAATCCTTTGGATTTTCCCAAGCCAATCTTTCCTTTAATCTCCTCAATTTCTTTATCAATCTTCTGGGCTTATTTGATCTTGTCCAACAAAGTGGGTTGAACATCCAAAGACATGAGATGTCCTTCAGGCATAATCTCCAATCTGAGTTTCCTAAATTGGGTACACAGATCATCTGGCAATTCTCCTTTGGTAAGGCCATTCACAAATACCTTACGACTTAGAGCATCTGCTACAACATTTGCTTTACCGGGGTGGTATTGCAAACTTAAGTCATAATCCTTGATAAGCTCTAACCATCTTCTTGTCTCATATTAATTTCCTTCTGAGTGAAGATATACTTCAAACTTTTGTGATCTGTGAACACTTCACATCGCTTTCCCAAAAGATAGTGTCTCCATGTTTTGAGTGCATGGACAACAGAGGCTAACTCTAAATCATGAGTAGGATAGTTTACTTCATGAGTTTTGAGTTGTCTCGAGGCATAAGCCACAACTTTACCGTCTTGCATAAGTACTGCACCCAAACCTTGATGAGATGCATCACAATATACTTGGAAATCTTTTTCCAAGTCTGGCATACACAAGACTGGTGCTGTCACAAGCCTCTTCTTCAATTCCTGAAAGCTGAGTTCACAACCTTCAGACCAAGCAAACTTCTTGTCTTTCTTTAACAATTCAGTCATGGGCTTAGCTACCTTAGAGAAATTCTCAATGAACCTTCTGTAGTAACCTGCTAAGCCAAGGAAACTACGAACTTCTTTCACGGTTTTGGGAGATTCCCATTCAGTCACAGCTGAAACCTTAGCAGGATCAACTGCTACACCATCCTTCGTCATAACATGACCAAGAAAACCAACTTCCTCCAACCAGAACTCACACTTGCTGAATTTGGCATAGAGTTTATGCTCTCTCAATTTCTCAAGTATTAATCGTAAATGTCCTTCATGTTCTTCTTTGCTCTTGGAGTAGAATAAGATGTCATCGATGAAAACGACAACAAACTTGTCAAGAAATTCCATGAACACCTTGTTCATCATATCCATGAAGTATGCTGGTGCATTTGTCAAGCCAAAAGGCATTACGGTATACTCATACAATCCATACCTTGTAGTGAATGTTGTTTTAGGTATGTCTTGTTCTCTTATCTTGAGTTAAAAATAGCCTGACCGGAGATCAATCTTTGAGAACACACATGCTCCTTCTAGCTGATCAAACAAGTCATTGATTCTAGGCAAAGGATATTTGTTCTTGATAGTTACCTCGTTGAGTGAACGGTAATCTATGCATAACCTTTGGTTTCTATCTTTCTTCTCCACGAACAAAACTGGGGCTCCCCAAGATGAAGAACTTGGTTGAATAAATCCTTTCTGCAACTGTTCTCCAAGTTGCTTCTTGAGTTCCTTCAGTTCATCAACTGACATTTTATACGGCTTCTTTGCTATTGGTCCAGACCCTGGTACCAAATCTATCAGAAACTCCACATCTCTATCAGGTGGCATTCCCAGCAATTCTTCCGGAAACACATCCGGATACTCACTCACAATTGGCACACTGTCCATGCTAACCCCCTTAAGAGAATTTAGCTTACTTCCTTTGGATTCAAAGTTGGACTTGAATTTAATTCTTTTTCTTTCCGGGGTTGTGAGTGCAATAGTACGATTGGCACAATCTTGTACTCCTTCATACTTAGCCATCCAATCCATTCCCAATATTACGTCCAGTCCTTGGTAATCTAGGATTATCAGACTCACTAGAAATTTATGTTTTCCAAACTCTATTACTAGATCCCGGCATCCAAGACTTACTATCATATCTCCACCCGGAGAACTAACTTTTATTGGACACCCAATGTTTTCAGTTGGAAACCCGTTTCTATCAACAAATGCTTTTGATATGAATGAATGCGATGCTCCAGTATCAAAAAGAACAAATGCTGGAATAGAATTGAGTCTGAACTTACCAGCAACAGCATCAGGCTCCTCATAGACCTCCTCCACACTGATGTGGTTCACCTGTCCTTTCTGGAAAGGATTGGGCTTGATAGGTCCTTCAACTTTCTTTTCAGGGCACTCATTTGCGTAATGCCCCATCTTCTTGCATTTGAAGCAATCAACCTGACTGATGTCTCTCTTAACAGGCTGACTTCCACTTCCACTTCCATTACCACTATGGTGGCTCTTATGTCCACTCTTGTGGTTCTTGTACTTGTCATTTTCATGACTACGGTGATGCTTGTTGTCATGACGGTTGTGGTTGTGGTGCTTGTTGAATTTCCCATGCTTGTGGGATCCTGAGATTCCACTGTCATCATAATGAGATCGTTTGTGAGACGATCCCGAGCTGTGCTTGTCGGAGTGCTTCCTCTTTCTACTCTCAACTTGCTTCATTTTGTTCTCCAAAATAGCAGCCTTGTCACAGAGCGACTGATAAGTGGGAACATATGCCACAGCCAATTGCAGATTCAGCTCATCATTCAAGCCTTCCAGAAATTTTTCCTTTCTCTTGGCATCTGTGTCAACTTCATCCGGTGCATAATGCGCCAGATTGTTGAACTCCTCAATGTATTCAGCCACGCTGCGGTGGCGCTGCTTCAGATTGTGGAACTCCTTTTTCAGACTCATCACTCCTGATGAGATATGAGCAGTGCGAAAGCCATCCTCAAAGATAGCCCATGTCACTTCATCTATGGGAGTGGTGATTTGGAAGTTGTCCCACCAAGTGGCGGCTGGCCCTTCCAGCAGATGTGCTGCAAATCTGACCTTTTCAGCATCCGCGCAGCCCACGGTTACTAAGTCCTTGTTCATAGAACGTAGCCAATCGTTGGCCACCATGGGATCAGTCGTCCCTGAGAACTTAGCTAGCCTCAATCTCAAGAACCCGGTGAGCATATCAAAGCCTGGAGGGTTGTTGTTGTAGTAGTAGTTGTTGTTGTTATTGTTGTTGTTGTTATTGTTTTGGTTCTGGATGAATGTTGTCATCATCTACATCAGTTGTGTTTGAGCAGTCATCATTTGCTGCATTTCTGGAGTGATGTTGTTGTTGTTGTTGTTGGGGTTGGGGTTTGCACGACGGGGAGGCATCTGTGGTTTGTTCAAATAGAGATAAGAATGAGATACCCATAGATGCTTTCATGCACATTACATCACATAAGCAAACACAAGCATGCAACATAAGATAAAAGTTCAACAACAAGATAACAAGTTCATAAGGTAAAACACACAAGTAGCAAGCCATCCACATGTCGGATGGTCCAATAACAAGTATGATAACAAAAGATAAACGAGTAGTCAAGTCTACTCATCGGCATCAATCTCCTCCTCGATAAAGGTAAGACCTGCGCTCTCCATCGCGGCCTTGTTCTCCTCGATGGTAGTGGTCAAGGACTCTATCTTGGCCTTGAGAGCCCTCTTCTGGGAACGAAGCCTCTCGATCACCGACTGCTGCTGCTCTAGCTCGAAGTCCTTGAACTGCAGTTCTTCAGTCATGTCCCAGATCTTCTTGTTCCTATCCTCGACACGCTTCTCCTGACTTTTGAACTTCCTGCCCTGGGTCTCGAACTTCGCCTCCATTTCCTTGACTATCTCGTCCTGCTGCGCGAAGAGCTTGTCCTTCTCGCGAAGCTGCACCTAGAGTTCATCATTGCTGAGCATGACATTGGTCCCCGTCCGTGTCCACATGCCTAATGAGAGACTCTAAGTCCTGGAGGTACAGGCGTATCAGCTCTGCTGCGTCCCTCGAATCGTCCTCGAAGTCGATGGACTCTCCATCCTCACATGTCTTCCGAAGACGTGAAAGTGGGTGCCTCTAACCTGTCGGGAGTGTCGTCCTAGCAGACGTCCTATCAGATCCTGCATCACTACCTCAAGGCCTCTCTCCCTGTCATCGTGCATAAGATTGAAGACGATCGCCTCCGTAGTAGGCTCTGTCTGGCGTCCGGGCTGGTTCACCTTGAAGCCCCAGAGATCATTCCTCTCAAACTTGGTGAGGGGATGCACCATGATGGTGGGAAGAGGGATATTGAGCAAGGTGGTAAGCTCAACGATACGAGGACCAAAGCGGGTATCCTGGAACTCCTCAACAGTGCTGATGGTAATAGGCATCTATTTATAAGATAGAAAAGTTAGAACAACACAAATCAAGATAAAACAAAAGAGTCAAAACATCACATACATAACCTTGGAAAGCAAAACACACAAGTCATGCATACACGAAACCATTACAACAACCAAGGTTCAATCTTATTTTAAGGCAACATTTTGGAAAATAGGGTGATAGGTGGTGGTACAACTAACGAAGTACATTTACAATCCTATCTCATTGGATCTGTTGGCTAACACAATGTTCCTAGAAGCAATTAGCCTATCATGCTCACATGATTCCATCACTAAGTCTATAATGTCTCCTCTTAAGGTTTGGTTGGTAGCTTCCAACTCTTGGGTATGTTCCTTATCCTTCCTTAGATCATTTTGGAGGTTGAGCATTCTGCACTTGACTCTGTCACCAAGTTCTTTGATGGTCTTCCAAGCTGCATCCCTTGCGGATTCAAAGAATGTAGGGTGCACCACTGAATTTGTTGTTCATGTGTGACTATGACTATGTGCTTGTGTGCACCATCTATTGTAACTCATGTGAGATTTATGTGTGCTACCGTTGTGTAAGATCCCTCCTTTGTAAAGGAAAAGGATCCCTGTGATTGCAATGCTAGTCCCTGGATCAATGCTAGCATCCACAGTTTAAGATGAAGTACACGGATACAAAGGTCATTTATTACATCCATTCCAGAGATAACATAGTCTTTACAACTCAAGGCCACAGGCCTAATACAAGAGTTTGAATAAGTAAATAAATATAAGTCTTCATCTTCATGTGCCACAGGCAAACATGTTGAGTGTAGACTCATGACACCTAATCCTCATCAGAGTAACCTGCAACATCACAAGTTACAGCCACAGTGGGTCAATACTTTGGAATAGTATTGGCAAGTGATACCTTAGTAAAATTTAGGTGGACTACATTACTATATGCATTTTGGCTAAGTGTAGCTAGGCTTGCTTTGCTCAAAATAGGTTCTTCCTATTAGTTGAAATCACTAAGTTTTTCTTTGTCAAAACTTTTCCCAAGAAACCATCAATAGACATTGAGGTCCTTCACCCTTGTTCACCCACAAGTTTTTACTTAGAAGTTGGAGTGATGAGATTCTTGATAGCTTCCATGTCTTGATGCTCAAGTTGTCCATTGCCATGGACTTGGCTAAGTACTTAGATTTTTCCATCTGTAGAGGTTGTGCACTTTCCCCACCAGACTTGGTTTCCCAAGACAGGAACTTTCAGAAGCCTTTCCTTAGACCAAATGGACGCGCTCCAACCTATCATTCCCACTACCACCAACTGTCCAAATGGCTAAGTTCTAGCAACCTATGTGATCCAGGCAGAGCCCATATTGCCAAGTGGCTGCACTAGAAGCTTCTCAACACTTGGCCTCTAAAATCCCTTTGTTCCTGGGTGGCTTTCCACAAGTGAGATACACAAGGTAAACCATAGCCATGGGCCTTGTGTAACCACTCAACCAAAAACCACCAATCAAGTCCCTTTCCACCCAGGTGATTTATTGACTTAGTTGTTTTATTAAGAAAAACATAAGTCCAAAGACTTAGAAATATTTTCACCATAGCATGTATATTTTACCAACCCTTGTTTGCTACTAGCTAGGCTAAGCATGGCATAGATAGTAACTTAACTTAGAAATTTCCTAGCAATTCTACAACTACTTAGGATTTCCCAACATGGCATTTGGCAAAAATAGTAACATGCAAGACTTAGCAAAATATTTCTAATGCTTGTATAAAATATAGGGATAGAAATATTCATGAAGTACCACTTGCCTTGGTAGTTGGGAGAGTAGCACTCTTCACAATCACAATCACTAGCACCAAAGTCTACACAAAGAATATAACCACAATCACATACAAGTCATATACAAGCAAAAATATATATGCATGCATGCAAGATGCTAAGTGATGATTTTTGAAACTCAACCAAGCAAGTGCATAGTACTGAATCATAAACAAGTCAAAAACTTGCTAAACCAAGTTTATTTGACACTAAAACAATTTCCTAAGCATTTCATATACTCAAAATAGTCCTAAACAAGTTTCTGCAAATAAAATCATTTTAACAGAAACTAAACACTAAAAAAATTGCATAAACAGAAAGGGATTGTCTTCCTGATTCCAACGGTATAAAATTTGCTAAAATCTAACGTGGAAATCAAAAGTTACAAGCAAATCAAATTTGGATACAAATATGATTTTAAATTCTGTTTTAGTTCAAACCCTACCACGTGTCTTAATCTTACTGGCGCGTAACGGTTCGCGTTGGATCACGCACGCGAGTCGTAGGATCTAAGTGGCGATGCACGGTTCAGATCAAAACGTAACGCTTCGCTAAGTGGTTCTATCGCACGCGTTGGATCTAGATCCAACGGCTCTTGATCAAACGACCAAGGTCTGGCGGCGACGGCGAGCGGCGAGCGCTCTGTCCGTGGTGGTTCCGGCGTTCTAGGTCGCCCGGGGAGGAAAAAGTGTGCTTACCAGAACTGCAGGGTCAAGGCGAAGCTCAACGTGGAGGTGGCTTGGCAAGGGGCGCACGGCAGGGGCTGCTGGAGCTCGTCGGAGTTGTGCACGGCGTCGGGTGGTTGCAGACGATGTAGTTGCCGAGGTTTCGCGTCGCCCTAGCACGAACCAGATGGATTAGGAGACGCGAAAAACAGTGGCGAACATCCTCGTATGCAAGAGGGGGCAAGGGGCGCGCTCTGCTTACCGTAATTGGTCGCCGGAGTTGAGTGGCGGCTCGGTCGGTTGCGGGCACGAACGGGGACGGCGTCCTGGGTCACGAGCAGGCAAGCGAAGAGTATCAGGAGATGCACGAGATCACGCTGGGCACGATAGTTTGAACCAGAGAAAGGGGGCGGTCGAAGCTCACCGGAATCAGTCGTCGGTGCTGCGGGGTTTCGAGGTCGAATGCGCGCAGCCTGGTGGCGGAGTGAGCGAGGAAAGTGGGGGGAAATGACCGCGGCGGCGAGGGGTTTAAGTAGCCAGAAGCGGGGCGAGGATCGCGCGCTGAATCAATGGAATTTAAGCGAGTTTTAATCGCGGCGTCACTGCACGGTGGTAACGGCGGAGCGGTGTCTGCGCGCGAGAAATTGGGGAAGACGACGCTGACGTGGAGAGGGCCCACTCGTTAGCGAACAGAACAGAGGGGAGTGGGGTCTGGGTGTCAGCGACTTGCTGGGTGCGTTCGCGCGTGCGAGAGAGAGAGAGAGAGGGGAGCCGGGTGGGCTAGCTGGGCCGGTTTTGCTGTTGGGCTAGAATAGGAGCGCCTGGCCTTTTTCTTTTTCTTTAATCCTTTTCTATTTCTGAATTGATTTCCAGGAATGGTTTTCAAATGATTTCAAAAGCTATTTTAATTCAAATCTTTTTGGGATTTTTGTAGTGTGCAACAGTCACAAAACTTGGCATAAAACCATGTGGTCACTTTGAGTTGGCTTGGTCATTTTTGGAAAAACAAAATAACAGGGACATTGCACTTGGTTTGCAAATGTTTGAAAATGGTTTTTGAAACCACTTCTATTTTGTAAAATTTTGTTCTAACTCCACACTCAAACCAAACAACAAGGGAAACAAACAATCTTGGTTTAAAACATTCAAGCTCTCAAATGGGGATGGCCATTTGATTTAAGTTTGCTCACATAAAATGATAGCACTATGTGCTTCTGTTTTCTGAAATGAGTTTGAAATTGATCTCAATTCTATATGCATGCATGAATGATATGCAATCTTTGAAATCATGATTTTAGGGATGTTACACGTTGATACTATCTATCTTGCATGATTTACTTAATTATCTTGTTGCACATAGTCAGGGGGAGTCCTATATATATAATCACTTGTTGCAAATCACTTGTTGTCATAGAACACCAAAAAGGGGGAGATTGAAAGGGCATTTTTTGTCATAATCATTTTTGGTGTTCGTTAACAACAAGTAGATAATTTTACAGTTTGTCATTGTCCACTGGTTGGTATTTTGATAAATGAACAACACCCTCACACTTGGGAAAAGTCCTCATTCATTTGACACATTTCTGGAAACTCTAGACCGGAGTCTCCGGTGTGGTCCGGAGTTTCCGGACTTGTCTCCGGTGGAGTCTTCAGGATCTGGGCTGGGACATTCTGACTAGGGGTCCGGAGCTTGCACCGGAGGATACTCCGGAGTCTCCGGACCTTGTTCGGTCCGGAGTCTCCGGTGTTGGAAGACAGGAGTCTCCGGTGTTGCTGGGTCAGGATTGTTCTGGGTCATTCAGATGGGCGGTCCGGAGGGTGGTCCAGAGATTGTCCAGAGTCTCCGGTCTATAGACCGGAGTTTCCGGTCTGACTTTTCTACAACGATCAGAAAACGGTTCATGGAGGGGGCTGCCTATAAAAAGGGACCCTTATCTTCTTGCTCCAGTTGCTCGAGCTGCTCAAGAACACCAACCCCATTAGAGCCACCAAAACTACGAGATCTCTTCATCCAACCATCCAAAGTCATTGATATTTGGAGAATCGAAGGAGGAGGCCTTGATCTACATATTCACCAAGAGAGATCTTCATTTCCCCCTCATTCACTTGAGGGCCCCAAAGCTCTAGTGTTTCATTGGAAACCCTAACTTTGATTTGGTTCTTACAAGCTTGTCTTTGATTTGTCTTGACAGCTTGCTTGCATTTGGGAGCCTCCAATTAAGTTATGGATGTGTGCCCCGAACTTGTTGTAAAGGTGCCGGATTCCACCTCGAAGGTTGCCGATATAGTGGAAGGTGAATCGAGCCCGTTGGGGTGAGATTCATCGGAGAACAAGGGAGGCCTCGCATGATGTTGGTGGTTTGAAACCACCCCCTCTCCAAACGTAGACGTACTTCCCCTCAAAGGAAGGAACTACGGGAAACAAATCCTTGTGTCTCCGCGTCCACTCCTTTGGTTACTTCTATCCTTTACCGCACTTTACTTACTTGTTCTTGCTTAGTGTTGTGTTAGCTTGTGCTTGGTTGACATATAGGTAAATTCACCATAGTTGCATACTCTAGAGAATTTACCTTTCTAGTCAAACCCTAATTTGAAAAAGAGTAAAATTTGAAGTAGAACCTATTCACCCCCCTCTAGGTGCCCATACGATCCTTTCAAATGTTTTACCCCTCATGACCCTACTGGGTATTATTCCCTCGACTGAGAGAGTTTAGTTTTGAACATTTATTCGTTACGCAATTCATATATCATTGAAATACATAGGTGTATATAGTTTTCTAAAGGAGTGCTTGTGAACCTATTGAAAAAATCATCTTTGGTTGATCAATGTCCTCTTTTTGATCATTTGAAATACAGACTAACAAAAGTATCTCGGTCCTCTCCTTATTTTGAAGCTTGCGACTCCACAATTGGTTTGCTCGGCAATGGCAATAATTCAAAATATTTAGTTTTTCTCATGTATATTTCTGCTTTTTTTATTGTATGTACAAGGAAAGTTGTGTACCATAGTAGATAGGTATTTTTTTAGAAAAGAGCATATATTAATATCAAGAGATACCAATTACACCCGAGATCTGCAATAACGCAATAACCTATTGTCATTACAGATGCACACAACCAACAAAAGAGAAAGAAAACTAAGAAATAAAAAACCCGCTACAATGTGTCAGTCCTAGCAGCATCATTAGGTAGGTATTGATGGATCGTTCGTTTTTCACTCTCTTGCCATTAACTACAGGGAGCGTATCAACCAATAGTGTAGAATGAAGGAAAAAGTTCGATCTCATATAACTAGTTGGATTCTTTCCTTTCAAAGTGAAATGGAGTGGTGAATGTGTGGGGTGCCCCATTTTCAAACTTAGTTTCAAAAAATTCTGAAAATAATATACAGACATAGTCAATACTCTACCCTACCAAGCGTTTAAATTTCCAACATGAAATATGTAAGATAGGGGAAACCACATGTAGTGGTGCCTTGTATTGCTCATTATATAGGAGGATTACAAGGGGAGTCCTAGTCTCATACAATACGGACACATACAAAATACCTATACAAACACGATACGGTCACATATTCTAACACCCTCCATTAGTCGAAAATGGACGTCCGACGAATATTAAAACTTTCCTGAAAATCTAAGAAGAGAGGCGACGGTAATCCTTTGGCGAAGATGTCCGTAAACTGAGATGAACTAGGAACATGTAGAACCCTGACCTCGCCAGTTGTCACGCAATCTCTGACGAAGTGTAGATAAATCTCCACATGTTTGGTGTGCCGATGATATACTAGATTATGTGTTATGTAAACTAAACTCACATTGTCACAGAAGACGACGAAAGCATCAGGCACCGATCAATGAAGCTCCTGAAGTAGGTGTCGTATCCAGCACAGTTCGGCCACCACATTTGCTACTGCCCGATACTTAGTCTCCGCACTCGGGCATGAAACAGTGTGTTGTCGCTTGGTCGACCATGAAGGGAATATGCCCGAGAGGTAATAATAAAGTGGTTATTATCTTATTCATTGTTAATGATAAATGTTTATTTTGTATGCTATAATTGTATTAATACGGAAACGTTAATACATGTGTGTTTAATCAACAAAAGGAAAGTTTCTAGTTATGCCTCTCTTATAAACTAGCTCGTTGATTAACAAGATGATCAAAGGTTTCCTGATCATGGATATTGGATGACGTTAATAACGAGGTCACAACATTATTTGAATGATGTGATAAACATTTATCCGAAGTATAGCATTATGATCAAATTTATTGAGTTTATATCACTATAACATCATATGAAGTAATCCTAATCCTTAGACCATGAGATCATGTCAATCACTAACACTAAAAGAGTATCTTGATAACATCAAACGTCACACCGTAACAGGGTGACTATAAATGTGTGTTAAGTGATACGAAGGTGTTATGTTGAGGCTCATGGATCTAGAGTGGAATTTATCCATCCCTATGACAAATAGATATACGTTGGGCCCTCTCAGTGATATCACATTAGTTAGCTTGCAAGCAAGTGATGTGATAACTATAATGTTATATCACAGGAACAAGAAAAAAGTACATGTCGGTAACGAGATTAAACTAGGTATGGAGATACTGATGATCGAAACCCGGACATGTAATATATCGCGGGACAAAAGGGATTGAGTTACATGCGTATAAGGTTCACACGATCACAGAAGTCATCGTTGAATGGGTGTGAGCCAGTACGGATCTCCAGGTCCCGCTGCTGATTATTGATCGAAGAGGGGTCTCGATCATGTCTGCATTATTCGCGAACCGTAGGGTGACACACTTAAGGGATACCGACACCATTTGGAGCAAATAATATGCCATAGAAATAAAAAGAAAGCGCAAGAATTATTTCACTAGACACCAGAATTATTTTGGGTGAAATTGCTGAAATTGTTTCTGCATGTGAAATTGAATACTAGCAAGGGGTTTTATGTGAATGTTTGTTAATTAATGTAATTAAAAAAATTCTGAATAAATAAATAAAATGAGTTTTATTTAAAGAGAGATTACATTAAATTTGGTGGAAATTTAATGGGAATTTGAGTGGAGCAAATGGAGGGTCATCTTTATGTGAGTGTAGCTTCCACCACATGAATGAGGGAGAGGTGGGGGCTCCCTCTATGGCCGGCGGCCATGCCCCCTTGGGCTGCCCCCTCCCCTATATAAGGAGCACCTCCTCCTCCTCCACTCTCACACCTCCTCGTGAAGGATCTCTCTCCCCCCTTTAGAATTTCCCCATGGTCTCGGATCAGCGAGATACATATTTCTGGTGGCATTTCTGGAAGGATTTGTTGCTTCCACTGCTTTGCTAGAGCAAGGGCACAGAGGTTGTCGGGATACCCGAACGTGTGTGCGATCATGGATGCACCACTGCTTTGCGGTGCTGGACTTGATGGTGATGGACCTGCTGGACCGGATGGACTTCTTCTCGATCTTGAGACCGGCAAGCATTAGACTACATCATCCACGAGTACAATCTATGGATGTATATCCACCCGTTTCTTGTATCTAGTAGATAGATCTTGGTACTTAGTGAAAGGGCATGTATGCCCCATGTGTGGTTTTGGTAATTAATGACAATCTCTATGGACTAATGTGTAAATTGAGTTTCACTTGTAGGTTTTTTCCATTGGCATCGCTTGGGCCATGTGTTGGTCTCGAGGTTGAAAGATGAAGAAATGTTCAAGGGCTTTGTGCCATTGGAATCATGAAGAAAGAAGGAGCTTGAAGATTGATCAAGACAAGTGCAAAGAGTTGCATCAAGATGGATCAACCTCAAGAACAGTGGCGGAGCTATGCATATGTCAGCAGGGGCCACCGCCCCCCCAACTTTTGAAATTTTATTGAAGGATTTTTTTTAAAAGGTTTAGAGTGGGATTTTTTTTAGCCTTTTGCCCCCTAGACCATGAAGTTTTGTATTTTCCCCCCCCCATGGATCCTTGCCAAGCTCCGCCACTGCTCAATAAGGTATGAAGAAGGGAAAGCTCAAGATGCGCCATCTCTAGAAGATCTCATGCTTGAAGCTTTCCATCCTCGTGATCATGGAGTGATGAATACAAGTTAAAAGAAGAGGTTTCCCCATGGAGTATGGGGGAGCAATTTGCAAGTATTCATCAAGCAAGAGCAAACAAGAAAGGTTTTCCCACTCTAGAAGAACAAGACGGTCTACATCAAGTTCAAGTGGAATGCTCAAGGAAAAGGTATGTTGTTGATAGGGCTTCTCTTTTGCCGATCTCATGTTGTTAGTTGGGATACCGGGTTTAGGATAGATAGCCGTACTATCAAGAGGGGCTCTCAAGAAGGTGTCTCGATCGCATTGTTCGGAGAGAGCTCAAACCTTTGCATGCATAGCATCATTTTTCTTGGTTGTTATTTGGTTCTTGTCCATGAGAGGATCTAGAGCTTGTGGTCATCATCATAATAGGATCTAGTTCATCAAATAAGGATTTCACTTGCATATCTTATTGCGGTTTTTGATCTTGCGAGTTTTTCGGCTCCACACCTTGGGAGATACATCACATATATATTCATGGTATTTTCTCCCTAAGTGATACCCAATATTTGTCGTTATATTTCCAAAAAAATTGGTTTCATCTCATTTGGAGTACGGATGCGAAAGTTATTGCAGTTTTGGTTTCTGGAATTTCCCTGACCGGAAGTTCTGGCTACCCACTGATATGTCGGAAACGTATCTATAACTTTTTTATGTTCCATGCTTGTTTAGTATCTACTTTGCTTTCCTTTGTCTTTCTTTGAGGTGTTTTTATATATTTTCTGGAACTAACCTATTAACAAGTTGCCACAGTGTCAGTTGCCTGTTTTCTTCTGTTTTTGGTTCCAGAAAGGCAGAAAATCAATATTCTTGGAATTGGATGGGACAAAAGCCAAAGTTATTATTTTTCTGGAGCAACACCGAACCACGAAGCAGAGCCGGAGGGGGGGCACAGGGTGGCCAAAACCCTCCTAGGCGCGGGGAAGCCGTGGAGGCGCCTGGAGGGGGTGTGGGCCCCCTGGACCCCCACCGACCTTGATTCCTGCGTCTATAAGAAGCCTCCGATGGGAAAACCCTAAACAATTCAAAAGAAATCCACGAAAACCTCCGTAGCACCACCGCCACAGAAGGGGAGATTCGAGGGACAGAAAGTCTCTGTTCCGGCACCCTGCCGGGATAGAGAAGTTCCCCCGGAGCCATCTCCATCAATCTCCATCGCCATCTTCATCACCGTTGTTGATTCCCATGATGAGGAGGGAGTAGTTCTTCCTCAGGGCTAAGGGCTCTACCAGTATCTATGTGTTCATCTCTCTATGCATGATCTTGTTGTGGTCATGAGCTTTGTAATCAAGTAGATCTACCTTGCTACTCAAGTGCTTCATTAGATCTGTGCTCTCCTCATGTGTGTGAAAGTGACAGCGTGCACGCCATGGTGGCACTTAGGCTTGAGTCTACATAAATACTCTTTGTGCTTTAATAGATCTATGCTTTTCCCCACGTGTGTGAAAGTGCCAACGTGCATACCGTGTGCGACACTTTGGATAGATTGAATATTTGTTATGAGTTATATTTGGAGTTGGATGTCTCTATGAAATTGTGGTGTTTGTTGGAACCATCTAGCGCTCAAGGTGACAGTGTGGGGTTATCTAGATTGGGGAAGGCGGACTTTGAGGAGTGTTTTTATAGCCCTACCTATGATTAGAGTGTCCAATCGGAGAGTAGTTAAGAGTGGTATCATGAAGAGAGGATATTTATATGAGAGAGTGTTCACTAGTGAAAGTATGATCCCTAGGCCTTGTTTCTAAACATTGAAACATCGTTTGCATCTAGATCTGTTGCATGTTTGCTTGCTTTAGTCTTTACCTCCACGTCAAGCTCCATCAAAGTATTTTATGGCACTCACACACGTTACCCCACGTCAACAACAAGTCAGAAGCTCTTTTCTGGCACCGTTACCACTTGTATTTCACTATCTCTTCACCGAACTAGTGCACCTATACACCCGACAAGTGTATTGGGTGTGTTGGGGACACAAGAGACTTCTTGTATCTTGATTACAGGGTTGCTTGAGAGGGGATACATTTGACCACTTCCTCCCTGAGTTCAATAAACCTTGGGTAACCACTTAAGGGAAACTTGCTACTGTTCTACCTACCTCTGCACTTGGAGGCCCAACAACTTTCTACAAGAATAGAAGTGCGTAGACATCAAGCTTTTTTCTGGCGCCGTTGCCGGGAAGGAAAGGTAAAAAGCACTCACACACCTTACCCCACGGCAACAGTAAGCCAGAAAGCTCTTTTCTGGCGCCGTTGCCGGGGAGGTAATGTAAAAGGTACTCACATCCTCCGGTGTGAGTGCTCGAAGTTATTTCCTTTAGATTCTGCAATTTTGTCTTTTTGTTTCTTGTTTTCACTAGTTAGGATTAATGGAAAACAACAACAAAATTAGAGAGCTTTATAGTATCTATCTTGAGTTAGGACATGAAGTGTTTGAAGAGAAAATTAAAAATCCTATGGAGCTTTATTTGCATGCTAATAGCAATGTTATTAATATGAATTCTTTGGACACCATTATTGCTAATTCCATGGAAAAGTCTAAGCTTGGGGAAGCTAGTTTTGATGAAAATGATCTTTTTAGTCCCCCAGCTTTAGAAGATAGCTATTGTATTGCTTATGATGATTACAATGATGAGTATGATATTTTCAGTCCACCTACTACTGAGGAGAAAATTTATTGTGATTACAATATGCCTCCTATATTTGATGATTATGGTGATGAGAATAGTAAGGATAGCTATTTTGTTGAATTTGCTCCCACTACAATTAATAAGAATGACTATGCTTATGTGGAGAGTAATAATTATTATATGCATGTGGCTCATGATAAGAATGTTTTATGTGATAGTTATATTCTTAATTTTATTCATGATGCTACTGAAAGTTACTATGAGAGAGAGGGAAACATGGTCTTATGCATCTCAAAAATATTAAGTTTCCCCTCTTTATGTTGAAAGTCTTGAAGTTGCATTTGTTTTGCTTTCCTATGTTTGTTGCTTTGTGATTTCATGACTTGTTTCTTTACAAGATTACTATGCATATGAAGTGGGTTAGACTCAAATGTGTTCTGAATTTGCTTCTTGATGATCTCTTTTACTTCAACTCATAGTTCTTGTGTGAGCATCTTCTCAAACTATCAAGCCTAACTTAAAGGCGTTAAAGAAAAGTACTTGTTGGGAGATAAACCAAGAGTTTTCTTGAGTCTTAGAAGTTATTACCTCTGTAATAACATCTTCTTATCCTTTTTGTTTGCTTTTTGTGCCAAGAATGACCTCTAATGAGAGGGAAGTAAGATTTGGGGAGTTGCTGTCCCGAAACAGATTTCTGTCCTCCACCATAAAAATTCGAGAGGAGTCCATGTAACTCGGATTGAGCTCAAAATTTAAGAATAAATCCCCCAGTATGTTAGATAACTTTAGTTAGTTCAACACTTTTTTATTTGAGCAACATAAGGTTTTCGAAAAAATCAATTTTTACCTGCTGCTCTATTTTGACAGATTTCTGCCATTATTTGCATTTGCTTCTTATTGATTCCTTTTTGGTTTATTTTTTGTAAATTGAGCTTTTTGAAGGAATTGCTACAGTAGCTTGTATTTTTAGTGAAAAGTATTGCTGTTCCAAAGCCTTACCTAAGGGTCTAATATCTTTTGAATACACTAATGTTACTAATAAAGATTGTGTGAAGAAAAAAAATCAGGTGTAGAGAGAGAATGATGTAATGAGATGAAGAATGGACAAAAGCTCAAGCTTGGGGATGCCATCATGGTGTCACCCTAAGAAATATCCAAGAGTTACAAGCGTCAAAGCTTGGGGATGCCCAAGGCATCCCCTTCTTCATCAATAAAAATCTCAGGTCTTTTTAGACACTTTGTTTTTATTGTTTCATGCACTATTGTGTTGTTCTTGGAGCGTCTTAGTTTTTTATGGTTTTTGTTTGCTTAGCTTGAGTAAGTCGTTTGGTTACACCACACTTCTTTTGGAGAGAGACACGCTCTGTTTCCATTGCCTAGCACACTCTAGTTTTCATTCTTATTGTTTTGTGAGTGTTCACTTTTGCTAGCACTGCGTTTAGCCTTAGTTTTCTTGTGCTTTCAGCTTAGAAATTTTTAGTTATTCTTTGTGGATTTGTGAGACAAACTCGCTGATCTTTATTGATTATTATCTTTGTGAGTTGTTTCAAATAAGTTGTTTGGTGTTAGAAAAGAGTAGAAAGTTTCATGCTTATAGTGGTACAAAAGGGAGCTTGTTTTGACTGTGACTTAGACTTTAGCATGACATGCTAGGTGTTGTTTTGACCTTATGCTTAGTGATTATTGTTGTAGCATTACTTGTTCCAAACAATTAGGATTGCTTGATGTGCCTTGAAGGAATCGTGTGTTGTTTTAGCATACAAAAGCATAGTATTGCGGTATTCTCCTTTGTGCTTTGTTTGGGTTGACTTGGCACATGCTCACACCAGGTTATGACTATGACAAGTCACCATTAGCCTCTATGATCATTTAGTCCTTGACTTGTAGTACCACTCTTTGCTTTGATTAGTATGCTTTGTTGCATTGCATGATTACGGCCATTATGCTCTCTTAGTTGGTTACTCCCATTCTTTTGCTAGCCTCCACTTGTATGAGTATGTTCTACTCATGCTTCCAACTCCCAAGAAACCAAGTTATTCCAAAGTGTCCACTATAAACTCCTATGCACAGTGTGTTACACCATTCCAAGTATATTCTTGTTTTCAACTATCTTCCAATTAAAAACTGATTTGTTATATGGAAACTTAGTGATTAAATCCCTCACGAACTTGATGGCACACTTTATTATTTGCCCCTAATAAACTTGAACCATTGTGACAACTTTGTTGTATATGCTTGCACTTATAAGTTGGAAGTAGCAGAACCGTGCTGTCACGGGGAACGTTTTCAACATTGCACTTGTACCTTGTTGTACTCAGTTTATATCATGATCTTTTGTCTATGGATGTCACTGGTGAAATAAAGAGGGAACTTGTAAGTCCATGGAGTTTGTATTCTGTGTTAGAGAAACGCCTGGGCCGCTAGCCTAAGCCATGCCTAATCATGGTGGAAACTTGCAGCATCACCATAGTGAGCTATCTATGAAGCATCCTCAATAAAAAGCTATGCATATGGTAAATAAAAAGATTGCTGAGATGCTCATTGTCTGCTTGCCTTATCATTTTGGTTATGGGAAAGCTCCTATACCATGTGCAAGGGGTACCCCATTGGCGGTTCTCAATGATATGCAAATACTTACAATGACAAGAACTTACCTGTGACTGAAGTTGAGTATGCATGAGGTGTGGCCCTCGTATTCAAGGGACTTGAGATTGCCAACTTATACTTTGTCAAGAATATACTCCATCTTTGCCACTTTAACCTTAATCACTTCAAGATGCTTATGATAGGGCCAATGAGGGCTAAAATCTAACAAGTACCATAATTTTTGGAAGCTCTTTTTGAAACTTGAAATCCCTGCTTCCTTTACAAAAGGCCTTTCTTCCACCATTATTCGAGTCTCCACCTTCTACCTTTAGGCACCATTAAGAGATCATAGCCGTCATTCTGTGTGCAGTGTTCCAAAGCCTATTAATTGATGCATATTGTGTTATTACTTGTTCTTGTGCTATTTGTTTCTAGTCACCCTTATGAACTTTGAAGGTGTCCTTTGCATCTATATTGCTACTCTATGAGGGACAAGCTGATTGCCACTATGCTATGTTTTCTGTATGTGAAACAAACAAACGTTTTTCAATGCATTGTTATTCATGATCTTTGTTTGTAGCCTTTCATGTTGCATGCATAGTTACTTTGTCTTACTGTTAGAACTCCATCTTTCATGCTCATGTTTAGAGTTCTTTGTTCCCAGATTTCAATGCTTGCAAATGGTTTGATCTTGATTTTGATGGTGCATGTCACCTCAAAAATTATTCTTTTTATCACTTACCTACTCGAGGACGAGCAGGAGTTAAGCTTGGGGATGATTGATACGTCGGAAACGTATCTATAATTTTTTATGTTTCATGCTTGTTTAGTATCTACTTTGCTTTGCTTTGTATTTATTTGAGGTGTTTTTATATCTTTTCTGAAACTAACCTATTAACAAGTTGCCACAGTGCCAGTTGCATGTTTTCTTCTGTTTTTGGTTCCAGAAAGGCAGAAAATCAATATTCTCGGAATTGGACGGGACAAAAGCCAAAGTTATTATTTTTCCCGGAGCAACACGGAACCACGAAGCAAAGCCGAAGGGGGGGCACAGGGTGGCCAAACCCTCCTAGGCGCGGGCAAGCCCTAGAGGCGCCTGGAGGGGGTGTGGGCCCCCTGGACCCCCACCGACCTTGATTCCTGCGTCTATAAGAAGCCTCCGATGGGAAATCCTAAACAATCCAAAAGAAATCCACGAAAACCTCCGTAGCGCCGTCGCCACCGAAGGGGAGATTCGAGGGACAGAAAGTCTCTGTTCCGGCACCCTGCCGGGATGGGGAAGTGCCCCCGGAGCCATCTCCATCAATCTCCATCGCCATCTTCATCACCGTTGCTGATTCCCATGATGAGTAAGGAGTAGTTCTTCCTTAGGGCTAAGGGCTCTACCAGTAGCTATGTGTTCATCTCTCTCTCTATGCATGATCTTGTTGTGGTCACGAGCTATGTAATCAAGTAGATCTACCTTGCTACTCAAGTGCTTCATTAGATCTCTGCTCTCCCCATGTGTGTGAAAGTGACAGCGTGCACGCCATGGTTGCACTTAGGCTTGAGTCTACATAAATACTCTTTGTGCTTTAATAGATCTATGCTTTTCCCCACGTGTGTGAAAGTGACAGCATGCATACCGTGTGTGGCACTCTGGCTAGATTGAATATTTGTTATGAGTTATATTTGGAGTTGGATGTCTCTATGAAATTATGGTGTTTGTTGGAACCATCTAGCGCTCAAGGTGACAGTGTGGGGTTATCTAGATTGGGGAAGGCGGACTTTGAGGAGTGCTGTTATAGGCCTACCTATGATTAGAGTGTCCAACCGGAGAGTAGTTAATAGTAGTATCATGAAGAGAGGATATTTATATGAAAGAGTGTTCACTAGTGAAAGTATGATCCCTAGGCCTTATTTCTAAACATTGAAACACCGTTTGCATCTAGATCTGTTGCATGTTTGCTTGCTTTAGTCTTTACCTCCACGTCAAGCTCCATCAAAGTATTTTCTAGCACCCACACACGTTAACCCACGTCAACAACAAGTCACAAGCTCTTTTCTAGCACCGTTACCACTTGTATTTCACTATCTATTCGCTGAAATAGTGCACCTATACACCTGACAAGTGTATTGGGTGTGTTGGGGACACAAGAGACTTCTTGTATATTGATTACAGGGTTGCTTGAGAGGGGATAACTTTGACCACTTCCTCCCTGAGTTCAATAAACCTTGGGTAACCACTTAAGGGAAACTTGCTACTGTTCTACCTACCTCTGCACTTGGAGGCCCAACAACTTTCTACAAGAATAGAAGTGCGTAGACATCACCCACCGAAAGTTCTGCTAGGGCATTTTGCGGCCAGAAGTTTTGGTGGAAGTTTCGGTTCTTCTTCCGCTCATGTTCTGTATCCTCTCTATATGGTTTGGTGATTTGGCGGAATTTGGGTCGGAAGTTTTGGCGGTAATACCGCCCCCACCGGAAGTTTCGGCCAGGGACCAGAAGTATCGCTCGGGCATAAATGTCGCCGATAGTACCGGGTGAATTGCCGGCTCTTGTTCCGCCCACGTACTGTAACCTCTGTATTTTGTTTGATATATTTGGCGGAACTTCAGTCAGAATTTCCACCGATAGTTCTGCTCCCACCGGAAGTTCCGGTGGACCGGCGGAAGTTTTGACCAGGCTGGCGTTTTTAGTTTCTTGCATCGCAGTTTTTGACCGTTGGCTGTGTGCCACCGAAACTTCTAGCCTCCCACTGGAAGTTCCGTCCAGGGTCATGATTGCCCATAACGGGAAGATCTGGGAGCCCTTTAAAAGGTGCTCCTCTTCCCCTTCGTGGGCAACAACTCTTTTCTTTCTTGGCTTTCTCTCTCTCCTCCACCGTTGACCTTCAAGAGCTTTCTCTCTCTCCTTTCCCTTCCTATGATTCTTGCATCTTTTTGAGGGATTTGAGAGAGGAGATCTAGATCTACAACCCCCCCAAGACAAATCCCTTCTTTGTGAAGGAATCATTGGGATCTAGATCTTGGAGAGTTTTGTGTTCTCCTCTTGTGTTCTTCCTCTCTTATTCCCCCAATAGCTTTTGTAGCTTTGGTGGAATTTGAGAGAGAAGGACTTGCATTTGTTGCATAGGTTTGAGTTCTCCTCGGAGATTCGGCGAGTACAAGTTTCTGGGCTTGTTACTCTTGGGTTCTTGGAACCCTAGACGATTGTGTGGTTGGGTTGTTGACCTTTTGTGGTCTTGTAGCCTTTTGTGGCTTTGTTGGCCTTTTGTGGCATTGTAGCCTCTTGTGGCTTTGTTGTTGGGAGCCTCTAATTGAGTTGTGGAGATAGCCCCAATCTTGTACGGGTTCGGTGAGCGCCCTCAAGTGTCCCATAGTGGAGAGAGTGCCCGCCTTTTGTGGTGCGCACTCGGGAGAATAGGGTGAGCCTTTTGTGGCATCGGTGAGTTGGGTGCCTTCGCATCCGGGGTGAGGCCTTGTGTGGCGTTGGGTGAGCATCGAGCCACCACACCTCGAGGTGAGACATTTGTGGCGTTCGGAGAGCATTGCGCCATTGCACCTCTCCAACGTAGACGTAGCTTCTTTGGAAGTGAACTTCGGGAAACAAGTATTTGTCTCCGCGTCCATCGGTTATCTCTCAACCGAGGCCTTTACTTATGCACTTTACTTTATGATATCCATCGTGCTTGAAGTATTTATATCCTGTTATCACCTTGTTGCTTGTATTGCTTAGCATAGGTTTTTGGTGCACTTAGGTGAACCTAGTGGTTAGGTTTTGTGCTAAATAAATTAAACGTTAGTTTTATTCCGCATTTACTTGAGACTAAACCGTAATCTTTTTAAAATCCTATTCACCCCCTCTAGGCAACTTTCATTGCACTTTCACTTAGTTGTTCCCATCGTAGGATTTTTTTGTTTTCTATGTTGCGAACCCCTACAAACCAAGACACCAGATTTGCGCCAAGGAACAGACAATAGCCAGAAGTAGACCGTTGAGTGTCTGGACAACCTGCCCAATCAGCGTCAGAGTAGGCCATCAATTTATTCGAGGCGCATCGATACAAAGTGAGACCATAGTCGGTGGTGTCGCGAATGTAGCATAGAACACGCTTCACAAGGAGCAAGTGATTAGCCCGTGGATCATACATATGAAGATATATCTTCTGTATTGCATAGGAGATATCAGGCCAAGTAAAAGTGAGGTACCGGAGACCTCTTGCAATAATGCGATATTCTGTAGGATCAGCCACGGGATCACTAGACTGAGCTTCAAGCTTAGAAGCTGTATCAACTGGTGTGAAGATAGAATTGCATTCTAACATACCGCTGCGGTCAGGGAGCTCCATAGCATACTTCTCCTGCGATAGGAAGAGACAGTCCTTGCTGCGCTTGACGGAGATGCCCAGAAAGTAATGTAAATCACTCATGTACATCATGTTGAACTTAGAACAGAGTGAAGCAATCAAAATGTGTAGCAGTGTCGAGCATAAACCATCTCATCAAGTTTGTCGTTCAGGAAAGCATTCTTGACATCCAATTGATGAATAGGACAATCACTGGAAAGAGCGAGAGGCAGAACTTTCTGTATCATGGCGGGTTTAACAACCGGACTGAAAGTTTCATCAAAATCAATACCTTCACGTTGCATGAATCCTCACAAGACCCACCGTGTCTTGTACCGATCAAAAGAATCATTAGACTTTAACTTGTGACGAAAGATCCACTTGCTTATGACAATATTTGCATTGCGAGGTGGATCAACTAGGTCCCAAGTGTTGTTGGAGAGAAGAGCATTGTACTCATCAACCATCGATGCATGCCAATTAGCGCTCCACGGTATGTTTTCGGGAGAGGATATAACCCCTAAACATGAAGATCAGAGATGGTATTCGGCTGCACCACGCTTGTCTTCGCACGCGTAAGCATGCGGTGTGACGGTGGCGGAGGCGGAGGGCATGATCGATGGACCGGAGGCGGTGGCAGAGGCGGTGCAGCAGCCGCACGTGGCGAGGAATCGTCCTCAACAGACGTGGCGGGTGACGAGGTGGGTGACAGGGCAGTCGCAGGCGGCGAGGGGACCACAGAAGGAGAGGTGGCCGAACTCGCGGTAGAGCGGACGTGCGCGGCAGTTTGCTGAGCGCTCGCAGCAAAGCTTCCCATGGCTGGCATGGTGAACGGCGTCGATGACATCGGTGTTGGAGATATGCCCTAGAGGCAATAATAAATGTAGTTATTATTATATCTTTGTGTTTATGATAAATGTTTACATTCATGCTATAATAGTATTCACAAGGAAACATTAATACTTGTGTGATTTGTAAACTAAATTAGAGTCCCTAGTAAAGCCTCTTTATACTACTAGCTTGTTGGTTAATAAATGATTGTGGTTTCCCTATCATGAACATTGAGATGTTATTAACAACAAGATCATATCGTTAGGAGAATGATATGATGGACATACTCCTATAGATAAGCGTAGCATAAATATCAAGTCATTTTAATAGTTCAATTGCTATATGCTTTCTGATACATAGTAACCTAATTCCTTCGACCATGAGATCATGCATATCACCATTACCGAAAGTATGCTTTGATGACATCAAACACCACACCATAACTGGGTGGCTATAAAGGTGGCGTTGAGTGTTCGGAAAGTATTGGTTGAGACACATGGATCAAGAGTGGGATTTGTCCATCCATATGACAGATAGATATACTCTGGGCCCTCTCGGTGGAATGTCATCCAATTGGCTTGCAAGCATGTGACTGGCTCACAAGGGATCACATATCACGGGAACGAGAAAAGAGTACTTATCGGTAACGAGGTTGAACTAGGTATGCAGAGATACCGACGATCAAAACCTCGGATAAGTAAACTATCGTGAGACAAAGGGAAATTGGTATCGTATGTAAGTGGTTCATTCGATCGCAAAGAAATCGTAGAAATATGTGGGAACCATATGAATTTCCAGATTCCTCTATTGGTTATTGATCGGAGAAGTGTCTCGATCATGTCCGCATAATTCACAAACCGTAGGGAGACACACTTAAGGATTCGATGTTGTTGAGTAGTTATGGAATGATGAGTAAGAGACCGAATGTTGTTCGGAGTCTCGGATGGGATCCGGGATATCACGAGGCGATCCGGAATGGTCCGGAGAATAAGATTCATATAAGGAAAGTCCTGTTTCGGGGTTGGAGAATGGTTCTGGTGTTTTTTTTAGGGTAATAACAGTAGGAAAGACTCCTACTGCCTCATTTTCATTAATAATGGGTCAGAATCTGTAAGGTTCCATATTTACACAGAGACAGAGGATGGGGGAGAGACTCCAAAAAGTCAGAAAAGATAAATCTAGGAGTACAAGAAGGTTTACAAACTATGAATAATGCTCTTGATAAGTGGATGTAGCTCCTCTTTAGTCCTATGAATCAGTAGTGATAGATCAGCAGCAAATCTTGATTTCCAAGCCTGAACTGATGGTTGTATGTTATTAAACCAGAGATTGTTTCTCTCTTTCCAGATGTTCCAAGAGCCCAGCAAGGTGATTTCCATAAACAGCTTTTTATTCCAGCTCTTTTTTCCTTGCTCAATGATCTGGAGCCTAGAGTTATTCATAGCCCAAGAGATGTTAATTGAACTCCAGCAATCTTGGCTAAATGGGCAATGAAAAAACAAGTGTTCAATTGTTTCCTCAGTATTGTGATTACACATAAAACAATCATATCCAGTCCCCAATGCATAATGTCTTCTTCTTAACATGTTTCTTGTATTCAATCTGTCAGACAGAATTAACCACCCAAAGAACTTCACTTTTGCTGTGCACTTTGATTTCCACAGCCATTTAAAGGATATGTGTGGATTTATATTTCTGAAATTGTATTGATAATATTTGCTGGAAGTGAATTCTTTGTCCCCCCAAACATAACTCCAAGTGTCATGTGAATGTTCTCTTAGTTCAATTTCTCTACAGCTATTCTGAATGTCCCTCAATTCAGCTAATGCTTCAGGTGATAAAGGGAGATAAAAGAGTTGTGTCAAACTATCAGCTGTAAGAAACTCTTGTACAGAGATATCTTCCTTCCTAGCATAAGAGTAAATGGTTGGGTGACTCTCTTCTAAGATGGTTACAGACCATTGATCCTTCCAAAACAGTGTGGTAGCCCCATTACCAATAGAGCTTTTAGCTATTCCTCTGAATAAATGTGAAAGCCTAGAAACATCTCTCCACCAGAAAGAGCCACAGGGTCCAGAAGCATGGGGAACAATGTTGTTGTAATATGCATTCCATACTAGGGAGACCCAAGGTATGTCATCCTTATTATAGAACTTATGCAGGAATTTAAGCAACAGACCTTCATTCTGAATTTTAAGGTTGAGAATGCCAACACCTCCTCTACATTTGGGCCTACAAATCATATCCCAAGCAGCTAAAGAATTACATTTTCCCCCACTTCAGTTTTCTTGTTCCATAAACAATGTCTCTGAATTTTCTCTATATGCCCCACAATCTTCTCTGGCAGTTTGATTGCACCCATTGTGAAAGTTGCAATTGAAGCCAGTAAAGAATTAATCACAGTAACTCTCCCACTATAAGACATCATCATGAATGAGGCAGAAACCTTTCTTTTAATTCTGTCAATCAGTGGCATAAGATCATAAACAGTGGGTTTAGTGGTGCCAAGAGGAAGCCCCAAATAAGTGAAAGGCATTTTGGCAATTGCACATCCCAATATATCTGCAAATTCCTGAGATAAGTTATCAGCCAGATTTATTGGTATTAGGTGTGACTTATGAAAAATAATTTGTAAACCAGTAGAAATAGTATAATTCTGAAGAATCCCTTTCATTATCTGTATTTGATCTTTGTCTGCTTGCATTATAATCAAAGTGTCATCTGCATATTGAACCACAGGAAAATCCTGTCCAAAGTCAGGGGAGAAAGGGGCCTTGAGTATGTTGTCTCTGAATGCCTTATTGATTGCAGATTGAAGTAAATCAGCAGCAAGCACAAAAATAAGGGGGGACAGAGGGTCTCCTTGTCTAACTCCTCTTTTGCAATGAAATTGCCTCCCAGGTACTCCATTTAGCAAAACAGCAGACATTCCAGTACCAAAAATAGTTTCAATCCATTTCAACCACTTATCATCAAAACCCATTTGTTTCATAATTTTCATCATAGCCATATGATCAATGGTATCAAAAGCTTTGGCAAAGTCCAACTTGAGTAAAATAATCTCTTTCTTAGAAGCTTCACATTGATATAAAAATTCAAATGCCCAAGCAAGGCAATCCTGAATGTTTCTGCCTTTTAAAAAACCATATTGATTTCTATGGATAATCTTCAATATAACCTTCTGTAGCCTATTAGCCAAGATCTTTGTTATAAGCTTCAGAACAAAATTAAGCAGAGTTATTGGCCTGAAATCATTGATAGATTCAGGTGATCCTATCTTTGGAATGAGTGTAATATGACCCATATTTATACTTTCTAGATTCAGATCACCTTCATAGAATTGGAAACATAAAGAATAGATATCTTCCTTGATGATGTGCCAACATGTTTTGAGGAAGAGACCATTAAAACCATCTGGACCCGGGGCTTTATCACTTGGCATCTCCTTCACCACCTTGTCAATTTCCTCTCTAGTAAATGGTAAGGATAAAACCTCAAGGCCCTCAGTAGGAGTAATCAGATGTTGAAGATTAAAAAGCATCTCAGGCAGTGTAGATGTGCCCAGTCTTTCTTTATAGGCTTGATAAATAGCATTTTCTTTATCAGCATGCTCAGTAACAAAAGAACCATCTGAGAGTTTAAGTGAGGCAATATTATTCTTTCTATATCTTTCAGTAGCAAAATTATGAAAGAATTTTGTGTTTTCATCTCCAAACTTTGTCCATCTAACTGTGCATCTTTTCTTCCAATAAGCATTCTGGTATTGTAAAAGTCTTACAAGGTGAGCTTTTAAAATTCTCTTGAAATTTGCTTCCTGACAGAATAAAGGCCTTTTGTCCTCCAAATTATCAAGTTCAGAGAGGACTTTATTGGTATTTGCAATACAAGTGGACAACTTTGAGATTGATTTGCTCCAGAATTTCAAGTCATATCTCAACTTTTTTAGCTTTGCATTAAGATTTGCAGCACTGTTGGATTTGTGAGTTGGCTGACTCCAGCATTTTGCAACCACTTCCAGAAATCCAGGATGAGCAACCCAAAAGTTTTCAAATCGAAAAATCCTACTACCAGGGATCTTAGTCTGAATAGAAACAACACAGGGAGTGTGATCAGAAGTTGGTTTGCCTTGTGTGGAAACAACCGTGTTAGGAAAACTAGTTGTCCAGTGAATGGAGGTGAAAAACCAATTAAGTTGCTCTAACAGAGGGTCATGTTGCATGTTACTCCAAGTATATTTTCTTCCTTTAATTGGCAATTTAGTGAGATGTTGCTCTCTAATGAAATCATTAAAGATGAGCATGTCATTAAAATTCCCTCCAAGTTTATTCCTATTTGCAGGAGACCTAATGAAATTAAAGTCCCCCATTAGGATCCAATCTTCATCATCAGGAATGTGCACCTCAAACATCCACTCAATAAATTTTTCCCTCAATTCACCATTACAAGGGCCATAAATGTTAATTAATGTCCAAGACTGGCCAGAATGTGAGGAAGTGAAATGAACAGAGAGAGCAAACTTTTCACAATGCATGACCATTCCAGAGAATATTGTACTATTCCATATAATAATGAGGCCACCAGAAGCCCCCATAGAAGGCACAAAGACAAACTCATCAAAATTTGCTGGGCAACAAGATTTAATAAACTGCAGATCAAAATCCTCCTTCTTTGTTTCTTGCAGGCAAATAACTGAACATCCACTAACTTTAATCGCATTCATTAAGGCTAATTGTTTTTCACTAGCATTAAGCCCTCTGATATTCCAGCACAAAATAATCCATTGTTTAGGTAGTGACATTATTACAACTCAAAAGTAAAGAGACCAAAGTAAGAAATAGACAGGCACTAGGCACTATCAGCATTTTTCTTCTCCTGCCAGCCTTCCATAAGCTTCATAGGAGTGAGATCTTCCTGAGGTACCCCACAAAGAGATATTCCAATAGACTGGAGTACTGGGATTGGAGTTGCAAGGAGATTCCTATCAGAGATCATGCCACCCTGACCAGGATTTAACTGAGAAAGTTCATCAGTGACTTCAACAGCCTTAACCTCAGGAATCTTCCTTTGCTTCACTTTAGATTTAGTGGTCTTGGAGTCACAGATAATTTTAGGCTTAAATCCCCTATATCTAGTGGACCTTGAGCTTCTTCTAACTTGATTAGTAGAGATAGGTGTCCCAAAGTGAGCCACATCAGTATCATCCAACTCATGAATCTTCCTTTTGACACCAGCTTGAGTAAAATCAGGAGACCCCAAAGTTCTGTTATAGATCATTTCCTGCTTCTTCCTTGAATGAAGCAATGACTCCCATTCATCCACCAACTCAAACTGTAGAAACTTTGGCATAGGAAGAATGAAAGAAAGGAGCTTGGCATTATCAAGAGCAAAGTTAGGGAAGCAAAACTCCTTAAAAGCAGTAATAGCAAAGTTCCTTGTCATCCAGATTTCAGAGCTGACATCCAAAAGATGGTCATCAACCAGAGCAAAGTTGATAGATAAAGTGGTGTCAACCTGCATCAAGTCTGAACCAGAGGAATTTCCATCTGAAGCATCAGAAATACTCTCATGCCAAGCTTGCATAGGACTATCCTGAACATTGGTGGAGGGGGGTGGCACACCATCCTGAAAAGAGACCCCCTGTGCAGCTAGGATCTGCTGAAAATTGATCAAAGGAGGGTTGGGAGCAACTACAGCATCCTCCACAATAGGTGCAACAATATTTTCAACTTGTGCAACATTATTATCAAAAAGTGCAGCAATGACTTGAGCAGGGACAAAATGTCCAGGTTGATGAAACAGAGCAGCATGGTTAATTCCTCCAGCATTTCCTCCTTGAACATGTCCCCCTCCAGGCATCTGATTCTGTAAATTCCAATTGTTAAGTTGCTGCTGGTAAAGCTGTTCAGCAGAAAAACCTTCACCATGCATGGGATGAGGATTGCCATCATCAGGTTCAGGGTCTTCAGGAGGTGGCAGAATTTCAGGCAGATGAGCATTCCAGTCAGCACACCTGAGCAAGATAACAGGGACAGTCCAGGAGTGCCTAGCCCCCCAAGCTGATGAATAACCAAACTTTTGGGCACAAACTTAGGATGAACAATCCACACCTTGACCAACACAGATTTATCATCCCCTCTTGGGTTATGCCACATGGATAACAGCCCAAACTCTTGAACAACACTATGAATATAATGGCTAGTCTGATAGTCAAGGGGAAAAGCTAAAAATTGTATCCAAGTTTCCCTTCCAAAAGCAGTAAGCCGCATGTTCCTGGCTTCATTGTGTTTCACAAAAGTAATAGTGGTAATCTCATCAATCTCAAAGGTAGTTCCAACTGTAGCATCCGCAATCAGGGTTTCTGTCATAGTAAAAATGCCAAGTCCTAATGGATGATCATCAAAGCGACTGACAAACAACTGTGACTCATTGAGAAGATTCATCACCTGAATCCTATAGTCTTCTCTAAGCTGAATCGGAATAAATCTGTTGGTCTCAGCAATTACCTTTCTGTCATGCTGCAGAGGAGCCTCAGCAGGAACCACCATGTGAGACCTCACCAAACGATCAGCTGGCCCTGGATCAATAGTCAAACCATTGGGAAGAAAAGCTAGTGGATTCACAGGAAAGTTGGCCATTGTCGAGGTGGAGAGAGAAACTTCAGCGGTCGGCGGAGAAGGAGATGAAGCGGTAGGAGAGAGAGGGGGTGAAACTCCAGGTGAAAAAACTGTCTGCTTCTTAACTACCCAGATATTCCGACCAGGAATATCGGCCTGATTGTTTAATGCAGTTTTCTTTTTTTGCCAAACTCTTCGTATCTTCTTTGGGCAGCTCCTGGCCCAATGGCCCAATAAATGACAACTCCGACACCGCCATCCCAAGACACATTTACTCGCCAGGTGCCCAGAAATTAAACATTTAACACACCATTGGCTACGCATAGAGAGGCATTTCAAACATTTGTGACCCAGAGAGAAAAAACATTTACAACCTTTCTGGCAAGAATCCACAAGATGATCATGATCTCCACAATTTGAGCATGTACTTACCAGAATTTCAAAAACCATAGCTTTGGTAGGGACAAATTTTAAGTCCAAAGCATGCATGATGTCCTGATCAGAATATAGAGCTTGCCTCATATCTTCAATCTTCTCTAACGTGACAGAAGGCAGTTGCATGCAATATTGACGTACAAACGTTGAACCAGAAAAAACTTCCTTATGATCACGTTCATGATCCACCAAAATAGGATCAGGGAAACTTCCAAAAAATAGATGTCTAGCTAGATCAGATCCATCCGAAGAAAACCCAGGAGATCCTTGTTGATGAAACCCAAATTTTGCCAATTCATGTGATGAATCCGAATGAAGATCTTGTGTAGCACTTTCCTTTAGGAAGTCCAAACTTGGCTTAAAACGAACATGATTAGATGGAGAATTCCTCTCAGGATTAACAAAGGGAAAATCAGAGCACAAGTGATCATTTGTGAAGCCAGAGATCTGAGGATGATAACCTCGAAACAAACTGAAATGGCACACAAAATCAGGCCAGACTCTATCTCTCAAACTATAGATGAAGTGCCCCACTTTATTTGAAGCAACAGAGAAATGAAATCTTCGATCACTTAATTGAAAAACCCTGAATCTAGCCGCAACTCCACCAATGCAGCATTGAAGAGCAAGGCTCACAGATTCAACATTCAGAGGAAAAGAGGCCGAGGAGAAGGACACCACCAAGAAGAACTCATTGGCAGCCGAGGAAGGGAGAAAATGCACCGTAGATCCAAAGCGTCGATGCACCTGATTAGCCAATGCCTGGCCAGGAGAGAAATCCCAGTGGAGTAGAGTTTCCATTGTCGTGGAGAGGGAGAGAAAACCCTAGATCGCCAAGGAGTCGCCATGGGTGGGTGGGTGGGTGGGTGAGAGAGTCGCCATCCCCTCTACCGGTTCCGGTGTTTTCATCGGGAATGTTCTAGAAGGTTCCGGAAGGTCCGGCACTCCGGAGGGGAAGGGTACATGAATGTGTCATAACAAGTTGGAATGGTTGCATCATGTACTAGGTGTCATCGCTGAACAAAATAAAGGGATAAATCAAATCCTAGTTTGAAAAGTCAAACGCCAATTTGAAAAGTCAAACGGCAAGTTTGCTTGGTGGAGGGAGAGTAGGAAACCTACTTGGGGAGGAGTTCCTCTCCCTCCTCCCGCCGGCCTTGGAAGCCGAGTTGGGGAGGGACTACCCTCCCCTTGGCCGGCGCCCTCCACCTATATAAGGAGGGGCAGGGTGCCCCTCCAAGAACACACCTTGCCTCACCAAAACCCTAGCCCTAAGCCGCCGGCGCCACCACCTCCTGCTGCTGCCGCCGCCTAGGGAAAACCCTAGCCGCCGACTTGGGGCTTTCCCCAAGCCCTAGCCGCTGGCCTAGCCCTCTCTCCTTGGTATGCCTAAACCCTAGATCACCGAGGCCTCTCTCATAGTCCACCATACTCGCTCCGGCTTAAGGCGAAGCCCTGCGAGATCTCCCCTCTACTTCCGGTACCACGCCGTCGTGCTGCCGGAATCGCGAGGAGAGTGCTACAACCTCCACTGCCTGCTGGAACAAGGGAGAGGAAGGTCTTCATCGAGTACCGAACGTGTGACCGACTGCGGAAGCGCTGCCGGAATGCAGCGCCGGAAGGATTGTCTACACGATCTTGAGATCGGCAAGAGTACGACTACATCACCCACGAGAATCTGCTCTCGTTAAACACTTTGGAATCTTCGAGGGTGAGTTATTCCATCGACTCGTTGCTACAATATAGTAGATAGATCTTGGCTTGTTTGTTTGTATGCGGTAGATATTTTTTGTTTTCCATCCTACGAACCCCTATAGTGGTATCAGAGCCGTGTCTATATGTAGATCTGTTGCACGAGTAGAACACAATGGTCATTGTGGGCGGTGGTGCTTTTATTATCAATTGCTTCTTGTGTACTTTGCATCTTACGGTATGATGGGATGAAGCGGCCTGGGCTAACCTTACATGACATCGTTCATGAGACTTGCTCCATGCTCAACATGCAACTTGTATTGTATAAGTGGCTTTGCGGGTGTCTGTCTCTCCCATTATAGTATAGATCCAATTTACAACAGGCACTTGATAGTTCAAACATCAACGTTGTGGCTCTTGTTCGTAAGTTAGATCGACACTTATTGAAAGCCGTAAACCACGTAAAATATGCAAAGAAATTAGAGGCATCTAACTTTGTTTTGCAGGGGTGTGTTGTGATGTGATATGGCCATGATTGTGATTATATTTGATGTATGCAATGTTCCTTATTGTAAGTTGGCAACCGGCAGGAGCCATATGGTTGTCTTTAATTTCTGTTAAGACCCGCGTGTCTATTCAAAGTAGTTGTAATAGTTGAAGCTGGTGGACGACAACCATGAAGAAACGTCATTGACCTTGATGCAATGTCGGTGATGATCGAGATCATGTTCGTGCTTGAAGATGGAGATCGGAAGCACAAAGAAGAAAGGCCATATCATATCACATATTATGAATTGCATGTGATGTTAATCATTTATGCATCTTGTATTGCTTAGTTAATGACGGTAGCATTATAAGATGATCCCTCATGCACATAAATTTCAAGTTCTAAAGTGTTCATCCTTAGTAAGCACCGTTGCTAAAGCTTGTTGTTTCGAAGCACCACGTGATGATCGGGTGTGTTAGATTCTGCAAGTGTATACAACGTGAGCAAGCCATATTTGCTCATGCGGAAGCTAAGGTTTGATCTTGACGAGCCTAGCATGTAGAGACATGGTCTCGAAACACGGATCATCGAAAGGTAAAGCATGAATCATATAGTAGATATGATGAACATGTCGATTGTTCGCCATTGAAGCTACATCAACTCTCGTGATGATCGGTTTTGATGCGGTGGATTTGGTTCGTGTGATCACTAAAACAATGTGAGGGATATTGTTTTGAGTGGGAGTTCACCTAGATTAATTTAACTATTAATTAGAACTCAATTTGTCATAAACTTAGTCTAAACTATTGCAAATATGTTGTAGATCAATGGCGGCCCCTACCATCAATTTTAATGCGTTCCTAGAGAAAGAAAAGTTGAAAAACAATGGAAGCAACTTCGCGGATTGGTTCCGCAATTTGAGGATTGTCCTCAATGCTGGTAATTTGACCTATGTGCTGGATGCACCACTGGGTGACCCGCCTACAGCTACTGCTACCGATGAAGTAAAGAATGTTTACCTCGCTCGGAAGACTCAGTACTCCATAGTTCAGTGTGCTATCTTGTATGGTTTAGAATCGGAGCTTCAGAAAAGGTTTGAGAATTCAGACCCACATGATATTGTCCGTGAACTCAAACTAATATTTGAGACTCACGCGGCAGTTGAGAGCTATGAGGCTTCTGAAAAGTTCTTTAACTGCAAGATGGAAGAGGGCAGCTCCGTCAGTGAGCATGTGCTTAAGATGTCTGGGCACGCAAACAATCTCCAAAGCTTGGGTATAGTGATTCCTAATGCTTTGGGGATTTACCGTGTCCTCCAATCACTACCACCAAGTTACAAGAACTTTGTGATGAACTACAATATGCAAAGCATGAACAAGCAGTTGCCAGAACTCTTCTCCATGTTAAAATCTGCAGAAGTGGAGATCAAGAAAGAGCACCAAGTGTTGATGGTCAATAAGACCACCAAATTCAAGAAAGGCAAGTCTAAGCAAAAGGGACACTTCAAGAAGGGTGGTAAGAAAGTTACCGCACCGACGAAGAAGACCAAGGCTGGACCTAAGCCTGATACTGAGTGCTTTTACTGCAAGGGAGAAGGTCACTGGAAGCGAAATTGCCCAAAGTATTTGGTGGATTTGAAGAACGGCAACATCAAGAAGAAAGGTATATCCGATATACATGTTATTGACGTGTATCTCAATACTACTCGTAGTAGTGCCTGGGTATTTGATACTGGTTCGATTGCTCATATTTGTAACTCGAAACAGGTGCTGGAGAATAAACGGAAGCTAGCGAAAAACGAGGTGACGACGCGCGTAGGAAATGGATCAAAGGTTGATGTGATCGCGGTCGACACGCTACCTCTTCATCTACCATCGGGATTAGTTTTATACTTAAATAATTGTTATTTGGTGCCTGCGTTAAGCATGAACATTATATCGGGATCTTGTTTATTGCAAGACGATTACTTGTTTAAGTCCGAGAAGAATGGTTGTTCGATTTATATGAGTAATATGTTTTATGCACATGCACCTTTGATAGACGGTCTATTCTTATTGAATCTCGATAGTGGAAATACACATATTAATAACATTGAAGCTAAACGTTTGAAATCGAGCGATAACTCAACCTATATGTGGCACTGTCGTCTTGGTCACATTGGAGTGAAGCGTATGAAGAAACTCCATTCCGATGGACTTCTTGAATCACTTGATTTCGAATCACTTGAAAGATGCGAAGCATGTCTGATGGGTAAAATGACTAAGACTCCATTTTCTGGTATGATGGAGCGAGCTACGGACTTATTGGAAATCATACATACCGATGTGTGTGGTCCAATGAGTGTAGCATCGCGCGGTGGTTATCATTATGTTCTTACCTTCACGGATGACTTTAGTAGATATGGGTATATCTATTTTAAGTCCGAAACTTTCGAGAAGTTTAAGGAATTTCAAAGTGAGGTGGAGAATCAACATAACAAGAAGATTAAATTTCTACGTTCTGATCGTGGAGGTGAATATCTAAGTTACGAGTTTGGCGAGCATTTAAAGAAATGCGGAATACTTTCACAATTGACACCACCGGGAACACCACAACGTAATGGTGTGTCCGAACGTCGTAATTGAACTCTCTTAGATATGGTTCGTTCTATGATGTCACTTATAGATTTACCGCTATCATTTTGGGGTTATGCGTTATAAACAGCCACATTCACTTTAAATAGGGCACCATCTAAATCCGTTGAAACGACACCGTATGAATTATGGTTTGGGAAGAAACCTAAATTGTCGTTCCTTAAAGTTTGGGGTTACGAAGCCTATGTAAAGAAGTTACAGCCGGACAAGCTTGAACCCAAAGCGGAAAAATGTGTCTTCATAGGATACCCAAAGGAAACTATTGGGTCTACCTTCTATCATAGATCTAAAGGCAAAAATCTTTGTTGCCAAGAATGGATCCTTTCTAGAGAAGGAATTTCTCTCGAAAGAAGTGACTGGAAGGAAAGTAGAACTCGACGAGGTTGTCGAACCTTCTCTCGAACTTGCAAGTAGCACAGCACCAGAAGAAGTTCCTTTGGTGCCTGCACCAATAAGAGAGGAAGCTAATGATGATGATCATGAAACTTCGGTTGTAGTTGCTACAGAACCTCGCAGGTCAACGGGAACTCGTACCACTCCTGATTGGTATGCTTCCGTCATGAGTGTCATGTTGGTGGACAACACCGATGACCCTGCGACATATGAGGAAGCAATGATGAGCCCAGATTCCAATAAATGGCAAGAAGCCATGAAATCCGAGATTGGATCCATGTACGAAAACTAAGTATGGAATTTGGTGGACTTACCGGATGGCCGGAAGGCTATCGAAAACAAATAGACTTTCAAGAAGAAAACATATGCTGATGGTAATGTTACTGTCTATAAAGCTCGACTTGTCGCAAAAGGGTTTCGACAAATTCAAGGAGTTGACTACGATGAGACTTTCTCACCAGTAGCGAAGCTAAAGTCTGTGAGGATTTTGTTAGCAATCGCTGCATATTATGATTATGAGATATGGCAGATGGATGTCAAAACAACGTTCCTCAATGGAGACATTGATGAAGAGTTGTATATGATGCAACCCAAAGGTTTTGTCGATCCTAAAGATGCTAACAAGGTATGCAAACTTCAACGGTCCATATATGGATTGAAGCAAGCATCCCTAAGATGGAATCAACGTTTTGATAAGGTAATCAAAAGTTTTGGTTTTATACAAACTTATGGAGAATCTTGTATTTATAAGAAAGTGAGTGGGAGCTCTGTAGCATTCTTAATACTATATGTAGATGACATATTGTTGATTGGGAATGATGTAGACCTTCTTAATAGTGTCAAGGAATATTTGAATAATAGTTTTTCAATGAAAGATCTTGGCGAAGCAGCTTACATATTAGGCATAAAGATTTATAGAGATAGATCGAGACGCCTAATATCATTGTCACAAAGTACATATTTGGACAAAGTTCTAAAGAGGTTTGGAATGGAAGATAGCAAGAAAGGGTTCTTTTCCATGCTGCCCAATACGACCTTGAGTAAAACTCAAAGTCCAGCAACGACAGAAGATAGAGAAAGGATGAGTAAGACTCCCTATGCCTCAGCCATAGGATCTCTAATGTATGCCATGCTATGTACTAGACCCGACATGGCATATGCTGTTAGTTTGACTAGCAGATATCAAAGTGATCCACGAGTGGATCATTGGACATCGGTCAAAAACATCCTTAAGTACTTGAGAAGAACTAAGGATATGGTTCTTTCTTATGGAGGTGATGAACAACTCGTTGTTAATGGTTACACCGATGCTAGTTGGAACACCGATCCGGATGATTCTAAATCTCAATCTGGATACGTATTTACTTTGAATGGTGCAATAGTTAGCTGGAGGAGTGCAAAGCAAAGCGTTATGGCGAGATCTTCAACTGAATCGGAATACATAGCTGCTTCGGAGGCTTCACAAGAAGCGATATGGATGAAGGAGTTCATTACAGAGCTCGGTGTGGTTCCAAGTGCGCTGGACCCAATGTCTATCTATTGTGATAACATGGGCGCCATAACCAATGCGCAAGAACCAAGGTCACACAAGAAGCTGAAGTACATCAAGCTATGTTTTCACGCTATTCGAGAACATGTCCAAGATGGTGACATAAAGATTTGCAAAGTACACACAGATCTGAATGTGGCGGATCCGTTGACTAAACTTCTCCCGAGGGCAAAACATGACCAACACCAAACTGCCATGGGTGTTCGGTATATTACCATGTAATCTAGATTAGTTGACTCTAGTGCAAGTGGGAGACTGTTGGAGATATGCCCTAGAGGCAATAATAAATGTAGTTATTATTATATCTTTGTGTTTATGATAAATGTTTACATTCATGCTATAATAGTATTAACAAGGAAACATTAATACCTGTGTGATTTGTAAACTAAATTAGAGTCCCTAGTAAAGCCTCTTTATAATACTAGCTTGTTGGTTAATAAATGATTGTGGTTTCCCTATCATGAACATTGAGATGTTATTAACAACAAGATCATATCGTTAGGAGAATGATATGCTGGACATACTCCTATAGATAAGCGTAGCATAAAGATCAAGTCATTTTAATAGTTCAATTGCTATATGCTTTCTGATACATAGTAACCTAATTCCTTCGACCATGAGATCATGCATATCACCATTACTGAAAGGATGCTTTGATGACATCAAACACCACACCGTAACTGGGTGGCTATAAAGGTGGCATTGAGTGTTCGGAAAGTATTGGTTGAGACACATGGATCAAGAGTGAGATTTGTCCATCCATATGACGGATAGATATACTCTAGGCCCTCTCGGTGGAATGTCATCCAATTGGCTTGCAAGCATGTGACTGGCTCACAAGGGATCACATATCACGGGAACGAGAAAAGAGTACTTATCGGTAACGAGGTTGAACTAGGTATGCAGAGATACCGACGATCAAAACCTCGGATAAGTAAACTATCGTGAGACAAACGGAAATTGGTATCGTATGTAAGTGGTTCATTCGATCACAAAGAAATCGTAGAAATATGTGGGAACCATATGAATTTCCAGATTCCTCTATTGGTTATTGATCGGAGAAGTGTCTCGATCATGTCCGCATAATTCACAAACCGTAGGGAGACACACTTAAGGATTCAATGTTGTTGAGTAGTTATGGAATGATGAGTAAGAGACCGAATGTTGTTTGGAGTCTCGGATGGGATCCAGGATATCACGAGGAGATCCGAAATGGTCCGGAGAATAAGATTCATATAAGGAAAGTCCTATTTCGGGGTTGGAGAATGGTTCCGGTGTTTTCATCGGGAATGTTCTAGAAGGTTCCGGAAGGTCCGGCACTCCGGAGGGGAAGCGTACATGAATGTGTCATAACAAGTTGGAATGGTTGCATCATGTACTAGGTGTCATCGCTGAGCAAAATAAAGGGATAAATCAAATCCTAGTTTAAAAAGTCAAACGCCAATTTGAAAAGTCAAACGGCAAGTTTGCTTGGTGGAGGGAGAGTAGGAAACCTACTTGGGGAGGAGTTCCTCTCCCTCCTCCCGCCGGCCTTGGAAGTCGAGTTGGGGAGGGACTCCCCTCCCCTTGGCCGGCGCCCTCCACCTATATAAGGAGGGGCAGGGCTGCCCCTCCAAGAACACACCTTGCCTCACCAAAACCCTAGCCCTAAGCCGCCGGCGCCACCACCTCCTGCTGCTGCCGCCGCCTAGGGAAAACCCTAGCCGCCGACTTGGGGCTTTCCCCAAGCCCTAGCCGCTGGCCTAGCCCTCTCTCCTTGGTATGTATAAACCCTAGATCATCGAGGCCTCTCTCATAGTCCACCATACTCGCTCCGGCTTAAGGCGAAGCCCTGCGAGATCTCCCCTCTACTTCCGGTACCACGCCGTCGTGCTGCCGGAATCGCGAGGAGAGTTCTACAACCTCTGCTGCCTGATGGAACAAGGGAGAGGAAGGTCTTCATCGAGTACCAAACGTGTGACCGACTGCGGAAGGGCTGCCGGAGCGCAGCGCCGGAAGGATCGTCTACACGATCTTGAGATCGGCAAGAGTACGACTACATCACCCACGAGAATACGCTCTTGTTAAACACTTTGGAATCTTCGAGGGTGAGTTATTCCATCAACTCGTTGCTACAATCTAGTAGATAGATCTTGGCTTGTTAGTTTGTATGCGGTAGAATTTTTTTGTTTTCCATGCTACGAACCCCTACAATCGGCTGCTCAACCTGTAGAAAATCATAAGTGTGCAGGGAAGTAGGAGACGTGGCAAACGTGATGGTGGCAAAGAGAAAGACATACTCGTCGAATACAATATGTCGAGAGATGATGATATTTTGGGTGGAACGATCAAGACAATGATAGCCATGATGTTGGGATGGATACCCTAAAAACATGCTGGGAACGGAGTGAGGCGCAAGCTTGTTTGGTGCAACGGCAATGGTGTTGGGGTAGCAAAGACATCTGAAGACCCTAAGACCAGCATACGCAGGGTCGACACCATGAAGAGCTCGAAAAGGCACACGATTCGAGATTGCCTTGGAAGGAAGACCATTATGCAATAATACGGCTGTATGAAGAGCCTCCGGCCTAAAAGCGTGGCAACATAATTGCTTGAATTAGAAGAGTGCGAGTAATGTCATTGAGGGTGCAAATAATCCTCTTGGCTTTACTGTTATGTTGCAAGGTATATGGGCATGAAAAGCAGAGTGTTATTCCATGGCATTGGGCAAAAGAGTGGAGGAGGGAATTATCAAACTCACGACCATTGTCACACTGAATAGCTTGCAAGTTTGCACGAAACTGAGTACGGGCTAAGGCGTGAAGGGACAATAAGTGCGAGAAAACTTTTGACTTAGCACGTAGAGGATAAACCCAGGCATACTAAGTGGAATCATCGAGGCAAATAAGATAATACTTAAAGCCAAAAATACTCTTAACCGGTAATGTCCACAAATCACAGTGAATAATTTGAAACAGAGAATGTGTTACACGATTGGTAAAAGAAAAATGAAGACGAACATGACGACCTAATTGACAAGCATGATACAAACTATATTTATTCTTATCCCTTGGAATAACCGAAGAGCAAGCTAAAGACTTCATGACGGGTCGTCCAGGGTGTCCAAGCCTCCGGTGCCATAGAGCGGGATCGACGACGAGGAAGGCATGTGAACGACTGATGGAGGAGGTGCGTACAGGATAGAGAGCTCCGAGGCTACTGCATCTGAGAATCTCGTTCCTGGTTTGAAGATCCTTCACAGAAAAATCAAGAGAGTCAAATTCGACGGAACACGATTATCAATGGTAAACTGACGAACCGACAAAATATTTTTTAACTATGTTAGGAGCAACTAAAATATTACAAAGATGAAGGGGACGCTCGAGGTGTAAATAGGAAAACATGCATGTCCGGTAGTGGTGATCGGAAGAGTGGATCCATTATCGACAACAACAACACCAAGAGAAGAGGTAGGGGAGACACGGAGGTGAGCATACCGGGGTTGGCCGTGAAGTGGGAGGAGGCACTAGTGTCCATTACCCATTCAATGGGTTCTTGTAAGCCCATCGTCTGGAACTGGTGCATGAGCGCGCACTGATCCCACGAGACGGTTGACGGAGTCGGTGATGATGGTGCCGGTGACGAGGGAGCGGTGTCGTAGCCGTAAGCAGGGGCATGGCGCATAACCGTATCCGTATATATAGGAGGAGTGCTACATGCTATAGGGCCCCTGCACGTAGAAGGCGTGTGGCGAGGGCGCATGATGTGGCACATAGCTGTGTGCGCGACCGTAGGGCCACTTCTTGATCGCGTCGTTACATGGGAGTTGCAGCGTGGGCCAGGTTGGCGAAGCGATGGCCGGTGGTGCAGCAAGGGCCTGGTTCTAGACGATAGCGCCCTCCTTGGCGGCCTCAGCCGCAACCTTCTTCTTCTTGCGGTGGTTGCCGCTGCCTTTGCCAGTGTTGGCTTCGTCAACAACGAGAGTCGTGTCAGAGTTGCGGGCTCGGTGATTTTTGCGCTTCATATCTCGGAGCGCGAGGAGAGAACGACACTTCTCGAAAGTGATCTCGGGCATGAGGGAGATCAAGTCGACGGCGTGCTCGTACTGCTCGGAGAGGCCGTTGAGGCAGTGGATCACCATCTTGACATCTTCTTCCGGTGCTCCGAGATCTGCTAGACCATTAGTGATGGCCTTGATCTTCTTCAGGTACTCGGTCATGGAAAGTTCGCCCATCTTGATCTCGCTGAGCTCGGTGGAGCGGTGGAGCTAGCGATTGATCTTGTGGTCGTTGAAGAGGTCGTTGATGCTTGTCCACAGATCGACGACAAGAGGATCTTCGCCGACGTCATGACGGCGTCGAGGAGGCCGAGGGACACGGATCTGTAGAGCCACAAGACCACCGTGGCATACAACAAGGACCACTCCGGAGGTGGATCGATCGGAGCGAGCGCATCGACGTGGTCGAGCAACGCGTACTTGCGGAGGGCGGCGCAGAAGAAGGTGTGCCATTGGCGATGAACGACGGTGTCGAGGGCCATCTCGACTGGTACGTGCCCCTTGATGGAGTGGAGGCCGATGGCCTGGGCATGCAGCGAGGTGAGCGAGAAGGCCCCCGTGCTGGAGGAGGGGGCGGTGGCGAGGGCCAGCTTGGCCTTGGCGTCGGCGGCCTCGCGAGCCTCACAATCTTCCTTCTTCTTGGCGGCCTGCGCGGCCCATGTAGCGTCGTCGTCCATGGCTCCAAGAGAGGCGGCACAACGAGAAGGGGAGAGGTGAGTGGTTTGCAGATTGGCGAGCCAATGAAAAATACCTTATATCTTACGCTTAGCGAAATGAAAAATATGGGTATAGTGAACAATGCAAAAGTCGAAGCTTCTAAAATTGGTCCGATCTGTCCTTTTTGCTAAGCCCATACTAGAAGTTATTTCACATTGTACTCGTAGTGTATAGTTCACTGCACCCAGATATTTTGTTCAGAATTTCCGGAAATACCAGCTGCTTGTAGCCGTGATGTAAAGTAAATTTTTGGGTGAATAAGAAGAATATTATTCCATTCGTTCACTGACGTAAGACATTATAGCCTTTTCATAAAATACATGTGTGCGGACGTGCTTTAATGTTTATGTACACTTATTTGGAAATGTACATTGCCCGTTTTAAAATACTTCCTCCGACCCATATTATTTGACTTGGATTTGTCAAAATTTGGTGAATCTATATCTAGATTCATCTAAATCTAGATAAATTTAAGTCAACTAATATGAATCGGCTGGAGTATCTAAAAACGTTTACATTTGTGAACCGAGGGAGTAACAAAATCTGGTTCACCGAATCAGAAACAGGGGCTAACATGGAGTCTGCTGTTTCTAGGCTCTTTTCAAGAATAGGTAGAGACAAGATGCAAATGAGATCACACCTAAATCTCATCACTCCCTCCGATTCGTAATTAGGTGACTCAATTTATATTAAACTAGTGCAAACTTTATACAAAATAAGTGACTTATTATAAATCGAAGGAAGTATTTATAATTCATTTTATATTTCTAATTCAAACCTAATCTAAAGAATAAAAGACGAAGGCAAACCAACGGGTACGTAAACCCATCTAAGGTTCCGTCCCCTCCCCGGTCCGTCCTGTCTTTGGTGGTCCTAGAGCCTTGGAGGTGTGGCGGACCATGATCTTTCGCTGGAGGGAGGTTTTTCCACCTTTGTTTTGCTAGTTTTTTAGTGTTTTTTCGGGATGTTAAGGTGACGGCTACATTTTATAAAATAAGGTTCTCCCCGCTCTATGCTCGCTCCGGTGGTGTTTTTAGCATCGACGGAGGGCATGTGGAGTCATTTGCCTGGCGGATCTCTTGGGATCCAGTCCATTTTCGTGTTCGTTGGTGTGATTTCAGGTCGGTCTGTTTCGATTTACGATTGTCGTCATTGGCGATGGTTGCTGCTCTGATGTGCTGGTCCATCGTGACCTTAGGATGACGACTTCTCGTCTACTATAACAAATTCTACTACGAGAAGATTTGCCTGGCTCCGGTGATGGAGAGGCGATGACGGCTGCACGCTTTCAGCTCGTGCTAGTGTTTGTAGTCGTTGATAGGTTGTCCAATGAACTATTTGTAACTTTTATTACTTTTAAGGCTATTTGTACGACTCCCTCCGATCCATATTACTTCCTCCGTCTCGGTTTATAAGACTTAGCGTATTTCTAGATTGACAAATTAACCAACTTAGCAGGAAATACATAAGATAAAAACTATATTATTAGAAACTTCAAATGTTATATTTTGTAATGATATAATTTTTATATTATATAATTCATATTATATAGCTCATGCGGACGATCTAGGTATACGCGTAAGTCTTATAAACTGGGATAGAGGGAGTAGTTGAATTGAATTTGTCTAGATTCAGATGTATATAAACATGTTTTCGTGATAGATACATCTGAATTTGGTCAAATCCAAGTCAACTAATATAATAATTTTTATTATATTAATGGAATTTTGAAAGAAAAAAAACTCACCTTAAGAACAGGAGCACTGCCTGGACGAAGTATGCCCTAACCCTCTTTCCGTTATTTCCAGCTCCACCCCAGGGACCTCTGCTTTTCGCCGACCGCCGCCATAGCCGTGTCCAGACGCGGGCACGTCCCGGGCTGGGTGCGCGCACGCGCTTGGCGCTTGGCGCTGGTGCGGCCCCGCTCACCCGTTGCTTTCCGCGTCGAGAGTTCGGAAAGCGAGGCGGCCCGAGAGCCCACCACCTCACGTACGGCCGAGTATGGGTCCCGCAGGGATGGGCTGTTGTTGGTCGGCGCTCGTGCTCCCAGCGGAGCGACGCGGGGTCCGGGAGCAGTCAACGATGGCTAGGGCCCAGTCAGTGCTGCGTCCGCGATGGTGGCGCGCGCGTGGGACAGTCTGCGTGGTGCCGTGGACCGATGTCGTGAGCCGCCCCCCAGTAGCCGCGTTCGTTCCAGACCACACCACCACACCAGGCAGGCATTCGAACAAATTTGTCTTTGCCCTGAACCAGACACAAGCCGGTCGTGTTACGTCACCCGCTAATGCAATCGTCGGTAGTGATAGACGATAAGATCGTTCATGACGGCCAGGCAAGCCTTCATTCAAGTCTAAGCTCAGTACTTGTTCGCTTTCGAATAAAGAAGCGCAGGCAGCAGAGTACATGGTGGTGAGTAAGCGGCCACGAGCGGATGGAAGCTATGATTCAATTTTTCCGGCGGCAACCTGTCGCTAGCTCCCGGCCATATCAAGATCAGTAACCTCTGATCAGGCCGAAAGAACGGGAGCGACCTCACCCTCCCGTTTGTTCTCTTTCGCAAGTTGGCCACGTATGGTATGGTTAGGCCCGCCTAATCGGATTTGATGTCTTTGGTTCACGCACGTTTGGTGTCGCTCGCGATCGGATTGAGTGGGACGGATGTCAAGGCTGATCGAACTGCGATGGCACTGGGCTCTCCTTGCCGATCAGAGCTTAGGTTAATATTTTTTGGTAGGTTGCCGCGTGTCAGGTTGTGGATCTTGCGAACTTTCTTTTTTTTGAAAGTTTTTAGAGAGTTCGTGAAGAAATCAATCATCAAACAAGTAACACTTCTCTATCCACTTCGCCACCGTTAGAGACAATCTACAATTCTGCAGCACCATCTCGCAGGAATTCATGTTTTTGGATTCAGTACAGGAAGAGTTTGGTTACAGCAGATGGAAACTATTACACGCCAAGCTTGGCCAGACCGAAGCCACCATCTATTCGCCACCTAGTCCTCGCGTCGTCGTCATCTTAAGTAGCCAGCACCAATCCTAGGTTGCCAGCTCAGCGCAAGACACAGTCACGTGACGAGTAGCGCTTGCTCTTTTGCCGTGCTTGACGTTCCTATTGGGCCACTGCCAGTGGACCCTCTGGAATAGTATCATCAGTGCTAATAGCCACCCTTCATAAGAGATAAGTTTGGCAGTTTGTACATTTCGAAACATCATACAGCCGAAGACTGGACTCATGGAGCCTCGTAATTGACAGACCACATGTGTCTCACTAATGTTGGAAACAGCGTCTCACAGTAAAAAATAATCCTTTTTACTCTTTTTTTTGCTCCGACTAAGCCCCAAACCATTGCCTCGCCTCTCATATTTATGTGACGATGATTATAGCAGTGGGGTAGGAGACGAGTGACGGCGAAAGACCATTATAGTCCCTGCGCGCTCCTTCCAGATTTCTCACCGGACAACATGATTAATGTGGAGGCCATAGCTTTTCGCTTCTTTTCTTTTTCTAACAACCTTTGTCCACCATTCACTGATGGAATGTTCATTGGCCCATAACTCTCGGGAGACATGTCATGGACACCACACTACAAGAAGATCTTCTAACACATCTGTGTGGTGAATCTACACTCCATTGATTCTGGAATTTGGTACTACCTCCGATCCTAAATAAGTGTTGCCATTTTGAACTAGAAACCGTGACACTTATTTAGGATCGGAGGGAGTAACATAGGGGGTGATTTCTACAACTTTAAAACATATACAACGTTTAACCCGAAAGTTTTATCCCTAGCGACTCGTGAGTTAGAGGTACAACTGCCCCTCGTAGCCATTTAAATTAAATAATTAGCGGTTTTTCACATATCCAATTCTTTGGTTAGCAATTTATCGATGAGCAGTCCAAGGTTTACCTACACCATACGTAACATCAAGATAAGTTTGGATGATCAATCCAAACCAAAAGGAAAAGGATACATATCATATCATCCGGAGGATCGAACGAAACGATCCTCGGGTCCATCGCACCGCGCGTCTCGCGTGAGATACATTGTCCGGGTCCTCCTCCACATGCCCCTCCTGTGGGCCCACACCATCGAATCTCCGTCTTATCCTTTTGCTCACCACTAGTTTTCTCTCGTGTTCCACTTCCTCCTTCCCGTGCTCTTCCTTGGCAGAGCTCACGGCGTCTTGCGCGCCTGGCGCCACAACCTAGTCCCAAGCCACGCGTTGCCGCTTCCCAAGCCGCATGTTGTCGCCTCCGCCCAAGACGCATGATGCACGCTGCCTCCCCAATCCCATCGCGTGTGCCCACTCGATTTTGCCACCCAATTCACCTATCTCGCGCCAGCATCGCTGCTCGTTCATGGAATCAGGCGTGTCCAAGCTCCTCCCCTATTTTCTCTTCACGGTTGTGAAACTGAATGTTCCCCTGCTCCTCTCTTTTCACATTTTTCTCACCCGTGTGTGGCCGATGGGGTACGGAGGTGCCTTGGAGGCCCTCCCCAACGAGGTGGTGGTGATGGCGTAGATGGTCGCCCTATTGCTGCTACTCTCCTTACAATGTAGCATGATGAGGGAGGTGTTGGAAGGACGGTCGTCATCCGCTACTAAAATCGGCATCGGTGGTTGCTTCTACTACATGCGACGATGGCATCTGCTATATGCGGCGGCTACCGGCCAAGGCAGTGTTCGCTACCGGCAATGATGGCATCTGCTATATGCGGCAGCGGCTTCTGCTACAGACGACGGAGGTGTATGCTACATGTGGCGGCGATGGCGTTTTCTACATGTGGTGGAGGAGTCTGCTACACGTGTTGGCGGACGTTGCTACAGGCAACGACGGCCGCTGCTACTCGCGGAGGCGGTGGCTGCTGCTACACGCGTTGGCGACGACGGCGGCTGCTACACTCGGTGATGGAGGCTGCTACATACGGCGACCAGTTCTGCTACCTACGTAGGCCGACTCTGCTACCTTGGGCTGCCGGCGACGGAGTTGCAAGCTAGAGGTGGAGCTTCCTCGCCGGCGGAGGATCATCGCACGGGGAGGCTGTCATGGGGCAACCACCGTCGTGGTGCAACCAAAAGATCTGATCAGTCATAATGGGAGCGCTGCAAAGGAGATATTTTTTCCGATCGGTGACTCCTCGTGTGCGTTACTGGTCCTAGAGGACACGTGTCGATCAATGGAGCCGTGGGATAGAAAGTTCCCGATCACAGGAGAACACGTAGCGCGCCCAAACCAAAAGGATCAAAGGATGAAAAGGCTAAAACATTTTCTAGTCTATTCTCTTGGTTGGAGTATCAATTCATATTTCCATTCAAATGCCGATCAATTTATTAAAAAAATACTCCGTTAATCATAAAACGAGGAAGTACTATATAAATCTAAGTTCCTTAATTTGGAATTTTGGATCGAAGTGATGGATGTAACAAAAAGTTCCTTCTATGTGCGATCCAGCCCCTTCACGTTTGCTTACTCGGCTCTTCTGCGTAGGTCGCAGCCTCGCAGGGGTTTAAGGAACAAGCCCACCGATTAGGGTTTAATCACAGGTAGGTTAGGACCCTCCGCCGCCGTCCCAATTTCTTCGCCGCCGAAACCCTATCCCTCCACCGCAAAGAGACACCCCTGCTACGTCGGAGTTCGATTCACTCGCAATCCTCCCCACTCCTCCGATTCCCATCGACTAGTGGTGTGTCCGGACGCGATTCCCTTTCGCAGGTAAGGATTTCGGTCCCCTTGCGTTCCATTTGCGTGAACAACCGGGTCGAACCGGATCTCCTTCCCCTTCCTCGACACTGGCTTGTCTCAGTTGAACCATCCCATCGTTTTGACGGACTATCGAGGCGCGGCGGGTGCACCCGCCGTGCATTTCGGTGTCTATTTCCTGCAACTAAATTCTGCTTTTGAGATCCCGTATTGGTACTCTTGATTGATAGCAGTTTGAGAATTTGGGGTTTCAACTGGATCCCCATTTCGGGTTAATATTTTTGCGTTATTGATTGCGAATTTGTCTGAGACATGTTTTGTTTTTCGTCTTCAGTTCCCCGAGGTCTGTATCAGGGGGTCTGTGCAATGGCTTTCGCTAGTAGACTGGGAAGTGTGCTGAGGAGGACATCGGGGTCCTCAAATTCGTCACTACTCCAGGCAGTACGATGCATGTCTTCTTCCAAGCTTTTTGTTGGAGGTATGTTCAGATGGATCTCTGTTTTAGCTCAGGTTCGTGCATATTATTGATGCCAGAAAATTATCTCTAATAACATGTCTGGTCTGCCTGCTTTTAGGACTATCATATACCACTGATGATCCAACTCTGAGGAATGCCTTTTCTGGCTATGGGGATGTCATCGAAGGTTGTTTGCCCACTTACTGTGACACATTTGATAAATATTTTTTTGCATGTTTCCCATGCCGCTAACACTTTATTTTGTTTGGGTTGGATTCAGCTAGAGTCATCATGGACAGGGAGTCTGGCAGGTCAAAGGGTTTTGGATTTGTTACCTATGCATCTAGCGAAGCTGCCGCAGCTGCCATTAGTGCCGTGGATGGCAAGGTGATTTTGTAGATATGCTATACCATTCATGTCTATTATTTTGTTTATATCGGCTGTCTCACTTTGCAAAGATAGTCCCAAATTTAAGGTTGCATGTTTTTGCCTGAGGAGTAGCTTGTCCTGTTGTCTATTCATCGTTCTTGCTTATTGTGTTTCACAAGACACTTTTCATGTGCTGCAGTTTCCAAACTGCTTATCATTTTAATGATGCAATATAATTATCCGTATTGAGTTCTTGCCTTCGATAACTGGCACTTATTCACTAGCGATAAATCATGCTTATCTGCTTAGTTTAAACTAATGACAATTGTCTTTTCTGTGCATCAAAACACATCATATCTTACTAGAATTTTGGCAGTTAAAAGTCACGCTAGAAAAAGAAATGAAGGGAATGTCAGGTAACAAACACAAATAGTTCTGCCAATATCACAGTACTTAGCAAAGAAAATCAACTAAAGTAGATGCTAAATGAAGTAGATGAACTCTTTGGAGTAACAATTTTGTGCAGTACATAAACATCCATAGTTAATAAGCACAAAGTTCAGGAGTTATACAACTATTGGTCCAATTATGCTAGAGCTCGAGACATTTGACAATTTGAGCCGCTTATTGTTGTTAATATTAATATATTTTTGTAACTTGTATGAATATATTTTAACTTGAAAGAATCTTAAGAAGATGACACTTTTCCTAGATGGATTGTTCTAGATGTTCAATCTCATGCTCCATGAACACCAGTGTACCTACCAGATCAGGCCAGCAAGAGAATGCATATTTAGGTAATACTAGCTGACTATTTGCAGATTGTGGCATATCAATGCATGACACAATGTTCCTGCTAATATTTAAATTATTTTGACTTACTTTATGTGGCTAGGATATTTTGCCGAGCTGTAGAAGTAACCTGCCCTAGTTGTGAAAATCTTGTATCATCAGAAGTTAGGATTTTTTGTCCGGCTTGGATTAATGTGGCACTTTTATATAATGTGCAGATGTATGTCATTACCAGACTAGATGTAATGTTCTTTTTAGTAAATCCAGTTATGCTTATTTTTGTTGCAAATGTCTGACACATCCATCTTCTTTAGGACCTTCAAGGACGAATAGTAAAGGTGGACTACGCCAATGACCGTGCTGGTGGAATACGTGGAGGTGGATACAGCACTGGAAATTACGGAGGTGGCGGATATGACAGCACAGGACATGGAAGTGGTGGATATGCAGGCAATGGTGGTGGTTATGGAAGTAGAGGACATGACAACGGTGGTGGATATGGTAGTGCAGGATATGATGGTTACAGTGGTGGCGCTGGTGGCAGTGAGTATTCTAGCATCCCCAACAATGGAGCTGCCGGTGGATATGTCAGTGGTGGAAGCTACAATAATGCCAGCAACTCGGATGGACGTACTGGTAGCTATGGCGGCGCTGGTGGGGGTGGTGAGTATTCTAGCATCCACAACAATGCAGCTGTTGGCGGATATGGCAGTGGCGGAAGTACTGGTAGCTATGGCGGCGCTGGTGGTGGCGTTGAGTATTCTAGCATCCAGAACAGTGCAGCTGCTGGCGGATATGGCAGTGGCGGAAGCTACAAAAACGCTAGCAACTCAGATGGAAGTACTCGTAGCTATGGTGGCGCTGGTCGGGTCGGTGAGTATTCTAGTATCCACGACAATGCAGCTGCTGCCAGATATAGCAGTGATGGAAGCTACAATAATGCCAGCAACTCGACTGGAAGTACCGGTAGCTATGGCGGTGCTGGTGGTGGCGGTGAGTATTCTAGCATCCACAACAGTGCAGCTGCTGGCGGATATGGCAGTGGCGGAAGCTACAATAACGCTAGCAAGTCAGATGGAAGTACTCGTAGCTATGGTGGTGCTGGTCGGGGCGGTGAGTATTCTAGTATCCACGACAATGCAGCTGCTGGCAGATATGGCAGTGGTGGAAGCTACAATAATGCCAGCAACTCTACTGGAAGTACTGGTAGCTATGGAGGCGCTGGTGGTGGCGGTGAGTATTCTAGCATCCACAACAATGCAGCTTCTGGCAGATATGGCAGTAGCGGAAGCTACAATAATGCCGGCAACTCAGATCGAAATGCTGGTAGCTATGGAGGCGCTGGTGGTGGCAGTGAGTATTCTAGCATCCACAACAATGCAGCTGCTGGCAGATATGGCAGTAGCGGAAGCTACAATAATGCTGGCAACTCAGATCGAAATACTGGTAGCTATGGTGGTGCTGGTGAGTATTCTAGCATCCACAACAATGCAGATGCTGGCGGATATGGCGGTGGCGGAAGCTACAATAATGCCAGCAATTCAGCTGGAAGTACTGGTAGCTATGGCAGCGCTGGTGGGTACAATTCCCCCAACACCTATGGCGTCGGCGACTACAGCAGCGGAGGTGGTGGCAATGCAATCTCTGGCAGAAGCGCTGGCGGTTTCAGCAGTGGACATTCTGGCTTTGCTGGCGGCAACTTTGCCGGAAATGTGAGCAGTGCTGGTAACTCTGCTGGTGGCAACTTTGCCCGAAATGTGAGCAGTACTGACAACTTTGCTGGAAATTTGACTGATACCGGCAGGCCCAGTAGCAACAGCTACGCCGGAGGGTTTGGCGGCGGCGAGACTATTGGAGCTAACAAGGTACAGTACAATGGCCAAGACGACCTTCTGGGTACTGATTTCTTCTCTGAGTCAGAGGACCGTCAGGTCGGCATAAGTTAGTTAGTGCCGCGTGCCTTTGTTGTGGAGAAACATCTTGAGCCAAGGTAACAGTATTACCGGCGGTGTTATAGCGTACCCAAAGCTCTTTGCCTATTCGGAGAAGTGTTCAGTTATCCTTCTTTGATTTCGCAATGCTACTTGTAGAGATCCATAGTAGTATCATGATACTTTTGGTAATGACGACAGTTTATCTTATGTATTAAGAAAAAGAAAGATAAACTCCTCGTTGAGTTGTTAATAATGCGGCCTTTTCAGCATGTTGATCCCATGGAAATACCTTCTCAGGTTCAAACATGTTGCTCAGGTGTCGTTTTGACCGTCTCATATTAACAGTCTGACAGATGTTCCATAAACATGTTGCTCAGGTGTCGTTTATCTTAGTAACATTTTTAGCTTTTATCTCAAACACATGTATCTAGACTTATTTTGTTTCGAATCTACGCATTAAAAGATGTCTAGATATATGCGTTCTACAAAAAGGCTAAAACATTATATATTTTTGTAATGGAGGGAGTACGAAACTATTTTGTGCACGCGTACAGCAGCATAAGCGGATCAGTAGTGCTACTTTTCTTTTAGACGACTAGTAAAATGCCTGTGTGTTGTTACGGGAACAAAGTTTTTTTACATGCCACGTGTGTAAACATACTAGTACTAACAATAATATGGCCAACAACACCAACACTGATCGTGATATCAGGATACCAATCAATAGAATACATAGAAATTAACGGAGCATCCTTGAGGTGAGCATAGGTAGGCAAGTAATGCTTTACATCTTTGCTGTGAATTTGTATGGGCGTCTATTCACTTCAGATCCTGATAACATTGTTTGCACTCTACCCAACTCTCCATACTTCCGTTGATGGCAGTACTCTTCTAAAAATAAGATTGTTTTTTTCATCATGTATTCCCCATGCAGCAGTAGTGAAGATTTCAAAGAATAAATGCTCCTGAAATCTTGCATTATTATATTCAGTCTAGCCCAATAGATAGCACCGATTGATATAAAAAGAATAAGTACTTCAGGATTTCTAACTTTGCCCGAACGGCAAACAGAATATGAGTGATTCTGACCAATATTGAAGTGCATGTGTTTTAAAAAGGTTTTCGTGTTCAATCTATCTGACAGTAATAGCCACACAAACACTTTTAATGTAGGCCACAATTTAGATTTTCATATACTGTGTATAAAAAGGATCAGGTGGAGTAATTAGTCTGAAACAAATAGTGTTGTCGAGCTGAATATTTGGCTCCCCACTTATAAGTCCTTATGTTCTTTCCATTAGATGAGCGATTCATATCAGTAATGATTTTCTGAACTTGATTTAATTCTTGAAAGGATTCACTTGACAGCATTAGGTAAAATAAATCGGTAGTGTTGTCACAGAATTTATCTACTCCCTCTGACCCATATTAGTTGACTCAAATTTGTCTAGATACGAGTATATCTAGCACTAAAACTTGATTAGATACATTCGTATCTAGATGAATCTAAAATCAACTAATATAGATCGTAGGAAGTACTAAAATATACTCGTTCCGGCATAATAAGAGAATAGACAAGGGAAGTCGTCTTATGTTTGCACAAACAAACCATCAACTAGTTGTAATATCTTATCTTTGTCGAAGAAGAAGAACCCATATAATACTTTCCTGCATAAATAAAAAAAGTGATTTGTGTTAGTATAGATTCAAGAAAGAACTATGGCTAGTCTTTTAGTACAAATTCAAGTATTTATAGATTTATAGACAAACAGATTCATGATAGTACACATTCAAGTATTTAATTCAAGAAACAAACACAAGAATACTATGTACTTACATACTTGGCCCATGGATCCCGTCGAGTCATTTATGGCGCTAAAGAACCTAACACATGTATATAACTAATTTGGTTTCCCTCATAAACAAATGATGGCCATAGTAGTGGAGTTGATATGCACAAAATAAGTAATATTTAAATAAAAGAGAGGAAAAGGTATGAATGTTGAAAATATAAGTGACAAATATCTCACCTATGATGTTAATATCTCTCTATAGACGATGTTCTTTGTGTAGTTACCACCAGGACAATCAGATCCTGTGTTCTTGTCGTAATATGAACTCTTCTTTTTGCTATCATTTGCGTCCTTGTTCTTGTTACCACCATTCGGGATGACAAGAATCTTGACATTTTTTCTAGCGGTGGATCTAGATAGTGCTACATGCAACTGTTCGTGAGAGACTACGGGCTCAGGCAAGTAGATACCAACATTCGGGATAGTCTGCCCCTGTGCCTTGTTGACCGTCATGGCGAAGCTAAGCCTGATAGGAAACTGCTTCCTCTTGAACTGAAAAGGGAACATTTCATCATCAGAGGGACAAAGCGGGATCCTTGGCAAGAAGACCCTCTTTCGATCATGTTGTCCCAACACAATTTCTGCATCGATGACATTCCTCTGGAATCCTCGAACCACCAGCCTCGTGCCATTATAGAGTCCGTTCGCAGGGTCAATGTTTCTGAGCAATATGATAGGGAAGTTGATCTTCAGCTTCAATAAATGTGGGGGCAGCCCATTAGGGGTCAGCGTGTTAAGGAACTCGGATGGGTAGTAGTTATGAGGGTCGTCCACCGCGGAATCAAAGCTACGATACACCATCTCATCTCCCTGGAATCTATTGATCATCTTCAAATTAATCCTATCCACGCAATCATTTCGTGTTGACAAAATTGCTCTAGAGGTGATGTAGTTCGGGTTTTCCATATTAGCACCAAGACTGGGAAACACATTGTCTATTATTGTACCAAGGTCAGTGCCCTTCTTCCTGGTACATGGCACACATATCTCGTCTGGAAGGCAAATGTCACCATCGCCATTGGTCTCCTCCTTACCATCACCGATGCGCAATAGGTAGTCCGCAAACCATGGGTCACTATGTGCCCTCATATTGCGTTCGAGCTTTAGATGACGCATGCAATCCCAAAGGTAAGACCTACGTAGCGACGAATCAATTATCTAATCCCTCGAACCCTTACGGACAACAGGGAGGACCTCCCTAAAATCTCCACCAAACACAACTATCTTTCCACCAAATGGTAGGTCTTGTCGGCTCAATATATCTCGCATGCTGTTGTCCAGCGCCTCCACTGCCTGTCTTTTTGTCATGGAAGCCTCATCCCAAATAATGAGTGAAGCGACCTGTAGTAGCTTGGCAGTACCACTCTGTTTAGTGAAGGTGCATAACCCACCATCATCAATGCTCAGTGGTATCTTGAACCGTGAATGAGCTGTTCTTGAAACACCGGATGTAGCTGTTGCTATAGCAATCTTTTTCTGCCCTCGTACCGTTGCGAGCAGAGCTTTGTATAAAAAAGTCTTTCCGGTGCCTCCAGGTCCATCCACAAAGAACACACCACCCTCATCGCCACCAACAGCAGGCATAATTTCATCATATGCGACCCTCTGGTATATATTAAGTTTTTCTGGTAGGTTTTTGTCCTCGTCATTAGGCTCGATGATGGACTCCTCAAAGATCTCCCTTTCCACACCGGTAGCGCTATCAAATTCCTCATCGATATCAGGAAGAGGAAATGACTTTATGTCCTTGCCCATTGACTGCAACATATTCCTGATATCTATCAGAACCTTTTGAACTACAACATCCGATGGATCATTGCGACGATAGTCTTCCGACATTGCATTGAAGTGCTTCTCCCAAAGCCCACGCACATCGCTAGGCTCGTAGAATACCAATATTGTCACAAAGAGCCTTCGTAGAGATGATGACATCTCATACAATGTAGATTCAGTAAGGAAGTCATCTAATGTATTGTCCCCTTCAATCAACCCCCTTCTCTCTGCAGTTTTCCTAAAGGATGGTAGGATGTTTCCATTAACCATCTTAAGGTCATCGTAGGAGGTGGCCCCGGTGACCTTGTTTAGAAGGACTCGCAAGTAATAGCGTTCCCCCTCCGCTGGATGAGCCGACATAATTCTTCCAATTTGTATTCGTGAAGGTGTACCATCTGTCTTTAGTGACCTTCTTTTCCAGTATTTATTCTTACCTTTCTGCCAAGTATACCATTCAGGGAAGTCCCTATACAAGATAGAACAAGCCTCCTCATGTAATCTGTTTGCCTCGAAGTACTCTGTAAGAATTGACTTCTCAACATCTTCACGGTTAACTTCTCGTCGGATATCTTGGCCCTGTTTGAATGAAACCATGTGCATGTTTGGTAGATGGAGTTGCAGCTGCATCACAGGTGGCGAGTTCTCACTTAACTTAAAGCCGTATATCCTCCACAAGGCCTCCAGAGGCGTCACCCACCTCGCGTCTCTATATTGTTTGATCTCATCTATGTTTTCATTGCTATCTGCCCTGTCAGTCTCGCTCATCAAAATAGAAGCTCGATCATGGCCCTTGTATATGTACTTAAATAGGTACTTAACGGACTTTATGCTACCGCATGGCTCTACATTGATGTGACAATTGAAGTGGCGTAGAAGGTAAGGGTTGTATGGGACCACCCACCTATTATCTAGCCATTCCTTTCGAACCATTACTGTACAACCATTACGTATTCTGTATAGAGGGTAGGAGTCCTTGCCCTGTAAGGTAGCCTCATTTTAAGTTCGAGGATAGTTATTCTTGCAAGCAGGACAACCCTTCGTGCATGGGAAATCACGGTTCAAAGCACCGCATGGGCCATGCATCATATGCTTCACGACCATCTTATACAATTCTGGGTACTTCTTCTTGTTTGGGAGCTCGACTGAGATAAGACGGTCATATTGCTCTAGGCATGTGAGCTTGTATCGTCCCTCCATGATAAGCAAGAAGTGTGCATGTGGAAGGCCCCTCTTTTGGAACTCCACCACATACACATATGCCCTCACCTTTCTGAGGATGTCCTTCTTAAGCAGCTTATGCTTGAGTTCCTCCAGCTTTGCCCTAAAAACACGCACCACAAGGTCTGGGCGATCCTGTGGTGTCTGTCCTGGGAGAGCTCGCGCTTGATCTCTTCCCAGTTGGGGTTGCATGTAATTGTAAGGAATATGTCTGGCTTGACATACTTTCTCACCAAGGCCATAGCATCCATGTAGCGACACCTCTTGTCTCGTGGACCACCGATAAATGATGTAGACAACACTGTACGTTTTCCAATAGCATCTGCCCTACCCTCACCGGCATGCAAGCTATCCACTAAGCCTTGGTACATGTTCGCCCTTATTGTATCTTGATGATTCCAAATATAGTCCAATCAGGAGTTCTCGATCTTGATATATGTGTCGACCGCAAACTACTGAAAAAGACGCTTGCCATGTAGGATCGGGTTGAATATCCCAGGACGCATCTGAAATTTATAGCAGTAGTAGTCCCGCACAGAGACACATAGTCTACCTACGGAACCTACACATGAAATTTAAAATAAATGTTGTCAAAAAGGGAGATCCTAATACATAACATGAACTACACATGAAAGAACTGATTTGAACACTAACCTGCACCATCATCATTGTAAACATTATCATCATCATCATCATCGTTATCTCCGGGTGGGCACTGGGAGGACTCATCGTTATTACGACGAGCTAAACGAGCTGCACGAGATGCCATCACAGTTTCATAAGGCACGCTTTCCTTGGGAATATCAGTATGCCACCCAAGTTTGCCTTTAGGGAAGAATAGAGGGTAGGACAATGTGTCATACATCCATGATAGGACCTGATACCAAATATATCACTATTCTTCCCTTGCAGGATGACACTGTTCTAAAAATGTCTTCGACGTTCGCTCCCCTCCACCCACACAGCTGCTACTTCTGAAGTGGAAGGTGCATTGTATGTTCTTTGATCCATCCTTTGGTCAAGGTTTAGTGTGATATGATAGTCATCCACATCCTCAACCTGTTCCATACTCCGAAGATGTTCAGAATATGGGTTCTCACGAAGTATGTTGACCAGGTGTGTGATTATTTTTGTGTCTTTCGCGAACTACTCTTTGCGACAACTACGATACCCGTGCTCTAAACTTGGGTCATCATCAAAGAAGTAAAGCTCCAGGTGACTGCGCTCCAAACCATCTTATTTGCCAAATGACCGTAAGTTGTGGTACATTTGGCCATGGGCACTAAAAGTGTATATAGGATGCTTTGAGTGTTAGTGGTATTCTCATCCAGGTGACAATATAGGGAGGTGAATGAGAAATGCCCATTAAAAAACCCGATGTTGTCAGGGAAATGCCTTGCATCAGGGTCTTCACTCGTCCAAAGCCTCATGAGCTCGGGTGGTGTATCCGGGTTAGTTAGTTTGATCTTCCCTTTACGACAACAAAATCCTTCAGACTCATGCTCAAACTTCTTTGCACTACAATATTTGCAGTCCACAACGGGCTTTAACATGTGTGTCTCATTTGGGATTGTGTTGTACACCATGTCATATGGATCTGGGACGCTTGAAATTGACGCAGAGTCATCATGAACCTCATATGTTTGAACATCCTCATCGATATCCTCTTCTAGAATGGTAGTTAGTACATGAGTCAAAAAATATACACAATATATACACGTGCTGACGTGGAACATGAGAAAATTACCTTGTCCGGCGAACAAATAACCTTCCTCGTCTTCTGAGTCTTCTTCTAGTATGACGCCCTCGTCCTCACCTATCATATAGTAATTATTTATGAGCAGATGTTTCAAATATTTCATAGAATGAATATGGTAAAAGAAATACCATCAACATTGGCCGATATTTGATGTATTTGAACAACCTCTGGCATTGTAGATGTAGCCTCTATGAATATAACATGAAAGTATGGTCATTACAACTTAACGACTTATATTGGGGAAATAGAACAATGAAGATATGGACATTACCATAGTTTCTATGAATACAACATGAAAGTATGAGCATTACAACTTCTAATAATAAATTAAATTAGAGAAATAAAGAACAATTAATGAAGATATGAATATTACCATTGTTAATAACGACTGATTGTGTTGGCCGTTCAAAACCATTGACGTCTTCCATGATCATGGATGAGTTTTCATCTACCTGTGTAGTCACACGCTTTACCATTTGCATAGAACACTTCATTTCTAAGACCTAGCAATGCATGCCTTTCTCCAGGTGTTACATGCTTCCTCCGTGGTATATTGCAAACATCCATGTTGGGGGTCATCTCCCTTGACATTTGCTCCGAAGCAGATTGGATATAAATAGGGGTTCCACTGAACTCAGGAATATACCAATAACTTATGGGTATGGAGCCTTGAGGAGCAGAGGTATGAACAACCTCAGGGGTCCAACATGGGTTCTCCATGGCTATTGATTCTTGGCTTTGAATGTTGCTGACATGGTTATACCCTACGGGTACGTGACTTCAGCATACCTGGTCCAGCCCAAGGAAGGCCCACAACAGATATACACTGGCCCATGAAGATTTTTGGATGGCCAAGGCCCATGACGCCTTCGGATCCTTGGAGAGCAAGACTAGCATAGATAGGAAATTCAAAGGGGCAAAACCCTAGAACTTGTAACCGACTAGGACTATGCCCGGGACCTGCCTAAGTCTATATAAAGGCCAGGAGGGCACGTCCTAGATCTCTCGACTCATACTTTCGCACACACCTCCACGCCAGATCGAATCTGCGCACCCTGTAACCTTCGGTTCCGCCGTAATCAAGAGCAGACAAGCAGGAGTAGGGTTTTCCCTCCGGGGGCCTGAACCTGGGTAAATCTCGTGTCCCCTGGTTGCTTGTCTGTTAACCGTTCCACGATCTCCAGCATCCCCATCTTCTCCAAAACCCAAGTCCATAACAATGGGCATTGACGAGATCAAACCTCGTCAATTGGCGCCGACCGTGGGGAGTCCACAGGTAGGACTATGTCGCCTGCGACGGCACGGCGTGCCTGGACCCATCCTTCTTTGCTAAGTTGGATGACATGGCCGTTGTTTTCCCCTTCGGGTGGGGGGGACTGGCTTCTTCTGTTCCCGCCGTTTCCGCCGTTTCTATCCTGCGGGTTGGGGTTCATGTTGGGCGGCGGGTTAGGCGTTTGTTGCTCCTGGATGACTACGGTGCATTGGTAGCGCTCGTAGATCGGTTCGCTGCTGCCGCAGCTTTGAGATCCGGAACCGTAGGTCCCTTCATCCGAAGGCGGATCGCACAGATCGGAGTTGCAGCTGCTGATGTTGTAGAACTCATCTGTCGATGGTGATGTGCGTAGCACGGGATGTGGAGCCCACGAGGCGGGCCTGATTGATGGCACGGGCACCCGCTCAGGAAGGCGGAGGGTGCCAGTTTGTCCCACCTGGAAGCAGAAGCTCCCGAACAAAATTTCGAGTACGTCGCATACGGGCTCGAAATCCTTCATGGTGGCCGGCGAGTGGGCGGTGAAGTCGAAAGTGCCTAAGAGGAGGTGATTCTCCGTCGCCGCGGAGTTGTAGATAGATCGGGTCGGGACCGTCACGATCGCACAATCAGCAGCCCCGATTCCCACCTGCACCTCCTGCAACGGAGGATCCGGAGCCGCGCCACCCAAAGTCGCCACCGTCTGAGGAGGATGAGACGCAATTTTCGACTCCCCCATCATCTCCCGCACACCACCACTGGAGGAATCATGGGAGGAATGCCTGCATACGAACCAATCAGCACAAGCACAACAATCATGAAGGAAAAAGGACAATAGTACAGCAAGAAACTTACGAGCCCAGTGAGCTCAGGTCAAAGACAGGAGGAGTCCTTCGGGCTCTCTTCTCCTCCTTCTTTTCTTCCTTCTTCTCCTCCTTTTTCTCTTCCTTCTTCCGCTTCGCTGGCGGGTGCGGCGCTACAGCCCGCACAGGAATGGCAGGAATGGGAGAAGAAGAACCTCCATGACCGTCACTATGACGCTCAAGGCCCAGAGGGTTTCTAGGAGTCGGAGGAGTCGAGGCATCCGAATATTCGCTGGAGCTCCGTGACCGCTTTCGTGTATGGTCCTCACTCGACTCGTCGGCATCCTCTACCGGAGATCGCGCCGACGGTAGCTCGGACACGGAATCGACCACTTCATTATCCGGGTCATTCGGATCCCTTTCGGGCAACGGCGGTGCCATGCCCGGCACTTTGAAGCTCTGCAAAATCAGAAAGAACTTTGTTAGCAAACAAAGGAAACAAAAACACAGCCGACCAAAAGCACTACGTGCACAAATCTATACCTGCGGTACGGCCAACGTCGAGGAAAATGGAGAAGTTAGCGACTTCCCCAGGATTTCTTCTCCGGCTTTGAACTTCAGCAGCGCGCGAAGGGCCCTGTCAAGATCCCCCTCGGACATTTTCTCAGCCGAAACTCTCATCGGATCACGACGCCCAGAATAAAGAAACATCGGGTGCGCCTTCGCTTGGAGAGGCTGCACCCGACGCTCAAGAAAAGTCCGGATGATGTCCATGCCGTTCACCTCTTTCTCCGGAATCAGCTGGAGATCCTCCACCCGACAGTAAAGGGCCTCTATCTCCGCCACCTCACCGTCCAAGATTTGGTTTTTCCAAGACCTCTTTCGCTCAATCATTTGGGAGGGGTCAAAGGGAACAAGACCAAAATCTTGCCCGGGCACTACGGAGTCGCGAATATAAAACCATCGCCTCCGCCAGTACTGGACAGATTCGGACATGGAAAAGGAAAAGAAGAGCAGATTGGGACTAAGAGAGATGATGAAACCCCCAATGGGATACACACCATCCGAACCAGATTGCCTCTTCACGGAATAGAGCTTCCGGAAGAGGCCAAAGTGCGGCTCAATGCCAAGCCAGCACTCGCAAAAAGTGATAAAACACGCAATGTGGAGAAGAGAATTGGGAGACAGATGATGAAGCTGAATCCCATAGAAGAAGAGCAGTCCACGGAGGAAGTCGTGGACCGGAAAAGACAACCCACGCAAAACGAAGGCGAGAAACATAACCCAATACCCAGATGGGGGACGGGGGATTACCTCATTGCCGGGGAGTTTGACGGCCTCCCTATCTTGCGTGATCAGGCCCCGCTCGCGAAGCTTGCGGAGATCACTCTCCCGCGTCTCAGACCGCCGCCAGCCACCATCGGTGACACGAGTAGCGGTGCTGCCCTTCTTTGCTCCGGCGGCGCTGGTCCCAACCGCAGATGACGATTTCTTTGGCTTCCCCATGGTGCTACGGCGATGCCGGCGATGAAAACGTAGAAACAACGACGGAAATGTGGAAGGAAACCCCAGTGCGCAACAAGAATCGCTAAAACACAAGGAGGCAGTGAAACAAGAACTGATGCGGTGAAAACAAATCGAGGCTTCCCCCAATGATTATAACAGCGAAGACGACGCACGGCAGCCGTCCATCCAGAAGACCTAACGCCAACGGCAGATCTGGCCGTACACGTGTCAACATCACAACGAACCGTTGTTACCACGCCGTCCACTACGCACGGAAATCGAGGAGGCGCCATAATTATCTCCACGACCCGCGTGACCGGTCAAATCAAAGTCAGCAAGTGGGACCCACGTTCGTCCAGCCAAGTCATATCTGGCGTAGCAGACGCTTGAGGTCATTGATCGTCAGCACTAATGTCATCAAAAGCTATATTAGCACCAACTACAACTCTTCGGCTCCACAGCTAAGAGTACTCACTCGAATCTTTGATTCGACTAAATACTCGGGGGCTACTCCTATCAGGAGCGCTGGCCGCGCACCCGAAAGATGAATAACGACAAAGTATTTCTTCGAGTCCCACGTCGAGTCTACGACTCCACTACGGAGTCGGGGGCTAGTCCCATAGGGAGGATGGATTTAAGCATCAGAATTTTTTTGAGTCCTACGGACTTAACAACTGAACAATGCTTGAACTAAAGTCTCTGCTCGAGTCTACGACTCAAATAGACACTCGGGGGCTACTCCCATAGGGAGCGCTGGTCGCGCACCCTATGAATTCTTCGACTGTGATCTTTCGGATCAACACGCAATTTTTTTTTGGCATCTCTGCCCCAACAAAAGCCGAGTGAGCGAAAATCTCCTTGGCCACCCGAAACACCTCCGCGGTGACAAATGTTCGGATGCTGCGTCCGCGACGCAAAGATAAGACCTGCAGATATCATCTGACGGCCTGGCAACGTACATGACTGCGCTCTGCTAGTACAAATCCATGTCAACAGGCGTGATGAAAAATCTCGACGGACGCGTTGGGTACATTAATTAAAATCACTGGAATTCCACTCCTGTAAGTCCTCCGCGGCCTGAGTCGAATTACGCCAGCATATGTTCCAGGTCCAAGTTGAGGGACTCGAACTTGAAGAAGATCGTGTTGTTTCGTCCTAAGACAGTTAACTGACCCTGATCCGTCGAGTGAGTCAGGCACACGTGTTATCAATCGCTACACACCTATACTATTAATACATAGTTGCACCCGAAAGATGGAAGAGTCCTCAGCCGAATCTACGATTCGACTGATCACTCGGGGGCTACTGACATGGTTATACCCTACGGGTACGTGACTTCAGCATATCTGGTCCAGCCCAAGGAAGGCCCACAGCAGATATACACTGGCCCATGAAGATTTTCGGATGGCCAAGGCCCATGACGCCTTCGGATCCTTGGAGAGCAAGACTAGCATAGATAGGAAATTCAAAGGGGCAAAACCCTAGAACTTGTAACCGACTAGGACTATGGTCGGGACCTGCCTAAGTCTATATAAAGGCCAGGAGGGCACGTCCTAGATCTCTCGACTCATAATTTCGCACACACCTCCACGCCAGATCGAATCTGCGCACCCTGTAACCTTCGGTTCCGCCGTAATCAAGAGCAGACAAGCAGGAGTAGGGTTTTCCCTCCGGGGGCCTGAACCTGGGTAAATCTCGTGTCCCCTGGTTGCTTGTCTGTTAACCGTTCCACGATCTCCAGCATCCCCATCTTCTCCAAAACCCAAGTCCATAACAATGGGCATTGACGAGATCAAACCTCGTCAGTTGCGACCTAACTCGCGGAGAGCCTTCTTTGAACGTTTTTGCTCGGGAGTCATATCAGCATAATGCAGCCTATCCCTTGCACGCTTATTTTCAATTTGGTCTGATAAAATGACATAATAATTCTAAGAAGTAAGAGTCCATATTGGTACGGAGACAACATAAATAAATCTCATGCTATTATCAAATTTTTTTTGTCTTATAAACATGTGCATTCGTTACCTGCTAATGCTTTCTTCTGATGATAGGCTTCACGCCTTCTTGCTAGTAGTTCACTTTTCTTATCAGCACTCATTTGTGCATATTGTTCCTTATTTCGCAGCCTCTTCTGCTCGATGCGATCTATTGGTTGTGGTTCGATGAGGGATGACGTGGGTCCAACTATATGAACATATCACAAAGAAATCACATTAATATCTTCACATGGTTAGATAAGTTGATACTCCCTCCTATCAATATTAAATTTTGCTAAATCGGACGTAGAAAGCACTATCAATATTAATTGTATTCATCTTAAGAAGGAATGAGTTGCCATGATACCAGTTGTGATGATTTCGTCCTCTTGAGATGGGGTATGAATTGACTGCCTTTGATAGTTGTCATTCCTGCTTAGCCATTCACCATCTTCATCAGGAACCTCATTCTCCTTGCAACTTGATTTTTTTGACGAGATTCACGTTGTCTTTTTAGTAATTCTTCCTTTTTTTGTTATCCATTTGTGCATAACATTCCCTATATCGTTGTCTCTTCTGCTCCTTTGGATTTACGAACTGTGTCTGACTGATGAATAATGTCGGTCCATCAGTGCAGCTATTGTTTAGCTCAACAATGTCTACATCGAAAAACCAGCACATGTGTAGGTACATTAGATATGAATTATGGACATAGTTGCATCGGTTTTATTATAATTACACTCAGTTTATTAGAGAATTATTTCATTTCATACCAGCAACGACATTTTCTTGCCCTCGAGATGAGATATGAACCGAATGCATCTTGTGTGCCTCATTATCACCGGGGACCATATTTTCCTTGTTCCAATCCATTTCTCCTAGGAAAAAAATCAAGGATCAAGTGATTTGGTTGGATGATAAACACGAAACCATTAAATGATAAACATAATTATAAAGTGCACCTGGAACAATGGGTCTGCTTTGTAGTTGAAAGAGTGCGGTTGGACTATCTCGCGACTCACGTGTATTAACTATCGGCCAGGCTTTATTCTGGTGATATGCTTGACGACGCCTCTTAAGTAGCCCATCTTTCTTTTGTTTATCCATTTGTGCATATCGCTCTCTAGCGCGTTGCCCGTTGCGTTCTTTGGCATCTTTGGGTTCCCCTCCATTACTGGTGTTAACGACACCTAATAAAATACACACCATAGTTAGTTGTTGAGCATCGTCTGAAATACTTATACAATATATATTATGCTTGTTACTTGTGTTGATGGTGTTGGACAAGTCTTTCAAAAGAGCATGTTCACTGGATCCGGTTGTAGAATCCATATGCAAGGAAACACGTAGGCTTATTATTTGCATGATTCAATAGGCTCGGTCATTAACTACACAAAATTAATTTCATAATTTACAAAGGTTGAATGTTATATAAAGAACCACTATTTTATTGGGATGATGAATCAGAGCACAGAAGTTATAAAAAAGAAGATTAAAATACATGTAATGGATGTGGACAATGCAAACAGTTCTATGTATTTTGATTTTAAGTATAATAATTACTACATAATTATTGAAGCAACTACATGGTTTTGTTTTCTCGTGAAGCAAGTACAAAAGTTGTTAAGCATCAATCAAGCGAAAAAAAATCCCTTCCCAATTATAACCCTTGACGAAGATCTAATCCACTAACGCGCGAAGTCAAATATATCTATATAAAAAATTAAAAGTATCTATAAATGGTTAAAATTGTCAGAAACATTTTAACCAAAATGACGATTGATCGAATCACGTTTGGGTCAATATGTGAAAATATGACAACATAATTCACAAAAATTAAAGTTGTTTGTCTTTTTTATTATTGTTGTATCGATTAGTACAAAAAAATAAAGATAGTGTGCTGCTAAAATTGCATTTTTTTATTATTGCACGGTTATATTTCTGTTAATAATTTTAGCACAGTAAAAAAGATGTGTATCCTGGCTACCAGTACAATCAATATATAAATATATACTATATTCATTCATGAGCAAATTAAGACAAGAGAATATAATAAATCTTAGGAAAGGCACCAATCAGTACAAAAATATTTTCTAATGAAAGGAAAAAAACTGAAGAATTACAACTATGGCCTGGTGGAAAAAATTGAGAACTAAATTGAACTTTTTGTACACACCGCTGAAGACAATAATGCTCGTAGATGAAACAACACCTTATCTGTTGTGGAAAACGAACAGCAGCATAGCACCACTCTCTTTGCTCATCTCCCTCAACCGTGGTCTCATTCCTGCCTGTTGAGGTAGTAGCTGTAGCTCGAACCCGCCGCCGTCTCCACCTTCCTCCGACGCCTCGCATCCCTGCGCCCATCGTCGCGCCCCTGTGCCCTCGACCTGGCACCCCAACGCCGCCTCCCGGGCTTGCGAGGCCAACGACGACGCGCGCGTGTGGGACTGATGTGAAGCTCCTCGACTCTCTCTGTTGCTCGACCTCGCCGGTTCTCGGCACAAGCTCCATCCGCGCACGCTTTCCGCCCAAGACTTCCACCGCTAGCCACCTTTGCTGCCTCGCCTGCGGCCTCGTCTCTCCATGCGCCCGTGTCCATCTCTTCTATCTCTGCCTATCCCAAATCCCCTGCAGGCTGCAACCCCGCTCCTCTCTCTCCACCCACGTCGGAGCCCGCCCTCTCCTCTCCAAAGCCAGGCGCCGCAGCGGCCCTCGATCCAATGCGACCGCGCCATCCTCCTCCGCGTTCCCCTAGGAGCGGCCACAACAAGAAGTGAAGCTCCTGCGTCGCCGCCGCCCCCTTCCCCCCGCCATGGCTTATCCTTTCCCCGCTGCGGAGTTTACCTTCAACACGCTGGCGTCATCCGACACCTCCTCTTCCCGCCTCGGGGTCGATGGCTTCTTCCTCTCCCCTCGTTGCACAAGCGAGGAGGCGTCGTCAGCCTGAAGTGCTACACTCGGCTCGGTATGATTTCCGTTCTCCCAACCCTGATTTTCCATTGTCAGAAGCTAATTGCAGATTGTAAAAATGAATGACTTATCAAACTTACCTGAGACCAAATCGATGCGTCGACGGGTTCCACCAATTTTCCCCAGTGTAGATATTTTCATAGGTAGCTGTGTGCTCGCCCTTCTTGTTGGCTTGCCGGTGATGAGCGATATTTGGGCAAGGGAGGATGTTGCGGACAGATTGGTTTTATCTCTCCTATACTAAATTAATCGCAGGTGTCTGCGGGATTTGCGATTAATTAAGGTGGAAAATCTATTTTTGTTTTTGTTTTGGAAAAAAGGTTACTTGGGAAACTATTCTAAGGGTTTTTAAGGAAGGCAATCTCCCATATTAATTATACATCTTGCTGTTGCAACAAGGAAACGTGCCCATGCAAAGGAACGCAAATTCCATTGCAGTGCTCTGTTTACCTTTGCAACACATGAACATACAATTCATGAGATCTATGTTTGGTATATAATGGTGATGCATGCATTTCTTTTGGCCTAAAAGTTGTGCCGCAACCATTTTAGAAATTTCAATGTAATGTTGTTGTCAATATTTGTGGAGTCCATAAAGATGCGTAGATATTCTGTTTACCATTTTGCAGTCAAGTTACAGCAATATTAGGGATAAAAATAGATGAATTTGCTAGCATAATGCATATGTCCATTTACCAACTCATGGTTCAAATTGGATTGCCGGTGTTGTCGAGAGTATTCATTAATATATATTTGCAATCTCCAGTTAAAGCTGATCTCCTATCTTATCACCTCTGGGAGCAGATAAAAGGTACGGTAATAGAAAATAAGACATTTAAGACTGAACCTTAGCATGCATTGTATATTCCTAATTGTGCACTTCTCATGCGTTTTCTAGAACTTAAGTGCGTGGGTGATATCAATACCCTAACCTCAAGTAACTTTGCTGCAAGCTGGATGTGCATCAATGCAATTTCTGTCAAAATAACCAAAATTTCTTCCTAATGATCTACACTCCAGTTTCAGTGATGATTTTATCGCTTCCTTGTTTTTTTGTAAAGTACTGAATGTTCAGTGTATTCTGTAATGACCAAAATTTCTCATGTTCAGGTATTGTTAGACTTGCTTTATTATTGTGGGACAAGTGGACTGGTGAATGAATGCCTGCTTCAGCGGTATTTTAGCACGGTGTGTGCTCCTTCATTAGCTTCTTTTGTTTACACACTTGTACCTATTCAAGTTTCACTCAACATCTCTCTGTGCTTCATGCAGGAAGTTCGCGGGAGTGGACAGGATCCTGAGTCAGAGACCGTGCAAGCATGTAGAAGTGTTAGTCCTCTTCTTTCCATCTTATAGCCTCATTTCAGTAAGAGGGACAATGACATCTACTGTTTGAACATATGACTAAAGCCATGGTTACATTTTTGTGCAGTTACTTGATCAAAGGCGGGAGTTAATGTATGTCGATTCCTTAAAGCAATAAATGAGTAAGTGAACAACATATATTATCTAGGAATTAGGTGTCCATTCATAGAAATAGACCTGAATTAACTCAACTCAACCACTCTATCTATCTATCTATCCATCCATCCATCCATCCATCCATCCATCCATCCATCTATCTATCAGGAGGCATGACTTGATTGAAGCACTGAAGGTATTTATTTCCCTTAAGTGGTGACACTTCCTGGAGGTTTCCCAGATTCTCCTGTTTTTTGTATTTTATTATTATTAAAAATTCTGTTGTGCATTTAGAATATGACATGTGATGCTGAATTGCTTCAAACTCACATGATCACATCATGTAGTATACTACCCAAGCAGTGTGGTTAGCAAGATAGTCCACTCCAAACAAAATCCACACATGATATATTACCTTTTGCCGCCTAGTTCGGAAAGATATTGCAAAATAGGTTTTTGTGTCTTCACCAACTCAGCTTTTTTTAATTATGCTCGCATTACAGCACCCGCAAAATACATAACATGCATTAACTACTAAAAATCTCCATTGTCCGAAATCAGATTCCACCAAACTAATAGATATAATGTACAAACCAAGCCTTTGTTTCACAACACATGTGTAACCATATTTTCAAGGAAAGTACATAAGAGAAGAGATCAAAATTGCCACATCATGAACAACTATTTGTGCAGCCAAAATTCAGAATACTAAGAAGAGTAGGTGACGGATGTAGGCAGGTCAACACGACAAAAGAGACAAGCATTTAGGCCAAGGTAGATTACAAACATGAAATATTAGGACATATCTAAAGAAATCATCGAAGAATATAAGTTCATGTCCAAGTGAAACCAACAATATAACAAATATTTCGCTGAACCGTCCACTGAACAGACAACTCAAAGGAAAAAATCTATCCCTAGGACCTTGACACAATCTATAACAACTTGTGGGATGTTAGCCTCGCACTCGTTGTCCTTGTAAATAAGCATGTGCACCAACACTTTGTTTCGTAGGTTGTAACCATCATGCAAATGCATTATATGTAACTATCACGTAGAGCTCACATTTACATTTAACATGAATTTTAAATACTCACCAGGCCATATTGTCGTGTAACTACATTGTCATACCACGATCGCATAAATTTTAGAACCAAAAATCCTGACATGTTGCTATAAAAATGTACACATCGTTGATAGCAGAATTGTAGATTAAACAGTCAAAACTACTTCCAATGCCATGGATTCTAACCTGTCATGGTTTCTTGGCAAGGCAACTGGTGTGATCCGATGCCATAGGAAAACGTCATCATTCTAGCCAGGAATTGCTGCTTGAAGCGCAATATTTAGGTGTAATGCAATTTCTTTCAGCTTTAGTGTATCTTTCTTTAGAGAACTTGTTTTCCACACGTCAGGTACAGGAATGGGATCAAGTATAGTAATTGTTCGTTCACCCGGGTTAAACACAAAGAGAATGAAGTTGCCATTCATGTGGTATGTATCAAAATCTGCATAAACTTGGATTTAGAAATACTATGCATAGCAAAATAGTTAAATTCAAAATCAAAATAGCAGCCTTACCTAGTTACATGATGAAACATGGAAACACATTCCTGGCCAGCAGTCAAACATTCTCGCTATGATGTAGCGTTGAGTGTCAAATGGTAGACGAAGCCTTGGGTCGCTGATGTATTCACTCAGTATGGTCTAATATGAGAGTAAGAGTTATTAAAATTATGAGCACAACTATATGTGGTTGTCATGTAAGATGAACTTAACATAAATAAATACTCACACAAAACTGTAGATCCATATAGTGATTATGGGTATCATTGAACCATTGGAGTTCATCTGTAGCATTTACCCTTACAGCCATGTTGAAACACGTTGAAACACGTGGTGTCTATTCCCTGGTTATCCTTTAGCAAGTATTGTAGGTGTTTGAGACTTAAATTAATTGGATATGGCTTGGAGCATCATACCCATATTTCTCTATGAAAGTAACCACAGAGTTAACAATAGGGGAAAAATAATATTTTTAAACTGGCGCATCATATATATATATATATCAAAATGTTGGATAAATTTGACTTACTTCATGGAATCCACGTTGTCGATGGATATGACATAATTTCGTAGCTTGGAAACTAATTCGTCCTTGTTGATGGGCATCTTTGGCACATTCAAAGGAGAAGGGCGATTGACTATATCATATGCTTGTGTCTTCGCTTGTGTATTTGCGTGTGTCTATGATGATTCAGTAGGCAGGGGATCATTCTTGTCCCACACTACAACTTTGCTTGTGTCTTTGATATTCTCTGGCTGATGAAATTCTGGTGTTCCTTTTAACACATTCAAAGCAGATTCATTCAGAATAATAGTTAACTGCTTCCTAAATAGTTTGATATCCTTCTGCAAGTAAGATTTTCAAATTTATTAGATGTAGCATTCAATTTGATAGTAACATAATATGTCGATCCATTTAAACGTACCTGCGTTATATCATGTGCTAGCTCTTGGCCAGTCCAGTGTTCCATGAATTTCATCGTAAACAAGCCACACGATGAGCTGCAAAATTATAAAAGTCAATTTGTTTGATGATCCATATGAATTGGTAAATTTAAGAAATTTCTGAATAGAACATAAGTGTCATGTTACTATTTCGATCACAATGAATCATGTAGTAAACATCTAACGTACCCATCCAGCTGCATTGGCTCGTGAATACACTCCACTATTGGCCATGTAGTTACTTCAAGATCTGGCCACTTGTTACTTTTGTTGAACTCACTATACTGAGAGGCAACCTTAAGATGATTCTCAAGACCCTGTAGCTGTTAAACATGAAAGAGTATGGTAATACATGTAAAAATAAATGTTATTTGGCAGCCCTGCTAGATGAGTCGGCACGTTAGACTTTCAATACTGAAGCGAGATGCTAAAAGTTCCAATAAGTAAATGCTCACCGTAATAAGTAGTAGGTCGGACCGGCTCATCTGAGAACCAAGCGAGTCCAGTACCTGTATCTGACGGTTTGTTGGATCGACATTATATAGTTACCAATGGGATGATTTAATATTAATTGGGATGAGGACCTGACAAAAAGTAAGTTTAGGCTACATGTTTAATGTTTAGTATAGTAAAATAGTGATAAAATAAACTCACTAAGTTATGTACGGAGACTTACCATGTCATGTTCTAAGTAGGTAATGGCTCGCTCTAAGATCTTCTGATGTTCTCCTGGACTTATGGGCACTTTAGCATCTCGCTTCAGTATTGAAGTAACATGTGTGCTATCAATCCATACTTGTCCACCAGCTCTGTTATTTAGATGTTCTTGGCTCCGTAGATAGTAAATATACGCATTTAACATTTGTAGTTTGAAGCAAACATGATATAATTGCTGTTTGGTTATCATTCAGCATGTGGTTATGATATAATAGTATATGGATATGTTATCTTACATCGCCGTCCAATCATTCATTGTCTTTGAATAGACACTCCAAATCTTCACGCGTCAAGCACACGTCATAGATCCGCACCAATTTCGTTTTTGGAGGGAAGGACGTGATGTATTCTTTAATTTGATTAAAACTAATATTTCAGTCCGCTTGGTTGTCCATGAGAACCTCAGTGGATCCCATCTATACAACAACATAGACAAAATTAAATTTATGTGAGCAAGAAATCAATCTACAGGTTGACATAGTAACAAAAATGAATTCTAAACTGAAGATTAGGCTTGCTAGCGGAAAGATAATTTAATATTTATCTACTACTCTGGCCTACTCCTTAAATCTAGAAAATGAAACCAGGTTTTCCCTTTGGAATAAGATGCTTAATTGAGAATCAATTGTTTGTGAGGTGACCAATTAAATACCGTGAGTTTGATCTTCCAGGCTATGCACAAATTTTTCATACACAGTAGTATCACGGGAAAATACAAGTACAATTTTGTATGCAATCGATTAAAAACTTAAGTCATTACAATAAATGTGTACTGGGATTAAGCATCTCATTTCAGTATTCTTATTAGCATCCAAGAGTTACATGGCCTAACTTGCACATTTAAACACGGGAATCCCAAGTCCCATCCGCATGGCGACACCATACATCCTCCTGGCTACCTATGATGAGGTGAGAATCATTTTTTTAGAGGAAGGTGAGAATCATTTCTATCATATACAATGTTGAATGTGTTCTTGTCATCTAACATGATACCAAAACCAGAGAAAAGAATACCCCTATGTTTTTTTGCTTGGATACACACATAACACTGTTGATTAAGATAGAGAGATTAGGCATCCCAAGCTATCCCTATAGTATATGGAAGAATTGATATTTATAGTGTTGCGATCATGTACCTGAAGGGGACAACTGGGCGATGCTCCGCTTTGTGAAGATTCCTGATAGTATGGGTGAGTTGTGGATGTGCTCGCTGAGGAAGAAAGTGCTAGAGATGCGGTCTGGAGTTGATACTTATAGTGCAGGGGTGGCATAGATCTAGGAGGGGTAATCAAGGTCTGCTGTATCAGGGGAACTTAAAACTGTAGCTACTTTACCGTGTAGTTAATGCTAGGCGCATGAAAGGATTTTAAAATAGGGTGGTTTACTGCTAATTGTGTGGTAGTGGGCTAAATTCATGGTAGGGTGAGTTATGGTGATTTATTAGGTAGGCTGAAAATACGCATGCTAGTTGAGGTTTAGTGCTAATTGCCAGTACGCATGATAACTAGGACCTCATAGGCTGACTGTGCTGTGATTATCGTTGACATGGTTTGGAGGCATAAATCTCCAAGGATGGCCAAACCCATGAGCATGCTCTCCTTGCTTTCACTCATCGTGTAACAAGATATAATTTTAGAAGGGGTATATGTTTAACAAATAAAAAATATCTGCCCCCGAAATATGTCTCCTAGAAATGTGAAAATTAGCACAAGAAAGTACTCCATTCATCCATAAATAACTGATTTAGGTTTGTCTAAATTTGAATGTATATAGACATGTTTTAGACTTTTAGTGAACTCAACTCAGTTATTACTGGAGGGAGTACTACTCTCTTAATCTTCCCAAGCATTTCAGTCAAAAATGTTATACCAATGGCATGTGTCATCAATCCCTATTGATTATTGCCTGGTACAATCCAATGCTACTGAAAGAAATATCCTGTCAGCTCATGTTGAAATCCTATGCTTGGTACAATCCTATGCTTCTTCATTGGTATGTGTCATCAATCCCTATTGCCTAAAATCCAAATTCATTGATTATCAAGCCAATAAAAAGTAGTATCTGGGTTATATGCTTTCAAATGCATTCGTTTCATGGAAAACTTTCATTTAACAGGTGATCTTCTTAGCTAGGTGATCAATGTAATATCAAGTTGTTTATCTGGGATATCTTCATCCTAATTAGTTCATGGATGACATGTGTGCTTAGTGAATTAGATAGATATATTATACATACAAACTCAGTTTATATAGACATCATATACTGCAAATGAGCAAATCTAGCTATAGAACCAAGAAGGTACTAAATGGAGAGATGAGTTCAAAAAGACAGACCAAAAATATTCAGATTCAGAATATCATGACTAAGTCTGAAAAACAACATCAGATGGTCAGGGATTGGATATGAGTTGCTCATGTCATGACATGAATTCATAATAGCTTTCCACTAAAACACGCATAACTTTTTTACATATGAAAAAAATCTGCAGTGACCAGTCAAGTAACTTGCACTGGAGCAGACCAATTCGCCCCAATAATCCATTTTTGTATTCATGCTCTTACTCTTGTTAATCGTTCTGTTAATAACTGCTGCTTTGGTGTGCTCAGTTATCTATTGGGAGAATGATGCTTGAATGGTCTGTATAGAGCAATTGGAATCTTTGAATACTCCCGTGTGCAATCAACTATAACAGAACTGCCATTTTTGTCTCCAAGGTACATGCATATTTTTACTATTTCATGAAGAAAATATAGAGTGGTTCCAAACTCGGGAGTAGATAAAACAAAGTAATTTCTTTGACATACATTTTGTTCGCATTGACAGATTTAACAAAGTACTATTTCAAAGCCTGATAAAAGAAAACATGTCACATGACAATTTATTTTATAGAGAAATCTGGTTCGATTTACAACCTCCCAAGTCGTAGGTTGTCATATAAACCCATATTTATCCTTTGTCGTACAAACGCCCTGACACGGCTCTGCATGGATCGACGAGCTTGTCCAAGTGTATGACGATAAGCTGCTAGTTCATAAGCTAGCACATTATCAGGCTCAAAGACAATATGGCTCTCGTCTATTGTTTTCAAAGCCCCTACATGACAATTTCGAGTGTTAGAATACCAATGTATGTTAAACGGTTCAGTATAGTCAACATTACATGACAATTTACCTTGTCGCATGCTGACCTCAAAGAGGGTGCCAACTAAGATACACATATCCTGTTCGGCACGTCGCCACTTCATCAGGTGGCGTGAGACATGTCGGTCCCATATGCGCAGACATATTAACTCCCGCCTAACAAAATAACAGTAATATAGCCATTAGAATATCAAAACTGGCAAGAAAAGATTCGACCTTACATAATGTTCATCAGCACGACATCTCGGCAAGGCGTGCTGCGGTCATATGACTTGTGGAATCCTATGGGGCCGACCCGCATGACTATCCCAATGACATCTGGAAAATGGAACAATCAAACTTTTGCATTGTACTGTATGAGATTACAGAAAGTGTGAACCATTTAAATAAAGAACAATAAGCACCTATGAGCATTTTGTCCCTAAGTCTTGCCGCATCATCGAAATCCATGAACCGCAAGGGCAGCACAGGGATGGAGATGTTCGGCCCAGCAAGATGAACCTGGGTCCACGAGTGCATGACGACATAAAAGTCGGTTGATATGGCCAGTCCAAATTGTGGTGGCATGTCAGCTGTCTGAAATCCCAGACCTCTGATTAAATACACCTCGCTGATCTGCAACTCATTGGCGAGACGATAGGCTTGCTACCCATATGCGATTGCCTCCATTTTGTCCCCGTGTCAAAATAGCCAAGTATATTATCAAGTTGTGTGTCATACGTTTCTACCTTGTTTAGTACCATCAGATTCTACCATAGTGAGATAATGTAGATGAGCTTTGGAAATACAAGATTTTAAAGAAGTTGATACTAATACTGATGATGATAAAGAAGATGTTGCATTGGTGTATTTTTATTACCGAGAGGTCGGCGAGGATTGCACGGTAGATTACATCTCCAGTTCTTATGTGTTTATTCTCCCAAAAACTACTCTTGCTGTTGTCTCCCATGATCTGCTGTACATGTGAAGGTTTTCAACAGATTGGAATCTAACAACTCTACTATATAAGAGAAGAGAAACATTAGTAAACCTCTATCCATGATCTACTTATCTCTACTATTTGTGGATGGGCTATTAAGAAAAGTTTCTGATGTGCTATTAAGAAAGGTTTCTGATGCAGGAGGGATATCGTGTTACCTAGAGGGTGCCATCACTCTCTTTGAGCCTGCGTGTTCGAGAATGTATCGAGTCGCCATGGCGGTAGCTTGAAGATGGGTCACCTAAATAAAATACAATGCTGGAATCTGAAATCTGGGTAAGATTGAACGTGAGAGAAGAGCAACTTATATGCCATGAGCCCTGCCGGAGTTATAAATCCGGGACGCGAGTTTTGGTGGTGTTATGTTAGCAGCTGGGGAATTATAAATCTCGGGCGCGATGTTAGCAGCATGAGTTTTGGTGATGTGAAGGCAGATCTATTTTTTATTGTGACTTTGGCAGTATTCTAGCGTGTTGTTTTTGGCAGTTTTCTAGCGTGATTGTAGCAGATTCTAGCGTGTTGTTTTTGGCAGTTTTCTAGCGTGATTGTAGCAGATTATAGCAGATAAAAACGCTTGATGATTTTTGCTGACAGTCAGTATAGAGAAAAAAACGTTTGATGGGCCAGGCCCAGCAGGAACGATTGTGGGATCGACGAAGCGACAAAACAAAACGCCGGTGGCTGAAAATGGAACAGTTCGGTTTTTTAAGTAGTACTAGGACAAGTGCCCGTGCGTTGCCACGGACTATCGAGTTTTTTGTCGAGCATATAAATATAATACACATAAAATTTCACATGTACAAAATGTGCGTGCTACCCTGAAACATTCAAAAAAATCAATATGAGAACGAGTCATTTAATTTTAAAGATAGATAGAAAAAATGTCTGTGTGTTGCTACAGTCACTTCAAAAAACTCATGTCCCACATGTAAACATGATATGTTACTTCTGCTTATTATAATTGTCTCCAATGTCTCGGCACAAGTCTCCTATAGGAGAAGTTGGCTCGATGTATTTGTCTCTAGGAATTGTGTGTCAGCTACAAAGAATGTAGAGCCCGATACTTCTGTATGTCAATCCATCTTTATTCAAGAAAAGATTACTCGTCAATTCAGTCAGTTGCCACTATCTTTTGGAGAAATTAACATGAGTGCCATTATGTTAATATAGTTAATTAACCTTGCAATGACAAGAATACATCAGATATACACCCCACTGCTAAAATGGAACTTTGTCTAAATTAGAAGGACAGTGTGTTCTTTAGTCGACAGTAAAAAAAACTTAAGAGTAAAAATGTTGTGGCAGTTCCTAGAAAACTGAGATCTTTAGCGGCATTCGTTTTGAATCACATCCCTAATTTTTCTAAGATGTAGCAATAAATTATTATTTGTGATCCATGTGATTTATCAATACCCTCTCATGTAAAACCGAAGCAGGCTATGATTTATTTAAGATATATTTAATAACCACAGTTGCCACCAGGCGTGCGTAAGTTTTCTTAACAGAATTTATCACAGAAATGCAATAGTAGCAATTCTACTCTTGTATGTCTCTATAATCTCTTCACATATTAAATATATAAGAGAAATGGTAGTTTTGAATACCTTGCATACCCAGCAACGAACCTCACCTGGCTCAAATTGCCTCGCCCGAACAGATTGCTCGACGACCACGACCCACACATAGGATACGATTAGATCATGACACCGTCGAGGGCGCGGGCAAGCGATGCATCGCCGGAGAAGTCAAGGGCGACATAGGAGATAAGCGTGATAGGTGGCTCTACGGACAACGGGGAAGGGTCAAGGACGTCGACATAGACATGAGAGAAGGGCGGGATATACGGGTCTACAGACCGCGTGGAGGGGTCGAGGACGTCGATGGCGTACTGGTCGAGTGTCCCAGAAATTTTTATTTAGTTTGAGTGGAACTGTAATACAATCAAGAAGTATTCTCTATGTCCAATGAAACTACAGATAATTGTGACAAAGATTTTTCTATTTGCATCTCTTACCAAATAAGACACCAAACTGGGTTGCCGATTAATATTCATAGCTACTCAATTGCGCCGGCAACCATGGCGGCGACGAACACCCAGCAGGATCCCTGGACTGCAGATGCAGATTTACATATGTTTTATCAAAAAAAATATTACACATTTTAACATTACTCTTGACACATAATCACTTGATCCTCCATCCACCTTTTTCAAGCGAAAGAATCACCCATCCTCCTAGCATATCTCAAAGAACTTGCAAAAGTAGATAAATAGATGGAACAAGTAATAGGCTTGCATACCTTACTACTTGGAGAAGCATCTCCTGAACTTGCGGCAAGAAATATCAATCCTATTTAAAACTCTGCAGGTTGTAGTGCTGAGGAGAAACAAGCACCCACACATTGAGAAGCTGAAATTATAAAGCACAAATTGCATACCTATGATCAGATAACCAAACCATTAGGAAGCGAGAATAAATTCTGAACAAGCGATAGGTCTGGCTACACCTCAAGTAGTACAGCCCTGCTTTTATCATTGTTGTACCGCCCACCAGCAGCCCAATCACATTGCATACCTCGGCAAGCCGCCTGTCCATGAAGATGACACCGTAGAAGTATCCCTCTAGGTGTGTTGGACGTAGCCGTTGTCGCCTGTCCATGGCGCAATACAACTTGGTGGGCTGCTCGGACGCCAGCCATCACGACACACCAACATGTGCAGTCCAAGAACCCCCCCCCCCCCACAAACTTCACAATTATTGAGACCAACTCCTCTAGAATTGTTTTAGCCAATTTCTCGGTTACTGGAATGCATGCATATTTGTGCTTTAGCATTCTAAAAAAAGAAGAAATCTAACTTAGACAAATATGGTTGGCACACAAACATATCTGAATTTGGCATACATCAAAGTTTTTGTGCTTTGATGAATGCAAATTCTGCATCTATGTCTTTTAGACAATGCATGGAGCACATATCTGAATTTGGCATACATCAAAGCTCGACAGATCAATCAAGAAACATATTATAATGTACCCTAACTCTGAACAAATGCTCAATCTATGTCTATTAGATTAGAAGATTTCATACAACTGAATTCCAAATTAGTGGATACCAACAATTCCTTCACAATGCAAATTTTCTTTTCACCAAAAAACACATGAATTTTAGAAGCTCCATCATTATCATATACATATCGTGAGGACGATCCAATCTATGTGGAACACGCACAAGTCCTAGATAGTATTATCATCACAAACCTATTTATCAAATAATGGCAGGCATGCGAAGTAGAAATAGTAATTAAAAGCACTAACCCCGTTGGAGAGCATGGCCTTGTATTTTGTCGAGGTGACGCAGATGAACCTTTCCTCATTGTCGATCACAGGCATGCCAGAATAATGGGTGGCATAGAGGGTGGAGGCTCTTCTCCATTGGTTTGTCCTTGACGCGTCGACTATGGTGACATGGAGTACCCCAACGTCGTTGCTCACGGCAGTGGCCTTGTCGAAAGCTCAGGTGAGCATCTCTCTTCTGATCGTATCGCCATTTAAGTTTTCCGCTGGTCGTCACCATAATTTTTTCTGCATTGTCAATAAATAATTTATGCCTGTATCTTCAAGCATGAGATGGATATATGACAAAATAGCAATTAGACAAAAACATCAATTAGCCAAGATATGATAAAACATCAATCAGCAAAGCTAACGTTAAAAAACAAAGATGGTTGCTACAATTGCTCTAATATCACAGATCAATGAAAACTAAAAAGGAATAAACATTACACAGGGAGAAGAAAACACAATCAAGCTAATAAATGTGCATCCAAACATATGGGGAGATATACAACCTTAAACCGATCAAATCCAGTTTAAATACGCATGCATCCGTGAGATTGGGACCAAGAACAATGCTAAACGGGCTTTCCTTCCGGTTGCAGAGAGAGATAAGGCATTGGCCAGAGGAGAAAAGATGAGACGAGAAAAGCAAATCTGCTCACGTTCCCATGAGCTGATCTGGTCCAGCAAAAAAATAGAAGCAGATCACATGGAGGAATCCATGGAAACAAGTCATATCGGGAGAAACATGGAGAATCCATGGAGGTTGGAAAATAGAATGCGTGGTGCTCGATCTACAAGATCTTCAACGGACGGAAAGCACCGGCTGGGCCAACCGCTCATCTCCTCAATCCGCAACTTGCTTACCTCTGTGGCGGCGACCAAGGCCTCCACCGGCGCGGGGCTTCCTTGGTGACGGCTGCCATGGCACATGCTCGACATCATAGACTGGATGGGACGGAAGATCCGTTTCTGCGGCAACATCGCCGGACAACGACAGGAAGGGGAGGGGGGAAATGACGCTGGGGTTGGGATTTGGGCTATTTGATAAAATGCCCCACTTTACTTTGCAATTTGACCTAAAAGGCACATTTACTTTGGCATAGATGAAATGCCCACTTTACATTGCCCCTTTGCTAAAATGACCCATTTAGGTGATTTACCGATACTAGTTGAAAAAATCTCCTCTTAATCTAATTTCTAACCTGCAAGTGGATTGATCGAAAGCTGCCTGAGGTTATCTATGCTTTTGTTTTTCCTATACGAACACAAGAAGTCTACGCCGGCGATGGCGACAAACCGGCTGACTGCCACGCCGCCCTCTCTCTCTCTCCCCGCCGCGGCGTTCCTCTTCGCTCCTCTCTCCCTTTCCCTCTTTCGCTGGTTGTGCCGAGAAGGGCGGGAAAGACCAGCAAGTAACCATTCCTCATCCAAGATCGCCAAGCTTGAGGCCTGCATGGCTGGCAAGGCCGTCTCGGTGAAGCCCCCGACGCCACTGCACAGACCGGTTGCTAGGAGACGGACTGCAAGTCGCCGGGAGGCGGTGACGCCGCCAGGTCGCCCTAGCACAGGGACGTGGAGGAAAGGGTGGAGAGGGACGCGACTAGGACAAGAGAGCACGCTATTGGGGCTTGGTCACGGCGGCCGGCCGGTCGTCGCCGTGGCTGGCATCACCTGTGTATTCGTATAGGAGAGAAAGAAACAGAGATGCACTTGTACGGGTGCAGAGCTATCCACTCAAGAGGAGATTTTCCAATTGGTACTGGTAAATCAATCCACTTGCAGGTTAGAAATTAGATTAAGAGGAGATTTTTTCAACTAGTATCAGTAAATCATTCAAACGGGGCATTTTAGCAAATGTGCAATGTAAAGCAGGGCATTTCATCTATGCCAAAGTAAATGTTCCTTTTGGGGCAAATGGCAAAGTAAAGTGAGGCATTTTATCAAATAGCCCTTGGGATTTTGGGGGAAAGTTTAGAGGCTATTTTGGGGGGCGAGTGATCAGCGGCATGCGAGGATCACGCCTATGTGCGGTTCTGATTTTTAATGCGTGGTGATGGAATGCGATGCAACTGACGACGGAGCTATGCGCGACGAAGGGGCGACGCAGTGACAGAAAACAGAACACCCAAATTCTTTTTAGATAGTAGAGATAGAGATAAAGATATAGAGATAGATATTAGTAGTGCTACTTGAGAGAGTCTGGATCAAACTACTCAGGCCTCCTTTGGTAACTGTGGATTCCAGTGTTTCTTAGGGCTCGTTCGTTTAACCCCACCAAGTCATGGATTGATATGGATTGGTCTGGATTGGTGAGACGGATCCCGGTTTTCCAGCCTAATGATGTTATACCCGGACTGGAAATTTGGCCCAGTGCATCCAGTCCGACACAGCTGACTTCTTCTGTAAAACAATTATCCCCACTTCACATTTGGATAAGAGTTGAATACAATAACAGTCCATGTACTTGTCGGGTTGCCTCGATTTAGTCTCTGTACTTTGAATTTGCTGAATTTTGCTCCTGTACTTGTGAATCGGGCTTGATTTAGTCCAATTCAATATTTGTCATAGAATTTGTGCTAACTCTGTCAACATGTGGACTGGAATATTGCAAGAATACCCTCCAGCATCTGAGAAAATTGCAAAAAACAAACACACCTTAGACACCGACTCTTTTTTTCCTTTCTATTCCTATTTTTCTTCCTTTTTCCTTAATTCCATCGTCTCCCCCATCCCCATCTTTCCTCCCTCATCCAGTCGGAGCTCGTGAGGTTTATCAACTCCCTATAGCTCGTGTGTGTCCCCTCCCCTCTACTTCAGCTCGCACGGTAGCGCCCCTACCCTACAGCCTGGCTGGCGACACACTGATGGTCTGCGAGCAAGGTGTGAGGTTGCGCCCCTGTTCACCCGCATGAGCACGTCTGGTGGAGATAAGAGAGGCGTGTCTCCGCTGCCCGTAGGGAAATCTCGTGTGCAAGGAGGCGCAACCGCCTTTGTTCTGCGTACAGATTTTTTCGAGCACCGTCATAGCCATTGGCCCGACGTCGCCGGAGTAGGATCCTCAATTGGAAGAGCACAGCCCTATATGCCCCACGAAGCAAAGGCTCATCTCTTCCGTCCGCGACTCCATCGAGCTCGGATACCACCGTAGCGATGTCCTCGACAAGAATTAGCCGCACCGGAGACGTGGGCCCCAAAAGCGAAGTCATGTTGACTTGTCTTGATGAGGGACACGACCAAAGGAGCAAGTCGTGTAACGTTCATCCTACTTTTTAAACCATAGCCCCAATTATGGTTATATTTTGCAATTTTATCGAATGCGGTAGGGTTTTCTTGCAAGATTTTAGTCTACATGTCATCTGCGTTAGTCCAAATTAGACAGAAAACATTGAATTGGAATAAATCGAGACTAATTTACAAGTACATGGAAAAATTCAGCAAATTTCAAGTACACGGACTAATTGAGACAGCCCGACAAATACAAGAACTGCTGATGTATTTAACTCTTTTGATAAATTTCCACGGCAACGAAGCGCGAGCTAGCGAACAGTTCATACAGCTATTGGGGTGGCACTTGTGGGTTGTGGCATAGCGATGGAATAACCGAGCACTTTTGAAATATAGAACTGATTAGAAGGACGGGTTTTAAAGGATGAGTTAGGATTGGGTGAAAGACGGGATACACCAAATCCCTGCTTGGAAACGAACGGGCCTTAATGAGGTCCACCGTTTTTTTACGTGAGATCCACCATGTTTTGGGTGAAAATATATCCATCACCCAAATCTTGAGTGTAAAAAGCGTGAGGTGGACCTCGTTTCTAGAATACTCTTCAATCGGACCTGTTTATTGGGTTTTACCCGGGGTTACACAATGTCAAACCAGGCTGTCAAATGAGCTGCTGAGTGTATTTTTGGATAACATTTTAGTCTGGTAAAATACACGTGGTTGCACTTGTATACTAAAAGGCTGCCAAACAAGGCCCAGGAAGTAGTTTCGTGTTGTTGCCGGAGCCTGTTGCAAGTTTGCAACGGCCCGCGCGTTGGTTGCTGCGTCGGGGTGCGTTTTTCCACCGAAAGAACTGCCGCATGGTCGGGCTGGAGGTCTGGATGAGCGACAGAGACGAGTATGGTAGTGTGAACGCTGATGGCTTGCTTTGGGACCTAGTGGCATGAGTAAAATTCGATAGCAACTAAATTTGTCCAACAAATTAAATACGATCATTGTATACTAGAAATACAAATTTACGGTTACTGAATACGTACCGGAGCTACACAAACGGTCACCGCTCCGTATCGTCGTATTTGCGTGGCGGGCTGAAGGATACAATGTCAGGTAAGTTAACACGGGATAAGAATAAGCAGCTAGAGGAGGACGTTTTTGAAAAATGCCGTCCCCTTCCCTGTCAGGTAACCTCTTGGCAATGCGGCCGCGCCGCCGCCTACTGCTGTCATGGCCGATGCTGGCCGAAACCCGGCGCCAACGCACTCCAGAACAAGCCCACCAGCGGTGGAGGCATCGCGGATTGCCGAGCCGCGCGGAGGTTGGCAAGACGCTGATGACCCACAAGTATAGGAGATCGCAACAGTATTCGCGGATAGTATTACCCAATTTTTTGATTCGACACAAGGTGAGCCAAAGAATACTTGCAAGCCTTAACAACTGAGTTATCAATTCAGTTGTACCTGAAAATAGTTCTTGCTCACAGAAGTTTATCAGTAGCAACAGTTTGTAATAGCAACAGCAAAGCAACAGCAGCAGTGGAACACGAGAAATAGTAACAGTAACATTAACAATAAACAGTGAGATTCGAGTGTGGTAGGCCTAGGGATGGATGGACGGGCGTTGCATGAACGAGTCTAAACATGTAACTTCAAGATCTAGGGAATTACAGATAAATAATAACAAGCATTCAAGTACTAAACAATCCTAGGCATGTGCTCCATATATAGTCATATATACTCGCAATGAGAATTTGCACAATATCTTCTATCCAGCCAACCCGTGGCAGCGGGGCCTCTAGGGAACTACTGGCAATTAATGTGCTCCTTTTAATAGAGCACCGGAGCAATGCATTAACAGTCCGTGAATACATGTGATCCTCACATCACAGCCATCCCCTCCGGTTATCCCAATTTCTGTCACTTCGGGGCCTTTGGATTCAGACAATGATATGTGTACACAACTTGCAGATAAGATCACAAACATTACTATCATAATGATTCAATAATAAGTTCAGATCTGAGATCATGGCACTTGGGCCCTAGTGACAAGCATTAAGCACAACAAGTTGCAAAAAAGTCAAATAGCACTAATAAAGATACTAGGCACTATGACCTAACAATCTTATTCTATTACATGATAGAACTCATCCAATCCCTACCATCCCCATGGCCTACAGCAGGGGATTACTCACTCATGGATGAGGAAAACATTGATGGTCGATGGAGAGGCGTTAGTGATGACGATGGCGATGATCCTCCCCAAATTCTCTGTCCCGGCAGGGTGCCAGAACGGAGTTTTTGGTTCTGAATCTTGGTCTCTGGTGGTGGCGGCACAGCGGAACTCTTTCTGGAAAAACGTTGACCCCTCCTCGGTTTTTAGGTCAAGAGGCAACTTATAGGCGCAGAGGGAGGCCGAGGGGGTGCCTGGGCTGGCTACACCCCCTAGGCGCGACCAAGGCTAGCCCGCGCCTGACAAGGGTGTGGGCCCCCAGGCATCCACTCCGTCTCGTACTCTGGCTCCGTGGATCTTCTGGTGAAATAGGATTTTTGGCATATTTTCCGGAATTTTTCCCGATAGTTGATTTTCTGCACAAAAACTAGACACCAAGGTAATTATGCTGAAACAGCGTTAGTCCGTGTTAGTTGTATCCAAATCACATAAGTTTAGAGAAGAAACAATAGCAAAATTGTTTGGAAAAGTAGATACATTTTGGACGTATCAAATCCCCCAAGCTTAGTTTATTGCTTCTCCTCAAGCAATTCAGTTAAAAACTGAGTGCGATAAAAGAACTTTCACGAACACATTTTCTTCATATGATATATATATTCTTAGCATAGGAGTAGATGCTTAAACCATTCATGATAAAGAGTATGCAACTAAGTCTACTCAATAGTCATTGCAAGCTATGAAGAGAAACCAACTCAATAATAATAAGTAGCATGAAACATAAACATAAGCAACATTGCAATGCTCATAATAAGGTATGATAGAGTGGTATCTCGCTTGCCTTTGTTTGTAGAGCACAATATAAATGCTAAGGCACCTCTGAAGTTCAAGTGAAGACTAGAAGTAAAGATATCAGAGATATAAGCATCAAAGTCATGACATAATTAACCAAGTTTTGAGACAAACACAAGAATGACAACTATGCTCTCAAGAAGGTGCTCAAAGAATAAGTGGTGACTCAACAAGGAAGTGAAAAGGTTTTGAAAAGTTTGAAAGGATTCCAAATGCTGAAATAAAGGTACTCGTTAGCTTTGAGCTCTCATTGCCCCTATCATAGGAATCTTCATGTAGTTAAGGTGAAAGTGAGGTCCAATCTGAGTTATATGCTTGACAGACCATAAACTGGAAATCCCATGTCCCTTGAGTATGAGGGCCACTCCGCATACTACTCAACTTTGGTTTCCTGTAAGTTCTTTTCATTGTAAATACATGCATATCATAGAGAACCGCCAACTGGGTACCCCTTGCACATGATACAGGAGCTATCCCGTGATCAAAATGACAAGGCAAGCAGACAATGAGCATCTTAGCGATCTTTTTATTTACTATGTGCATAGCTTTTTATTGAGGATGCTTCATAAATGCTCATCATGGTGATGCTGCAAGTTTCCACCACGATTAGGCATGGCTTAGACTAGCGGCTCAGGCGTTTCTCTAACACAATGTATAGACTCCATGAACTTACAATCTCCCCTTTTATTTCGCACCGAAGACATCCGCAAACAAAAGAGCAAGGTATCAACTGGATATGTATCCATAAGTGTTGAAAGCGTTCGCCATGACAACACGGTTCTGCTGACTCCCAGCATATACTTTGCAAGCATATAACTTTCATGGACAAATCACAATGGTTCAGGATTATTAAGTGCAAGGAATAAAGTGTGCCATCAAGTTCGTGAGAGATTTACTAACTAACTTTCTCAAAGGAGTCAAACATTTTATTTGGAAGAAAACAAGGCATATTGAATATGCACTGAAATAGCAAATGATTCTAATAGGTAGGTATGGTGGACACAGTTGGCAATATTGGTTTTGGGGAGTTGGAAGCACAGGTAGAGCTCATACTTAGTGCAAGTGAAGTCTAGAAATAAAGAGGGAGCGACAAATGAGAGAGCAATAACTGTCATAATCATGCTTGCAACAAAACAAGACTAATTATGGCATGAAAGTGATACAAGAACTCTGAGGCAAAATAAATCATCGAGGCTTACTGACTATTGTTTAGTCATATGCATGCGTGAGCATGTGCCAAATCGATTCACATGAACCATTCAGAGGAGGATACCACAATATCATACCAAAGTATGAATAAAACAATGCAAGCAAACATTCATATGACATGCTACAAACTATTAGCAAGCTGGAGCTAATCACAAGCAAGCAAGAACTACTAAGAATTCATAATAACATACACCTTACACGACCAGGCTAAGCATGCTCACAATGATGAGTATATGTACAAAAACGAAAACAAATAGAGTTCGTTACCAGACTCTTACCACTCCTTAAGTTGTCTTAATCTTCATTATTGCCCTTCACTTGTGTGACTTGAACAATAACATGAAACCAAACTCCACTGAGGATGGCTGATCCCTGCAAAGAACTCACAAAACCAAAGAAGAAGAACAAATATTTTTGGTGTTTTCGGTTTTTAAAACAAGCAAACAAAACAAAACAAAACAAAGAAAAAACAAACCAAAAGAAACATACAAAACAAAATCTTTTTGCCTTTTTCTTTTAAGGCAAACCAAAACCAAAAAGCAAAGAAACAAACCAAGAGAAACAACAAAAATATTTTTGGTATTTTTGTGTTTTTGAGAAAACAACAACAAGAACCAAAAAGAAAATGAAACAACAGATATACAAAGAACCGATCGAACATGATATATAGATGAGTGTGATGTCGGTGTACCTCCCCCCAAGCTTAGGATTTTGGCCTAAGTGGGGCTCAATAGCGCGGGTAGTAACCCCAAGCTTGTGGGTCATCATAGGAATGATCGTAGTCAGGCGCTTGCGATGAAGAAGAAGACGTGCCCCAATCATAAGAAGGCTGCTGGTATGAATACTCTCCCAAGTTGGAGGGCTGAACCGAATCATCTTCGGCATCCACTCCATCATTATCCTCATGCTGGGAAACCTCCGCCACGTATGTGTCAAACTCCTCCGTGAGCGACCATCCTTGCCTGTTATCAAAATTAAACAAAGCAGGTGCAGGCAAATAAGCTACTTTCTCAGTCCTACCCCCTCTCCAACCACGCTTGGCAAAAGATAATTCGTACGGTAAACCTCTCACAATAGCCCTCAAAGAAACAAAATTATGTTGAACCATGGAATCAAGATCAAGTCTCTCAATGGGGAACTGATAATCTGAATGGTAGTAAGAAGGTAAGCTAGCAACCTAGAGGCAATGAGACCTCCACAAACTCCGCCCTTCTCATAGTTAGTAGTAAGATGGTAAGATATCAACGCACCCAGGTTATAAGATCTATCGCTATTCAAAGCATCTGCGATAAAAGCTAGATCAAAGGAAGATAACTTTCTAGAAAGAACACACTTGGTAATGAAATAAGCAAAATATCTTACAGATGGGAACTGAATGTTCCGAATTTTACCACTTTACTTTAAGAAGTCGAAACCTTGGCAAATTTCAGCATATTAATCCATGAGTTTCTTAGGCCTCTCCTTGATCTTCTCACAAGATCCCCAACAAGGCACTCTAATAGCTGCACAGAAATTAGCAAATGGCAGGTCGACAGCTATATTGTATATTTTGTAATGGACCATGGGATTAGATGAATACCAAGTGAATCGGAAGTCCCGCACCACAGCCATGGTTAGCTTAACATATTGAAGTGGTTCACCTTCAACAAAGTGTTCCAACCCTACATTGGTAATCATAGTTTGGAAATCCTGGAGGATTCCCGCGGTTCTCATAAATTTCTGGCGTGGATATATGGTAGGGAAGACTCCTTCCTCACGATGGACTTTCATTGGCTCAGGTATCATCAAGTCATATTGATTCAGTGGATAAGCACTCATCTTCCTTGCTGAAATTTTTAGACAAACATCAAACCAAGTGATTTCCAAGTTGATAGATGATGAGCAACTACTATAGGAACTTGCTAGAGGGATACACATGCATCAAAATGAAATCTCTAAGCATAGAACAAGCATGCAAGCTCACACAACCTGACACCTATAGCAGCAAAATACTCAAGATACAATCTACCAATCACAAATCTAATTGGACAAGTGGAGAAGGCACATACCAAGAAGCAATCCCTCCAAGAATCAACAGCAAAGATGGGCTGAGAAAGGAGATCGAAAATCACAATCAAGAACAACAAGAACTCGAGACTGATAAAGCTTTCCGGTATTTTTTGGGAGAGAGAAAGAAGATGGCTGGTAGGAGGCACCTTGGCGGGGCCCAGGTGGGCCACACCCCACCTAGATGCCACCTGTAGAGAGGCCGCGCCTACCAGGGGTGTTGGTGCCTGGGGGGGCCCTGGGTCACTCTAGGTGTCCATCTGCCCCTTTTTTGAGGAAAAAATTATTTTGAATTTTCTAGAATTTTTCAGGAAACTTTATTTTTGGCCAATTTTTAGGGTATGAAAATTGATTTTCTCGCAGAAACAGTTTTCTCAGAAGAAGCAAAAGAAAACAAAAACCAAACTACAGAAGTTCTAAGACACTCTAATGAGCAAACAACTAGCAAAACCAAAGCTAACAAGAGAAAAAACAAAGACTAGGAAGGAGAAAAGTCAAAGAAAACAAGTATAACCACGGTGGAAACATTATTTTGTTTATTAAAATCCTTTTGTTAACAAGGTTGATCAAGTCTTGTTACCAAAACAATCTTATATGAAACAAAACTTTGCAATCCACAAGGTGATTATGTTACCTCATGCTTGATAGCAATGGTCCCAATCATAATAGTTTCAAATTTTTCTTGTGGAATGGGACTATATATTTCTCCAACCATGATGCTCTCAATATTTTCAATGGAATTCAGGCAATAGCTCTTAGCAACCTTCTTGGGGAAATAGACAGTATGCTCTTTGTCATTAATATTAAATGTTACTTTTCTTTGATTACAATTGATGACAGCTCCTATAGTCTTAAGAAAAGGTCTCCCAAGAATAATAGACATAGTATCATCTTCAGGACAAACACCTAACTAATTATTTACTCAAAAATACAAAAAAATATTTACTAATTATTTACTCAAAAATAATTTTTAGAACAATTTTTATATCCTAAATAGTCCTATTAATGTTTCTGCACAAACACCTAACTTTTCAGAATCAAATGACAAAACCAGTGCCATAGTTACAAATTTTACATTCTTCTGAATCCATTGAAATAAAAAAAATGCAATTTTTGGACATACAGATCAAAAGTTATGATTATTGCAAGTTTAATCATCCAAAAATATTTTCTGGAATTTTTAAACAGACAGAGCTGGCCACGCGGCGTGTTTTTATTGGTTGATACCGTTTCGTCAGGATCAGCATCATGGACCATTGGATTTAAGTGAAATTTCACGACACAGATCAGGCGTACTGCTTCGTTTAAGTCATCTAATCTACGCCCTTGAATTTAGATCTAACGGTGCTAGAGTGCTAGGCCATAGACGGGCGGCGCTGGCGACGGTGTGCGGCGGCATGTCTGGTGGAGGTGGTCCGGTGAATCTAGGAAGCGAGGAAGTGGAAGGAGGGTGTTACCGTGCTCGCGGGGTCGTCTCAGTGCTCAAGGTGGCCGTAGGAGGGGCAGGGGCGCACGGAGTCGTCGTGTATTTCTCGCCGGAGATGTTACTGGCGTCAGCTACGCATGGGCTTCGTCGGAGGCGAGTACCTGGGATGCAAGCGAGCAAGGAAAGGCATCAGTGAGATGCACACGGGTTCAAGGATCGCGGGGAAATTTAACAGAGAGCAAGGCGCGCACGGGGTCGACGGCTATCGCTCGCCGGAGATGAGGCAGACGAAGGTGGCGAGCAGGCAAGGTCGTTGCCGAGCGTTAGGGGCTCGCGCGAGCAAACGAAGTATGGCAACAAGTGCGCACGACGGTTGCGAGTGTGGGCTAGGGGCAAGGGGAATGTCTAGGCTCACCGGAATTGACGCCGGAGCTCATCGGAGGCAACAGTGGTTCGGCTCGAATTGTGGGAAGCCTGGGGGCTCCTGGGATGCGGTGGTTGAGGGTAATAGAGAGGAGGGGGAGGCATTTTAGTGAGCGTGGTCCCTACAGGAAATCACTGCGCCATTTACACGAATTTACGCAAATTCAATCCACGAAGAAACGGTAGAGGGGAGAAGGGCGTGGTCAGCGCGGCGAAGACGACGATGCCAACGTGGCATGGGGCCAGGGCGTCAGCGAGGGTGTGGGTATGTGTGTGGGTGAGAAGAAACAGGGAGAGAGGGGTGGGGTTGCCGGGTGGGCTTCTGTTGGGCCTGGGGCTTGCTGGGCTGGCTGGGGGTTCTTTTCCATTTTTTTCTCTGATTCTTTTTCTTTTTCCATTTCTATTTTCTGTTTTAATTCAAATCAAATGATTTCAAACTCAATTTGGTTTCAAACCTTTTTAGTAGGTTTTATCTATTTATTAGTGTTCTATTTAATCCACTTTGGCAATTTCAATTATTTTCTCATGATTTAATTAATCATTTATATTAGGCAATTTTGTCTTTATTCAAATAAAATTAAATATGGTTCAAACCCATATAATTTTATTTAAGTTTGTCTAGATGGATGTTTCTCTTCACAATTAGGACATTGATCCATATGTTCTTTATAAGTGTGTCCTATGTCTCCACAGATTTTGCAGGCTTGTGTTCCTTTTATAATATCATCCTTGAAATCATTGTTGTCACAATCACTTTGGGAAGGGTTGCTTCTCATGTTGATCATCTGATTGGTCATCTTTGCAACAACCGGGATTGGATTTCCAAGAAATTTAGCATGGCTGGATCTAACTCAATGTTGTTGGCTAAAAACTGGGTTGTCACTTGATTCAACTGGGTTTGGGTTGCTAGCAGTTGTTCTGTCATGTGCATCCCAAGGTTGCTGTTGTCATCCTTGATGTTGGAGTTGTGGTCTCTTGGAGAAGTCATATGCTTGGGTTGGATTGGGATTAGATTAAGCAAAAGATTCTAGAGGAAGAATTCTACTCACATACAACAATTCACACAAGCAATGTGCAAACAATCACAATCATTCAATCCACTCAAACAACAAGATTCAAGTATATTTTAGGAAACAAAATATTTTTGCTACACCACATAAGTTGGTGTGATCAATAAATCGATTTAAACTAAACACTAGTGTGGTGGTCCAACTATAGGGTTCACTTGATATCATTATATTCTTCTTAGTTGTTTCTTCATGAACAAGATCATGGTATCCTTGGAAGAAATTCTTGCATCTTGGTCACAAGGCTCAAAGGTGATAATGGTTCCTCCTAAGTTGTGTTTCCTTAGTCTCCAAGTCTCGAGTATTATTCTTGTCTCACTTGTAGTCCTTAGTGATGTCCAAGTTGAAGTCCTTGGTGAAACTGGAGTTGAAGTCATTGGTGATGGTGAAGTCCTTGCTCATATTGAAGTTTTTGTCCATCAAGTTGAAAAGGAAGAGATGTAGAATCAAAACAAAATGTTGAGGAAAGAGTTTACAAGATTTTTTGTAGATAAGTTTGAACAAATACAACTCTTATTTTTCTAAGGGGTTTTGTCCAATCCTAGGGTTACAATTCTACATGCAACACGGTGATCTGATACCATATGTAGAGGTCCCAACCTGTTAAGGTAGAGATCCATGTGTTTACAGTGCTAGTCCCTGGATCGATTAGCTAGCACCCACAGTTTAAGATGTAATATAAAGAAACAAAGGTCATATTACAACTCATAACCAGGAATAAAATAATTCATTACATCTTACATAGCTCATATGGCTATCTCATTACAATGCAACAGATATAACTATATAGCATGGAGTCCTTCATCTTCATATGCCACAGGCAATAATGTTGGTTGTAAACTTGTAATACCTACTCAACAAACTTCACTAACATCAAACAAACCTGCAACATAATAAGTTACAGACACAAGGGTCAATACATTTGAATTCTATTGATAAGTGATACTATGGTAGAATAGTAGTATCTAACATCTATATGAATTTGGCTAGGTGTAGTTTAGGCTTGCTTTGCTCAAAATAAGGTTTTCCTTATTAGTTGAAAAACACTAAGTTTTTGTTTATCAAAATCACCCAAGGAACCACCAATAGAAATTGGTGAACCTTTACCCTTGTTCAACCACAAGTTTTTAACTTAGAAATTGGAATGAGGAGATCCTTGATAGCTACAATGTCTTTGATGCTCAAATTGTCCATTGCCGGGGACACGGCTAGGTACTTAGGTTTTACCCTCTCGAGAGGTGGTGCACTTTCCCCACAAGACTCGACATGCATAGAGACGAGATCTTTCAGAAGACTTCCCTTAGACCACATGGCCGCGTTCCATCCTATCACCACTACCACCATTTGTCCATCTGGCTAAGTTATTGCAACCTATATGATCAAGGCAGAGCCCATATGCCATGTGGTTGCACTAGAAGCTTCTTAACACTAAACATCTCAAATCTCTTTGTTCCTGGGTGGCTTTTCGCAAGTGTGATACACCAGGGTAGGCCATAGAAATGGGCCCTGGTAACCACTCAACAGAAACCATTCTTTCTATTGCAACCAGGTGATTCATTCACATAGTTGTTTTATTAAGCAAAAACACAAGTCATAGACTTAGAAATATTTCATAGCATGAATAATCCACCCTTGTTTTCTATTAGCTAATCTAAGCATACTAGTATCATGAATCTTAACTTAGGGAAAACTCTACTAAGACAACATCTACTAGGATTTACCAAGGCATAACATAGCATAGATACTTAGAAAAATTTCCATGCAAGTCCTACTCAAAATATCACTAATGCATAGTCAAAATAATAGGACAAAATATATGAAGCACCTATTTCCTTTTTAGTAGAGAATCTAGGTACACTCCTTGATCTTTGAAATTGTCACACTCTTCAAAGTTCACTACAATTCAATCAAGCAAGCACACACTCAAACTAGGATTCAAACAAATAACAAAACAAAACAATAAAAACAAGGAAATGCATGCAAGCATGCAAAATATTGTTTTATTGGAAAAGTGGTTTCTAATAAGGTTCTAAACATTTCAAAACACCTACTGGTCATTTATAAAAGTGGAAAAACATTTAAAAACAAGTTAGTGAAAATAGCCCTTTTTAAGTCCTTTTTGTTTTACTAGAAATGCTTTTAATCTAAGTAATAATTTCTAGTGTTAACCAAATATATTTTTAAACTCAAATGTTAGTGTTTATGGTTAGAGGGTTCAACACAAATCCATTTGCAAAAGGATTTACTCAAAATTAATTTTTAGAACAATTTTTATATCCTAAATATTCCTATTAATGTTTCTGCACAAACACCTAACTTTTCAGAATAAACTGACCAAACCAGTGCCATAGTTGCAAATTTTACATTTTTCTGAATCCATTGATATAAATTTGCAATTTTTGGACATACAGATCAAAAGTTATGATTTTTGCAAGTTTAATCATCCAAAAACATTTTCTGGAATTTTTAAACAGACAGAACTGGCCACGCGGCGTGTTTCTATTGGTTGATACCATTTCGTCAGGATCAGCTGTAGGGTTCGCAACATTGAAAACAAAAAATTTCCTACGATGTGAACTATGTACCAAGATCTATCTATTAGATACAAACAATGGGCAGATGTATATCCGTAGAGAACATACCCTTGAAGACCGACAAAGCTTAACGAGTTCAACTCGTGGTTGATGTAGATGATCTCTTGCCGATCTCAAGATCGAGAGGAAGTCCTAGCGCCACAAATCAGCAGCGCATCCGTGCTCGCACACACGTTCGAGGCACCGAGCAACCTCCGCCTTCTCGCTCCAGTGATGCAGCGGAAGCACAACTCTTTCTTGCCGAATAGCCACCGGGAACATGTATCTTGCTAGTCCGAGACCATGGTGGATAAATTCTAGAGGGGGAGAGAGATCCTTCACGAGGAGGTGTGAGAGACAAGTGAGAGGAGGGGCTCCTTTTATAGGGGAGGGGGGCAGCCCAAGGGGGCATGGCCGCCGGCCATGGAGGGTGCCCCCACCTCTCCCTCATTCATGGGTGGACACTCCACTCAAAAAATGTCCCTTCAATTTTCTCCACTCAAATTCCCATTAAATTTCCACCAAATTTAATGCAAACTCTCATTAAATAAAACTATTTTATTTTATTCAGAATTTTGTCAATTAATTTAATGACAAACATTCACAAATAACCCCTTGCTAGAATTCTATTTCACATGCATAACCACTTTATGCAATTTCACCCGAAAACCTGTTTCGGTATCTAGTGAAATAAATTCCCGCGCTTGTTCATTCTTTCGGCATGAAACTTTTGCTCCAATTGTTCGTGAATAATGCGGACATGATCGAGACCCCTCTCGGATCAATAATCAGAAGCGGGATCTGGAGACCCATACTGACTCCCACACATTCAACGATGACTTTCTTGTGATCGTCGGAACCTTTTACGCTAGTATCTTAATCCCTTTGTTTCACGATATATTACATATCCGAGATTCGATCATCGGTATCTCCATACCTAGTTTGATCTCGTTACTGACATGCACTCTTTTCTTGTTCCCGTGATATAACATTCTAGTGATCAAATCACTTGCTTGCAAGCTAATCAATGTGATATCACCGAGAGGGCCCAGAGTATATCTATCCGTCATCAGGATGAACAAATTCCACTCTCGATCCATGAGCCTCAACATAACACTTTATTAGTTCTGAATCCATCTTTATAATCACCCTGTTACGGTGTGACGTTTGATGTTATCAAGAAACTCTTCCGGTGTTAGTGATTGACATGATCTCATGGTCTAAGGATTAGGATCACTTCGTAAGTTGTTATAGCAATATAAACTCAATGACTTTGATCGTAATGCTATACTTCGGATGAATGTTCATCACACCATTACACTAATGTTGTGATCCCGTTATTAACAACATCCAATGTCCATGATCAGGAAACCTTGATCATCTTGTTAATCAACGAGCTAGTTTATGAGAGAGGCATAACTATGAACTTTCTGTTTGTTTATTAAACACACATGTATTAATGTTTCCGGATTAATACAATTATAGCATGCAAAATTAACATCTATCATATACTTGGAATACACATAATAAACACTTTATTATTGCCTCTCAAGGCATATTCCCTTCTGTCTCCCACTTGCACTAGAGACAATAATCTAGTTACATAGTGATAAATCTAACACCCATTGAGTTTTGGTGTTGATAATTTTTTGCTCTAGGGAGAGTTTTAGTCAACGGATCTGCTACATTGAGATCTGTATGTACTTTACAAATCTTTATATCTCCATCCTTGACATGCTCGCGGATGGAGTGAAACCGGCGCTTAATATGCTTGGAATGCTTGTGAGACCTTGGCTCTTTGGCATTGTCAATGGCACCATTGTTGTCACAACAGATCACCATTGGGTCCAACGCGTTTGCAACCACTCCTAGTTCGGATATGAACTCCTTCATCCAAACTGCTTCCTGAGCCGCTTCTGAAGCAGCAACATATTCGGCCTCCGTTGTTGATCCCGCTACCACAGGTTGTTTGGAGCTCCTCCAACTAACCGCTCCGCCATTCATGAAAAATACGTATCCGGATTGAGACTTAGAGTCATCCGGATCGGTGTCAAAGCTAGCTTCAACATAACACTTAGCGACGAGCTCTACTTCACCTCCGTATACAAGAAACATATCCTTAGTTCTTGTAAGTACTTAAGGATATTCTTGACCGCTATCCAGTGTTCCGAACCTGGATCCGATTGGTACCTACTAGTAAAACTAATAGCATGTGCCACATCCGGTCTTGTACATAGCATGGCGTACATTATAGAGTCTATGGCTGAAGCATAGGGGACTTTGTCCATTATCTCTCTTTCTTCCGCCGAAGCCGGACTTTGAGTCTTACTCAATGTCTTGCCTTGCAACATAGGTAAGAACCCCTTCTTACTTCCGTCCATTTTAAACTTCTTTAAAATATTATCAAGGTATGTACTTTGCGATAGCCCTATTAGGCGCCTAGATCTATCTCTATAGATCTTTATGCCTAATATGTATGACGCTTCACCTAGGTCCTTCATTGAAAATTTGTTGTTTAGATAACTTTTAACACTGTTTAAAAGATCTATATCATTTCCGATCAATAATATGTCATCCACATATAATATCAGAAATGCCACATTGCTCCCACTCACTTTTTTGTAAATACAAGCTTCTCCATAAGTTTGGACAAATCCAAACTCTTTGATCACCTCATCAAAGCGGAGATTCCAACTTCGTGATGCTTGCTTCAATCCATAGATGGATCGCTGAAGCTTGCACACCTTGTTAGCATCCTTAGCATCGACAAAACCCTTTGGTTGTATCATATACAACTCTTCTTCAATATTACCATTGAGAAACGCGGTTTTGACATCCATCTGCCATATCTCATAATCAAAATATGCAGCAATTGCTAACATAATCCTAACCGACTTTAGTATCGCTACGTGAGAGAATGTCTCATCGTAGTCAACTCCTTGAATTTATCGAAACCCCTTTGCGACAAGTCGAGCTTTATAGACGGTCACATTACCATCAGCATCAGTTTTCCTTTTGAAAATCCATTTGTTCTCCACGGCCTTTCGGTCGTGAGGTAATTCCACCAAGTTCCAAACTTGATTTTCATACATGGATTCCATCTCGGATTTCATGGCTACTAACCATTTGTTGGAATCCGGGCTCATCATCGCTTCTTCATACGTCGCAGGGTCATCATCTTCAACAACCATGAAATTCATGACAGGATTTCCGTACAGCTCGGGAGCTGCACACGTCCTGCTTGACCTGCGAGGTACGGTAGTACTCTCTTTCGGAGTTTCATGATCATTATCATTAGTTCCCTCTTCAACAGGTGGAGCCAACTCCGGAACAACTTCCGGCGCTGCGCTACTCGCCATACTTTGAAGAGAAGGTTCAATAACCTCTTCGAGTTCTACCTTCCGACTACTCACACCTTTCGCGAGAAACTCTTTCTCTAGAAAGGATCCATTCTTGGCAACAAAAACCTTGCCCTCGGATCTGTGATAGAAGGAATACCCAATAGTTTCCTTAGGGTAACCTATGAAGACGCATTTTTCCGCTTTGGGTTCGAGTTTATCCGGTTGAAGTTTCTTCACATAAACATCGCATCCCCAAACTTTAAGAAATGACTGTAGGGTTTCGTAGCATGGAAAACAAAAAATTTCTATCGCATACAAACAAACAAGCCAAGATCTATCTACTAGATTGTAGCAACGAGTCGATGGAATAACTTACCCTCGAAGATTCCAAAGTGTTTAACGAGAGCGGATTCTCGTGGGTGATGTAGTCGTACTCTTCCCGATCTCAAGATCGCGTAGATGATCCTTCCGGCGCTGCGTTCCGGCAGCGCTCCCGCAGTCGGTCACACGTTCGGTACTCGACGAAGACCTTCCTCTCCCTTGTTCCAGCAGGCAGCGGAGGTTGTAGCACTCTCCTCGCGATTCCGGCAGCACAACGGCGTGGTACCGGAAGTAGAGGGGAGATCCCGCAGGGCTTCGCCTTAAGCCGGAGCGAGTATGGTGGAGTATGAGAGAGTACTATTAGTGGTCTAGGGATTAGACACACCAATTAGAAGGCTCTAAACCGAAGGCTAGGGCAATTAGAAGCTCTAAACCAAAACGGCTCTAAACCGGAGATTAGAGGATAGGAACTTGTGTGTCTAGAGGAGGAGGCCCTGCCCCTCCTTTTATAGGTGGGAGGGGGCTAGCGCGCCAGGGAAGGGAGGGGAGTCCCTCCCCAACTCGGCCTGGTGGAGGCGCCGCCGGTTGGAGGAGGGTTTCCCTCCCCAACTCGGTTTTGGCCTCCTCTTGCTTGTTTCCCACAGTTTCTTGTTTTAGCCGTTTGACTTTCAAACTGGACATTTGACTTTTCTGTTTTAGGATTCAATTTAATCCTTTATTTGGGACAGCAAGAACACTTAGTACATGATGCAATCATTCCAATATTTAATGACACATTCGTGTACCCCTCCCCCCCGGAGTGTCGGACAATCCGGAACCTTCTAGAACATTCCCGATGAAAACACCGGAATCATTCCCGAACTCCGAAACGGGACTTTCCTTATATGAATCTTATTCTCCGGACCATTCCGGATCACCTCGTGATATCCCGGGTCCCATCCGAGACTCCGAACAACATTCGGTCTCTTTCTCATAATACCATAACTACTCAAACAACGTCGAATCCTTAAGTGTGTCTCCCTACGGTTCGTGAATTATGCGGACATGATCGAGCCACTTCTCCGAACAATAACCAATAGAGGAATCTGGAAATTCATATGGCTCCCACATATTTCTACGATTACTTTGCGATCGAATGAACCACTTACATACGATACCAATTTCCCTTTGTCTCACGATAGTTTACTTAACCGAGGTTATGATCGTCGGTATCTCTGCATACCTAGTTCAACCTCGTTACCGATAAGTACTCTTTTCTCGTTCCCGTGATATGTGATCCCTTGTGAACCAGTCACATGCTTGCAAGCTAATTGGATGACATTCCACCGAGAGGGCCCAAAGTATATCTATCAGTCATATGGATGGACAAATCCCACTCTTGATCCATGTGTCTCAACCAAAACTTTCCGAACACTCAATGCCACCTTTATAGCCACCCAGTTACGGTGTGGTGTTTGATGTCATCAAAGCATCCATCCGGTAAAGGTGATATGCATGATCTCATGGTCGAAGGAATTAGGTTACTATGTATCAGAAAAGCATATAGCAATTGAACTATTGAAATGACTTGATCTTTATGCTACGCTTATCTATAGGAGTATGTCCACCATATCATTCTCCTAATGATATGATCTTGTTGTTGATAACATCTCTATGTTCATGACAGGGAAACCACAATCATCTATCAACCAACAAGCTAGTGAAGTATAGAGGCTATACTAGGGACTTCAAATTAAGTTTACAAATCACACAAGTATCAATGTTTCCTTGTTAATACTATTATAGCATGAATGTAAACATTTATCATAAACACAAAGATATAATAATAACTACATTTATTATTGCCTCTAGGGCATATCACCCATGGCAGTTTGGTGTTGGTCATGTTTTTCCCTCGGGAGAGGTTTAGTCAACGGATCCGCCACATTCAGATCTGTGTGTACTTTGCAAATCTTTATATCCCCATCCTGGATATGTTCTCGAATAGCGTGTGTCGTGGGAATGGTCACGGCAGATGCTGCAATCGGCAGCGAGTAGTAGAACGAGGGGCAAGGGCGGCCAGCCATCTGCGGTGCGAGATGAGGGCAAAGACACAGGGTTTTACCCAGGTTCGGCCCCCCGGAGGGTAAAGACCTACTCCTGCTAGATTGTATTATGGAGGTGTTACAATGGGCGAGCTCGACGGCTAGGCGGCGACTCGCTTGGGTGTATGAGGGAACGTGTCTCTACTCACCCCATAGGGAGGTTTATATAGGCTCACCTCCCCTAGGGTTTACATATCTCAACCGATTCGGTTACAGCTTCGGTAATCGTTTAACCTAGTCCGACTGGGCCTATCTACGCGCCTGGGCCTTCAGCTTCCAGTCGCTTGGTACCTTGCTGGGCCTTGATCCACTCGCCGTTCTGCAGGCCCACTCGCCAGCCCTCGGGGCAGTCGGAAACGTCCTGCTGAGTATACCCCAGTAGGCGTATCCCCATCAGCGTGAAAACATAGCTTGATGTGCTTCAGCTTCTTGTGTGACCTTGGTTCTTGCGCATTGGCTATGGCGCCCATGTTATCACAGTAGATAGACATTGGGTCCAGCGCACTAGGAACCACACCCAGCTCTGTAATGAACTCTTTCATACATATCGCTTCTTGTGAAGCCTCCGAAGCAGCCATGTATTCCGATTCAGTTGAAGATCTCGCCACAACGCTTTGCTTTGCACTCCTCCAGCTAACTGCTGCACCATTCAAAATAAATACGCATCTGGATTGTGATTTAGAATCATCCGGATCGGTGTTCCAACTAGCATCGGTGTAACCGTTAACAACGAGCTGTTCATCACCTCCATAAGAAAGAACCATATCCTTAGTTCTTCTCAAGTACTTAAGGATGTTTTTGACCGCTGTCCAATGATCCACTCCTGGATCACTTTGATATCTGCTAGTTAAACTAACAGCATATGCAATGTCGGGTCTAGTACATAGCATGGCATACATCAGAGATCCTATGGCTGAGGCATAGGGAGTCTTACTCATCCTTTCTCTATCTTCTGCCGATGTCGGACTTTGAGTTTTACTCAAGGTCGTATTGGGCAACATGGGCAAGAACCCTTTCTTGCTTTCTTCCATTCCAAACCTCTTTAGAACTTTGTCCAAATATGTACTCTGTGACAATGATATTTGGCGTTTCGATCTATCTCTATAAATCTTTATGCCTAATATGTAAGCTGCTTCGCCAAGATCCTTCATTGAAAAACTATTATTCAAATATTCCTTGACACTATTAAGAAGGTCTCCATCATTCCCAATCAACAATATGTCATCCACATATAGTATTAAGAATGCTACAGAGCTCCCACTCACTTTCTTGTAAATACAAGCTTCTCCATAAGTTTGTATAAAACCAAAACTTTTGATTACCTTATAAAAACGTTGATTCCAACTTCGGGATGCTTGCTTCAATCCATAGATGGACCGTTGAAGTTTGCATACCTTGTTAGCATCTTTAGGATCGACAAAACCTTTGGGTTGCATCATATACAACTCTTCATCAATGTCTCCATTGAGGAATGCTGTTTTGACATCCATCTGCCATATCTCATAATCATAATATGCAGCGATTGCTAACATAATCCTCACAGACTTTAGCTTCGCTACCGGTGAGAAAGTCTCATCGTAGTCAACTCCTTGAATTTGTCAAAACCCTTTTGCGACAAGTCGAGCTTTATAGACAGTAAAATTACCATCAGCATCTGTTTTCTTCTTGAAAATCCATTTATTCTCGACAGCCTTCCGGCCATCCGGTAATTCCACCAAAGTCCATACTTGGTTTTCGTACATGGATCCAATCTCGGATTTCATGGCTTCTTGCCATTTATTGGAATCTGGGCTCATCATCGCTTCCTCATATGTCTCGGGGTCATCGGTGTTGTCCACCAACATGACATTCATAACGGAATCATACCAATCTGGAGTGGTACGAGTTCTCGTTGACCTCCGAGGCTCTGTAGCAACTTCAACCGAAGTTTCATGATCACCATCACTAGCTTCCTCTCTTATTGGTGCAGGCACCACAGGAACTTCTTCCGGTGCTGCGCTACTTGCAATTTCGAGAGAAGGTTCGACAACCTCGTCGAGTTCTACTTTCCTTCCAGTCACTTCTTTCGAGAGAAATTCCTTCTCTAGAAAGGATCCATTCTTGGCAACGAAGATTTTGCCTTCGGATCTATGATAGAAGGTATACCCAATAGTTTCCTTCGGGTATCCTATGAAGACGCATTTTTCCGTTTTGGGTTCAAGCTTGTCCGGCTGTAACTTCTTTACATAGGCTTCGCATCCCCAAACTTTAAGGAACGACAATTTAGGTTTCTTCCCAAACCATAATTCATACGGTGTCGTTTCAACGGATTTAGATGGTGCCCTATTTAAAGTGAATGCGGCTGTTTCTAATGCATAACCCCAAAATGATAGAGGTAAATCTGTAAGTGACATCATAGAACGAACCATATCTAAGAGAGTTCGATTACGACGTTCGGACACACCATTACGCTGTGGTGTTCCCGGCGGTGTCAATTGTGAAATTATTCCGCATTTCTTCAAATGCTCGCCAAACTCGTAACTTAGATATTCACCTCCACGATCAGAACGTAGAAATTTAATCTTCTTGTTACGTTGATTCTCTACCTCACTTTGAAACTCCTTAAACTTCTCGAAAGTTTCGGACTTATGTTTCATGAAATAGATATACCCATATCTACTCAAGTCATCCGTGAAGGTAAGAACATAACGATAACCACCGCGCGATGCTACACTCATTGGACCACACACATCGGTATGTATAATTTCCAATAAGTCCGTAGCTCGCTCCATCATACCAGAAAATGGAGTCTTAGTCATTTTTCCCATCAGACATGCTTCGCATCTTTCAAGTGATTCAAAATCAAGTGATTCAAGAAGTCCATCGGAATGGAGTTTCTTCATACGTTTCACTCCAATGTGACCAAGACGACAGTGCCACATATAGGTCGAATTATCGCTTGATTTCAAACGTTTAGCCTCAATGTTGTTGATATGTGTATCTCCACTATCGAGATTCAATAAGAATAGACCATCTATCAAAGGTGCATGTGCATAAAACATATTACTCATATAAATCGAACAACCATTATTCTCGGACTTAAACAAGTAATCGTCTCGCAATAAACAAGATCCCGATATAATGTTCATGCTTAACGCAGGCACCAAATAACAATTATTTAAGTATAAAACTAATCCCGATGGTAGATGAAGAGGTAGCGTGTCGACCGCGATCACATCAACCTTTGATCCATTTCCTACGCGCGTCGTCACCTCGTTTTTCGCTAGCTTCCGTTTATTCTGCAGCACCTGTTTCGAGTTACAAATATGAGCAATCGAACCAGTATCAAATACCCAGGCACTACTACGAGTAGTAGTGAGATACACGTCAATAACATGTATATCGGATATACCTTTCTTCTTGATGTTGCCGTTCTTCAAATCCGCCAAATACTTTGGGCAATTTCGCTTCCAGTGACCTTCTCCCTTGCAGTAAAAGCACTCAGTATCAGGCTTAGGTCCAGCCTTGGTCTTCTTCGTCGGCGTGGTAACTTTCTTACCACCCTTCTTGAAGTGTCCCTTTTGCTTAGACTTGCCTTTCTTGAATTTGGTGGTCTTATTGACCATCAACACTTGGTGCTCTTTCTTGATCTCCACTTCTGCAGATTTTAACATGGAGAAGAGTTCTGGCAACTGCTTGTTCATGCTTTGCATATTGTAGTTCATCACAAAGTTCTTGTAACTTGGTGGTAGTGATTGGAGGACACGGTAAATCCCCAAAGCATTAGGAATCACTATACCCAACCTTTGGAGATTGTTTGCGTGCCCAGACATCTTAAGCACATGCTCACTGACGGAGCTGCCCTCTTCCATCTTGCAGTTAAAGAACTTTTCAGAAGCCTCATAGCTCTCAACTGCCGCGTGAGTCTCAAATATTAGTTTGAGTTCACGGACAATATCATGTGGGTCTGAATTCTCAAACCTTTTCTGAAGCTCCGATTCTAAACCATACAAGATAGCACACTGAACTGTGGAGTACTGAGTCTTCCGAGCGAGGTAAACATTCTTTACTTCATTGGTAGCAGTAGCTGTAGGCGGGTCACCCAGCGGTGCATCCAGCACATAGGTCAAATTACCAGCTATGAGGACAATCCTCAAATTGCGGAACCAATCCGCGAAGTTGCTTCCATTGTTTTTGAACTTTTCTTTCTCTAGGAACGCATTAAAATTGATGGTAGGGGCCGCCATTGATCTACAACATATTTGCAATAGTTTAGACTAAGTTTATGACAAATTGAGTTCTAATTAATAGTTAAATTAATCTAGGTGAACTCCCACTCAAAACAATATCCCTCACATTGTTTTAGTGATCACACGAACCAAATCCACCACATCAAAACCGATCATCACGAGAGTTGTTGTAGCTTCAATGGCGAACAATCGACATGTTGATCATATCTACTATATGATTCATGCTTTACCTTTCGATGATCCGTGTTTCGAGACCATGTCTCTACATGCTAGGCTCGTCAAGATCAAACCTTAGCTTCCGCATGAGCAAATATGGCTTGCTCACGTTGTATACACTTGCAGAATCTAACACACCCGATCATCACGTGGTGCTTCGAAACAACAAGCTTTAGCAACGGTGCTTACTAAGGATGAACACTTTAGAACTTGAAATTTATGTGCATGAGGGATCATCTTATAATGCTACCGTCGTTAACTAAGCAATACAAGATGCATAAATGATTAACATCACATGCAATTCATAATATGTGATATGATATTGCCTTTCTTCTTTGTGCTTCCGATCTCCATCTTCAAGCACGAACATGATCTCCATCATCACCGGCATTGCATCAAGGTCAATGACGCGTCTCCATGGTTGTCGTCCACCGGCTTCAACTATTACAACTACTTTGAATAGACACGCGGGTCTTAACATAAATTAAAGACAACCATATGGCTCCTGCCGGTTGCCAACTTACAATAAGGAACATTGCATACATCAAATATAATCACAATCATGGCCATATCACATCACTGCACACCCCTGCAAAACAAAGTTAGACGCCTCTACTTTCTTTGCATATTTTACGTGGTTTGGGGCTTTCAATAAGTGTCGTTATAACTTATGAACATGAACCACAACATTGATACTAGTATTGTTAATCACCCGTTGTAAATTGAATCTTAACTATGCTAGGAGAAACAGGCACCCGCAAAGCCACTTATGCAATACAAGTTGCATGTCAAGTGTGGAGCAAGTCTCATGAACGATGTCATGTAAGGTTAGCCCGGGCCGCTTCATCCCAACATACCGCAAGATTCAAAGTACACAAGAAGCAATCGACAATAAAAGCATCAACTCCCACAATGACCATTGTGTTCTACTCGTGCAACAGATCTACATATAGACACGGCTCTGATACCACTGTAGGGTTTCGTAGCATGGAAAACAAAAAATTTCTATCGCATACAAACAAACAAGCCAAGATCTATCTACTATATTGTAGCAACGAGTCGATGGAATAACTTACCCTCGAAGATTCCAAAGTGTTTAACGAGAGCGGATTCTCGTGGGTGATGTAGTCGTACTCTTCCCGATCTCAAGATCGCGTAGACGATCCTTCCGGCGCTGCGTTCCGGCAGCGCTCCCGCAGTCGGTCACACGTTCGGTACTCGACGAAGACCTTCCTCTCCCTTCTTCCAGCAGGCAGCGGAGGTTGTAGCACTCTCCTCGCGATTCCGGCAGCACAACGGCGTGGTACCGGAAGTAGAGGGGAGATCCCGCAGGGCTTCGCCTTAAGCCGGAGCGAGTATGGTGGAGTATGAGAGAGTACTATTAGTGGTCTAGGGATTAGACACACCAATTAGAAGGCTCTAAACCGAAGGCTAGGGCAATTAGAAGCTCTAAACCAAAACGGCTCTAAACCGGAGATTAGAGGATAGGAACTTGTGTGTCTAGAGGAGGAGGCCCTGCCCCTCCTTTTATAGGTGGGAGGGGGCTAGCGCGCCAGGGAAGGGAGGGGAGTCCCTCCCCAACTCGGCCTGGTGGAGGCGCCGCCGGTTGGAGGAGGGTTTCCCTCCCCAACTCGGTTTTGGCCTCCTCTTGCTTGTTTCCCACAGTTTCTTGTTTTAGCCGTTTGACTTTCAAACTGGACATTTGACTTTTCTGTTTTAGGATTCAATTTAATCCTTTATTTGGGACAGCAAGAACACTTAGTACATGATGCAATCATTACAATATGTAATGACACATTCGTGTACCCCTCCCCCCCCCCCCCGGAGTGCCGGACAATCCGGAACCTTCTAGAACATTCCCGATGAAAACACCGGAATCATTCCCGAACTCCGAAACGGGACTTTCCTTATATGAATCTTATTCTCCGGACCATTCCGGATCACCTCGTGATATCCCGGATCCCATCCGAGACTCCGAACAACATTCGGTCTCTTTCTCATAATACCATAACTACTCAAACAACGTCGAATCCTTAAGTGTGTCTCCCTACGGTTCGTGAATTATGCGGACATGATCGAGACACTTCTCCGAACAATAACCAATAGAGGAATCTAGAAATTCATATGGCTCCCACATATTTCTACGATTACTTTGAGATCGAATGAACCACTTACATACGATACCAATTTCCCTTTGTCTCACGATAGTTTACTTATCCGAGGTTATGATCGTCGGTATCTCTGCATACCTAGTTCAACCTCGTTACCGATAAGTACTCTTTTATCGTTCCCGTGATATGTGATCTCTTGTGAACCAGTCACATGCTTGCAAGCTAATTGGATGACATTCCACCGAGAGGGCCCAGAGTATATCTATCCGTCATATGGATGGACAAATCCCACTCTTGATCCATGTGTCTCAACCAAAACTTTCCGAACACTCAATGCCACCTTTATAGCCACCCAGTTACGGTGTGGTGTTTGATGTCATCAAAGCATCCATCCGGTAAAGGTGATATGCATGATCTCATGGTCGAAGGAATTAGGTTACTATGTATCAGAAAGCATATAGCAATTGAACTATTGAAATGACTTGATCTTTATGCTACGCTTATCTATAGGAGTATGTCCACCATATCATTCTCCTAATGATATGATCTTGTTGTTGATAACATCTCTATGTTCATGACAGGGAAACCACAATCATCTATCAACCAACAAGCTAGTGAAGTATAGAGGCTATACTAGGGATTTCAAATTAAGTTTACAAATCACACAAGTATCAATGTTTCCTTGTTAATACTATTATAGCATGAATGTAAACATTTATCATAAACACAAAGATATAATAATAACTACATTTATTATTGCCTCTAGGGCATATCTCCAACAATGACATCTTAGGTTTGTTTCCAAACCACAATTCATACAGTGTCTTTTCAATGGATTTAGATGGTGCCCGATTTAAAGTGAATGCAGCAGTTTCTAGTGCATAACCCCAAAATGACAACGGCACGTCCGTCAGAGACATCATAGATCGAACCATATCTAATAAAGTACGATTACGACGTTCTGACACACCATTTCGCTGTGGTGTTCCGGCAGGCGTGAGTTGTGAAACAATTCCACACTCTTTCATGTGAGTGCTAAACTCGTAACTTAGATACTCACCTCCATGGTCGGACCGTAGAAATTTGATCTTTCTATTACGATGATTTTCCACTTCATTCTGAAATTCCTTGAAGTTTTCAAAGGTTTCAGACTTGTGTTTCATCAAGTAGATATAACCATACCTACTCAAATCATCCGTGAAAGTAACAAAATAACGATATCCACCTCGCGCCGACACACTCATTGGACCACATACATCAGAATGTATGATTTCCAATAAATCTGTCGCCCGTTCCATTGAACCGGAAAACGGTGTTCTAGTCATCTTGCCCATAAGGCATGGCTCACATGTATCAAATGATTCAAAATCAAGTGATTCCAACAGTCCATCTGAATGGAGCTTCTTCATGCGTTTAACGCCAATATGACCTAGACGGCAGTGCCACATATATGCGGATATATCATCATTAAGTTTAATCCTTTTAGCATCAACATTATGAATATGTGTAACATTATCATTGAGATCTAATATAAATAAACCATTCATCATCGATGCATGACCATAAAAGATTTCATTCATATAAATGGAACAACCATTGTTCTCGGATTTAAATGAATAACCACTTCGCATCAAACACGATTCAGATACAATGTTCATGCTTAGTGCAGGAACCAGATAACAATTATTCAAGTTTATAACTAATCCCGACGGCAAATGGAGAGGCAGCGTTCCGACGGTGATCACATCAACGCTTGATCCATTGCTGACACGCATCTTGACCTCACCCCTTGCTAGCGGTCGCTTGTTCGGCAGCCCCTGATTCGAGTTACAAATATTAGCAACTGAACCGGTATCAAATACCCAGGTGCTACTTCGAGCACTAGTCAAGTACACATCAATAACATGTATATCATATATACCTTTGTTTGCCTTGCCAGCCTTCTTGTCTGCCAAATACTTGGGGCAGTTGCTCTTCCAGTGGCCAGTCCCCTTACAATAGTAGCACTCGGTATCAGACTTAGGTCCAACTCGGGGTTTCTTTTCAGGCACGGCAACAGGCTTGCCGCCCTTACTTCCCTTCCGTTTTCCCTTCTTGTCTTTCTTGAAACCAGTGTTCCTATTGATCATCAACACTTGATGTTCGTTTTTTATCTCCACTTCTGCAGTTTTAAGCATTGACAGAAGCTCGGGGAGAGACTTCTTCATGCCTTGCATATTATAGTTCATACAAATCTCTTATAGCTAGGTGGCAGAGACTGCAGAACACGATGGATGCCTAAGTCAATGGGAATTGTTATTCCCAAGGACACAAGCTTATCGGCGTAACCCGACATCTTGAGTACATGCTCACTAACGGAGCTGTGTTCTTCCATCATGCAGCTAAAGAACTTTTCTGAAGCGTTGTAGCTCTCTACAGCAGCATGTGTGTCGAAAATCATTTTCAACTCACCCGTTGTATCAAATGCATTGCCGTTTTAGAAACGCTTTCGAAGTTCCGGCTCTAGCCCATATAATATGTCGCAATGAACTAAGTTGTGGTCCTCCTGACGAGTCTGATAGACATTATTCTCCTCGTCAGGGGCATCCTCAAAAGGTGGGGGGCCTAGTGGCGCTTCTAGCACGTATTGCTTTTGTGCAGCAGAGAGGAGAATCCTCAAATTCATGGCCCATTCGGTAAAGTTGCTACCGTTTGTTGCAAGTTTCTCTTTCTCCATGAACACATTGAAATTAAAAGCAGGTGGTGCCATCTACAACAGAATTTGTAAAGTTTATACTAAGTGTATGATAGATTGAGTTCAACTAATCCATATTACGAATGAACTCCCACTCAAAAACGACATCCCTCGTGCCTTTTTGGTGATTACATGAACCAAATCCACTATACCAAGTCCGATCATCACGTGAGTCAGTATAGCTTCAAAGGCGAGCATCATATCAACTATATGACTCATGCTTAACCTTTAGGTCCGTGTTCCGAGGCCATGTCTGTACATGCTAGGCTCGCCAAGTTAGAACCTTAGTATTCGCGTGTGTAACTGTTTTACACCCGAAATATGGTCGTGGATCCAAGAACACCCGATCATCACGTGATGTCTTAGAGCGACGAAACATAATCGGTGCATACTAAAGGAAGAACACATTCTTATCTTGATATTTAAATGAGGGATCATCTTATTATGCTAACAAAGCGCTAAACAAGCAATATAAGATGCTATCAAACATCACATGTTTATTAGTGAAATGTTATGGTTCCCGCAGATGATCTCTATCATGTGCATCGTGGTATGATCACTATGATACCTATATGTGTAAATCCAAGGTCTATGGAGTTTACACGCTATGTGTGTTGTAAGAGTATCATCTCATACTTCTACTTACAACATCACCATATCATAACACTAGCCCAGCAACAATCTAAACTAGACGCCTCTAATTTATCCATTGCAAGTTTTACGTGGCTTAGGGCTTTCAAGATAGAACCGTTCTTACCTACGAACATGAACCACAACGAGGATAACCAAATTGTTGACAACTCGTTGCAAAATAGATATTAACTATAGTAGGAGAGACAGACACCCGCTAGCCACTTATGCAAACTAGTTGCATGTCAAGCGTGGAACAGGTCTCATGTGCGAGGACATGTAAAGTTTGTCCGGGCCGCTTCATCCCACTATGCCACCAATATCCAAAATTACAACAAAGGAGCAACAACATGATCATCATCGCCCACATACTCATATGTGTACTACCCGTGTAAAGTGTCTACGCATAGATCCGGCTCTGATACCACTGTAGGGTTCGCAGCATAGAAAATAAAAAATTTCCTACGATATGAACTATGTACCAAGATCTATCTATTAGATACAAACAACGGGTAGATGTATATCCGTAGAGAACATACCCTTGAAGACCAACAAATCTTAACGAGTTCAACTCGTGGTTGATGTAGACGATCTCTTGCCGATCTCAAGATCGAGAGGAAGTCCTAGCGCCGCAAATCAGCAGCGCATCCGTGCTCGCACACACGTTCGAGGCACCGAGCAACCTCCGCCTCCTCGCTCCAGCGATGCAGCGGAAGCACAACTCTTTCTTGCCGAATAGCCACCGGGAACATGTATCTCGCTAGTCCAAGACCATGGGGGATAAATTCTAGAGGGGGAGAGAGATCCTTCTCGAGGAGGTGTGAGAGACAAGTGAGAGGAGCGGCTCCTTTTATAGGGGAGGGGGCAGCCCAAGGGGGCATGGCCGCCGGCCATGGAGGGTGCCCCCACCTCTCCCTCATTCATGTGGGTGGACACTCCACTCACAAAATGGCCCTTCAATTTTCTCCACTCAAAAATCCACTCAAATTTCCATTAAATTTCCACCAAATTTAATGCAAACTCTCAATAAATAAAACTCTTTTATTTTATTCAGAATTTTGTCAATTACTTTAATGAAAAACATTCACAAATAACCCCTTGCTAGAATTCTATTTCACATGCATAACCACTTTATGCAATTTCACCTGAAAACCTGTTTCGGTATCTAGTGACATAAATTCCTACGCTTGTTCATTCTTTCAGCATGAAACTTTTGCTCCAATTGGATGTCGGTGTCTCTTAAGTGTGTCACCCTACGGTTCGTGAATAATGCGGACATGATCGAGACCCCTCTCGGATCAATAATCAGAAGCGGGATCTGGAGACGCATACTGACTCCCACACATTCAACGATGACTTTCTTGTGATCGTCAGAATCTTTTACGCTAGTATCTTAATCCCTTTGTTTCACGATATATTACATGTCCGAGATTCGATCATCGGTATCTCCATACCTAGTTTGATCTCGTTACTGACATGCACTCTTTTCTCGTTCCCGCGATATAACATTCTAGTGATCAAATCACTTGCTTGCAAGCTAATCAATGTGATATCACCGAGAGGGCCCAGAGTATATCTATCTGTCATCGGGATGAACAAATTCCACTCTCGATCCATGAGCCTCAACATAACACTTTATTAGTTCTAAATCCATCTTTATAATCACCCTATTAAGGTGTGACGTTTGATGTTATCAAGAAACTCTTCCGGTGTTAGTGATTGACATGATCTCATGGTCTAAGTATTAGGATCACTTTGTAAGTTGTTATAATAATATAAACTCAATGACTTTGATCGTAATGCTATGCTTCGGATGAATGTTCATCACACCATTACACTAATGTTGTGATCCTGTTATTAACAACATCCAATGTCCATGATCAGGAAACCTTGATCATCTTGTTAATCAACGAGCTAGTTTATGAGAGAGGCATAACTAGGAACTTTATGTTTGTTTATTAAACACACATGTATTAATGTTTCCGTATTAATACAATTATAGCATGCAAAATTAACATCTATCATATACTTGGAATACACATAATAAACACTTTATTATTGCCTCTCAGGGCATATTCCCTTCATCAGCATCGTGGGCCATTGGATTTAAGTGAATTTTCACGACACAGATCAGGCGTACTGCTTCGTTTAAGTCATCTAATCTATGCCCTAGAATTTAGATCTAACGGTTCTAGAGTGCTAGGTCATAGACGGGCGGCGCTGGCGACGGTGCGCGGCGGCGGCATGTCTGGTGGAGGTGGTCCGGCGAATCTAGGAAGCGAGGAAGGGGAAGGAGGGTGTTACCGTGCTCGCGGGGTCGTCGCAGTGCTCAAGGTGGCCGTAGGAGGGGCAGGGGCGCACGGAGTCGTCGTGTATTTCTCGCCAGAGATGTTACTGGCGTCGGCTACGCACGGGCTTCGTCGGAGGCGATTACCTGGGATGCAAGCGAGCAAGGAAAGGCATCAGTGAGATGCGCACGGGTTCAAGGATCGCGGGGAAGTCACCAGAGAGCAAGGGGCGCACGGGGTCGACGGCTATCGCTCGCCGGAGATGAGGCAGACGACGGTGGCAAGCAGGCGAGGTCATTGCCGAGCGTCAGGGGCTCGCGCGAGAAAACGTACTATGGAAGCAGGTGCACACGACGTTGGCGAGCAAGCCAGTGTAGGATAGGGGCAAGGGGAATGTCTGGGCTCGCCAGAATTGACGACAGAGCTCATCGGAGGCAACAGTGGTTCGGCTCGAATTATGGGCAACATGGGGGCTCCTAGGATGCGGTGGTTGAGGGGGAATGTAGAGGACGGGAGGCGTTTTAGTGAGCGTGGTGCTGGAGGAAATCACTGCGCCATTTACACGAATTTATGCGAATTCAATCCACGCAGAAACGACAGAGGGGAGAAGGGCGTGGTCAGCGCGGCGAAGATGACGATGCCAACATGGCATGGGGCCAGGGCATCAGCGAGGGTGCGGGTACGTGTGCGGGTGAGAAGAAACAGGGAGAGAGGGGTGGGGTTGCCGGGTGGGCTTCTGTTGGGCCTGGGGCTTGCTAGGCTGGCTGGGGGTTCTTTTCCATTTTTTTTCTCTGATTCTTTTTCTTTTTCCATTTCTATTTTCTGTTTTAATTCAAATCAAATGATTTCAAACTCAATTTGAATTCAAACCTTTTCTAAACCTTCTCAGTAGGTTTTATATATTTATTAGTGTTCTATTTAATCCACTTTGGCAATTTTAATTATTTTCTCATGATTTAATTAATTATTTATATTAGGCAATTTTGTCTTTATTCAAATAAAATTAAATATGGTTCAAACCCATATAATTTTATTTAAATAATCTTTTATTCTCTTATTTTATTTGAATTAATTTTATTCCATTTGCTTATGGATTTGGCCAAGATTTAAATTGTCTTTTAAATATTTCTTATTTATTTATTTCCTTGTCTTATAAATTCATATCTTTTTATTTATAGCTCCAAAATCAGTGATTCCAATTTGTATAATTTTGTTTAATATTTTTTTATCTTTTTAAATCCTTTAATGATTACTTTGCTCACAATTTAGTGTTGATTTTTGTTAGGAGATTTATAAGTCTTGGAATTACTTTCCTTTTATCTATTTAAAGTCACAAGTTTTTATCCGTGGCTCCAAATTGAGTGAAACCAATTTCCATGATTTTATAATATTTTTGTTTACCATTTTTGGTTATTTAGAAATGTTTGATGCTAAATTTTTATATGGGACAAATCCATAGTCTTGGGGTGATCTTGAATGATGATTTCTTTCATTAAGATTTAGGGTTTTGGTTTAACTTTTCCAAGTGTTTAAATTCAAGATTCTTTCCATGCATGAATGCATTTGATCTTTGGAATATTAGTTTTGTTGCATTTTTCATTCAAATTTGTTCAAGTAGGGTTTTGATGTTTCCACTTAGAAGCAAAAAGTTCCTTTTCACCCTAAATTTCAACAATTGTTTATTTTGTTTATTTGTTTTTCACATTTCAAAATTTGGAAAAATTTGGGATGTGACAAATTGGCTTGCATAATTCTTCTATAGGAGGTAGATTCTTCACATCTTCATCTCTAATACCTTTCTCCTTTAGACACTTCTTAGCTTCCTTCATCACTTCATCATTTAATGCAGTAACTCCCCTCTTCTTTGGTGTTGGTATTGGAACTGGTTCAGGCACAACCTAGTTCAGGAGTAATAGGCTCAGGTGTACTTAGCTCAGTTGAAGTCCAATCATCATAATTATTTCTTATTTTAGCCATTAATTCTTCAGCATCTGTATGAGTTCTTTTCCTGAAAACACAATCAGCAAAGCTATTTAGGTATGTCCTAGAATCATCAGTTAGTCCATTATAATAAATATCAAGAAGCTCATTCTTAGGTAATGGACATCCAGGATATGCATGAATCAAGGCACAGAACCTTGTTCATGACTCAGGCAATTTCTCTTATTCTCCCTGTTTAAAATCAAAAAGTCTCTGCAAAGCAGCATGTCTAGCACTAGGAGGAAAATATTTCTGGAAGAAAGAAGTAATCAAACAATCAGGGCTATCAATGGAACCAGGAGGTAATCTATTAAACCAAGCCCTAGCTTCTCCTTTTAGTGAAAAAGGGAAGATCTTAGTAACAAAGTACTTGCGCATCTTAAAATCATCAGATAATAAAGCACTCATAGTAGAAAGCTTATTCATATGAGCCACAGCTCTCTCATTTTCAGTCCCACAAAAAGGTTCTTTCTCAACAATGTCTAAATAGGATAAATCAAGAGAGAAATCATAATCTTTATCTTTAATATCTATGGGAGAGGTGGCAAACTTAGGATCAGAGGACAACTTAGGAATAATGGTGCGTCTCGCTAGGAGGCTCTTAATAGCACTAGTACCATGTGTGTTTCGGCACTTCAACAAATTCATCAGTGAAATCAATGTAACCATCATTAATATCGTAACTCTCTCTAGACTTAGGTGAGCTAACAGGTGTAACAGTGTCTTCACTAGGATTTTCGGTATTTCCTAGACTAGCCATAGTAGAATCTAGGAAAGTACCTAATGAACCACTCGCATCAAGCATAGTAGAAGTAACATCATGAGTATCAAAAGCAGTTTCAGACTTAGCAGTAATAGCAGTGTGTGTAGCATGAGGATGTGGTGGTGGTATAACAAGCTTACTTATAACAGACGGTGAATCAAGAGCAGCAGAGGTGTTTAGGACTGTACCTCTTCTTGTAGTGGATGGTAAGATCGGAAACTTTCCATCACGAGACTTCCCCATGATGAAAGGATTAGCAGTGAAAAAAATAGATCCAAGTGAACTTACAAATAAAGCTATGATCCTCGGCAACGGCGCTAGAAAACAGTCTTGATGACCCACAAGTATAGGGGATCGCAATAGTCGTCGCGGGTAGTATTGCCCAATTTATTGATTCAACACACGGGAACCAAAGAATATTTGCAAGCCTTAACAACTGAGTTGTCAATTCAGCTGCACCTGGAAATAGTTCTTGATCACAGAAGTTTATCAGTAGCAACAGTTTGTAGTAGCAACAGCTGCAGTGGAACAAGAGCAATAGTAACAGCAACAGTAAACAATGAGATTCGAGTGCGGTAGGCATAGGGATGGATGGACGGGAGTTGCATGAACAAGTCTAAACATGTAACTTCAAGATCTAGGGCATTGCATATAAATAATAACAAGCATCCAAGTACTAAATAATCCTAGGCATATGCTCCATATATAGTCATACGTGCTCGCAATGAGAACTTGCACAACATCTTCTGTCCAGCCAGCCCGTGGCAGTGGGGCCTCTAGGGAACTACTGGCAATTAAGTTGCTCCTTTTAATAGAGCAACGGATCAAAGCATTAACACTCCGTGAACACATGTGATCCTCACATCACAGCCATCCCCTCCGGTTATCCCAAATTCTGTCACTTCGGGGCCTTTGGATCCGGACAATGATATATGTACACAACTTGCAGATAAGATCACAAACAATACTATCATAATGATTCAATAATAAGTTCAGATCTGAGATCATGGCACTCGGGCCCTAGTGACAAGCATTAAGCACAACAAGTTGCAACAAAGTCAAATAGCACTAATAGAGATACTAGGCACTATGCCCTAACAATATTATTCGATTACATGATAGAACTCATCCAATCCCTACCATCCCCATGGCCTACAGCGGGGGATTACTCACTCATGGATGAGGGAAACATTGATGGTCGATGGAGAGGCGTTGGTGATAATGATGGTGATGATCCTCCCCAAATTCCCCGTCCCGGCAGGGTGCCAGAACGGAGTTTCTTGTTCCGAATCTTGGTCTCTGGTGGTGGCGGCGCAACATAACTCTTTGCGGAAAAACATCGAACCCCCTCGGTTTTTAGGTCAAGAGGCAACTTATAGGCGCAGAGGGAGGCCGAGGGGGTGCCTGGGGTGGCTGCACCCCCCTAGGCGCGGCCAGGGCTGGCCCGTGCCTGGCAGGGGTGTGGGCCCCCCAGGCATCCACTCCGTCTCGTACTCTGGCTCCGTGGATCTTCTGGTGAATTAGGATTTTTGGCATATTTTCCAGGAGTTTTCATGATAGTTGATTTTCTGCACAAAAAATAGACACCAAGGTAATTCTGCTGAAAACAGCGTCAGTCTGTGTTAGTTGTATCCAAATCACATAAGTTTAGAGAAGAAATAATAGAACAAGTGTTCGGGATAGTAGATACGTTTTGGACGTATCAGACGCTTCTAGAGGTGGAGGAGTGTGTTGTGTGTGATGATGCGTTGCCGGAGCTGCATGACGACGCACCACAGTTCGGCTTGGCCATGGCCCTGCTACAGGCCTTGCAAGGCGATGGTGGAAGACAAACTCGACGGTGTGTCCCTGTTGTAGGTGTCGCAAAGGAGATCGGTGGATGACAAACTCGACGGCGTGGCCCTACTGCAGCGCGACACCGTGGAGGATTTCTCGACAGGGACTGAGGCGCTTGGAGACGGAGTAGGATCGGTAAAGAGGAAATCGGCAGCGGAGAGAGAGAGAGAGAGAGAGAGAGAGAGAGAGAGAGAGAGAGAGAGAGAGAGAGAGAGAGAGAGAGAGAGAGAGAGAGAGAGAGAGAGAGAGGGAGGGAGGGAGGGAGGGAGGGAGGGAGAGGGATAGGGAGAGGTGAATAGCAATTTCAAAACTATTGCAGTTTTGGCTTGATAGAATGCGAAATTAAACTAACGTTTATTTTACAAGCACAAAACCTAATACACTAGGCTCAACTAAGTGCACAAACAACAAGTTAAGTAAGCAAGATAGCACAAGATAAATATAGCACAAGTGATAAGCAAGATATAAGTACTTCAAGCTCGATGGCTATCACAAGGAAAGTAAGCTTGAATATAGAGATAACCGAGGCACGCGGAGACGAAGATGTATTCTCGTGTTACCTTATAAGTAAGGTACGTCACGTTGGAGAGGTGTGGGATTCCATAAAGGATTTCCCAACGCCATGAAGGCTCACCTTCTTCTCCGAGTCTATCCCACGAAGGAATAGGCCCCTTGCTTATGGCTAGCTCCACAACCACTTCACAAGCTCCACGAAGGAGAAGCCCGGGTCTCTTCACAATCTTCCACGAAGAGGAAACCAAGGTACCAACCGCCAAGCCAACTAGGAGGTCACCCTGCAAGAGTAACAAGCTCACGACTCTCACTCAAACAAATCGTAATGGAGAGCTCAACACTTATGCAAGAATGCAAAGAAAGAACACCAACAGTGCTCAAATCCTTCACTCTCAAATCCCACCAAGGCAACAAGTGCTAGGGAGGAATTAGCGAGGAAGAACAATGGTGGAAATCAACAAATGACTCCAATATCTAGATTCAATGGGCTCCCCTCACTTAGAGGAGGAATTGATTGGTGGGGATTGTAGATCTAGATCTCCTCTTTCAAAGCCCTAAAAAGATGCAACAATCATAGGAGGGAAGAGAGAGGAAGAAAGCTCAAAGATGGTGTTCAAAAACATGCTCAAGAACCCTACAACTTTGGGGAAGAAGCCCCCCTTTTATACCCCTTCAAGGGGGATGACCGTTGGAGATAAAATGAGCTGGACGAACACGTTCCGGTAGGGAAACCGGCGCCGCTGGATCTACCACCAGAATTTCTGGTTAACCCAAAAAGTTCCGGTCAAAACCGAAACAGCATATAGAACAGTTTTTCGGTGGTTCGTCGGAAATTCTGGGCACAGACTCGGCGCTGCCTAAATTTTCCCAGAACAAAATAGGGCACACGAAAACGACAATAACTTTTGCCTCTGGACTCCGATTTCGATGATCTTGGGCTTGTTTTGATGAGGACAACAAGCTCTACAAGATGGTACAGATAAACATCATAGTACAACAAAGAAGGATAGAACCAAATGAATAAAGGTATGAAGCCTCCTTATAAGAAGAATCGGTAAAACCTTCAAACTCGAAAATGCCATAGAAGATGCATACGAATTCCATTTTTGATGAACTTGGTCTTGTTGAAGAGCTAGAAACAAGATCAAGAACCTAACATGGAGAACCACATGAAGCAACAAACTGTGAATATGCAAAGTATGCAAAGGATTGAGCTCCCTAAGAATATGTGATCAAGTTACCCAACCGAAAGCCCCTCTTGATAGTGCGGCTATCTATCCTATAATCTGGTCTCCCAACAACCACCTTGAGACCGGTAAAAGGAAAAACTTAGCAAGGCCATACCTTTTCCTTGCGCATCCCTCTTAATCTTGATGACAACGCTTCAAACTCCATCCAAGCCGGAATGCATCACTTGACCATTGTTGCTTCGTGAAGACTCATAATTTGCTCCCACATATATCACTACGTGATATCTTCATTGAGACACGTCTTCACATGTACATTATCACCAATATGGACGGCAAGATTCAAGAAAATAATCTTCTCGAGATGCTTATGTTGAACTTGCCCTTCTCAACCTTGATGATGATCACCACTTGATGTCATACTCTCATGGGATATATGAGATCTTCACTTTTGAAGAATGCCCATGGAAATATACCTAACCCATATAGAAAATGCAAAGGCACATATATAATGGGTTAGTTCATGATGCATAATTGACAAGGCTTACCATACCACAAGATTCATGTGGTACATTCTTTATGCTTCATGTGTTGACCAACTTGAAATTACTCTTCACACTTTGTATTGGTCAACCATGTATCTTCTCGTGCTCCATCTCAATATCTTGAGGTACATAAGGAACTCTTCATTTGATTACATGCTCTAAATCTTAGTCAACCATAGCTCAACTAATGAGGCTATCATGACACCGACTTAGAGCCATATCTCCCAAAGGTTATGCTTGACAATGTATGCAATGAAACTCAAGTTTATCAGACATGCTTATATTGTGGGGGGGGGAGGGGTTGCTCTATATATGTTAGTTCTACTCACATCTCCTGCATTAGTTGTAGTTTATGTGAGTAGAATCGGTTTTGATATGGGTTAGTATCTTTGTGTTACTTAACCATATAAAAAACAACCTCTTGTATACAATTTATTCTCGGATAAGTTGCGTACTTGTTTATAATATTCATTATATGAACCCACTTGTTGTGATTGTCATTAATTACCAAAATAGGGGAGATTGAAAGGGTAATTGACCTGAAATGCGGACGCTGTTGACTGAAGTTGTTACTGAAGTGTAGTTGTAGACGTTGTTGTTGGTGTCGATGTCGAGGTAGCCGATCATGATGTATCCGTAGTCAAGGTGGGTATGGTCGTTGTAATAGTCATCGTATTGGTGTGGCCGCCAGTGCCGGTTGTTGCTGTTGTTGTTGTTGTTGATGATGATGATGAAGTTGCGGTTTTGTATGTTTTGCACCTGATAGAGGTACTGTCAGGGGCGTCTCTTGGATGGGGTCATAAATAAGACCACCAGTTTTGCGAGGACTGAAGGAAGTCACCGAACACGCACGGTTTTGCCAGAACCGTATGATGCCGGTTTGTTGATGCAGTTGCCAGGGTCGTGGATACGGCCATGCCGTCGTCGTGCTTTGCAGTTGTACTGTCAGAGGGTGTCGTAATCGTATGTCCATCATGTGGACGGTTATATCGGCGGTGGCGGCGATGTGTCGACGAAGATGTTGATAAAGACCATGTTGATGAAGACCTTGGCGATGATGTGTCGGTGATGGCGTCTCGGCGATGATCGTCGCTCGAAGACGTCCCTTGTGGCGGCGATGATGTCGAAGTCTTGATATCGAATAATTCAGCGCAGTAGTGTTCCACACCGGCCTAGCGTGTGGATGATGTTGATGTCGCTTCTCCGTGAATGTGCTCGACGAAGATCTTGGCTTGTAGCCTCGCGTAGTCGTACAACTCGACTACGCGGTGGTTCAGCTCGGTGTAGTGTAGGTCGGTGTCGGTGTAGTCATGTCTTGAAATAGTGCAATTTTAGTATTGTAGTCTCGTCTCGGAACAGTGCAGATCTTTGTGTGAAATCAATCTGCGATCGCGCGATGGATTGATGGACGTTGTGCTGAACTCCCGTCCATGCAAACACGTGATCTCGATGAGGCATGCCTTGGAGTAAATGGATGCATGCACGTGTCCTATGGATGCATAACGCGGGGTGCATGCATAACGCGCGTGCGTGGCCGCACCGGGCTACACAAAGACGCAGCATAGCTTCTTGGATCAGATCGTTGCAATTTCCAGTGAGACGGCTGATAAGTATATCTTGTGGCGCGAGCTTCAATCTTGTACTATTTTTTGCCGAATTGAGGGAAGTGGGATTTAGGGATTTTATTTGTAGCTAATTGGATCTAATCTATGAAACAGAAAATTTCGAAATTTGGATCTAATCTAGTCTAAGAAACCGGCGAGATCTTTAATCTAGACCGGGTGTCGCGTCCCCGAGGAGAAAATTAATCTCCTAGAGGCGGCGCGATGCGAAAGCGGTGAAAAAACCTAGGATCGAAGCCATGAGGCTAACCGCTCTGATACCATGTAAAAAATATTAAATTCATAAAATATTGTGTTGTATTGATCTGACCTCATGGAATTATATAGACGTACAAATTTGAAGGACAAGAATCCTATAACTTGGAATACAAGATGATCTTTAAAATTCTAGTCTATCTCTAGTTGTATACATATCTTAACAGCACGCTCTCCTGCTCACGCGGCCCGGTGTCGGCTAGGGGCTCGTCGGCGAGCCGGTGGGATGGAAGGAGGGATTGGAGGCTAAAAGGGAATGGCAACCTTATCTCTTCCATTTTTTTAATTTAGCCCTATTGTTTTTTATGTTTTGAAAATAATTTTTGTAAACGGTTATTGGTTGTCAGATGGATCCATGAAGTGCTATGTCAACAAATACGACGATGTACGAGCCTCCAGTGACCGTGTGAAGTTTCAATGCCTATTCGGTGATGGTAAATTTGTATTCCCAGTGTACAATTACTATATTAAATTTGTCAAACAAGTTTAGTTACTAAAGATGAATTTAATTCTAGTGGCGTGACTGTTGTGGCCGATGCTATTGTGCCAAGGAGCAGTGCACAGTTTCCTCGATCAAACCTACTACTCGATTTTGCATTGGGGAAACTTTGGCTGGTGGCATATTTACCAGGAAGCATTCAGGCAACCAATTCACGCGTCGCCACATGAAGTTTCCTAGAAACTGCCGTGGTTTGATAGGTCACCCAGCCATCCATCCACCGTCTCTCAGAGTGCCATAAAGCCAACCATTTGTTGTCACACTTCCGGCAAAGGTGAAATTCAAAACAGCGGAACGCCTGGGTGCAGAGTCGGCATGCCATTCAACTGAGAGCAACTCCAACAGCCGCGCTAAAACGCGCCGTTTTAAAAATAATCGCTAATATAACACGCGTGTAACCGTTTTCCCTCCTTCGGCGGCAGCTCTATAGTTGCGCGTATGCTAAAAAAAAATCCATGCGCGTCAATTTATTTCCAGCGGCGCACCAAATTTGCTGCCCCGCGTCCAGCGCGCTATTGCTCTGCATCGCACGTGAAGACCAACTACCGAGCTGAAGTTTCACCCGCGCTCGCCCCCTCCCCCTCCCTCCCTCCCGCCCGCCGGCGACGCTCCGATTCGCCACCAGCCATGCTCCTCTTCGCGCCCCTTCACCAAGCCGTCGTTGGAGATCCGCCGCCGCCGTGCCTCGACGCCCCTTCCTCGAGCTTGCCGCCGCCGCCTTTTTTCCCGGCCACCGCTCCTCGGCAAGTTTGGTGGCGACGCGCTGACCACCATGTCTTGTGCATCATGTAATAATAAGTAGACAATTTATTTTTGAATTTATTTGGGTTTGTTTGATCTTGTGCATCATGTGCTTGTGAAAACCGTTGGCGCCGGCGTTGCGCGCTGCATTTTAGCGCACCTAGTGGGGAGCATTTTTTGCTCTATTTTAGCGTTCTAGATTTAGTGTCTTCGCCAGAGAAGAAACAGACGCTACGCGCTAAACACGAATCGCGTCGGGCTGCAAAGCAATTCAAAAAGATGATGTTGGTGAGACCAAACCGCCTTCGTACTCTCTTTTCTCAGACCTAGCCGCCGCCCTCGTCCAGCGTCGTCCCCCGCGCGGGCGACGGGGACGATCTTCAGCCACCGCCGCCGGCCAGCCCCAACCCCTCTCCCTCCTCCTCCCCGCCGCCGCCGATGGCGTCGACGGGCAAAGCCTGGACGCTGGCGGCGGGGGGGGGGGGCTTCCCCCGCTCATGGAGGCGACGGCACGGGCCGGGTGGCCATGGCGGACGGCCTGCTCGGTGTAGGGCACGCCGACGCGGATTCTGCTGCGCGGAGACCTTGCGCCGGAGCGTGGACGGTGGTTGCCCCCGACGGCGGTGGTGACGGCCTGAGCTCTGCTATGGTTTTGGGAGACGTCGTAGGGATGGCGGAGGCGACGTCGCGTCAGAATAAGGGCGCTGGAGCTCGATCCCCATCTCGGCAAGGCCACTTGTGGCGGCGCCGGCGAGCTGCTGGCCTGGTATCCTCTCAGATCTGGATCTAGAGAGGGTGGTCTCTCCGGGCACGGTCGTTTTTCGACTCTGCCGTGGAGCTTCGGGAGTCGGAGGGCTGTTGTTGTTGTCTTCCCCTCGGCCGACCGTGGTGGCGAGGGAGTGGAAGGGGATGGTACAAACGCCTTCCTTGTTAGGGTCTTGTATGGTCTTTTTTTGAGATGCGGCTGTCGCGTCTTGAAGCTTCTTCTGGCCGGCCATGGTGGCGAGGGGAGGAGGCGGCTCGACGTGGCGTCGATGGTTGGGACCTTCTGCTCGGGGATCTTGGATTGGAGGTACTGCCTGGTCTTCACCATCTCCTGCCTGCCCGATGGTCTGGAAAAGTCTCTTAACTCTCACTCTTCGGGGTGGGCACTCCTGCGGTGTTCAAAGCCCAATGTGGCGAAGGTGGCGGCGGTGATTCGATGGTGCTGAATATGTGTTGCTTCTGGATCCGGTCTCGGTACTTGGGTGGTGACGATGAGGACGATGGGCTTGATCGTGATTTGAAAGTACGGTGTGTGGTCTTCTGGGTTCATGTTGTATTTTTCTTTTTTTGGAGTCGTTTGTAATCGGTTTCGCCATTGCTGAAATTTCATCAGTTGTTATCTAAAAAAAAATGTTGGTCAGGCTAAAATTGCCGTCCAACATCGTCTTTTAGAATCCTGACCCCAAGAAATGGAAACACGAATCGCGCGCGACCTGAACCCCTGCTGTCCCGGTGGTGTTGCAAGATGGGTTCTCCGTCCGTGTTCCTTGATGCTCACCAGGGGCGAATCTATGGGCTAGGCTTTGATAGGCTGAAGCCTACCCTTCAATTTTATCAAATAATGTTGGATATACATGCTTTAGTTCATGGAAGATCGAGGAAGGCTCAAAATTTTACAGTTCTAGCTTGTCTGCATGTGCAACAACGGCATACTGCGTACAACAGGGAGCAAACAGAATTTTAGCCTTCGCTCAACTACCTAATTTTGTGCTACGGTGGAAGTTGGAAAAAATATTGAGAAGTCAAACACTCAAACATGTGCACACACACACGTAGTTGAGCATAAAATTGCATGCCATTCTGTTTCACAGCACACTGATGTAGCCCAGCGCTGCGGTCGCTGGCTGGCCGGCCATGTTGGCAGTGCCACTCACACACACGGGGGCCGACAGGCGAAGATGCCGGAGACAAGTAGCGATTTGTATGGATTTTATAAAGTTTTGTACGGATTAGAATTTGAATTTAGGGACAGCCGTATTCATCAGAGTACGCAAGCTGTTCGATGGAAGTCGTGCTTGGGAAGGGAATGACATCGGTGAAACTGGTACGTTTAGCTTCGTGCTTTAAATTTTGAGCCTACCCTTTATTTTTGTCCTGGATTCGCCACTGATGCTCACGTGCCTACGATGGGGTAGTGTTCGGTTGCACCAGGCGTTTCTGGACACGGGGTAGCCGAAGAGTATATATATTTTCTTATATAGTAAAATGCCCGTGCGCTGCTACAGGACAAAACATTAAAAATAAATAAATTGATTGTCATATTTTACAACCAATCATTGCAAAGAGAGAGCAAAATATATGTCTTTGAGGTCTTGGAGGCGCAAAAAGTAAGTTCTATCTCACAATCATCCTCCTTTAAGCCAATGCGCCAACAGAGACCATGTACCTACGTAGAGCTCATCTCCACACGTCGAAACAGTTGTAATCTAAATTAGCACTTTTCTACTTATTAATTTTACACACGTGAGCTGCCACGAGTTCTCATGTTTTTCCCTTTAGCATAACATCGAGGACCGAACTAAGCCACACTTTGACTCAACATTTTTTAACGTCAACACCATCTTGTTTTACTCAAACTAAAAGTCCATGCTCTTTAGGATAAAATCACAAAGTCGTGATAAGATTGCATATGTCATGCATTTATTTTCAACCAGCCCATTGGTTTAACATCTTTCACCATTACACCGTTAGTTGTTGCGTTTCCTAGTAAACCACTACAACATCACTGACACTATACTTTGTATTTACCCTACTCCAATGAAATTAGTCACTCATCACTACACGCAGGTGTTTTCTCCAGCGCTGGAGAATCGCCATACTCGTTCCCATAGCCCATTGCAACAATCACCATCCATGTTCAATAGTAATCATGGTGGGATTTCCACTCTCACTTGGGAGTTTTAAAATATATAAAGTTCTCCAAGAAAACATCAAGGTCAGATAGCCCCAAAGGAGGCTATGTTGTCATCCCGCTTATTTCTTTAAGCATAGCAATGGGAAGTGAGAGTTCAATTCATAAGAAACGTTCTAACTTTGGATTAAACTAACTCATAAAGAACACAATAAAATACCACAATGTATTTCCCTATTTTGTAAACAACCAAATACCAGTTTAGATTGGTTTTATGGAAGATAACTTTATTAGCTCAAATAATGGTTACGAAGTTCACAAGTATACAACATACATTAGTAGTACATCATTGTAAGGTGTCATATTAACCCCTCCGTGTTCACTCATCACCTTTGTGATCCGATTCGTCGATGTTGTGTTGTTGCTTCATTTTAGCAAAGCACTATTGATCCATCGTCATGTGCACATAATTCACTACTCGCAGCAGTGGAGCACTAACTTCCTTGAAATATATGATTGTGACTTTGAGGTCTACCAGAAAAGTCGGACCCATGTCGAACCAAAGACATACCGGCAAAAGCATAAATCAGTTTTACAAAAGACATATATTCCTTGGCCACCCACAAACAGTTCTAATGGAAGTGGCATGAACTTCATAGTAAGTGTGAAAATATGTTTACCTCAAGCCTTCATGTTGTCCATATTTAATATCTATCGGGCGTTCATAAGATAAAAAAAAATCTTCACCTCACATCAGAATTCTAAGAGGTAATGCATGTATAGCCATCAACCTAAATTTTGAAGCCACCAAAATAAGTGTAACACAATTCCTAATACCATACTATCTTCGTTCCATCATGTAAGCCTTTCTAGCAGTTCAAATTGAACTATTAAAAAGGCTTACATTTTGAAACGGAGGTAACAATAGTACAAACTTTGGATAATCTGTATTGGAAGGATTACATGTAATGAAAACTATAGTAATTAATACTTTAATGATATGACTCTACAAAAAATATAAGAATAGTCATACAGTGTGGCACATTCTTCTTAGGCTTTGTTTGCTCAAGCATGGAAGGACCACCAAGAAGAAAAGGAGAGGCATAAATATATAAAAAATTGCTTGCTGTGAAAAGTTCCTATTTTCATGAAACTATGACGTATGTGTATAACAAAACAATAGAATGGCTTGATCGGTAAAAATTGACCCTCAGGCGAAAAATAACTTTCGTCATTTCTGTTTATGACCTATGCCATGTACTACTAATTAACCTAAAGAAGGATGCTACAAAAGGTATTTCCTTGAATATTCTAAGGGCTAAAAGGCTGATCGGATGCTAAGTACTTACTTGAGAAATAGCACTTACATTTGAGAGTACTACAACAGTGGAGCAAAACGTTTATTTATAGATGTACAAGACTGAAATAACTGGAGTATACCAGTGCTGCCTTACAAATTTGTCTCTTTAATTCTTGATAACCACCTAAATTAACCTGAGATGCAAGAACGTGTTGGTATAAGCCAATAAACAAAATTATTGACGTCTAATAACATTAAATTATTAGAAAGTATGATTACTGTTTTAATTTATCAGGTGTCCATATTACAAAAAGGAATCAATACAAATGCAGTGGAATGAACAAATCGGTGCAGAAAGTGAAGTCAGATGCAGAGGAATGAACGAAGCAATAGATCCAATCCACAAATAGCAAGCAAATTTTGCTCTGCATAAATTATATATTTGTTGTATGCTTAAATTAGATTGATTTTGTTGCTCAATTAAAAGAGAGAGACCGTGTTTTGTATATCAGGTGGACAGTGTTTAAATATGTACTCCCTCAGTTTTAAAATATAAGATGTTTTAGTTCTGTGAAGCAAATGTATCTAGACTTATTTTACTATGTAGGTTCAATCAGGTTTAGAGTGAATCTACACACTAAAAGAAGTCTAGATACATTTTTCTTACAAACCTAAAACATCTTATATTTTGAAACGGAGGGAGTAGCTTTCACTAAGAAATATCTAGTTCACTAAACTGATGAGAGCTATGTGCTCAACTGAAATTTCGTTGCGCATATTAAACTGCGGATTAACAGATCATCCTGGCAAGAATATCGTTTCCATGCTCGCTGCAGTCTGCATTCCCTTGACCCAGGGTACCCATGAGTCTAAGCAATCGGATATGCAAGAACGGGTCTGTAATGCCAGCTAGCTATGTAAATATTCAGGGCGTACGAATTGTTGGACACATCGCTTATCCGGAACAAACTTCCAACAATGCTGAAAAACAAAACAAAAAAGTATCGGAGTGGCTGGCGGCTAATGTCCTGAACGATCACAATAGTGCGCCTATTATTATAACAATAGTCTTATGTTTTCAAATCACAACATGCGGTGGTATTTACTGGGAATTAAATAATGTTGAGAATCCTCTTGTTGATTCCATTTGTTACACTTCTTTATAAAGAAGGCGACATCAAGAAGTTAACAGAAGCCTGAAAGGTGGTTTTTATCCTAGCCTCATTTGATTTTGAAATAGTTGAAGAGGAGGAACAAGGCCATCATTAAGTAGTACAATTAAGCATTTTAGTTCCAATCAGAACTTATGTCAGTGTAACAAATAATTACATGTTGTGCACAAGGGGACAGGTAGACAATGAAAATGAGACTAGAGGGTGACAACCAAACATACAGTGTGATCATGCTATTCCAGCCACACTCAGTTGAGAACCATAAATTCTGTTGAGAAGAATTAACGTCAAGGAGATCTGGTGTGTGTGCATAGGCTGTGGAGTTTCAGACTCTCGATTCTTCAACCTTAAATTATGTAAAGAAGAATTAACGTCAAGGAGGATTAGGTTGCACAATAAAAAAGGACTTGACCTGGCCTTACCGGCTTACACAGGAGGGATATCAGAGGCGGTGGTCTTGGCTGCAGACGAGAAAGACCGACGGCTGAAATTCTGCCAGATCGGTATGCGAGGAGACGAACTGATCATGGCTTTGTGTTTCTCTCGTCCTGCCGCGCATTTGGAACAAACGAATCTGACATACTGTGCACCAAGGGTAGTTCAATCTTGCGGGACCAGCGAGGAAGACGACAGAGGATTTAAGAGGCGGATATCAGGCCCGCCGGCAAAATACCCCATACAGTCCCGCTCCCGCGCGCCTGCACAAAATGGAGAGGAAACAGGTAGTACATCAGTTACGCCCGGGATGATATCGAGCTGGGGCAAGGCAAGGGGCAGAAGGTCAGCGGTGGCGTCGCACCGACGGTAGAGGAGCAGCCCGGGGACACCTAGGTGATCCGTCCAATAGGTTCCTCACCTGCAGCACCTGACATGCCCCTCCGGCGAGCTCCCACATTTGGGGTGGAGGTGGGAATCTGAGCGGAGACCAGAGGAGGAGAGCACGACCATCACCTGCGTGACGGTGACACGATTAATTGCATCCCATCGGAAGCTACTTTGACTCCCCTAGCACACCATGTAGGCCTTCCCAGCAAAGTCTTCCTCCACCGGCGGCGCCCGTCCGCAGCTCACCTCCACGAGTGCCCCGCGCCGCCTCATGCTGTTAGTATACGAAGGTGACCTCTCGGTGTAGCGGCGTTGCCGTCAGGCGGAGAAAGATACATGGTGGAGAGACATCGGCGAGTGGTAGCTGAGCCGTGTGCGACGGAGTGCGGAGGAGAAGAAGGCGTGCCCGGATTCTTTGGTCACAAGGCGAGGGATTAGCAGAGGAGCGTGAGAATAAAGGAGAGCCAACAAATAACTGCCGCGATAATTCAGGATTTAGGCCGATGACTGCGTGCGGCTTTAAAATATGCAAATGACTGCATGCGGCGCTAAATTAGGCTAACGACCGGATGCTTGCGCGACGAAGGACCGAACGTAGTGGCAGAAAACGCAACACCAAAATTCTTTTGTTTGGTGGCACTGTCATGTTGATGAGGCCCGTAGTCATTTTGTTTTGCAAGGTGTAGCTAGGTGCTTCTGAACACTGACCTCTTGCATGTTCTTTTTCTATGTATATTCCTCTTCACTATTCACATATTTTAGGTTTAAAGGACACAATTTATAAACTATGCAGTCCCAAAATATTTAGGCATAAATTCATTTAATCTCTGTAATTACTCTGGTGTAAAAAAATGCTTGCATGAACATGTGTGAACAAATGAGAACGCTTTGCATGGGATGTGAAACGATTTTGCTGGCTCTTCTTCTCCTCATGCATGTTCTTCTCCACACTATAAAAGTGATCAATTAGAGAACACCTAGGTTTCAGAGAATTGCAAACTATATCCTTTAGACCAGGACGAAGGGAGTAGCTGGTTTTAGAATTCGTCATCAATTAGGTTTATGATAGTTGGACCTTGTAATCCAGCGTGAATCGCGACCCGCATGGTGTGCTGCCTTTTTTTAACATGTCACATTTTGTTTTGTATAAAATTGTTCACACGAGGTAAAGTAAATGTTCATATAGTTCAATATATTGGCTAAAGCTAAATATTTGCGGGTCGCCCACTCCAAGATTGCGATCGCCGGGAAGACTCAAAAATTTGGCGATCGATTCAGGGGACTAAGGATGAGATATGTCTAGTGATTACCTCCTCCATGGATAATGGGGAGGGTATAGTATTATGTCTTGGATGGATCCCTAGCTTAGAGAGCGCCCCATGTGGGAGGTTTTCCCAAACCTCTTAACCATTTGCTCAGACCCTTCTCTTAGGATAGACTCAGCGGCCTAGGAGAGGACATGGAACATTGTGTTCCGTACAACCTTTGGCCCAGAACTTAGGGCAGGCCTCCCTATCTCCCTGTCATAGTCCATGGACAGTGTCTCCTGGCGGTTGACCATTAGGGACATTCTTAGTTAGATCCATTTACAGTGCCTTATTTAGAGGATTCGCTTTGCATTGGACCAAACCTTTATGAAAAGCGTCGCTAACTCTAAAGATGGAACTTTTTGTTTGGCAATTGCTTTGAAATTGTCTCCCTTCTGGGGTATAGGTGACGAAACGACATGGACCAAGGCTAGGTTGTGTCTATTACGTGGTGTCCCCCAATCGGCAACTCACATTCTGCTCACCTGTCTCGCGGCTCGATTTTATGGAACTTTGTACGGGCAGCCTTTGTCCATGATTGGCAGGCCCGAGACCTTGGGGAATTCCTGGAGACTCGTGCAAACAAGTGGTGTTGCCTCTTTTGGTTGGTGTTTGCCTCAAATTCCTGGACCATGTGGACCATACACAATAAGATGGTGATTAAGAAGGTTTTGCCTTAATATGCCACTGACTCAGTTTTCAAATTCTTGGCATTTTTGCAGCAGTGGTATCCGCTCTATAGACAACGGGGTGGGAGAGACTTGACAATATGCTTTGAAACCTTCCGGAGGCTAGGGAGAAATGGAAAATCATCTAGTTATCGATTGTATACTCTTTCTGCTTTTAACAATATATAGTATGCATATAGTTGTTTCTTGTAAAAATTGAGAACCGTTAAGTTATTCAAGGAACTATTTTACAGTAATATTCATGCAAATAATTACTTTTAGCATACAATATCATATGACATAGGGTGAACGGTGAGTAGTTAATAAATAACTAAAAGTGCTAAGCACTATAGTGGTTTATTTTACCACATAATCACTCAGCTGGAATAACTTAGTTGGCTAGAGCCTGTGGTTGTTAACCACAAGGTCGGAGGTTTGAGACCTCCTTCTAGCGACCTTTTAGCCAGCTTACAAAGAAGATACTGCTATTTGGTTGTGGTTTATAACCCAGTTTATATATTGTATAAGAGATCAGGAAAGTTTGGAAATTACACTTTTATTTCTTTTCTATTTACTTATCTTAAAATTATTCTATCGTAGCAGTTAAATTGTGATTCTTTGCTAACATTAATTATTTTGAAACACGGTTGCTGAAAGCAGTTTCTCAAGTTTTCTCTAATTCTTCTCAGAGATATTGTTTATGACCAACCTTCAAGAAGCGGGGTTTAGAGGGCCAGATCTCAAGAAACACGTGTTTGTAGGAAGTTATTCATATACCAAGGGTGGCTTTGATAATGGAATGGAAGCTATGAAGAAAGACCGTGAAGAAGCTTATAACTAGCTTATGAAGATTCCTATAGAAGCATGGGCTAGGCATCCATTGACACAAATTGCAAGACTAATCATGTTGTGAATAACCTTAGTGAAGTTTTCAACAACTCGATATTAGATGTCAGGTGTAAGACAATTCATACCATGCTTAATAGCATAAAAGACAAGTTGATGGTCAAATATAGTGGAACAAGATAGAAAGAAGAGGCTACAAGGTGTTATATTACACCCTTCTATTCTAAGAAATTAGAAGAGGCTAAATTTTTTCCACGGAGTGCACTGCAAAGAATGCTGATGTAGGGCTATGGTAAGTTAGCACCATGGGTCCTGGAGTACATGCAGTTGATTTGTAGAGCTAGAACTTGTGGTTGCTGGGAATGGGATGTGACTGTCATTCCTTGCAACCATGAAATCTCTATACTAAGCAAGATCAAACAATATCCCGAGGACCATGTGCATGAGTTTAAAAAAACATGTACAAGGAAGCTTTTAAACATGCAATCTACCATGTCCCTGGTCCTGGTGAATGGCCAAAGAACAATACCCTAGATATTGATCCTTCTGTATTTAGAGATAGGCCTGGTAGAAAACAAATTGTTAGTAGGAAGGATGCATTTGATGTCTTCTCCTAAAGATACTTCTAGGATGGATATCATAACTTGCAACAACTGCAAGCAAACGATCCACAAGTACACATCATGTAATGTTCAGTTGATGCCAGATCAACAACTGAGAAAAGAACTACACTAGGTGGTATAAATTGTGTTGTATTTATTTCATTTTTTACTTCCAAACTTGTTAAATTAATAACCAATGTTCTTGTTAATAGGGAAATAGGCAGAAGTACATAGATAAAAACTCTACTCCTTAGAGTACAACTGCTTATCCTTCCGCTCAACCTGCTCCTGCATCTTCTAGCCAACCTGCTCCTACTCCTTCTACAACAAGGCCTACCGTTGCACCAACTCCTCCTGCTACTACTGCAATAAGGGCACTACTAGCTCCAATAGCACAAGCAGATAGTTCTATAGGTTCAAGACCCTTCTCTACACCAAGGAGTACTAAGGCTGGTACTAGTGAACCACCAAGTCATCGGGTTAGTACCATATAAGTTATCATAGCATGCAACATGAACGATTATCGAAATGCAGGCAAGCATAACTCATAAAGATGCTTAAGAGTGAGGTTGAGACTATTTGTGGGCATTGTCTTCCAATATACTATTGTTTAAGATTAAGTATGGGTATGTATGTTGATGTTAAAGACCTTGTGTTATCTGAACTTTCGGATTACCTATTTTGATGTGTAATACTAATTGATGTAACAATATTTGTTACTCCATACTATTTTTGTAATACTAAGTGTTTAAGACCATGTTGGTGATGTCTATGATCTCTTAGTATTTTAAAACAACCCTAAACAAAGAAAAAAAGAGAAAAATTGCAATTCCTAATATAGTTGAACACAAGGATTATAATTGATTTCAAATTTACCATTACTAAAATTAGTTCAACACATGGGTTCAAATTTGTTCAGCACATACAGTTCCACGCCACAAACCCTAGAACACAAACATGATAGCATTCCAACATTACAAATTACTAAGTGGTTCACCATACTACATTCCAACATTGCAAATTACTCATCACATAGTTCCTTGATCTTCTTCAACTTGTCCTCCAGACCATCAGTACCCTTGAACAAATCATAAAGCATGTACTCAGGTGTTTTCTTCTCTTCCTTCATGGACTTGCTCCAGCAATGAAACTTCATTCTTTACAACTTCCACTTTATTCTTCGGCTCATCTCTTTGCTTCTCCATCTTAACAAATCCTCCCCACTCCCTTATTGGATCTTCCTAAATTATCATATAGAATCATTTTCTCTGTTTCATCCATGAATTTTTTGACATACTCTAACAGAGAGAATTTTTTCTTAATTTTGCTCTTCTCAACAACTCGCTGCTAATCCCATTTTCCATTTTCAACCCTGACATTAATCCTAACATTCTTGGCCTCATAGTACATTTCCCATAGCCTAGTTAAAGCAGGCTTGAGTGTTTCTAGCCACTCTTGAACATCTAGCCATGACAAAAATCCACAATTCACTACTTCCTATAAAATAATGATAGGAATCACCATCATATATATTGCAAAGGTAACAATAATATAATGCATACAACTGAAAGGATCGGGGGGGGCAATTATCCACTAGTTAAAGCATTATATTGCCTAATTTAGCTTAAGCTTTTATATACTGAAAGGATAAGAGGGCTAATTATCTACTAGTTAAAAGCATCATCATATCTAGTATGTAATACGATCATGATTTTATCTATTGCATGCATTATCTATAATTATAGGAATCATAGGAATTAAGCTATGAATCAAACATTTGGAAGTCATGCACTGAAATATATAAAAGTATAGGTTTTTCTGCTAGAAAATATGGTTCAGATAAGTCTAACTATGTGGTATAGATCAACTCGGTAGCTAGGTTTTTCTGACTAACTAACTAAATGTTTAACAGCTAAGTGCGCATGTATGTATGTTCACATGTAGCACATAGAAATGACATTTTCAACACAGAAAATATGATAAATAGTAGGTATAACTCACACTCCCGATTTGACACATATAAAATCAACATCATGGGTTCGTCCCTTCAAAAGCAATGCATTTCTGCAACGCTAGCCTGTGCACGCGGCACACCACCGAACACCCCACAACAATTACTCCTATAAAATCATGTGGGCAACCCGGCTCCTGAGGCCATCCCGGTGCCACACCATCGATGGTCATTGGATTTGCACGAATACCTTGAAATGTAGGTTCTTCGTGGGTATCTGGCGCGTAATCCATGTCGACGATGTAAACATACACAAATTGCAACAAAATCGGGTTTAAACTAGCTAAATCGAGGTGCAATCAAAATTTCTCAAATCCAGGCAAAACCTAACCCTACAAATTGGGGAAACTACCCCTAGTCTGGAGGGGCTCTACGATTCTCTGTCGTTCTAGCTACGCATGGCCTTGACGGACAGCGGAGTGGCCGAACGGACAGGCGGCAGCGATGGATATCATCGGCGACACAATTGCGACGGGCTCGCTTCACTGTTTCCACTGCTAGTAGGTGGACGGGAGAGAGTGACGGATCCGGATGAACGGCCTGGTCATTATCTTCGAGTGTCCTAACAACAGGCCCCACATTGACCATTAACATCGTGGGACGGTCATGTCGGAGAGCCAACTCCCCCTTCCATGTAGGCCCGACGAGTGGGACCAACTATCAGAAACCCAAGGATGTCATGTTGAAACCCAAGACGCTCTTTCTCCCGGGCCCAGGAGCCATGACTCAGCATCTCCACTAGCATTTCTACGAGGGCCTTTTTAGACCCTTTTTTTAATCCAGACGGCAAAAATTTGTCCAGCCGCATTCTCAAGTGCCTAATTTTTGTCGGATTTAGCCCAAATTACATCCGGGATTCTCAGGCCAAATCTGGGCGCCAGGAGTCGCCTGGAAACGCCGGATAAAGCGAAATCAGCATGAAAGAAAAAACCGTGTCGGTAGCCCTGCCCTGTCAGCGTGTGAACCGAGTTGTCCCCATCCTGTTTCCTCGTCTCCCGCGATGTACCGTCGGGCAACGACCGACTGACCACTCGCCCACGCGTCACCATAATGGCGCGCCACCGCCCGACCACCTTCCCGTTGTTTCCACTTTCCCGCCCATGCCGCTACACCCCTCCCGCCCTTGCTGCCCTTTCGTCTTTCGAATATAAATGTCAGCCGCTCTCATTGTCCCAGAGCACACACTCTCACCCACATCCCCCAACCAACAAACTTCACTTTCGATTCTTGACAAAGATAAACTAAATGGAACAAACTATATGGACTGGGTCCGTAACCTGAGAATTGTTCTCAGGTTTGATAAAAAGGAAACGGTTCTAGATACCCCAATCCCCGATGAACCTGCTGATAATGCAATTGCTGCCCTTAAGAATTCCTACAAGAGAGCATGTGATGATTCTCTTGAGGTTATTTGTCTTATACTTGCATGCATGGAACCTGAACTCCAAAATAAGTTTGAGGATCAGGAAGCGTACGATATGATCGTTGCGCTTAGGGACATGTTCCAAGATTAGGCTAGGAATGAAGGTACAATGTCGCCAAGTCCTTTGTGGAATGCAAGCTGGCAGAGGGAGCAGGTGTAGGCCCCCATGTGATCAAAATGGTTGGTTACAGTCAGACTTGGGAAAAGCTTGGTTTTCCACTAGGCCAAGAGTTGGCTACTAATTTTATTTTGGCGTCTCTTCCATCTAGCTATGGGCAGTTCATTTCGAACAACCATGTGCATGGGGTGGAGAAGGGCCTTAATGAGTTATGTGGGATGCTGAAAACAGCAGAACGTGACATTAAGAAGTGTGTAGGGCATAGCCGTGTGATGGCTGTGCAGAACAAGCCTGGCTTCAAGAAAAAGGGTACTTCTTGGAAGAAGAAGAAGGGCAAGGCTAAGGATACGATCCCTAAGCCTGCACCCAAGTAGAAGGTTGGACCTGTAGAAGACACTGAGTGCTTCTTTTGTCATGAACATGGCCACTGGAAGAGAAATTGCAGCAAGTACCAGGCTCCTTTGAAGAAGAGTGGAAGTAAGATTACTTCCCACTCAGGTACGCTTGTTGTAAATGTTATGGACATTCTTCTCGCTGATTCCTATGTTAATTCTTGGGTATTTGATACCGGATCGGTTGCTCATATTTTCAATTCGATGCAGGGGCTAATAAGGACTAGAGAAGTGCAGAAAGGCGAAGTGGATTTTCGCGTCAGAAATAAAGTAAGGGTTGCTGCATTGTTTATCGGCGTCATGCAACTTCACCTTCCATCAGGATTTATTATGGAGTTAAATAATTGTTATTACATTCCAAATATGGGTCGAAACATTTTATCACCTTCATGTTTTATGAAGGATGGTTATTCATTCGCGAGTGCAAACAATGGTTGTGTAATCTCTAAGAATGCTATGTTTATGGCTGATGCTCCCATTGTGAATGGGTTATTTATTTTAAATCTTGATGATGCATCTGTTTACAATGTTAGTGCTAAAAGGCGTCGGCCTAATGATTTGAGTCCTACATATTTATGGCATTGTCGTTTCGGGCATATAAGTGAAAAGCGCATGAAGAAGATCCATGGTGATGGTCTTCTAACTTCGTTTGATTTTGAATCATACGAGACATGCCAGGCTTGTTTACTTGGAAAGATGACCAAGTCGCCTTTTCCGGGTTTTCTGGAGAGAGCGACAGACTTGTTGGAACTCATACATGATGATGTATATGGACCTATGAGCACGACAGCCAGAGGAGGATATCACTACTTCATTACTTTCACTGATGATTTTAGTAGATATGGTTATGTCTACTTGATGAAGCATAAGTCTGAAACTTTTGAAAGGTTCAAGGAGTTTCAGAGTGAGATAGAGAATCGACGTGGCAAAAAAATAAAGGCCTTAAGATCTGATCATGGAGGTGAATATTTGAGTCATGAATTTAGCAATCATCTTAAGAGTTGCAGAATTGTTCCATAGCTCACGTCGCCCGGAACGCCTCAAAGAAACGGGGTCTCCGAACGGCGCAATCGAACTTTGTTGGACATGGTTCGATCGATGATGAGCCAGTCAGATTTACCATTATCATTTTGAGGATACGCTCTAGAAACGGTAGCTTTCACACTTAATAGGGTACCATCTAAATTCGTAGTTAAGACACCATATGAGATGTGGACTGGAAAGAATCCTAGTTTGACTTTTCTAAAGATTTGGGGTTGTGATGCATTTGTCAAGCGACTTCAGTCGGACAAGCTAACGCCCAAATCGGATAAGTGCATTTTCGTGGGATATCCGAGGGAAACCTTAGGGTATTATTTCTACAACCGATAAGAGGGCAAAGTGTTTGTCGCTCGTAGCAGTGTTTTCCTAGAGAAAGAGTTTCTCACAAAGGGAACGAGTGGAAGGTTGGTGCAACTTGAAGAAGTTCAAGATGAGCCAGAAGGGGATGCTTCTATCAGTGATGCTATTGTAGCAGAACAAGTTGAGGAACCCGTGGCAATATAAGCACCACAACCACGAAGGTCGGCGAGGCTCCGCGAAACGCGGGAATTATTATTGTTAGATAACGATGAGCCTGCGAACTATGCAAAAGCGATGGTGGACCCGGACTCTGAGAAATGGCTGATCGCCATGAGATCCGAGATAGAGTCCATGGGAGACAATCAAGTTTGGAACTTGGTTGACATGCCTGATGGTTTTAAAGCCATCGCGTGCAAATGGATCTATAAGAAGAAGGTTGATATGGATGGAAATGTTCACATCCATAAAGCTCGACTTGTTGCAAAAGGTTTCCGACAAGTTCGAGAAATTGACTATGACGAGACTTTCTCGCCCGTAGTGATGCTCAAATCTATACGGATCATTCTAGACATTGTTGCACATTTCGACTATGAAATATGGAAGATGGATGTCAAGACGGCTTTCTTAAATGGAATCCTTACTAAGGATGTGTATATGATGCAGCCTGAAGGTTTTGTCGATCCAAACAATGCTGAAAAGGTATGCAAACTTCTAAAGTCTATTTATGGGCTAAAGCAAGCATCTCGGAGTTGGAATATTCGATTTGATGAATTTGTAAAGGAGTTTGGCTTTATCAAAAACGAACAAGAACCTTGTGTTTACAAGAAGGAAAGTGGGAGAGGGCTTGTATTTCTAATATTATATGTAGATGACATATTACTGATTGGAAATGACATTCCTATGCTCGAGTCTGTTAAGACCTCATTGAAAAATAGTTTTTCGATGAAGGACTTGGGAGAAGCGGCATATATTCTGGGTATCAAGATCTATAGAGAGAGATCAAGGAGGCTAATTGGATTAAGCTAGAGTACATACATTGACAAAATGTTGAAACGGTTCAGCATGGAAGAGGCTAAGAAGGGGTTCTTGCCCATGTCTCACGGCATAAAACTCAGCAAGACTCAGTATCCTTCGACTACTGATGAGCATGAGTACATGAGCAGGATTCCATATGCTTCGGCTATTGGATCCATCATGTATGTAATGATATGTACTCGCCCAGATGTTTCCTATGCTCTAAGCTTACGAGCAGATACCAGGCTGATCCAGGTGAAAGTCACTGGACAGCAGTAAATAATATCCTTAAGTACTTGAGAAGGACTAAGGATGTGTTCCTAGTTTATGGAGGTGAGGATGAACTTAGTGTAAAGGTTTACACAGATGCGAGTTACCTTAATGACTCAGATGACTCGAGATCGCAATCTGGTTATGTGTTTGTCATGAATGGTGGTGCTGTGAGTTGAAAAAGTTCCAAGCAAGATACGGTGGCCTCCTCCTCAACAGAAGCTGAATATATTGCCGCCTCGGATTCTGCAAAGGAAGATGTTTGGATTAGGAATTTCCTGATCGCTCTTGGTGTGGTTCAGGGCGCGTCCAATCCCATGGACGTTTATTATGACAACAATGATGCTATTGCACAAGCCAAGGAACCTAAACAGCACCAGAAGAACAAACATATTCGCATGCGTTATCATCAGAATCGAGAGTTCGTTGAGGATGATAGTGTCATGATATGCAAAATACATACGGACTCAAATGTTGCTGATCCCTTTACAAAGCCACTCCCGCAGCCTGCGCATGAGGCGCACGCAAGAGCAATAGGTATTAGATACAATCTAGATTGACTCTAGTGCAAGTGGGAGACTGAAGGAAATATGCCCTAGAGACAATCATAGAGATGATTATATTTCTTATATATCCATGAGTTATTGTAATGTTCCTTGATATCCATATCAGGCACCTTGTATTGATTGGCACTTATGTGAATTGTTTGTGAAACTCTTTACTTATATGGTTATCTAATAGTTGTCCCTAGTCGGAGTTCATGTGAGGATACACGTGAATATTAGACTAGCACATCGATTGGTTGATGACTATTTTTCGCAATTCATAGTCATGGGTATGTCAAACCAATGATGTGGACACATGTTATAAACATGGGGTTGGACTGACCCAACTTGAGACTGGCAATTAGACTTGCAGCTCTCTCTACACATCGTATACGTTTTGTCCTTAGACCTGAGATTGTCTCATGCACTTGAGATGTGGATCGACCTACTTTGGGGCTATCAGACACTGCTCCATAACTGGGTAGTTATAAAGGTAGCTTTCAGCTTTGTCCTGAAGCATGCTGCAAGGCATGGCCAATCGAGATGGGATTTGCCCCTTCCTACTTGATAGAGATATCTCTGGACCCCTCGAGTGATCGGATCCAGAAATGCATGACCGTGATACATATGGTTAAGAGTTAACCTAGTAAAGGGATTCTAAATCACAGTATCGAGAAAGGGAGGTCAGTTTGGAGCTAGACCAAATATCGTGAGGCAAAGGGAAAGATATGTACTAAACCTTGTGATGGTTCATCCGAATGACTTTATATGCGTTTAGAAGTTGGCACGTCTTGCTAGAGGCCGCTAGCAACTATTGACAGAATAAGTGTATTCGTGTCATATCTATACATATATGAACCTGTAGGGTCACACACTTAAGGGGCTGAAAGCCTAAGGAGGATTGTATCCGAATTAGACCAGGCTTATGCTACTAATGGGTTGCTAATGTAGAAACCGACTAGGAACGCCTATATAAGAAAGGGTGGGGCGAGCTGACCAGGGTTAGACCATTCCTCCCAGCTGCCACTCCTCACGCTTGTGTTGCACACGCGGACCTAACAGTCCAGCGTCTGACGCTTCCACCATGTACGTGTGGATACCTCGGAGGTGCTGCAGTAGTAGCACTTGGACGAGCCGCACAAAGGGGGGCTGCTTGTGGGACGAGGACGAGGAGGAGACGTAGAACGTCTACACAGTCTCGACGCGCTTCATTAATTTCCGCAACTGCGTGTCTAGTGGTAATCCCGTGATCTATGATAATAGTAATCCTGGTTTACGCGGTAGAAAATTTTGATTTGCGCTAGTGTAGCCTACCCGTATCCCTTTAGTTGGTGATTTCTATGATCTCTTAGTATTTTAAAACAACCCTAACAAACAAAAAAAGATAAAAATTGCAATTCCTAATATAGTTGAGCACAAGGATTATAATTGATTTCAAATTTACCATTACTAAAATTAGTTCAACGCATGGGTTCAAATTTGTTCAACACATACAGTTCCACGCCACAAACCCTAGAACACAAACACAATAGCATTCCAACATTACAAATTAATAAGTGGTTCACCATACTACGTTCCAACATTACAAATTACTCATCACATAGTTCCTTGATCTTCTTCAACTTGTCCTCTAGACCATCACTGTCCTTGAACAAATCGTAAAGCATGTACGCAAGTGTTTTCTTCACTTCCTTCATGGACTTGCTCCAGCAACGAAACTTCATTCTTTAGAACTTCCACTTTATTCTTCGGCTCATCTCTTTGCTTCTCCATCTTAACAAATCATCCCCACTTCCTTATTGGATCTTCCTAAGTTATCATATAGAATCTTTTTCTCTGTTTCATCCATGATTTTTCTGACATCCTCTAACAGAGAGAATTTTTTCTTAATTTTGTTCTTCTCAACAACTCGATGCTAATCCTATTTTCCATTTTCAACCCTGGCATTAATCCTAACATTCTTGGCCTCATAGTACATTTCCCACAGCCTAGTTAAAGCAGGCTTGAGTGTTTGTAGCCACTCTTGAACATCTAACCAGGACAAAAATCCACAATTCATTACTTCCTATAAAATAATGATAGGAATCACCATCATATATATTGCAAAGATAACAATAATATAATGCATACAACTGAAAGGATCGGAGGGGCAATTATCCACTAGTTAAAGAATTATATCTATTGCCTAATTTAGCTTAAGCCTTTATATACTAAAAGGATAAGAGGGCTAATTATCTACTAGTTAAAATCATCATCATATCATATCTAGTATGTAATAGAATCATGATTTTATATATTGCATGCATTATCTATAATTATAGGAATCATAGGAATTAAGCTATGAATCAAACAATTGGAAGTCATGCACTGAAATATATAGAAGTATAGTTTCTTCTGCTAGAAAATATGGTTCAGATAATTCTAACTATGTGGTATAGATCAACTCGGTAGCTAGGTTTTTCTGACTAACTAACTAAATGTTTAACAGCTAAGTGCGCCTGTATGTATGTTCACATGTAGCACACAGAAATGACATTTTCAACACAGCCAAAAATATGATAAATAGCAGGTATAACTCACACTCCCGATTTGACACATGTAAAATCGACATCATGGGTTCGTCCTTTCAAAAGCAACGCATTTCTGCAGAGCTAGCCTGTGCACGCGGCACACCCCCGAACACCCAACAACTATTACTCCTATAAAATCATGTGGGCAACCCGGCTCCTGAGGCCATCCCCGGTGCCACACCATCGATGGTCATTGGATTTGCACGAATACCTTGAAATGTGGGTTCTTCGCGGGTATCTGGCGCGTAATCCATGTCGACAATGTAAACATACACAAATTGCAACGAAATCGGGTTTAAACTAGCTAAATTGAGGTGCAATCAAAATTTCTCAAATCTAGGCAAAACCTAACCCTAACAATTGGGGAACCTACCCCTAGTCTGGAGGGGCTCTACGATTATCCGCCGTTCTAGCTACGCATGGCCTTGACGGACAGCGGAGAGGCCGAACGGACAGGCGGCAACGATGGATCTCATCGGCGACACAATTGTGACGGGCTCGCTTCACTGTTGCCACTGCGAGTAGGTGGACAGGAGAGAGAGACTGATCCGGATGAACGGCCTGGTCATTATCTTCGAGTGTCCTAACAACAGGCCCCACATTGACCATTAACATCGTGGGACGGTCGTGTCGGAGAGCCAACTCCCCCTTCCATGTAGGCCCGACAAGTGGGTCCAACTATCAAAAACGCTCTCAATTCTATTTAAAATCTGTCAAATCCCCCTAAACATTGAAAAAAAATGGGAGAGAAGTCATCATATTTTTTTTCGTGGGACATCAAAGTGGTCTAGATCGGAATTTTAGCAAAAAATTAATGATTTTATGTTAAGAACTCCTTTGAATACTGACCCCAAACATTTTAAGCTGCATACAACCCAAACATTTTAAGTTGCATGCAAGAAGAAAAGGTGGATCAGATGATACGTTGGTCATAGAATGTCACGTTTGTCATAGAATGTCAGGTTGAAACCCAAGACGCTCTTTCTCCCGGGCCCAGGAGTCATGACTCAGCATCTTCACTAGCATTCCTACAAGAGCCTTTTTAGAACTTTTTTTATCTGGATGGCGAAAATTCGTCCAGTCGCATTCTCAAGTGCCTAATTTTCGTCGGATTCCAAATTATACTGGGGTTCTCATGCCAAACCTGGGCGTCGGGAGTCGTCTGGAAACGCCGTATAAAGCGGAATCAACACGAAAGAAAAAACTGTGTCGGTGGCCCGCCCTGTCAGCGTGTGAACCGAGTTGTCCTTATCCCGTCGCCTCGGCTCCAACGATATACCGTCGGGCAACGACCGCCTAACCACTCGCCCACGCGTCGCCATAATGGTGCGCCACCGCCCGACCACCTTCCCGCTGTTTCCACTTTCCCGCGGAGAACCTAACCCTAACAATTGGGGAACCTACCCCTAGTCTGGAGGGGCTCTACGATTATCCGCCGTTCTAGCTACGCATGGCCTTGACGGACAGCGGAGAGGCCGAACGGACAGGCGGCAACGATGGATCTCATCGGCGACACAATTGTGACGGGCTCGCTTCACTGTTGCCACTGCGAGTAGGTGGACAGGAGAGAGAGACTGATCCGGATGAATGGCCTGGTCATTATCTTCGAGTGTCCTAACAACAGGCCCCACATTGACCATTAACATCGTGGGACGGTCGTGTCGGAGAGCCAACTCCCCCTTCCATGTAGGCCCGACAAGTGGGTCCAACTATCAAAAACGCTCTCAATTCTATTTAAAATCTGTCAAATCCCCCTAAACATTGAAAAAAAATGGGAGAGAAGTCATCATATTTTTTTTCGTGGGACATCAAAGTGGTCTAGATCGGAATTTTAGCAAAAAATTAATGATTTTATGTTAAGAACTCCTTTGAATACTGACCCCAAACATTTTAAGCTGCATACAACCCAAACATTTTAAGTTGCATGCAAGAAGAAAAGGTGGATCAGATGATACGTTGGTCATAGAATGTCACGTTTGTCATAGAATGTCAGGTTGAAACCCAAGACGCTCTTTCTCCCGGGCCCAGGAGTCATGACTCAGCATCTCCACTAGCATTCCTACAAGAGCCTTTTTAGAACTTTTTTTATCTGGATGACGAAAATTCGTCCAGTCGCATTCTCAAGTGCCTATTTTCGTCGGATTCCAAATTATACCGGGGTTCTCATGCCAAACCTGGGCGTCGGGAGTCGTCTGGAAACGCCGTATAAAGCGGAATCAACACGAAAGAAAAAACTGTGTCGGTGGCCCGCCCTGTCAGCGTGTGAACCGAGTTGTCCTTATCCCGTCGCCTCGGCTCCAACGATATACCGTCGGGCAACGACCGCCTAACCACTCGCCCACGCGTCACCATAATGGTGCGCCACCGCCCGACCACCTTCCCGCTGTTTCCACTTTCCCGCGGAATAAGTGGAGATGCTCTCAGCTGACACAAAGCACCCGAGAGAAACCTGTCCATCTCCGTCCTTCTTCATTTCTCACTGATTTCCGGCAGTGCACAGTTTCCTCTATCAGACCTACTAGTACTCAATTTTGGACAAAGTTGAGCTGTGCGGCATAGTATTTACCAGGAAGCATTTAGGCAACCAATTCACGCGTCGCCACACGAAGTTTCCTAGAAACTTCCGAGGTTTGATAGGTCACCCAGCCATAAAGCCAAGCCATTTCTTGTCACGCTTCCGGCAAAGCCGAAATTCAGAGCAGCGGGACGCCTAGGTGCAGCTACAGCCTACAGACGCGGCATGCCATTCAGTGACCAACATCATCTCCTCGAATCCTGACCCCCAACGTTTCCATTTGCATGCAAGGAGGAAAGACCGAAAGAGCAAGGCAATGGGATGGGGCCATCGCACATGGACAAGAGCAAAAACGGAATTAGAATCGATGATGATCAATTCAGTGGTCACCGGAGTAGTACTGGCCATCGATCAGCGGCCTGAAAGCCAAAAAACCCTGTGTTCTCACTCCCCTGCCTCGAAGAACAGAGCCAGGCCTGAAAGCCAAGAACCCTTTCTTTCTCCCCTGACCTGAAGAACAGAGCCAGGCAGAAACCTTGCCTAATGTCGCTCGCCGGAGCCACTGCCACCCCCAGTATCCTCCTGCTCCTCCTGCTGCTGCGCGCCCCCTTCGCGGAGGCACAGTCCTCCGAGGCCACGTCGGAGGCCTTCGTGATGGAGCAGGTCCTGTCCGAGAGCGGGTGCGGCGCCTTCGCGGGCCTCGTCGCCGCGACATCCTCCGCAGGCGACGCGTTCCGAGCGCAGATCGCGGGAGACAACGGCGGCGACGGGCTCACCATCTTCTGCCCGGACGACGGCGCGGTGGCGGAGTTCGTCGGCCCAGGCAGGTTCGCCAACCTCACGGCCGAGGAGCAGGCCGCGCTCCTCCTCTACCACGGGGTGGCGATGCTCTACTCCGAGGCGGCGCTCGGGGCCATGTTCGGCACGAAGCTGGCCACGCTCGCGAGCGGGCCCGGGGACTACGGCGTCCGCGTCTACGGGGTGGACGACATGCCGCTGCTGCTCTCCTCGTCGCCCAACGCGGCCGTCGTCACCGGCATGGTCGTCGACAAGGACCGGCTGGCCGTCTACCTCGTCGACGCCGTGCTGGTGCCGGGAGAGCGGACGCCGCTCCGCTTCGACTTGACGCTCGTCACGCTGGTGTTGCTCGGCGTACTCGTTGCGCTCCTGGCGTTGTGAGTTCTACTGCCTTTCTTACTTCATTCATCTGGAGCTCTAGATTCTCTGAATGACTGAATTTATCTATCCATCCGTCGTTGGTGCTCTAATGTTCTTCAGAATCGCATTACACCATGCTTAAATAAACCGTTGAACGGGTGCTTGAATTGCTTCAGGTTTTCCAAATCTACTGGACACAAGATTAACTGGATCTATGTCTCGATCGTCTGCAGAATCCTGCTGTTGTTTGGACTCGTACATCTCGTGCGTTGGCTGAAAAGATGCTGTCAAGATCGCGCCGCTGCCCACGCTGCTGCCTCCCGTGTCGCTGCAGATGGGTGACACCTGCGCTTTGCCGTTCCCCGGTGGTGTTTGCAAGATGGGTGTTCCTCCCTCCGTCCGTGCTCCTTGATGTACATATGTCTTCTCCTAAGTACAGTAGACGATGCTAGTATACTTAGTTTTGCTGCTCATTTACGCAGCTAGCTCCTGTGCTTGCGATGGGGTGGTGTTCGGTTGCATCAGGATTTCAGGCGTTTCTGGACTGTCATGTTGATGAGGCCCGTAGTCGTTTTGTTTTGCACGGTGTAGCTCACTATTCATATATTTTAGTTATCTGGTGTGTTAGAATTCGCCATCAATTAGATTTATGACCGTTCGATCGTGTAACTTGAATCATACTATTATATTGTGCTAAATGTTCTATGTATATAAACTTTTATTTTGCATCATAATCACTCAGCTGGAATAGCTCAGTTGGCCAGAGCGTGTGGCTGTTAACCATAAGGTCGGAGGTTCGAGCCCTCCTTCTAGCGCTTTTTTAGCCCGGTTTTAATTTTTTTTCTATTCCCAGATGCATATGAGAGTCCATCGCCGATCTTTTACAGCATTTCTAGCCAGTTTTATGATTTTATTTTATAATATGCCGAGATGCATATGAGAGAGTGACCTCTCCTTCCAGCGATTTTTTACAGCATTTCTAGCCAGTTTTAAGATTTTATTTTAATATATACCCAGATGCATATGTGAGATGATCTCGGCAGCATATTCAGTTCTGCTAATGATATGGTGCAATTTTGAATCATGAAGGCGTCCAATTCATAGAAATTTGTTTAGTTGTATCGGTGTGCACGGCTGTGGCTGTACAATGTGCTCGAAAGTAACGTGTGAGCATCATGTGCATGTGAATGTAGCAGTTAAAAATGTTCCCTGCTTTCCATGAACTTGGGAAAGGGCCAACTTTCTTGTGTAAACAGTGGGAACAGCCACAAAACATAACACCAAAAAATAACTGGAGTAAATCAGGGGGAGCTGGATTTGGTGTGCTGAAAGTTGTTCAATACTACATGGGTTTTCCTCGATAATGATCAAACCAGGGCAAACTCTGAAATATCCTACAGTACTGAATTTAATCGGACCCAGGTGTTCTCCATTGGCACAAAGTGAAGCCTCTATGGCTCCCCTACTCCTGAATCAAGCCCTACGTTTACACGTCTACTACGCAACCTTACTGGCTGTACAAAACACACGACAAAGCAGCTTCCACGAGTTCACAGGTCCCTTGTGGCGGCAGCGTTGATGTAATTGGCAGCTTCGTTCGTGTCCAGCTGCTTCCCTTCCACGATCCCCTTGATCAGAGTGGCGGAGTAGGTCTCAGATGGAGGAGCTAACGGCAGCTCGCCGGATTTGTGTCGTGCTACATCTGTTGCAGGGCATCTGCATTGAAAAAAAAAGAGTTTACACTATCCACGAAAAGTTGTTGATATGTGTATGGGCCTTCTCTTGCCACTTCCCTTCAAGCATGCATCGGATAGTATCTAAAGGAAATTACCAAGAGAAGACTGGAACTTACGTCATTGTTAGAATTGGAAGGCCATCCTCCTCTCCGAGATAAAGTACATTGGAGTACCAGCTATCCTGCAGGAGGTTTGTATATCGAACATGAATAATATTCCAGAATGTATAAAACTAATAAGTTGCAGAAAATGATCGGCTGAAATTAAACATCAGTAGTGTCAGATTTATTTTTAAAGCTAACTAGTGTCAGCTATATGGCCATGAATGAAGTGCCATTAGAAATGTGTCCATTCATGCGAAGAAAATGTTAGATTTTCTTTTAGTTTGTAATGTGTTGATACGAGACTTTTAGCTGCCGCAGTTAGTTCAAAAGGGTTACAAATCTATGACAACAGTCCAAATTGCAATCTGAATAAGCCATCAGGTCCCAGGTGATATAGGCGCTTAAATCTTCTAAGTTCAGATGAACCTGTCAGACCAAAGAGGCAAAAGGAAATGGCATTTCCTTACCAAAGGGCCCACCATTAACAGCAGGCATTAGCCTCTGAATTTAAGAGTTCATCTGGAAGAGTGATAGCCATGGAAGAGGTTGGTAGTGCCCTTATCAAAGTGCCACAAGGACAGTCACATCTAAGAGCTTTTTTTTTCAGAGATGCAATATTATCTATTCTCGATAATAATCATATAGAAAATCGTATGCAGAAGATTAGAGTATGCCTGTCGATATGGAAAGAAGCAAACCCAACCTTAATAGGTTCAAGATGAAGAGCTTTGTTTGAAGAGATGGACTCCATTTCTGGCAAAGCAATCAAAGGAGAGCCCGGAGACTCGATTTTCCCATCTTCACTGTTATCCTTCACTAAACGGTTCTCTTGAAACAACACGTCATTGAACTGCTCAAGCCTGTCAAAAAGAGGAAATTTATGATGGAATCATAGCACTTTTGAAAGATCATGTGAGCACCAGCCCTGATTCAAGGATCAATAAACGTAAATGTGGTTACAGTATACATACGTTATTTTGTACATGCAGATGTATGACTTATCATTGTAGTTTATCTCAGGGCTGAGGAAAGCAACACCACCGGTGCCCCAGCAGGGGGTAGAGGATCTCCCAAAGAACAATCTATGAGGCACAGTCTTCCACATGGTACCTTGCGGTGGGCTTGTGTCCTGTGAACCAGAACATGATATACTCATACCATCAACCTGCAACAGATCAAAATAAATAACAATCTTTCAGACAAAGCATACGGCTTACCAGAAAAAGAAAACCAAGGGTTATAATAAGCCAAAAGAAAATACTGCATTAATGATCATAACTAATAAGAACGCGCTTATGCATTTCACGTTTGTGGAAAGCACTAAAACACTTCCCTCCGACCAAAATATCCCAAAAGAAGGTTTCTTTGGTACAACCATTCAGGAAACTTCACACAATTCGTGTGGATCAGTGGTGGGGATTAGAACAAGTCATTACGCCATAGAGTAATAAATAGTCGGTTTCAAGTGGTGGAATTAGTCAGCATGGTGCAATCCACGGCCCCATGCAGCCCGCATTCAGGCCAACCCCGTGTCACCCCTATCTTCATCTCCTTCCATCACGACGTGCTCCCCATATGCCAGAGGCAGGAGTGAAGATACAGAAAGGAGCTGCAGAGTATAATTTCTTCCGTCATTGCTTCAGCCAATGTTCGTGAAGTTTTACATTCAGACACCGATAATCATGACGACGATTGTGGCTCAGTGCTAGATGAAAACAACTAAGAGGAGCAGCGGGGAAGAGATGAAGAGCCATGGGGCAGAGCATGTTTGTTAGACCGTCGTGGAGCAAGCATGAGCAGCCATCATTCTGGGCAGCAACGGTTTTTTCCAATTAAACTGATCCACCATCGTGTAGAAGACTAACGTACGGGTAGAGAAATATTTATTCCCGATTTGTGCAAAAGGTTCATTAGTACCCTCCTTAAGTGATTTGAGTATCATAAACTATTTTTCCAAAGTGATGTACCGAATGAAATCTCCCCGAGAAATCGTGGATGTGATTAATGCAGTGTCAGGCTACAAAATTCCAATAGAGGGACCTAATGTTCCTTGCAAGATATATGAGACAATGTGTTTTCAACTTTACCTTCCCACCTTCAATGTAGCACAAGAACCTTGGTTTCCACATGTTGGAACCAAAACTGGCATACCAAACATTAACTTTTGACAATGCTGATCTCCAAGTTGAATTAGCTGGACTTCGTTCAACTGTTGTGCAACTTGAGGTTTTCTTTGTTGCAAGGTTCTCTTGGTCAAGTTTCAACATTGTGATGCGTTCACTTAAACCATCATCAACAAGTTGAATAATATTGACAGAGGAAACAGCATCAGGAAGCTCATCAACATCTTCAACATCAGACTCAGAACCAGAGGAAGCATACGGCTGTTCATTCCCCAATGGGGAAAACAAGGAAGATAAATTATTCAAGGGCTCCAACTATCCCCTATAAATCGTCTCAGCTATACATAAGCCTCCATGCATCGAGCCGCATAAATGGTAAATCAAACACGAGACTGGTGGCACAAGACAATTAAAGATGCAAAATATGAATATAGTTGAGCTGTATAACTCTGTGTTTTTGCAAGAGTTAAGACTTGATAGGCATCTCAGAACATAAGAATATGTATACACGACACATTTATCAATACCAACAAAGAGAGATTCATCGAGTATGGGCTGTCTGCGGATAATATGGAAATAGCCTATCAACTGAGTTGTAACACAGTCCACATTACTCATGAGTCATGAACAAGCATTCATCTATGGAATTGGGCTACATTATGGTACTTCATTAAAATCCTGGAACAAAAAATAATTTTCCATTAAAATGTGGTTTGAGAGCTGCAACTATTGATATGACATGTCTGTAGAAAGTAAAAGAGGATGCCAAGTTTCCCAGAAAACATAACTTGGTCTGGAACAACGTGATCCACATCTCGTACATATCGGCACAATTCATTAGTTAGAGGTTAGACCAAGCAGGCCCCAACTCAAAGTCTCCAAGAAAGAAAAAAACTAGAAGAGAAAAATTACCTCGATATGTGAGGGCGTACTCCTCAAAGGTACATTCTCCGGAAGCTTACTGCTCAGAACAGGCCAGTATGTCTTTAATTCATCGCGTACCTGGTCAGTGTGTGGAGGAATGAAAACATAATTACATGTATCCATAGGGAGATAGAATTAGAGAGAAATAGTATAGTGCAGACTATTACCATTTCCATAACTCTCCACGTAGCTTCAAATGGTTGCATCTCTGGATCGTTGAATGTGAACTTATCTCCCAACAAAACCCTTGCACAAGCACAAACTGAGTTTGCTATGGACTTAAGGTTATAACCTCCTTCAAGAGCCATTACAATCCTTCCTTTTGCAAAACCTAACAACTGCAGGAAAGAGGCATAAGAATAAGCTTAGATCAACCGAGTAGAATGTCCAAGAGACACATAGGAGACAGGAGATATTAAGAAATTGACGAGATCAAATGGAAATTTTCTAACAGGTGATACCAAAGCATGAAAACAAAGAGAAATGGTTGTCACAGGAGATAAACATTACTCCAGAAAATCTGGACTCCAGGATCGAGCATGTTCAATTTTTCTTTAAGTACAGGAGAGTGTGTAGTGTGGTGAGTTTAGTTGAATAAAAGGTCATTTTGCTGCAATCCTGCAAGTACATACCTTTGTTAGCAGCAGTGCATATCCATCTGGAGTGATGCAGCAACCACCAAGAGGATCGCCCTTTGCTACCAAGAAAGTGAGGGAAAAGAAATTCAAACGAGTAACAAGTGTATGAATCAGGAGTATTGGCATGTAACGGTAGCATAATATAATACAAGTCCAGGAGATTGTCAAAATATCTTCAGTTAAGATCTCATATGTTATGCAACATGTAAATCAATTATATGAGGTGTACTAGTCTAAGCACTGCACATCTAGCTCACAGAAATAAACTACAGGCTGTCAGATACATCAGCAGTCAAGCTTCATGAGAAGTGCCTAGATTTAATTAGATGTTTAAACTCAAGGGACAAGGTAACTTCTAGGAATTTCTAACTTGTCTACCTGCATCAAACCCAGCAGACAATAATATTATATCAGGATCAAATGCTTCTGCGACAGGAAGCAGTACATGGTCCCATACAGCAACATAATCTGCATCACCACATCCAGCATGCTCCCAGGGCACATTAATGTTGTACCCTTGACCAGCTCCTTCCCCAATGAAACAGTGAGATCCATCCCCTTGAGAAGGGTAGAAGCTTCCATATTCAAATCTACAGAGCAAACATTGGAGTAACATATAAGTTACACATTACTGAAGCATGAAGAGAATACCACATGACACGGGCCAGAAAAGTTGGCTTCTATAAGCATGAAATGGAATGACGTATACGTTTGAGGTTTTGCATTCTCAGAATTGATTGGAGATGCATTACAAACAACACTGTTTTCTAACATAAGCAGGCATTGTAATATATATAGCCCTGCAGTTGCATGGAGACTTAGCTAGCAAATAATAAGTAACAGATATGAACTGATTAATATAATATACTCAAATGACTAAGAAAGTAAAATACTATGGTGATTGGAACAGATAAAGCCGATCCAGTATTATTAGTGTTGATCTAGAAAGTATAACGGTAAATGAGCATGATGAAACAGAAAATTGAATAAGCCAACAACACATGGTTTTTAAGGCGTTAAGGCGTCATAAGGCGATGCAGGGGCGCTCTGACGCCTAGGCGGGCACTTTGGACGCCTAAGGCGCCCATTTTTTCAAGGCGGAGGAGGAGCGCCTGGACGCCTAAGCGTCGCCTAGGCGACGCCTTTAAAACCATGCAACAACATAGGGTTATCATTTATAGATCCTTCCACTGACAAAGTATTTATTGGGTTAATACCTAATAGGTTCCTTTGCACATTACTAACAAACTAGGCTCAAGCATTTATATTGTATTATACAGCCCGATTGAATCAACAAGCAGTGCATCACTTGCATAGATACTCTAGAAGTGACAAATTTTTTGATTTGATCTTCTTCATATCCTAAAGAACATATAATGTAAATAAAGGTGGATTGGTGGTACGTGGGGACTTAATGTCAATCGTTACATATAAAACATCCAACAGCACTACAGCGAGGCCAGCTTAGTCTTATACAAGTGAGTTTGCTACAGCGAGTATTTAGTGTTACAAAACGTGTTACACGCGCTACAACCATTCAAAGAGCTGTAAACCTTGAAAATGAAGGGAACAGAACTAGCATGACTTCACAAATATCATATGGTGAAACCTAAACAAAACTACCAAATCAGTGTCAAGGTGCTCTGCCATACCTGTGAACTGAAAAGAACAATACACGGGGGTCACTATAAAACATTTTCTGTGTGCCATTTCCGTGATGAACATCCCAATCGACGATTAATATCTTTTTGATACCTAAGTCAGGCTGCAACAAAAAGGAAATGATGAACAAGAGTAGCACATACTGATCTTTAAGAGAAAAATCAGCAAGGATATTTCAACTACACACCCTCTCATTTAAGAGGTAATTAGCTCCAACAGCCACATTATTGAAGAGACAAAATCCCATTGCCTCATTATGTTCAGCATGGTGGCCTGGAGGTCTGACTAGAGCAATAGCGGAATTCAACTCACCAGCCGCCACCTTCTCAGAAACCTACTTCCCAAACAAGTCATTTTGTCAGCAAACAGGATTGATGGAGCCAAAATTGTTGTACTACACTAGAAAATGCATATACACAAGCGGGAAATGTACATTGCAAATTACCTCTATAACAGAACCAGCTGCAAGGAAAGCAGACTCTGAGGAGCCCTCATTGAAATAAATGGAATTGAATTTGTTAGCAGTCCTATTTCGACGGGAATCATATTCCTTGGAGCTGATATTCTTCATCAGCTTTACATGGTTCTTGGTGTGGACAGAGGCTATATATTTTTCCTTGGCTTCCTTCGCCTTCATGACCAAACACCTGAAGAAAATTATGTCACACTACAGCCGCGGGACCTTTTGAAGCATGCAGTTAAGCTAATCAAAGTAATGCACAGAACTTAAGTTATAATGCTAATGTTTAAAGTTAAAAATAGTATACTAGCATCCAAGTTACTGTACACTAGCAAGACCTTGGCTAGCCAAAATTGTGCAAATCTAGGACTCTATTTATCCAGCGGTACAGTACATGAACGTTTGAACCACTAGTATAAAGCTTCTCTATTCTCCTATCCTCATCGAAACAGACTTTCGCCCGCTAATATTAATATAGCAACCACACGGTACACACTTCGAGTCAAGACCCTTAGGACACTTCAAATAATCAAGACCTAAGCAGACAGTTAAAATCATGGATACTAATCACTAATACAATGTCAAGTAGATCGAAATTGACATGGATACAGTCGTAAAGGAGTAAATTAATTAAGCCAAACCAAAGCGCACGAGGACCTCGCCTCTCCGGCGATTCGATGGAATCGTACGCGAAAAAGGCACATACGAACGCCTCCTCGCCGATCCCCACACAAAATCATGCTATTCTCGCTCAGGAAGTCGCGGGAGGCGCGTACCTTGAAGCCACGCCCTCGGCGGCGAGCTTGCGCCAGATGGCCCGCAGCCGCTCGGGATTCTCCGGGTGATAGTCCCCATCCGGCGTCGCGTGCGCGCACATCCGGTCGTCGTACACCAGCCCTACCCTGGGCGCTGAACCCACCGCACGGGACGATCCCGACGCCGGCGCCGCCGCCATCCTGTGCCAGCGATCCCCTCGCGCGGACGGCGGAGAGACCGGCGGCCGAAAGGAGCGAGACGAGTCGGAACTCGGGGTGGAGAGGAGACGAGACGACTGGGTGGGACTACTGGACTGGGGATGGTTGCTCCTCTGATTGGTGGAGGAGCCTCCTGTGTGCGTGCGCGATGCGTAGGGTGCCTGTGCTGGTGTTCGGGTCCACCTGGAAGTGGGAGCTCCGGCTTTCCTTGTTTGATCTGGGCGAAACTTCGAATTCGTGTAGCGGCAAAAGATTGAGAGGGATTGTGGCCGGCGGTTGCCAATACCAAATTTTTGGCCTCAATAGAAGTATAGGCGGTTGCCATACCAAAAAAATTGGTGCCGCTCAAAATTTCAGGTCGTGTTTGGTAGACTAATTTTAGTTTAAATAGTTGACAAGCTACAATCTCGTCAATATCCATTGTTATGGATTTGGGTTTTGGAGAAGATGGGGATGCTGGACATCGCGAAACGGTTAACAGACAAGTAACGCAGGGAGACGAGGTTTACCCAGGTGTAGACCCCCGGAGAAAAAACTTTACTCCTGCTTGTCTGTTCTTGATCACGGCGGAACCGATGATTACAAGGTGCGCAGATATAATCTGTCATGAGGTGAGTATCTGGACCCTCCTCGCCGTGCCTTCCTGGCCCTTATATAGATAGACAGGTCCCGGACGTAGGTCGAGTCGGTTATAGATTAGGATTTGTCCCCTTTGAAATTCTATCTACTCTAGTCTTGCTTTTCAAGGATCCGAAGGCATCATGAGCTTGGGCCACCCGAAATCTGCACAGGCCGTGTATCTAGTCGTGGGCCTTTCTTGGGCTGAACTAGGTATGCCGATGTTGCCATACCAAAATCCTTAGTGCCACTCAAAATTCCAGATCGTGTTTGGTAGGCTGCAGGGAGGTCAGGCACGCCCTGGGGCAGGGCCATGAGATTGGGCTAATTGGATGTTTGTCTAACTGCCCTCCATGTTGTGGCGCGCAGTGATTAAAACCACCTTGAGCTAGGCCTGCTAGAAAGTGTCATTTTAGCGAGCCACCCTTGTTGCGGCCGAATAGGGGAATGAGGCATCCGTAGATACGACCGTAAGAGATGGCGGGAGGCTGCCGGAGCTCACACGTTGCAGCAAAATTTTGATCACCGCCCGTGCAAAACCTGCCCATGTTTAGCTGCCGATGGTGACCGCCGAAATCAAATCCTCCATTTTTTCCCTTTTGAGCTCCTCCCTCCTCTACTTTCCATCACCATGGCGGAAGCTTGGACCCCAGGAGCAGGGACGGAGGCCATTGATGACCTATGTGAATCCCCATCACCTGCGCCTTTGTTGTAGCTATTGTTCTGCTTTCTGTAAGTATTTCCAACTATGGATCTAGCTAAGACTTGTGAGGATGTGCTAGATGTGGCTAGATGTATAGATCTGTAACCATTGATGTTCGTGTTGGGTTTTGTATAGGGAATTTAAATTTTTTCGGTACTACGAGCACACCAAGACCAAGCTATGCAAAAACACGACTTATAGAGATCCAGTGATCACCAACGTTGCAGCGGAGATTCGTTTGTCGACGAAGGAGTTGATGATGTGTTCAATGTAGGGTCAAAGGTATGATCCCTCCGAAGGTACCCACTTGTCCAGTGAAATTGTCCCACCAGAGCTTCGTCGTCCAAGGGTCGGCAATGCCGGAGGAGCAGAGCAACCTTCACGCTTGTATGTGGAGAAGAATATACTAGTGGGAGGAAGGCAGCCAAAGGCCTTCTATGGGATGGTTTTAAGGCTGCAATGTTGGGACACGCATGTCTCAGCATGAAGATGAGCTAACGCCTTGCGAACATGGAGACATAATGGAATTGGGGGTCGATTGACGAAGGCCTTGCTAAGTCGCTAGTCTCTTCTGTCAGATCCATGTATTTTCTCGTATCAGGCAGAAGAGGAGCTGATGGACACTACGAGGCATGGGGAGTCGTGATTCAGTCAATCAATTTCTGGCCTCGCTCACTGCTCCCCATCTCGATCTCTCAAATACTCTTTTTTGGCAGCAAAACTCGTCTACAATTTTTTTGCCAGATCTTTATATCTATACAAAAAAATTGGGCCCCTCGGAATTTCGGGCCCTGTGCAAACGCACACTTAGCACTACCATCCGCTCAGGATTGTACCTGCTTTATAATGTCAACCTTGATTGAGCACGAGTTGATAATGAAAGCTCTTGGGAGCACCCACCCACGTGAGTTCAAGATTGAACCCAGCTCTAATAACTTTTGTATACTTTGCATCTTTCATGTTGACAAATTGCTATTTCCTATAGTTTGCTTGCAAGCATGTTAATGGTATTCCTTCCTCTTGTGACAATCATGTTTCCTTATTCTTGGATATTGATGCTTTATGTGTTGCAACATAAAATTTCAACTATTTCTCTTTTCGATTTTGTGTGTACAACCATAATGCCATTATGAGCATGTATTGTCATGAGACCTCCCAAGTCTCTCATATCGATGTTGCAACAAACATAAGGAAAACTTGATCTTTACTATGGTTTGCTTGCAAGCATGTTGTTTTTTGCTTCCGCTTGTGATATTCATATTTCTATGATCTTTGCTTTTTATGATTTGTGTGTGGCATCCAACATATCGAACAATTTCTCTTTTCAATGGTTGGTTTGCACACTTAATGATATTGTTTTTGATATCCTTCTTCATGTGTTTTTGCCAAATTCTCCACATCTTGCATCAAATATGTTGATCAATATTTCATTCAATTGCTTTGAGTGCCACACTAAGACGTTGTATAGAGGTTTTGAGTTCCCACATTTGGATGATGTTCAAATGAATTCCATGCACATTGACATTGCATATGAATTCCATTTGCTATACATGCATGGTGCTAATAGTGTTGTGAACAAGAATGGACAAGCCACGAATGACATGCTCCTCTATCACGGTCAAAAATATTTTGTTTGGTCTTTGTTGTGTGAAGGTACAAATGCATACGCGTCAACCTCTATGGACCATGAGTTGACAAGACGAATTTAGAGAATTACCCATGGATGATCTTCACCGAGCTCTCTCTACACCCTAAGGTGACTTCCTTCTACTTAAGGAGTCATGTTATAATCTCCTTGAATTGGCTACTCTTTGAGTGTTGCTTCTCTTTTGTTGTGAGCTTTGTAGGTTTCACACAAAGTGAAGGAACATTGAAGAGTTGCCATGTCAAGCTTCTCAAGGATGACTACATGGCGAACCTCGGGGTCAAGATTGTCTCTCAATCTCTCCTATTTTGTGATGAGCGTATAGATTCGAGGATGACTCTTTTTGAAGGAGGGGCTGATGTAGCCTGACCTACGGTCATTGCCACATCAAGGTCCCAAAGTTATGCCAAGTTGTCATGGACTCTAAAGGTGAATCTGATCCTCTATGCAAGTTCCCTTCCTACCCTATTGAATGGTATACTACATCTCATGAACATGATAGGTTCACAATGATAAGTACGGAGACAAGGGAGGAAGCCCAGAGGCAAGAGAGGAAGCTTGAAGCATCAAGCCCGACAAGACGGTGGCTTGGAAGAGTGTGAGGAAGAAGCAACTAACATATCACCGAGTCTCTGACCCTTCCATCCTGGAGTCTCCACCCCTGTCATGCCCGGAGTCTCCGCCCTCACCTCGATGATCCAGCGCTTACAAGGTACTAGAGGCTTCTCGGAGTCTCCGCCAGCTGTACTGGAGTCTCCGCCCTGCATCAGAGTCTCTGGCCCCGCCATCCCGGTGTCTTTGGCCTAAGTGATGGGATGCGTGCCAATAGCTAGGCCCTTGGCCATATGTACGCTCTTATTCTATTTCAACCCTAGTTTTATCCCCCCAAACTACCCATGTTTAAGTGGCTGGGCTATATATAGGTCCCCCACCCTGATTGTATCCCTTATACATATATGATAGACTAGAAACCCTAATATGGATCACTTCTAGTTATGTCTCCTTCCCTTCACGAGGTAACCCTTCTATCATCATCCACCTCTTTGGACTTTATGAAGGTAATATGCCCTAGAGAAAAATAATAAAAGGTTTATTATTGTCATATCCCAATAAGTTCGCAATAGTTTCATGTTGTGCTATAATTGTATCAAGTGGAAACAATGATACAGGTGTGATATGAAACATAAGTCCCTAGTATCCTTTATTACTAGTTCGTTGGGTAACATGATGATCAAGGTTTCCTGATTATGAAGTGATAGCGCTGGTTGACAACGAGATCATATCATTGGTGAATGATGTGATGGACTAATGACTGAGTTCTTGCACCAAAACATGGTTATTACAGTACTTGTAGCAACAAATATTTAAATAGTTTATCCCAATGGGAGTTTGGCGAACACGACCCCCCAGCCACGTCGTCAATGCTTCCACGTTCGCACCCAAACCGTGGTTTGGAAATAGCCTATTCTATAAGTTGATAGGATAAATAAATTTAAGATGATTTGTAACAACTACTAGGACAGAAAGAAAACTAGAACAAAAGTAGAACTTAAAAGAGGTGAATGCAATGAGATGAAATATTAATGCTATGATTCCTCGAGTAATGTTGTGTATACCGGTGTGCATGATAAGTGCTTATGGAGTAGCTATAAACTGTACTTGTGGCGGTCCCTCAAATAATGTTGTCTCCCACCGTTGGTAAGTGGCAACTAGACAACTCAATTGTCCACACCTCTTCGGACATGGGTCATCTCGTAAGAGAATAGTGTATTAAGGTAGCAAGACCAATCAAGGTAAACCAGAGCAAAGGCATTAAGTTCTATGGACAACCGTACTCCTAAGCAAGTAGTGTGCTAGTCACAAGATATCCCATCTATCACTTTGGGGTCAAGCAATTCGTAACACTATACCTATCTAATCATGAGTGATCTTGGGGAACTCTGGACGGTGCATCCTAAGCTGCTATTGCCTCCGCAAATCACTTATAGCAAATAGCCTATTAGTTCTACCCATGGACTTGTCAGGTACCCATGGAAGAGTAGAGACTAATGATAGGTTTTGTGACACTTCGTGAATCCCTAATAAATTCCTCAACAATGGATTGGACGTCTCCAATCACTAGAATAATATCATGAATAAAACAATTTAAAGAGAAAGCACAAACATATTAATTAACAATAACACACCACACTTAAATTACTCAAATCATCATAACATTAATAAAAGGGAGCTCAAGCCATGTTACAACCCATCACAGAGACCATGATGGGGAAGGATGAAGGTGTTGGAGATATGCCCTAGAGGCAATAATAAATGTAGTTATTATTATATCTTTGTGTTTATGATAAATTTTTACATTCATGCTATAATAGTATTAACAAGGAAACATTGATACTTGTGTGATTTGTAAACTTAATTTGAAGTCCCTAGTATAGCCTCTATACTTCACTAGCTTGTTGGTTGATAAATGATTGTGGTTTCCCTATCATGAACATTGAGATGTTATCAACAACAAGATCATATCGTTAGGAGAATGATATGGTGGACATACTCCTATAGATAAGCATAGCATAAAGATCAAGTCATTTCAATAGTTCAATTGCTATATGCTTTCTGATACATAGTAACCTAATTCCTTCGACCATGAGATCATGCATATCACCTTTACCGGATGGATGCTTTGATGACATCAAACACCACACCGTAATTGGGTGGCTATAAAGGTGGCATTGAGTGTTCGGAAAGTATTGGTTGAGACACATGGATCAAGAGTGGGATTTGTCCATCCATATGACGGATAGATATACTCCGGGCCCTCTCGGTGGAATGTCATCCAATTAGCTTGCAAGCATGTGACTGGATCACAAGGGATCACATATCACGGGAACGAGAAAAGAGTACTTATCAGTAACGAGGTTGAACTAGGTATGCAGAGATACCGACGATCATAACCTCGGATAAGTAAACTATCGTGAGACAAAGGGAAATTGGTATCGTATGTAAGTGGTTCATTCGATCGCAAAGTAATCGTAGAAATATGTGGGAGCCATATGAATTTCCAGATTACTCTATTGGTTATTGTTCGGAGAAGTGTCTCGATCATGTCCGCATAATTCACGAACCGTAGGGAGACACACTTAAGGATTCGACGTTGTTTGAGTAGTTATGGTATTATGAGAAAGAGACCGAATGTTGTTCGGAGTCTCGGATGGGATCCGGGATATCACGAGGTGATCCGGAAAGGTCCGGAGAATAAGATTCATATAAGGAAAGTCCCGTTTCGGAGTTCGGAAATGATTCCGGTGTTTTCATCGGGAATGTTCTAGAAGGTTCCGGAATGTCCGGCACTCCGGGAAAGGGGAGGGGTACATGAATGTGTCATTACATATTGGAATGATTTCATCATGTACTAAAGTGTTCTTGCTGTTCCAAATAAAGGATTAAATTGAATCCTAAAACAGAAAAGTCAAATGGCCAGTTTGAAAGTCAAACGGCTAAAACAGGAAACTGTGGGAAACAAGCAAGAGGTGGTTGAAACCGACTTGGGGGAGGAGTCTCCTCTCCAAGCCGGCGCGCCACCCAAGGCCGACTTGGGGAGGGACTCCCCTCCCCTTGGCCACACCTCCCACCTATAAGAGGAGGGGCAGGGCCTCCTCCTCTAGACACACAAGTTCCTATCCTCTAATCTCCGGTTTAGAGCCGTTTTGGTTTAGAGCTTCTAATTGCCCTAGGCTTCGGTTTAGAGCCTTCTAATTGGTGTGTCTAAACCCTAGACCACTAATAGTTCTCTTTCATACTCCACCATACTCGCTCCGGCTTAAGGCGAAGCCCTGCGGGATCTCCCCTCTACTTCCGGTACCACGCCGTTGTGCTACCGGAATCGCGAGGAGAGTGCTACAACCTCCGCTGCCTGCTGGAACAAGGGAGAGGAAGGTCTTCGTCGAGTACCGAACGTGTGACCGACTGCGGGAGCGCTGCCGGAACGCAGCGCCGGAAGGATCGTCTACACGATCTTGAGATCGGGAAGAGTACGACTACATCACCCACGAGAATCCGCTCTCGTTAAACGCTTTGGAATCTTCGAGGGTAAGTTATTCCATCGACTCGTTGCTACAATCTAGTAGATAGATCTTGGCTTGTTTGTATGCGATAGAAATTTTTTGTTTTCCATGCTACGAAACCCTACAGTGGTATCAGAGCCGTGTCTATATGTAGATCTGTTGCACGAGTAGAACAGAATGGTCATTGTGGGCGTTGATGCTTTTATTGTCGATTGCTTCTTGTGTACTTTGCATCTTGCGGTATGTTGGGATGAAGCGGCCCGGGCTAACCTTACATGACATCGTTCATGAGACTTGCTCCACGATTGACATGCAACTTGTATTGCATAAGTGGCTTTGCGGGTGCCTGTTTCTCCTAGCATAGTTAAGATCCAATTTACAACGGGTGATCAACAATGCTAGTATCAATGTTGTGGTTCTTGTTCGTAAGTTAGAACGACACTTATTGAAAGCCCCAAACCACGTAAAATATGCAAAGAAAGTAGAGGCGTCTAACTTTGTTTTGCAGGGGTGTGAAGTGATGTGATATGGCCATGATTGTGATTATATTTGATGTATGCAATGTTCCTTATTGTAAGTTGGCAACCGGCAGGAGCCATATGGTTGTCTTTAATTTATGTTAAGACCTGCGTGTCTATTCAAAGTAGTTGTAATAGTTGAAGCCGGTGGACGACAACCATGGAGAGGCGTCATTGACCTTGATGCAATTCCGGTGATGATGGAGATCATGTTCGTGGTTGAAGATAGAGATCGGAAGCACGAAGAAGAAAGGCCATATCATATCACATATATATTGAATTGCATGTGATGTTAATCCTTTATGCATCTTGTATTTCTTAGTAGATGACGGTAGCATTATAAGATGATCCCTCATGCACATGAATTTCAAGTCATAAAGTGTTCACCCTTAGTTAGCACCGTTGCTAAAGCTTGTTGTTTCGAAGCACCACGTGATAATCGGGTGTGTTAGATTCCGCAAGTGTATACAACGTGAGCAAGCCAGATTTGCTCATGCGGAAACTCAGGTTTGATTTTGACGAGCCTAGCATGTACAGACATGGTCTCGGAACACGGATCACCGAAAGGTAAAGCATGAATCATATAGTAGATATGATGAACATGACGATTGTTCGCCATTGAAACTATATCAACTCTCGTGATGATCGGTGTTGATGTAGTGGATTTGGTTCGTGTGATCACTAAAACAATGTGAGGGATATTGTTTTGAGTGGGAGTTCACCTAGTTTAATTACATTAATTAATTTGAACTCAATTTGTCATAAACTTAGTCTAAACTATTGCAAATATGTTGTAGATCAATGGCAGCCCCTACCATCAATTTTAATGCGTTCCTAGAGAAAGAAAAGTTGAAAAACAATGGAAGCAACTTCGCGGATTGGTTCCGCAATTTGAGGATTGTCCTCACAGCTGGTAATTTGACCTATGTGCTGGATGCACCGCTGGGTGACCCACCTGCAGATGATGCTCCCGATGAAGTAAAGAATGTTTACCTCGCTTGGAAGAATCAGTACTCCATAGTTCAGTGTGCTATCTTGTATGGTTTGGAATCGGAGCTTCGGAAAAGGTTTGAGGATTCAGACCCATATGATATTGTCGAGGATCTCAAATTGATTTTTGAGACTCATGCGGCAATTAAAAGCTATGAGGCTTCTGAAAAGTTCTTTAACTGCAAGATGGAAGAGGGCAGCTCCGTCAGTGAGCATGTGCTTAAGATGTCTGGGCACGCAAACAAACTTCAAAGCTTGGGTATAGTTATTCCTAATGCTTTGGGGATTTACCGCGTCCTACAATCACTACCACCAAGTTACAAGAACTTTGTGATGAACTACAACATGCAGAACATGAACAAGACGTTGCCAGAACTCTTTGCCATGTTGAAATCTGCAGAAGTGGAGATCAAGAAAGAGCACCAAGTGTTGTTGGTCAATAAGACCACCAAATTCAAGAAAGGCAAGTCTAAGCAAAAGGTACACTTCAAGAAGGGTGGTAAGAAAGTTACCACGCCGGCGAAGAAGACCAAGGATGGACCCAAGCCTGATACTGAGTGCTTTTACTGCAAGGGAGAAGGTCACTGAAAGCGGAATTGCCCAAAGTACTTGGCGGATTTGAAGAACGGCAACATCAAGAAGAAAGGTATATCTGATATACATGTTATTGATGTGTATCTCACTAGTACTCGTAGTAGTGCATGGGTATTTGATACTGGTTCGGTTGCTCATATTTGTAACTCGAAACAGGTGCTGCGGAATAAACGGAAGCTAGCGAAGAACGAGGTGACGATGCGCGTGGGAAACGGATCAAAGGTTGATGTGATCGCGGTCGGCACGCTACCCCTTCATCTACCATCGGGATTAGTTTTATACTTAAATAATTGTTATTTGGTGCCTGCGTTGAGCATGAACATTATATCGGGATCTTGTTTATTGCGAGACGGTTACTTGTTTAAGTCCGAGAATAATGGTTGTTCGATTTATATGAGTAATATGTTTTACGCACATGCACCTTTATAGATGGTCTATTCTTATTGAATCTCAATAGTGGAAATACACATATCAACAACATTGAGGCTAAACGTTTGAAATCAAGCGATAATTCGACCTATATGTGGCACTGTCGTCTTGGTCACATTGGAGTGAAGCGTATGAAGAAACTCCATTCCGATGGACTTCTTGAATCACTTGATTTTGAATCACTTGAAAGATGCGAAGCATGTCTGATGGGAAAAATGACTAAGACTCCATTTTCTGGTATGATGGAGCGAGCTACGGACTTATTGGAAATCATACATACCGATGTGTGTGGTCCAATGAGTGTAGCATCGCGCGGTGGTTATCGTTATGTTCTTACCTTCACGGATGACTTGAGTAGATATGGGTATATCTATTTCATGAAACATAAGTCCGAAACTTTCAAGAAGTTTAAGGAGTTTCAAAGTGAGGTAGAGAATCAACGTAACAAGAAGATTAAATTTCTACGTTCTGATCGTGGAGGTGAATATCTAAGTTACGAGTTTGGTGAGCATTTGAAGAAATGCGGAATACTTTCACAATTGACACCGCCGGGAACACCACAGCGTAATGGTGTGTCCGAACGTCGTAATCAAACTCTCTTAGATATGGTTCGTTCTATGATGTCACTTACAGATTTACCGCTATCATTTTGGGGTTATGCATTAGAAACAGCCGCATTCACTTTAAATAGGGCACCATCTAAATCCGTTGAAACGACACCGTATGAATTATGGTTTGGGAAGAAACCTAAATTGTCGTTCCTTAAAGTTTGGGGATGCGAAGCCTATGTAAAGAAGTTACAGCCGGACAAGCTTGAACCCAAAACGGAAAAATGCGTCTTCATAGGATACCCGAAGGAAACTATTGGGTATACCTTCTATCATAGATCCGAAGGAAAAATCTTCGTTGCCAAGAATGGATCCTTTCTAGAGAAGGAATTTCTCTCGAAAGAAGTGACTGGAAGGAAAGTAGAACTCGACGAGGTTGTCGAACCTTCTCTCGAAATTGCGAGTAGCGCAACACCGGAAGAAGTTCCTGTGGTGCCTTCACCAATTAGAGAGGGAGCTAATGATGGTGATCATGAAACTTCGGTTGAAGTTGCTACAGAGCCTCGGAGGTCAACGAGAACTCGTACCACTCCAGATTGGTATGATCCCGTTATGAGTGTCATGTTGGTGGACAACACCGATGACCCCAAGACATATGAGGAAGCGATGATGAGCCCAGATTCCAATAAATGGCAAGAAGCCATGAAATCCGAGATTGGATCCATGTACGAAAACCAAGTATGGACTTTGGTGGACTTACCGGATGGCCGGAAGGCTGTCGAGAACAAATGGATTTTCAAGAAGAAAATAGATGCTGATGGTAATGTTACTGTCTATAAAGCTCGACTTGTCGCAAAAGGGTTTCGACAAATTCAAGGAGTTAACTACGATGAGACTTTCTCACCGGTAGCAAAGCTAAAGTCTGTGAGGATTATGTTAGCAATCGCTGCATATTATGATTATGAGATATGGCAGATGGATGTCAAAACAACATTCCTCAATGGAGATATTGATGAAGAGTTGTATATGATGCAACCCAAAGGTTTTGTCGATCCTAAAGATGCTAACAAGGTATGCAAACTTCAACGGTCCATCTATGGATTGAAGCAAGCATCCCGAAGTTGGAATCAACGTTTTGATAAGGTGATCAAAATTTTTGGTTTTATACAAACTTATGGAGAAGCTTGTATTTACAAGAAAGTGAGTGGGAGCTCTGTAGCATTCTTAATACTATATGTGGATGACATATTGTTGATTGGGAATGATGTAGACCTTCTTAATAGTGTCAAAGAATATTTGAATAATAGTTTTTCAATGAAGGATCTTGGCGAAGCAACTTACATATTAGGCATAAAGATTTATAGAGATAGATCGAAACGCCAAATATCATTATCACAGAGTACATATTTGGACAAAGTTCTAAAGAGGTTTGGAATGGAAGAAAGCAAGAAAGGGTTCTTGCCCATGTTGCCCAATACGACCTTGAGTAAAACTCAAAGTCCGACATCGGCAGAAGATAGAGAAAGGATGAGTAAGACTCCCTATGCCTTAGCCATAGGATCTCTAATGTATGCCATGCTATGTACTAGACCCGACATTGCATATGTTGTTAGTTTAACTAGCAGATATCAAAGTGATCCAGGAGTGGATCATTGGACAGCGGTCAAAAACATCCTTAAGTACTTGAGAAGAACTAAGGATATGGTTCTTTCTTATGGAGGTGATGAACAACTCGTTGTTAATGGTTACACCGATGCTAGTTGGAACACCGATCCGGATGATTCTAAATCACAATCTGGATACGTATTTATTTTGAATGGTGCAGCAGTTAGCTGGAGGAGTGCAAAGCAAAGCGTTGTGGCGAGATCTTCAACTGAATCGGAATACATGGCTGCTTCGGAGGCTTCACAAGAAGCGATATGGATGAAAGAGTTCATTACAGAGCTGGGTGTGGTTCCTAGTGCGCTGGACCCAATGTCTATCTACTGTGATAACATGGGCGCCATAGCCAATGCGCAAGAACCAAGGTCACACAAGAAGCTGAAGCACATCAAGCTACGTTTTCACGCTATTCGAGAACATATCCAGGATGGGGATATAAAGATTTGCAAAGTACACACAGATCTGAATGTGGCGGATCCGTTGACTAAACCTCTCCCCAGGGCAAAACATGACCAACACCAAACTGCCATGGGTGTTCGGTATATTACCATGTAATCTAGATTAGATGACTCTAGTGCAAGTGGGAGACTGTTGGAGATATGCCCTAGAGGCAATAATAAATGTAGTTATTATTATATATTTGTGTTTATGATAAATGTTTACATTCATGCTATAATAGTATTAATAAGGAAACATTGATACTTGTGTGATTTGTAAACTTAATTTGAAGTCCCTAGTATAGCCTCTATACTTCACTAGCTTGTTGGTTGATAAATGATTGTGGTTTCCCTATCATGAACATTGAGATGTTATCAACAACAAGATCATATCGTTAGGAGAATGATATGGTGGACATACTCCTATAGATAAGCGTAGCATAAAGATCAAGTCATTTCAATAGTTCAATTGCTATATGCTTTCTGATACATAGTAACCTAATTCCTTCGACCATGAGATCATGCATATCACCTTTACCGGATGGATGCTTTGATGACATCAAACACCACACCGTAATTGGGTGGCTATAAAGGTGGCATTGAGTGTTCGGAAAGTATTGGTTGAGACACATGGATCAAGAGTGGGATTTGTCCATCCATATGACGGATAGATATACTCCGGGCCCTCTCGGTGGAATGTCATCCAGTTAGCTTGCAAGCATGTGACTGGATCACAAGGGATCACATATCACGGGAACGAGAAAAGAGTACTTATCAGTAACGAGGTTGAACTAGGTATGCAGAGATACCGACGATCATAACCTCGGATAAGTAAACTATCGTGAGACAAAGGGAAATTGGTATCGTATGTAAGTGGTTCATTCGATCGCAAAGTAATCGTAGAAATATGTGGGAGCCATATGAATTTCCAGATTACTCTATTGGTTATTGTTCGGAGAAGTGTCTCGATCATGTCCGCATAATTCACGAACCGTAGGGAGACACACTTAAGGATTCGACGTTGTTTGAGTAGTTATGGTATTATGAGAAAGAGACCGAATGTTGTTCGGAGTCTCGGATGGGATCCGGGATATCACGAGGTGATCCGGAAAGGTCCGGAGAATAAGATTCATATAAGGAAAGTCCCGTTTCGGAGTTCGGAAATGATTCCGGTGTTTTCATCGGGAATGTTCTAGAAGGTTCCGGAATGTCCGGCACTCCGGGAAAGGGGAGGGGTACATGAATGTGTCATTACATATTGGAATGATTTCATCATGTACTAAAGTGTTCTTGCTGTTCCTCTACTTCCGGTACCACGCCGTTGTGCTGCCGGAATCGCGAGGAGAGTGCTACAACCTCCGCTGCCTGCTGGAACAAGGGAGAGGAAGGTCTTCGTCGAGTACCGAACGTGTGACCGACTGCGGGAGCGCTGCCGGAACGCAGCGCCGGAAGGATCGTCTACACGATCTTGAGATCGGGAAGAGTACGACTACATCACCCACGAGAATCCGCTCTCGTTAAACGCTTTGGAATCTTCGAGGGTAAGTTATTCCATCGACTCGTTGCTACAATCTAATAGATAGATCTTGGCTTGTTTGTTTGTATGCGATAGAATTTTTTTGTTTTCCATGCTACGAAACCCTACAGAAGGATTAGCGGTGATGGATATGGTGATGACGACACGGTGATGGTGGCGTCGGAGTGGTGATGGTGGTGTCCTCCTTCTCCTCTTCTTGCTTGGATGGATTGATGGTGTTGATGGAGATTGGATCGTGGTGGATCTTGAGAGGTATGGAGGCGGAACGGCGGCAGGGCGCCGCCATGGAGGCGGTAGATGGGATCTAGATCTTGTATATGGTTGGTGGTGGCTTCCTCTTGGCTCCTCCCCTCTTTATATAGGCCTTGGGGGTGCCCTAGAGTGCCCCCAATACCGTCATATGACTTTGGGAAGGTTTTGGAGCTTTTCTGGGATGAAATCCCGTCATTTCCTACCTTTTGCAACTATACGGCAGGAGCTATACGGCCAGAATTATTGCTCCCGCCGTATAGTTGGTCGTTAAACCTTCTGTACCCTTTCGTATTTTGGTCACCATTTTTTCATACGAACTCTGTTTTGGGTGTTCTTGGGCTCGTTGGATTCGTCTCATCGAGGTATACAACCCCATAGTATTGGATATTTATTTTGAGAAGTTGGAAAAATTCACTTTTCCAACCTCTCAAATGGCTAAGTCTGGGTCTTGCAGCTCCTCCATACTATGCTCTCTTTGTTCCTTTTGCCTTTGTTTTGTCCATAATCATCATCAACACCTACACACATGTCAAAGACAAGAAAGAGGGATAAAATTCTACCTAAACTACTAAATGTGCAAATCTCATATTGAATGTAATGAAAACAAGTAATCATGCATATTAGGCATATCAATAGTTATATGGAGCATGATATGATAGGCAAATGACACAATTTATATAGCTAAGTGTTGTATTATCACAGCCATCAACTTCCCCAAGCTATATCTTGCTCGTTCTTGAGCAAAAAGGATCGATAACTTAATGGATGTGATCTTACTTATCACTGAAAATCAATGCCCCGTATTATTGTTTTTCTTGCAAGCTCAAAGTAAGAGAGCACATAATCATACAAGTCAATACAAGCTCAGTTATATTATTCCAACCCACTAGAGATTAGTCAAAAACTTCTATGCCCCATGTCAAAGTTAAATCTAGCTTGCAAGTAAACTTGTGATCCTTCTATACACACTTTATTGTATTTTTGTATTTTTATTTGTATAAGGCAAAGCTGAACACGGTTAGTTGTCAATCATAAATAGATATAGAGTTTTCCAATGCTGCCCACTCATGCCATCTATTAAAGTCTCTCAAGTGCAAACTTTGATTGTTGAGATCATAGAAAATCTATTTCTTAGTAACGAGACCATGCAAAAAGAGTGGTATATGTTTAATCGAGACTGTGTGGGATAGGAAGGACACTCGTGACTATTACCAAGGTTTTCCTTTTTGGTATAATAATTTCTCATAACGGACAGGGGAGTATTCCAAATTTTGCTTGCAACGCAGACCCGTGAGGGAGCCAAAACTCTTATCCATCATAACATTGTTGTTATAGATGTTAATCAACTCATAGCCAAAATCTGAGATTTCTCTCTTGGTAGATCATTTATAGGCCAGCGAGTTGTTAGCCCCCCATGGAGTGCGATAGTGGTGCAAGACACGTATAAAGCAATATCTCACTTTGATTTCCAAGACAAAATTTTGGCATATGTAATCTCGAAACTTTGAAACATCATTTCTTATTTGACAACTCACTTAGTAAGCATCTATTGAGACCATCATTTCCAACACTATGGGGTCACCATAGCACATCGAAGCCAAAACCCTAGCAACAATAATGCAGTGGGGGTGAGCGAAAGAGGGATCAAATGACAGATCGAATTGTATAGGAAGGAGTAGCATAGGGGTGCGCGTCGAGGACGACTGATGGCGGTGGCCAAGGAGGCCAGAGCCGACCATGGTTGTGCGGCGACGGCGGCAACACCACGTCACCAGAGAGGGAGAAGGTGAGGAACGAGCCAGCATGGGAGAAGGAAGGGGCCGAATGGATCTAGTTGACCGACTCGGTCGGTTGGGCTCTGTGGCTTAGTCCAACCAGGTGGACTGAGCTGGGTATTGCTAGATGGGCCCAAGAACTTGGCCCAATATAAATAAAAACAAAAGTGGAAATTATTAAAATACCTTCTACACATTCTAAGCTCTAGAAAAATGTAGAAAAATCCTAAAAATATATCTAATACATCCAAATATTTATTAAAATAATACCCACCTAAGAAAAATATAATCATATTTATTTAAGTTTAATAAAATGCAAATAAATATTAACACCCTTAAATATCTAAATGAAAATTAATAAATTTAGAAAAAATCCTAAAAATAAATAAAAATCATTTTTATGAATAAAAAGAAATCTCTTATCTCATAAAAATACTAACTTAAAATTTTACTAATAAAATTTAAAACAAATAGTTAAAGACATTAAATAATTAAGAAATTGCATATAATAAAAATAAAGATAATGTTTAAAAATAAATAAAATTCATTTTTAAGAAGTTAAGCAAGTATATTTACTAGAAAGGTACTAAGTATATTATTATAAAAACACTTTAAAGTTCTTATATCATATAACTTGAATTATCTAAGTTATTAAAATAAGATAATTGTTTTGTTAATTGTTTAATATTTTTTCCTAAGTAAGAATGATCTTATTCAAAACATAATCTTTTGAATCTAACTAGTCTAAACCATAATTATAATTTAATATAAAATTTAGGTGTAAACAATTAACTTTATAATATTCTTTAAGAAAATTCTTAACTAACTATAAGTCAAGGATTTACAAAGTTATCCTTTGCAAATCATTAACAATTCATAAATAATCATATTAATCAAATTTGAAATTCACTAAATAAATTATAATAAAAGCCATCTATTTTTATTTATAAAGAAAAATCTCAAAGTGTGATCTATAAATATTACACACGCTAAAGTTACATCTTTAAAACAAAGTTTCCTAATTACAATATTTCATTTTTATTTATGCTTAGAAAGAAACCCTAATAATTGATAATGCTACAAATGCTATATCGTCCAATTACATTTTTATAGTTTACTTTGGTCTAAGATATCTTAAGCTAGTTATATAATAACTCAAATTAATTAAACCTTATTACAGAACCATAGCTTCAATCCTATTAATCTTCAAAGTTGAATAACTTAACATAAATAATATTTTCTTCAAATGTTATTCTTTTTGCCACTTCAAAAGAAACACTATGCCATTTCTTTAAAGCCATGACAGCTTAAAACATGAATTTTGTAATAATTACATAATATCATGGAACCATAGAATTATATTATAATTGTACTTTACTCTTCGTATTTTATATGTTTATCTTTCTTATGAAGTAACCTTAAACTAAAGCAAATCTTAAATAAATCATAAATATATCTCACTGGTAATGATTGAAGAATTACTTAGGATTTTGCATTATGCATCTCATTACTTATGCATAACATCATATTGCTTCTTTAAACATTGTCCTTATCTGGCAATGATGATATTTTTGTAGAACCCGAGGTCCAAGGTCAAGTCGAGACATTCGACTACAATACTTTGCTATATCAAGGAAAGTTTATACTTGCTCATGTCCTTTGATTATTTTCTGTAAAGTAATTGAAAACTGTGTGTCATCACCTGCATTTCAAAAAGGTCGAAAACACTATTTTCATAATTAACTTGAAGTATCGGTTACTGATCCAGGGTGATCAGCTAATCTATTAAGACTGGCAGTTGGGATACCACTGCATAGGAATATATCATCTAGGACTTAACAACCAATATCGCCAGTGATTCTTGCGCCGTATCTTACGCGTTAACCATGAGATTTGGAATGGGACGGAGAAGTCGGCTGGATCGGCTCCCTTTCGCATGCATTGAACACTGTTCTGGGCATTTGTGAGTTGCAAATTGTGGGTATAGCCGTTTTATACAGGGAAAGGTCTACCGTGGATCTGGGCTTACAAAAGATAGATTACTAGTGTTAATAGTTGTTGTGTGTATCCAACTAAGGTATAGCCATTTTATACGGGTAAAGGTCTACCTTGAGTTTGGGCATACAACAATTGCGGTGTATGCAGGGTTGCAGAGAAGGACAGTGATTGGCTTGGATCATCTACTGGGCCCCACACCATAGGAAGTGTGGACGGGAAAGATTCGCCCGGTTGTGTATCAAGGATTTGATCTCTCATGGGTAAAGTGACGCACCTCTGCAGAGTGTAAGAACTGTAACTTGTTACTCCCTGTTCCGGGAAGGAGCTGCAAATGCTGCAGGAAAGGAACTCCATGAAAGTTCTGGTAAACATGTGAAGGCTGACGGACATAGCTTTTCAGAATAAAAGCAACCTTTGAAGAAATGTTTACGAAAACCTGCATTGCCTACGACCTATGGTCTGTGGCTATAGATATAGTGCATCAAACACTCCTTTTTAGTGAACTTGCTGAGTACGCTCGTACTCAACGTATCTTCTTAACCCTTGCTAGATTCTGAAGACAATAACGATCAGGAAGAGGAAATACTATATCCAATTGAAGACCAAGAAGAATTGCACTATGAAGAACCAGAAGTATCTGGAAGCGTTGAAGGGAACAATTACAAAAACATCTATGGAATGGACACAGACGTATCTGAAGTATAGATGTATCATATATAGTGATCTAGCCCAGTAGTATAGATCTATGTCCCCTATCTATATTAAATATCGTATAAACCTTAAAGTTTAGTTCGCTTCCTTATCTTGCTCTCCGAATTATTATAGCTTAGCCCTAAGTCATTGGGATACCGCTATGGAACTAGGAGGATCTCAAAGTCGTCATGTAATTCTGGTTGTAATAATGATAATGTATGATGTGGACCCGCTTTGTTTCCGTTGTACCACTCTGAGGATGTAATATTTGTGGAATAATACTCCGTGAGTGTTATGTCCCCGACTATAGTATACTACAATATGTAGTGGTCTACTGGGTCACCACATCCAACATGTTCATTGTGATGCCTAACTTGAGCATGGTATCCTTGTACATGATATTGATGCTACTGCCATCGTCTATCAGTACCTTGGAGAACTTCACGTTGATATCTGGGCCCATGAACGTCGGATCCAAGACAAGAGCGTAACCTCCTGGAGTTTGCATGATATTGGGGTGATCCTTTATGCTCCAAGGTATCTCCTGTACAAACCAATGCATGTACTTTGGTATTGTCGGCATTGTGGCGTTCACTTCCATCATTCGTCTCTGTTGACTTTTCTTGTCATTCGGTGGTATGCTGGGTCACCACATATAGGTGTTGGAGATATGCCCAAGAGGCAATAATAAAGTAGGTTATTATCATATCTTCATACTTATGATAAATGTTTACACACCATGCTATAATTGTATTAAAAGGAAACATTAATACTTGTGTGATTTGTAAACATAAAAGAGCCCCTAGTAAAGCCTCTTGTTAAACTAGCTTGTTGGTTAATATATGATCATGGTTTCCTGATCATGAACATAGATATGTTATTAACAACAGGGTCATATCATTAGGAGAATGATGTGATGGACATACTCCTATAGTTAAGCGTAGCATAAAGATCAAGTCATTTAAAATAGTTCATTTGCTATAAGCTTTCTAATACATAGTAACCTAATTCCTTCGAACATGAGATCATGTTAATCACCATCACCGGAAGGATGCTTTGATGACATCAAACACCGCACCGTAATTGGGTGGCTATAAAGGTGGCATTGAGTGTTCAGAAAGTATGGGTTGAGGCTCATGGATCAAGAGTGGGATTTGTCCATCCATATGACGGATAGATATACTCTGGACCCTCTCGGTGGAATGTCATCCAATTAGCTTGCAAGCATGTGACTGGCTCACAAGGGATCACATACCACGGGAACGAGAAAAGAGTACTTATTAGTAACGAGGTTGAACTAGGTATGCAGAGATACCGACGATCAAAACCTCGGAAAAGTAAACTATCGTGAGACAAAGGGAAATTGGTATCGTATGTAAGTGGTTCATTCGATCGCAAAGTGATCGTAGAAATATTGGGAGCCATATGAATTTCCAGATTCCTCTATTGGTTATTGATCGGAGAAGTGTCTCGGTCATGTCCGCATAATTCACGAACCGTAGGGAGACACACTTAAGGATTCGATGTTGTTGAGTAGTTATGGAATGATTAGTAAGAGACCGAATATTGTTCGGAGTCTCGGATGGGATCCAGGATATCACGAGGAGATCCGGAATGGTCCGGAGAATAAGATTCATATAAGGAAAGTCCTATTTCGGAGTTCGGGAAAGTTTCCGATGATTTCATCGGAGAGGTTCTAGAAGGGTCTAGAAGGTTCACCGGCCCGAAAGGAGAATGGTCCATGAATATGTCATGGGTAAGTGGAATGATTGGATCATTTCCAAGGTCACTTGGTGTTGGCATATGCAAGAGAGAAATAAAGCTCTAAATTGAAAGTCAAACGGGAAGTTTGAAAAGTCAAACTGGAACAATAGTTTCCTAGTGGGAGAAGAAACAAGTCCTTCTCTCAATCCAACTTGGGTTTGGGTTTGGATTCAAACCCACCCCTCCCAAGGCTGCCCCTCACTCTCATAAATAGAGAGGGAGGGCTGCCCCAAACAACACAAGTTCCAAGCCCTCTCCACGAGCCGCCGCCAGCGCCGCCGCCCGTCGCTGCCTCGCTGCGCCGCCGCCCGCCGCTGCCTCGCTGCGCCGCCGCGCCGCCGCCGGTCCGTCGCCGCCGCCGACACCTCCTCCTCCTCCCGGATCTCTAAACCCTAGTTTTCCGGGAAACCCTAATCCACCATACTCGCTTCGGCTTAAGGCGAAGCCATGCGAGATCTCCCCTCTACTTCCGGTACCACGCCGTCGTGCTGCCGGATTCATGAGGAGAGTGCTACAACCTCTGCTTCCTGCTGGAACAAGGGAGAGGAAGGTTTTCATCGAGTACTGAACGTGTGACCGACTACGGAAGCGCTGCCGGAACGCAGCGCCGGAAGGATCGTCTACGCGATCTTGAGATCGGCAAGTGTATGACTACATCACCCACGAGAATCTGCTCTCGTTAACCGCTTTGGAATCTTCGAGGGTGAGTTCCTCTATCGACTCGTTGCTACAATCTAGTAGATAGATCTTGGCTTGTTTGTGTGCATGCGGTAGAATTTTTTTGTTTTCCATGCTACGAACCCCTACAATAGGTGCTTCTAGATCCAAATTCTGCAGCTTGCTCTATTGATCTCTTCTTAGATTAGCTCCAGTTTGTAGTCAACATTAGGAACAAAACATCATCCCAGATTTGTTTCCTTTTTCTAAGTTTCCTTTAGGCTTAGAATTTAGTTAATGTGTATCATTCTTTCTTACAATGATCCATATAACTTTAGTTGTAGTAGTTACTTAATACCTATCATACTTACATTGATCAATGGATGTTTAGTTGTCTTACCATCTGACATTATCAGAATAAATATATAATATCCCTAGGCTTTCTATTTGTTTAAACTAGTTAAATGCCCGTGCGTTGCTACGGGCTCTCAAGCACACTTTTATGTCTCATATTTAAAAATAATACACTTAAATGTTCTAACATTTCAATTGTAAAACTATCTAACCAATAGAAAGATACTGAATTGTTTTCCCATCGGGATTCCATCCCTTTTCATTCATTCAAACGGAAAGACCAAGTTCACAGAGTACAAATTGTTCTGAAAGTAAAAGAAAGGGAGTAAGGAACAAGGAGAGAGCTGGGCACCATCAGGAAACCCACTTCGAGTCCTTGACATCAAAGGCCCACCATGGTACAAAAACCTGATGCCACCATCTGAACATCCACGTAAACTTAAAAAAGGAATACAAACTAAAGCACTTGATAAGGCCACAAACTCAAAAGAAACTACGACCTTCATCATCTTTAGGAGAGAACACATCTTACGTTCTTTTGAGTGTGTGCATGGGTTGGGGGGAGGTAAACACCTTGCATCAACTTCCGGTGATCATCAAGCTTCCTACACCTTCATATGTCAACCCCATGATTCTCGCCTGGTACCTGCTACCTGCATCATCTTGTTAGATCCATCCACCAACATTGCTTTGTGAGCTTGTTTTTGCAAGCCTGCCCAATATATCAACAAATATCCCACAAAGAAAATAACTTCATTTGGATGCCTCATCTTATTCTTATCAAATGTAACTCCGTTTCTCACATTCCATAGATCCAAGCAAACAACTTGAATTCCAATCATGTAAAATTTGTTTCCATGAGGCAAAAAGGCATGAAACCAAGAAAAAACTTGCAATAAAGAGTTAGGAACACAATTAGTCCCAAGAACAGCTCCCACCACCCCAAACACATCTAGCAACATGACAAGTAAAAATTAAATGAAGAACGCTTCCATTTTCCATCTAAAAGAACAAATCGGTGAGCCAGGACATTTTATTTTCTTCATGTTATCCAAAGTTAAAATAGCATCCTGAAACAGCTGCCACAAGAAAAAAAAATCCTACGAAGCAGTTTGCTTCCCAGATCCACTTGTAATTAGTACTTGCAATATTTCTCTCCAGCCAATAAATCGATCTAGTGGAAAATTTGCTATTTTTATTAAGAGACCAGGAAACAATGTCAGGAATAGACGTCAAACCTACTTCCTGTATTTGTTAAGACTATATATTTCCACAGATCAAGAAGCTTACCACACAAAGTTCTCCAAAAATAATATGAAAATTACTATCAACCACATTGCTATGAACATGAACATATTTGTTTTGGCCCCTACCCCTCTGCCGCCATATACAACCTTTCTCGCTCGCGCCCCCATCACAAAAAATACCCCATGTACATGTCGAGCGGGATTTATAATCATCATGAAAAATGGCCAATCACATTTTACTCTAGATGCATTTTGTTGCCCTACTCTCCCTACCCTCAACAGTAATTAGAAACCCCAACGGCATCGATGAATGGAAACACCTAACCTGACAATAGGAAGAAGAATTAGCTTTCTTTCTAGATCCGCTCCTCCTCCAGGACTTCACATCTACCTGATGACAGCAAGCAAAAGCATTCAGTTTGTGTAGTGTTAGCTCCTTACAAGTTGGCACAGCCGAAAATACATTACCCATAGATAAAGTGCATGCATAAAGGAAATCAGCAATTGTATACCTAGTTAAATGCCCTACCATATTCGTTGCCAAGAACACGTCCAGCAGCACGCCAACCTTTTGATCGCCGTTCATCTCGCCAAGTGTCTATGAGTTGTCCACCGCATGTTATCAGCCTAGGTAGACACAAAAAAAGGGTGATCCATGATACTTTGATTGATCTTCCTGTAATGTAGTTCAGAAAACATGTTTATAAACTGATCGCTGGAGAGTTTCTATAAAATCAAAAGTAAGCAAGGATGAAACACAACAAAAATAATATCATATGTGTCTGTCCATGAATTAACAGATCTACCCCTAAAATAAGCAGAATCAGGGTAGAAGAAAAATCAAGAATACCGAAAGACACAAAAAGTAAAGGTGTTGCTATAATGTTGATTCTTGAAGCACGTAACGGCTACATTGTGAGTAGAAGAATTTACATTTGGGGAAATCAAATTCAGCATGGAAGCGTGTCTTCAGATTCCATTTAAGTGAAAGAATTTGATTTCAAACGGGACTACCAAAAGTTTTATAACAGAAGTCCGTTAGAGTTTTAATTTAGAACTGAACTTAAGAGGAATCAATATGGCGTGCTTATACAAACCACAACAGATCTCTCTGAACCAACATGCAATGCCGCATCATAATGTTTTCACCGAGGAATATTAAAGATATATATTATTGGAAGAGAACCAAAATTAATTCAGCCATGTTCATATTATTCTTAATCTCTAGTGCTCATATCCTATCCATGAAAACAACTCTCATTTAAAGCATACCATGGTTGCTGACATTTGCAAATACCATTGCAGCAAAAACCATTGGTAAGAATGGACCAAAAGCAAGATGCAGATTAAGTAATTCATCCGGTATTAGTAAGTCTACACACCTAACCTTATTATTCAAGAACTAACTCAACAGGCTGACAGAAGTTCACACCACGCAGGTATGTGATTAATCGATCGGGACGGAAGACGACATGTAGGCGGCAATAAAAGAGGCAATGACTCTCTGGACTTCATGTTATCGGAAACGTTGTCACCTGCGCCTTTGTTGCCGATGAGATCAAGATACTCCTGAATAAACCAATTATACTCTTTTCATAATATTCTTTTTCACTAAATATCTGCACATAAATCTGAAAAGAAAAGGAAGAAATGAAAAGGCAAACTGTGTACACCGTGTCCTTGGTTCTCTCCTACCATGCTCGTAGGCGATAGAAAACTTCCAGACTAAACGTAAGCAAGGAAACCAAATGCAGACAACTTATAAAAAGGGAAAAAGTTGTACGAAGCACACCTACGAGCATAAGAATGCTCATGTGTTGCCACATTTAACTACAGTATGGCACATTCAGTAATATATGCACATGAAGATCTTGAGTTGTTTTACCAACTATTGCCGTTGAGGTTCAGTTCCAAACCCTTGTGCTGCCAATAGCACCACTTTACAGGCTGGCGAGGCAGCATACAACAGTTGGTGTCTTTGAAATCAAGCCCGACGGAACTGCCAAGCATATTCTTCTAGATATGGTCAGGTGTCATAAAAAATAATCGTAACAATTAGTAACTAACTGCCCCTAGCCTCTCACCCTCTACTCCCTCTCTCTGCTCCTTTTGTAAAACTATACGATCAACAAATGGGTCTTCTGCTATATAAATGAAAATTCAGGTGGGGCTTTGTCCCCGGAGCCGGCTCTTCTAACGTAGAGAAGTCAAGTCAGAGAGCTACAGTGATGTGCTAGTGTAAAACCATGAAGGAAAGTCAGGGCATTGTAGCATGTACTGTTCATTCAGTATTATAGTTAATCATCTTGGGTAATTACTGTAGCATAAAGTTTGCAAACTAATTTTTTTCACCCTATAATTTTGGCTGCAAGTAATGAGTGTAAATATATACAGTATATTTATACTATACAATTTAATTTTAATTGTATAAGACTTAAATCATATGTTTCTAAAGAAGGCAAGTTAGAGAACTGTTGCTTCTCTAAAGTGCTGAGCCGGCTCCTTTGTCCCCCTCGGTGACCATAAAAACAATTAGTAACTAAGTAATCTGGCTGACCTCTAGGTAAATACACTCACCGATGAAAATCAAAATCCCAAAAAGAGTAAACCCTAAATTCTGATCTGCCAAATCTCACACAAAGGCAAATAGAAGGTGGGAGGAAGAGAAGGAGCGTACCAGCAGTAAGATAAAAACAGCAGACTGGGCAAAGCGCCGCCGGCGCATTGATGCCGGATGTCAGCCCGTCAAAGAGCTTAGGGGATCCCCTCTCCCTCGCCTTCGCCCGCAGAGGCACGAGCAGTGCCTTCGGCCTGATCCGCGGTGGCCGGAGGCAACCTGAGTTTGAGTCCACGCAGGATGCGGGAAGTGGAAGGCTAGAGATAGGACGCAAGATTATTGCACCTCCGGGATAGGTCGAGCTTGTGGGCGGTCACCAAGGGCGTGCCCTCGTCGTGATGTGTGTGAAGGAAACAAGGAGGGCAATGTTGACGGCTGCGTGGATTGATTTGATCCCCGGTGGTAGGATCTGAGAAGTCGAGGGGCGCATCTGAGGCCATGATTTGCGGGTGCGGGGGAAGGGGAGCGTAACGAAGGAATCGAGGTTGGATAGCGGAAACGGAGGAGAGAGGGTGGGCCACTTGGGTATGGGCGATCAAAGAGGAGCGGACCAAGGGCGCGACGGAGGAAAGACGTATCGGCCGAGACGGAACACAAAGTTCTTTTTAGGTAGTAGAGATAGAGATAGAGATTGAATGAGTAAGCATTTATCCGGTTCAATCACTACATGGTTTGTTGTAGCGCGTTGTCATAAAGTTCTTTTGTCAATCTTTGATAGATAAAACGTGTTTTTGGTTCCCTAGCTGCACATGTTGAAAAGTATGCGCAACGCTGTTGGATTGAATAGGTCTTGTCCAATATCACAGTGTTCTACTGGCCTCAAAAGAATTTCTCAAATTCAGTAAGATTTGTATTTTGTGATTTAATAGAGCCTATGTAACCTTTCAAATTGTGGACCAGGTTATGCAAATACCCCTGCTGGTGTTTTAAAAGCTATACTTCCACCGAAGATTTTTCAAATTGTAAAGTATTTTTCACTGTTTTGATGTTATGCTTTTTTAATCTCCTATCAGGGTTGTGCCTAAAATGAGAAGAAACACAACCATATAATTGTTTCTATTCAGTTCTATTCCCATTGAAGGAAAAGAAGGTTGTAGACCTACCGTACTATCTATTGCCTTATAGTTCTATGATTATGTCTCAAATAAACTATCTACCATCTAAATACTCTTCTTAAATATCTTCTGGGGCCAACCTTTGGTCGTTAAAACCATATAGAAGTATAGCTTCCAGCTTACCTTAGTCATCTCCATCTTGTCTAGATGATCACTAATACTGGACTCCAAGAATACTATAGCAAACGACTCGACCCGATGACTATTGTACCGTTAGATATACATTTATGTTATTCTCAGGCTTAAGGCATCACATTTGTACTTAAGTATTTTACAAAACACATCTTCTCATGAATTACCATCATTTTTTACTATAGTATCTTAGGTTTATTTTTCAGAACGTTTATTCATATATGCTTGCCTATCATAGTTACATGTTCTGCCATCATCGCGAAAATGGTTTATTTTTATTTTATAGCCGTTCCAACCCAATTGTAAATAAACTTGCTTATATTGATGGGTTGTTCATATCTTCTTGCTTGTCATAGGCAAGCACGTGGCAAGCTACACTTACCTACCATGATATCGACGATAGCATTTCCACCATGGACAAGTGATTACGTTTGTTGGAATATTAGGCATAATTTTTACAATTAATTTCAGAATATAAATCATGACAACAACAACTACAATCACGTGAACCTCTAACATACTAGATGTATTGATCAACATGAACAGTAGCAGATTATACGTACTAACAGCCATAGTAAAACAACAGATCTGATGACAATGTACGTACTGATCGATTGTCGATATATTTGTCGTTGGTGCAGTAGCCTGTCGAAGAAGTCGACGTACAGTAAGTCCGGCTTACGACCGGAAAGACGAACCGTGATGACGAACTTGAGCAGTCGCGCTTTCCAAAAACCTTATTCGCCCTCTCCCGTACAGGATCGCAAGGCGAGTGGTTCCGGAGACCTGCTCTCCCGACCGCCGGTGCACACCGGCAAGCGAGATGTAGTAGACTATGGTGGCGGCGCAAGCAGAGAAGATGACAAATCTCTAGATTGGTTTGGTGTCATGCGTTGTGAAAGCCGCACATGTGTTTATATAGAGCGGCTCGGAAATCGGTTACAGATAGCCCACGATCCGGAAGCGATCCGATTCTATTAAATGTTGACACGTCTGTCTAACAACATATATTTTCTTGAGGAGCAAAATAAAGTTCGGCTCGACGAGATTCCCACAATTCGCAACCCGCAACCTGACGAGGCAAGCGAGTGTGCGAGCGGTGTCGGAGGAGGAGCGTGCGTAGCTCTTTTATTATCGCTCACTTACAAAGTGGTGTAATACTCCATCTTATAAGGTGGTGCAACTCTCTTTCAATTTTCCATGTGAGACGAAACTTTAGCTCTCACTGCTCTTGTCATACACATGTGAGCTGCCACTAATTTGGGTCAAATCACATATGGTCTTTCACATACATGGGCTTTGAGATTTAGAAAAAAAATTGAAATCACACATGTGACTAATGATTTAGCCCATTATTTCTAACAATTGACAACAATTTCAAACAAACAAGAAGCAAGTTGCGGTTTAAGATCTATAGCCTCTATCGCATGTCTGACTATTTTTTTTTTCTGCAGGCTCCCTTTCCTGTTCTGCTTTTCTCATCCTCTGGACATGTGGTACTTGTGAAGGATTTGCCATGCTTTGCTCAGGAAGCTGTGTTTAGAAAGGTTGTGCTTTGGTTCCTATGTAAAATAAAATGTAGGTCTTCGATGTTTTGGATGTGTATAAACCGCTGTAATCCTCCGTAAATTTATGTCCTCGCTATGGATCTAGATGTTGCTCCTTTAAGTATTTGACTGATGTAGGTTTGCAACTTCTATTCGTAACTACTATAATATATTTCTATATTTTCGCTCCATTTATATTTTTTATGTATTTTTATTGTGCTCGATTTTTAGATACCACTTGTGGAGCATGGTTCCTTTAAATTTTGTTCTTAGATTATCATGCTAGCTCGCAAGCATCGTTATCTTCTGCTTTTGATACAAAATGACTTGGTCTAATAAAATTGCCTACGTATAATATCTTAACTTCATTGTCTTTCAAAAAGATTATTTATATCAAACGAGCGACAAACCGCGTTTCCTACCTAGTAATAACACGAGTGTAGCCCCTCTTTACTGCCAAGCACGCACCATCTCGAATCGCCATAGCTTCCATTACGATTGCTACTTATACTCTTGATTGACTTGTAGAGCTAGTGATGTGAATGTAATTTACGAAACTTGTACTAATATGTATGTAAACGTTCTCTTCCTTAATTCTAAGTGGTGAACGTGTAATGTGCGATCCGGTTATGATCACTTTGATGTTTTGTGATGATCATCATACTGTAATCTTAATACAGCATGCCTCTGTTGGCCCTGACCATTCGTGGCGCCTCTCATTTGTCGGCGGCGATCGATCACCCGACGAGAGGCGCGGCACGGTCTTTCCGTTCCCTAGTCCCAATCGATCCGTGCAAACGTGGTGGGAGGCAAGTCAGGACGTCCTCCATCGGTCTCGGAGAAACTGCTCCGTGACCGCGATCTTCTTTTGGCAAACTGCGCTCCATGCCCACGAAAACGTGGATGCACATGCACGTGTCGGCCATGTTCATCGTACTTGTATTCGTCGGGGCGCGCACACATCAGTCGTACTCCTGATGTCGGCGATCCTGGAGTACGTGCGTACAGTACACAGCTTACCGGCTTGCAGCAAAGATCGATCTCTGCGAGTGCAGACACGGACGTCGCGACCGCCTTGTGTTGGCCGGCGACTAGTATGCAGACATGGAAGTCCGTCGTCGTTGCGCGCCGTACGCGCGGCACGCGGCGTGGCACTCTCCCAGCCCGTCCGGTGGACGCGCGTCGCGGTAGCCCTGACGCTGCTGCAGCCTGCAGGGCTCGTCGGCGAGACACGCCTGTTGGCGCCAGGGATCCATCGATGTGTACAGTCCTGGTATTTGGAGTGTACCAGTGGGAACGGTGCATTACCGGTGTCTGACCATCTCGCTTGCTGGCGCTTGAACGCGATCGCATGCGTTGGCGCTACTACAGCAAGTACAATAAGCCTAATCAGCAGGCTATAAGAGTTGCCACGTCATTTAAAAGTCTAGGTGGAAGAGAGAGAAATTTGGAGAGAAAAGAAAGTGAATGCTTCATCTAGCGCCGGCTGTAGCGCAGCTATCAAGAAAAAGAAGATTTGCATGCAGCTAGGCCAAATAGTATGCATGCATTGTATAATTAAATTTAATTAAAGCTCATCTAATAGCCATCTAATAGCTAGTCTATTGTATGGGTGGGTTTTATGTTGGCTTTAAGTTAACATGGCAAGACTATAGAGCCAACAATAGTCTGTACTATTAAACTTGCTCTTAGGTGCACGCGCTAATCAATTCTATATAACTCTGTGTCGTCCCGTGTTTCCCCGTGTTATGTAGGCATATGCCTCGAGGCGAATTTTCAAACGGGGACCAAGGTCGTAGTGTCACTGTGCTGAAACCGACGGGGAGCAGACAACTACTCTGCAGTTTGCCTAACATAAACTCTACCGGAAAACCCCCTCAAAAAGGTGGCAAAAATAACTGAATAGATAGATATACCGTAAAAAAGCCCCGGTTTGATAATTTTTGGAACCTCATAGCGCGGGCACGCCCGCGCGACTGTGCGGCACGCCGACCCTCTCACAAAAGTTTTCCAGGATAAAAGACATTTTGGCTATTCGAAAGAAAATACATGTCTTTTTCTTATTTTTTTGGAAAAAAAAAATCAAAAATTGCCTTCATGACCGTCGGACGGCTGAGATTGTGTTGCGCTCGGAGCTAGAAATCTCACGTTTCTCTCTATATAAAATCCGTTTTTCTATAAACCGAAAATGACCCCTTCTTGCACCCCACGAGCGTCGTCGATGATCTCCTCGGCCCGCGCCTCCCGTGTTTACACGTCGCGCCATGTTGCCATGAGTCTCACGCACCAGCTTCCCACCAGTTCCGAGGACGCGCAGCTCTAGTCGAGCGCTCCCATGACCTATTGCCCCGCACCGCCCGGCCGGGAACGGGACCACTCCCATCTCTGCGCCACCCGCTGGGAACGAAAACCCACGACTTCCTGCTGGCTAGTTCGATCCTATGACTGCCCCATTCGTACTACACGCTAGAGAAATCCTTCAACACATACATCCTATCCGATTTCTATTTCGGATTAGGATCCACCAATTTTCTTAACGATTTTGAAATAACATGATGAAATAACAGCCCCATATCTTCAGACTACAAAACCAGCATATTTGAATCCAAGTGGAATGGACGCACGTCATGTGGGAGTGTTGAGAGATTGCAATGAATGAGATTTTTTTCGAGAGTTTATAACCGCGTGTCATAGTTTTATAGAAGGCAACAATGGTTTTATAAAGAGCTAACCATCTATGCTACGATTCAACAAGTGTTAGGGCATATTTAGTTGCTAGCAACAAATTTTCATCTCGTTGTGGCATGTGGCTAGCCCCTGGGGGCATGAACCGGCCAAAATGGGCATTGAGTCATGATCTATACTTTGTTTGGTTGACTGTGCAGTCTTTTTTTTACCCTGGGGAGATATGAGTGGTGGTTGTTTGGTTGTCGTATGATTAAAAGTTAACACTCGCATGTAAACCAGCTTTGACCGCAGGGCACCTCTATACTCTTGCCCCTCTTCCTTTGAACTGAGATGGATATGACGCCGTCGTGGCTAGCGATGGAAGATGCATTCTGATGACCTCGATATCGATGTCCTCATGCTCCCCTCGCTGCAGCCGCCGCATGACTGAATTAACTGACCGCACGCAAGTGGTTGTTTTGTGAATGTTCTCGAGCCGCCTCTTCGACCATGCCTTCAAGGTCACCTTCGTCTACACCGAGGATGATCACACGCTCGTGCTCGCCTAGCTACCGCTAGAGGGCGGCGGAGCGCTGCGACATCAACATGCGCGGGGGGGGGGGGGGGGGGGGGGTCCTTCGAGGTCTCCCAGAAACTTTGCATATGTGTCGCCGCCTTCTGGCCGATAGCCGTTGAGTCCGCCTTCTGGCCGATAGCCGCTGCGTCCTGAACAACGTCTCCAAGGTAAAGCTCACTGCCACGGACCTCCTATGCAGGCCTCCGACTCTTTCTAAGTAATTTCTCCAGATTCATCACCAGTAGCTAGGAATTTTTAGTCCAGTCTTCATACATAAACAACTCATAATATATTAGAGAGCTACATATATATTCTTCTATGTTCACCGAATAAAAAATCTTACAATATGGGATTTGTGCGGAATGACGAGTTCAAGCTGACTCTAAAAGGAAATTTCGAACAATTCACCATATGCGATGAATCTAAATAAATACTTCTAAAATTTGGTCAAACAAGAGCACAAATCTAAGAAGAAACAATTATGAAACTCGATGCCGATTGTCAGAATGGAACCCAATCATCAAGGCACATCTTTTTGTGTAGAGATTATTTTTAATTGAAACAACATATGCTAATTACAAGAGGTTAGGGAAGAACTAGTTTAATGGAGGAGAGAGAAAGTTTATCATAGAGGTTGCATCCATAGAGCCCAAGCGTTCTGAATGGGCTTGACTCCATAAAAACTGCCGATTCGAGCGTTTCCAGCGAGCTTGTCGCGGAGCACTTTAAGGTTCGTGCGGGACAACAACACGAAGGCTGAAAGAAAACCAATCAACCTAATTTCTTCTTCCCAGATCCTGTCCGTCCCTAGGCCATCCTACCAAACACGCCCTTAGCTAACACCACACCCAGAAAAAGCAAAAAAAAACTACTCTCCTTCTACAAAAGGGACACCCACACCACAACCTCTCCTAGCTAAGCTCCAAAGCTTCGGGATATTGAATGTGAGAGGAATGAAGTTCATCACACTGCATGAGGTGCTTTGTCGAGCGATAACGGTTGTTAGGAATATTAGGTGGAGATGTGTATCGTGTAAACATGTAACACATATTTGTAACGAATATATTGGAGTAGTACTCATGTCCTGTTACGATGGATAGGGATAGAATACGACAGCGGTCTCTTTGATATCTTGATCGCCTCCCTCCTCCTTGTATGTGTGATCTTGTTCCCTTGTAATGAACCACATGTGGGGTTGTTCCACTTCATTATAAACATGTAACCGGTGCTCTTAACTAAACTATCGTTCCTTCCAAACTCTCTCATTTGATATGGTATCAGAGCCACCTCTCCCATGACATAGCTGCCTAAACAAACACCACAACCAAGATAAGCCGCCGCCCAAAGCCCAAATAAAATCATGGTCACAATCCCCCGTTGGCCATGTCGTCCTCTACATCGACGACGCTCGCCACCGCCTTGGGATCCCCTCCCTCCACCAAGTTGACCTGGGTGAATTTCCTCTTCTGGAAGACCCTCGTCTCCCCATTCGTAGTTCTCAAGTCCTCGACTTTCTCGATGGAACCGACGCTGCGCCGGAGAAGACCTGATGGGCTCAGATCACTATAGAGCTTCGTTGGGAAACCCCAAGAGGAAGGTATGATAAGCACAACAGCAAGTTTTCCCTTAGTAATGAAACCAAGGTTATCAAACCAGTAGGAGGAAGGAAACAACTCCAAGGTGTTGCTAGCAACTTGGAATCCTGCACAACACAAACTCAATACTTTGCCCAACTTACAGTGAGGTTGTCAATCTCACAGGTTTGCTGATAACAAAGGATTAAACATATAGTGTGGAAGGTAATGGTTGCTTGTAGAAAGGTAAAAGGTAACAGTGGAAGATGTAACAATGGTAAAGATTGGACCGGGTCCACAGTTCACTAGAGGTGTTCTCCTTAAGATAAATAACATAACATGTTGGGTGAACAAATTACATCGGGGAAATTGACAGGACTGAGCAAGCCATACCAATGCAAATACTAGACATCATGATTCCTATGAGATTTGATTGGGCATTACAACAATATACATAGACCGCCATCCAACTGCATCTATGACTAATAATTCACCTTCAGGTTATCGTTTGAACCCCCTCTAGTATTAAGTTGCAAGCAACAGATAATTGCATTAAGCAATATGTGTAAAGTAAACATACAATTGTTCCATTAACAAAAGATTGTTGTTTTCTCCCTAGTAGCAAAATCACATCTACAACCTTAGAGATTTCTGTCACTTCCCCAGATTAAATAGAGGCATGAACCTACTATCGAGCATAAATACTCCCTTTTGGAGTCACTAGCATCTACTTGGCCAAGATATCTACTAGCAACGGAGAGCATGCAAGGTCACAAACAACACAGACATGATAGAATCAATAATCAATAAGACATGATAGAATCAATAATCAATCTGACATAGCAATCTCAATATCCATCGGATCCCCGCAAACACAACATGTATGATTACAAATAGATGATCTTGATCATGAACGGAGCTCACAAGATCTAAACATGATAGCACAAAGGAGGAGAAACAACCATCTAGCTACTGTATGGACCCATAGTCCAAGAGTGAACTACTCACGCATCATACCGGAGCCTGGCATGGTGATGAAGAAGGCCTCCGGGATGATCTCTCCCCTCTGGCAGGGTGCCGGAAAGAGCTTCAGATCCTCCCGATCTAGGGACGATGGTGGCGGCGGCTACGGACTGTTTCGTGGAGATTTGATCGGGTGTTTAGGATTTTGGCATCGGGGTCTTTTATAGGCGAAGAGGCGAGGCAGGGAGGCGCCCGGGGCGTCCACACCATAGGGCGGCGCGCCCTAGGGGGGTCCGTGTGGCCCTAGGGTGTGGCGTCCCCGTGGCCCTCCTTCGGTTGCCCTTCAGTCTCTGTGTTCTCTTCGGTAAAATATTAAATTTGGCTTTTGTCCCGTCCAATTCCAAGAATATTTCTTTACTAGCTTTTTTGAAACCAAAAACAGTAGAAAACAGGCAACTGGCACTATGGCATCTTGTTAATAGGTTAGTTCCAAAAACGTATAAAAATACCTCAATGTGTAGACAAAGCATAGCAAAGATGATACTAAACAAGCATGGAACATAAAAAATTATAGATACGTTTACGAAGTATTAAGCATCCCCAAGTTTAACTCCTACTCGTCCTCGAGTAGGTAAGTGATAAAAATAATAATTTTTTAGGTGACATGCACCATCTCAATCTTGATCAAACCATTTGTAAAGCATTGAAAGTTGGGATCAAAGTACTCTAAACATGAGGATGAAAGATATAATTCTAACATAAGACATAGTAATTATGTTGCAACATGAAAAAGATACAAACAAAGATCATGAATAACAATGCATTGAAAGACGTTTGTTTGTTTCACATAAAGAAAATATAGCATAGTGGTATTCAGATTGTCCCTCATGGAGTAGCAAAACATAAATGCATAGGACACCTTCAAAGTTTATAAGGGTGACTAGATACAAATAGTTTAAGAATAAGCAATATCAACATTATGAATCAATCAATAAGTTTTGGGACAATACACATAGAACTAAGAATGACAACTATGCTCTCTTAATTGGTGCATAAAGATAGAAGGTGGAGACTCAACATAAAAGTAAAAGAAAGGCCCTTCACAGGGAAGCAGGGATTTCAAGTTTCATAAAGAGCTTCCAAAAATTATGGTACTTATTAGCTTTCAGCTCTCATTGCCCCTATCATAAACATCTTGAAATGGTTAAGGTTAAAGTAAACAAAGTATGCAGTATATGCTTGACAAATCATAAGTTGGCAATCTCATGTCCCTTTAGTACGAGGGTCATTCCTCATGCTACTCAACTTTAGTCACAAGTAAGTTCTTGTCATTGTAAGTATCCGTGTATCATAGAGAACCGCCAACGGGGTACCCCTTCCCCCATGATACAGGAGCTATCCCATATAAAAATGACAAGGCAACATATAATGAGCATCTCAGCAATCTTCTTATTTACCATGTGAAAATGGTGCTTTTTTATCTTCTTTCCTCTTTTTTCTTTTTCTCTTCTCTTTTTCTATCTCTCTTTTTTATAAGAAGAATGCTTCATAGATTGCCCACTATGGTGATGTTGCAAGTTTCCACCAAGATTAGACATGGTTTAGGCTAGCGGCCCATGCGTTTTTCTAACACATATACATAACTCCATGGACTTACAAGCTCCCCTTTTATTTCACACCGCTGACATCCATAAACAAAATATCATGATATCAACTGGGTAATATGTACATGTGTTGAAAGCGTTCCCCATGATAGCATGGTTCTACTAATTCCCAACTTATAAGTGCAAGTATATACAACATAGATGACACAATGGTTCAAGTTTATTATGGGCAAGAAAAATAAAGTGTGTCATCAAGTTTGTGAGAGCTTTAATCACTAATTTTCACATAACAAAGTGACTTTTTAATTGGAAGGTAGGTAAAACAAGAATTTACTTGAAATAGTGTAACACACCATACATAGGAATTTATAGTGGACTTTTTGGAATAACTTCGTTTCTTGGGAGTTGGATGCATAGGTAGAGCTTACTCAATATAAGTGGAGGCTAGCAAAAGACTGGGAGCGACCAACTAAGAGAGCAATAATGTCCATAATCATGCAGAGCGACAAAACATTATAAATCAAAGCATAAAGCGGTATCACAAGTCAAAAACTAAATGATCGTAGAGGCTGAGGTGACTGGTTCATAGTCATAACATGGTGTGATCATGTGCCAAGTCAACCCAAACAAAGCATCAAAGGAGAATACCACAATATTATGCTTTTGTATGCTAAAACAACGCATGATTCTTTCAAGGCACATTAAGCAATCTCAATTGTCTGGAACAAGTCATGCTATAACAATAATCACTAAGCATAAGGTCAAAGCAACATCTAGGATGGCAAGATGAAGTCTAAGCCACAGTCAAAACAAGCTCCCTTTTGTACTACTATAAGCATGAAACTTTCTACTCTTTTCCAACACCATTCAACTTATTTGAAACATCATAGCGAAAGCGGGGGTCCAACTAATTTATTCAAGCAAAGTAAACAAATGAAAACTAAAAACAAAAACTAAGACGCTCCAAGAACAATACAACAGTGCATGAAACAATAAAAACGAAGTGTCTAGAAAGAGACCTGGGATTTTTATTGATGAAGAAGGGGATGCCTTGGGAATTCCCAAGCTTTGATGCTTGTACCTCTTAAATATTTCTTGGGGTGACACGGGGTGGCATCCCCAAGCTTGATTTTTTTTCCATTCTTCATCTCATTACATCATTCTTCCCCAACACTTGAAAATTTCCTTCATACAAAATTTCACACAGTCTTCATTAGAAACATTAGTGCATTCAAAAGTAATAAACCTTTGGGTTTAGTTTCAACACAGAAAAACTTCCATTAAGAACACAATCTACTGAAGCAATCCCTTTAAAAATCTCAATTTACCAAAAAGAACTAAAAAAGAAATCGATAAGAGGCAAATGCAAATAATGGCAGAAATCTGTCAAAACAGACCAGCAGTTAGAAACCGATTTTTTCAAAAACCTTCTGTTGCTCAAATAAAAAATTGTTGAACTAACAAAAGTTAGATAATAACCTGGGTCATAAGCAAAAACAATTACAGCTCAATCCGACATATAGAGATTTTCACGAATTTTTACAATGAAGCACAGAAATCTGTTTCGGGACAGTAACTTCCCCAAATCTTACTTCTCTCTCGTTAGAGGTTATTCTTGGCACAAAAATCAAATAAAAAAGATAAGGAGAGGTTATTACATAAGTAATAACTTCCAAGACTCAATAAAACTATTGGGTTATCTCCCAAGAAGTACTTTTCTTTAATGCCTTTAAGTTAGGCATAAGAAGCAAGAATCAAATATTTTCAAATGAAGAAGCATTAACATCAAATTTCTTGCTCCTACCTTTCTTACCTTTATTCTTGTCTTTAGGGAATGTATGATTGCTTATTGGATAAGCAAAATGCATAATGCCTTTTTCCACATCTATTATTGCTCCAAGGAGTTTCAGTAGGGATCTTCCAAGTGTAATTTGTCCTTTTCCTGCACATTCAATAACAAGATAATCAGTAGACACCATTTTCCCTAAGATCTTTGTAAACACTCCTTTAGCTATTCTGATGGGTCCTATAGTTGCATTATTGCTAAGAGATATTTCTTCTCCTCCTTCAGAAAGTCCCCAAAGATTCAAAGATGCATAGATATCTTTAGGCATAAGACAAAATCCAGACATAATATCACAACAAGCGTCAAAAGTTTCATTGTTTATGACAACTTTTATTGTAGGAAGAATTTATTGGAACATAATCATGATGCTCTCTAAGCATGTTATAGCAATCTTTTAAACTAGTTGTACTGGTATCAAGAGTGTTCAACCTAGCATAGATGTTTATAAAGGAAGAATCAAATTTGTTAGGCAAATTATAAATTGTAATCAACTTATTTATTGCATTTAAGGCTTCATCCTCATTACATTGGAAAAAATCTCTTCCTGCTATAGCATCCAAAGCATATCTATAACAAAGAGCAAGACCATGGTAGAAACTGCTAATAACTAAGCCTAGAGTCATTTTAGGCTCAGTTCTTCCATGTGAATCAGAAATTCTAGACCAAGCTTCTTTGAAACTCTCTTCACTTACTTGTTTGAAAGTAAAGATCATTTCCACAGGTGACACAGTAATTGGAGAAATACTAGACATGGTAGCAACTAAAGTAGGAACTATTTTTTGTGTATTTTTTATAAGAATAATCAAACCAAAGGAAACTATTTTTTGTATTTTTTTTTGATAAAAAGAAGCAAGAAAAACAAAGCAAAAGAAACTAAGCAAAACAAAAACAAAGTAAAGAGAGTGGTTGTGAAAGACTCCCCTTGTGAAGTTGTCCTTAACTCCCCGCAACGGAGCCAGAAAAAGTCTTGATGGGCTCAGATCACTGTAGATCTTCGTTGGGGAACCCAATAGGAAGGTATGATGAGCACAATAGCAAGTTTTCCCCTAGTAATGGAACCAAGGTTATAAAACCAATAGGAGGAAGGAAACAACTCCAAGGTGTTGCTAGCAACTTGGAATCCTACACGACACAAACTCAAGACTTTTCCCCAACTTACAGTGAGGTTGTCAATATCACTGGTTTGCTAATAACATGGATTAAATGTATAGTGTGGAAGGTAATGGTTGCTTGTAGAAAGGTAAAAGGTAATAGCAGAATATGTAACAATGGTAAAGCTTGGACTGAGGTCCACAGTTCACTAGAGGTGTTCTCCTTAAGATAAATAACATAACATGCTGGGTGAACAAATTATAGCGGGGCAATTGACAGGACTGAGCAAGGCATAACAATGCAAATACTAGACATCATGATTCCTATAAGATTTGATTGGGCATTACAACAATATACATAGACCGCCATCCAACTGCATCTATGACTAATAATCCACCTTCAGGTTATCATCCAAACCCCCTTTAGTATTTAGTTGCAAGCAACAGATAATTGCATTAAGAAATGTGTGTAAAGTAAACAATACAATTGTTTCATGAACAAAAGATTGTTGTTTTCTCCCTAGTAGAAACAACACATCTACAACCTTAGAGGTTCATGTCACTTCCCCAGATTAAATAGAGGCATGAACCTACTATCGAGCATAAATACTCCCTCTTGGAGTCACTAGCATCTACTTGGCCAAGATAGCACTAGCAACGGAGAGCATGCAAGATCACAAACAACACAGACATGATAGAATCAATAATCACTAAGACATGATATAATCAATAATCAATCTGACATAGCAATCTCAATATTCATCGGATCCCCGCAAACACAATATGTATGATTACAAATAGATGATCTTAATCATGAATGGAGCTCACAAGATCTAAACATGATAGCACAAAGGAGGAGAAATAACCATCTAGCTACTGTACGGACCCATAGTCCAAGAGTGAACTACTCACGCATCATACTGGAGGCTGGCATGGTGATGAAGAAGGCCTCCGGGATGATCTCTCCCCTCCGGCAGGGTGCCAAGAAGAGCTTCATGTTGGAATTATGCCCTAGAGGCAATAATAAAGATGTTATTATTATAATTCTTGTTCATGATAAAGTTTATGTTCCATGCTAGAATTGTATTAAGCGGAAACTTTAATACTTGTGTGGTTTGTAAACAACACCGTGTCCCTAGTACGCCTCTATGGACTAGCTCATTGATCAATGATGGTTAAGGTTTCCTAACCATAGACATGAGTTGTCAATTGATAATGAGATCATATCATTGGGAGAATGATATGGTGGATAGACCCAAACAAAGCAGAGCAATTAGATCGTGTCATCGTGTTCGTCTTTGCGAAGCTTTTCCTATGTCAAATATTGTATTCCTTAGACCATGAGATAATGCAACTCCCTGGTATCGGAAGAAAGCTTTGAGGTCATCAAACGTCATCCTATGAGAGGGTGATCATAAAGGTGTCTCTCAGGTGATCGGAAAGTATCTGTTGGGTTGTATGTATCAAGATGGAATTTGTCCCTCCCAAGTCGGAGAGATATACTTCGGGCCCACTCGGTAATCGATATCAACACCGCTTGCAAGCATGTGGTTAAGGAGTTAATCACAAAGTGATATCGGATTACGGAACGAGTAAAGTACTTGCTGTGAACGAGATTGAACTAGGTATGACGGTACCGACGATCGAATCTCGGGCAAGTAAAATATCGCGAGACGAAGGGAATATATATATGGGATTGATTGAATCCTGGCATTGTGGTTCATCCGATATGATCATCGATGAATGTGTGGGAGTCAATATGGGTGCCCAGACCCCGCTGTTGATTATTGATAGAAGATCATGTCCGCATATTCTCGAACCCGCAGGGTCACACACTTAACGTATCTCGACGCTAGGATAGATTGGATAATTGGTTTATGAATTTTTGTTCGGAGTCTCGGATGGGATCCGGGATATCACGAGAGGTTCCGGAATGGTCCGAAGAATAAGATTCATATAAGGCAGTGCAGTTTTTGGAGTTCGGAATTGTTCCGGGTTAATCGGTATTGTACCGGAAGCTTCTAGAACCTTCCGGAAGGGGACCAACATGGCCCCACCTTCCGGGAGGGGGCATGGGCCTATGAGGGAGTGTCCTGGCCGCATTGGGCCAGGGGCACAAGGCCCCATAGGGCCCAGCCGATTCTAGAGAGATTTGACTCGTTTAAATCTCGGGATAGAATTTCTAGATAAGGGAGAGTTTAAATCGTTTAAACTAGAGATAGGATTTCTAGATAAGGGAGAGTTTAAATTGTTTAAACTAGAGATAGGCTTGGAGGAGGGGCAAGGGCTGGCCGCCCCCCTCTATATATAGAGGGGTGGTGCGCCCCCTCCCCCACACACACCTTCCTCCAAGCCCTAGCAGCCTTGCTACCTTCCTCTCTCCCTCCCGACTGTTTGTAGGCGAAGCCCTGCAGCAGAAATTCTCCACCATATACACCACGCCGTCGTGCTGTAGATCCAATCTATCTCTCCACCATACTCGCTGGTCCGAGGAAGGAGGAGACGTCGAGGTGCTGCACGTGTGCATCTCACGGAGGCACCGCCACTTGTGGTGCTAGATCGGATCGGATCGCGAGGAGGAGAAGCGAGTACGACTACATCACCCACGTTCCGACGAACGTTCCGCTGTGCGAATCTTCAAGGGTATGAAGATCTAATCCAATCTCTCTCGTTGATTGCATCTCCTAGATTAGATCTTGGCTTTCCCTCTGTTCGCATCCATAGAAAATTTTGATTTACTATGCCGCGAAACCCTTCAGTGGTATCAGAGCTAGATCTGTGCGTAGATGTGTTTCACGAGTAGAACGCAACATGGTTGTTGCGGGCGTTGATGTTTTCTGTTGCAAGCCTCTTGTTTGTGTTCTTCTTATGACGCGGGATAGTGAGATTGAAGCGGTCCAGGCCAACCTTACGCGACGTCGTTCGCGAGACCGGCTCCACACTTGACGTGTGGCTTGTTCCACACATGCGGCTGGTGGATGTCAGTTTCTCTCACTATAGTTGTCATGGGATTAACACCGGAGTTTGGCAACCATAATATCACCGTTGTGGCTTTCCGTAGGTAAGAATCGTTCTTAGCATCTACTCCCATAAGCCACGTAAAACATGCAACAACAAAGTAGAGGCGTCTAACTTGTTTTTGCAGGGAGTGTTTTCTGTGATATGGTATGGCCCAAGATGTGATGTGTATAATGTATGCGATGATCATGTTTTGTAATGTTTCACGACTTGCATGTCGATGAGTACACAACCGGCAGGAGCCATATGGTTGTCTTTATAATTGTGTATGACCTGCGAGTCAACTTCTTATACGCCATGTAATAGCTTTACTTTATCGCTAAGTAGTTAGCAATAGTTGTAGTTGCTATTCGTGGTGAAGGCAATCATGGTGGAGTGATGGAGATCATGCCGGAACGCACAAGATGGAGATCATTGCGCGAAGATTGGCTATACCATGTCACATAAAGTTATATGCATGTGATGTTTATCCTTTATGTATCTTATTATGCTTAGATCGCGACGGTAGCACTATAAGATGATTCCTCACTTAAAGATCAAGATAAAAACTGTGTTCTCCCCAAGTATGCACCGTTGCGAAAGTTCGTCGTGTCCAAGCATCACGTGATGATCGGGTGCTATAGACTCTACGCTCACATACAACGGGTGCAAGCCAGTTTTGCACACGCGGAAATACTTGGGTCTAGCTTGACGAGCCTAGCATGTACAGACATGGCCTCGGAACACAAGAACCGAAAGGTTAAGCATGAGTCATATGAATGATATGATCGACACTTTGTTGTCCACCATTGAAACCACATCTCTTCTCGTGATGATCGGATTAGGTGTGGTGAATTTGGATCGTGTTCACTAAACAACTTGAGGGATGTTGAATTTAGTGGGAGTTCATTTAGTAATTTGATTAAGTTGAACTATTTATCATGAACATAGTCTAAATTGTACTTGCAAATACTGTAGATCACATGGCCAAATCCAACTTCAACTTCAACGTTTTTGCTGAGAAGGAAAAGCTTAGAAACAATGGGTCTAACTTCACCAATTGGTTTCGCAATCTAAGAATCATTCTGTCTGGCGGACAAAAGGACTATGTCCTTGGGAAAGCGTTAGGTGACCCCCCTGCTGCAACTGCGCCGGCTGATGAGAAAGCTGTCTATCAGTCGCGCAAAGATGATTATGGTGTGATTAAGAGCACCATGTTGTTTGCTATGGAACCGGAACTTCAAAATCATTTTGAAACCTATCCCGGGCCCTTTGAGATTCTCGAGGAGCTGAAAACCATGTTTCGGACTCAAGCCCGTTCTGAGAGATATGAGATCTCTGAGAAGTTCTTTAACTGCAAGATGGAGGAAGGGAGTTCCGTTAGTGAGCACGCCATAAAGATGTCGGGCTACACTCAACGCCTTGAGAAACTGGAATGCACGATTCCAGAGGAGCTCAAGATTGACAGGGTTCTGCAATCACTCCCTCCCAGCTACAAAAGTTTTGTAGTGACTCATAATCATATTGGCTCCACTGATACGATCACCGAGCTCTTCGCAAAGCTGAAGGCTGCGGAGGTGGACATCAAAAATGATAATCATGTGTTGATGGTCAACAAGCCCTCCTTTAAGAAAGGTAAGGGAGCAAAGAAGCCCTTCAAGAAGGGCGGCGACAAGCGCAATGCTCCTGCTAAGAAGAAGCTCAAGTCTGGTCCTAAGCCGGACACTGAGTGCTTCTATTGCAAGGACAAGGGTCACTGGAAGCGCAACTGTCCGAAGTACTTAGCGGACAAGAAGGCTGGCACCATCAAAGGTATATTTGATATACATGTTATTGATGTTTTCCTTACTAGCCCTCGTTGTAGTGCCTGGGTATTTGATACCGGTTCAGTTGCTAATATTTGTAACTCGAAACAGGAGCTACGGAATAGACGGCGGCTTGCGAGGGATGAGGTGACGATGCACGTTGGCAACGGATCAAGAGTTGATGTGATGGCCGTCGGCACGCTCTCCTTAGTTTTACCTTCGGGATTAGTTTTAAACCTTAATAAGTGTTATTATGTGCCTGCGTTGAGCATGGACATTATTTCTGGATCGTGTTTATTGCAAGACGGTTATTCATTTAAATCGGAGAATAATGGTTGTTCTATTTATATGAGTAACATCTTTTATGGTCATGCACCTCTTATGAATGGTTTATTTCTTCTAAATCTCGAAAGGGATGAAACACACATCCATAACATTGAGGCTAAGAGATGCAAAGTAGATAGTGATAATACTACTTATTTGTGGCACTGTCGTCTAGGTCATATTGGTGTAAAGCGCATGAAGAAACTCCATTCTGATGGACTTTTGGAGTCTCTTGATTTTGAATCATTTGACACATGCGAACCATGCCTCATGGGCAAGATGATCAAAACCCCGTTCTCCGGAATGATGGAGCGAGCAACGGACTTGTTGGAAATCATACATACCGATGTATGCGGACCGATGAGTGTTTTGACGCGCGGAGGATATCGCTATTTCCTCACTTTTACCGATGACTTAAGTAGATATGGGCATATCTATTTAATGAAACATAAATCTGAAACGTTTGAAAAGTTCAAAGAATTTCAGAATGAAGTGGAGAACCATCGTAACAGAAAGATTAAGTTTCTACGATCCGATCGTGGGGGCGAATATTTAAGTTATGATTTTCTCACGCATCTTAAAGCAAGTGGAATAGTTTCACAACTCACGCCACCCGGAACACCACAGCGCAATGGTGTGTCTGAACACCGGAATCGAACCCTATTAGATATCGTCCGATCAATGATGTCTCTTACTGATTTGCCATTATCATTTTGGGGTTATGCATTAGAAACCGCTGCATTCACTTTAAATAGGGCACCATCTAAATCCGTTGAGACGACACCGTATGAACTGTGGTTTGGTGCTAAACCTAAGTTGTCGTTTCTTAAAGTTTGGGGATGCGAAGCTTACGTCAAGAAGTTGATGCCGGACAAGCTCGAACCCAAAGCGGAGAAATGCATGTTCATAGGATACCCTAAGGAAACTATTGGGTATACCTTCTATCACAGAACCGAAGGCAAAGTGTTTGTCGCAAAGAACGGTTCCTTTCTTGAGAAGGAGTTTCTCTCGAAAGAAGTGAGTGGGAGGAAAGTAGAGCTTGACGAGGTTATTGAACCTTCTCTTGAATTGGAGAGTAGCGCAGCACCTGAAATTTTTCCAGTGCCGCCTGCACCAACAATAGAGGAAGCTAATGACAAGGATCATGAAGCTTCGGACGATGCTGCTACTGAACGTCGCAGGTCGACAAGGTCACGTGCCCCTCCTGAGTGGTACGGCAACCCTGTCTTGACTGTCTTGTTAGTAGAAGACAGTGAACCTACGAACTATGAGGAAGCGATGATGAGCCCAGACTCTGAGAAATGGCTAGAAGCCATGAAATCCGAATTGGGATCCATGAGCGAAAACCAAGTATGGACTTTGGTGGACCCTCCTAGCGACCGAAAGGCCGTTGAGTGCAAATGGATCTTCAAGAATAAAACGGACGCGGATGGTAATGTTACCGTCTATAAAGCACGGCTTGTCGCGAAAGGTTTTCGACAAGTTCAAGGTGTTGACTACGATGAGACTTTCTCTCCCGTAGCAATGTTTAAGTCCATTCGGATTTTATTAGCAATTGCTGCGTTTCATGATTATGAAATATGGCAGATGGATGTCAAGACTGCTTTCCTCAATGGCAACATTGATGAAGAGTTGTATATGATGCAACCCAAAGGTTTTGTCGATCCTAAGGATGCTAGTAAAGTATGCAAACTTCAGCGTTCCATTTATGGACTGAAGCAAGCATCTCTGAGTTGGAACCTTCGTTTTGATCAAGTGATCAAGAGCTTTAGATTTGTTCCAAATTGCTACGAAGCTTGTATCTACAAGAAAGTGAGTGGGAGCTCGGTGACGCTTCTGGTACGATATGTGGATGACATATTGATTATCGGAAATGACATCAACATGCTTAACGATGTGAAGAGTTATTTGAACAAGTGTTTTTCAATGAAAGACCTAGGTGAAGCTGCTTATATATTGGGCATCAAGATCTATAGAGATAGACAAAGACGCCTGATAGCTTTAAGCCAGAGTACATACCTAGACAAAGTTCTGAAAAGGTTCAGAATGGATAAGGCAAAGAAAGGTTCAGTGCCTATGTTGTCAGGTAAGATATTGAGCAAGGCTCAGTGTCCAGCTACGGTAAATGATAGGGAAGCTATGAGCAAAGTGCCTTATGCCTCGGCCATAGGTTCTATCATGTATGTCATGCTGTGTACTAGACCGGATGTGTCCAATGCTCTTAGTTTGACGAGCAGATATCAAAGTGATCCAGGAGTGGAACACTGGACAGCCGTGAAGAACATCCTAAAGTACCTAAATAGGACTAAAGAAATGTTCTTAGTCTATGGGGGTGATGAAAAACTTGTCGTAAAAGGTTACGTCGACGCTAGTTTTGACACCGACAAGGATGATTCCAAATCTCAGACAGGATACATTTATATTTTGAATGGAGGAGCTGTGAGCTGGAGAAGCTGCAAGCAAAGCGTGATCGCGGGATCTACAGTAGAAGCGGAATACATGGCTGCTGCAGAAGCGTCAAGTGAAGGAGTTTGGATCAGAAACTTCATCACTGAGCTTGGCGTGGTTCCAAGTGCATTGGACCCACTGGAGATATTGTGTGACAACACTGGCGCCATAGCACTCGCTAAGGAACCAAGATATCATCCAAAGACCAAGCATATCAACCGCAAGTTTCATATAATCCGAGATTATATAGCAGATGGAGATCTGAAGATTAGCAAAGTACATACGGATCTGAATGTCGCAGATCCACTGACTAAACCTCTTCCACGTGTAAAACATGATCAACACCTCAGTGCCATGGGTGTGAGATTGTTGCCAAATGTAAACTAGATTATTGACTCTAGTGCAAGTGGGAGACTGTTGGAATTATGCCCTAGAGGCAATAATAAAGATGTTATTATTATAATTCTTGTTCATGATAAAGTTTATGTTCCATGCTAGAATTGTATTAAGCGGAAACTTTAATACTTGTGTGGTTTGTAAACAACACCGTGTCCCTAGTACGCCTCTATGGACTAGCTCATTGATCAATGATGGTTAAGGTTTCCTAACCATAGACATGAGTTGTCAATTGATAATGAGATCATATCATTGGGAGAATGATATGGTGGATAGACCCAAACAAAGCAGAGCAATTAGATCGTGTCATCGTGTTCGTCTTTGCGAAGCTTTTCCTATGTCAAATATTGTATTCCTTAGACCATGAGATAATGCAACTCCCTGGTATCGGAAGAAAGCTTTGAGGTCATCAAACGTCATCCTATGAGAGGGTGATCATAAAGGTGTCTCTCAGGTGATCGGAAAGTATCTGTTGGGTTGTATGTATCGAGATGGAATTTGTCCCTCCCAAGTCGGAGAGATATACTTCGGGCCCACTCGGTAATCGATATCAACACCGCTTGCAAGCATGTGGTTAAGGAGTTAATCACAAAGTGATATCGGATTACGGAACGAGTACAGTACTTGCTGTGAACGAGATTGAACTAGGTATGACGGTACCGACGATCGAATCTCGGGCAAGTAAAATATCGCGAGACGAAGGGAATATATATATGGGATTGATTGAATCCTGGCATCGTGGTTCATCCGATATGATCATCGATGAATGTGTGGGAGTCAATATGGGTGCCCAGACCCCGCTGTTGATTATTGATAGAAGATCATGTCTGCATATTCTCGAACCCGCAGGGTCACACACTTAACGTATCTCGACGCTAGGATAGATTGGATAATTGGTTTATGAATTTTTGTTCGGAGTCTCGGATGGGATCCGGGATATCACGAGAGGTTCCAGAATGGTCCGGAGAATAAGATTCATATAAGGCAGTGCAGTTTTTGGAGTTCGGAATTGTTCCGGGTTAATCGGTATTGTACCGGAAGCTTCTAGAACCTTCCGGAAGGGTACCAACGTGGCCCCACCTTCCGGGAGGGGGCATGGGCCTATGAGGGAGTGTCCTGGCCACATTGGGCCAGGGGCACAAGGCCCCATAGGGCCCAGCCGATTCTAGAGAGATTTGACTCGTTTAAATCTCGGGATAGAATTTCTAGATAAGGGAGAGTTTAAATCGTTTAAACTAGAGATAGGATTTCTAGATAAGGGAGAGTTTAAATTGTTTAAACTAGAGATAGGCTTGGAGGAGGGGCAAGGGCTGGCCGCCCCCCCTCTATATATAGAGGTGTGGTGCGCCCCCTCCCCCACACACACCTTCCTCCAAGCCCTAGCAGCCTTGCTACCTTCCTCTCTCCCTCCCGACTGTTTGTAGGCGAAGCCCTGCAGCAGAAATTCTCCACCATATACACCACGCCGTCGTGCTGTAGATCCAATCTATCTCTCCACCATACTCGCTGGTCCGAGGAAGGAGGAGACGTCGAGGTGCTGCACGTGTGCATCTCACGGAGGCACCACCACTTGTGGTGCTAGATCGGATCGGATCGCGAGGAGGAGAAGCGAGTACGACTACATCACCCACGTTCCGACGAACGTTCCACTGTGCGAATCTTCAAGGGTATGAAGATCTAATCCAATCTCTCTCGTTGATTGCATCTCCTAGATTAGATCTTGGCTTTCCCTCTGTTCGCATCCATAGAAAATTTTGATTTACTATGCCGCGAAACACTTCACTTCAGATCCCCCCGATCTAGGGACGATGGTGGCAGCGGCTACGGACTGTTCCGTGGAGATCTGATCGTATGTTTAGGGTTTTGGCATCGGAGAGATTTTATAGGCGAAGAGGCGAGACAGGGAGGCGCCCGGGGCGCCCACACCATAGGGCGGCGCACCCTAGGGGGGCCCGCGCGTCCCTAGGGTGTGTTGGCCCCATGTTCCTCTTTCGGTTGCCCTTCGGTCTTTGTGTTCTCTTCAGTAAAATATTGACTTTGGCTTTTGTCCCGTCCAATTCCGAGAAAATTTCTTTACTAGCTTTTCTAAAACAAAAAAATCAGAAAACAGGAAACTGACACTATGGCATCTTGTTAATAGGTTAGTTCCAGAAAACATATAAAAATACCTCAAAGTGTAGACAAAGCATTGTAAATATGATACTAAACAAGCATGGAACATCAAAAATTATAGATACATTTACGAAGTATCAAGACCCTGGAGGATAAAGATTCAAACAACAAGAATATCATTATTCTGACCCTGACTATGCGTGATAGTTGTCTCGGGATCATACGGTGCTTGGATTCCTCGTGAATTCCCTATCGCTGTTGTATGGCTTGACACATCCATCAAGGTGTGGTCTGCCCTCACCGGCATGTTCTCCTTCCTCTCTCAGACAAAAACTAATCATCTGAGAGGGGCGTTAAATAGTACAAAGAAGAACGAGATGACTGTTGTGCAGTTCTTCGCCTCTGATGTCGCTGTTGCGGCAAGACCATTGAATAAGATGAGATGGTGGGTACATCCTCAACGGTCTCAATGCAAGCTACAATGACCTCGTGTCCTCTATCAAACTCAACCCCGGTACTACCCTTGATGATTTTTACAGTCAATTTTGTTCTCATGATCTTCATAACGAGATGCTTCTAGGAATAGGACAAAACGTCGGCTTCACTTCCTCGGCCAACGTCACTTCCTCGGCCAACGTCGCCACTCGCTCACCTCGCGGCCACGTGGAGACTATGGCTGCTCCCTCGATCGTGGTGACCACGAGTACCCCGATTACCATGATGGAGGGGATCGCCATCGTGATGACGGTGGATGGAGGCGTTGTGATGATAATGTCTGTGATGGGCATGACGGGCGTCGTGAGTGGCGTCGTGATGATGCTGGGCGCGACATGCAATGTGATGATGGTGGACATCACCTACATGACAGTGGCACGCCGCCGTGATGATGGAGGGCGCCCTCATGGTCGTACCCCTACCCCATTTATCGACGTGACATGCCAAATTTGCAAGATCCATGGCCACCCAACCAACAATTGTTGGTGGCGCTATAGAGACCGCAACAACAGCAACAACCACTACAATGAATCTGATGATGATGAGAAGGGTGCACATGTTGTCTCCTACGGAGTCAACACCACTTGGTACCAGACTCAGGTGCCACAAACCATGTCACCTCGGAGTTGAGCAAGCTCACTACTCACGACAAGTACAACGGGGGCGATTGTATCCTCACTGCCAACGGAAACATTATGGAAATAAGTCATATTGGTCATTCAACATTAAGCATCCCAAATAATTTCTTACAACTCAAGGACATTCTACATGTTCCAAGTGCATCAAAAAAACTTTTATCCGTTCATGACCTTATGTAACACCCTCAGAATCGGCCCTATGCAAGTTTTAGCGAAACCCGCCAAACCCGCATAGAAACGATTCAAAGGTGCCCACCAGGCACTTTCGTGCGGGTGGAAAACGAAGTAATAACATTACACAACAGTCCTCGATGGGACCCACAGAACAGATATATATAACAGCGACTCAATGAGTCAAGAATACAGATATACAATACAAAGATCCAAATCACTTTGAAAACAATACGGCGTCCGAGTACGGACAAGATGCAAATTGAGCTAAGAGCCCTGAAGAATAACCAATGGCGTCCATAACCCTGCCCAGGCCAAGCCGGAAGGGTAACCCTGCTAACGACGTCGATCTCAAACCTGCTTAAACAAAAGGGGTGCCGACAAAGGGCAAAGGAAAAAGAGAGAGCGGTCAGTACTGAGGCCAGTACACGGCGAGGCTAGAATTCGGCGGTCCTCGCCTACAAAGGTATGGTGGACTGAAGCGGCAGCGCAACATGCACTAAACAACCTATAGAGACTCGATGCAACTGGCGACTATCAGAGAGGGGCAAGAAAGACCTATTCGGAACCAACCTGATACTACCACCAAACATACCCATCCTGGTGTTTCCCCCTCGAGACCAAACGAGGAAGTCAACCGAGGAACTCACACCGTTGGCAGTTTTATTTATTCGGTTATCGTTGCAGCAATTACTAGTCAAGTATTGATAGTCATCCTGATATAATAAGCAGTGGGCACTTTTATTTAACCATTCTGTTGTAGTTGCAACACTTACTAGTCAGATACAATTAGCATGAGATATCCCCAAAACCCAGCAGTTGTTGGTACTTTTATTTAGCCATTCCGTTATAGTTGCAATACTTACTAGTCAGGTACAATGGTAGCAAGCGGCAACCCAAACAAGCAATTGTTGGCAATTTTATTTAGCCATTCCATTATAGTGAAGCTGATTACTAGTCATTATAAAGTCAAATTTATAGCACTACTTTAGTTATAGTTGTCTATGATCGAGATACCGTGCTCCAAGTCGTCCATAACCGCGGACACGGCTTTCAGAAAGTTTTACCCTGCAGGGGTGCACAAATAGCAACACACACTCGATCAACCTCGGAAAAACCAAATCAAAACCCAACGAGGCCTTCACGACAAAGCAATCACCAGATTCAGAAATATTTCAGGGGGCCACCCGATTAAGCTACCCGCGACGAAGTTAGCTGACTCCGAGACGGACTCAAGGTTTGGGTGGACGGCTGTAAACGACTGGGAACCCGAAAGTGTGACTGGGCTTGTCGATACCGCGAAAACGTGTCCCGATCCTAAACAGTACAGTGTGCAGTACCTCGCACAATTTAAATAAAGCAGTAAAGCATGGCATAAGTACAGGATAGTAAATAAAACCTCAAACTAGTTTGTGGCCCCAAGGAATAAGAATGAATCAAGCTCTGGCTCAGGGGGGTCCCATAATCCTCCCGGATGTGGATAGCGCGAATATTCAAGGAACAGGTATCAAGTACTCGGGGTCCTACGGGACACAAGTGGACGGTTAACAACCAAATAACATCTATTGCCCACCTGTGCCTCTGCATTTACCTACTTCAATTTTAGTTGTTAAACAGTAATTAAAGTCTTGATCATCTCCAACAATAAACACATGGAAATACTCCAACAACGGTGGTACTTGACGACACGCAACAGCACTTGAGCAAGCGGCTACGACGCGCAGGTCCAACTATCTACCAAACAACAGGTAATAGGAGGTGTCCAAGGCAATATAAGGCTGCAAGGGATATCACGGGTACGAAAAGTAGAGCATCGCAACACAGATAGCAATAGATCAACAGGAGGGAATAAATACTATAAAAGTAAGATAGGTAGAAAGGGGGGGAGGTGCTCGCCTGAAAACATTGCCGAAGGTTCAACCGAAGATCGAGTCGACACTCGCATCAACTCAACGGCCTTTTCCGCGAAGAACCAAAACACTAGAATAAACATCGGATGCAATATTTAATACTACGGCAAAAGATCGGGCATGATGCATGTATGATGTATGACATGGCAAGGTGCGATGCAATTAGGCAATATTAAGCGGAACCGGGGTCCCGACAATTAATTAGATGGTTCATGTTGTTTGGAAACCCCGCAATTTAAATGTTGTCTTAACATGGCAAAAGATAGCACCGGTTCACTACACCAATTTAAATGGAGTCCGGAATAAGACAACGATATCCTGCAGATGGACTCCATATTTAATTATATGGTGATTCGGCATAAGGCCCCCAAACCCACATGATATGTGTGCAAATATGAACATTTTAATATGCAACAAGTTTAGATATTATTATAAAATAGGGCTCGGGAAGGGAATCACACATTAGGGGGTCGGTGATCTTGGTTCCGGGGGTTCGGGGTTCGGTCTCAGGGTTCAGGGTTCGACGGGATCGGTCTTCGAAGGTCGGATACAAGATGAAGAGCTTGGCGTTCGGCGTCCTTCGGGTTCGAGAGGAAGAACTTGGCGTGCCGGGACGAAGAACTTGACGTCATTCGGTCCATGTCGACGGTCTTGGTGTCCTTGATGGACAACTCGGTGTATCCGTGTCAGCGGCCTTGGCGGTTATCGGGTTCGGTCTAGGCCTTGTCGTTCCGGGAAGGAGAGCTTGGCGGAAGGTCTTTGAACAATGTGTCGAATTTGTCATGAAGATCGTGATGTTTCCTGGGTCATTAGTCTGACCGAAAGGAAGAAGCAAAACAACAGACGGGAGCCACGCGACTTGTTCAATGAGGACACACGCATGATACACAAGCCTCTGAACTGATGCTGTCTTCAAACAACACAACAAAACAGTGACACATGGGCGAGGCCGACAGGGTCAGAGGCGAGAGGCTCGGGGCACGCTCGCGAGGCAGAGGTGGACGAGGGCGGTGACGGGGAATAAGGCACGGCCACACGGGGAAGCGACCGGCAGGACGGGCTCGAGCAGCGACGAGTGCTGCGCGGCCTGGCGATCCGGCAGGAGGCGGCGGCTCGAGGCAGGGCGTCGGGCTGGAGGATACCGAGGCGGGGGCGCACGGCACGACCGGAGCTCTTGGCGCGACCGCAAGGCCCAGGGATGTGAGGCGCGGCCGCGCGGACGATGCTTGACGGCGGTGCTCCGGGAGGCCGAGCTCGGGCCGGAGGAGGACGGCGCACCGGTGCGGGGCCGAGGCTGCGGCGAGGCGAGCAGGACGCCGCGGCTCGAAGGCGGAGGGAATCCAGGGCGACCGCAGGCGAAACTGGAGGGAGGAGAGGCTCGAGCGCCCGTGGCGCTGTAGGGAGGAAGGGAGGGCACCGGGGAGAGAGGTGGCGGCGCGGATGGAGGGGCGCTGGGAGGGTTGGGCCTGGCACGTCGCTGGGTCCTGCGGAAGCGGGGGAGTCGACGGCGAGCGCGCGCTCGAGCTCGGCGAGCTGGCCGGAGAAGGCGCAGGCGGAGCGTGCGAGGACCGGGTGGCGCTCGAGGGAGAAGGCCGAGAAGGCGGAGACGAAGCCGGCGGGGAGGAAGGGGTCGTCGTCGTCGGGGACGGGGAAGAGGGCGCGGAGGAGAGGGGCCCTGGCGAGGACGAGCGGCGACAGGGGCGAGCTCCCTGGCGACTTGCGGACGACGGCGGCGCTCGCTGGCGGAAGAGGCGGCCGGGGCGGTCGACGGGGAGCTCGAAGCGGAGGGGAGACGATGCAGAGGGCGGTCCGGGCGCCGGGGAGGCGCTGGTCGGCGGCGGTACAGGACCTGGGGAGGAGCGGGTCGCGGCCGGGTGTGAGAGAGAGGAGCGGGGTCGGGGAGGGAATTGAGGTGGGTCCAGGGGAGTGGGCCAGCAGGGTGGGGCCAGCTCGGTGGGGGTGGTGTTGACCAGGTTGGTGGGTGGCGGCGTGTGTGGTGTGTGTATGGGTTGTGTGGAAGAGTAGAGGGGGTTGGGGGTGAGGTGGCAGCGGGTGAGTGGTGGGGGTTGGGGCCAGGGTGACGTGGCGCGCTGTGATAGGGTGGAGTGAGGTGGAGGGGCTGGGTAGACTAGGTTTAGGTATAAAAGGGTTTGGGTAGGGCAGGGCTAGGATTAGGTTTAGATATTTATTTGGGGTAGTAGGCTGCTGCCAGCTGGGCCCTTTGGGCCTGGCCGGTCGCGGCCTTCCCCGAAAACACTTATTTATCTGTTTTGGTTTTAATAGACTTTTGCAAATAATTTTTAGACAAACAAAATAATCTGGAAGAGACCAGAGTTTTGTTTGAACTAGAGAGGGAATATCTAGAAAACAAAATTAGGCTTTTTAGGAATAGTTTTAGACAAAACCATGCATGATGACATGACGATGCTCAAATGCAATGTGGCATGATGGCATGAGCATGCGGTCATGATGATGCAATGCACAAAACAACGCGATTTTCTAGTAGTGGTTTTAGCGGGATGCCACAATTCGACACCACTAACAATGGATCTCGCCCCCGAGATCCGCCTCATGGTACCGGGAAGAAGGGCGGCGATCTGAATCTTCTCGCATCGTGTAGATCCTCGCGACACCACTAACAAGAGGTCGTTGTCCCTGATCGTCGAGAGAACACTCCGGAGAAACAAAGGACGAAGGTAGAGGTATCAAACGATAAGGCCACCTCTAACTTCCATGAGAAGAGGGAAAAGTTACATTGATCCACCAGTTCGATGTACAAGAGTGAACAGTAAGAGTCGGGTAGGGTGATCAGTCCATCCCGTACCCAAACTATCAACTCTATACATGAATAGGAAAATCAGGCAACACAACTCTCGAAATTTAGAATGAAGATCTTCATAAGCGGTATTCGGAACAAAGGGGTGATGCCAGCTCTGCATTGGATCTGATGTAGATGAGGTCATCACATCGGAAAACACCGGAAGATACAACAGAAATCGTATGAAAGACACAATGATTAGGTTCCGCGATGGTTCCATTGGCATGAACAACACATGCTCAAGGTATACTCCAACTTCACCAATGCTCGTCCTTCTCATATGTTTTTCAACGATACGGATATCTAGCAAGGTACACATATAGATAAAGAGTTCAAGCACAAAAGATTGGATGAAGGGTACAACAGACAAGTTGCAGATTTGATGATCGTAGCACCGCCGTTATAAAAGGGAGAAAGCGAAACCCTGAAGGTACGACGGAAACCCAACCGCGAGAAATCCTGGACTCGAAGAGAGAGAAGAGAGCAGATTGAAAAAACGCAGACGTGAGAGGAGAGCAGCAGAGGGGTAAGGAGTAAAATCAGACCTAATCAGAACTATCCAACCGATTTTTCAAAAAAAGTTTTGACACTCTACTTCGGTCGTTAGCTAGGTTATTCTACAGGCTGGACTTGTGGGGTATCGGAACTGCCGAGCTCTGATACCACTCTGTAACACCCTCATAATCGGCCCTATGCAAGTTTTAGCGAAACCCGCCAAACCCGCATAGAAACGATTCAAAGGTGCCCACCAGGCACTTTCGTGCGGGTGGAAAACGAAGTAATAATATTACACAACAGTCCTCGATGGGACCCACAGAACAGATATATATATAACAGCGACTCAATGAGTCAAGAATACAGATATACAATACAAAGATCCAAATCACCTTGAAAACAATACGGCGTCCGAGTACGGACAAGATGCAAATTGAGCTAAGAGCCCTGAAGAATAACCAATGGCGTCCATAACCCTGCCCAGGCCAAGCCGGAAGGGTAACCCTGCTAACGACGTCGATCTCAAACCTGCTTAAACAAAAGGGGTGCCGACAAAGGGCAAAGGAAAAAGAGAGAGCGGTCAGTACTGAGGCCAGTACACGGCGAGGCTAGAATTCGGCGGTCCTCGCCTACAAAGGTATGGTGGACTGAAGCGGCCGCGCAGCATGCACTAAACAACCTATAGAGACTCGATGCAACTGGCGACTATCAGAGAGGGGCAAGAAAGACCTATTCGGAACCAACCTGATACTACCACCAAACATACCCATCCTGGTGTTTCCCCCTCGAGACCAAACGAGGAAGTCAACCGAGGAACTCACACCGTTGGCAGTTTTATTTATTCGGTTATCGTTGCAGCAATTACTAGTCAAGTATTGATAGTCATCCTGATATAATAAGCAGTGGGCACTTTTATTTAACCATTCTGTTGTAGTTGCAACACTTACTAGTCAGATACAATTAGCATGAGATATCCCCAAAACCCAGCAGTTGTTGGTACTTTTATTTAGCCATTCCGTTATAGTTGCAATACTTACTAGTCAGGTACAATGGTAGCAAGCGGCAACCCAAACAAGCAATTGTTGGCAATTTTATTTAGCCATTCCATTATAGTGAAGCTGATTACTAGTCATTATAAAGTCAAATTTATAGCACTACTTTAGTTATAGTTGTCTATGATCGAGATACCGTGCTCCAAGTCGTCCATAACCGCGGACACGGCTTTCAGAAAGTTTTACCCTGCAGGGGTGCACAAATAGCAACACACACTCGATCAACCTCGGAAAAACCAAATCAAAACCCAACGAGGCCTTCACGACAAAGCAATCACCAGATTCAGAAATATTTCAGGGGGCCACCCGATTAAGCTACCCGCAACGAAGTTAGCTGACTCCGAGACGGACTCAAGGTTTGGGTGGACGGCTGTAAACGACTGGGAACCCGAAAGTGTGACTGGGCTTGTCGATACCGCGAAAACGTGTCCCGATCCTAAACAGTACAGTGTGCAGTACCTCGCACAATTTAAATAAAGCAGTAAAGCATGGCATAAGTACAGGATAGTAAATAAAACCTCAAACTAGTTTGTGGCCCCAAGGAATAAGAATGAATCAAGCTCTGGCTCAGGGGGGTCCCATAATCCTCCCGGATGTGGATAGCGCGAATATTCAAGGAACAGGTATCAAGTACTCGGGGTCCTACGGGACACAAGTGGACGGTTAACAACCAAATAACATCTATTACCCACCTGTGCCTCTGCATTTACCTACTTCAATTTTAGTTGTTAAACAGTAATTAAAGTCTTGATCATCTCCAACAATAAACACATGGAAATACTCCAACAACGGTGGTACTTGACGACACGCAACAGCACTTGAGCAAGCGGCTACGACGCGCAGGTCCAACTATCTACCAAACAACAGGTAATAGGAGGTGTCCAAGGCAATATAAGGCTGCAAGGGATATCACGGGTACGAAAACTAGAGCATCGCAACACAGATAGCAATAGATCAACATGAGGGAATAAATACTATAAAAGTAAGATAGGTAGAAAGGGGGGGGGGAGGTGCTCGCCTGAAAACATTGCCGAAGGTTCAACCGAAGATCGAGTCGACACTCGCATCAACTCAACGGCCTTTTCCGCGAAGAACCAAAACACTAGAATAAACACCGGATGCAATATTTAATACTACGGCAAAAGATCAGGCATGATGCATGTATGATGTATGACATGGCAAGGTGCGATGCAATTAGGCAATATTAAGCGGAACCGGGGTCCCGACAATTAATTAGATGGTTCATGTTGTTTGGAAACCCCGCAATTTAAATGTTGTCTTAACATGGCAAAAGATAGCACCGGTTCGCTACACCAATTTAAATGGAGTCCGGAATAAGACAACGATATCCTGTAGATGGACTCCATATTTAATTATATGGTGATTCGGCATAAGGCCCCCAAACCCACATGATATGTGTGCAAATATGAACATTTTAATATGCAACAAGTTTAGATATTATTATAAAATAGGGCTCGGGAAGGGAATCACACATTAGGGGGTCGGTGATCTTGGTTCCGGGGGTTCGGGGTTCGGTCTCAGGGTTCAGGGTTCGACGGGATCGGTCTTCGAAGGTCGGATACAAGATGAAGAGCTTGGCGTTCGGCGTCCTTCGGGTTCGAGAGGAAGAACTTGGCGTGCCGGGACGAAGAACTTGACGTCATTCGGTTCCATGTCGACGGTCTTGGTGTCATTGATGGAGAACTCGGTGTATCCGTGTCAGCGGCCTTGGCGGTTATCGGGTTCGGTCTCGGCCTTGTCGTTCCGGGAAGGAGAGCTTGGCGGAAGGTCTTTGAACAATGTGTCAAATTTGTCATGAAGATCGTGATGTTTCCTGGGTCATTAGTCTGACCGAAAGGAAGAAGCAAAACAACAGACGGGAGCCACGCGACTTGTTCAATGAGGACACACGCATGATCCACAAGCCTCTGAACTGATGCTGTCTTCAAACAACACAACAAAACAGTGACACATGGGCGAGGCCGACAGGGTCAGAGGCGAGAGGCTCGGGGCAAGCTCGCGAGGCAGAGGTGGACGAGGGCGGTGACGGGGAATAAGGCACGACCACACGGGGAAGCGACCGGCAGGACGGGCTCGAGCAGCGACGAGTGCTGCGCGGCCTGGCGATCCGGCAGGAGGCGGCGGCTCGAGGCAGGGCGTCGGGCTGGAGGATACCGAGGCGGGGGCGCACGGCACGGCCGGAGCTCTTGGCGCGACCGCAAGGCCCAGGGATGTGAGGCGCGGCCGCGCGGACGATGCTTGACGGCGGTGCTCCGGGAGGCCGAGCTCGGGCCGGAGGAGGATGACGCACCGGTGCGGGGCCGAGGCTGCGGCGAGGCGAGCAGGACGCCACGGCTCGAAGGCGCAGGGAATCCAGGGCGGCCGCAGGCGAAACTGGAGGGAGGAGAGGCTCGGGCGCCCGTGGCGCTGCAGGGAGGAAGGGAGGGCACCGGGGAGAGAGGTGGCGGCGCGGATGGAGGGGCGCTGGGAGGGTCGGGCCTGGCGCGTCGCTGGGTCCTGCGGAGGCGGGGGAGTCGACGGCGAGAGCGCGCTCGAGCTCGGCGAGCTGGCCGGAGAAGGCGCAGGCGGAGCATGCGAGGACCGGGTGGCGCTCGAGGGAGAAGGCCGAGAAGGCGGAGACGAAGCCGGCGGGGAGGAAGGGGTCGTCGTCGTCGGGGACGGGGAAGAGGGCGCGGAGGAGAGGGGCCCTGGCGAGGACGAGCGGCGACAGGGGCGAGCTCCCTGGCGACTTGCGGACGACGGCGGCGCTCGCTGGCGGAAGAGGCGGCCGGGACGGTCGACGGGGAGCTCGAAGCGGAGGGGAGAGGATGCAGAGGGCGGTCCGGGCGCCGGGGAGGCGCTGGTCGGCGGCGGTACAGGACATGGGGAGGAGCGGGTCGCGGCCGGGTGTGAGAGAGAGGAGCGGGGTCGGGGAGGGAATTGAGGTGGGTCCAGGGGAGTGGGCCAGCAGGGTGGGGCTAGCTCGGTGGGGGTGGTGTTGACTAGGTTGGTGGGTGGCGGCGGCGTGTGTGGTGTGTGTATGGGTTGTGTGGAAGAATAGAGGGGGTTGGGGGTGAGGTGGCAGCGGGTGAGTGGTGGGGGTTGGGGCCAGGGTGACGTGGCGCGCTGTGATAGGGTGGAGTGAGGTGGAGGGGCTGGGTAGACTAGGTTTAGGTATAAAAGGGTTTGGGTAGGGCAGGGCTAGGATTAGGTTTAGATATTTATTTGGGGTAGTAGGCTGCTGCCAGCTGGGCCCTTTGGGCCTGGCCGGTCGCGGCCTTCCCCGAAAACATTTATTTATATGTTTTGGTTTTAATAGACTTTTGCAAATAATTTTTAGACAAACAAAATAATCTGGAAGAGACCAGAGTTTCGTTTGAACTAGAGAGGGAATATCTAGAAAACAAAATTAGGCCTTTTAGGAATAGTTTTAGACAAAACCATGCATGATGACATGACGATGCTCAAATGCAATGTGGCATGATGGCATGAGCATGCGGTCATGATGATGCAATGCACAAAACAACGCGATTTTCTAGTAGTGGTTTTAGCGGGATGCCACAATTCGACACCACTAACAATGGATCTCGCCCCCGAGATCCGCCTCATGGTACCGGGAAGAAGGGCGGCGATCTGAATCTTCTCGCATCGTGTAGATCCTCGCGACACCACTAACAAGAGGTCGTTGTCCCTGATCGTCGAGAGAACACTCCGGAGAAACAAAGGACGAAGGTAGAGGTATCAAACGATAAGGCCACCTCTAACTTCCATGAGAAGAGGGAAAAGTTACATTGATCCACCAGTTCGATGTACAAGAGTGAACAGTAAGAGTCGGGTAGGGTGATCAGTCCATCCCGTACCCAAACTATCAACTCTATACATGAACAGGAAAATCAGGCAACACAACTCTCAAAATTTAGAATGAAGATCTTCATAAGCGGTATTCGGAACAAAGGGGTGATGCCAGCTCTGCATTGGATCTGATGTAGATGAGGTCATCACATCGTAAAACACCGGAAGATACAACAGAAATCGTATGAAAGACACAATGATTAGGTTCCGCGATGGTTCCATTGGCATGAACAACACATGCTCAAGGTATACTCCAACTTCACCAATGCTCGTCCTTCTCATATGTTTTTCAACGATACGGATATCCAGCAAGGTACACATATAGATAAAGAGTTCAAGAACAAAAGATTGGATGAAGGGTACAACAGACAAGTTGCAGATTTTATGATCGTAGCACCGCCGTTATAAAAGGGAGAAAGCGAAACCCTGAAGGTACGACGGAAACCCAACCGCGAGAAATCCTGGACTCGAAGAGAGAGAAGAGAGCGGATTCAAAAAACGCAGAGGTGAGAGGAGAGCAGCAGAGGGGTAAGGAGTAAAATCAGACCTAATCAGAACTATCCAACCGATTTTTCAAAAAAAGTTTTGACACTCTACTTCGGTCGTTAGCTAGGTTATCCTACAGGCTGGACTTGTGGGGTATCGGAACTGCTGAGCTCTGATACCACTCTGTAACACCCTCATAATCGGCCCTATGCAAGTTTTAGCGAAACCCGCCAAACCCGCATAGAAACGATTCAAAGGTGCCCATCAGGCACTTTCGTGCGGGTGGAAAACGTAGTAATAACATTACACAACAGTCCTCGATGGGACCCACAGAACATATATATATATAACAGCGACTCAATGAGTCAAGAATACAGATATACAATACAAAGATCCAAATCACCTTGAAAACAATACGGCGTCCGAGTACGGACAAGATGCAAATTGAGCTAAGAGCCCTGAAGAATAACCAATGGCGTCCATAACCCTGCCCAGGCCAAGCCGGAAGGGTAACCCTGCTAACGACGTCGATCTCAAACCTGCTTAAACAAAAGGGGTGCCGACAAAGGGCAAAGGAAAAAGAGAGAGCGGTCAGTACTGAGGCCAGTACACGGCGAGGCTAGAATTCGGCGGTCCTCGCCTACAAAGGTATGGTGGACTGAAGCGGCAGCGCAGCATGCACTAAACAACCTATAGAGACTCGATGCAACTGGCGACTATCAGATAGGGGAAAGAAAGACCTATTCGGAACCAACCTGATACTACCACCAAACATACCCATCCTGGTGTTTCCCCCTCGAGACCAAACGAGGAAGTCAACCGAGGAACTCACACCGTTGGCAGTTTTATTTATTCGGTTATCGTTGCAGCAATTACTAGTCAAGTATTGATAGTCATCCTGATATAATAAGCAGTGGGCACTTTTATTTAACCATTCTGTTGTAGTTGCAACACTTACTAGTCAGATACAATTAGCATGAGATATCCCCAAAACCCAGCAGTTGTTGGTACTTTTATTTAGCCATTCCGTTATAGTTGCAATACTTACTAGTCAGGTACAATGGTAGCAAGCGGCAACCCAAACAAGCAATTGTTGGCAATTTTATTTAGCCATTCCATTATAGTGAAGCTGATTACTAGTCATTATAAAGTCAAATTTATAGCACTACTTTAGTTATAGTTGTCTATGATCGAGATACCGTGCTCCAAGTCGTCCATAACCGCGGACACGGCTTTCAGAAAGTTTTACCCTGCAGGGGTGCACAAATAGCAACACACACTCGATCAACCTCGGAAAAACCAAATCAAAACCCAACGAGGCCTTCACGACAAAGCAATCACCAGATTCAGAAATATTTCAGGGGGCCACCCGATTAAGCTACCCGCAACGAAGTTAGCTGACTCCGAGACGGACTCAAGGTTTGGGTGGACGGCTGTAAACGACTGGGAACCCGAAAGTGTGACTGGGCTTGTCGATACCGCGAAAACGTGTCCCGATCCTAAACAGTACAGTGTGCAGTACCTCGCACAATTTAAATAAAGCAGTAAAGCATGGCATAAGTACAGGATAGTAAATAAAACCTCAAACTAGTTTGTGGCCCCAAGAAATAAGAATGAATCAAGCTCTGGCTCAGGGGGGTCCCATAATCCTCCCAAATGTGGATAGCGCGAATATTCAAGGAACAGATATCAAGTACTCGGGGTCCTACGGGACACAAGTGGACGGTTAACAACCAAATAACATCTATTGCCCACCTGTGCCTCTGCATTTACCTACTTCAATTTTAGTTGTTAAACAGTAATTAAAGTCTTGATCATCTCCAACAATAAACACATGGCAATACTCCAACAACGGTGGTACTTGACGACACGCAACAACACTTGAGCAAGCGGCTACGACGCGCAGGTCCAACTATCTACCAAACAACAGGTAATAGGAGGTGTCCAAGGCAATATAAGGCTGCAAGGGATATCACGGGTACGAAAACTAGAGCATCGCAACACAGATAGCAATAGATCAACAAGAGGGAATAAATACTATAAAAGTAAGATAGGTAGAAAGGGGGGGAGGTGCTCGCCTGAAAACATTGCCGAAGGTTCAACCGAAGATCGAGTCGACACTCGCATCAACTCAACGGCCTTTTCCGCGAAGAACCAAAACACTAGAATAAACACCGGATGCAATATTTAATACTATGGAAAAAGATCGGGCATGATGCATGTATGATGTATGACATGGCAAGGTGCGATGCAATTAGCCAATATTAAGCGGAACCAGGGTCCCGACAATTAATTAGATGGTTCATGTTGTTTGGAAACCCCGCAATTTAAATGTTGTCTTAACATGGCAAAAGATAGCACCGGTTCGCTACACCAATTTAAATGGAGTCCGGAATAAGACAACGATATCCTGCAGATGGACTCCATATTTAATTATATGGTGATTCGGCATAAGGCCCCCAAACCCACATGATATGTGTGCAAATACGAACATTTTAATATGCAACAAGTTTAGATATTATTATAAAATAGGGCTCAGGAAGGGAATCACACATTAGGGGGTCGGTGATCTTGGTTCCGGGGGTTCCGGGTTCAGTCTCAGGGTTCAGGGTTCGACGGGATCGGTCTTCGAAGGTCGGATACAAGATGAAGAGCTTGGCGTTCGGCGTCCTTTGGGTTCGAGAGGAAGAACTTGGCGTGCCGGGACGAAGAACTTGACGTCATTCGGTTCCATGTCGACGGTCTTGGTGTCCTTGATGGAGAACTCGGTGTATCCGTGTCAGCGGCCTTGGCGGTTATCGGGTTCGGTCTCGGCCTTGTCGTTCCGGGAAGGAGAGCTTGGCGGAAGGTCTTTGAACAATGTGTCGAATTTGTCATGAAGATCGTGATGTTTCCTGGGTCATTAGTCTGACCGAAAGGAAGAAGCAAAACAACAGACGGGAGCCACGCGACTTGTTCAATGAGGACACACGCATGATCCACAAGCCTCTGAACTGATGTTGTCTTCAAACAACACAACAAAACAGTGACACATGGGCGAGGCCGACAGGGTCAGAGGCGAGAGGCTCGGGGCACGCTCGCGAGGCAGAGGTGGACGAGGGCGGTGACGGGGAATAAGGCACGACCACACGGGGAAGCGACCGGCAGGACGGGCTCGAGCAGCGACGAGTGCTGCGCGGCCTGGCGATCCGGCATGAGGCGGCGGCTCGAGGCAGGGCGTCGGGCTGGAGGATACCGAGGCGGGGGCGCACGGCACGGCCGGAGCTCTTGGCGCGACCGCAAGGCCCAGGGATGTGAGGCGCGGCCGCGCGGACGATGCTTGACGGCGGTGCTCCGGGAGGCCGAGCTCGGGCCAGAGGAGGACGACGCATCGGTGCAGGGCCGAGGCTGCGGCGAGGCGAGCAGGACGCCGCGGCTCGAAGGCGGAGGGAATCCAGGGCGGCCGCAGGCGAAACTGGAGGGAGGAGAGGCTCGGGCGCCCGTGGCGCTGCAGGGAGGACTGGAGGGCACCGGGGAGAGAGGTGGCGGCGCGGATGGAGGGGCGCTGGGAGGGTCGGGCCTGGCGCGTCGCTGGGTCCTGCGGAGGCGGGGGAGTCGACGGCGAGCGCGCGCTCGAGCTCGGCGAGCTGGCCGGAGAAGGCGCAGGCGGAGCGTGCGAGGACCGGGTGGCGCTCGAGGGAGAAGGCCGAGAAGGCGGAGACGAAGCCGGCGGGGAGGAAGGGGTCGTCGTCATCGGGGATGGGGAAGAGGGCGCGGAGGAGAGGGGAACTGGCGAGGATGAGCGGCGACAGGGGCGAGCTCCCTGGCGACTTGCGGACGACGGCGGCGCTCGCTAGCGGAAGAGGCGGCCGGGGCGGTCGACGGGGAGCTCGAAGCGGAGGGGAGACGATGCAGAGGGCGGTCCGGGCGCCGGGGAGGCGCTGGTCGGCGGCGGTACAGGACCTGGGGAGGAGCGGGTCGTGGCCGGGTGTGAGAGAGAGGAGCGGGGTCGGGGAGGGAATTGAGGTGGGTCCAGGGGAGTGGGCCAGCAGGGTGGGGCCAGCTCGGTGGGGGTGGTGTTGACCAGGTTGGTGGGTGGCGGCGTGTGTGGTGTGTGTATGTGTTGTGTGGAAGAGTAGAGGGGGTTGGGGGTGAGGTGGCAGCGGGTGAGTGGTGGGGGTTGGGGCCAGGGTGACGTGGCGCGCTGTGATAGGGTGGAGTGAGGTGGAGGGGCTGGGTAGACTAGGTTTAGGTATAAAAGGGTTTGGGTAGGGCAGGGCTAGGATTAGGTTTAGATATTTATTTGGGGTAGTAGGCTGCTGCCAGCTGGGCCCTTTGGGCCTGGCCGGTCGCGGCCTTCCCCGAAAACATTTATTTATCTGTTTTGGTTTTAATAGACTTTTGCAAATAATTTTTAGACAAACAAAATAATCTGGAAGAGACCAGAGTTTCGTTTGAACTAGAGAGGGAATATCTAGAAAACAAAATTAGGCTTTTTAGGAATAGTTTTAGACAAAACCATGCATGATGACATGACGATGCTCAAATGCAATGTGGCATGATGGCATGAGCATGCGGTCATGATGATGCAATGCACAAAACAACGCGATTTTCTAGTAGTGGTTTTAGCGGGATGCCACAATTCGACACCACTAACAATGGATCTCGCCCCCGAGATCCGCCTCATGGTACCGGGAAGAAGGGCGGCGATCTGAATCTTCTCGCATCGTGTAGATCCTCGCGACACCACTAACAAGAGGTCGTTGTCCCTGATCGTCGAGAGAACACTCCGGAGAAACAAAGGACGAAGGTAGAGGTATCAAACGATAAGGCCACCTCTAACTTCCATGAGAAGAGGGAAAAGTTACATTGATCCACCAGTTCGATGTACAAGAGTGAACAGTAAGAGTCGGGTAGGGTGATCAGTCCATCCCGTACCCAAACTATCAACTCTATACATGAATAGGAAAATCAGGCAACACAACTCTCGAAATTTAGAATGAAGATCTTCATAAGCGGTTTTAGTTTTCTTAGTTTGCTTGAGTAAGTTGGTTGGTTACGCCACACTTCTTTTGGAGAGAGACACACTCTGTTTTCATTGCCTAGAACACTCTAGTTTTCACTCTTATTGTTTTGTGAGTGTTCACTTTTGCTAGCACTGCGTTCAGCCTTAGTTTTCTTGTGCTTCCAGCTTAGAACTTTTTAGTTCTTCTTTGTGGATTTGTGAGACAATATCACTGATCTTTATTGATTATTATCTTTGTGAGTTGTTTCAAATAAGTTGCTTGGTGTTGGAAAAGAGTAGAAAGTTTCATGCTTATAGAAGTGCAAGAGGAGCTTGCATTGACTATGACTTAGACTTTAGCATGATATGCTAGGTGTTGTTTTGACCTTATGCTTAGTGATTATTGTTGTAGCATGTCTTGTTCCAAACAATTGAGATTGCTTAATGTGCCTTGAAGGAATCATGCGTTGTTTTAGCCTACAAAAGCATAGTATTGTGGTATTCTCCGTTGATGCTTTGTTTTGGTTGACTTGGCACATGCTCATACCATGTTATGAATATGAACAAGTCACCATAGCCTCTATGATCATTTAGTGCTTGGCTTGTATTACCAGTCTATGCTTTGATTAGTAATGTTTTGTTGCTCTCCATGATTATGGCCATTATTGCTCTCTTAGTTGGTTGCTCCCAGTCTTTTGCTAGCCTCCACTTGTATGAGTAAGCTCTACTCATGCTTCCAACTCCCAAGAAACCAAGTTATTCCAAAGTATCAACTATAAACTCCTACGCATGGTGTGTTACACCATTCTAAGTATATTCTTGTTTTCAGTTATCTTCCAATTAAAAACTATTTTGTTATGTGAAAACTTAGTGATTAAAGCCCTCACAAACTTGATGGCACACTTTTATTCTTTGCCCCTAATAAACTTGAACCATTGTGTCATCTATGTTGTATATGCTTGCACTTATACATTGGAATTAGCAGAACCGTGCTGTCACGGGGAACGTTTTCAACATTGCACTTGTACTTTGTACTCAGTTGATATCATGCTCTTTTGTCTATGGATATCACCGGTGGAAAATAAAGAGGGAACTTGTAAGTCCATGGAGTTTGTATCCTGTGTTAGAGAAACGCCTGGGCCGCTAGCCTAAGCCATGCCTAATCATGGTGAAAACTTGCAGCATCACCATAGTGACATCTATGAAGCATTCTTCTTTTAAAAAAAGAGACACATTGAGAAAAGAGGAAAGAGATAAAAAAGCACCATATTCCCATGATAAATAAGAAGATTGATGAGATGCTCATTGTCTGCTAGCCTTGTCATTTTGGTTATGGGATAGCTCCTGTACCATGTGCAAGGGGTACCCCGTTGGCGGTTCTCAATGATATGCAAATACTTACAATGACAAGAACTTACAGATGACTAAAGTTGAGTAGCATGAGGTGTGGCCCTCGTATTAAAGGGACTTGAGATTGCTAAATTATACTTTGTCAAGCATATACTCCATATTTGTTCACTTTAACCTTAATAACTTAAAGATGCTTGATAGGGGTAACGAGGGCTGAAAGCTAACAAGTACCATAATTTTTGGAAGCTCTTTTTGAAACTTGAAATCCCTGCTTCCTTTATAAAAGGCATTTCTTCCACCACTATTGAGTCTCCACCTTCTACCTTTAGGCACCATTAAGAGAGCATAGTTGTCATTTTGTGTGTAGTGTTTCAAAGCTTATTGATTGATGCATATTGTGATATTACTTGTTCTTGTGATATTTGTTTCTAGTCACCCTTGTGAACTTTGAAGGTGTCCTATGCATCTATTTGCTACTCTATGAGGGACAAGCTGATTGCCACTATGCCATGTTTTCTGTATGTGAAACAAACAAACGTTTTTCAATGCATGTTATTCATGATCTTTGTTGTAGCCTTTCATGTTGCATGCATAGTTACTATGTACTATTGTTAGAACTCCATCTTTCATGCACATGTTTAGAGTTCTTTGATCCCAGCTTTCAATGCTTGCAAATCATTTGATCTTCATTGTGAAGGTGCATGTCACCTCAAAAATTATTCTTTTTGTCACTTACCTACTCGAGGACGAGCAGGATTTAAGCTTGGTGATGCTTGATACGTCAGAAACGTGTCTATAATTTTTTATGCTCCATGCTTGTTTTGTATCTACTTTGCTTTGCTTTGTCTATACTTTGAGGTGTTTTTATATCTTTTTTAGAACTAACCTATTAACAAGTTGCCACAGTGCCAGTTGCCTGTTTTCTTCTTTTTTTGGTTCCATAAAGGCAGAAAATCAATATTCTCGGAATTGGACGGGACAAAAGCCAAAGTCAATAACTTTCCGTGAGGGACACGAATCCAGAAGGAGGGACAAAGAGGCACCAGAGGGTGGTCAGACCCCCTGGGCGCGGCCATGCCTGGCCCGCGCCTGGGGAGGGTGTGGGCCCTCTAGCCGCCTCCTCGGCCTCCTCCTTCGCCTATAAGAAGCCCCCGATGGGAAAACCCTAGGGCATCCATAAGAAATCCACAAAAACCTCTGTAGCGCCGCTGCCACCGAAGGGGAGATTCGGGGGATAGAAAGTTTTTGTTTTGGCACCCTTCCGGGACGGGGAAGTGCCCCCGGAGCCATCTCCATCGATCTCCATCGCCATCTTCATCACTTTTTTTGATTCCCATGATGAGGAGGGATTAGTTCTTCCTCGAGGCTAAGGGCTCTATCGGTAGCTATGTTTCATCTCTCTCTCTCTATGCATGATCTTGTGGTCATGAGCTTTGTAATCAAGTAGATCTACCTTGCTACTCAAGTGCTTCATTAGATATCTGCTATCCCCATGTGTGTGAAAGTGACAGCGTGCACGCCATGGTGACACTTAGTCTTGAGTCTACATAAATACTCTTTGTGCTTTAATAGATCTATGATTTTCCCCACGTGTGTGAAAGTGACAGCGGGCATACCGTGTGTGGCACTTTGGCTAGATTGAATATTTGTTATGATTTATATTTGGAGTTGGATGTCTCTATGAAATTGTGGTGTTTGTTGGAACCATCTAGCGCTCAAGGTGACAGTGTGGGGTTATCTAGATTGGGGAAGGCGGACTTTGAGGAGTGCTGTTATAGCCCTACCGATGATTAGAGTGTCCAACCGGAGAGTAGTTAAGAGTAGTATCATGAAGAGAGGATATTTATATGAGAGAGTGTTCACTAGTGAAAGTATGATCCATAGGCCTTGTTTCTAAACATTGAAACACTGTTTTCTACTAGATCTGTTGCATGTTTGCTTGCTTTAGTCTTTACCTCACTCACACACGTTACCCCCACGTCAACAACAAGTCAGAAGCTATTTTTTGGCACTGTTACCACTTGTATTTCACTATCTCTTCGCCGAACTAGTGCACCTATATTGGGTGTGTTGGGGACACAAGAGACTTCTTGTATCTTGATTGCATGGTTCCTTGAGAGGGAATACATTTGACCACTTCCTCCCTGATTCGATAAACCTTGGGTAATCCACTTAAGGGAAACTTGCTGCTGTTCTACAAACCTCTACACTTGGAGACCCAACAGCTATCTACAAGAATAGAAGTGCATAGACATCAAGCTCTTTTCTGGCGCTGTTGCCGGGGAGGAAAGGTAAAAAACACTCACACACGTTACCTCACGGCAACAGCAAGCCAGAAAGCTCTTTTCTGGTGCCGTTGCCGGGGAGGTAAGGTAAAAGGTACTCACATCCTCCAGTGTGAGTGCTCGAAGTTATTTCCTTTAGATTCTGCGATTTTGTCTTTTTGTTTCTTGTTTTCACTAGTTAGGCTGAATGGAAAACAACAAAAAAAATTAGAGAGCTCTATAGCATTTATCTTGAGCTAGGACATGAAGTGTTTGAAGAGAAAATTAAAAAACCCATGGAACTTTATTTGCATGCTAATAGCAATGTTATTAGTATGAATTCTTTGAACATCATTATTGCTAATGCTATGAAAACGACTAAGCTTGGGGAAGCTAGTTTTGATGAAAATGATCTTTTTAGTCCCCCATCTTTGGAAGATAGCTATTCTATTGCTTATGATGATACCATACCTCTAATTTATGATGATTACAATGATGAGTATGATATTTTTTTGTTCCACCTACTATTGATGAGAAAGTTAATTGTGATTACAATTTGCCTCCTATATTTGATGATTATGGTGACGAGAATAATAGTGATAGATATTTTGTTGAATTTGCTCCCACTACAGTTAATAAGAATGACTATGCTTATGTGGAGAGTAATAATCATTTTATGCATGTGGCTCATGATAAGAATGTTTTATGTGATAGTTATATTGTTAATTTTATTCATGATGCTACTGAAATTTATTATGAGAGAGGAAAACATGGTTTTATGTATCTCAATAATATTAACTTTCCCCTCTTTATGTTGAAAATCTTGAAGTTGCACTGGTTTTGCTTTCCTATGCTCGTTGCTTTATGCTTTAATGAATTGTTTCTTTACAAGATTGCTTTTCATAGGAAGTGGGTTAGACTTAATTGTATTTTGAATTTAGTTCTTGATGCTCTCTTTTACTTCAATTCATATTTCTTATGTGAGCATCTTCTCAAACTATCAAGTCTAACTTAAAGGCATTAAAGAAAAGTACTTGTTGGGAGATAACCCAAGAGTTTTCTTGAGTCTTGGAAGTTATTACTTCAGTAATGACCTCTCCTTATCCTTTTTGTTTGTTTTTGTACCAAGAATGACCTCTAATGAGAGGGAAGTAAGATTTGGGGAGTTGTTGTCCCGAAACAAATTTCTGTCCTCCGCCATAAAAATTCGTGAGGAGTCTATATAACTCGGAATGAGCTCACAATTTACGAATAAATCTCCCAGTATGTTAGCTAACTTTCGTTAGTTCAACACTTTTTTATTTGAGAAAAAAAGATGTTCGAAAAAATCAGTTTCTACCTGCTGGTTTGTTTTGACAGATTTCTGTCATTATTTGCATTTGCTTCTTATTGATTCCTTTTTTAGTTCTCTTTTGGGGAATTGAGCTTTTTGAAGGAGTTGGTACAGTAGATTATGTTTTTAGTGAAATTTTTTTCTGTTCCAAAGCTTTGTTAGAGGTATAATATCTTTTGAATACACTAATGTTGCTAATGAAGATTGTGTGAAGTTTTGTATGAAGGAAAATTTGCAGGTGTAGAGAAAGAATGATGTAATGAGATGAAGAATGGACAAAAGCTCAAGCTTGGGGATGCCACCCTGTGTCACCCCAAGAAATATTCAAGAGGTACAAGCGTCAAAGCTTGGGGATGCCCAAGGCATCCCCTTCTTCATCAATAAAAATCTCAAGTCTTTCTAGACACTTCGTTTTTATTGTTTCATGCATTGTTGCGTTGTTATTGGAGCGTCTTAGTTTTTGTTTTTGGTTTTAGTTTTCTTAGTTTGCTTGAGTAAGTTGGTTGGTTACACCACACTTCTTTTGGAGAGAGACACACTCTGTTTTCATTGCCTAGAACACTCTAGTTTTCACTCTTATTGTTTTGTGAGTGTTCACTTTTGCTAGCACTGCGTTCAGCCTTAGTTTTCTTGTGCTTCCAGCTTAGAACTTTTTAGTTCTTCTTTGTGGATTTGTGAGACAATATCACTGATCTTTATTGATTATTATCTTTGTGAGTTGTTTCAAATAAGTTGCTTGGTGTTGGAAAAGAGTAGAAAGTTTCATGCTTATAGAAGTGCAAGAGGAGCTTGCATTGACTATGACTTAGACTTTAGCATGACATGCTAGGTGTTGTTTTAACCTTATGCTTAGTGATTATTGTTGTAGCATGTCTTGTTCCAAACAATTGAGATTGCTTAATGTGCCTTGAAGGAATCATGCGTTGTTTTAGCATACAAAAGCATAGTATTGTGGTATTCTCCGTTGATGCTTTGTTTTGGTTGACTTGGCACATGCTCATACCATGTTATGAATATGAACAAGTCACCATAGCCTCTATGATCATTTAGTGCTTGGCTTGTATTACCAGTCTATGCTTTGATTAGTAATGTTTTGTTGCTCTCCATGATTATGGCCATTATTGCTCTCTTAGTTGGTTGCTCCCAGTCTTTTGCTAGCCTCCACTTGTATGAGTAAGCTCTACTCATGCTTCCAACTCCCAAGAAACCAAGTTATTCCAAAGTATCAACTATAAACTCCTACGCATGGTGTGTTACACCATTCTAAGTATATTCTTGTTTTCAGTTATCTTCCAATTAAAAACTATTTTGTTATGTGAAAACTTAGTGATTAAAGCCCTCACAAACTTGATGGCACACTTTTATTCTTTGCCCCTAATAAACTTGAACCATTGTGTCATCTATGTTGTATATGCTTGCACTTATACATTGGAATTAGCAGAACCGTGCTGTCACGGGGAACGTTTTCAACATTGCACTTGTACTTTGTACTCAGTTGATATCATGCTCTTTTGTCTATGGATATCACCGGTGGAAAATAAAGAGGGAACTTGTAAGTCCATGGAGTTTGTATCCTGTGTTAGAGAAACGCCTGGGCCGCTAGCCTAAGCCATGCCTAATCATGGTGAAAACTTGCAGCATCACCATAGTGACATCTATGAAGCATTCTTCTTTTAAAAAAAGAGACACATTGAGAAAAGAGGAAAGAGATAAAAAAGCACCATATTCCCATGATAAATAAGAAGATTGATGAGATGCTCATTGTCTGCTAGCCTTGTCATTTTGGTTATGGGATAGCTCCTGTACCATGTGCAAGGGGTACCCCGTTGGCGGTTCTCAATGATATGCAAATACTTACAATGACAAGAACTTACAGATGACTAAAGTTGAGTAGCATGAGGTGTGGCCCTCGTATTAAAGGGACTTGAGATTGCTAAATTATACTTTGTCAAGCATATACTCCATCTTTGTTCACTTTAACCTTAATAACTTAAAGATGCTTGATAGGGGTAACGAGGGCTGAAAGCTAACAAGTACCATAATTTTTGGAAGCTCTTTTTGAAACTTGAAATCCCTGCTTCCTTTATAAAAGGCCTTTCTTCCACCACTATTGAGTCTCCACCTTCTACCTTTAGGCACCATTAAGAGAGCATAGTTGTCATTCTGTGTGTAGTGTTTCAAAGCTTATTGATTGATGCATATTGTGATATTACTTGTTCTTGTGATATTTGTTTCTAGCCACCCTTGTGAACTTTGAAGGTGTCCTATGCATCTATTTGCTACTCTATGAGGGACAAGCTGATTGCCACTATGCCATGTTTTCTGTATGTGAAACAAACAAACGTTTTTCAATGCATGTTATTCATGATCTTTGTTGTAGCCTTTCATGTTGCATGCATAGTTACTATGTACTATTGTTAGAACTCCATCTTTCATGCACATGTTTAGAGTTCTTTGATCCCAGCTTTCAATGCTTGCAAATCATTTGATCTTCATTGTGAAGGTGCATGTCACCTCAAAAATTATTCTTTTTGTCACTTACCTACTCGAGGACGAGCAGGATTTAAGCTTGGTGATGCTTGATACGTCAGAAACGTGTCTATAATTTTTTATGCTCCATGCTTGTTTTGTATCTACTTTGCTTTGCTTTGTCCATACTTTGAGGTGTTTTTATATCTTTTTTAGAACTAACCTATTAACAAGTTGCCACAGTGCCAGTTGCCTGTTTTCTTCTTTTTTTGGTTCCATAAAGGCAGAAAATCAATATTCTCGGAATTGGACGGGACAAAAGCCAAAGTCAATAACTTTCCGTGAGGGACACGAATCCAGAAGGAGGGACAAAGAGGCACCAGAGGGTGGTCAGACCCCCTGGGCGCGGCCAAGCCTGGCCCGCGCCTGGGGAGGGTGTGGGACCTCTAGCCGCCTCCTCGGCCTCCTCCTTCGCCTATAAGAAGCCCCCGATGGGAAAACCCTAGGGCATCCATAAGAAATCCACAAAAACCTCTGTAGCGCCGCTGCCGCCGAAGGGGAGATTCGGGGGATTGAAAGTTTTTGTTTTGGCACCCTTCCGGGACGGGGAAGTGCCCCCGGAGCCATCTCCATCGATCTCCATCGCCATCTTCATCACTTTTGTTGATTCCCATGATGAGGAGGGATTAGTTCTTCCTCGAGGCTAAGGGCTCTACCGGTAGCTATGTTTCATCTCTCTCTCTCTATGCATGATCTTGTGGTCATGAGCTTTGTAATCAAGTAGATCTACCTTGCTACTCAAGTGCTTCATTAGATATCTGCTATCCCCATGTGTGTGAAAGTGACAGTGTGCACTCCATGGTGACACTTAGTCTTGAGTCTACATAAATACTCTTTGTGCTTTAATAGATCTATGATTTTCCCCACGTGTGTGAAAGTGACAGCGGGCATACCGTGTGTGGCACTTTGGCTAGATTGAATATTTGTTATGATTTATATTTGGAGTTGGATGTCTCTATGAAATTGTGGTGTTTGTTGGAACCATCTAGCGCTCAAGGTGACAGTGTGGGGTTATCTAGATTGGGAAGGCAGACTTTGAGGAGTGCTGTTATAGCCCTACCGATGATTAGAGTGTCCAACCGGAGAGTAGTTAAGAGTAGTATCATGAAGAGAGGATATTTATATGAGAGAGTGTTCACTAGTGAAAGTATGATCCATAGGCCTTGTTTCTAAACATTGAAACACCGTTTGCTACTAGATCTGTTGCATGTTTGCTTGCTTTAGTCTTTACCTCACTCACACACGTTACCCCCACGTCAACAACAAGTCAGAAGCTATTTTTTGGCACTGTTACCACTTGTATTTCACTATCTCTTCGCCGAACTAGTGCACCTATATTGGGTGTGTTGGGGACACAAGAGACTTCTTGTATCTTGATTGCATGGTTCCTTGAGAGGGAATACATTTGACCACTTCCTCCCTGAGTTCGATAAACCTTGGGTAATCCACTTAAGGGAAACTTGCTGCTGTTCTACAAACCTCTACACTTGGAGGCCCAACAGCTATCTACAAGAATAGAAGTGCATAGACATCAAGCTCTTTTCTGGCGCTGTTGCCGGGGAGGAAAGGTAAAAAACACTCACACACGTTACCTCACGGCAACAGCAAGCCAGAAAGCTCTTTTCTGGCGCCGTTGCCGGGGAGGTAAGGTAAAAGGTACTCACATCCTCCGGTGTGAGTGCTCGAAGTTATTTCCTTTAGATTCTGCAATTTTGTCTTTTTGTTTCTTGGTTTCACTAGTTAGGCTGAATGGAAAACAACAACAAAATTAGAGAGCTCTATAGCATTTATCTTGAGCTAGGACATGAAGTGTTTGAAGAGAAAATTAAAAAACCCATGGAACTTTATTTGCATGCTAATAGCAATGTTATTAGTATGAATTCTTTGAACATCATTATTGCTAATGCTATGGAAACGTCTAAGCTTGGGGAAGCTAGTTTTGATG